>OX243894.1:26539616-27824616 GCA_945859665.1 Anorthoa munda
CCACTTTAAGTTCGACTAGTAGAAAATGTCTAAGGCATGTAGAACACCTTTGCAATCGTGAATTTTTAACCGACTTTCGAAAAAAGAGGAGGTTCTATGTTCGATTTTAGGTATGTTTTTTTTTTGTGTATGTGGACCGATATTTAAAATTCTTTTTTTTGCTTGATAGAGTATGTTCCGAAATAAGTCGCATTTTAATTTAGTGAAGATCTGATGAAGAACTTCGGAGATATACAACAGAACTCTTCAATAAATAACGGCAAATCTCTCGGGATTGCTGCAATCGCATGTCGGTTTATTGTTTATAACATTTCATAACATAACATCACGCCAGTACTCTCAAGCGGGTACGCAGATCTCCATTTCACCGGTTATATTCAATTTTCATGATATTCAGGAAATCTATTTTGGCGTTATAGGTACTAAAAAACTTGCCTATTAGGAAGGTACAAATAAAATGTGAAAAATAAAAAAAAACATTTTTATAATAAATAAAGTTATTTTTCACTTTGTAGTTTTTTTTATTTGGAAGTCGGTAGTATTTTTTTGTAAAAAAGTTTTATTATACTTGTTAATACATTAACTTTATATAAAACTAGCTGCGCCCCGCGGTTTCACCCGCGTAAGTTTCGATTCCGTGGGAATATCAGGACAAAAACTAACTGCTATAGGTAACAGCTATGTACCAATCAAATTTCATCATAATTGGTTCATTCGTTTTTACGTGAAGAAGTAACAAACACAATATTTTTTACCCGACTGCCGAAGGCCCTCCGTTAATGTGTTTATCAGTCTATGTATGTATGTATGTATGTATGTTTGTTCCTATGTGGCGTTCCAGAGACCAAACGCGTTGACCGATTTTGATGATTCATACGTCAATCGATTCGTCTTAACCTTGCGAGTGTCATAGGCTACATTAAAATTGGAAAATAGAAAAATGGTGGCTTTTGGGCGCCATATTGTGGGGGGCCAATTTTATTTTTTCTTCCAAACCCATCGTGTGGGATATCAAAATAAAGGGTTTCAAGAGGTGATTTCAAAAATATACAACACTTATATATTTAAATGTACCTAATTCGGAAAAAATGTTAACTAAAAAGTTACAAATAAAAAAGTTAATTAAAAAAATCAAAATACCCGACTGCTTAAAAAGCTAACTAAAAAGACGTAAACAAGAAGAAAATCATGCTGTGCAGTCGGAGGATACATCTGGTTTTGGTCAGCCAGCTCGCGAATATGTGCTTTTTAAGCAGTCGGGTATTTTGATTTTTTTAATTAACTTTTTTTAGGCATGATGTTGTTTGGCATAAAGTTTTCGCATAACTCTCATCAGCATAATAATACTTTGGCATAATGCAAAGGTTAGCATAACTGTCATTTGGTCTAATTTGTTTAGCCATAATTTGGAGTTGCATAAATATTTAAGGCATAATATTTATTCATCATAATAATTTTATGGGTAATTTGAACGTTGAAAATTTAATTATCTAAGGGTAAAATGTCTATTTTTAAAATATCGATTTGAATGGATTGAAAATCATTTAACCTAAGATTAAAATGACTAATTAAATATATTTGATATTAGTACTCAATTAGATTAAGGTGCGGTGGGGTGGCCTATGGGCCACCCCACCCCCCCCCCCCCCCCTTGAGCCGCGAACATGTTTGTTTTGTTCCAAAGAACATTATGTGTAAATATCATTATTCGTTTATAACATTATGCATCATCTATATATATAAAAGAAGAAACTGACTGACTGACTGATCGATCAACGCACAGCCAAAACCTCTAGGCCGAGAAGCATGAAATTTGGCAGAAAGGTTCCTTGAGTGACGTAAGTGAGCACTAAGAAAGGATTTTTGGAAATTCCCCCCCTAAGGGGGTAAAAAGGGGGTTGAAAGTTTGTATGTAATTTCTATAGTTTGTAAGTTGGACACGTAAAATTTTAGATTTACACTCTTGGTTAATAGAAATAATTAAAGGGGGTTGAAAGTTTGTATGAAATATTTACAGTTTGTAAGTTGGACACGTGAAATTTTAGATTTATGCTAATGTTTAAAAAAAAAATAATGAATTTATTGGTTTTTGGAAATTCCACCCCTAAGGGGGTAAAAAGGGGGTTGAAAGTTTGTATGTAATTTCTAAAGTTTGTAAGTTGGAAACGTAAACCTTTAGATTTACACTCTTGGTTAATAAAAATAATTAATGTGTTCATTGGTTTTTGGAAATTCGACCCCTAAGGGGGTAAAAAGGGGGTTGAAAGTTTGTATGAAATATTTACAGTTTGTAAGTTGGACACGTGAAATTTTAGATTTATGCTAATGTTTAAAAAAAAAATAATGAATTTATTGGTTTTTAGAAATTCCACCCCTAAGGGGGTAAAAAGGGGGTTGATAGTTTGTATGTAATTTCTACAGTTTGTAAGTTGGAAACGTAAAACTTTAGATTTACGCTCTTGGTTGATAAAAATAATTAATGTATTTATTGGTTTTTAGAAATTCTTTCCCTAAGGGGGTAAAAAGGGGGTTGAAAGTTTGTATTAAAAAATCTTATTCCTTCGCCCAAAATTCATGAAACTTAGCACAAATAGTATTCTAAATAAATGATAAAGATTGACATCAGTTTTCCGAAACTACCCCCAAATGATGATTTAGGGGGTGTTGAAGTTTGTATGGAAAAATCCGATTTCTTGGGTCATTAATTTTGAAACTTGCCACAAATACTAACCTAAATGAATAATAAAGGTTGTTATTATTATTATTTGAAACTACACTCAAAAGACGATTTCGGGGTGTTAAAGCTTTTTTGAAGAATCTTATTTAACTTGAAACTTGACATAAATAAACAATAAAGGCTTTCATTGTTAGTTTTTCGAAACTACCCCAAAATATAATTTAGGGGATGTTCTTTTTTTTGAAGAATCTTTTATCTTGGGTTAATAAACATGAAACTAAACATAAATACAAACCTCGATAAATAATGAAGGTTGTCATTATTAGTTTTTTGCAACTACCCCCAAAAGACGATTTAGGCGGTTTTAAGTGTTTTTGAAGAATCTTATTTCATGTGTTAATAAATTTGAAACTTGGCACAAATGCCAACCTAAGGAAACAATAAAAATTGTCATTATATGTTTGTCGAAACTAACTGAAGCTAAGAATCTTACTGGACAGGGTTTCGTTTTTGACGTCGGGGTTCTAGGGCGGCTATCCTACCTTTAATGAGGTGAAAAGGGTAAAAATTAGTTTGTATGTAATATCGAATTCCTTGGGGATAAAGTTGTTAATCAAAATTTACATTTTTAGAACTCCCCCCAGATAGGGTTAGGGGTTTTAAAGTTTTTTTTTGAGGAATCTCACTGCGCAATTTGATTTACATAAACGATAAATTAAAAAGAGAAGAAACGAGTGAATAACATATTTATGTTGTTCAAAACTCGACCATCAACAGGGCAAAAAGGGGTTGATAAGTTTTTAAGTCAAATAACGAATCGTCCCAATCCAATAAACACTGTATATCTGCGACCCAGTTTTTTATTGTTTAAATAATAGCTTATTTTTGGTCGCCTTCACTAACTGCATATAAGAAAATCATTTATAGGATAAACGAAATCACGCGAACGAAGTCGCGGGCGGAGTGCTAGTTATTATTATACTAATAGTATTTATGGCAATGTACATTATGGAAAAGCTTTTATGCCTAATGACATTATGCGTAATGATCATAATGCTGAATTTCGTTATGCCAATGTAAATTATAGGAATATATATATTTTATGCTTATCATTAGTAAACCATTATGTACATACTTACTAACACAAATTTTTACGATTAAAGATTGATTAATGGAGAAACAGTAATAAATCTTCCACAGCTAATATTTCATTTACTTAATGCATATCGGATGGAGGAAATAAAAAAATTGTTTTTTTTAATGAAATTTTACCTTTCGGCAGTCTGGTAAAAAAGAAAGAAAATGAAATGTTATATAAATAATCATTGCAAGGCTTCTCTATAAACTATATTTGATGTGATATTCGTTTGAAGCGAAATGAATTGATTTTCTGGAGATCCCACGTGAGACAGGCTAACGTATAGTTGCCCATGGGAGAAGCACTCTTTTCTTAAGTCGATGCCGAGTCGTGTAAATGTTTGTTCCTGGGATTTATTAATAGTTAGTGCAAATGATACTTTAACCGGAAACTGAAGCCTCTTAAATGATATGGGCAAATCCGTCGGTATCATTGGCATACGCGGAATGTGTGCGAGCTGTCCGGCCGCGGGCCCGGTGATGATGGTGGCTACAATGACATTGTCTCGAAGTTCTTTGATTAAAACTCTTGTGCCATTACACAGGCTTGGAGGGTTAAAATTTCTTAATATCATTACGGGGATTCCAACTTTTAACTTTAGTACGTGTGGAGGCAGACCAGATGGATTAAAGAGTTTAAACATTCTTGAGGGTAGTGTACTGTGTCCTCGATGTTGCACACTGTGTCGATGGACTTGTAGCATTTAATGTCTCCTGGTACTTTTTGTAGTATAATATCGTTAATTTAAGTAACCTAATCATTTCGTGGTGACACTATAGCTCTGGAATAAAGCCAATCGTAGTTCCTTGTAGGTAGATTATCGATTCTATGATAAACAGCATTAATAAGATGTTCTAAGTTGTGAACAATTTGACCTAATCCATTATCTAATACTACATGGTGGCAGTTTACATTTGTAGAAGGAAATTTTCCTTCTCCAAGTTTATGCAACTTTTCTGGAAAACTACTGTCATAATTGTTCGTTAGATGTGCTCTCATATTGGTGCGCAAATTGAGAGTTTGTATTGAATGCCATATAAAAGATGATTTAAGGCAAGCCTTGACAATATCGGCACGTGTTCCCTTGGCAATAACAGGAAGTGTTTGCCTAAAATCTCCAGCAAAGACAAAAGTAACCCCTCCCATCACAGCACTTGAGTTACGAATGTCTTTTAATGTCCGATCCACTGCTTCAACATGAGTCCTATGGCTCATAGTACATTCGTCCCATTTTTTCATTTTTTACGAATTGAGCATACTGACTGTTGCTCTAAAGACACAGTCAACGGTAATTTGAATGTCGATTGGGCAGTTTTCCCGTTATGTAAAAGTGTTGCGGCAATTCCAGAAGAAGCAACTGCTAATGCTGTTTTTCCGGATTGCCGTACTTTAGCTAATATCATATTAGCAAGGAAAGTTTTACCTGTACCACCAGGAGAGTCCAAAAAAAAAATGTTGCCCCTATTATTTTCAACGCTGTTAATTATTGCATCATAAGCAATTTTTTGGTCCGCTACCAATTTTGTTATATTTGAATTGACAAATACAGACAACTCGTTAATATCATATGATTGTAATTGTATAGTATCTACAGCATTTTGTGAGCGATTGGGAGAAGGTAAACCAAAGTCTTTTAGGTATTTATCGTTCGGTTCTAAAAGTTTGTTCTCTATTTGAATCAAGCCTTCATTATATACATCACAGTATTCTTCTCGCTGTTGAGCTCTGTGTCTTATATCTTGGCACAAATCATCTTTGAAAGTTTCCCATAACTTGAGTGGTTCTGAGGGAAAACAAAATAATAATAACACTACAAATAAATCTCTCAGTTTCAACGGGCATTGTGAAATAGATGCTTCTCTTAACGTGTTTTCCCATTGGTCATCATTTTCCAATAAACCGCGGTCACGACATGCGGCTTGGTAAGTTTCTTTTACAACTCCATTCACAGTTTTCAAATCCTGGAATGAAGCTGGACCGCGGATATGGTGCAGCAGTATTCTTAGATAAAAGCACTCTGACTGAGAAGGGTGAATACCGTACACTCTTCCCAATGCTGAATCTCTTTTTATACCAGGGTGCCCCTCCACATCTTGTCCCCGCCTTCTTCTCGTAAATTTGTTGTTTGACCATGTGTAATAGTGAGGTACTTCGTGATATAGTAAAGTTTTTTCGAATTCGTCATTATTACACAGATCAAAAAATGCTGTTAGTGTAGTTTTTGGCGGATTGTCGACTATCCGTTGTACATTTTCAGCTGAAAAGTAGACACGCTGTCCATTTACTAAATGAACAGCCAAATGTACGACGGTAGGATTTCTATCGTGTATAGGAAACTCCAATAACCTCCATACGGCCTCAGATGTGCTGATATAACGGCCGTTCACATAATTTTCAACCTCCAATCTCCCTCCTCCAACCATCATGCACATTTCGAATACTAAAAGTTGCTTGATCAGAGCCTTCATTTATGTATTTGCATATATATTTTATGGCCTGCACGGAATGACAATATTCAACGTTTATATGGGCGTTGAAAGATCGACATAATTATTGTCTATTGTAACCGCTCTTCCGCGAATATTTAAGGTCACAATATGTCCACCGTTATTAATATCACGGCGTCAATAAACGGGATATCCATCCTCACCGGTCTGTGTTTCACTGACGAATCGCCGTGGATATTTCTTGGAACATATGCCGTTTTTCATACACGGTGACGTTATGTTTTCTGCCCCGCATGGCCCATGTATCATATTTTTAGTTACTATTTCAAACAGCGTTGGATCCTCCTGTTTATTGGGTAGTTCAGCAACTATAACGTCATCAATCTCATCGGGCTGTATTTTCCTTTCTAGCCAAAACAACATATGGCAATGCGGCAAGCCTCGTTTTTGCCACTCTACACTGAGCATATGACATTTAACAGTACCAAAAATCTCGTCTTTAGTAATCAATTTTACGATCTTTTTCATTTTTAAATGAAATACTCTCGCTATTATAATTATCATGACGGTCGAAGGACCGCTGGCTGATAAAGTGTTCTTGCTTGATTTCTTCCCATTCAGGGTTGCAAGTAAAGGTCACAAACAAATCAGGTCTGCCATAATTCCGCACATACGTCATAGCATCTTGCGTTTTTTCATGAAGGTATCTCGGAGAGCCGGTAAAAGATGACGGTAAGATGACATGCTGTCCGATATTTGCAGCATTTACATTTGTGTCTTGGTTTAAAGCATCTCTTAAATGGATGTAGTCATCCGCTCTAAGTTTCCGTTGGTTGTGAGATATAAAATTTAACCTTTCTGAAATAATTTTTGCCATCATATCAACGCAGTACTGATTAAATAAATCTCTGTAAAAATGCAAAGAATTAAAACAGTTAGCCCTAATCATTAATCTGTAAGCATAGAATTGCATACATGAAATAGTCTTATTTCTTGCAAAATTTTGCTGAGGGATAGTCAGATAGTAGCCATCTTCTCCTGTTATAAACATTAATGGATATTGTAATGGATCATAGGCGCGGTGCAATTCAGATACCCTTTTTAGTTGGCCATCTCTGCCATGCAGCACAATGTCCCTGGGACCTTTTTCTTCGTCTACTAAAAGAACAGCCACCTCGTTTACAGTTGGAGCATTATATCTGCCTTGGTGTTCTGTCTGTGGTGTTCGATCTGAGTGAATAATTAATTTTATATTTTCGGCAGAGTTATTTTCAAAGTTATTTTTAAAACTTCGTAACTATACGTTGTGGCTATTCAAAGCCGTTTGTAATTCGTTTATTAAATCAGTTTTCAGCGTTGGAGACATGTTTGACCGCAACGATAGCTGGTCTGCCTCTGAAATAAAATATATTTGCAAGAATTGCGGATTTTGGCCTGATGGCGGTAGATGGCTACAGTACTGTACGGGTCTACCACCGTACAGTACGTTTACCTGGGTCATCATTATTGCGCCAAAATAATCTCACCCCTATCTGATCTCAAAATCCAAGCTTATGGCTGGGTAGATTCCATGGCAGTACTAGGATGGATAAGTGGTGAACCAGAAAAATGGAAACCCTTTGTTGCCAATCGAGTAAAAATTATTTGCGAAATTATCCCACAAAATAGGTGGCGGTATGTGAAATCCCAAGAAAATCCCGCAGATTGCGCTAGCCGTAGTCTGACCGCATCCCATTTAGCAAATCATTCACTTTGGTGGCACGGACTCGATTGGTTACCTCAATACAATCCTGAAAAGAATCCAGAAACCATCTTATATAAAACAACTGAAGATCTCAGAAAGAAAAAGCTAGTAAACACTATTACTGCTGACTCTAGCAATTCCGTTATTAAACAATTATTAGAAAAATACAGCAGTTACAGGAAAATTATACGAGTTCTAGCCTATGTAAACAAATTCAAAGACATCTTGATTTACAAAAAGAAGCGTGAAAACTATCTGACTTTGCATGACCTCAAACGAGCGACAGAAATGTTACTAAAATATGTGCAACAAGAACACTTTTTCAAGGAAATATCTCAACTTGAAAAAGGTGATCCTTTAAGCAAAAAAAGCCAGATCTTGAATCTCAATCCTATCTTAGACAACCACGGAGTACTCCGTGTCGGTGAACGGCTAAAACATTCGAGTTTAGACCCCGAAATGAAGCATCCCATTATCATCCCAAATCAAACTAAATTAGCTGATCTTATAATAGATGAATCCCATAAATTAGTATTCCATGGTGGAGTTAAAATGACGAATGGATTTATACGACAATAATATTGGATAATTGGAGGAAACCGCGCTACAAAAAAACGATTAAGAACGTGCGTAAAGTGTAGGAGACACGATCCCATTTTACAACATCAACTCATGGGTGACTTGCCTTCATCCAGATTAAATCCTAGTCGACCCTTTCATCACACCGGTATTGACTACACTGGACATGTTTTGGTGAAAGCGAACAAAGGTCGCGGCATCAAAACAGATAAAGGATACGTTGCAGTATTCATATGTATGGTTACAAAGGCCATACATTTAGAACTCGTATCTGATCTCACAGCGTCGGCTTTTATTGCAGCGCTCAGACGTATGTCAGCCAGAAGAGGAGTTCCCGGGCACATCTACAGTGATCAAGGAACTAACTTCATTGGAGCTAACAAGATCCTAAAACAAGAAATCTTAGAAATCTCAAAAATCTTATCAAGCCAAGAAACATTATCAATCGTCGCAGAAATGAACATTGAGTGGCATTTTAATGCTCCGTCATGGCCTTCTGCTGGCGGACTTTGGGAAGCTGCGGTGAAAAGTTTAAAACATCATCTGAGGCGTGTTGTTGGTGAGCAAAAACTCACCTACGAAGAATATAGCACCCTCCTGTCTCAACTCGAGGGTTGTTTAAACTCTCGACCACTTTGTCCTTTGAAGGAGGATCCCGAGGACATAGACTTTTTAACCCCGGCACACTTTCTTGCAAGTGGGCCTACCTTAACGATCTTTGAAACAGAAAATGATCTTAGGACTCGGTGGCACTTGTGAAATGAATATCTCTCACAGTTATCCATTAGAGCTAAATGGAGACAACCTCAAAGGAATCTCAATCTCAACGATATTGTTATCATCAAAGATGAAAACCTCCCACCTGGGAAGTGGGCTCTAGGGCGTATAGTAGAACTGCATCCTGGTTCTGACGGATTCGTCAGAGTCGTTACAATTAATACCAAAAATGGTTTCCTAAAACGGCCTGTTGTTAAGCTATCTCTATTACCAACGGACAGAGACAATGATCCTCCTAGTGACACGAAGGTTAAGGATGAAGCACTAAGGAAGAAAAATCCCAAGCGTATCTCCTTCTCGACCATAGCTCTGTCAGTAACGCTATTCTTATTGTCACTAATTAACTTATCTCAAGCATCTTATAGTTTTACCCATTTGACCAACAACAGCGTTTATTTCGATAAAATCTCCAACATGCATCTTATTAGAGACGATTGGCGTTTAATTGTTTATTATGACACATATCCCTACAAAGAAGGCACGTCTGCACTCGAGAAGTATATAAATTATCTTGAAACATTATGCTCCACTATTAAAGAACACACACCTTGCGTCGGTATCATCTTACAACTCGGGCACGAGTTCGAAGAAATTAAACATTATGATAGTATGTTGACAATGAATGAATCATTTGTAACTGGAGACGAGCGGCGGCGCCGGCGTCGTGGTCTAATAGACGGAGTAGGCTACGTTGCAAACAGCTTGTTTGGCGTACTAGATCAGCGTTTTGCGGAGAAATACGCACAAGACATCGACCTTTTGAAAGAAAATGATAAACATTTGTATAACCTCTGGAAAAACCAAACCTCAATCGTGGAAGCTGAGTTTAATCTCATGAAAAGAATGGAGAAAGCTGCGAACAAACATCATAAATCGATAAATCAAAAGATTAATTACCTTAAGGAATCCTATCAAGATCTTCAACGCCATGTACAGAACATGACTTTAGTTACCGATTTCTTAGCATCTGCCATGACGGCGAATAACTTACTGTATAGCCTCAGGAAAATACAAGACTCCATTCTTGATACGGTAACTAATATTTACAATGGAAAATTGGACTTCCATCTAATATCTCCTAAACAGCTGAGAACGGAATTAAGTTCTATATCAGCACATAACCCCAAAGACATGGCACTTCCTGTCAACCATTTCAATCTCAAAGATCTCTACAACTTGATAAAGGTGCGGACTAAGTACCATAGTAAGTATTTGATCATTGAAATAAAAATACCCCTCATCGAAAGAGACCTTTACGAAATCTTTAACCTCATTCCAGTCCCACGATTATTGAACCACGACATGATACATGTGAAAGTTATCTCAAGTTTTGCTGCCATTAACCTCAGGAAAGACTCATACGTAACCCTTACTGATGCTGATCTCCAGTCTTGTATTAGACAAAATGCTGGGATGATTTTATGTCATACAAAAAACCTTATAAATATCCTAAAAGATGACCACAGCTTGTGTGAAACAATCCCACACACAAGAACCTGTGAAACTATTATAACCCCTTGTAAAAACATTTGGAAAGAATTAACAGTGAATAATAAATATTATTATTTTTGTTGCAATGAATGCAACCTTAAACTTCTCTGTGATGGCGAAATTACCGCCGTTAAATTGAGGAATGCAGGTCTGTTGAATGTGGAGGAAGGCTGTATGATAAAGACGGACAATTTCGTTGTCCATTCTAATAAAAGGCTGTCTAGCAAAATGAATACTGGTGCAAGAATTATTGCCCCACAAATATCACCTATTAATCATATATTCAACATATCTACCCCTGAATCTCCTGAAATTAATCCTAATAATTCTGAAATATTGCGACAATTTGAAGAAATACAGAAAAAGATTGAGATCATGAAACAAACTGAACCATTGAGTGATAAAATATCCTATCACGACGTACATCTTTATAGCGTCTTGTATGCTCTAATCTTTGGAATCCTGATAACTGCGGCGGTATACTGTTGGCGGCGTCACAGGCGGTCAACACGTCGAGAACCCTCGGTGCCTGCTGGAGAGGCATCTACGGCTACTGCAATCTCTTCACATCCCGGAAATGAGAGTGAGTGTAGTGCGGTTAGGGAAAAAAGGCAATCTTTAATCGAAGTGAAAAGTGCAGTGAATGAGTGTTGTAATCTTAGGGAAAAGGGTCAATTTAATCAATCTGTGAAAAGTGTTCCCAAAGATCTTATTAAATCTAGCGAGTGTTTACAAACAGAAGACAGGGCCTCGTCCCCTGTTTTTCGCGTATTTTCCCTTCCCGATCTAAGATAAATCGTTGCTAGACTACTTGTAATTATTCGAAATATCGTTAGTCACTCACTACTAATCCTTATCCCTGTCATATAGTTGATAAGTTGAATATTGTTTATCATCTTGTAAATCTCATCTCCATATTTATCCTACTAACACCTATCTTTGTCCCCGGGAGCATGTACGGGTCTACCACCGTACAGTACGTTTACCTGGGTCATCATTATTGCGCCACCCGCTCAGTATGTTTCCATCATTTATATTATTGCACTTACACAGCAATAGTTCAGTACGTAATTCGGCGGCATACCGTGCGCGTGACTCATAATCCCATATCGTTCACCATATTATAAATTAGTCTTAATTTCATATTTGTGGAAACAGACAATACAGTGAATTTATTAACCTTAAACTGACTTTCATCTCTTATCTCATCCTTTATCTCTATCATAACCCAACCCCGAACAGCTACCTATAAGATGATATACTTGTCCTTCTACTTTATATGTGGGCATAAAATTTCCTTTCTTGATTTCTTTTGCCCCAAAAGATGTCATTTGAAAGAGGCTGTTGTATCTACGTATGTTGGTTATGAAATGTGCAGACAATGGATGATTATTTGTCAGCAGATTTTTTATTGGTTGTGGTGGTTCTTCAATATTGGGGAGACTAACTTTCCCAGAAGCACAGCACATACCATTCGGTTCATCGGTTCACTTTTTGGCTGAGCAATGAGAGCAGGTTTTACTCATTGATCCTATCTGAATGGTGGTTTGATGAGCATAATCAATATGTGGATCGTAATTGAATGCTGATCTGTAACTGTGAGCTAAAATTCGATTACGCACTCTAGTCATTGACACTTGCTGTCTTTCTCTCTGTAATATAAGTTGTTGTAGACGCTCGGGCTCCGATTGGCGAGCGAGTGCTTGCGTGGTTCTAGCATTTTGTGCGATAGGTCGTTGTGAACGTTCAGCGCTAGATCCCCTTGCGCGAGCTTGTGTGGTTCTGGTGTTTTGTTCTTCAAGGCGCTGCAAGCGCTCGGTGCTAGATTCCCTTGCTCGATCTTGTGTGGTTCTGGCATTTTGATCTTCAAGGCGCTGCAAGCACTCAGTGCTAGATTCCCTCGCGCGAGCTCGTGAGGTTCTGGCATTTTGTTCTTCAAGGCGCTGCAAGCGCTCGGTGCTAGATTCCCTTGCTCGATCTTGTGAGGTTCTGGCATTTTGATCTTCAAGGCGCTGCAAGCGCTCAGTGCTAGATTCCCTCGCGCGAGCTTGTGAGGTTCTGGCATTTTGTTCTTCACAACGCTGCAAGCGCTCGGTGTTAGATTCCCTTGCGCGAGCTCGTGAGGTTCTGGCATTTTGTCCGGCAAGACGTTGTGAACGTTCGGTGCTAGATTCTCTAGCTCGCGATTGCGAAGCATACTCTTTTTTCGACTTTCCAATACGCCGTATTTTGGCTGCCCTCGCCTTGGACGTATGTTTAGAAAGTTGTGATCTTCCTCTTTTAGGCATACTATATTTGTATCTAATAAAATATGAGTAAAAATGAAGTAATTAAGTTGAGATAAAGTCTATGAGTTTTTTTAATTCAAATAAAGATACTAAAGTACATAAGCTGTAAAAAAAATTGAAAAAGAACTTTTTTCAAATCTCAATGAATTAAATGTTAAAATCTAAGGCAATATCGCTCGCGTCCACTACGTAAGGAGCCGACCACGCGTCTGAGCCGCGCGGGTACTTTACTTATAGACGTAACCCACAGAACAGAAAAACGCTGTGACGTAACCCCTACCTACCACTGTACCTCAGCAACGCCCACTTTTAGAGTAGGGAACGTCGCGGCGTCGAACGGTTTGCGTATTGTATTTTTACCCGACTGCCGAAGGAGGGTAATGTGTTTATCAGTCTATGTAAGTATGTATGTATGTATGTTTGTTCCTATGTGGCGTTCTAGAGACCAAACGCATGGGCCGATTTTGATGGTTCTTACGTCAATCTATTTGTCTTAACCCCGCGAGGGTCACTGGCTACATGAAAATTGGAAAATAGGAAAATGGCGGTTTTTGGGCGCCATATTGTGGGGAACCAAATTTTTTTTTTCTTCCAAACCTATCGTGTGGGGTATCAAAATAAAGGATTTTAAGAGGTTATTTCAAAAATATATAACACTTATATGTTTAAATGTACCTAATTCGAAAAAAAAATAAACTAAAAAGTTATAAATAAAAAAAGTTAATTAAAAAAATCAAAAACCCGACTGCTTGAAAAGCGAACTAAAAAGACGTAAACAAGGAGAAAATCATGCTGTGCAGTCGGAGGATACGTCTGGTTTTGGTCAGCCAGCTCGCGAAAATGTATCCTCCGACAGCCAATGAATTAAAAAGTATTTTACTGCTACATAAATACACTTGATAACAAAACTATTTATTTGAATATGGATTATACTACGATGCGAATGTAACCAACTAATGTTTCTACCGGGGCGATCTAATTAAATTTTTGAACACAAAAGCTGTTATTGTGACTTAACTATGATAGTTAATATTCCCTCACTGACTTTTTACCCGACTGCCGAAGGAGGGTAATGTGTTTATCAGTCTATGTATGTATGTATGTAAGTATGTATGTAAGTATGTATGTATGTATGTATGTTTGTTTCTATGTGGCGTTCTAGAGACCAAACTCGTTGGCCGATTTTGATGATTCTTACGTCAATCGATTTGTCTTAATCCTGCGAGTGTCACTGGCTACATTAAAATTGGAAAAAACAAAAATGGCGGATTTTGGGCGCCATTTTGTGGGGAAAAAAAAATTTTTTTCTTCCAAACCCATCGTGTGGGGTATCAAAATAAAGGATTTTAAGAGGCAATTTCAAAAATATATAACACTTATATGTTTAAATGTACCTAATTCTAAAAAAAAAATAACTAAAAAGTTAATTATAAAAATCAAAAAACCCGACTGCTTGAAAAGCAAACTAAAAAGACGTAAACAAGAAAAAAACCATGCTGTTCAGTCGGAGGATACATTTGGTTTTGGTCCGCCAGCTCGCGAATATGTATCCTCCGACTGCACAGCATGATTTTCTTCTTGTTTACGTCTTTTTAGTTTGCTTTCTAAGCAGTCGGGTTTTTTTGATTTAAAAATCAAAAAAACCCGACTGCTTAGAAAGCAAACTCAACTGCAAGCAAAGCATTCATTATTACCTACAAAAAAAAGTTAACTATAAATAGTTAACTTTTTTTTGTAGGTAATAATGAATGCTTTAATCATGTAGTACCTTATTTGTATGTATCATCTATTGTTTTCTAAGCGCACGCTTAATAATGAGTTTTATTGGCAAACTTTTGGTTACATTAGCGCAATTTTCTAAAGGGTCTTTAATTTTATTGAAAATAAATTATAGCTGTCCCCCGTGGCTTTGCTTCCGTCAGCTGGCTAAATAGGTATTTACCTACCTTACCCTGTCCTACCTACCTACCCTACATAACTACTTACCCTACCTACATACCCATCTTCCCTATCTACCTACATACGCACCTACCCTACCTCCCAACTGACACTATTAAAGGATCAACGCACAGTGTACGGTGCACGTACATGAGTTTAAAATTGTTTACTAAGTAAGAGTTGTGCAATAAGTAGGCTCACACCTTTGCACTTACACGTGCGACCTACATTAGATATTATGATAATCACGCAGCAGCAGCAGCGAGCAGAGCAGTGATGATGCATTGTTTCAATATTAATTTTAGTGTTCAATTAGACGTGGTTTGAGTCGGACAACTTGCATTTTTATTTCTTGATTCCAGCCCGTTGGCACTCATTGACATTTTACATTACATTGACATTTGCATTGCATTGACAATAGTTAATGTTAAAGGTGTATTTGCATTTGCACCCTACATTGTTTTTTGGTCCTTCGAAATTATTGCAAGTACCGTACAGTCCGATTTGTCGGTCAGTAAAACGTCGCGTGTGACTTGTGTCTTGGTCGTGTGTTGCCGTGCAGAAGCAGTCGCAGCGATCCAGGTTCCAGAGCGACGCGTTACCTCAGCGTAAAGGGAGAGTTCCTGAGTTTCAAGTAAGATCGTTCATTTTTGCTTACTTCGTTAACAATGGAGGGTTTAATCGCGCGTCAGGCTGAGATCCTGGAGGAGATGAAGAGGGTCCATACCAACTTCAAGAAGGATTCAGCGAGCAGGAAGACCCCCGAGTACATTCAGCAAAGGCTTGAGCGGTTAGATCAGCTTTGGGCGGAATGTAAAGAGAAACATCAGGAGCTGAGTGCGGTAGAAGACAAAACGCATGAGTACTTCACCAACAATATTCACGAAGTATTAAGGGATTGGTACCACGGTGTGCGGCAGGAGCTTACAGCATGCGGGACCAAGGTGCAGAGTGGACCCGGCTCTAGCAAGGTACACGTGGAGTTTGACAGGACCTTGTTCGGGAGCTCCTCGGGAGCAGAGGACAAGCTACTCGAGCTACAGCAGCTGCAGAACGCGAACTTCCGTGCGTTCGACAGGTTAGTGACGAGTAAGATCATTGAAGAGGTCATCGAAAGATGGGAGATAGAAGACGCTTTGAAGACGTTAGGGTCTCGGTGGTCAGCGATTGACAATATGCATCTGCGAATCGATGGTTTGTTAGACGGGGCGCCTAATGAGTACTATGACGAGTTTTGTCGCCACGAACGGGCATTTGTAAAAACAAAGCGGGCGCTGAACGTAAAACTGAACGCCTCCGTGCACCAACAACAATCCGTGCCCAAAATAGACATTCCCATTTTCAACGGGAACTATTCGTTATGGCCTACTTTCATGGATCTGTTCGTAGAAGCAATACACAATAACCCTGCAATTGCAAAAGCACAAAAAATGCAGCACTTAAAAGGGAGATTGCGCGGCGAAGCGGAGAAACTCGTCCAGCATCTACACATCTCACCCGAAAATTACGACACGTGTTGGGAAATCTTGAACCATAGGTACAACAACAAGTTTATGTTGTTCACTAAGAATTTCCAGAGTTTCATGCGTCAGCCACATCTGCAAAAACAATCTGCATTCGACCTTAAGCGGTTATATGACACGAGCAATGAAACCATAAATGCGATACACAATTTGGGGGTAGATACAGGTTCATGGGATCCTATTCTAGTCTACGTGTTATGCGAGAAACTAGACTCCGAAACGTACGCGGAATACATGCAGGGCGGATCCGCGAGAGATACCTACGTTCAACCAGTTTATGGATTTTATTGAGAACAAATTCATGGCATTAGAACCTTTGCATAGAAAGAAGCCAGAAAACAGTAGCAAGCCTCCTGCAAAACCACAATCCAACGCATTTCATCCATTCAGCAAAACCCCCAAACCAGCAAACTCTCGAAACTTCCATGCATACAACGCTGGTCAATTTAATAAGATCATTTGTGCATTATGCAACACCAATCATGCATTGTTCCAGTGTTCGAAATTCACTGACATGGCAAGCTCGGCGAAACTAGAATTCATAAAATCGAACAATATTTGCAGAAACTGTCTGTATGTGCATAGCAAGGGCTATTGTGCGTCACAAAAAAGATGCAGAGAGTGCAGCGACCCACACAACACGCTATTGCACAACGACATCGTCCAGTCAGCGCAAATGCCCTCAGCAACACAAACGATGGATAAACCGTCGAAGTCAACTGCAACTAGGTCACCTAAAAGTATGCAAAATAACTTCGCATCGAATAATGATGACGAAATACTATTGGCCACTGCATTATTGCAAGTAGAAACAGCTGATGGCGATTACATCACACTACGGGCGTTAGTTGATCAAGGCTCACAAATAACCCTGATCACTGAGAATGCAGCTCAAAGACTGGGAGTAAAGCGTCAACAGCTAAACGCAAGCATAAGTGGGATCGGCACACTATCCAACAGGAGCAAAGGAAAGGTGAACCTACTTTGTCGGTCCGTACACAACGACTTCCAGTTCACCACGGAAGCATTAGTCATGCCACGGGTGGTAAACAATCTACCTAACGCCACCTTTACAAAAAGAACTTGGACTCACGTAACAAACATCACATTAGCCGATCCAGAGTACAACATATCAAGGCCCATTGACATACTTCTAGATGCACAGGTATTCTCTGAAATCCTAATGAATGGACTGATTAAGGGAGAGACTAATGAACCCATAGCTCAACAGACTCGCTTAGGGTGGATTCTGTCAGGCAACGTCAGCAAGACATTCAATTGCAACGTGGTGATAAACCAAGTGGATGACTTGACAAAATACTGGGAAATGGAAGACATCAGTGGGGATGCATGCAGTTCAATGACGTCAGCGGAGAGATACTGCGAAGAGTTCTTCACTGCAACAACAAAACGTCTGAAAAATGGCAAATATGCAGTTCGTTTGCCAATGAAGCCTAATTACGATCAGCTATTAGGAAAATCAAAGCCACGTGCAGTGGCACAATTTATGCAATTAGAAAGGCGATTATGCAGAGATGACAAACTGTCAGAAAACTATGTCAAATTCATGCAAGAGTACTTGGAAATGGGACACATGAAAGAGAGTAAGCCCGACTGCAACCCGTCATGTTACTTACCTAACCACGGAGTCCTTAAACAGGACTCATTGACAACCAAATTAAGGGTTGTTTTCAACGCCTCACAGAAGACTGACACAGGTTACAGCCTGAACGACTTGATGGAGTGTGGCCCGAAGCTTCATCAAGATCTACTGACACTACTCATGGGATGGCGGCGATACAAGTATGTCTTTACAGCAGACTGTGAGAAAATGTATCGCATGATCTTAGTGCATGAAGAAGATCAAGAATTGCAGAAGATAGTATGGAGGGAAACTAACCAAGGTCCCCTTAAGGAGTACAAGCTATGCACAGTGACATATGGAACCAAGGCGGCACCATTTCTAGCACTTCGGACGCTAAAGCAACTAGCAAACGATGATGCAGAGAAATACCCGTTAGCAGCTGACGTCATTAACAACGAAATGTATGTCGATGATGTACTAAGTGGTAACAACTCCATCGAGCGAGCACAAGAAATGCAGTACCAACTCATCAACATGCTGAGCGGAGCAGGACTAACGCTACGGAAGTGGTCAAGCAACGAGCCGACCTTGATTAAAGGTTTATCATCATCAGACCTAAACCAAACCACAATGCACTTTACAAACGATGGAACTACAAAAGCCCTGGGTGTACAGTGGAACCCTACATCTGACACTTTTGCATTCACTAACAAAACAAACTTTGACAACAATAAACCATTGACAAAACGGAAACTACTGTCCGAGATATCAAAAATCTTCGACCCACTGGGCTGGCTGACACCTCTGACATTGAAAGCAAAACTGATGTTCCAAAGCGTTTGGCTGTCAGGATGCAACTGGGATGAAACCTTACCTACAGGCGTACAAGAAGAATGGAAGCGGTTTACAAGCGACTTGCACAACATAACGCGATACGAGATACCGAGATGGTTGGGCGATACAACTAAACCCTTCCAAGTACATGGATTCTGCGATGCCTCAGAAAAGGCCTATGCATGCACTATATATCTACTGACATTAGACAGCAAAAACAAGCCCTTAAGTCGATTAATAGCAGCAAAATCTAGACTATCTCCAATCAATAACAAATTGACATTACCACGGCTTGAACTATGCGGAGCCTTATTACTTTCCCGATTAATGAAAAAGGTCCGGAAAGCATGCAAGTGGGACAACATCGACAACAACATATACGCCTGGACGGACTCCATGATTGTACTAGGCTGGCTGCATGGTGACGTCACAAAATGGAAGTCGTTCGTGAGCAACAGAGTGCAACAAGTGCATGAAGTCATCCCGAAACAACACTGGAGGTACGTCAAATCAGAAGAAAACGCAGCAGACTGTGCATCACGCGGCATCAGTTGCTCCCAGCTATTGCAACATCCTTTGTGGTGGCAAGGACCAGAATGGGTGAAAAATTACAATGACAAAACAGCTGATAAAGTTGAAATCATACCGACAACATGCGAATCAAAACAAAAACAAATGAAAGCGTATGTTGTGAAATTCAAGCCGTCCTCAATTGTAATTGAGTTATTAGATCGACACAGCGACATGGCTCACATTACAAGGGTCACAGCGTGGATAAAACGATTCATGAACAACTGTTCGAAATCCAACACAAATACAACTGCATATTTAACATCAACAGAACTACAAAACGCTGAAAATCTTATACTAAAACAGATTCAATTACATACCTTCAAAGACGAGATTATGAGACTGAAGGAAAATAAGGGTTTAAGCAACAAAAGCAACCTTTTGAATTTGAACCCATTCCTCGACAAACATGACATTTTGCGAGTAGGGGGAAGGTTGCATAACTCGAACCTAAATGAAGACACGAAACATCCAATTCTGCTACCACATGACCACAAATTGACAGAGTTATTAATTTGGCAAGCACACAGTACAACATTACACGGAGGTCCGAAGCTAACCCTAACACATCTACGCCAAAGAGTATGGATAGTAGGAGGATATCGCGTCGTTAAGAAGGTGTTACACAAATGCGTACCATGTCGCCGATTTCATGCAAAAACCTCAAACCAGATTATGGCAGATCTACCAGAGCCGAGAGTGACAGTTTCTCGCCCTTTTACACATACAGGGGTTGACTTTACTGGCCACATTGAGATCAAGGCAAATAAAGGCCGAGGCGTCAAAACATTGCTGGCGTACGTTGCCGTATTTGTTTGTCTGTCAACAAAGGCTATACATCTGGAACTTGTGTCAGAGCTGTCCAGTATAGCATTTTTATCAGCCTTCAAGCGCTTCTGCGCCCGTCGAGGTACACCACGTGACATGTACAGCGATAACGGCACGAATTTTGTGGGTGCTAACCGGATTTTACTGCAACAATATAAATGCATTGTAGACACCATTGACAACCTTTTCTTGGGAAAAATATCAGAGATGGGAATCAAATGGCACTTCAATGCCCCAGTATGGCCAAGCGCAGGCGGACTATGGGAAGCTGCCGTGAAGAGCATGAAGTATCATCTAAAACGGGTCATTGGAGATCAGCGCCTGACGTACGAAGAATTTACCACTCTACTATGCCAGATTGAAGCTTGCCTGAATTCACGACCACTTTGCACCGTAACAGAGAACGCCGAAGAAATCAACTGCTTAACGCCTGGACATTTTCTAACCGGCACATCGCTAATGACTATTCCAGAACCGGACATTGACAATACGTATAATTTAGGCAAGAGATGGCAAATTGTACAGCAGCTCAGTAAGGATTTCTGGAAAAGATGGTCGCAAGAATACCTTCAACAACTCCAAACAAGGCTAAAATGGAAACGACAAACTACCGATCCTCGAGAAAATGATATTGTTTGCATCAAGGATGAAAGATTACCGGCAGGCAAATGGGCTCTGGGTCGTGTAGCAGAGCTACATACAGGAAAAGACGGCCACACGAGAGTTGTCACATTACAAACTGCAAAAGGAGAAGTTAAACGGCCGATCACAAAACTCGTACCACTAGTTGAGGTTGAAGAAGAAAGACTTGGCGATACCATCACATCTACAAAAAACAGACGGAGCCGACCGAAAAAGCTTACCTGGCACAGCTTGATATGCTACACATTGATGCTGACCATGGCATTTATAACGCCCACTGTTCAACAAGACATGAAGCTTACCCCACTGACAAAAAATCAAACGATTTACTTTGACAAGATTGCAGACTTACAAGAAATACGAGATGAATGGAAATTAGTATTCTACTACAACATGACAAACTACTGGCGAAACGTTGACACTCTGCAAAAATTCGTGTCTCATATAAAAGGATATCGTTGCGAGGACTGGATGATGCAATTCCACATTTTAATCAACCAACTCGAACAGAGCATGAACGAACTGGACTATTACAATAATCTGCTGAAGTCCCAACGATTAATTCAACACAGATTCAAAAGAGGATTAATCGACGGAGTGGGATGGGCCAACTCACTATTTGGAGTACTAGATCAGCATTTCGCAGAAAAGTACGAACACGACATCAATTCCATTCAACACAATGACAACCACTTATTACACCTTCTCAAAAATCAGACAAGTATTTTGGAAACCGAGCATAACATCGTACAACGCAACGAAGCGACAATGGTAAAGCAGTTTACCTTGATGAATGACCACCTTACCAATCTGGAAAATAAAACAGACACGAATAAACATGACACCGCTAATGCATTCTACATCATTACATCGGCAATAGCTGCAGAAAAAATGGCCCAAAATCTAAAGGAAATCCAACAAACCCTCATCAATACGCTGACAAACATGTACCAGGGTCATATGGACGTACACTTACTATCACCAACTCAAATGCAAACCGAATTAGATAGAGTAGCTAGACAACTACCCCGCGATGCCACGCTGCCAGAAGTCCAGAATGATGTACGAGACATCTACAGAATGTTCAGAATACATGCACGCATTACACAGCAATATTTACTGATGGAAGTAAAAATACCCATTCTGAATGATGCTCTATACGAGCTGAATAAACTTATCAGCATACCTCAACGTATTGGCATAAATCGGGTGATGTACGTCATCCCAAATTCGGAACTAATAGCATTAAACGCCAACCAATACTCATTCATACCTCTCGAGCAATCTGACGTTCAAGAATGCCAAAAGATCCAGGACAAAACATTGATGTGCAAATTAAACCACCCTATCTATCGCACCGGTGACCGACGCAAGTCAATTTGCGATGTACAGCTGATCCGAGACAATGAAGAACACAGTGTGTACTGTCACACGGAAACAAGGGAATGCGCTGACAAGTGGGTAAAACTACACCAGCAAAACACATGGTTTTATTATTGTTGTGGCACGTGCGAAGTGCAATTAGTTTGCGGTGCTCAAATGACATCGGAGTCGTTACATCACTCGGGTCTGATTACACTTAAACGAGGATGTAACTTGCAGGGTGACTCATTCATGTTGCACGCATACATAGAACATAAAAGTGACGTCATAGTCAACGAACCATTCGCCATGATCATACCCACGATCTCTCCCATCAACAACATCATCAATACGTCGATCCGCAACTCGTCATTGCCTATCGAAACGCATGAAGAAATGTTCCAGAAGATTGACACACAACTGCGCTCGATTAAAGAGCAATCAAACCTGGAAACGTTATCCCCCCATGACATTCACCACTACACCGCAATCTATGTCGTAATAACGATTAGTATTGCTCTGTCTGTAACATCGTACGTGTACTTTTGGAGAAAGACGAGCACCAAAAGACAGGGGGAGGGTTCGCGAGATGCGATAAGCAGAAGAGGACGAGAAGAAGAAGATGACATCGAGGGCGGGTGTAGCAAAATCAACAAACGGGTGTCAAAAGTGAACGAAGTGATAAGTGTTGATCGCGCCTTAAGTGAAGTGAAATTTGACACTGAAAAACAGTGACGTGTGTGATTAGGGAGCTTGACAATTATATTTATGGATTTTAAGTGTACAGTTACATAATATCTACATTAGTCATACAAATATTTTACATTACATATTATACCTAGTACCTACTACATCAGTGCTCTGCATTAGTTTCTACAGTCGTTCTTGTCTTAATTTTATTTGATTAATTTTTAGTTCAGTAGCTGTTAGCAGTCTTGTGGTGGCAATATGTACGGTGCACGTACATGAGTTTAAAATTGTTTACTAAGTAAGAGTTGTGCAATAAGTAGGCTCACACCTTTGCACTTACACGTGCGACCTACATTAGATATTATGATAATCACGCAGCAGCAGCAGCGAGCAGAGCAGTGATGATGCATTGTTTCAATATTAATTTTAGTGTTCAATTAGACGTGGTTTGAGTCGGACAACTTGCATTTTTATTTCTTGATTCCAGCCCGTTGGCACTCATTGACATTTTACATTACATTGACATTTGCATTGCATTGACAATAGTTAATGTTAAAGGTGTATTTGCATTTGCACCCTACACACAGCCTAAACTGCTGATCGTAGAGACCTGAAACTTGGAGGGTGTGTTCTTTCTATGACGTAGGCATCCGATAAGAAAGGATTTTTGGAAATTCTACCCCTAAGGCGTTGAAAAAGGGGTTGAAAGTTTGTATGTAAAATCTTTCTTATCGGATTTCCAAAAATCCTTTCTTATTTAGGAGTTAGCTTATTTTAAGCTTTGATCAGTTTAATAGAGTTTTTAAGGCATCGGCATTCATTTTCATAGATCTTGCATTTGTTTTTGAAAGCTGGATACGCACTACATCTGATCCCTGTCCGTGAAATTTCGGTTTCGAAGTAGCCGTGGTATTTCTTCCCTACCAGGGAAGCTTACGCACTACATCCGAACTCTATCCGTCATAATTCAGAACATTTTGAATTCGAATCACGGACACGGATCACGGACACGAATCATGGACACGGATCACGGACGCGGATCACGGACACGGATCACGGATCACGGACACGGATCACGGACATGGATCATCGACACGAATCACGGACACGGATCACGGACACGGATCACGGACACGGATCACGGACACGGATCATGGACACGGATCACGGCCGCGGATCACGGACACGGATCACGGATCACGGACATGTATCATCGACACGGATCACGGACATGGATCACGGATCACGGACACGGATCATGGACTCGGATCACGGACGCGGATCACGGACACGGATCATGGACATGGATCATCGACACGGATCACGGACACGGGTCTAGGACGCGGATCACGAACATGGATCATCGACACGGATCACGGACACGGATCACGGACACGGATCACGGACACGGATCATGGACACGGATTATGGACACGGATCACGGACACGGACGTATAATGTTATGTTATAAAAAGCCAAGTGCGAGTCGGACTCGCACACGAAGGGTTCCGTACCATTATCGCAAAACACTGCATAAAAATCACGTTTGTTGTATGGGAGGCCCCCTTAATTTATTTTATTTTAATTTATTAATTATTATTTTTTGAAGTAAACATACAACTAAACATTCTGTGAATATTTCAAGCGTCTACCTGTTGCCGTTATTAATATCGAGCAAAAAACGGCAAAAATATCACGTTTGTTGTATGGGGGCCCCCCTTTAATATTAACTTTATACTGTTTTTTGTATTTGTTGTTATAGCGGCAACAAAAATACATCATCTGTGAAAATTTCAACTGTCTAGCTATCACAGTTCATGAGATACAGCCTGGAGACAGACGGACAGACAGACGGACAGACAGACAGACAGACAGACAGACGGATCGCTAAGTCTTAGTAATAGGGTCCCGATTTTACCCTTTGGGTACGGAACCCTAAAAAAGAACAAAATCTTACCTAAGGTCTCCTTATTTCGAAGACTTGTGACATTCACCAACCCACACTGGGACCGCGTGGTGGATTACTGCCATTGGAAAAATTAAAAGGCTGATGAATATGATGATGAGAGGAGATCATGGCTAAATAATAACAGCTGCACGGGTCGATCTTCATGGTTAAGCAACGATTGCCGAGGTCGGTCCTTGGATGGGAGACCATTCTTTACATAGCGAGTTTCCTCCGTGCCTCGGAAATCACGTTAATCCGTTGGTCCCTACTGTCATTTGAAGATCTTTACAATAATTACGGGTAGTCAGAAGCCTGATATATAACAACAGTCTAGCCAAGGGGAATCGAACACGATACCCTTTTACCCAGTTACTGGGTTGTGGAGGTCAGATAGACTGTCACTCCATTTAAAATACGGGTACTCAGCTATACCGGTTAGACTAGATATCGACCCCAACTTAGTTGGGAAGAGGCTAGGCAGATTGATTGATGATGATGATGATGCAAGGCCTTCTAGGCCAACGTATCAAAATTCGAGTGTCTTCAACAAGGATGATGTTTCCTGTGCAAAAAAGTGGGTTAGTATTGCCATGTTTCTAAAATATATATCTTCAAAGTTATTATTTATCATGGCTTTGCTTTAAGCCTTTTGGATTTCTTTCCAATTCACAGCGATGCGGACGAATTTTGTAAAAGCCATTGCCCAATGAGTTCTTCCCCTTCCCCTTTTTTAGGGTTCCGTAGTCAACAAGGAACCCTTATAGATTCATTATGTCCGTCTGTTTTTTTTACTACTTTATCGGCATAGTTAATATGTATATTCATGCCAAATAATAGCTTTTAAATACTAAGAGTCTCTGAGCTCAGCTGCGGACGGACAAGGCGAAACTATGTATAAGGGTTCATTGTTGAGTACGGAACCCTAATTGTAAACGAAAACTCAAGGGTACAAATATAACGTATTTTAGCGCTTTATCTGTAGTAATAAATATTGTCATTTCATTACACTTAGCACACAGATTGGTGACTAACCCCAGTTCCATTTAAAACCAGCTCACATAAATTCTTTCTGAAAAGTTTATTCCAAACTGTCATTTTTCAGCGTAAACCTGGCTATGCGACTGTTAGGTACAATCACAAATACAAATGGCATAGGATTTGCTAGAAAAATGGCCGTGCAGTCATACTAAATGTACCTGCAATGGACTGGCATTGTGGTTGTTTTGTATAGATATATGAATTGAACTGTACGTTATAACTTAGTAGCTTCAGCCAGCGGCTTCACCCGCGTGAAAAGTGTTTTCTTATCCCAAGGGAGCATTATACAGGCATGAAGTATATATTTCTTTTATAATATTTTCCAATTGACAGGGATGCGGACGAATTTTGTAATACTCTTTGCTTAATAAGTTATTCCCCGTCCGCCTTCTATACGGTATTATTTAAAAACAAAATATGGCAATTAAAAAGAAACCTGACTGCGGGAGGGTAATGTTTTTCGAGCGTATGTATGTATGTATGACCATTTCTATAGCACGCTCTACAGCCCAAACGGCTTGACTGATTGTGATATGTCGTTGGATTCGTCTCAATTGTCGGAGTGACATAGGCTATATAATTCTAAAAAATTGCACCTCCCTAAAAAAAGGGGTTGATACTATTTTTTTTTTCGTTTGCTAACAATATGGGTATCAAATGAAAGCTACTAAATAGGCCATTCCTAAAATATAAATATTCACACTTTTAAGTTCCTATTTTGGCATAAATTCAAGATAAGCGTAACTTTGATAGCAAAATAAATAATCTTTTACAACATAACTTATTTGCAGAACATGCGATTGCAGCAATTCCTAGAGATTGGCCATAATTTTTCGTAGAGTTCTGTTTCATATCTCCGAAGTTCTTCTAAGATCTTCCCCTAATTAAACCGGAACAATTCAGGCACGTATTATTTCAAACAAAACATAATTTTGAAAATCGGTCCACAATTGACTGATAAATCGGTGAACACAAACAAAAAAAAACAAACTTACAGCCAATCCTTTATGGAAAGTCGGTCAGAAACAGCAATTCTATGGGTTGGGCCACGGGAGTGAAGCCGTGGGAAAAAGTCAGTAAATTATAAATTAGGCCGGCAAAGCGAATATTGTTTTTTTTTTATATAAGCGAATATTGATTTACGCTATCTTAGGAAGTCTAAAATGAGGTATTAAAAGGTAAAGGTAAATATGGTCGCAGACCTTTGACTATATTTCCTAAGTAAAATTTTATTTACTCCTCTAATATTGCACCAATTTAAAAGGTATTCCATAAACTGGCAAAGTATAATATATACTGTGTCCCTATGTTTTCGTGTTTGATGATACATTATCTTCAAAAGCACTAGAACCCTCAAAAAATGCTTAAAATTGCGCTGTCAACAGAGGCCTAGTTTATGGAATATATTTTAAATTGGTCCAATATTGGAGCAGCAAGTAGGCAAGACACAAACCTCGAATCATAAAGATAACTTGTTACTTAGTCAATTCAGTCAGAGTTCTGCAATCGCATTGCCTCTTAAGAATAAAAATGGCATTTGATTATGATAAAAAAAGAAGAAAAGTAAGGCAAAGATATAACAGTAATAATACAAAAACACGACTGTTAACAACGATTATCAACAAATGCTTGATCAATTCCTTTTACGAAAACAGTCGCTAACAAAGCTTTTTGCAAGCTAGCATACGCTCGAAAGATCAAACAGAGACAAGGAAGCGTATTTCACAACCATTTGTACCAACGCTCATTGAAAACTGGTTAAAAATCATCCGACATTTGTAGAAAAATGACAGTCATTCCGTTTTAAAATGGCTTGTATAGGGTGGCCAACTCGACTTTAAATTAAGATTATTTATTCTTATTACAAACGAAAATTACAAGATGTTTTCCTTAACTATTATATCCAGGTTTTTTAATTGTGTTCAGTAAATAAAATCTGCGTAAATAACATTGACGCTTAAAATGCGTTTAAAAGATTGATTGTATAGACACTTACTGAACAATATGGAGCAACCAAGGAGGCGATTAAACAGTCGGAACAGCTTCCTTAAGTCGAGTAAAATAATGAACGACAACAGTCCTAGCGAAGCACGCAAAAAATTGTGACTTCTCAAATACCCCCTTCCAACTGACTATGTTGAGCCTGCAGATAAGCTCCCAGCGGGCTATAAACTGCCATGGCCCACCTGGAAATCTCTAAACCAGCTACGAAGCCAGGTGGGCCGCTGTAGGCACAACCTTGTCAAATGGGGTACTCCGAACAGCCACAGTGTCATTGCGGAACCACTCCACAGTGATGCCCCCTCTCCTGTCCTGCTCCTTATGCAAAAACAACTGCACTATACCTTTACGAGGCTAGCGCTAAGGCCATCGGCGTGGCTGAGTACTGGTCAAAGAAAATCTAAATAAGGGCAAATCATCGATACGAAAAACAAGAAGAAAGATTAAATGATACCGTCTCTTTAGATAGCCCACAGAAAAAAGTCAGACAACCGCGAAATTCTCATCGAACGATTTGGTATTCCTTATGGTGCTCCCTCATTTAAAGCAATCGCCTGTAATGTAACGATTCAGAGTCGAGCATTACATTGGTAAGGGAAGAGAACCGAGCAGTACAGTGCGCAACTAAATACTACTACTACTACTCTCAAGATAGTATTGTAATGTAATGCTCAAAATCGAATCTGAAATGTTACATTACAGGTAGATATTCGTCAAGTCAGGGAGGCAGTGTATTGTAATGTAATGCTCAATATTGAATTTGAAATGTTACATTACAGGCGAACGCTCCCGGTGCGGGGGTACCTTAACTGGTATTGATTGGCACCTATAATCTTCTATCTCCGCACCACCTTAAGTTCGACTAGTAGAAAATGCCTAAGGCATGTAGAACACCTTTGCACTCGTGAATTTTTAACCGACTTTCGAAAAAGGAGGAGGTTCTATGTTCGACTTTATGTATGTTTTTTTTTTGTGTATGTGGACCGATATCTCCGTCAATAGTGGACCGATTTTGAAAATTCTTTTTTTGCTTGATAGAGTATGTTCCGAAATTGGTCGCATTTTAATTTAGTAAAGATCTGATGAAGAACTTCGGAGATATACAACAGAACTCTTCAATAAATAACGGCAAATCTCTCGGGATTGCTGCAATCGCATGTCGGTTTATTGTTTATAACATTTCATAACATAACATCACGCCAGTACGCTCTCAAGGGGTACGCAGATCTCCATTTCACCGGTTATATTCAAGTTTCATGATATTCGGGAAATCTATTTTGGCGTTATAGGTACTAAAAAACTTGCATATTAGGTAGGTACAACTAAAATGTGAAAAATAAAAAAAATAAAATTTTACAAAAAATAGTACCGACTTCCAAATAAAAAAAAACTACAATGTGAAAAATAACTTTATTTTTAGAAGTCGGTGTCCATAACGCATAAAATTGGTACCTACCAAAGACACCGACTTCCATAAATAAAGTTATTTTTCACTTTGTAGTTTTTTTTATTTGGAAGTCGGTAGTATTTTTTTGTAAAAAAGTTTTTTATACTTGTTAATACGTTAACTTTAAATAAAATAAGTGCCGAAAAATTGGGTCGTTTTTCAATCCGTTCATGAACTCGTATTGAGTTATTACTTGAGATATTTTAGTGGTTGTATTATTTCTATAAATCGTATTTGTTCTAGTCTTATCTGATTTCCCACCATGTAACTAAATATTGGCAATCGATTAATCTGCCTAGCATTTTACCAACTAGGTTTAGGTCGGCATCAAGAAATCAAGTCAAGAGTGAATTACGTTACTTCTTGGCAAAAAGATCACGTTTGTTATATGGGAGCCCCACTTAAATATTTATTTTTATTATGTTTTGAGTATTTCTTGTTATAACGGCAACAGAAATACATCATCTGTGAAAATTTCAACTGTGTAATAACTATCACGGTTCATGAGATACAGCCTGGTGAAAGACAGACAGATGGACAGTGGAGTCTTAGTAATAGGGTCCCGTTTTTCCCCTTTGGGTACGGAATCCTAAAAAGCATCCAGAGGCTCTCGACAAGTGGCATTCGATGTCATCAAAGGCTGTAGTCGAAATGTCAAATTTTGATCTGTGATTATTCGATATCGCTTGTCAATCCCATACAATTTTGCCTTTATGACAATCGCTATCGCCACGCTTTCGATGATAGAATGCCAGTTGTCACGAGGCCTCTGTATAACCAAATGCAGCTCAGTACAATTTTCTTACATGGAGCGACTGCCTATCTGACCTCCACAACCCAGTAACTGGGTAACACGATACCCCTTGGCAAGACTTGTTTCAAACTTCTTGGCTTCTGGCTATCTGCAATGACTACAAAAGTTCTACAAATAACTGAAACCAACAGGTTAACGTGCTTACCACGCATTCTAACTAAATATTTGACATCATATTACCGAAAATTATGGCGCAAAATTTGAATGGTGTCGAAAAAATCACGTAAACATCTGAGCTGGCCACCCTGTAGCATTCTTCTGTTCGTATCCGTTATTGACATTGCTCTCGACCGTACCTTCTAGCAATTTATCCCAATGAGGAGTTAGTCCAATATTTGTACGAAATTTTCTGCTCTGTTTTGTGAAGAAGGTTTCGCGCGAGTTTTCTTTAAAGCAGGGTGTTTTGTACTTGATGGTACTTGAAATAAGATAACATGTGTTTCTACTTGAAAATCTTAACAGTACTAAGAACCTTGTCATATTTATAAATCACTCGACAACGTCAAAGTTGTGACGAATGTCTACGAACGGGTTTAAAGTTACAAAGACTTAAAATGAGATCTAAAGGTGTAACCTTTTCGTAATGTGGTATTTCATGTAGAAGTCGTGGTTCTTGGAGAGCTATTAAATAGTAGTTGTATAGGTCAACAAGATCTAAACTGCAATTAGATCACTAGCTTGTAAATAGAGTAAACAAGCTAATCAATCTTGATGGGACCGTGGTCTATGAAGATACTATAGATTTATTAGTTATCTTAAAGAACGCTTTCAGTTCCTTTGTGACACACATTCTAGGTGCTTGAGATCATCGGAGAATCTGAAATTAAGTATATGTATGCATTCCACATCCTTCTTCGACTATTTTTTTACAGTTCAAGCAGCTCGTTTGTGGAATGCACTACCTATTGAAGTGAGGCGAGCTCAATCCTTACCAACATTCAAAAAAATGGTGAAGGAGCATTTCCTTTCGCTATAATTAGTCTTCTCCTTTCTCTGTTATATTTTTGTTATATATTAGTATATTATGTATTATTGTATGTATGCTTTTTATGTTATTATGTATATTTATTATTGTTTAAGATATATTGTACACTGACAACCCTAAATTTCTCTCCTCTCTTTCAGTCCATCTAAAGGTTGTCTGTAAGAGATTGCCCTGTGCGATAAGACCGCCCATTGTACACTTGCTTTTATGTTTTTTGTCCGGTGTATATATTTTTGTGGTGTACAATAAAGAATATAATAAATAATTAAATAGAGTTGGCTCCCGCAGCAAGATGTGACACGACCATGCGACAACGATGCAACAACACGTATTTACGGATTAAAATAATACCTACAACAATTTATGTCACATTCTCCCATCGCTCCTGTCTGCAGCCGTTATATATTGCTTAAGTGCTGTTTTCATATTACGTTCGTGTACAGGGGCGTGATTTACCTCAGTCCTCCTAAATCAAATTGACTATCTTGATGAAATCTTCATCCATCCAAACTTAGCGAACCCTTGTATCGGCTAGCTAAAGTATCGATTGAACTTCCAAAATTTCCTCAAATGAGTACATCTAAATACCCATGTACGTACAAAATGACTTTGCAACTTAATTAAAAGGACAGTACTAAACTAACACACTCTTGGCCTTAATTACCATACCTTTATACAGTGGACCATGTTGGTTTAGGTCCCCACACAATGGACGATAATTAGCGAATGGACCCTGTTGATTGTGAAAGAATTATGTTGGAGGAGACAAAAGGGTCGCCTAATCACGAATATGTGTCGAAAAAATAGAGAAAATTAAATTAGCGTATTGTGTAACGGTAAGTGAGGGAATTGCGTTAAAAGGTAATTTAGATGCAAAGGGATGGTATGATGTGGAAGACCTAATTTGGACTGGGTCCAATAAAGGAGGCTGAATTGAAAACTGGACACAAATTATTTAGAAAAGGGCGAAAATGGAATATCCTACGTGAAAATGAGAGAAAAAGAAAAGCTACCAAACTCACTGCTCGCTGCTGGTAGTTACAATACTAGCCAAAAATTAAAAATTTTACCCAACTACAAAGAGGAAAGTTAATGATTTTCTAAATAATTTTAGAAGGAGATAGCTAAAGATAGATAGCTTGACTCTGTTGTTGAGTTTCTTAAACTACTTTTTATCCTGATCAATGAAAAGTTTCTGTAGAATAAGACCACGGAAACGAAATCGTGAAAAAAACCAAGAAAACCATGTTACAGTACATGCTAGAAATTTGTTGTTTGTTATTGGCATTCAAAGTGAAAGCTCGCGAGCACGTTCGTAAGAAGGTGGCAGTAGTATCGTCACAGCGATAATGTTTTCCAATTATCTGCTACCACTTACTGTAAAAGTATTCGCGTATTTAGTTTATTTGTCTGAGTATGTATTGTACGTATGTATAGCTTTGTATTTGAATAAAACTACCTTATCGTGATTTACTGTTAATATTGCACCTACCACTATTTGTCTCTGCATCGCCCAAATGTCGACTGGTAGAAAATGCCTAAGTCATTAAGTCTCTGAACGTTTGTTTGCATGAAGTATTAATTAATAAATATTTAACTAGTACATAAACTGTTGAAGCAGAAATACTGCCTAAATGTCAAATATATTTTTTTCGCCAACATTTTAGACATCATAAAACAAACCTTCGAACAAATAAACTAGAACCCTCATTTTCCCTCGCACAATACATTTTCGGACAGTAATCCATCCTTATTGCTGCCATCTTTACTTTATTTTCACAAAATGCTGGGTCCACAGACAATATACAGCCGTTTTTTGTTTTATTAGTTCTCGAATTGTCTCTGAAATTACTCGTGGAAGATATTTAGATACATTTTCTCTTTTATAGTGATATAAAAAGATTTTTTATTGAGTTTTATGTTTGGATTTATTGAATCAAAGTTTTCTTAAGAAAGTTGGTTAGATAAACTGGATAGGCTGCACCCAAACTGGAAGGACAAATTGAATCAAAGAGTAAAGAAGTTGAGGAAGGGCTTTGACCAGGGACCGTGCTGAGTACCAAAAAATGGCAGACCGAGGATTTGTTATACGTCACGCGTATCTGATAGGTGCAGGAAGATAGGACTGGACGTTATAGTGATGAAGTTCCAGGAGGTGAGCTAGGGTTCGAATTCGATGCCCAGGTCCAGCAAATAGTTAATTGGCTTTGCTACTGTTAACTGAAATTTCTCCGAAGCAGCTTGGAGTATAGTTCGGACTTGTGCCGGGTTGATGGCAATAGATTAGCACCTTATTTACTTGCTTTACTTACTTGTGATATATTTGGGCGCACGGTTGGCGCAGTGGTTGAGCGCTTGACTGCTGCGCTGCGTGTCACGGGTTCGATTCCCGCACGGAACAAATATTTGAATGACCTACAGATAGTTGTTCCGGCTCTGGGTGTTGTGTATGTGAGTTTATATGTTTGTAAATGCACCCACAATACAGGAAGAAATTACAAGTGATGGAAAAAAATTAAAAGAAAAAAAAAAGTTGACCAAATGAATAATCAGGGCACTATCTATAATGCCCGGGCATTATAGATAGCGCCAATAACAAACATAACATTTTTCTAACATGTGCTGTAATATGGTTTTCTTGGTTTTTTTCACGATTTCGTTTCCGTGGTCTTATTCTACAGAAACTTTCTATTGGCCAGGATAAAAAGTAGTTTAAGAAACTCAACAACAGGGCATTTATCTAATAGCTATCTCCATCAAAAAATATTTAGAAAATCATTAACTTTCCTCTTTGTAGTTGGGTAAAAATATTCATTTTTGGCTAGTATTATAACTACCAGCCTGTGAGTTAGGTAGCTTTTCTTTTTCTCTCATTTTCACGTTGGATATTCCATTTTCACCCTTTTCTAAATAATTTGTATCCAGTTTTCAATTTAGCCTTCTTTATCGGACCCAGTCCAAATTAGGTCTTCCACATCATACCATTCCTTTGCATCTAAATTACCTTTTAACGCAATTCCCTCACTTACCGTTACACAATACGCTAATTCCATTTTCTCTATTTTTTCGACACATATTCGTGATTAGGCGACCCTTTTGTCTCCCCCAACATAATTCGTTCACGATCAACAGGGTCCATTCGCTAATTATCGTCCATTGTGTGGGGACCTAAACCAACATGTTCCACTGTATAAAGGTATGGTAATTAAGGCCAAAAGTGTGTTAGTTTAGTACTGTCCTTTTAATTAAGTTGCAAAGTCATTTTGTACGTACACGGGTATTTAGATGTACTCATTTGAGGAAATTTTGGAAGTTCAATCGATACTTTAGCTAGCCGATACAAGGGTTCGCTAAGTTTGGATGGATGAAGATTGCATCAAGATCGTCAATTTGATTTAGGAGGACTGAGGTAAATCACGCCCCTGTCACAAAGTACGTAAGCGGCGGCACGCCGCAGACAGAGAGGCCACTCTGAACAAAGCGTCATTTTGCACACACACATTGACATTGCGATTTTACAGGGATTAATGGACAATATTGGACCGAGCTCAGTCGCGGCTGTCATGAATGCTTTGTGCGGGCATTGTAACGTCATTCACATATAAAGTACTGTAACGAGGTTGCATTGGCTGGGTTACCTTTCTTAATTGTTACAGACCGAATATACTCTTTTTTCTTTTTATTCGATTCGATTCCCGCACGGAACAAATATTTCTATATTTCTATCTATCTATGATAGTTGTTCCGGCTCCGGGTGTTGTGTATGTAAGTTTATATGTTTGTAAATGCACCCAAGATACAGGAAGAAACTACAAGTGGGCAAAAATTAAAAGAAAAAAAATAATCGTTGACCGAATGAATAATCAGGGCACTATCTATAATGCCCGGGCATTGCAAGGGCGAGTGAAGCGAGCTCGGGAGCTTAGGGCACCCCGACACGGACAGGATAGGTTTTTTTTCGCAGCGAGGCCCGTTCGTCTTTGTTGTTTAAATAGTCATCGTACTTACCTATTGTATATTAAAACCAATGTCAACATTAAAATAATTTAAAATAACTCATCTTTTTATTACATTATTCAGAAAGCCCGGTAAATTTAATTATTTCAATAGTTTTAATCATATTGTCTACTCATATTGGGTGTTTTCAAATTACCAAGGCATTATGAATAATGCATTATTAATCACTTGGTTCATAAAATATACATAACTAGCAAAGTGTGGATGTTATTTCGCCTCCACCTCTGCTGAACCCTTTGACAAACACAGGCGTGATGAATATTAGGATGACGTAAAACTTGAAATCAAAGCCTCAGTGTATTTCTGAAGATGTCTTACACAAACTGACTTGCGCCAATATTATCCTTTATTACAAAGAAACGAAAGACCTTAAGTACTTATTTTTAAGACTTGATTAAAGATTATAAATGTAAAATAAGACCCAATATTTTATTTCGTGCTTTTATGTTGATGTAGTATTTGGGCAACTGTAGCCATTACATAAAATAAAATTCAAATCTATAATAATTTCAATTATTATAATTTTTAAGTCTTTGGCATTCATCCCGAAGTCTGTCAGTCAACCAGTCTTGCTAATGGTCCTCGTGTCACACTAAGATGAGTTGGAGGATTAATAAGATGAGGAGGTCAGAATAGATAGCCGCTCCTTAAAAAATACTAACTGCAACTGGTTAGATTTGAAGCCGACCCCGTCAGAGTTGAGACAAAGCTATTGTATCGACAGGTTGATTGGATCTAATACTTGTTTAGTTGTAAATATTATTTTCATAAAAACGAAAGCAATAAACATTATTAAGTTTGAAAATGAAAATTTCAATAAAGATGATTTTAAATAGTTACTCTGCGAATAGCTCGTAATAATATAAGCAGTCAATTGACTGACACTTTGACAGGTTCATAAACTTTTATTCCATCATATTCTTAGGTATTTTCAATACCTAACACACGCTTCATAAATACAACTTTTTTAAATCAAAGGATTTTTCGACTTAGTGAATTTTACATACATATTTGAATAAGAAATAAATATTTATTTATTTATTTATTTAATTATGGCACTCCAACGACTTATTCACTAAAACATTCTTTGGGGTACTGTAACAAATTAAACTTAAATCTAGATTGAACTTGTCACTTACAGGTGTGCACAGCACTTGCATATTTAAAATTTTATAATATTACATATAATACCACATATAGGCTAACATAGAGTACATACAGGCCAAAAAAAAAAACAAAACTACATGACAACAAAACATAAAATTAAAAAAAAGTTATAACTAAATCTATTTTGTTGTTGCTCTAAAGATTAACACAATCTATGACAAAATAAATAGTAATTAAGTAAATAATAATATATAAGTAAGTGATACTATTAATAATAATGAAGATACAGATATAGATATCAACTGCGGTCACTGTGAGTCAGTAACAATTGCTTGCGAAATTGCGATAGCTTGTTGGCGAAAATGTCAACGCTATTGGAACGTCTATGGAGCTCATTGTACGTCCTCATCAACCTGTTCATTGGTGCCGAATGACCGAGGTTAGTTCTGGTTGGGGATGGAGTGAATACATCCAGGATGCGTTCAGATCTGGGTGAACTATGGCGAGGGACAGATATATTTATTTCGACGAGAAGCTTCGGAATTTGTATAAATCCATTAATGATTTTGTGAAGCAAAATCAGATCGTTATTATGTCTTCGCTGTTTCAAAGTTATCATTTTGAAGTGACTTAGCCTTTGCGAGTAATCAGCGTCCAGAGGACAGTTGTCAGATTTGTACCGCAGATAGCGTGTAAAGCTTTTTTGAACCCGTTCTATGCGATTCACATGTGTACCATAAGTTGGATTCCAAACTGGTGACGCGTATTCCAAAACAGTTCGTACAAGTGAATTATAGAGTACTGTTAAGGTTTGGGCAGTTTTGAAGTCATAACAGGTTATTTTTATGAATCCCAGTGTTTTTGCAGCCCTAGAAACAATAGAGTCAACGTGAGGTATGAAGGTAAGCTTACTGTCAAGGAGAACACCTAAGTCTCGGATTTTGTCGACTTTTTGAAGTGCTCTTCCGTTGAGCGAATATGAAGAAGTAAGCGTACGGTGTTTTTTTGTGAATGATATATGGTAACACTTGTCAGCATTAAGAAACATGTGATTTTTAGTACACCAGCTATGAACAGAGTTGAGATCTTCCTGGAGTAGGGCAATGTCTGTACTAGCGTCAATAACCCGATATAGTTTCAAGTCATCTGCGAAAATGGAACAGGTACTGTGTTTGATACTGTTTGCTATATCATTGACGAATATAACAAACAGTATTGGACCCAAATGGGAACCTTGTGGAACTCCAGAGGTTGAAGGGTAAGGCAGAGACTGATGACCCTTTAATACAACTCTCTGTTTTCGGTCAGTCAAGTAAGATTGAAACCACAGCAAAAGCTGACCGAATATGCCGAGGTTTGACAGCTTTCGCAGTAATATTTTGTGATCTACTTTATCGAATGCACTGCTAAAATCGGTGTAAATAGAGTCGACCTGCTTCCGTGAGTCCACTAATTTGCAAAGGTCATTAACGTAAAGAACTAAGTTGGTGGTAGTGGATTTTTGGGCGCAAAAACCATGTTGTTCCGGAGCCATCTCTATTCTGGCATGAGCAGTTAAAATAGGGCACAAGAGAGACTCGAAAACTTTTGAAAAAACAGACAAAATAGAGATAGGTCGGTAGTTCCTCACGTCATCAGCCTCCCCCTTTTTAAAGACTGGCACTACATGTGCTAGCTTCCACTTATCAGGAAATACAGAAGTTTTAATAGAGTGGTTGAATATTATTTTGAGTGGAAGAGATAGACTGACTGCACATTTTTTGATAAATATAGGTGGTAGACCGTCTGGACCTGCACCTTTGCAAACATTAAGCTTTCTTAGTGCTCTGATTACGTCTATTTCCGAGAAAGCAACGCTGCCCAATGTATTGCAAGAGTAGAGTTGCGTATCATCAGAGCGATGTTCAGAGTGCAAGGCTGCCGATCGAGTAAATGTCGACGAAAAGTGACGCGCAAAAAGATCGCAAATACCGTCACCCGAAGTGGCCGCTTCAGTGCCCAACTTCAATTCTGACGGCATTTCACTTGAGCCTGATTTTTTTGCTTTGACGAAGGACCAGAAGAGCTTGGGATTATGGGTTATGCCTTCCTCCATTCTCCTAGAGAAGTTATCATAGCTATTTTTGATAACATGATTGGCTCTCTGACTCAATAATTTATACTCATAGTCGTCACGGGGATTTTTATACTTTTTGTATCGCCTTCTAAGTTTTTCCTTTTCGTTCAGAATGTTTATAAGACTTTTGGAGAACCATATGGGGTATTTACTGCATTTTATTTTGGATTTTGGCACAAATGAACTTATGATGTTGTCTAATATCTCGTAAAGCTCTTCTACCATAGCGTTGGCATCATGACATTGGGCAAAGTTTTCGATCCAATTAACCTGATTTATTCTCTCATTAATTATTTGGTAGTTTGCTTTGCGGAAGTTAAACTTTGCAGAGAGCTTGCATTTTAGAAATGTTGGTGATACACTGGTAATCTCAATACACAACGGGGGATGGTAAGGGTCAATAGTTGACAATGGTTCAGTACATTCATGGACAAGTCCACCATGAAAGTTAGACAATGTTAGGTCTAGAGATTTACATTGGTGATTTTTTACATGATTTAGCTGTTGCAAGCTGTTAAGAGATAAACAATCTACAAGGGAGTAGCCTAACGAGTTATTATAATTACTAGCAGACATCCTTGCAGACTGAGGGTTGGTGTTATCCAGCTCCCACTTGATGAATCCCAAATTAAAGTCTCCAGCTATGAGTGTATGGCTACCCGTTAAATCAATTACAGAGGTAACCTTATCCAGGAACGTGTCCAGTGTTTGTAGTTGTACAGGTGGAGGCAAGTATACTGCACAGATGTTCAAGTATTGCGTCCTTTTTTCTTCCGTAATCATTAGTCTCAGCCACAAATTTTCGGAGTCTGTTTCCCATTTCTCCATGCGAATACTACCGATTGTCTTCAAAACAGCGATTAGCACGCCTCCGCCCTTTTTATGTCCCAGGAGAGTTGAGGATCTGTCTCTACGATATATTGTGTATCTAGAGTCCAATATTTCGCCGTCGTTTATTGCATCATCGAGCCATGTTTCTGTAGCAATAATAACGTCATAATGATGGTGTTGTACTGCGAGCATAATGTTTCTCAGTTTGGTTCTTATTCCTCTAAAATTTTGGTAGTAGATCTTGAATGGGAGTTTTTAAATCAAAGGTAATGTATTATTTGTTTCTTAATAAAGCCGTGGTCGAGTGTTTGTTACAGCAATTCAACAGCTTGGAGGCTCCGCACTTGTTTGGCTTGCATCCCATCAGCCTTTCTAACAAGGATTCGGCCGTCACGAACCCACACATACTTGTATTCTTTGACACGGGCAGCTTTCCTAGCAGCTGCGTGAATCTGTTTATTGAGTGGCGAGAGGTGTTCGGACACAAATACTGGTTTTTTTGCGCCACCATATCCTAAGAGATGGGAGTTTAGCTTGTTGTCCGGATGTATTTTATTATAATTCATGATAGACGCCAAGATTTCATCACGAGTTGATGTACTATTCGTCTTGACAATTATTGCCCGCGGGGAAGTGCTATGTGGGTCTAGTTTCCTGACACGAACGGCGGATATAATACTATTCTCATTTATAGCGCTTGAAACGGCCTTTCCCAATTGCACCACAGTACTGACCAAATTCTCAGCTTTGTTCTCAGGCACGCCGTTGATTTCAATGTTCTGTTGACGAAAAAAATATTATTATTTTGCAGGTATTTAGACAGCAATGTCCCGAGCTGGGCGCCAATAAGTTATACCTGTCAGTACCTTCTCGGGGTTATTTATTGTCTAAGGTTTATTTATAACATGATTGTAACAGAGACGAAACATGTCTAATGAAAACAACAATATTGATACATTTATGGACGAGTTCTTCTAAAAATAATAGAAACTTGAACATTAAACCAAACCAAACAAGAAATTTGCCTGCAGTTTGAAAGTAACGCAAAGAAGAGACTGTGGTTCCTCAAACTTCCCCCTACAACTGATTATGCTGAGCCTGCAGAAAACCTCCCAGCAGGCCACCAACTTATATGGCCCACCTGGACTCTCTGCTCACCTGGACCCTGGCTCTCTGTGCAACAACACTTGTACCCTGAAAGACCTTTGTGAGGCAAATGAAAACGATATTGACGTGGCCGACTTCTGTTCAAAACATTATTTAATTGTGGAATCATCGAGACGACGAAGGAATAATTTTGAAAGTGACAGACTACATTCATATTTGCCATTTTAATTAAGTCCTCGGTATTCTATTGTCAAGTTGAACTTAGCTTATGTACCGTAGTAATAATTGATGAACAATGATTAACTGATAACATTCATTGTCAATTTAAACCCATCTATCTTAAATGCAACTCATCTTCTCATATAATTTATATTACTTAAATAAGTTGTCAGACAAAATTCAATTATCTTCTCCGAGTAACGATATTCAAACATAAACATTATTTTGTATTAGAGCCAAAATTGAAGTAATAAATGCACAGTTTACGCTTCAGTCTTCACAGCAATTTCAATTTAGTCGAAATATATTTGATATTTTCTAATAAATACAGTTGTTAGGTTATTTGTTATACGAAAATGTCATACTCAAGCATATTTACTTTGGGTCCCATTTGGGCGCCAGTATTGTCTGAAGGATGATGAGTCACTATTTATTTGAGTATTGAATTTATTGCAGTTTTATACTGTCCAAAGTAGCTTTGAAGATGTGATGAAATATCAACGGAAAATATTGAGTATCTGTGCTTTAAATTGATTGCTTATACCTAGTCCTACAAAATCATAGACATAAGTGTGTAGATAAATTATTAATATTTGTTCATACCTGTACAATCTGCAGGGAATTGTATATGCGTTGCAATGGAAATTCAATATTTGTGACGAACTTATATCAAAAAGCTTGCTGTCAGAAAGTCTTCTTTCATCTTGAATTCTAATTCCATTTTCGTATAGATCATGAATTTTATATAATACAACTGTATACTGAACACCAAAAATATCAGAACAATGCATAAAACTTCAATTTTATGTTCTCATTTATCAAGACCGCAGCTTAAATACATTGCTGCAAAATTAAATTACTGGACATCGAGGACCCCGTTGGGCGCCAAATTTGTTCAGCTCTGGTTTACCACAAACTTCACGCCTTGAAGTTTTATTGTGGGTAGTTGAATGTTTTATTTATTTTGATAAATGATTTTATTTCTGTAAGTTGGTTTGTACAAACACATTTACATGTCGATCATATTTTTAGGGTTCCGTACCCAAAGGGTAAAAACGGGACCCTATTACTGAGACTTCGCTGTCCGTCTGTCTGTCTGTCTGTCACCAGGCTGTTTCTCATGAACCGTGATAGTTAGACAGTTGAAATTTTCACAGATGATGTATTCCTGTTGCCGCTATAACAACAAATACTAAAAACAGTATAAAATTAATATTTAAGGGGGGCTCCCATACAACAAACGTGATATTTTTGCCGTTTTTTGCTCGATATTAATAACGGCAACAGGTAGACGCTTGAAATATTCACAGAATATTTAGTTGTATATTCTCTTCAAAAAATAATAATTATTTAATTAAAAAAAAAAAAAAAACAATGGGGGCTCCCATACAACAAACGTGATTTTTTTGCAGTGTTTTGCGATAATGGTACGGAACCCTTCGTGTGCGAGTCCGACTCGCACTTGGCCGGTTTTTTAAAACTAGATGAGGTCGAAGTTTCCTATCTGACTACTTTGAGAAGAAAGGCCGAAACAAACTCAGAGGTCAGTCTCTTTTAAACTCCAGACAAAATCTTGGTTAAATCATGTGAAGACCATGTAGACTGATGTCTGAAATGGTCTTTTGAGGAAATAACTGTCTGACTGAACAGGTCCACTCAATCTGGCTGAGATTGAGTGGACCTGTCCAGTCAGTGCACGCATTTGTCAATAACCGAGCATCTCAACTCAGAATTTAAGGAGCTCAACGATTTGACGAACAATACCAAAGAAAGGACATTCAGGTAGGCCGCATAAACTACTCAAACTGCCAGACCATGATTAAAAACTAAGATAAATTAAAATTAAAAACAAAAAAAGGAACTATCCACATAGTATTCACATTCACATTAATTAAAATAATATAATACTTTAAAAGTAAATATTCTTGTCATTGCAAGAAAACCAAGAAAAAACTAAATTCTCGGTGCAAAATATAAAAATCAAAATTAATTGGAGCAGCTCAATCTCAAGCTTTTTTGTCCTCAACGTAATCTTTAATGGAGTCTCTTATAACCCCGATAAAACAATTCATTCCATATTATTTATTCTATAGGCTCGCGGTTGACTACTATCTCGCCTGATGTTAAGCGATGATGCGGTCTTCGATTAAGCACGCTTACCTAGAAGAAACCTATTCACTCTTGACTTAAAGACCCCAAGGTTGTAGCTATCAGGGAACAAAGACTCCGGAAGGGAGTTCCACTCCTCCTTTATCTTCCTATTTGTATGTTTCAGTTTTCAGAGTTTGACAAATACCCAACTTCAAATTCTTATTTCGGAAATCGGGGGTTTCCTCACGATGTTTTCCTTCACCGTTTTGAGAGCAGTGGTTTTGAAATAATGTACACAAAGTAAAGCGCCTGCCTGGGCTCGAACCCACGACCTTGTAAGTCGCGACCGATACCACTGGGCCACCACTGCACACTGTGCTTTACTTATATTGTGAAAAACTTGAATTCCGCGCTCACCAGGTATTGGATGGATTTTTGAGACGGGACAGTGAGGGCCGGTACCCTTACCATTGTAGCTACGAGAAAACGTGCGTAAGAGACTGTCCTTAACTTTTTACCCGACTGCCGAAGGAGGGTAATGTGTTTATCAGTCTATGTATGTATGTATGTATGTTTGTTCCTATGTGGCGTTCCAGAGACCAAACGTGTTGGCCGATTTTGATGATTCTTACATCAATCGATTCGTCTTAACCTTGCGAGTGTCACTGGCTACAATAAAATAGGAGAAAAAGGAAAATAGAAAAATGGCGGATTTTGGGCGCCATATTGTGGGGTCCTAATTGTTTTTTCTTCCAAACCCGTCGTTTGGGTTATCAAAATAAAGGGTTTTAAGAGGCGATTTCAAAAATATATAACACTTATATGTTTAAATGTACTATAAATAAAAAAAAAGTTAATTCAAAAATCAAAAAACCCGTCTGCTTAAAAAGCGAACTAAAAAGATGTAAACAAGAAGAAAATCATGCTGTGCAGTCGGAGGATAGGAATATTCGTGAGCTGGCTGAACAAACCCAGATGTATCCTCAGACTTTTTAAGCAGTCGGGTTTTTTGATTTTTGAATTAACTTTTTTTGAATACCTAACTGCTAGCTGTATAGAGACACTTGAAAAAAAAAGCGTTTCGTGGCTTTTCTAGTATCCCAGATGGTGGTATATACCTGTTTTACCCTTATATGAAACCGGATCAATAGGGGCTCAAAAAGTTTTAATGAAAATACTATCTGAATAACTCGACCAATTAAAAACAGTCTTTTAAGAACTTTTTACTATAACTACAGCTGTTATGGTACCTGGAGGTGCCGTAACAGCTGTAGTTACAGGCAAATATTTATTTGTGACCCGCAGACAGACAGACCCGGAGACACAAGATACTGTAGGGTATAAGTGTAACACTTATTCCTACGCTACACGGGAATCTAACCCGTATAGTAAGGCTATTAAGCACTATAATAGCAAGCGAAGGTTAGCGGGAATAATGAATACGAAAGACGAAGAAATGAAGGATATTATTAGAGATAGACGAAAGCAGTATATTAAAAGCAATTAAAGTATAACAAAAGCTGGTACTAGCAACTTAGCATAGAATATGACAAAGCAATAATTATAATAAGCGCGGCGCGAACGGTAGGGGAGGTAGTTGAAGACTGTGGCGCGTCGCTCTGCTCGCCCGCTGGCCGATGTCCGCGCGCCGCTGACGTAACACCGAACAAAGGATCACCTGATTTTAGGCTCTGGCGCAAAGTCATAAGCGACAGCGTTTTTATCCAAATTGTAAGGTGGTGGTCCAAGTAATTTCCGCCACATATTCCCCCCGGCCAGACCGTAACTACGGTCGATAATAATCTGGGAACCTTACTCGCCGCCCGCTCCTCGTCCTCTTTTCTTCACTTGTAGGAGTGGTGGTGTCAGTAGTTGTGGCAGGTTTCTCTTGAACGTCTTCACGCATCATGTAGGCCGGTTTCAGACGATCAACCGATACATTATTCGGCTTCCCTTGTAGGTCAATCGTGAAGTATTTTGCGTGTCTCTGTAAAACCTTGTAGGGTCCTACATAAGGTGGTTCGAGTGAGCGCCGTACGTAGTCTTTTCGCAGAAAGACGTGAAAGGAAGAGTGCAGATCTCGTGGCACGTAGAAGGGTGATGTAGAATGCCACGCAGTTGGTTTAGGAGTTAGCTTGGTCATGTGACATCGTAGGCGGTTAGCGTACTCGGTGACGTCAGCTGTAGAGAAGTCTTCTCTCGAAGATAGGAACTGCCCAGGAAGTTGAAGTGCTTCTCCGTAGACAAGTTCGGCCGGCGTAGCCTGGATGTCTTCCTTCCACGAGTTACGCATACCGAGAAGTACCAGTGGAAGAGATTCCGTCCACTGTGAGGAAGTGTGGCACATGATGGTGGCCTTCAGCTGGCGATGCAGCCACGTTGCCATTCGCCGCTGGATGGTAGGCAGTGGTGCGAAAGTGGTCTGCCCCCAGCATGGCAGTGAGAGCCTTGAACAAGTGACTCTCGAATTGGCGACCACGGTCGGTGGTTATCCGTGCAGGACAGCCGAACCGGGCCACCCAACCAGTCACCAGAGCAGCTGCGCATGTCTCCGCAGTGATGTCCTTGAGGGGGTAAGCCTCAGGCCATCGGGTGAACCGGTCGATGACAGTAAGGCAGTACCTGAAATCACACGAAAGGGTTAAGGGCCCTATGATGTCGAGGTGAATGTGGGAGAAACGAGAGGATGGGGTCAGGTAAGAGGAAAGTGGGGATTTAGTGTGACGTTTGACTTTACACGTCTGGCACTTTAGACATTGTCTTGCCCACTCTCTACAATTCTTGCGAATCCCTGGCCACACAAAGTGTTTAGTCACCAGTCGCACTGTAGCGGACTTCCCAGGATGATGTAAATTATGCAGCGAGTTGAAAACTTCTCTTCGTAGTGTTGGTGTTACATAGGGACGTGGCACCTGTGAGGAGATCTCGCAATACACGGGTAAGTTCCCAGTCTGGGTAGTTGCTATCTTTTTTAACTTGAGCGTCGTACCATGGAGTAATAGGTTTTGCAGTTCTGGATCATCATCCTGAAGTCGTGCAAGGTTCTCGAAGTTGATGGCAGCAGATACCTCTTCTACCCGTGACAGTGCGTCAGCGACAATGTTCTCCCTGCCTGGTAAGTACCTTAGGTCTGTGGTGAATTGACTGATGTAGTCTAGGTACCGGAACTGCCTTGGCGAGAGACTTTCCTTGTTTGATTTGAAGGCGAAGATAAGTGGCTTGTGGTCTGTGAAAATAGCGAATGTTCTAGCTTCAACCATATGACGGAAGTATTTGATGGCCTCATACACTGCTAGCAGCTCTCGATCGTATGGGCTGTACTTCTTTTGAGCATTGCTTAGCTTGTGGGAGTAAAAGGCTAGTGGCTGCCAGCTCTCACCTTTGCGTTGTTGAAGAACAGCGCCTATTGCTGTATTCGATGCGTCGGTTACAATCGCTAAGTCTGCCGAGGCATCTGGATGAGCCAAGAGCGTTGCTTTAGACAGCGCGGACTTGCAATCGTCGAAAGCCTTCAGCATCTCTGGAGTCATTTGCACAGGATGAGAACCTTTGATCTTAGAACCAGCGAGGGCAGTGTTTAAAGGTGTTTGTAGCTGGGCTGCGTTCGGGACAAACCGGCGATAAAAATTTATCATGCCCAAGAATCGTCGCAGCTCCTTGACGGTTTTAGGTATCGGGAACTCCTGGATGGCTAGCACTTTGGGCTGAAGTGGTTTTATGCCCTCAGCTGACACACTGTATCCTAAAAAAGTCACCTCTGGTTGTCCGATGTTGCATTTGGCTGTGTTGATGACGACACCGTATTGTTTCAGGCGATCGAACAATTGGCGTAGATGCACCTTGTGGTCTTCAACAGTCGCTGAAAACACCAGAATATCGTCGACGTACCCGTAGCAGAAGTCAAGGCCTAGTAGGACTTCGTCAATGAATCTTTGGAAGGTTTGAGCCGCGTTTCTCAATCCAAAGGTCATGAAAGGGAACTCGTATAGCCCGAAGGGGGTAGTTATTGCGGTTTTCGGTATATCCTCAGGGTTTATTGCAAGCTGGTTATAAGCCTTTACAAGGTCTATAGTCGAGAAGACTGCGCAGCCTGCCAATTGATGGGAGAAGTCCTGAATATGGCGGATGGGGTACCTGTCAGGTATAGTCCTGGAGTTAAGTGCCCTGTAGTCGCCACATGGTCTCCATCCGTCGTCCTTCTTCTTCACCAGATGCAGTGGCGCTGACCAAGGACTCTCCGAGCGTCGTGCTACTCCACTTGTGAGCATCTGCTCGAACTCCTTCTTAGCAACCTGCAGTCGAGAAGGATCTAGGCGTCTACGCTTACATGCTACCGGAGGTCCTGGCGTCGTCCTGATGAAGTACAGTGTATTGTGTTTGCCTGGCACCTGTTTACCTGGAGGGCGCGTTATCTCAGGATACTCACGCAGAATTTGGTGGTAATCTGTGTCTCCTACCACTGCCTTCACTGAAGCAATGTCGACTGAATTGCAGTGTACAGCTGGAACTGACAAAGAGGTAAGGTGGTCGATCAGGCGTTGATTCCTACAATCTACCAACAGATTGTAAAAACTGAGGAAGTCTACTCCAATGATGGCTTTTGAAACGTCAGCAATTGTGAAATTCCAGCTGTAGGTCCTCTTGAGTCCTAAGTTTAATTGCAGTTGCAGTGGACCGTAAGTGCGTATTACTGTATTGTTTGCCGCTACCAGGTCGTAATTGGATTGTTTGCAGGGCGTCTTGACGGCAGTACGCGGAAAAACACATAGGTCTGAGCCAGTGTCCACTAAAAATTGCATTTTTGACGTCCGATCCGTAATAAATAGACGGCCTGAAGAAGTAGGGCAGTCGTTGGCCGCTACATGCGACCGCCCCTCCTGTTTTCCGCCGCGAATGAGCATGGTTGTTTACATTTTTGGGCCTTGTCTCCATAATTATGTAAAGTGATAGAAACAGTGTGGGTGGTTCTGTGGTGGTTGCTGCGGTCTGGATCTAGAGCGATCATACCTTCGATGGTTGTTGCGTGGCCTTGAGCGTGAGCGTTGCCTTCCTCTGCCGTTGAAGCGTGAAGTGAGCAAGTCTATCCGCTTGGTGAGCTCGCTCACCTGCTTGGCCAGGTCCGAAGAAACAGCACTTGTGGTAGCGGTCGTGCTCGCAATCTGTGGTGCCATCGAAGCGATTTCGTACACCCTGTCCGCTATCTCCGCTAATTGTTCAACCTGCAAATCAGCAATTTGAGAGGCGATTACCGTTTGGATGTTTTGGGGCAACCGGTTAGTCCATATACTTTTGAGGAATTCGTCAGCACCTGATGGTCCAGCTAAACTTTGCAAGTGTCTCAAGAATTGCGACGGTTTGCGGTCACCTAACTCCTCGTGGAGTAGGAGCTGTTGGATTCGTTTTTCTTGAGACGCAGACAACCGACTTATGAGTTCTGTTTTTAATTTTTCGAACTTATTAGTCTCGGGAGGTTTGGTGATGATATCCTTGACTTGCAAGGCGTATTTAGTCTCGAGTTGAGTCGCTGCGTAATAAAATTTTGTTGAGTCACTTGTAATTCTGGATAGAATAAATTGGCCTTCTAGCTGGGCAAACCACAAAGCCGGCTCCTCTGGGCAAAATGACGGACAGCGCAATGGCATTCCAACCGCAGTTACCTCTCCTGAGGCGGCGGGTACCTCCTTACAGTCGACATAAGCGTCCGACTCAGCCATTGTAAAATGAAATTAAAATCGCTCACCGCTAATTTCCTGTACCAACCACTTCTTCTTGAATCAGCCACCAATACAAACGCTAGGCACACTTCTATTCTTCAGGTCCACCGGTGTCTTGAAGTCTTGAGTAACGCGGTAGTCGGGGGTCACCAATGTAGGGTATAAGTGTAACACTTATTCCTACGCTACACGGGAATCTAACCCGTATAGTAAGGCTATTAAGCACTATAATAGCAAGCGAAGGTTAGCGGGAATAATGAATACGAAAGACGAAGAAATGAAGGATATTATTAGAGATAGACGAAAGCAGTATATTAAAAGCAATTAAAGTATAACAAAGACTGGTACTAGCAACTTAGCATAGAATATGACAAAGCAATAATTATAATAAGCGCGGCGCGAACGGTAGGGGAGGTAGTTAAAGACTGTGGCGCGTCGCTCTGCTCGCCCGCTGGCCGATGTCTGCGCGCCGCTGACGTAACACCGAACAAAGGATCACCTGATTTTAGGCTCTGGCGCAAAGTCACAAGCGACAGCGTTTTTATCCAAATTGTAAGGTGGTGGTCCAAGTAATTTCCGCCACAATACTATGCAAAAAATTACAAGAATAAAAAATAAAAACCCCGTACGAGAACTAAAAGGTTCCTATCTCAGCATGTGCAGCGATATTTAAAAGAAAATAATGCTGCACTGGTATTCTGATAAGGCCCACTGTCGATGCCATAGAAACATTCACGGAAACGAAACATACATAAATATACAAAATAGTATAAGCACAGAAGGTGGGTCAAAGTATATGTATTGTAACGTTGGATCATGCTTGGGGTAAATAAAGCGCAAGTTCCCAGTATACAATTGGTTTTATTCGCTATCCTTCACCGCACCACGTCAGAAGTAAAAATACAAATACAAAAATAAAAATAGGGTTGTTGGTATCAGTTGGCGGGTGAATTTATATTTTCAAGTTAAGGTAGGAGAACAAAAGAAAACAATACAGAATTCCTGTCACTCAGTAGAGGTGCAGGTCAGCCAGTCAACTCCGTACCATGAAGCCCTGGTTCTGGCAGACCGCCTCAGCCAGGCGGACAGCTCGAGCAAAGCAGTCAGCCCTGGCCAGACTCCTTCTGTCGGAGGAATTCCAGCGGAGAACACAGTTCATGCCGCGGATCACACACAACATCAGCCCACAAGCTACCTTCACTTCGCCAGTATACAGACCACGTGGACCAAGCGAACCTTCCGCAATTCACGGATCACACCACATCAGCAGCCATACAGGCGGAGCCTGATACTCAAGCTATGCAATTAACTAATTCACTTTGGCTTCGACCTTTTCCCAAATTCACGGCACGCAGCCGGAATCGGCCGGACCACCTCACGGTCTATAGCTTCGCTAAGAAAAATACAGTCGAATAAAAAAAGGTGTTACAGTATGTGTGTAAAGTATAAACCGCTCTGTCTCTAAAAATACACCCTATATACCTTCATATTCACTGAAGAAAAACACGGTGGCACATAAAACAATTCCATATACGTTAATTATTCAGAAAGACAAAGCGTATCCACTCAAGTAAAAAATTACCTACTTTCCACCACGGTAATACGAATAGAATCTTTTAATCTAAATGACAAAAGAAACCCTCTACATACGTAAGCCTGCGGACATCCTTATCGTCCTCCGTACGTTTCCGCCATTTTTCTATTCCTAAGGTAGGGGAAGTGCAACTAAAGTAATTTGTGCCAATTCTTTTATCTCGCGAGAAACTTACAAATTATTTTTAAGTCTTTTTTTCTGTAGCAATGTGCATTTCCGTATTTACGCTTGCTTGGGCACAGGTGGTATTGGAAACATAGCGGATGTGTTATTTTAGAAATGCTCGAATTATAATATTAAGTTTTCTTGTATGAGTCATAAAAAAAAGTTTCTGTTTTAATTTTCTTGTATTTTTCCCTCTAGTTATAATCTTACTGCTCTCATAGTCTGGTAGGCCCCATAAATTCTCATTCTGTATTCATACCTCTTTAGTCACTCAAAGAGCAATGGAGAGGGCTATGCTCGGCGTTTCCTTGCGTGATCGAATCAGAAATGTAGAAATCCGCAAGAGAACCAGGGTAACCGACATAGCCCGAAGAATTGCCAAACTTAAGTGGCAGTGGGCGGGGCATATTGCTCGCAGAACGGATGGCCGATGGGGCAGAAAGTTACTGAGAGAGAGAGAGTGGCGATCGCGAACTGGAAGACGTTGCGTTGGAAGGCCTCCCACCAGGTGGACCGATGATCTGGTAAAGGTTGCGGGGATCTTCTGGTTGCGGGACGTACTGGACTGGTCAATGTGGCGACGCTTGGGGATGGCCTATGTCCAGCAGTGGAAGTCTTTCGGCTGATATGATGATGATGATTCACACCTACTGAAACGTGTTAAAGGAGATTCATTCGATCTAAACACCATACAAAAAGGCGTGAAATAATGTGATACTTTTCAATGGTCAACCAACAAAAAGAATATCACTTTCATTATTTACACACAATGAAATCTTACATTCATTTGTTTCTTCTTTTTATTTATCAGACAGAAAAACAAAGAATCGACAATGATCCTTGTAACACAATACACCCGTAACATCAAAGGTTGGCTGTAAAATAACGCAAAGCAACGTATCGCGTGAGAGTATCTCGTTGCAATGCTGTTTTGGTCAGGCGTTATCGGTGATATAAGGTTTTTATATCCCTTTGTTTTGGGGATCTATTCTTAGAAAAGAACAAAGGGAAGTCTTGATGGATAGATTTGGGTGTTAGCGAAGCGGAATTTTGTTATACGTGAACAGTTAATTAGTTGAGAAAGCGATTGTTTAGAAATTGTGTTAATTTCACTTTGAATTACGTTAGTAATTTCTCTCATTGCAGACAAAGGACTCGTCAAGATATCGGTCAAGGTCGTAATAAGTTTAGAGTTGCTTGTATTTCATTAATTTCAAGATTGTTTAGAAAGTATCTACCTTTCTAAATTGATGAAGTGATAATAGTAGAAACATACTTGTCAGTTGGAGTTTGAACCGATTGTGGGCCCAGTTTGGTCGCTGAAGAACCTGAACCTGGCCTGGTTTGAACCTGGTAAAATGGGATATCATTGAGCTATCCAGGTGGCCATATTTTGGTCTGATAAAATTTAACTCGAATATCGTCACTTAAAAAACCGGCCAAGTGCGAGACGGACTCGCGCACGAAGGGTTCCGCACCATTATCGCAAAAAACGGCAAAAAAATCACGTTTCTTGTATGGAAGCCCCACTTAAATATTTATTATATTCTGTTTTTAGTATTTGTTGTTATAGCGGCAACAGGAATACATCATCTGTGAAAATTTCAACTGTCTAACTATCACGGTTCATGAGATACAGCCTGGTGACAGACAGACAGACAGACAGACAGACGGACAGCGAAGTCTCAGTAATAGGGTCCCGTTTTTACCCTTTGGGTACGGAACCCTAAAAAGAAGACTAACAAGTTACAACTGGCATTTACAATAATTGCGGGTTGGTGGAATTCATATGTCTCCGAATTTTTGTTTCTAGGACATCTGGTTTTCCTCACAATGTTTTCCTTCACCGTTTTGAGAGCAGTGGTGATGAAATAATTTACACAAAGTAAAGCGCCTGCCTGAGTTCGAACCCACGACCCACAACTTGAAAGTTGCGGCCTATAACACTGTGCCACCACTGCTCCAATAGTTTAGCGCTTGTATTAACGATAAGATACTTAAGTCTACAAACGTCTATTGAATAATACCTACTCCCAAACTATTGGTTCTGATAACACATAAACAAAAAATAAATTCTACGAACTTATCTTAACGTCCTTGTTGGTTAAAAGTCAAGTTATGAGTACAAAGTGAAACTTCGTATATATATACTCGTAATAAAGAATACGAGAAATTTCATTACATTTGATTTGTTGGGAATAGCGTAGGGCATCGGTAGGATATATAGCGGGATTGAATTAATTCAATATGATAGAAAATTCTAATCTGTTATATTTCTAATCTATTCTAATTTGTTATATTGATGTTTGTTTGCAGCATTACATTTGCCAAGATAGGTAAACCGACTCCCAATACAAAACACTGCAAAGCGAGAAATTACTCTATTCTCTTTTGTTTTTGACACCAACTTCCGAAAAGAAAGTTATTTTTCGGTTTGTAGTGTTTTTTTTGGGAAGTCGGTAATATTTTTTGTTAAAAAGTTTTGTTTTTCACTTTTTATTTGTGGTACATAATGGACAAGTTCCATAGTTAAGTACCTATAATGCCAAAGGTTATGCCAGAATAGATTATCCGATTAACATGAAATTGAACATAACCGTTGAAATGATACCCGGGTGAACGGTACACATCTGCGTACACCTTTAGAGCGTACCGGCGTGATGTTATGTTATGAAATGGTAAAAACAATAAACAGACATGCGATTGCAGCAAGCCCGAGGGTTATTCCGTCATTTATTGAAGAGTTATGTTGTATTTATATATTCAAAGTTCTTTATCAGATCTTCACCAAAATTAAATGGGACCAATTCGGGAAAATATTCTGTCAAACAAAAAAAAATAAGAAGTCAAAAAAAAAAAGTAATCGTGTAACTAACATACAGTCGAATTGCGAAGCACCTCCTTTTTTGAATCCGTTAATAACAACAGCCGCACGGAGCTAAAAAAGGGGTCTTTGAGGTAAAAAAAGGCAGACGAAGAATAAAAATATAAAATAAATAAATAAATTGTTTATTGATCAAAAAGGTACAGATGGTGAGAAAAACAAAACTTATACACACATTAAGCCCGTTACTCTCAGCAGTTATTTGAAGATATTTGATAGTCGTTACGGGAAGAAACCAAAACATCTAACAGCAATCTTGCCAAAAATTATCGTGTTATTCAGTTAGTGTGTTGAGGAGATCAGATAAGATCAGATTTCCAAACCCAAATAACTGGTTAATTTTATTTTAAACCGTGCTATTCATGATGAAATATCAATGTATCATTTTAATGGTTCAGTGGAATTGATCCATAATTATTTCCGAAACTTATATTTACCACCTTTATGTACATTATGGATGCAATAAATTGAATTTAAATTAGAATATTAATTAGAAAGTACCAGTAAAACCTTAAAAATACAAAACCCCGCTACCTTTCTTACCTTGCCCTTACAAAGCAAACGCGTTTCTTCCACGCTCACACAAATGGAAATAAAATTCAATGTACCGTATTCTGTTTGTCTAAAACAGTACGTGTCTAAAATGCAGGGAGGTTATGCTTTATTTTGGCTTAAACAAATGTAAAAATATTCATTCCGTTGCTTGTAGAGGCCTTAAGGTACGACTTCGTAGCCGAATGCAGATAGTAGCAGCCGACGACGACGTATTCCATGTATTTCTATGAAATATCTTCCGCAGCTAGCGACACGTCGCCCGACTACATGCTGCACGATCGCAGACGATCAGTAATGAACATTAATGAGTGAGTGTAGTCAGACATCTTGTGTCACGGATCACTCAGTATCTATAGGAATACGGCGCTGCAGTCTGCAGTAGGAATCATGACTGCAGTGACATGACGCTGCGACATGTCTCAGCGAGACGTTGTCTGCTGCTGCTGCCTGCAGTCGGCTACGAACTCGTACTTTTATGAAGTACGACTAACTAGGTAGATAAAAACTGGATTCGTTTTTTCATCCGACTTCAAAAAGGAGGAGGTTCTCAATTTGACTGTATGTTTTTGCATGTTTGTTGCGAGATTACTCCGCCAATAATGAACCGTTTTGATGATTCTTCTTCTATTTGAAAGCTGGTGTTTCTGAAGTGGTCCCATTTAAATTTGATCAAGATCTGGCGAGTAGTTTTTAAGTTGTCTACAAAATCCTAAAGTACCCTCTGACCTAGACTAGAGTCAAGAGCAAGTCAATCATAAAAATAAAATAAAAAACTTTAAGTAAAAATAAGTTCAAAAATTAAAAAGCGGGCTTTCTCAGTAGTCGGGATTTAATTTTTACAAAATCCATCCATCGTGTCTATGTTCTGCCTGCATCCTCCCTAAATCCACATTGATGCGCAAAACTTCATCACGACATGTTTCTTAATTCTGCATTAAAGGCCATTTCCACACGATCGCCGCTTTGCGGTCACAACTTTATTTATTCAGACCTCCATTAACAGATTAGATTATCTATTCCCGTAACACCGCACATCCTTATTAGCCTTCTGATCTCAGCTGCATGCAATTGCCTTTCATTAATCCCTTTTGGTCCAGGCTTACGTGATGCGCATTACTTAGTGTAAATTATGCCAGCACCACTGCTCTAAAAAACGGTGAAGGAAAACATCGTGAGGAAACCGGCATATTATGCCTAGAACTGGCCTAGCATTCTGATTCGTACAAGACAGCAGGCCTGAGTTCTACTAACAGTTTACTGGTATAATGGCTCCTGTTTATTTGAAACAGAAGCCATAAAATTAAGCTTATTATTAATTTATTTGAGATTCTCGGGACCCTAGGGTCCCGGACCTTTGAAAGGCGTACCAGGGGCGGCAACCAACTCGCAGAGGCCTTGTTAGATATGCAGGATGAAAAGTTACACCAACCTACAATTATCCCTGTATGCACTAGTGAACCCCTAAGGAGAATCCCCGGCTGGTGCAGGACTATTGCAGAATATGGAGACAAAACATATTGGGCTATGGGTCTGGGAGGTTTCGTGGATCGATTATCTAAAACTATAGAAGGACTATTGGCCCCTGCCTGGCCACTATTTATCTACACGGTTATAAAAGGGCAGGGTATGACTTGCACATTCAATTAATGCGGGGGACATTAATTGAATGTCCCATAAACAGTCACTAGCACTTTAGTGCCGTAGCGCCAAAGGGGCAACATAATTATATGATGGTGCTTGAGGAGCGGAGAGGTATACCACGGCCATCAGAACAATCCCGGCAGTACGGTCAAGATCCCTACCAGCACCTTACTGGGTTAACTTCCTTCCTCCAAGCACGTTTGCTCTTGCGCAAGAGAGAGGTTGAAACTTTGTTCCCCGTCAGTTATCACTCCGACCAGCCAATAAAGGCAAGCCGGAGATGAGGGAAAAGACTTCTACTTAGAGATCAGGTCCGTGGTGTCGCCAATGCCCACCAGCTCGCCACAAAGCTGTCCTGCGGTTGTCTCTTAGTTTGGCCTCTCACCTTAGGCATGTTGTAAAATCTACCGGCATATACCTAGGGATCATAGAAACGCGCAAGTCCCACCACGACGTCAACGTAGAGATACTGCGATAGGGATATTAGGATGATAATAATTTAATAATTAATAATTTATTTATTTGGCATATAATACAAATTACACAGAACAAATGGTCATGAAACTCTGGTGCCCGTGGTAGGTAATGAGAACCTGTCAAAATATTTAACATTATGTATTGTTATGATGTCATTTCATATTTATTTATCACAAACAAAATTTTACATGCCTCAATATACACACTGACAATATTAATAAACGTAACATTTTGTTGGCAAATGACTCAGTGTGGTTTGGCGCTGCACCCCGTACATGCTCGTGGTTGTAAAAGGTATATGAGTTGGCTACCCGTCAAAAAGTAGATTGAATTGTTTTATTATTTTTGATTGAGTTTTATTATTTATCATAGAGGATTAATATCAATCTGCCTAGCCTTTGCCAAACTATATTGGGGTCGGCTTCCAGTCTTACCGGATTCAGCTGAATACCAGTGTTTTACATGGAGCGACTGCCTATCTGACCTCCACAACCCAGTAACTGGGTAAAACGGTACCCCTTGGCAAGACTGGTGTCAGTCCTCAAGCTTCTCACTACCCGTAACGACTGTCAAAGATCTTCAAATGACGGCCTGGACCAACAGCTTTACGTGATTTCCGAGGCACGGAGGAAACTCGGTATGTTGAAATGGTCACCCATCCACGGACCGAGCTCGTGAAACTTTGCTTAACCTTAATGATCGACCAGTGCTGCTGTTATTATTTAGCCACGAGGAGGAGCCTCCTTAGAGGATTAATATATTGTTGATTAATATGTAATAATATAATATCGTTATACGGTGGATGAGTATAATACGTGTTGTCGTCCGGTTTGAAATCCATCATCATCATCATCAGCCTATTAATGTTCCCACTGGGACACAGGCCTCCTCTTTCTGAAAGGGAATGGGTCGTTATCCACACCGCAAAGCCAGTGCGGGTTGGTGGATATCACATGTCATCGAATTTTTGGTTCTAGGACATGCCGGTTTCCTTAAGATGTTTTGCTTCACAGTTTTGAGAGCAGTGGTGATGAAATAATTTAAACGAAGGAAAGCACCTGCCTGGGTTTGATCCCACGATCTATAACTTGTAAGTCGTGGCCGCTACCACGGAAGACCATGGGCGTCGGAATAATTACAGGCACATGATGCATTTTGCCTTTCTCACTAGGACGAGCAATGCACTTATTATGGTCTAAGTATATTATAATGTCGCTTGGAAATTATGAAAACCAAAATTTTATCAATAAATACCTAACCATTCGGTGATCTACTTACGTGCTTGCCACATAGATAAAAGTGAGATTGAATGTTTTGATAAGACAATGTAGAACATCAGTATTTCATAATTGTTTCAGCATTTTCTGACGCCAGGTGATCAGATCAATATCGTTTATTTGGCATTAACACGCGGATATGGGCCAGAAAACTCATTTGGATTTTCAAGACACTAAGACATGTTACCTCAAAAACTTTGTTAAATCAAATATACGTTTCACTGGCCCAGTCAGTTCTAGTGTATTGTATACCTGTTTGGGGCGGGGCCACTAAAATCAAATCCGTAGAACTGGAAAGAGCGCAAAGGTCTCTTTTAAAAGTGATGTATTTTAAACCGTATAGATTCCGTACTGAAAACCGTTACTCACGTGGCCTTCTCACAGTCAGAAAATTATATGTACTCCATGCTGTTTTAAAATTACACAAAACCCTCCCCTATGATTTTAGTCTCAGCAAAAAACGGAGATATCCTGTTGCACCAGAAATGTCGATTAAAACCTCATATGCGAAAAGGTAGTTCACCAGACAATCCGGTTACATCTACAACAAATTAAATAAACTTTTAAATATTTATTCTATGAGTTATCGAGAATGTAAGTGACGCTTTTATAACAAGTTGCCAAAGTCAGTTATAGAATTGACCGATGGAAAGTTCAAAAACTACATCAAACTTGTCCTTATTAAAAAAAACCGGCCAAGTGCGAGTCCGACTCGCACACGAAGGGTTCCGTACCATTATCGCAAAACACTGAATAATAATCACGTTTGTTGTATGGGAGCCCCCCTTAATTTATTTTATTTTAATTTATTAATTATTATTTTTTGAAGTAAATATACAACTAAACATTCTGTGAATATTTCAAGCGTCTACCTGTTGCCGTTATTAATATCGAGCAAAAAACGGCAAAAATATCACGTTTGTTGTATGGGAGCCCCCCTTTAATATTTACTTTATACTGTTTTTAGTATTTGTTGTTATAGCGGCAACAGAAATACATCATCTTTGAAAATTTCAACTGTCTGGCTATCACGGTTCATGAGATACAGCCTGGAGACAGACGGACAGACAGACAGACAGACAGACAGACGGATCGCGAAGTCTTAGTAATAGGGTCCCGTTTTTACCCTTTGGGTACGGAACCCTAAAAATGAGTTAGATATACAGCCGTGATCACGATATCGAGATCTACATTTATATCTTACCCATTCGTTTGAATCGCTTTTTGAACCAAATTTAACAATTAGAAATTTGCAGTAAGTCGAGCATTTTTTTGACATCACTAGGCAAGAATACATTGGGTACCCTTACTGCAGAAGTTATTATTCAGAGCCTCTCGGCCAAAGTACAGTATGACATCTCTACCACTAATATGTTAAGTCATTAACTCTATAAAAATTGGATATAAGCCTAGCAAATAGACATTTAGAAGATATACTGTTTTTATCCTAAGCAGTTGCCCAATATGAGTGATCTAGTCTTAAAAGCAGTATGCTGCATGTATGCTTAGTAACGATCCTAAGCGTAGGTTCCAGATTACTTACCACAAAGACAGTTTGATTTGATATTGCGTTTATGTTAAGTAACGTAATCAGATCTTATATAAGGTTACTTATTATACTGAGAGTATACATCCTGTGTTCATGTTTAGACAAGAGTTGTAGCGATAACGGTCAGATGTACTTGCCATGCGAGCAGTAGATCAGCAATATTCTGTCCTCGAATTATTGCATCAACGAAATTTTTGCTCCATTAGTTAAATCTAATAAAGAAAATACTCGTTACGCTGTATGCTTATGGCACGAAGCCATTTCAGGCCAAAATGGTCATGACATTGTTTCAATATTTAGAGCTTTTTTAATACACCACCGGCACAATGGTCATTTGGTGATTAGGGCAGATAATTGCTCGTCACATAACAAATACTGGCAACTCTTTTCGTTTCTTGTCAATGTTGTCAACAGGAATTGAAGCACGCTCTATCACTATAAAGTATCTAAAACTAAGCTTTTAAAAATTCAGCTGACAGCTTCCACCACCAAGTGGAGCAATCTCTTCAAAAATGATTTTTTGCGACTTTTTTGACTTTGTAGAAGCCGTTTGAACCTCTTACTCAGGATTAAATATTCTAAAATTAATGGATATCGTGCTCTTTAAAAAATGTTGTGTCTTTCATTCTGCCAGAAACAACAGAAAATGCGTGCAATGAAATACCGGGAACACGTTAAGAATCTAACTGTGGTCAAAGTTGTCCGTGGAGTGTACAATTTGTTCTACAAAAAATCTCAAGCTGATGAGGAATTCAGGCCAATCTTAAACTTTTTACAAGCCAAAATTAAAATAAACAAACAATTCCCTTGTGCTGAACAGAGAAGTTCACCAAGATTCTTCACGAAAAGAGAGAATGGTCAAAGATCTCGTTCCCTTGATGTTACCCAGCCGCAGGCAATTCTGGTTTGACATGCCAGTTGACGATGCATCCTTGAATCTTTCCAACGAATTTGACGATTAGTTATCGCATTCTTGTTTTCGGAGGCGTTGATTCCTAATTCATTGAATATTTTAATTTTGTTTCAATGTTACAGAAGAAAGTTTAATTTTTATCCTAAATGGTTATAACTTTTGTTATATACGGCTTAAGTATCTACAAGATCCATAAGTGTTGTTCGATAAATCTATAAGTGATGATTTGATACTGAAGAAAGGATTTTTAGTTTATTTAAAATGTAAAGCTACTTTTAGAATTCATTTTGCCCTAAATTAGCATCTGGGGTTTTTTTTAAATAATTAGTATCGAGAAGACTGAATACACATTAACTTGAGTTGAGTGGTTAATGTAAGAAAATTAAATTCTTAGTTGTGCCATTTTTTTACTGAAAGGACTGATTCAATTAAGTAAAATTAAGAAACGTTATTTTGTGATTTATTATGTGATCATCATGATCGGGCGGTGTGGCCTGCGCTTAATAGGAATGGTTCTTGGGTAGAAAGATGATAATTCTATTTAGTCTGTCAGTGAGATTATCAAATAATTACACGTTTTTTTTGCTTTACCAAATCAATAAAAAATACGAAGTTTAAGCGCATCAAAGTTTAAACGTATCATGATTTGCCAAATTTTATTGCTAGGTTATTTACAGCAACAGTTAATAACAGTATATCTACAACAAGATTATAAAAATCAAATTAAATTAATCAAATACACAGATACTACATTGATTAAAACCAGCAATTTATTGTTTTATTATCACTACAGCCAATTTATATGGTTATTTAGCATAAATACAGTAAAAAACACACTTACTGTGTTTATGTTAAGTGTTACCTATCAGAGAGCCTTTAGGAGATACTTAGTATAACTAAGATAATGAATTTATGTTGTCTCTTAATTACTCAGTATTAGTTTCGAAATACGTAATAGATAGGTGCTGATGTCCTCTTTCATTTAAAGTATCAACCATCATGATCCGATTACAAACAAAGGATTTATGGAATATTTTCTCACCAAAAATTTGACCGCGTTTTTCTCGAAACCGTCTGGAGCGTACTTACTGCAACTATGCTATTGAGGGCAGAATAATCTTTATAGCCCTTTGCTATGAATAGTTACAGCACTGATAACAACATTTGTGCCACATGTTAAATTTAGTCTTGTTATATATTTTTATTTATTTTTTCCTTTGTATAGATTCTTTTACTGATTGTTTTGTGAATGAGTGAACATTGTAGGCCTTCTAGATTTCTAGACGCTTGTTAACATTTGTTAACTCTCTCGTTTATACATTTTTTTTTTTTAGTTTCTTACGACTTATTGTCGGGCCTACGTTGTCCCCCCATATCTAAGCACTAATACTGTAACATGGAAATATTGTAAAAACAAACCAATTTTTTTAAAAGAGTTACCGTGGAGTTTTTTGCCGGTTCTTCTCCACAGGAAACGACCAACCCGAACCGTGCACCTTATGTCGACGTTTTATAAGTGCCCATGTAGGCCTATGTGAAATAAAAAACATTTGATTTTGATTTTAAGAAATCTTTATTAGACTGGCTAATATGCAAAAGTTATGATGAAATTGAAACTCTTTTAAAAAGTATCATGTGAAAATGTATCGATAAGCGACACACACACACACCACACATACAGACACACACACCACACACACACACCTCACACACACATATCCTAGATTTAAGTTGAATTTGTTTTGTATTTACACTCCTACATTATTATTGTTTCTAGTTTTAGAGGAGCGGGGTCTCCTAGCACAGGTATTTATTATACTTAAAAGGAGGCCTCTATGTAAGATTATATATTGTAGAAGTTTGTAAAGTTAATTGAAATAAATTTATTTATTATATTATTATTTATTAATAAGCTCAACATCACGACAAGCGACATCATGGCAGGCCCAGATCGAGATAGCAAGCGAAGCTAAATTATAGGTATAGATAAAGACTGGTCGTTTTGTAACCCTAGATAGAGATGATATTATTATATTATGAAGGTATTTATTTGCTCTGCTGTAGTGAAATCCAAGTATTAGTACTATAACTGAGAAATATCTCACAGATAATTACAAACAGTGGGCACAATATCTAATCCTCTGGTAAAACATATTTTATTCAACTTGCGACCGCAGAAGATTTTGCTCATCCACTGGTTCTTATCTCATCATCTTCCTGCGTCGGCACAACACGTTTTATTCTTCCGTACCGACCTAAACCCCGTCACGCAATCACTAACTCCCTTTTCTTTCATAATATCACACTCAAACAGTCCATCCATCTTTTCTTTGTCCGTCCCCTCCCTCTCCATCCATCCACATGTATATTCATATGTATACACTTTTAGTAACATGCGTTTCATCCCTCATCACATGACCATACCAGGCAAACGGTTTCCTTTCAACTTCTCTGTCATTGGCGCCATTTTCAAACTTCCTCTAATGTTATACTCATTTCTCTCTTATTGCAGCGTATTGCGCATGTTTGGGTTTTTCTGGCAAGATATTTAAAACCAACTCTTGGCTACTAGAGGTGACTTACTTCTATTTCCTACTGTTGCTCACTGAGATTATTTCTAATACTTATATTGCCCAGTCGCACATACCACTGTGTACTCACGTATAGGTGGCACGAACACTAAAGTACACAATAAGCATAGTATATAAGATGAGTCATTTTAGTTATCATGATTCCGACGAGTGGTTTTATAATACCTGAGTTTAGATATCAAATCTGAATGGTTAATTTAGTTTCGCTCCATGTCTCAAAAACGCCTCCTGACGCCACTTTCAAACTACCTCTAATATACTCATTTCTCACTTTATCCATTCTCGTCACTCCTCACATCCATCTCAACATTCTCATCTCTGCTACATGCAATATCTTTTCATCCATCTTTTTCATAGCCCAACATTCTGATCCATACAGTACGACAGGTCTAATCACGCACTTGTAAATTTTCTCTTTTAACTTAAGGGGCATCCGTGGGTCGCAAGTTGTTCCAGTGACCTGTCGCCATTTCATCCATCCCGAGTTGATTCGGTGCGTAACATCTTGGTCTATCTCACCATCCCCTTGGACAAGCTTTGACCGGAAGTTGGAGCACGTCGGTATGGGTGTTCCAACGACAGCTATAGGCACGGAACTCGAGAGATCGCCAGAATCACAGAACAAGTATTCTGTTTTATTTCTGCTCAATTTCCAGCCCTGTGCCAGCCCTTCACTCTCTTGTCTGTACCACCAAACCTCCAATCTGAACCTCTAGGCCACTCTCGGCAACCAGCACAATGTCGTCGGCAAACACCAGGGATCCTCTTCCTGTATGTCCGACGTCTGAGCGTCCATTATCATCAGAAAGAGGTAAGGACTGAGATCCGACCCTTGGTGTAAATCGACTGCCACACTGAAGCTGTCAGTAGTGCCCATTGTAGATCGGACTGGGGTACTGCATCGACTGTACATCCCTCGGATCAACTGTACATACTTCCCAGGTACACCTTTCTTCTTAAGGGCCCACCACAAAACGGGGCACCCGCTAGTATGCCTTCTCGAGGTCAATGAACACCATGTGCAAGTTTTTATGTGCACTTCTGTATTTCTCGCACAACTGGCGGATTGCAAAAATGGCATCCGTTGTACTCCGACCAGGCATAAAACCGAATTGGTTATGCGATATTTCACTTTCTTCTCTCAGCAGCCTTTCAATAACTTTCTCCCAAGCTTTCATACTATGTGACATTAGCTTTATTCCTCAATAGTTATTGCACTCTAGCACATCACCTTCGTTTTTAAAGATGGGCACCAGCGAACTATTGCACCATTCATCAGGTATAGCTTCTTCCCGTAACAAATTATTGAAGAATAAAGCTTACCACGACCATCCATCGACGCGCAATATCTTGCATACTTCAACTGGTATCCCGTCTGGACCAACTGCCTCACCATTCTTCATTCCATTTACTGCTATTCTTACTTCCTCCATACTGGCTATTCTCACTAACCCCTCATTCACAGGTTTATTTTCTAACATACCACTCCAGTTATTTTCCTCCTTCTTCAGTTTTTCAAAGTATTCCTTCCACCTATCCTTAATTTTTTCATCATCAGAAAGAATCATTCCAGCCTCATCTTTTATACATCTTATCTGACAGACATCTATCGCCCTTTTCTCCCTAGCTCTAGCAAGCCGGTACCTTTTGGCCTGCTGGACTATCCAGCGCGTGTTAGCAAAGAAAAGATATTTGTACATTCAAATTTTAAGGGGGGAAATGGGTGCAGCTGAACTTTGTATGTTTTTTTTTATTGTGGCTTGCGATTTGGTTGAAACTTTGCAGGAATGTTTTTGGCAATAAATTATTGAGGACTTTTTTTTCAATCTACTCCTAAAAGGGGTTGAAGTGGGGTACTATAGATTTATGGGGAAATTAAGAGTACCGGTTATGTTTATGTGAAATATTGATTATGAAATGCGACTCAATGTGTATTTTACATAATAAGGACAAAATAAATAATAGATGCCACTATATTAACAGGTATGAGAAAAGGGAAAAGCGTGTTCATTCGTCGAATCCCAATAATCTCCACTGACCTTCCATTTCAATTTAAAAGACTCAAGTTCCCAATCAATAGCAATAGCAAAACTAAGTAGTAATAATTATTAACCACAGCTCGCGGGTAGCAGGTAGCAGAGGTGCATTTGAAAAACCATGGTACACCCACGACCAGCTATACATAGCATATAATTTCGTATGTCCAGGGCCCAGAATGTATTAGAGCCAAATGGAAGGACATAATACATAGTATAAAACATTGTACCCATGTGTAGCGTCCTAAAATGTTGTGCCCATGATTAATGGCATAATTAAGGAATGTCAATTACCTGCAGATACAATTTAAGATACAGTGGTATCTTCAATTCGCGGGCAAGCAGAACCTATGATTCTGTAGATTTTTTTTTCCCTTTTTTATAAGTATTTAACATCTACCTGTTATTTAATTCTATTATATTATTTTAACGATTAACTTATTTAATTCTAGACGTTGGTCAGTACCAACATTTAAAATTAAATAAGTTAATCGTTAAATTATGTTAATGCTTGCTGTACCTGGATATACTATACAGGCTGAGTTTTCCAAGTGGGCGTGGATGGTCAAATCAGACACTATGAAGAATAGCGAAAACACTCAAAGGGACACACGGGGCCGATTTTGATAAAAACTAAAACTGCAACATTGAATATTGCTCTCTCCTGTATATCGACAACCAGAATTGCTTATAAAAATTTAGTAGTTAATAAATAAAGTAGTTTATAAAAATTATATGAATTTATTCAAGTTAAAGTAGCATAATGTTTTTATTTTTTTAAGGATTTGTCTGTTTTATTTTTGTTTGCAAAGTTTAATACTTGAAACAAATTAACAAAAAAAACATAAAATACTGTTTAAAATGATAAAAAATAAAAATAAATTACAATATAGGGTCGGTCTGTTACAATGGTTACATAAAAATATGTTTCATTGATAGGATTCTAAAATAGAGATTAGTGCATGATACAGCTAAGCTTTGGCTATAAAAAATTTCCCTGAAAAAGGTGGTAATCGGCCATTACGCTCGAGATCTAAAGTGGAAATTACGTCGTATTACATACTTACATTCCTAAATCTCAGTGGTCGGTGTGTCTAAAAAGTCGTTAATGATGTTACAATTTAAACGGTATCGTCTATAATTTGTATTATAAATTTTTTTAATTATTTCTTTAATTTTATGTACCATTACAATTATTTTAAATAGTTAAATTGGTAAAATAAAAAGCTTTTTACAAAAAAATACTACCCACTTCCAAATAAAAAGACTACAAAGTGAAAAATAACTTTATTTTTGGAAGTCGGTGTCTTTGGTAGGTACCATTTTTTTGCGTTATAGACACCGACTTCCAAAAATAAAGTTATTTTTCACTTTGTAGTCTTTTTATTTGGAAGTCGGTAGTATTTTTTTGTAAAAAGCTTTTTATTTTTCACTTTTTAGTTGTACAAGTTGTTTAGTAAGGTACCTATAACGCCAGAATAAATTACCCGAATATCATGAAACTAGAGTATTACCGGTGAAATGAGAGATCTGCGTACCCCTTTAGAGCGTACTGGCGTGATGTTATGTTATGAAATGGCGTAAACAATAAACAGACATGCGATTGCAGCAATTCCGAGAGATTTGCCGTAATTTATTGAAGAGTTCTGTTGTATATCTTCGAAGTCCTTCATCAGATCTTCACCAAATTAAAATGGGACCAATTTCGAAACATACTCTTTCAAACAAAAAAAGAATTTTTAAAATCGGTCCAAAATTGACGGAGATATGCGTGAACATACACAAAAAAAAAAAAAAACAAACATAATGTCGAACATAGAACCTCCTCCTTTTTGGTAAGTCGGTTAAAAATAGCTTTCATTTGACACATTGAACTCCTGTTTTGGATTACTTTACGCTGAAATATAAATAAATTAGCTTCTTTTATTTCTCCTGTAAAATTTGATTTTTGATATTACCGCTTTATTGCCCGGGGCCAGCGATATAATAGGAGTTATTAAAACATGAGAGATCTCTCCTGTATTGTTTTCAAAAAACATATTGTACCTATTGCTCAATTAAAGGATTTTTTCTACGTCCTACAAACTGACCAACTTTAAAACATTATGAAAATGACCGACAAAAGATCTGCAAGGCTATCGTTAGCTTCAATTGTAACTAAGAAGGGAAACGATTACCTGCTTCAATTGTACGTTAAATTGCCAACGACTTAGGAACCACAAAACGGCTGAGTTAAATAGGAAATATTATGTCTTCGTAGTGAACTCTATTTGCGGGTACAAATAAAGATTACTACGAAGATATCTATAGATACCTTAATAAAATTGGAGTTCGAGCACCACTGATTGCAGCAACATCAGCTAAGCCTGCCCGGCAAAGGATTTGTTTTCTATGTTTTGGTTTTGTGGCATACCCATATGGCTATTTTATATGAGATCAAGAAGAACCTGCGAACACTAAAATAAATTGGTCAAGGGTGCTACGTCAACATGATTCGACCCGTATAACAATTTGTTTTTAGGTTATGGGAAGGTGCCCTGCTGATAGCAATGTTCGCCCACTATTACCCTATTTTAGATACGAGATGTTATGTTATCTGATTGTTAAATGGACACCAGATTGTTACTTTGGCATACCATTTTAATTGACCAAATAAACTACATGATTATTTGATAAATTGAAATCAATTAATTGATAAAGATGAATGAGGATGTAATTTAATTCAAAGAGTTTTAATAGTCCAATTTTGCCGAAATGGCATATTAATTGAATTACCAACTTAATGGTTCGAGCTGCAGCTTTTTACCCGACTGCCGAAGGAGGGTAATGTGTTTATCAGTCTATGTATGTATGTATGTATGTTTGTTCCTATGTGGCGTTCCAGAGACCAAACGCGTTGACCGATTTTGATGATTCATACGTCAATCGATTCGTCTTAACCTTGCGAGTGTCATAGGCCACATTAAAATTGGAAAATAGAAAAATGGCGGCTTTTGGGCGCACTATTGTGGGGGGGCAATTTTATTTTTTCTTCCAATCCCATCGTGTGGGGTATCAAAATAAAGGGTTTCAAGAGGTGATTTCAAAAATATATAACACTTATATATTTAAATGTACCTAATTCGAAAAAAAATTTAACTAAAAAGTTATAAATAAAAAAGTTAATTAAAAAAATCAAAATACCCGACTGCTTCAAAAACCGAACTAAAAAGATGTAAACAAGAAGCAAATCATGCTGTGCAGTCGGAGGATACATCTGGTTTTGGTCAGCCAGCTCGCGAAGATGTATCCTCCGACTGCACAGCATGATTTTCTTCTTGTTTACATCTTTTTAGTTCGGTTTTTGATGCAGTCGGGTATTTTGATTTTTTTAATTAACTTTTTTTTGTAGTATGTACAAACTCCACAGAGCATGGAATCACCATTACTAATACCTAACATTCCTGTCCGGCTGTTATAATCATAGTCTGTATTTTCATTTGCCATCTTTTTAACGCCCGTCTGAAAAAGAGGGTTCTTATAAATTTGGAGTGTGTACCTGAGTATTTATGTATATGTCTGTGACATCATAGCTCCTAAATAGATAAACCAATAATGATTAAATTTTTTGTGTTTGAAGGGTGACTTTATCGAAAATCTTCTTAGCTATGTTTGATTAAAATCGGTTCAGCCGTTCAAAAGTTATGGGCGTTTTACTGTTTGAATCGGGGTGTTCACGCAAGATATCGTGTCATAATTACGTCTTCAATACATTGTCGATCGAAACGTCTAAAACTAGATAAATTATGAAGTGTGCAATAAAATTGTGCCGGGGGTTTTTAAACTTTATTCTCGGTTCGTTTAGAAATTGGCTTTGGAGTCACTAGCAACCACCGAGGCGTCTTGTTGTTCTGTGGTTAAATCCAATACAAAAATCGTAAATACTCACAATTCTGCAAAAGAACACAGCAGAGTAACATCAATATCACTAAAAATCAAGGCCCAAGAACGGGAAGTCTTCATCGCAGAGCATCTTGGCTAGTAGCCAAGTAGCTTTATGTGCTCATTAAAAAGTAAATGTTATTTAATCCGTTGAACAATGTACAGCTAGTTGTACAAGAAACGTCTGGCTTTCCTAGCTAGTTGAGTTAATATCATTTAAGTAAATAATAATGGTAGTTTTAGTTATTTGGAAATTGTGCGGTGGGATTCTGATTCTGCTGCTGCTGATTAACATACAAATATAATGTGATTTTTAATTTCGTGGACTAAACTGACATTTGGGGGGTTGTCACTTTATCGTCCCATAAAAATAGTGTCGTACCCTAACTATCCTGAGTGATCGAAAGTTAATCGAAAATCGAAGTAGAACGAAAATGAAACTACCTCACGGCAAATAATTAAATTTGTTTTGAAACTAGCGGCCCTTATTTAGTTTCTACTCATTTATGTCAGACTTCACTTTATCGATCGCATTTATTTTATTGTTGATTTCATATTTAACACAATAAAAGTTCATGTACTATGTGTATGAATACTGTTATATTTAAATATATTACGTTTATATTCCTAAAACATTTATTTACACCAATTAGTAAAATAAATTGAGGAGTCATGTCACATCGATTCGATGAATCACTTATGATTGAGCCTTACCTACAACACTATGCTCCGCGCTTGCAACATTTTAAAAAAATAAGGTCATTGGCAGCTGTCAGTTTGGTCCACGAAATTAAAAATCACAGTATAGTTTAAATTGGAATATAATAATCTATTGAATACAAACATACTTAAGCCCAATTTCTTGATCTGTAGATAAGCCAACTAATCAATCTATATAAATAAAAATCTATTACAGAAATGTATGTAAGCGCATCACTTAAGAACGGCTGCACCTATTTGGCTAATTATTTTATTTGTTGTGTTTCTAATTGTCAGGGCAAGGTTTAAAAACAAAAATGTAGGGAAGATAGTTAGGGTAGGTAAGTAGGTAGATAGGTGAGTAGGTAGGGAGGTAGGTGGTTAGGTAGGGTGGAGAAATGGCGGGACAGGCTTTTACGTCCTACCGCCGGCCTCGTCACCATCAAGGCGGTCGCCAGTGCTCGAGCGCTGGCTCGGGAGGAGGCACGGCTCTCTGTCGTTTTGGGTGACGCTGGTGCTCTCGGGTCATGGTTGCTTCGGGAAGTACCTGTGTCGCATAAAAAGGGAGCCGGACGTCCGTTGTCACCACTGCGTCGACTGCCGTGAGGACACGGTGCGGCATACGCTGGCAGAGTGTGCCGCTTTGGAGGAGCTGCGCCGTGCCCTCATCTCAGAAGTAGGCAGTGACCTGTCGCTGCCGGCCGTAGTCGAGGCTATGGTTGGCAGCGAGGAGTCTTACAATTTAGCATTGTCAACTAAATGTGCTTTAATTTCAATTTGCTAAGAACATCCTTCGTGTGAAGATGATCTTGGCTGCAGCACATATGCTTACGAGTATCTTAACGGAACAAATATAATCAACAGAATAAAACGATTACATGAACTTTGAATTCAATTAACCAAGAGGAACTAAGCAAAAATTGGTTTGCGCGCATCTCTCTATGACTCCCGCAGTCAGGCTCGAGTGACATTGCGACATGATTTCGCAATCTGTTTTATTTACAGAACAATTTTTATGAATTCCAATACGCCAATTTTCGTGTCACGCATGTGTGCAGAAATTGGAAACGTAAAAAAAACCGGCCAAGTGCGAGTCGGACTCGCACACGAAGGGTTCCGTACCATTATCGCAAAATACTGCATAAAAATCACGTTTGTTGTATGGGAGCCCCCCTTAATTTTTATTTTTTTATTTATTAATTATTATTTTTTGAAGTAAATATACAACTAAACATTCTGTGAATATTTCAAGCGTCTACCTGTTGCCGTTATTAATAACGAGCAAAAAACGGCAAAAATATCACGTTTGTTGTATGGGAGCCCCCCTTTTATATTTATTTTATACTGTTTTTAGTATTTGTTGTTATAGCGGCAACAGAAATACATCATCTGTGAAAATTTCAACTGTCTAGCTATCACGGTTCATGAGATACAGCCTGGAGACAGACGGACAGACAGACAGACAGACAGACAGACAGACGGATCGCGAAGTCTTAGTAATAGGGTCCCGTTTTTACCCTTTGGGTACGGAACCCTAAAAATGGGCAAGATAATTTAAAGGTAACTTTATAAGGTACTAGCTGTTGCCCGCGGCTTCGCTCCCGTGGACCACCCCACAGGACCCGTTTTCGGGATAAAAAATAGCCTATGTCACTCAGGAATAATGTAGCTTTCTATTGGTAAAATAATTTTTCAAATCGGTCCAGTAGTTTCGGAGCTTCGGTACAAACAAATAAACAAACAAAAAAATGTTTCCTCTTTTTATTATTAGTATAGATAATAATGTATTCGCTAGTTTTAGATTGATTACCTAAACCATGTGGTTTACGTCCACAGATAATTCATTAATATTGAAAGTTATACTTGAAAGCCAAAACGTTAGGATAATATGTACGTTGTACATTTCACCAAACCATGTTTCCGTATATACAGGCTGTGTTGTTAGGCGCTATTTATTCCCAAAGGAATACCGATGGGAATTCTAGATAATTATTAATCATTGTACCTATCCCGAAATACCCCAAGGGCGGAATGTACGCTTTTGGCGTTAATGAAAACCAAAATTTTGCTTTACATGAATTTGTTTCGTTCTTGGTACGTTTTCATGTATGGATTATTGAGTCAAGAAAAATAACCTATTTATTATTTTTATTTAAGATAGTCTCGCGTTTGACCACCATCTCGCCTGATGGTAAGTAATTTGATGTGGCTAACGGTGAAGCACGCTTGCCTAGAAGTCTTGACTTACAGAGCCCTAGATTGTAGCTATCAGGAAACAAATAATCCGGAAAGGTCACTAAAGTCACCATGTACCGATGGCGTATTGCCGTTCGTCTTGTAGTCCGATGATGGAAAGGGCTAGTGAAGTTCCTATTGTGAAGTTCCATTGTTCAATTTTAACACCGTTTAAAGGCTACCGTAGACAGGTGCAACAACAATGCGACCTACCGTTTTAGAAAAAACCAGCCAAGTGCGAGTCGAACTCGCGCATTAGGGGTTCCGTACCATACCTATTCGCAAAAAACGGCAAAAAAAATCACTACACTAACTAACTAGATTCGACCATAGATGGCGGTATTCTCAGTGGTCGTAATTATAAACTTAATTGCGTTTGCCGTAAGGTTGACACTTGTGTCATAGTATACTCAACCAAGATCACATCAGTGCAGTATAACACATTGCATTTTAATGACATTATCGATATCGATAGATACCCGATTTCTTAATTCGAAAAAATAAGACTCGGGTTTTTTTTAATTATTTGGTCTAGCGCTTAACTGTGTCAGTTCCTGAGGTATGGGAGCGGTACGGGAGGGGTGACAAGTGACGTGACATGACGTGTCCTAACTGTCTCGCTATACACGTGATACATTTTAATGCAGATATCTCTTACAATATGCTTATGATATTTACGAGTGTGTACCTAAGTCAAATTGATTAATATTTCGGCGTGTGACAATAAAAACAAAATAACGATTTCTTTTCAGATTCTCGTGTGTTTAGGCCTTTTTGGTGAAGAAAACTTTACATTACATTCCATACTTTTTCCCTCATTGACAATCCGTATTACGCTTCTTTCCGAAAATCCTGTACCCATGGCAACTGTTTTATGTATGTTAATGTCCTCTTTAAACTCAGCAGAATTGGGATCAATTTTTTTTTGTTTTAAACAACTTGTTTAGTTTGAGACTTTATTGGAGGACTTATCTTTGGTTGCGAATACCGTGTGCGTTTTATTTGAAGCGACCTGTCCAATTAACACGTGTTGACGACAGCAAGCCTGACGCCTAACTGAAGTTACGCGTCGTTTGACGTTTCGTAAACACACCCCTCCCGTACCGCTCCCATACCTCAGGAAATGACACAGTTAGGCGCTGGACCTGTAATATATTTTTTCATAAATAGAATCAATTTGAAATGATGTACTTATTTAATTATGCTCATTGAGGCGGCGGCGGCGGGCCTCTTTATATTAATAGGGGTTAAAGTATGAAATTTCCGTTTTATTGTAATAGGTACTTCGAATTGGCATAGAACCTTAATGGTTTGAGATTTTTGAGTGAAACTTTTTTCACATGATACCTATGAAGTTCTTCTTTTAAAAAAATGTGCTACATTCGATTATCTATTTTCAGTTGTTTTTTTTATTCAGCTTAGACAAGAAAGATGGATACTTCAAAAATTCGAGTGAGTTTTGAATACGAGTTCATAGTTTTATTTTCTCTGTGTTCGAGTTCCGACGCGGAACTAACGCGGCAGAAACAGCTCGCAATATCAATGTTGCGTTTGGAGAGGGGACTGCTAATGAGTGCACCGTGCGATTTTGGTGTAAACGCTTTCGTGACGGAAACATTGATTTGAAGAACGAACCACGTGGAAGACTGCCTACACAGGTGAATAACAATGAATTGAAAGAGATGGTGGAAGCCGATCCGAGCCAAACTACCCAGGAATTAGCGGTATGGTTTAACGTTACCTTAACAACCTTAATATTGTTACTTTCTTACCTTAATATTGACTCATTTGCGTCAAAGCAATAAAATAAAATAAAAAGAACAATGGGTGCCTCATGATTTGACTGATCTGCAGAAAGAAACGCGTGTTGAAACTTGTGTTGCCTTATTGAATCGATACAGAAATGAAAGAATATTGGATCGAATTGTGACATGTGATTAAAAGTGGATTCTTTACGATAACTGTAAGCGAAAAATGCAATGGCTGAACCCAGGTCAAACGCCGCAACAGTGTCCTAAAGCAAAGCTTACCAATAAAAAGGTAATGGTAACTGTTTGGTGATCTCAGCATGGTGTTATTCACTATATATCACTATATATCTACTGTGCCGAACTCGGAACAATGATAGCAAAACTAGCAGTGAAAGAGCCCCGACTCATGAATCCATCTTTGCAACCATTATTGCTCCATGATAACGTGAGACCTCATATTTATTTATTTATTATATGCTTTACTGTACACCTTAAAATACAATAATAAAAAGAAACTTAAAATTAATACAAATATAATGGGCGGCCTTATCGCATACCGCGATCTCTTCCAGGCAATCTCGTACAGCACGAGAAACCGTTTTAACTCTACAGGAACTGCAATTAGAAACCATTCATCACCCTCCGTATTCGCCAGACCTTGCTCCAACGGACTACCATATTTTTTCGTGATTTGGTCAATTTTCTACGTGATAAAAAGTTTTCTTCTCAGGAGGCAGTACAAAATGCTTTCACACAGTTTGTCGAATCTAGATGACCAGAGTTATATCGCAAAGGCATAAATGACCTTCCTATTAGATGGCAGGAATGTATAGATAATAATGGTATTTATTTTGATTAAATTAAGATGTTAAATTAAAGTAATTTAAATTTTTCAGTCCAAATCGGCAATTTCATACTTTAACCCCAAATATTATCTTATAGAAATATTAAATTACTTATTTTCTTTTGTCGATATCCATGAATAAAGTCAATATCCGACCCGACTACATCACTTATTGAATAGCGAATAACTTTTGAGAACGAAATAGTGAATACATACAATTTTTTTCAAATTCCTAAAGAGACAGAAACAAGGAGCGTGCGTGTGAGGATCCAGGAAACTATACCATTCACTGTGTAGTATATATTAGTAGTCTAAGTCTCCGTGGCTCTAATGCGCACTCGTATCGGCTCCTTTCATAATTGACGTCCTTCATATAGAATATTTATTGATTTGATTTGTTTTTTTTTCCTATCATTGAATAATTTGATTTTAATTTTTGGTAGTTGAGTAGGTTGTTTGAAAATACTCATACTAAAATATTTGTTTTCGGTTTGTTAACATTTGGAGATTTTAACGAAGACTATCTTCGTAACGGCAATACTGCAGTATTCAAATTATTAAGAGACGCTGGTTATAAATCTTTATTACAAACACCCTCGGTGGTACTCAAATAGATAATATTTTTTTAAACTTCACTTGTGAAATTGAATTTTATAACTCCTTCTTCAGTTACCGTTGTCCTATGTGGGCCCGTTTTAGGACGTTGTCAGCCACTGAAACCGTTTTAATGTTCATATAAAAACAAAAACCCTCTTCTTAGACCGCATTATTATGCAACTACGGAACCCTATTACTGCGCGTGGCCCGACACGCACTTAGCCGGTTTTTTACATCGGTTTTCGTTTCTGCTTCAGGCACTTTTGTTGCATCACTAAACCAAAACCTTATGGTGGTAAACAACGATCGTGCGAACGTCTGTTTCAACGCAGAACCGTTGCTTACCTGACGGGGCAGTCAGCCCGTCGCGGCTGCGGGATGGTAGGAGGGGTGGGGGCGAATGCAGTTCAGCGCATGCGTCATCCATGGAAATAGAGGAATATACTGGCTAATGAACGTTCACTATCCGAATGTGAAGTGAATTGTTATTCTTATAAAATAGATTTTTCGCTTTGTAGTGTTTTGTTTTGGAGGTCGGTTTAGTTTTTTGTTATTAAGGTTTTTATTTTTATCTTTTTAAGTTTGGTACTTTATTTTTCCATGAAAATCATTAATAGCCAGAGGGCTTTTCATAACAATTCCAACAAGTCTTAACACGACTGGGTTACATTGTTTTATTACGGAGTTCCGGTGCCTACCTTCCAGCTTCATTACCATTTTCATTCGAACTATTTATAAAAATTTGCTACATCACAGTCATTTAACTATTCTGGATATCTTGTACCCAAAACAAACTTGACTTTGACAAGTTTCAGTGGCCATCTAGCTATTGAATTCATGAGATACAGCCTGCTGAAAGACAGACAGATGGACAGTGGAGTCTTAGTGATAGAGTCCCGTTTTTACCCTTTAGGTACGGAACCTTAAAAAGTGACATTCTATTAACGATAACGACTGTCAAATATAATATGTTATCTAGTCAATTCCTTACACTTTGAAACTATGAACTATGAAAGAATTATAATGAAGAAATTTAAAGTTGAGTATTTGTTAAACTTGACTTTAGCTTGAAAGTCTGTCAAACTTTGAAACTTTTGTCCAAATACTTAATTCAGAAGCCGGCCCTTTGTCATCAACTTCTTGTGTCGCACCCGTTTTCTTAGAATTTATTATATGAATTAAATCCCAAAATCATTGTCGTGTCGCCATCGCGTCTCATCATCTTTATAATGTTCCCACTGCTGGGATACAGGCTTCCTCTCTGTGATAGAGGGAATGGGCCTTAATCCACCACGCGGGACCATTGCGAATTGGTGGATGTCACATGTCTTCGATTTTTTGGATTTAGTATATGGTTTCCTCACGATCTTTTTCCTTCACCGTTTTTAGAGCAGTGCTGATGAAATAATTCACCCAAAGTAAAGCCTCTGTCTGGGTTCGAACCCAAGACCTACGACACATAAGTCAGGGCCGTTATCCCTGAGCCACCAGTGCTCACTGGGCCACCAATACTTACTGGACCACCACTGCCCGCGCCATCGCGTCTCTTGCTAAACTAAGTAGAGGTATTCCTAACACGATTTCATCTATCTCTGACAATTGGTTTATCATTATAAGCCTTATTCCAAACCTCATCCTGTTTAGACACGAGAAGGTATTACGTTGTCAAGAAGCAATTAATGAAAGCTTCTAAGCCTAAAGCGATGTGGGCGGGTAATTGAAAAACTTTGCTAAAACCACCACTGTTTGAGAGTAGAACGCAAACGTTTGCTGGTTTGAGGAACTTTGTACACTACATGTTTGAAAGTGGTGTGGCTTGTTATTAATCTCGAGTTTTACTGAATTCGGCTCAGGATAATTCTGTTTTCTACCACTATCATAAACGTGAAAGTTTGTGAGGACGGATGGATGGATGTTTGTTACTAATTCAAGTGTCAATTAGCAGACACAATATAAACAATAAAAATTGCCATTGTTTTAAGCCGATTCGGCACGATGGACATTCAAAGGGGCTTCCACTACTAAATGGATTTGGGTGAAATTAAGCTCACAGATAGTTTATAACCTGGATGATGGCTTACGACCACGACTATACAAATATGACTATATACAAAATATAATATAATATAATCTATACTAATATTATAAAGAGGAAAGATTTTTTTGTTTGTTTGTTTGTTTGTTTGTTTGTTTGTTTGTTTGTACCGAATAGGCTCCGAAACTACTGGACCGATGTAAAAAATTCTTTCACCAATAGAAAGCTACGTTATTCCTGAGTAACATAGGCTATTTATTAATCCCGAAAACGGGTCCTGTGGGGTGGCCCACGGGAGCGAAGCTCACTCACTTACCATCAACGCACAGGCCAAACGGCTGAAGCTTCAATCATGAAACTTGGCACTTAGGTTCTTTTGGTAGTGTAGGTGAGCACTAAGAAAGGATTTTTGGAAATTCCACCCCTAAGGGCGTGAAATAGGGGATGAAAGTTTGTATGAAAATCCGTCAGTTTTAAAGTCAGGATCTTCATATTTTGGGTTTAGGCTGAAGATTAAAAAATGACTTACATGTGTCTCAGCGATTTTGAAAATTCCACCCCCATGAGGGTGAAAAGGGGGATGAAGTTATGGGAATAATTAAATCGTCTAAAGACTTGAAATTTTGCACATAGATACTTTATACTGTGCAGGCATCCACTAAGAAAGGATTTTTGTGAATTCCACCCCTAAGGGGGTGAAATAGGGGATGAAAGTTTGTATGAAAGTCGGTCAGTTTTGAAGTTAGGATCTTCGAATTTTACCTACCCTACCCTACCTACCCTACCTACCCTACCCTACCTACCCTACCCTACCTACCCTACCCTACCTACCCTACCCTACCTACCCTACCCTACCTACCCTACCCTACCTACCCTACCCTACCTACCCTACCCTACCTACCCTACCCTACCTACCCTACCCTACCTACCCTACCCTACCCTACCTACCCTACCCTACCTACCCTACCCTACCTACCCTACCCTACCTACCCTACCCTACCTACCCTACCCTACCTACCCTACCCTACCTACCCTACCCTACCTACCCTACCTACCCTACCCTACCTACCCTACCTACCCTACCCTACCTACCCTACCCTACCTACCCTACCCTACCTACCCTACCCTACCTACCCTACCCTACCTACCCTACCCTACCTACCCTACCCTACCTACCCTACCCTACCTACCCTACCCTACCTACCCTACCCTACCTACCTTACCGTAACCTACCTACCCTACCCTACCTACCCTGCCCTACCTACCCTACCCTACCTACCCTACCCTACCCTACCTACCCTACCTACCCTACCTACCCTACCTACCCTACCTACCCTACCTACCCTACCTACCCTACCTACCCTACCTACCCTACCTACCCTACCTACCCTACCTACCCTACCTACCCTACCTACCCTACCTACCCTACCTACCCTACCTACCCTACCTACCCTACCTACCCTACCTACCCTACCTACCCTACCTACCCTACCTACCCTACCTACCCTACCTACCCTACCTACCCTACCTACCCTACCTACCCTACCTACCCTACCTACCCTACCTACCCTACCTACCCTACCTACCCTACCTACCCTACCTACCCTACCTACCCTACCTACCCTACCTACCCTACCTACCCTACCTACCCTACCTACCCTACCTACCCTACCTACCCTACCTACCCTACCTACCCTACCTACCCTACCTACCCTACCTACCCTACCTACCCTACCTACCCTACCTACCCTACCTACCCTACCTACCCTACCTACCCTACCTACCCTACCTACCCTACCTACCCTACCTACCCTACCTACCCTACCTACCCTACCTACCCTACCTACCCTACCTACCCTACCTACCCTACCTACCCTACCTACCCTACCTACCCTACCTACCCTACCTACCCTACCTACCCTACCTACCCTACCTACCCTACCTACCCTACCTACCCTACCTACCCTACCTACCCTACCCTACCTACCCTACCCTACCTACCCTACCCTACCTACCCTACCCTACCTACCCTACCCTACCAACCCTACCCTACCTACCCTACCCTACCTACCCTACCTACCCTACCCTACCCTACCCTACCCTACCTACCCTACCCTACCTACCCTACCCTACCTACCCTACCCTACCTACCCTACCCTACCTACCCTACCCTACCTACCCTACCCTACCTACCCTACCCTACCTACCCTACCCTACCTACCCTACCCTACCTACCCTACCCTACCTACCCTACCCTACCTACCCTACCCTACCTACCCTACCCTACCTACCCTACCCTACCTACCCTACCCTAAGGTGCAGCACAGGCACGTGTAGCCGGCAGTACTTCGTGTTAGTACCTAAGTTAATAAACTGTGTAATATAACTGTGATAATTTTGATAACTGTGCTTGTGTTTTTATCCCTAATTATAATATGATATTGTATACATATTTCTGTGATAAACCGCTCACTGTATACCTGTGATAAACAGCATTGTTTGCTCAAACTGAAATAAATAGCAACTTTAGCTCAAATTGTATTGATAGCACCTTTTGCACATCGTTAATAGCACCTCTGCACACTTGTATTTTACCTATTTTTATAAGAAATAAATTATGCCCTTAGATCAGATTAATAAAAGTGGGACTTTTACCCACAGAATGCAAGATGATGAATGCAAGAAAGAGTTAGTATGAGGAATGAAAGTACGAGAGGCATAAAAGATTGACCGGAATGACAGAGGTTAAGCACATAAGGCACCAATATCGTTGGTGGGGATTAGTGTTAAGAAAAAAAAAAAAAAAAAAAAAAAAACCTACCCTACCCTACCTACCCTACCCTACCTACCCTACCCTACCTACCCTACCCTACCTACCCTACCCTACCTACCCTACCCTACCTACCCTACCCTACCTACCCTACCCTACCTACCCTACCCTACCTACCCTACCCTACCTGCCCTACCCTACCTACCCTACCCTACCTACCCTACCCTACCTACCCTACCCTACCTACCCTACCCTACCTACCCTACCTACCCTACCCTACCTACCTTACCCTACCTACCCTACCCTACCTACCCTACCCTACCTACCCTACCCTACCTACCCTACCCTACCTACCCTACCCTACCTACCCTACCCTACCTACCCTACCCTACCTACCCTATCCTACCTACCCTACCCTACCTACCCTACCCTACCTACCCTACCCTACCTACCCTACCCTACCTACCCTACCCTACCTACCCTACCCTACCTACCCTACCCTACCTACCATACCCTACCTACCCTACCCTACCTACCCTACCCTACCTACCCTACCCTACCTACCCTACCCTACCTACCCTATCCTACCTACCCTACCCTACCTACCCTACCCTACCTACCCTACCCTACCTACCCTACCCTACCTACCCTACCCTACCTACCCTACCCTACCTACCCTACCCTACCTACCCTACCCTACCTACCCTACCCTACCTACGCTACTCTACCTACATACCTACCCTACCAGTGTAGGTAATGTACCAATTTTTTTTCTCTTTATTTTTTTTTCATAAGATCCTTCTAACAATAACAATCACAACAAAAAAAGAATGAGCGAAATTGGATCAAAATTGAAATAAGCATAAAATGAAATGCTATCATGTATGGTATTAAATGAAAATTATTTTGTATGAATCTTAATGAAACAATCCAAACCATCCATTGGTTTTTCACCGCAGATTCGATTGTTGTAAAATGGTCGTAATAAGGTCTACATCTCTTTCGGGTATCTCTGAACTTGTGCTTTGGCTTTCTTTGTGCATGGAGCCCACGTCATCGTATTGATTATCAGTGCTGGGCTTGCTAATCATCTCTTTTATAATTTGTTCCCGAAATTCTAAAATACTTTCTTTTTTTTTTCCTTTCCAAATTTTTGGTGAATAACCCAAGCATTTACTAACATTGTGCCACAGACAATCTCAATGATCAGCTTGCGGTACCACTTTAGGGTTTTCTAAGGCTGGTATAGTACGACGCCGTCTGATCAGAAATATCTACCCCCTTTTTCGCATTATTATAATCCAAAACAAGAGAGAGAAAGCATAATTCCTGTCCGTGTCTACCGGTGACGCACCCCGTCCGGGCAAGACTTTTGGTTCATGGGGCGGTGATGTACCACCGGTGGCCAAATAAAGATTTGCGCCGTAGGATACCAAGTACCTACTCATGAGGTGCCAGTCTGAACGTGTTCATAAGGCTCAAGGACAAACTCTGACGTATGCTGGTGTAGATTTGAGGGAGAATTGCTTTTGCCATGGACAGTTCTATGTAGCGTGTTCACGTGTTAGCTATCAAATAGTCTGGTGATATTGGCGTGGACATGCAAAATGGTTTAAAATGTTGTTTATAAGGAAATACTTTAATTTAATTACTTACTTATGCGTATGATTACTTATTATTAGTCATGGATAAACACAGAAATAGTGAAGGGATAGGGACGGGACAAAGATAGAGCGTATTGATGATAAAGTAGGTAAGTATAAGTCTGTCCTAAGAAACACTTTCGCATTACATTATTTTATACTTTTTCTCTACATAATGTTAAAATATGATAAGGAGAAGCATGTAGTCTACGCGTGCAAAGCCGCGGGCAACAGCTAGTATAATATAATATAATATAATATAATATAATATAATATAATATAATATAATATAATATAATATAATATAATATAATATAATATAATATAATATAATATAATATAATATAATATAATATAATATAATATAATATAATATAATATAATATAATATGTGGATGTCTCTAATTATTTTCAATCAAATTTTTTTTTCTCTTCTTTTAATTGGACTTTTTACAATGGTTTTCAATCATCTTAATAACCCTTTGCTAAGATAGTTACAGCACTGATAACTACATTTGTCCCACATGTTAAAGTTAGTCTTGTTTTACATTTATTTTAATATTTTTTACCTTTGTATAGATGCTTTTACTGATTGTTTTGTGAATGTGTGAACATTGTAGGCCTAGATTTCTAGATGCTTGATAACATTTGATAACTTTATATCTTGTTTTACTTTTTATTTTTAGTTTCTAACGTTTTATTGTCGGGCCTACGTTGTCCTCCCATATCTAAGTAATACAGCATTACTTAGATATGGGAGGATAACGTAGGCATGGAAATATTGTAAAAACAAACTATATTTTTAGTAACCATGGAGTTTCTTGCCGGTTCTTCTCCATAGGAAACGACCAACCCGAACCGTGCGCCTTTTGTCGACGTCTTATAAGTGCCCATGTAGGCCTATGTAAAATAAAATAAAAAATGATTTTGATTGATTTTGATTTTGACTATCCTCTAAAAATATTTTCTTGTTTCATAAATGCCAGGGTTTCAATTATTAGTATTACAACATATACAACGAAGAAAGCTTTTAAGCTATTAGATATATTTTATAACTATGACGGCTTTACCACTTCATATTCATCTTTGATATCCAGAACTAGCTCACTAGCTCTTTCTCGCGTCTTTGCTCCCTTTGCATGTCACACAGAAAATGTCTCATTACCTTCATGCCCTTGTCCCATGTTACTTGGGGTCGGCGCAACACGTTTATTTCTTCCATACAGTCCTGTCCTCCGTCACACTATCACTGACTCCCTTTTCTTTCATATCACTTCTCACACAGCCCATCCATCTTTTCTTTGGCCGTCCTCTCCATCCATCCACATTTATCTTCATAACTCTTTTAGTAACATGCGTTTCATCCCTCCCTCATCACATGACCATACCAGAACAAACGGTTTCCTTTCAATTTATCTGTCACTGGCGCCACTTTCAAACTTCCTATAACATACTCATTTCTTACTTTATCCATTCTCGTCACTCCGCACATTTATCTCAACACTCTAATCTCTCTGTTATATGCAATCCCTTTTCATCCATCTATCTATTTCGCTATGTGTGGGTAAGCATGTGTGGTTGGTTGTTTGCTCGGATGACGACTGCCGGGTCACTGCCATACAAATGCATAATGTATAATTACAAGCGCACGCACACATGGCGCCGCGCGCACTTTTGAGTTTAACTATCTATACTTTTTTTAATGTTAGTTTTCATAGTTAAGATGGACTTATATTGACATTATATTGAAATCTCTTTGACATTATATTTTAATCCTGTTTTGACATTATTATATTTTATAACTGTTTGACATTATTTTTAAAACTTATGGATATTATGTTTAAAAACTGTTTTAGCACTTTACTTGAATTTCACTTGAAATATTAATTAAGAATTCATAATATTGTATGTAAACTGCATGTGTATTTATATTCAACACAATGTAAATTGTTTTATGAATAAAAGAAATGAAATGAAAAATGACTTTTTGTGCTCTCGAAACAAAAGAGAAAGATGATTCTATCGTTGAAGCCCTTTCTCGTAAGTCAAAATAGTAGAGAAACCCATCTTGGTAGAAACTAAGCGGCTTGCATCATGTCTCGATTCGGGGATTTGATTTATGTCATATCGATAAAAGCAATTTTTACGATGCGAAATTGCCAGTACGTCCACATGGACACAATGCGATGCGCGGCCGTTTTTGTGTGAACCAGTTGGCGCCACTGGCGTGTAAGGTCCTTATTTATATATAGATGTTAAACGTTATTATTTATTACGCACACGGAAGCGAGTTTGAATTTAAATATTTTCTAATGCCGTAGAAGTGCGTTTATTTTTTTGATGTGACAACGTCTAATAAATCGATGAACGCTGGCTGCATGCACGATAAAATTGTCCCGTTACGCGCATTGTAACGTTACGATCGGAAAATGAGCGCTACACGAGCGAGCGAAAGGCACGATAGGCTTGAGCGTTCGGCTTTAATCAATGTATTTTTATGACGTTGTCATGTTAAACTATCGTCCGTAAACAGACTTTACAGACAACCAATTTTTTTTTTTAAACTTTGGACGACATTTTGACATTTTCTGTAACATAAAACTCTATAAAAGCAGTGGTTGGTAAAACCCGTACCTATCTTAATCTGCTATATTTGGATAATATTCAGAACAATAAAAAGTAGTAAATAAAGTCACGCTAAGAGCCAAAAACGGTGACAGTTGACATTTCGATGACCTCACTCTACACCGGCACCCCTAGCGGCAAATTCAGACGTATTTTATAAGGAAATGTCAAATTAAATATTTGACATTTTCTTATAAAATACGTGCTTTACACCTATCGACACAATTTAAACTGCGTCACACCATCAGGCAAGTCCCTAAGATATTTACGTACATAGTTAACTGAACACTAAATAGTAGTTTATGCAATGGTCATATAATAGGGGTTATTAAAACACGAGCGTTGGTTTATCACACGAGGTGAAGTCAAATGGGATAATAATATTACGCGAGTGTTTTTATACCTAATTATATGCTATTGCATACACTACTTTATCTTCCCTCATACAGTTGCAATAAAACAACAGTGGAAACGGAAAAATATTTGGTATGGCGGGCAATTTAGATTCTCATTGCACATGAGTGCGCAGCGCGCGCCTCCTTAGACAATGACAGTACTTCAATGAGCCCATAAGCGCCAATAAATTAAAAAGATAAAGTGTGCTATAAAAATTAAAAAGTTATTTTATGATGCAGTTGTTTAAAAAATAAAGGAAAATGTTGCATTGTAATGTTATTTTTTTTAATGTTACCTATCCATGAATATAAAGTAAGTGTTTATACAATATTTTTTTAATTCATATTTGGAACATTACGTTGTGAGTGTAGATAAAATAATTTTCTGCATGAATATCATCACAGAACAGAAAAAACGCTGTCTTCTCTGTTCTGTGAATATCATCATCATTGCTCTATTACAGTAACTTCAACCCATTTCAATTCCGAGAAACTGTAATATTAATTCCAAAACACTATTCAATTGTTTCAAATCGACCTATTCAAAGTTTACCCTACCTAAGTTAAAATCTTTATTGTCCTGTAATTATATTTCCATGTAGTACGTATTTCAAATAATCCACAGAGCGCGGCACCGCAGCGCCGCGCCGGCTGTGACTAGTAGCTTATTTTGAAATGAGAATCATACGTCTAAACGGCTAGTCATATTTTTTTGGAAAAATATATGTGTTATGTGATGTGGTGTGGTGGTTTGTGGTGGATGTGGCGTGTGTGTGAATTATTGTGATGTGTGTATATTATTAAGAAATATTGTTCTAAGAAAATTTGAGTTTTATTCGTTTAACATAGTGTAATTAATTTGTAAAGATGTGACTAACACGGACAAGAAAACGACAATCGTGCCAATACCGCCGGGCTTAATTTAATGAAATTGTGTCGAAGAGCTGGGAACATTACAGCTTAGTTATGTTCTGTTTATACTACACTATTCTGATTACGAAATTTTTGCACTGATGGCAAGTTACGAGTTATATACTCGTAACTCTACTCTCTATACTACTCTAAATAACATATTTTATATATATATAGGCCCTTAAAATGTGCTCTAAACGCAAGCTTCGGCTGTCATAGCTGTGTATAGCTCGGTTAAGATAACTGAGCACCCGAAATGTCAAATAACCCCACTCCAGGCTACCCGCGCGGTGCCCCGCTTTTGCCTCGTAAGCCAATAGCGAGAGTCGAACGTCAGAGTGATATCGGGTGCACAAATCAAATCAAAAATATGTATTTACTGGAATATGGTACTTAGGGTGTTATAGTAAATTTACTTCAGCATATCCTGCCATAACATGGTGTGCAAATGTATTGGCAATCAGCGATGTTACTTAATCTAACTTACAAATTAAAGATTCTATTGACTTGTCTTCTAAATATTCATTAATGCTATAATATCTTTTAAATAGTAATAGTTTGAAAAAACATTGTCAGCACTAAGTTTCCATGTTGTTTTCCCATTGGTTCCATGTTGACAATCTCTATGTATTACAATGTAATGGGGGGCCTGGAGTTCTGAAATACAGGCCTAGGCTTAGTTTAGACTCCAGATCTCTCACAAATTACGATTTTATGTTTGTCTAAATATTCTGTCAATGTGGCTGAGATAAGTATGTAATTTGTGGAGATAAATAAACATTTTTATTATTATTTTTTATTATTATTATTTTATTAAGTCTTGAAAACTATTTGGTAAATGATTGTAAATAATAATCGATATCGTCATCATCATTATCATCATATCAGCCGAAAGACGTCCACTGCTGGACATAGGCCTCCCCCAAGCGTCGCCACATTGACCAGTCCCACCAGATCATCAGTCTACCTGGTGGGAGGCCTTCCAATGCAACGTCTTCCGGTTCCCGGTCGCTACTCCAGAACCTTTCTGCCATCGGTTCTGCGAGCAATGTGCCCTGCCCACGGCCACTAAAGTTTGGCAATTCTTCGGGCGAATATCTTTTGGCAATAATCGATATGCAGTATACATTTTTCTTAAATAATTCTAGTTTTATTGATGGCAGTCATCTTGAAGAGCTAGAATTGTCACAGATCGTCAATTTCCGAAAGTGAACAGCAAAACGCACTGACATGCTTAGTTTGTATGGGCAGTTATAACATTGCCGTCTCTTGTAGTCTCAGAGCTCTGTGGTCTAAACTCTTGTTTGGTTAAACATTGATATTTGTTTAGTAAAAGTTTTGGGTATTCAAGAGAAATGATGGGCTTTGATATTTTCAATAAAATTCCCAGAATATGCCTCTGAGGGTTAGGATTTAATAAAGACAATATTTTCATATTGTTTTTATAGTACTCTAGGCTCCTAAAGGGACCTAATATTGGACTTCTTGGAACCGATATATTGTTTGGTACTGACCTAAGCAAGACCTAAAATATTATTTAAATTGCTTTTTTCGGCAGCCAATCCCACAAGAACCATTTCCATTTTTAGGTATAAAAAGATTAGTGAAATAATTTCGGTATTGGCTCAGTATGCACAGAATACTCTTTCTTCATGAAAAACAATTTTACAACCATATCATACATATTAAGTTTCCTGCCCTTATCTTCATGTTACTTGGGATCGGGACAACACGTTTTCTTCTTCCATACCGTCCTGTCCCCCGTCACGCTATCACTGACCCCTTTTCTTTCATATCACTCCTCACATAGTCTATCCATCTTTTCTTTGGCCTTCCTCTCCTTCTCCATCCATCCACATTTATATTCATAACTCTTTTAGTAACATGCATTTCATCCCTCCTCATTACATGACCATACCAGGACAAATGGTTTCCTGACAACTTTTCATATTGTTTACATATTCGGAATAAGTTAGGTGCCTACCTACTATTAATATTTAATTAAATTTTAATATGCAGGTATTTTTTTTTGCTGACGCTACCGATATGTTTTTAAATGAATTAGATATTATTTTACACATTCAGAAAAAGTTAGGTACTATTAACATTTAATTTTATTTTAATATGCTGGTATTTTATTGACGACGCTACCGATATGTTTTTAAATGAATTCCTAAAACGAGTAAAACTAGACGGTGTGCATAATAGCGCTAACCTACTTCTTCTACGTTAATTCTAGAACCTACTTCTTGTAAAAACCGGCCAAGTGCGAGCTGGACTCGCGCACGAAGGGTTCCGTACCATTATCGCAAAAAACGGCAAAAAATCACGTTTGTTGTATGGGAGCCCCACTTAAATATTTATTCTATTCTGTTTGTTGTTATAGCGACAACAGAAATACATCATCTATGAAAATTTCAACTGTCTAGCTATCACGATTCATGAGATATAGCTTGGTAAAAGACAGACGGACCGCGGAGTCTTAGTAATAGGGTCCCGTTTTTCCCCTTTGCGCACCCAAAAAATGATAACAACCACAATAATATTATGTTGGTAAAAATGTCGTGGCAATTCATTTAACACCTACTGATAATAACAGGGTTTCTAACTTAAAACAATACGTAATGTATTTCCCAATTGTTGGCGTAAGTCATCAAGTAGGTACCTATCTGTCACGATTATTTATTTTTAGTTCCTCTTTTATTGTTAAGACATTAACTAAAATAACGCTTGTTCTTTCTTTTTTTTTATTTGGTATAGGCTCGCGCTTGACCACCATCTCACCCGATGGTAAGCGATGATGTGGTCGACGATGGAGCACGCTTGCCTAGAAGTAACCTATTCACTCTTGACTTAAAGACCCCTAGATTGTAGCTATCGGGAAACACAGACTCCGGCAGAGAATTCCACTCCTTAGCAGTACGCATAATAAAAGTATTAGCAAAACGCTTTGTGCGTATGGGAGGGATGTCCACCATGTACCATTGGCGCATGGCCGTACGTCTTGTAGTCCGATGATGAAAAAAAGGAAAGGAAAGGGCTAGGTGTCAAATTGTGCAGTTCCGTCGCACACTCCCCGAAATGTAACCGATAAAAAACCTGAAGAACCGAAAGATAGCATTGTATTACTACCTCTTTCACTCGCTTACGTTTGTTGCATCATCCTATCTCGCTTACTCTATGCAATATACTCGATGACAAACTGTTTCTTGCGCAATGATTCGCAGAACAAACTTCAGATACACATAGATCCGTCGTGACTACTATAATATCGTTAACTGAAGTATGTTGTACTTTTTGTACTGCAACTGGTTATTACTTTCAGGTCTTATGAAGACATAAAGACGATTTTAGCTATGCTAGACTACCTGACCAAATCATAGTCTAAAGTAGAATAATAACAGTGGAACAGGAATCGTGCTATCTCTTTCATTACAGGAATAAAAGAACAGGATGCAGGGTGATGTACAATAATATTTACACTGATTGACTGGAAAGATCGTTTAAATGGGAGAGTGTACTTGCTTCAGTTGTCTGTTTGTATGTGTCTTCTCCTTTAGTATTCGCCAAACATAAATCTGCAAGTTGACATAAAATAAAAGTAGAAGAACTAAGATAATAATACAAAATAAGTTGAACCAAAATTATGATAGGTATAATTATCTTAGTTCAGGTTTTATAGAAAACGAAATTAAAGATCAAAGAGAGTTTTATATAGAGATTTATAAACTATAAGCATCATAATACAATTATTATTATTTACGTGCTTTCCAAGGCACGGAGAAATATCGGTATGTTAAGTTGGTCACCCATTCACGGACCAACCTCAGCAAGCGTTGCTTAACCTTGAAGATCGAACCGTGCGGCTATTAATACGTAGCCACAAGCTCGTCCGCTTAATATAAATGAATGAAAATAGTACATATTAAGCCCTACAATAAACAAATGTTTATCAAGTGGGCAAGCGCAGTAGAACCCACCCGACCGAATGCGCCCTCGCAAGACAAGCCATCTGCTCAATATTATCGAGATATCTAAATTAAATTAAGTAAATGAATATCATTCCGAAGAGATACAAATATATATTTCTGAACTGGTCAAATTACGCGTGCTGTAAATAAATAAAAAATAGCTGTAAAAATATCAATACACTGACCAATAATAAACTCTTATGCGCCCTAGCAACACAAGCCGTCTACGCTCAATATCATCGAGATATCTAAAATAAAATTAAGTAAATAAATATCATTCCGAAGACATACAAAGATATATTTCTGAACGGTTCAAATTACGCGTGCTGTAAACAAATAAAAAATAGCTGTAAAAATATCAATACACTGACCAATAATAAACTCTTTTTTTCAAGCGGGCAAGCGCAGTAGCTCGCCGTTCGAATGCGCCCGCGCACCACAAACGTCTAGGCTCAGTATCATCGCACGCCGCGGTCGTCACGTCTCGGGCGTTTACTTGTATTACACAAATGGTAATACTTTATCTGTAAGGATATTAAAAGGCCCGTAAATATGATGGTTGTTACAGTGGCGAAGAATTTAGTGTCGTAATTTGACAGTGATAAAGTGTGATTTTAAGTGGCAGGCGATTGTAATGGTGGGTTCATATTGAGTGTTTGTTGAATTAATGTGATAAATTTTAAAACCAATTTAGAATTATTTTTCTTCTATTTGATTCTGTTGATAAGACAGTGTATCCAAAGATTCGAATTTTAAAAAAACCTTACATTTTCTAGACATTTTTTCGTGAGTAAATTCTCCTCGTTCTCCAAAGAAATTTTCATTATCTTGATGTTGTCTCGTTACTTAATATTTTCATTATTTATGTGTAATTAATAGTTAGTAGAACAGCACATCAATCATTCATAACAATAAGGTTCTGAACGGTTTTTAAAACTTACACCCAAAAATATGAATTATGAAAATGTTATCCCGCCAATCACACTTAATACTTTCTTGGATTAAACATTTAATATTAAAGCCAATCCATCAGAAAACCATTACTTTTTTGTCTGCAAAATCTGACTGATCATTTTAATATGCAAAAATAAACAATGGAAAACTTAAATAAATGGCTTGTTAAATACAAAACAAGTAAAAGTTCAATATTTAATAAACCCCCGACAGATTTTTATTTCATGCTACATAATTTATCTGGTACATAGTAGATACGCTTCGATCGGCAATCTATTGAACACGTAATTATGACACGATATCTTGCGAAAACATCCCGATTCAAACAGTAAAACGCCCTTAACTTTTGAACGGCTGAACCGATTTTATTCAAACATAGAGAACACTCTCGACAAAATCACCTTACAAACAAAAGAAACTAAATCAAAATCGGTTTACCCGTTTGGACGCCATGATGCCACAGACAAACACACAAATACACAGATACACAGCAACACTTGTCCAACTTATAACACCCCTCTTTTTCCGTCGGGGGTTAATAACAATAGTCTTCCAGATCGAATTTCGGCCAGGGTGGCCGGAAGATGATAAAGTATCAAAACTATCATGGTTCCACTGTGGGAGAGAGACGGAGCTATACAAAACAAGTAGCTCTGTCCCTTTTTACCCGACTAAGGCGAAGCCGAAAGGAAGGGTTATGATTTCAGTCTATGTATGTATATTTGTATTTTCGTATGTTCCTCCGTGGCGCCTGAACTATTCAAACGATTTTTACGATGAATAAGGTGTAAATCGATTCGTTATTATTGCCCAAGTAACAAAGGCTATTAAAACACAGAAAATTCCTTTGTTGGGTTACAGTTTTTAATTAAAATTTTTGCTTGTTCACAGTCGCACTATGATAGTTTAGGCACGTCATGGTAAGGCCCCTGTTCCCTCACTCTCATAGTCCGATGGGACGGCAATAACGACGGAAAAACTCAATATCACTTTTCCCAACCTAGGAATCGCACCGGGATCTCACGTTCAGCATTCGCACTTGCAACCGCGAGACCAACGAGGCAGTAAATCAATAACTAACTAACCCCCGGTTTATCAAAACTCGTTATCAGGCTGTTAACGTTATCGACGAATACTCGCCGGTTATCTGCTGTGATTGGCTGTTGAAAATTAATTCAACATATCACAGCAGATAACGCGTGCTTAACAATTTGTCCCATTAATTTTGCGATAACTTGGCGTCGAGAAACCGGGCCTAAATACAAAATTAAGTTGAAAGAAACGTGTGCCTTCCAAGCTTAAGGGTATTCTATCCTACATTTAAAACTTAGTTAACAATCAGTTAAACAAACACTTGCTTTTGAAAAAAATACTTCAACACTCACACATTAAGTTCAATTTTCACTACAGCAAAAATTTTGTATGACACTTATAAAAGTACTCATCCTGAAATCAAATTAATTTACACTGGTGCCTGTAAACGGGCTACAAAAATTGCATCTTGTTGGCAATTTTGTTGACCTATATAGCTCCGTATATTTCTACTCTTGCTGCAATTTCACTGTGCAATACATTGCTGGGTGTAGTCCAGCAAGATTCTGCTACTAGATTGCCGAGGAATTCTGTTCGTACACGAGGAGCAATTATTGAAGCTAGATCTCAGTACTTAATGACGATTTGTACGTATGACTCTTCTGTTATATGAAACATCGCGGCAATTACGGCCCAAGCATCTACACTAATCAGACAGCGACAGGACGAGGCGGGGGAGGCGAGTGAGGGAATAGAGATGCACCTATACATCTGAGCAAAGACGATATACGGCGATATTGCAGTAAAGTCAAAAAGGGGTAAATCATTTGAAATCTAGCCGGCTAGACATTGAATACATGCAACTACTATGAAATATCTTGGTAATATCGCCGGGCACACTGCAAGACTCCAGCAATTGTTGCACTGTTTTAATAATTGGCAACTTGGCGGTTATACTATTGCAACAAGAAATTGTCAAAAAGCTAGCCCGTTTACAGGCACCTTTTTATTTGTTTGAAAAGGTTAAAGAGTTTCCTAGTACATAGACCTCTTTTGCACTCCATCCATTCGTTCAGAATCCTATAAAATGAGGGCCGAGAAATTTTTATGGAAAATCTACGATAACAATGCAGACCGTTCACAGTGAAGTTTTAGCTATTGTTATTTTGGATGCATCGGTGAGTATTTTTTCGGATTGTGATTTGAGGGAATGCAATAAATAATAAAGTTTTTATCAAAAAGTGAAAAATATCATGATCTCGTTTTGGTATGTGTTGGTGGTTTCAATTTTATTAATTAAAAATTACAATTTTGTGGCCACACATATTTTTATAATTAATTAGAAACTTTAAAAAAAAAATAGTAAAATTTAAAAAAAAACCGGCCAAGTGCGAGTCGGACTCGCGCACGAAGGGTTCCGTACCATTATCGTAAAAAAAAACTGCAAATAAAATCACATTTGTTATATGGGAGCCCCATTTAAATGTTTATTTTATTGTTTATAGTACATGTTGTTATAGTGGCAATAGAAATACATCATCTGTGAAAATTTCAATTGTCTAGCTATCACGGTTCATGAGATACAGCCTGGTGACAGACAGACAGACCGACAGAGGGACCACGGAGTCTTAGTAATAGGGTCCCGTTTTAACCCTTTGGGTAAGGGCCCTAAAATAAGTAAGTAAAACTACGAACCGTCTTTTTTGAAGTAGATAAAAATCCTCACACTGTAAAACTATCTAAAAGAATAAATTTTACTTCCATTTCATTAAATAAATAATTATTATACTTTACCTCTGAGAGCTGTCCAGATTTTTAATGGATTAGTATTTTTTAAATTTCGAAATTACAACACTCAATGACAATGCTTCCACATTTGAATTTTATCATTCCTTCTAAACACACCTTAACACTGAAGTGTACATAGATAAGAACAACGCAAATACAGTTGAAACTATAAAAGGATCATAATCAAACAGAGATTTTCTTCCAGACGGCTTATAAAGACAGTGCTACAACGGGGGTAGACAGAAACAGTGGTGACTCAGTGACAATGGTGTACACAATCGGTCAACAAGTGAACAATGTGGAGAAAAGTGGAAAAAAATGTTGTGTGTGGAAGGAGATTCTTTTAGCTGTACTGGGTAAGTTATTTTGTTTAGTGTTTTTATGCTTTGTGTAGAACAGTTAGCCGCATATCTTAAGCAATATAATCATCACATCACATCATCAGCCTATTAATGTTCCCACTGCTGGGACACAGGCCTCCTCTCTATGAGAGGGAATGGGCCGTAATCCACGCGGGCCCAGTGCGGGTTGGTGGATGTCACCTGTCTTCAAATTGTTGGTTCTAGGACATGCCGGTTTCCGCATGATGTTTTCCTTCACCGTTTTGAGAGCAGTAGTGATGAAATAATTTACACAAAGTAAAGCGCCTGCCTGGGCTCGAACTCACGACCTACAACTTGTAAGTCGCGGCCGATACCAGTGGGCCACCACTGCTCTCAGCAATATAATAATGAGGATAATTCTAATCTTAACTAGTACAATAAAGTGATAAAATTTTACGTTTATATGTTTGTAAAGGGAGGCCTTTGCCCTGCAGTGGGACATAACAGGCTCATAATAATAATAAATAATAATGTTTGTAAAGGGTAATCTCTGGAAGACCCGTACTGATCTGTTTACACCGATAGAAAAATTCACGTTATTTATTTTTCCCAGTACGTCACGGTTCCAGAGAAAACCTATCTTCCGTTCAGCCATTAATTTTACAATTGACTGCTCAAAAATTTTTCAGTTGGTGATGTCCTAATACGTTACTGATTCGATTTCAGAAAAGAATCAACATAATTTATGAACAAGTTTTAATCGATTTAACCACCTCGCCTTTCGTGCTTGAGATCGCAGGTTCAAATCTGGGCAAGTACCTATGTGACTTGATCAATTCATATTATGTACTTTCAAAGTTTGTCTTGGACATCGCTGACAACAGTGAAGATTTTTTTTTTGGTGTAATTGCTGCAAGCCGTTCCTGTGCGAGGATAAATAAATAAATAACACATTTTATATTTGCTGAATATTTTGTATTGTTTTATAAACATACCCAGGCATATAAATGATTATGTTTTATTTATTGAAATTAACTGTTACATGTTTTCTAACTTTTCCAATAAAACTTTTTTTTTTATATTCGACCTAACTTACATATCTCATTGATAATCAGATTATTATATTTTATAATACTAAAATGAAAATATTAATTTTACTGCTTCATTTACTGATAGGTACTATAAGGGTCAAAATTGCAGTCACACTCTACCAAAACAGAAAAGGCATTTTTTTTGTAGGCAGGACAATTTCAACTTTTCGCGGTTAGTAAGAATAATCTATACTTTAATTTCTATACAAAATATTAAATCAGTTGGATAATTTAACTTCTACTACAAAAACTAGCCATTTGAGTTTTGGGAGAGTATGACTGTACTTTTGACCCTTGACTACATAATTCAATTCATTTGTGAATTTTATTCAATTGGAATATCGGGGCTAAAGAGCACGCCGCTTCACTATTGTAAGCGTCCATGAAGAATTACATGTTATTGTCTATGGTTTCCTGTTAACAATGATGTAACTTCAAAGGCGTGCCTTTATCAACTGTAAAATTATTAATGGCTGGACGGAATATAGTCAGTGACAAAACTAAAAATATGATAAAAAAACTTTTTTACAAAAAAATACTACTGACTTTCAAATAAGAAAACTGCAAAGTGAAAGGAAGTCGTTGCCTTTGGTAGATACCAATTTATTGCGTTATGGAAACCGACTTCCAAAAATAAAGTTATTTTTCACTTTGTAGTGCTTACAAAATGTCGCTATGTCTAGGCTTTCTCTGCTACGACACGACAAAGCTGATTCTGTCTCAATTTGTGAACTACTTATAAGTAACCATTTGTTTTAGAAAGACACTAAAACAAGTATTGGTAACAATGAATTTTGAACTTTGGCATGTATGATATTAGAGCTTACTTTTCTAAAATAAGGTAATTATTTCGGATTTTAAATTTAAATGTAGCGTGCGTGTACTATGCTTATTAACGATTTTATTTACTTGGTCATGTTTGTGACCATGAATTTTCTCGTCTGTTTTTCTGAATATGAATCTACACTTTATTGAAAATGCATCTACATAAATTATTATCACTGATAATAATATAATACCGGACTAAATAATATTAATTTGTAAAACCTGCGTTGTTAATCACTATCCATCTTTTAAGGCATTACAGTCAAAGATACGATTTATGCAAAAATAAACTCTAAACAAAAATCTGTTTAACACAGTACATTTTTATTTGCATAACTAGGAAAAAAGTAACCGACTTTCCAAAAAGGAAAAGGTTCTCAATTCGGATGTTAATATTTTTTTTTTGTGTATGTTCGGGCACGGATTTGCAAAATTTCTTTTTTGTTCGAAAGAAGTTTACTCCGAAATGGTCCATTTAAATTTGGTAAAATTCTGATGAAGAACTTCGTAGATATACAACAGAACTCTTCAATACATGATGGCAAATCTGTCGGGATTGCCGCAATCGCATGTATGTTTATTGTTTACACCATTTCATAACATACCATCCTGGCGTGATGCTCTAAACGGTTCACCCTGGTACATTCTCATTCCACTGGTTATGTTCAAGTTATACTCCTCGCCAAACTTCTTGGCCGCCCTGAAGTTGCCTTTCCGATGCGCAACGCACGAAACGGTGCTGTTTTTGTATGAGATTTACTATTGCGCAGCCGCTGTTGCCAACTTCAGGACGGCCATGAAGTTTGGCGAGGACTATACATGTTATTCGGGTAATCTATTCTGGCATCACTGAGGGCATTATAGGTACTTTACTATAGAACTTGTCCAATATGTACCACTAAAAAGTGAAAAATAAAATACTTTTTTACAATAAAATACAACCGACTTCCAAAAAAAAACACTACAGAGTGTAAAATAATTTCAATTTCGGAAGGCGGTGTCAAAAAACGAAGAAACGAAAACAGGAACACCGACTTCCGAAATTGATGTTATTTTTCACGCAGTAGTATTTTTTTTTATGAATTCATTTTTACCTTGGAAAATTGGACAATGCTAAAAAAACAGGCGGTTTATCCGTACTGATATTAAAAATGCGAAAGCAACTGTCTGCCTGCTTGATTCCTTTCCATCTCTTAACAGCTGAATGGATTAAGATGAAACCCAGCTCATTAGGACAAAGGATACAAATACTTGTTATTCCGAGAGTCCGTTCCCTTGTGATAGTTCTTGACATCCACGCTAACCGCTGGCCGAAACGAAACTAGTTTTCTTTAAACTACACTCGTAATTCACTTCTTCACGATATTTTCTAGATCTTCAGTTACCTACCGAATTAGACAGTTGTCGTGTTAGTAAATCTTTGTTATTAGTTAGTTATAGACCAGCAGATGTATTGAATATATTATAAATTTAAAAATTGGCACTCGTGTGAGACTAGTACAAAACCGTGAACTTGAATTAGACAAGCTAACAAAGCATTTATTGTTGTTGACAGCAAAATATATTGACCGTGGATAAATCGATTTGCTCTCTTGCGCACTGTGTGACATGAGTAATGAAAAACCGGCCAAGTGCAAGTCGGACTCGCGCACGAAGGGTTTCGTACCATTATCGCAAAAAATGGCCAAAAAATCACGATTGTTGTATGGGAGCCCCACTTAATTTATTTTAATTTAATTATTATTATTTTTTGAAGTGAATATACAACTAAATATTCTGTGAATATTTTAAGCGTCTACCTGTTGCCGTTATTAATATCGAGCAAAAAACGGCAAAATGATCACGTTTGTTGTATGGGAGCCCCCCTTAAATATTTATTTTATACTATTTTTGGTATTTGTTGTTATAGCGGCAACAGAAATACATCATCTGTGAAAATTTCAACTGTGTAGCTATCACGGTTCATGAGATACAGCTTGGTGACAGACAGACAGACGGACCGCGAACTCTCAGTAATCGGGTTCCGTTTTTACCCTTTGGGTACGGAACCCTAAATTTCAACTGTCTAGCTATCACGGTTCATGAGATACAGCTTGGTGACAGACAGACAGACAGACAGACGGACCGCGAACTCTCAGTAATCGGGTTCCGTTTTTACCCTTTGGGTACGGAACCCTAAATTTCAACTGTCTAGCTATCACGGTTCATGAGATACAGCCTGGTGACAGACGGACAGACAGACAGACAGACAGACGGATCGCGAAGTCTCAGTAATATGGTCCCGTTTTTACCCTTTGTGTACGGAACCCTAAAAAAGATGTAGACATAGTGTGTAGAGTGGACAAATAATAAACACAAAACGATTCATAACTAAGTAATAACTAAAAAAACAATACTGATTACAAATTAAATATACTGTCATATATACAAAAATATTTTTAAAATGATAAATATTAAAGAATTAATTACTAATACCTATATATATGTAAAAGACAATAATATATAATTATATGCAACTATGATGGAATGGAAAGATTGTGTTCCTTCACTCTTCTTTTAAAAACTGTAACCCTCTTACTAATAAACACAGAATAAAGTTATACCAGGTATAACAAAGGAATAACCATACATTTTCATAGGTTTATACTTGGTATAACTTTATTCTGTGTTTATTAGTAAGAGGGTAAGAGTTTGGTAGTCCCTAATGTCAGGCGGAAGAGAGTTCCACATCGAGCGGGCGCACGGCCGGCCGCATTGGGGCGTATATATCGCGTATTTTTTTTATATATTTGACACTGATCTCCCCTCAGGATAATTTCATCTAGAGGTTAGATAACAGCCATGTAAAATGTTGATGCCTAGTTTAAATTTATAATGATTAGAAGAGTCATTAAATGAAGCAAGCCGCCCGTCATGTGTATGTTTGTGCGCAATTTTCTTAATAAGTACTGAACGGATTTCCTTTCAGTTTTCACGGAAACAATATCAAAAACATCTTATTATTTCACTGCTTCGCGCCCGTGCCATATCTCACAGGAAGTATGCATTTGCCGCGATAGAAGAGAGAGGTAGAAGTTGCAGAGACTACCTCTTACCAGAGACAAATAATTTGACCTCTTTCAGTAACTACTTAGGGATTTTACGTGGACAAATGATTTTCAACCTTATTTCTAATGACCCTAGCGCTGAAATTCCTTTATTTCTGCACGAATGCCGCGGCATGCAGCGGCAGAATGATTTGGTATGCTGAAAAGTGCCGTGCGGTGCTGTACCGCGACAAGGTCGAAATTTTATTTGTCCACGAAAAAATTATTTGCCGTGCCATACAGTGAGCGCCGGCCCTAACTCTTTGGATCTTAGTTATGCAAATAAATTTACTTGAATTTGAAGCCATAACGGGTCGCTAGTTTGTTTACAAAGTTTAAAATAAGATTTATTTAATTATCTTCCTATATCTCCGTCTTATCTCTACTAGGTAAACGTATTAGTAACGGTGAACAAAGACAACATAGTTTGGTATTTCACGGAATATTCGTGTGTTCGTAGTCAAAGAGACGTGCCATCGCTAAGCTTCTTATCAGCGAGAATAATGTCCTTTGTAGTCGAGGAACGTGGAGACTTATTTAAACCGCTTGTTTGAGCCCTGTTGAATGTCATTTTTTATGAGTGATGTGATGATTTTGTTGGTAAACAACAAATTTCATAAAAAAGAGTTTTCTGCTAACAAACCCACAAACTACCTGTTTATTAATTTTTACATCTGTGAAAATTGTTTGATGTAATAAGATTAATAAGCTCGTTAATTCATTTGGTGTCGCAAATAAGGCAAAGACATATATTTGGCACCAAATTCAATTACTTTGCTCATAAAACAATGCTTTCAATACTTAAAAAAAAAACAAAATGAAAGCAGTTTCTGAGGGATTTGATTTGTCATCCAAACAAAATAAGATTATGAAGTAACGTATTTCATTTATCTGGCTTAAGAAGTATATAATCAGATTATATCGATTTCAACGCTGGGTCACAGGCTTACTCTCTGTAAGACGGAACGTGGGCTCTGTGCGGGGTCTATGCTATATCAATTTAAAACTGTGTTAAGTATAAAAACACGTTCTTATTTTTACCCGACTGCCGAAGGAGGGTAATGTGTTTATCAGTCTATGTATGTATGTATGTATGTATGTATGTATGTATGTATGTATGTATGTATGTATGTATGTATGTATGTTTGTTCCTATGTGGCGTTACAGAGACCAAACGCGTTGACCGATTTTGATGATTCATACGTCAATCGATTCGTCTTAACCTTGCGAGTGTCATAGGCTACATTAAAATTGGAAAATAGAAAAATGGCGGCTTTTGGGCGCCATATTGTGGGGGGCCAATTTTATTTTTTCTTCCAAACCCATCGTGTGGGGTATCAAAATAAAGGGTTTTAAGAGGTGATTTCAAAAATATATAACACTTATATATTTAAATGTACCTAATTCGAAAAAAATGTTAACTAAAAAGTTATAAATAAAAAAGTTAATTAAAAAAATCAAAATACCCGACTGCTTAAAAAGCGAACTAAAAAGACGTAAACAAGAAGAAAATCATCATCATTTTGTTTTTGTTATTGCTAGTAAATATAGGTTTCCGCTAGTTCGATTCATATTTTTAGTTATGAAAATTGCGTTAACGTAAACTATTCCGAATGCGGCTTCCTAAACCCCATGATGAGAGGCTTATAAACATGATACAGTTTCTGAGATGTTATGTCAGACTCCTCTTCTATTTTAATATGAATGCTAATATTAGCCTTGTGTACATGAAGTCATACTCATGCGTGTTTTCATTTGCGGCTCGGGTATGCGTAAGATTTTATTTATCCAATGTGTATTACGTATTGACCAAAATTCACATTTATCAGAATTAATAAATTATCTTCCTGCGCTTGCATCATTGTATTCTTCTTCAATTCTCCCCTCTCAACCGTCACACTATCATTCTTTCGCTTTTCTTCTATTTTATTCCACAAACCATATTTTCTTTCCTCTCCTTCTCCATCCACTGAATTAACTTTATCACTCACTCTCACTCTTTTTTTATTGTGTTATCATCTGCCTAGCCTTTTTCCCAATTATTGTTGGGGTTGGCTTGCAGTCTAACCGGATTCAGCTGAGTACCAGTGTTTTACATGGAGCGACTGCCTATCATACCTCCACAACCCAGTAACTGGGTAACACGATACCCCTTGGCAAGACTGGTGTCAGATCTCGGGCTTCTGACTACCCGTAACGACTATCAAAGATCTTCAAATGACAGCCGGGACCAACGGCTTAACGTGCTTTCCGAGGCACGGAGGAAACTCGGTATGTTGAAATGGTCACCCATCCACGGACCAACCTCGTCAAGCGTTGCTTAACCTTGAAGATTGACCCGTGCGGCTGTTATTATTTAGCCACGAGCTCCTCCACTCTTTTTATTTTATAGTTACATTAAAATTCGTAAGGTGCCAAAAGGCTCTATAAAAGTGGCTTTGTGCGATGATTTACTATAAAACTAATTAGTTCATGTTTTAATTGTCTGTGGTTACTTAAGAGTTTTGTTGACTCACTGGACATTTTCGTTTTGTAATAAGTTTTCTGAATATTGTTCATCTTGTGGTAATTAATGCGAAATCAAATTAAACGTCACCTTAAGGAAATAACACAAGTCATTGGTTGAGGATCAATGATTTGTGATTCATCATGACAATATTTTTTCATCCGCGGCTTCACTCCCGTCGTCAATCCTTCAGGAATCGCGTATTTTTTCGATATATAAATATTATATATTTCAGTAAAAGAATTTTCGTTATCGTATCAGTAATGCCAGGTATTACCATTTTCAAACGTATTACTTTACTCAACCTTTTTACCTTATTCAAATATAAGTTACAAGTAAGGCGCAATCTCGCTCTTGTAAAATATGTTTTTATGGTTTGTCGTGGTGTGCTAAATAATCCACAAATATTGGAATCGTTGGGATTGCTCGTTCCAAACAGAAGGCTACGGTTAGGACCGCTGGGGGCTTTTTAAAATCCCGGCAACCCGTACGAACTTATTGATGTTTGCACCAGTGAGTCGTGCAGTTAGAATACTCAATAGCATATCTCTGCGTTTAGACTTATTTCTTGCTCTTTGGTGGCATTACAGAAGGTGAAACTTAGTATGTTGTCCTCTACACGGAGGACAACATACTAAGTGTCACCTACCCAATAAATAATTTCACCTCTTTAAAAATTTACTTTAGATTTCACTAGCTTTACCCAGAGGCTTCGCTCCCATGTACCATTGGAACTTTGCATTTTACAGGATAAATGACAATGGATTAATACTTCCAGAGATGTCAAACAAACGTACTTTTTATACAAGTCTATATAATGAAACTGTTTTATTAACTTATTCCCTAATCCCACCTTTCACCGCTCACCCATTCTTCCAAATTACTTTTCATTTTATTTCTATAACCCTCATACATTGCGTGGTTTACTTGTTTCATTACATCTATGGCACCAATCAAACCAACAGTGTTCATAAACAACTCGATAACGTCGGGAAAAGTCACAAACTAAATATTTTATCCTTCATTAGGAGCTGTGACAAAACTTGTGTGAAAACAAACAGAAAGTGAGGAGTAAATTCAATTATATAGAGTGGTTTGATTAGGGCTGGACAGTTGGGTTGATTGGCAGATTTTTTTTTTTCTGCAATGACTACAAAGACGTAAAGAAAAAGATTGTGCACGATGAAAAAAAACAAGGAGGATTATGATTTTAACCGGTTTGTTCTAAAATATGCTTTGTATAATTATTTTCTGAGTAAAATAAAATTTAAAGTAAAGAATTAAATGCGCAACCTTGCTAGCTAGCTAATTATAAATAAAATCTACTGAAATTATTACATTTAATACGTACGTTTTTACAGTTTTAGGAATCGCCCAGGTTTGTACTAGCATGTAAGACCAATCATTTTTATGTAATACCAGCTTCTGCCAGTGGCTTCGCCCGCATGAAATTATTTTATCATCTCAAGGGAACATTATACCGGAATGAAAAGTAGCATAATAATATGTGCTAATCCAGACTATAATCTATATCTGTGCCAAATTTCATCCAGATCTATTCAGCCGTTCTGGCGTGATTGAGTAACAAACATACATCCGCATACACATCCATCCAAACTTTCACATCACATCACATTCTACTTTTAGCTGTATTGGGTAACTTATTTTGTTTAGTGTTTTTATGCTTTGTGTAGAACAGTTAGCCGCATTATCTTAAGCAATATAATCATCACATCACATCATCAGCCTATTAATGTTCCCACTGCTGGGACACAGGCCTCCTCTCTGTGAGAGGGAATGGGCCGTAATCTACCACGCGGGTCCAGTGCGGGTTGGTGGATGTCACATGTCTTCGAATTTTTGGTTCTAGGACATGCCGGTTTCCTCACGATGTTTTCCTTCACCGTTTTGAGAGCAGTAGTGATGAAATAATTTACACAAAGTAAAGCGCCTGCCTGGGCTCGAACACACGACCTACAACTTGTAAGTCGCGGCCGATACCACTGGGCCACCACTGGTCTCCAAACTTTCACATTTATAAAATTAGTAAGACTCACACAGAAAAATAATAACTTATAAGCATTACATTTCTATATTGCGAAATGTGGTGTACATTGTACATTCAGGTGCACCGCTGCCTAACCTGCCAGGGATTAAAGGCGTGATGATAAGTTCAATAGTCATCACCACCATCAGCCTTTGAATGTGCCCACTGCTGGGACACAGGCCTCCTCTCTGTGGGAGAGGGAATGGGCCGCGCGGGCCCAGTGTAGATTGGTGGATCACATGTCTTCGAATTTTTGGATTAGATTTTTGGCGTTTAAAATTATTGTGTTCAGTAGTATATATCTGAAATGAGATTTTCTATGTTTCAAATCATAGACTTTGTTATTTGATTACACATAATAAAACCAAGAAATAACTACTCTCATTAACGAGTACAAAGCCTATTTGACGTTAAGAAGATATACTTATATGACTCACAAACATTTAAACAATATAATCATCAAATCTGAGCATCTGAATCACATTGTTTTTCTAAAGATTTCATTATTTGTGTGCAGATAGGCACGTATTTTCATGTGGTAAATATGTCATATATTTTCTTAAACATAATCACAAACTTCATAAAAACATAATCAAATATCTAATACCTTTAAACGAGCAATTCTTGTATATCTCTATAATATATTCTTGTATATTCTTGTATATCTTTATATATGATCTGAATCTCGGAAACGGCTCCAACGATGTTCATGAAATATAATATGCGGAGGTTTCGGGGGCAATAAATCGATCTAGCTAGGTTTCATTTTAAGAAAACGTCGTTTTCTCTATTTTCTCATGAGCTGAGCTCGGTCGCCCAGATACTATATATAAAAGAGAAAGTATGTATTTATCTTCCTTATAGAATCCAAAACGGCCGAACCGATGTTAATTAAATTTGGCACGGAGATAGTTTGAGACCCTGGGGAGGTCATAGGATAGTTTGTATTCCCTTGGGATGATAAAACACTTTTTACGCGGGCAAAGCCGCGGGTATAAGCTAGTAATCAAATAAACGGTTACCGAAATGATAAATTGGATGAGAAATGGAATGATTAACAGATAATTGTTTCAGTTTTTTCGATACCATTAGCAGACAGGAGGAACAAATTAGCCTTTAGAAATATTGTTAGGTTCGCGTATGACCACTATATCAACTTGTAAGCGATCAAATCAAATCATTTATATCTTTGCAAACATGGGTAATTGATACAGAGATGTACTTTTTAGGGTGCCGTACCCAAGGGGTAAAAACGGGACCCTATTACTAAGACTTCGCGATCGTCTGTATGTTTGTCTGTCTGTCCGTCTGTCACCAGGCCTTATCTCATGAACCGTGATAGCTAGACAGTTGAAATTTTCACAGATGATGTATTTGTGTTGCCGCTATAACAACAAATACTAAAAACTTAATAAAATAAATATTTATGTGGGGCTCCCATAGAACAAAAGTGTTTTTTGCGATAATGGTACGGAACCTATCGTGCGCGAGTCCGACTCGCACTTGACCGGTTTGTTGTTTACATAATAAAGCCCTCCATATTCTACCGTCGCATGGGCATGCAAATAATGTTCAATTATAAAATTAAATCAAGTTAAAAAAATACAATACGAAAAAAGATAAAAGTCAAATCATAAATATTATAAATGTCAAATTTACTTAATTAAATGTCATGTTTATATCTCGGTCTGTTTACGCTTGTAAAAATTATCACAATGATGTCAAAACAAAAAAATAAGTATGTCAATACGTACTACGTGCGTGTACTGCGTGTACTTGGTAGCTAACAATAATAAAATAAGTCAAACAGTCAATGATTCATCTATAAGGAGGTCATCAATTTTGTAATAATATTTCTCCATTAATATTTCTTTTAGTGCCCTTATAAATTTTATTACAGTCATATTTTTTATAACTTTAGGTACTTTATTATAAACGCGCAGGGCAATACGAAAAAAACTTTTCTGCTTTAGCGCGGTTTTATATACACCAGGTTTCAATATTGAGTCCGTATTGGATTTCTTCTAACTTCCCGATGATGTGGTCGATGATGGAGCATCCTTGCCTAGAAGTAACGTGGTATTCGCCCTTGACATATAGACACCCCGGTTATAGCTATCAGGAACTACAGACTCCGGCAGAGAATTCAACTCCTTATTTATATGCACCCCACAATTATAGTATTCACAAAATGTGCGTGTAGGTGAGATCATAGATATAGGGTGAGATACTCTATTTTTTTACTTGTTATTCCCAATTTGAAATGCGAATTCATTAGTTGTAAACATAAAACATTGTGCCATTGCATCTTCATACCGTTTGAATTGCAAAATGATTCTTAGGTCCACTTGCACACTGGGCACGCCACAATTGTGGCGATAAGGCCCTCTTTGAGGAGTGGCTTGAGAGGCGTCACGGCGTCCTCACCTTCTGCCTGACGCTTGTCCTCACCGGACACGGCTGTTTCGGGAGGTTCCTGTTTAGGATAAGGCAGGAGGAAACGCCTGGGTGTCACCATTGTGAGGATCGCCCGGAGGACACGGTAGAACATATATGGTGGAGGTCTGCACCGCTTGGGTGTCCTCGTGGAGGTGATCGGCGGTGGCGACCTCTCGCGTCCGGCCCTGGTTCAGGCCATGGTACGGAGTGAGAGGGCATGGGCAGCTGTCTCCTCTTTCTGCGAAGCAGTAATGCTTGCGAAGGAGGAGGCGGAACGCGTGAGATCCGCAACAGAGACGCTCTCACGCTACCCGCCGTCGCAGGAGACGCCCTGAGCGTTGGGATTTGCAAGCGGATTCCCTGCCACCGTAGGCGCGGGCTTGCGGACGGCGATTAATGGGTAGCTCACCGTCCGATAAGGACCAGGTCCGAGTCGACGGCGCGTAGTGTTCCACACGCGGCTCAAAGAGATGTCAGCAAAAACTGACGGGGTTCGCTAGGGCCGATGCCTGTCTGGATCGCGGGTAAATTTGAAAGAGAGTTACCGCGGCCCTGGCACAAGCAACTGAAGGAACTCGGGTGGGTTTTATTCAGTAAAAGTTTGACAGGCCCTTCCGCTTCACCCAGAGCGGGAGATATCATTGGATGACGTCCCAACTCAAAAAAAAAATAAGTTCCACTTGTACCACACAAATCACTCAATGCATTCAGTGCTAAACGAAATTTAAAATATCATTCTCCCTCTGTCATCTTCAACCCGTCGAGTGCCCGTAATTAACGAAACAATACAAAAGCCATTGTGTTTCACGAAAGATGACACAATGAACAAGCCATTTACAAAATCAATTTCATATAAAAGCACTGACTGATTTGTGACGTGAATGAGCCTTATATTTCAACACTATTGCATTGAGAATGACTTTGTCAACTGTACCACCCCTATAACGATTTCGTTAAATGGCTAAATAGTACGGTAAGCAGTTAACGGATGGTCAACTAACTCGATTAGAAGTACTATCGGCGACTATATAATTGCTCTTGGAGATTTAATGACTTTATTACTAGAAGTTTTAATAGAAATCTTTTGATTTAGCTCAAAAATTTCTTCTAAGAACGTGCCACCTGCAGAGGTATGGTAATACAGCCCCAAATTAATTAGTGAAACCCTGCAGTTGTAAAGGGTATCGAAAAATTCTAAACTTAATTTCTAGTAACTAGCGGCTATAGACCCCGTCGTAGCTATAGTTACTTGATATTAATTAAAGTTGGGCTTTTTTTTCGTGATTAAGAATACCGACACTTCAAAGTTGGCGCACGGTTGGCGCAATGGTTGAGCGATTGACTGCTGCGCTGCGTGTCGCGGGTTTGATTCCCGCACGGAACAAATAAAGGGTCTTTCAACAAGGACGGGTCGATGTTAAAATTGAATAAAACATTATGGATGGAATATGACATCGTTCAAGTGTCCGCCGCGGCTTCGTATGGTGGCACAAATCCGAGAGGTCCAATTTTTAATGACTCTGCTGCATAGATCCGGCTGAATCCGAGCGATGGGCTGCGTTATGTTGGCTTTCAGGGCAACGGTCGAATGTGGTTTATTGGCATAGACCTGCGACTTCAGAAAACATTTCTCGTTTTCTAGTTCAGCCTCTACTATTTAAATAAGTATTTAAAATGCAAATGACATACGAGTATTGAGATTTTTACCAACCCTAGCTCCAATTGTGTCTCTACGATTGTTCAGAATTGGGTTACAAACGTCTGAACAGTCACCAAGGTCGTACACCAGAATACACAAGTAGGTACGGACCAGATTTAATGGGTCCAAACTAAGTAGGATTATTCGGCAAAGAAAATGTGAAGGCTTCTCTAATTAGGTCGCTTTTCTAACAAGTAAGTCCTAATTAGATATAATCTGGTAATTCCCTTGACTGGAGAAATAATTGAGAAGTCATGAATTTCTAGAATCGTATAAAGAAAGATTAATTACTGTCTAATTGTGTGTTTGTTATATAGGCACGTACATTGGCTAATTTATAAAGAAATCTTTTCTTTGCTTTATTTCTTTAAATAGTTTTTTCATTAAATTATTTCTTTTAGTAACAAGCTTTTTTCGTATTCTTCTCAGCAAACCCTTTTATTTAAAAAGCCCAAAAAATAACTAGTCCACCATCTTGGGCCGTCCGCCATATTGGATTTAGAATGACGCACTTATCTAACCATGCATAGTCATCCAAACTAAACGTGTATGTAAAATTTATCTTAATCGGTGGATCGGAGGATAGCTGCTATAAAAATTCAGTTGCGAGATTTGACCCGAACACACTTACATACATACATACACATATACATTGTAAGTTAAATAAAAGCTTGTAAAAAAGAATATGTTGCGCCACACTAGGAATTTCTCCTTTTTCAGCTTCTTCCAGTTGAGGTGTGATTGATTAACAAACATACAGACATACATTTACATTTGTAATATCAGTTTGTAAGTAGGAGATCATTCAAAATCCCCAATCAATTTGACCTGAATCAACATAATTGACCACAATGTTGACCGTTTTGTAAATTAATGTCCAAAACAAATGCGAGAGAGATTGGTTATGTTTACATGAGGCTTAGATTCGAGCCCTTTGAGGGTATGTAAACGAGAATATGAAAGTCAAGCTTGAATTTGACTTCAAAAGATCTTGTTTTTGTGGTTTTCAAAATCAGTCGCGGTTCAATTCGAGCAAAACTAATGTAATGGTTGCGCTTGTTTGTACAAGCAAAGCAAACAAAAGAGTTAATTACGAAGAAAATCATGCTGTGCAGTCGGAGGTTACACATTCACGACCTGGCTGACCAAAACCATATGTATCCTCCGACTGCACAGAATGTTCTTCTTGTTTACGTCTTTTTAGTTCGCTTCTTAAGCAGTCGGGTTTTTTGAATTACCTTTTTAGGGTTCCGAAGTCAACAAGGAACCCTTATAGTTTCGCTCTGTCCGTCTGTCCGTCCGCAGCTTAGCTGAGATATTCTAAGCACTAGAAAGCTATAATTTGGCATGTATATACATATTAATAATGCCGACAAAGTGGTAATATAAAACCAGGTTTTTTTTTTTTCGGATACCTCCCATAGACGTAAAGTGGGGATGTATTTTTTTCTCTCATTTATCCCATGGTGTGGGATATCATTGGATAGGCCATTCAAAAATATTATGGGTTTGTGAACACCATTTTTCAATCCAGAGATCCGTTTGCGTAAAATTAAGCTTTAAATTGCAAATTTATGTAAGAGTCAAGTGTCCCCCCCTCCCTGCCAGCGAAATGGTTGCTCTTGGCTATGTAAAAAAATTCACGGCAGTAGTAAATATAATGAAATTAAAAGGAAAACTATCACGGATAAGTAGGCTTTACAAGTTTACGAGTAATAGTCGACCAACTTATAAAATGTACTTGGAACAGTAAAAATTTTGTACATATGCCATTGAAAAATTACTTAAATAACATTGTTAGCTGTGTAAAACAGATAGTAAATATTTGCTTATGAACCATGTAAAAATATACAAAAATAAAATCATAACATCCTTAATAATAATGATTTCTAAATTAATAATTTTTAAGCTCGAATAACGAATTGGACTGGCCGGAGTCGTTGGCAGTACCGGTCCATAGTCGATAAGGCGAAAGCGAGCGGGGGAGTCTATTTTGTGTTAGTGCATATCTATTTTCGACGTTTTGTAATCAAAACGTAAAAGTAAAATCAAATTATATTCGATTTCCAAGCAAATTACTTATTTTCTTTTGTTGATATCCATCTATAAAGTCAATATTCGACCCGACTACATCACTAATTGAGTAGCGTAAAACTTTCCAGAATGAAATAGTGAATACCGCAGATTAGAGGTGAATACATACGAAATTTTTCCAATTCCGAAAGAGAAATAAACAAGGATCCAGGAACGAACCATACCATTCACCGTGGCACTAACACGCGCTCGTATCGGCTACTTTCGCACCCGCGGTGGTACTCAAATAGATAATATTTTTCTAACTTTAGTTGCGAAGTTAGATTGTATAACTCCTTCTTCAGTTACCAGTTAGTCCTTCTTTAGTTTTAAGTCAGTCGTGCTTTACCGTAGACCACATCATCGCTTACCATCAGGCGAGATAGTGGTCAAACGCGAGAATATTGATTAAAAAAAACATCATATGTGCACCCGTTTTTAGACGTTGTGTGCCGCTGAAACCGTTTTTATGTTCATGTAACAACAACAAAACCCTCTTCTTAGTCCGCCTTATTATGCAACTTTGGAACCCTATTACTGCGCGCGGCCCGACACGCACTTGGCCGGTTTTTTATTTAGAACTGTTTAGTGAACATTATTTTTCGAATTAGTTACATTTAAACAAAGACGTGTTATATATTTTTAAAATCACCTCTTAAAACCCTTTACTTTGATACCTCACACGATGTGTTTGCATGAAAAAAGCCGCCGTTTTTTTTTATTTTCCTATTTTAAAGCGGCCAGTCACACTTGCATCGTTAAGACTTATCGATTGACGTAAGAATCATCAAAATCGGCCAACGAGTTTGGTCTCTAGAACGCCACATAGGAACTTTTTTTTTTTTTTTAATACGTTGCGTCTCGCAACTCAGTCAAAGTGACTATTTAGCTGCTTAACCGGGCTTTCCTACGGAGACTAAACTATATAGCCTCCAGCTAGGCAAAAATTTACTAAACCTAAGCGACAACGCTGAGGGCCACAGAACAGAAAAAACGCCTTCGAGGGCTACCCCAGTTGGGGTCGAACCTCGGCTCAGGGCGTCGCTGGGGGGACAACTAAGGCTGGATCTAATAAAGTGATTCTACCATCCGTTCGGAATAAGCCTACGTGGAGAAGAACGGACAAGAAACTCCAATTAACTAATTAGAATTAACTATGGCACAGCTATTCGCGGGCTGGCTACATAAATAATGACTGGGACTTCGCGGCGGGGCCTCGGTGGCGAGGGCGGACCAATCGGTATGTATGCTACGTTTGAATAGGTGTTCGTACTATTTACGAACCCATTGACCGTCCTTGTAGACAAGGCTGTCAAGTTCCCTAGTAATGCACTCGTACCTCGAGAAGAGGGCACTGCATAAAGCGGGGGTGAGAGAGCCTGCATTCCGGATTTCTGCATCCAGAGCACGGGCCTGAGGGGTCATCTATATGGAATACGCGCTGATTATATTCTCAGCGACGCTCAAATATGGCTTGTGCCCGGAGGGGGCTACAGGGGGCGGGCACACGGTTTTGTGCGGGCATGGGGGCAGCTGGGGCCACTGGGTCGGGGACTGGATTTGGAGCTGCAATGGGGTGGGCCATCAGCGCTGGGATAGGCTGGGAGTAAGTCTGAGGAGCCACACTTTGGTGGTTCAGCTTACCCCATGGTGAAGTCCTCTGAGGGGCTAGACGGGGGGGTTGGGAAGAGGGAGCCATGCGCATTATGTGCGCATTGTATCGCTTGGCCATTTTAGGCGCGAGCTTGGGGGCTTTTGGGCAACCCCGGTAATTAGCCGGGTGCCCGACTTGGCCACAGAGCACGCAGCTGGGAGGCTCCGTGCACTGTGAGCGGTCTTTAGGACGGGGACAGTCCTTAGTGCCATGATCACCCATGCACTTAACGCACCTGGGTGTTGCATAGCAGTGGGCCTGAGAATGGCCATAAAGTTGACAGTTGTGACACTGTCCTACAAGATGGGGGCGGTAGGGTATCTCGATCGAAATGCCCGACAGGGAGCACACGGTCTTTATATTGAAGATCGGGTTGTAACCCTCAGTAGGGCTACAGACAACTAATACAATATCGTACTGTTGTCCGCCTCTTGCTTTATGCAAGCGGTGGACTTCAGTGACGGGGACATTTTGGTCAAGAAGGTCCTTACGGATTTCCTCCGTAGGGGTCTCTTTTGGGATTCTCCTAATGACTACTCGGACGGGCTTTTCCTCTGGGAGGGAGTAAGTATTTAACGAGATGTTCCTTTCTTTGAGGTACCGGGTTAGATTCCGGAAATCAGTGGGAGAGGGGAGTTGGATTCTGATGCCTTGTTGGCATGCAGTGGCTTTGGTGTAGTTGATTTTCCGCTCAACACAAGCGTTTGAAACATCGTTCCACTTGACTTTATCCTGAAGATAAATAGGTGGAGGGGGACGGAGCTTCTTATTGGTAACTATTACCATGGGACTGGGGCTGCGGTTGGACCGCTGAGAAGAAGCAATGTCAGGGGTGGGGGTGATTTGCCTTACTGGCGAGGCCGGTGGCAGAACTGACTGAGGAGAGGTTTTTGGTACCGCCTTTTTGGCCTTGGTAGCATTAATGGGACTACTCCTCTTTTTCCTTTTTCCTCCAGAGCAAACTACGGAGTCACCGTCGGAGGAGACGGTGTCGTAGTCGTCTGACCTATCGGGGACATTTGGGTCTAATGGGTCGTCAGCAACTGAGTTAGCTTGGTCAGCCAAAGCTTCCCATTCCTCGTCAGTGCTGAGGGTTGCTCCCTCTTCCATAGGGGAGTCATCATCGTCCGCCCAGATGGTCTTGGACTTGGACTTGGGCCTGAATTTATGGAGGGCAGCTATGCGCTCTTTATAGCTTATATAAGCTTTTACTTGAGTAGCTATGGGAGAAGGAGGATCTCTCCATGATCGGGTTTTCTTAGGCTCGACGGCCGGTTGAGAAGAAGTTTTAGGAGAAGGAGGATCTCTCCATGAACGGACAGTAGCTTTAGGCTCGACGGCCGGAGCTGGGGGCTTAGGTAGAGTCGGCTCACCAGTCCCAGAAGTGGGCCTGGCTGCCGGGGAGGGCGGACCTGGGCTTCGCTCGGCACGGGTGCCTGGCTAGGTCCAGGGGCCCCGGTCGGGCCCGAAGCGGGCACATAAGAGGCTAAAGCCTAACTTATAGCATGGCTGTATTTTTTGGAGAGTTTTTCCTTCTCGAGAATCTCGTGAAGGAGTTCAATTACTGCCGCGAGCGACATAATTGAGAATTATAGATCCGGTGAAGCCGGGAGAGGGAATCTTCCCCGGGTGGAGGGGCCCGGGGATGTGTGCAAACCTACCCTCCCAGTCGGGTTAGACTGGGAGGTGAGTATCTGGTGAGCCCTAAGCTTGTCTACCTGCCACCAATCTTATTGGGTGACAGGGCCATAAGGTACCGGTAAACCCACCGAAGGTGGGCCACCCACCAATGTGTACCGAAGAAGTCTGGCACGTCGGGGTAGACACACCCGACCGTGCCAGGTGAATGCTGTGGGACGAAGCGGGGGTTGACTAGGCTATCTACCAAGGCCAACTGATCCCGCTCCCGACTCCAATGACTGCCGTGTCCTTAAGGGACTTGGCGGGTGCTTGGGGCACACCCCACTGGCTTGTTAACACCGCTAGGTTTCCCGCCAGTGACCACAAAGAGTGGATTTGCCCGGAAGGGCCAAAATAGCTGCCACTACTAGTAACCAAAGTTACTAGTAGCGACACCTTTGGAGCGGCGTGCGAAGACGCGACGGCCGCAGTGACGTCACGCAGAGGGGCGCGACGAGACGGAGAGTGGGGGCGCCGGAGAGCGTGGTGGGGCGACGAGCAGCGAGACGTCCGCACGGAGCGACGGCTGGCGAGCTACTGCCACATAGGAACATACATACAAAGACTGATAAACACATTACCCTCCTTCGGCAGTCGGGTAAATATTCGTCGTTTACTTGTCACACTGTTGTGTTACGTTTGTTTGTGTTGAACTTAAACTTACTATTCACATTCAGCCTTCGATCAATAATGCAATTGGTCGAAGTATTCCGCGGCAAAATACCACTATGCATTGTTCAGATATTTTCCAACTTGCACATCCCACTAGAACTCAGTCCTTCAATACGCTAGCTAACTAACAGAGTCCGTCTAATGTAAACGGGGCTGCAACAGACTTTATGGAAACAACCTTGTGACCTATTTTCGTCGACAGACGTTACGTTCGGTCAAGGTCGCATATCGTTGGGAATGGTCGGGCGTTTAAAGAAATGTTGCAATGCGATCTTACAGTGGTTATTCAATCTTTTCTGGTTTATCTACAGTTTACATTTATTTTTATTCAGTTAGAATTTAGTAACAGTTATTTTGGCCATTCTTAAAGTACCTTGTTTTTCATCATTGATAGTAGTTAAGTGGCTGCCTAATGAGCTAGTGAGTTCCATTACTACCTTGTTGATACATACATAAACTCATGCCTTTTAAACCGACGAAAAAAAGAGGAGGTTCTCAATTGGACATGTATATTTTTAGTAGCTTCTGCCAGCGGCTTCGCTCGCGTGGAAAGTGTTATTTTATCGCAGGGTAACGTTATACTGAGATGAAAAGTCTATGTGCCATTCCAGACTCTAATCTATCTCTGAGCCAAATTTCATCCAGATCCGTTCTGCCATTCGGGCGTGATTGAGTAACAAACATACATCCACAAACACATCCATCCAAACTTTCACATGTATAATATTAGTAAGATGTACGACACGCATAACTTTTTATAAAGCGGACCGATTTCAAAAACCTCTTTTTATTGGAAAGAGTATACCTCAAAGTTTAAGAAATCTTCCAGTCTAACATTTTAAGGCGGCTCCAAACAAACCATCAACGAAGATCAGCCTAGCTACAATCATTCCCTTTAGGTATTTCATTTGCATGTTTGTTTGTTTGGCGCCAACTCAAAATGCTAGACCAAAAAGTTGTATTTTTTTTGCTTTTAATTTCCTTATTTCATCCTTATTTTTTTTTGTGTATAAGATTTTACCCTTTATCCACCTTATTTACTGGCACATAGCATAACTATGAATGTAGTAAATCATCATCATCATCATATCTGCCGAAAGACATCTACTGCTGGACATAGCCCTCCCCCATGCTTCACCACATTGACCGGTCCCATGCGTCCCGCATCCAGCGGATCCCCGCAACCTTCACCAGGTCATCGGTCTACGTAGTGCGGCCTTCCAACGCAAAGTTTTCCGGTTCGCGGTCACCACTCCAGAACTTTTCTGCCCCATCGGCCATCTGTTCTGCGAGCAATATGGCCTGCCCACTGTCACTTAAGTTTGGCAATTCTTCGGGCTATGTTGATAACTCTGGTTCTGTTGCGGATTTCTACATTTTTTATTCGATCACTCAAGGAAACGGAGTAGGTATCTCATTTAAATACAATAAGAGTAAGAATTGCGTGGTGATATCGTGAAGGAAGCTTCATGTCTCTAGAACCAAACGTTTGAAGGCATTGTATCCACCACCCATGCAATAGGCTCGCATAGTGGATCTATAATATTCCCAAAGAAGACCAGTGCAGTAAGAACTTTATAAGCTGTAGATATGTTTATGTTATGCGTCTAGTGAAAGGGTCATGAAAAACTGACTGTGAATTCGACTTCAGTTTGTATTTTACAAATACTTTTAAGAATTGTGTTTTTAAACCTTTTCAAAGCTCTATCCAAATCCTTCACTTCATAAATAAACATGTGAATGCATTACTGAAATTGAACCGAAACAATTTTAACGATTCCAATTGAAAGCCCTGAGGTCGTAAATATTTAAAACTGACTTAACTAAATACGATCCGAAAACTTTTAGATTGGTAATTTGAATAATACAATCGTATAATCAGTTTATATAGGTAGTAGTTATAGAAATATTATGACTTGAAGTTGAAGCTTAAAGTACCAAATGTGGGTCTGTTTCAAAAGTCGTATAATAAATAACCTCGACTGTTATTTCATTTTTGACGAGCTGTATTTTTTTAATTTTTAACATGTCTTACATAATAACAATTATTTGTTGTGTGTACTGTACTCATGTTTGAGCAAATACATGATTACTTACTTAATTACTTACTTACTTTGATACAGGTGATTTATTCATTGTGATAGGTACGAAAAACATAGGCCAATTCTCGTGCTGTAATTAGAGATTGCAATCCGGATTCTTTGAAATTCGAAAATGACTGAAAAATCCGGATTTACTTGGCATTTTAAAATCCGGTTTTCGAGACTCAAATCCGGTTTATCCGGATTTCAGTAAAAACTGATTTTAACGGATAATATTTGTATTTATCCACAAATTTTCATTGTAAGTTATCGGTAGATCGATATTACCAACTTTTAGCATTTAGATGCGCAAATCCAAACAATATCTGAATTGGTAGGTTTAGGTGTAGCATTGTTTACGCGAATTGTGCGCGAAATCCGTAATTGTTTCAGTGTATGTCAATAAAACAAGCAGCGCGGCGCTACGTTTTGACTCGCGCGTTCCTCCACCTGCGCCCGGCGCGCCACTCTGTCGGCTAGTAAGTTTCATAGAAAGTGGTTGTCTTGAATTGTCTATCGTGTGCGCGCATGCAAAAAGCAACGCGCGCTACACAAACAAGTAAGTGCATACAGTTTTACACTATTTTTATGTGTTTAGCCTGTATGATGTGATGTGGTGGCTTAAAGTTTACATTTACAAGTGAAGTAAGACACAGTGGCGTATATGATTACATAAGATTAAGACCCCTGTTCCTGCTATACTATAACTTTTTCATCTTAACTGTTTATGGAGTTTTATTCTACAGTAACGGTTTACTCAGATAATGTCTATTTGACATTTACTTCATGAATGAATGAACTAATAAAACAATTACTTATTAATACTTTTTATTTTGTAGATCAACCTGATGAAAAATGGAGTTCATAGATTATACCAAAAAGTCAAGTGACAAGAACAGTGTATGGCATCACTTTTTAAGAACATGCAATTAATTTAAAAGCAATATATAATTTGGGCAAAAAGGCAAAATGCAAACAATGTCATAGCATTTTAAAAATTAGTGGCAGCACGTCAACATTGCACACCCACTTACATAAGAAACATGCAATTAATTTAAAAAGTAATGTATGTGTCAGCGCCACTGCTGTACAAGAAGTCACGCCCATAGCTTTAACTAGCAAACGTTAATGTGATCCACCTGCTAAAAAACCAAAAATCACTGACTATTATGAAAGCAAAGACTCTTTAACTAGCGTTATATCAAGAATGGTAGTATTAGACGGGTTACCACTGAAAGTATTTTGTACGTCGGCAGATCTCAGAAAGTTATTGCAAAAAAATTATAAAGAAAACGTCCCGAAGTCAAAACATTCAATTTAAAAAAAAAATAGACTTGTGTCACAAAGAAAAGTCCACTCTAAATGAAAAGATAAAAGTTATGAAGTCTAAAAATACTAAGTGGTCAATCACTCGTTGACTTCAATGAAGTCCCATCGATGCGAATAAATGCAGATTATAAATAATTTATGCTATTTTATTTCAGTTTTATCAAATAAACTTAAAACACTAAAAAGTTCAAAAAAACCGGATTATCCGGATAATCCGGATTTTAATCGAACAATTATTCGGAAAACTGGATTTCAAAAAAATCCGGATTTTGCAATCTCTAGCTGTAATGCTATTCTCTAAGGATACAGCCTTAAGCGAAGCGCTGCACCAGCGACGAAACTACTAGTTTCGTAGTTATTTCGTCGCTAGCTCACCGCTACTGAAAATACGTTCAAATGTTTTTGACAGACCGAGGCCGATATTAGAATGCGAAGTTTTGTTATAGTATGGACATATCTGAAAACCGCAATAGCACAATACAACTATTGACATAAAAACAAAAAAAAAAACAAGTAAACATAATACATACGTGTATGCATACGTATTTTGTCCTCTCATTATTTAAGTGGTGTACAATAAACTATAATTATAATAAATAAATAAATACGTTATTAAGGCTTACAATATGGAAGAAACAAAACGACCTATTTTTTTCATCTTCAAATTGCACTTACACTGAAGCGGAGGTTTCTGGAACGGAGCGGGGAATTTCATCGACCAATCAAAAACATGAGGTGATACGAAAAAATACAGGATCTGGATTCCAACCATTAGTGATTGGTCGTTTCCTGCATGTCTGCTCTGTTAACGTAAACGACAATTTGTATTGTAATCGGATTAGCGCCGCCTAGTGACAGCAAGGGGAAACGTTTTTTTTGTATACTCATTGAAAAATCTCGTACTATGGCCTACCTTGGGTCTAAACCCAATGACATTTTATTTACGATAATGACTATCAAGCTTGTGGTCAACTAATGGATTTTGAAATGACATTTCGGTGGCGCAGTTAAATTCTATTTCTTTGGACTTGCCGAAAATCATTATCTCTGATAGAAAGTAACTTTATTCAGGTTAGCTAGACAAAAACTTTCCTGTAGCGTTAACGCCAGACGCAAACGTGAAAATGTATGGCAATGATATATTACCACAAAGTAAAGCGCCTGCCTGGGTTCGAACCCACGACCTACAACTTGTAAGTCGCAGCCGATACCACTGGGCCACCACTGCTCTATTATTATTATTTCATCACCAGTGCTCTCAAAAACGGTGAAGGAAAACATCGTGAGGAAACCGGCATGTCCTAGAACCAAAAATTTTAAGACATGTGACATCCACCAACCCGCACTGGGCCCGTGTGGTGGATTACGGCCCATTCCCTCTCACAGAGAGGAGGCCTGTGTCCCAGCAGTGGGAACATTAATAGGCTGATGATGTGATGTGATGTGATGTGATATATTACCTGCGGAAAGGACACGTAATGACACGCGCCACTGCAATCTAAGTGTGAAGTGTTTTGACTCGAATACGTAAGCGATGCGTGTTAGTCAATAATTCTTCCATACAAACGTAGTATGGCGATTACTCCACTGTTTGACGATGTACGTTCAAAACAAAAACCGGTCAAGTGCGAGTCGGACTCGCGCACGATGGGTTCCGTACCATTATCGCAAAAAAAACACGTTTGTTGTATGGGAGCCCCATTTAAATATTTATTTTATTCTGTTTTTAGTATTTGTTGTTATAGCGGCAACAGATATACATCATCTGTGAAAATTTCAACTGTCTAGCTATCGCGGTTCATGAGATACAGCCTGGTGACAGACAGACAGACAGACAGATAGACAGACAGACAGACAGACAGAAAGACAGACAGACAGACGGACCGCGGAGTCTCAGTAATAGGGTCCCGTTTTTACCCTTTGGGTACGGAACCCTAAAAAATTATATCACTTTGTATCATCAATAACTAGCCCAGTATGGAAGCAAAAAAGTAAAAAAAAAATATGTGATGAGCGTCGAAAGTTCCATAATTCAAAACTAATTTTAACGCATCTTTGGGCGGAAATAAATACAATAAGAAGAAGGAAAATTCCAAAACAGTCACCTTAAAGGGATAGATTAGTAGTTTAACAATGCAAATAATTTTATTTTAAAAATATACATTTAGTGGTTTTTTCATGATATCCATTCTCCCAAAGGTCTGTTTATAAAATTTCGCGCGCTCGTTTTCGTCCTAAATCATCATCCATTTCGCTACAAATTTGCAAAAGTTTTAATTCGTACACAAACTAGCTTCTTACTGCTCATCACAGCATCTATCTCTTTCGCACGTGTTGTCGGATGAGATAGCATGCATTTTAACCCCACGCATAAAGTAGTTCGTGCCGTCGACTAGGGGAACCTTAAACCTCCTTTCCACGAATCTCCATAGTCACCGCTCACGTTCAGTTCCGTAACGTATGCGGAAAGTATTTAACCTAGGCCCCAAGAGAAAACAGAAAATTAGACGCACTGAAATCCAGCATCGCTTTTTAACCAACTCTTTCTCTCTTTCCAGTCAACCTGCCATTCTTCACACACGGCATTGAGACAACAAATCTGACGACATCGGTGCAGTCCGGCCACTTCATCAACTACAATGGCACACAATGGACCACCACGGCCATGGTGGCTGGTGCTGGAGTTGCCGCACCATTGTTCTGTTATATTGTTGACACTTATGGACGGATGAGCGGCGTATTCCTAGTCAGTATGGTGCAAGGGGTAAGTTATCTTTGGACTATTATATATATATTTTTTTGTTTTTTTTGTTTTAAAAAAAACGTTGCCCCACACTAGGAATTTCTTCCTGTATCGTAGGTGCGTTTACAAACATATAAACTCACATACACAAACACCCAGAGCCGGAACAATTATCTGTAGGTCATACAAATATTTGTTTCGTGCGGGAATCGAACCCGCGACACGCAGCGCAGCAGTCAATCGCTCAACCACTGCGCCAACCGTGCGCCCATATTATTCCTAAATTATTAGTCTGGAATCACCCCCAGTCTTGCAAAGGGGTATAGTGTTACCCAGTTACTGGGTTGTGGAGGTCGGATAGGCAGTCGCTCCTTGTAAAACACTATGTCACTCTGTCTAGTATGTCCCGTCAGCTCTTTCGTGGTCTGCCACGACCCCGTCTCACGCCTGTGCTACTTTGGCCCACAGTTTGACCGTTCACAAAAAAGGTTACTTACTGGCAGAAAATTGTTTGAGGGTGCAACCAGATCGAGAACATCTAAAATATTTAATTATTATTATTAATACATTTATTTGAGATGTCAAATCCATATACAAAATAAAACATTGAATACCAAATGATTATTAATTGAATATTAATGTATGAGGTGACATTTTGAGGCGATATCAGACATCTTTCGACTTCATGTTGTCATACCCTAAACCATATTATTTGCAAGCTAATTATTGTCCACAATATGCACGACTGCATTCAATCTTCTCTCCGTAATCAGCATTAAGGCTTATTAGTAATGCAATCCACGATGGTCGGCTACCTAAAGCTGTAATCAACGTAGATTAGTACCGTTACTGGCTCCTAATTAACGGCTGATGGATGATATTCTAGAAATGTTACCTTGACCTACGAATCTAAAGGACCTTGTAGTAGTTAAATCGTCACGGAGTATATTGGTTGAATTAAGACGATAATTGTTGAAAATTTTGGAAAATAACAAGGCGCCTGGGACAATTAATCGAAAACGCTGCTTTGAAATATAACAAAACAATGTACGGTGCAATTGTTCCTCTTTTATAGGTCTACAGAAAAGACCGCGAAGGCATATGTCTGTCTTTTAATAACACATACTATATCCATTCTAACTTCTAAAAAAATGGTCACATACAATGCGGTAATTGGAAAGCTATTTAGACAGATAAAGTATTAATCCTTGTTAGTAGTAGTTGTTAGTTGGCGCCATAAATGGTTGCTTGCCGGTCGAGGGACACTCAACCACGAACGAACGTGTGATGTCGAACCATGATAGTTTTGACACGTCATGGTACGGGGGCTGTAGGAACGTAAGTAGAGTTTTAGTGTAACCTATTTTGTTTTACTTGTTCGACCTACATTATATAAAAATAATGTCTAGTAAAATTTAATATTTATTTACGGAATCGTAGCCAAGAATGCAACCTGTTAGTCGCATCTCTGTGTCCACGCATACTCTTTGATCGCTGTTGTGTGTGACCTTAAGTATTTGTTACTTACCTTAAGTATTTCATGCACATTACTCGTATGATAATATTTCACACCATGTAATTTAAATGAATATCTTAGGAGTTATGGCAAAATTAAAACTAACGTGCGCAAAAGTAAATTCAAGCGGGCAGGCCTCACACTGATGACGGGATCCTACGGAAGAAAAAGATGATAGGTGATAAAACATTTAATAATATGCTCTACTACACGTGCGAAGCCGGGGCGGGTCGCCAGTTTGATATATTGGTATTCTCTTGTCTTTATCTCAATTAATTCTTCCACCATATTTCTCTATTTAGTCGTAATTTACATTTTTACACAGTCATACACACAGTCATACACATACAGTTAACATATATTTTTTTCATCTTCTGACTATAAATATGTTGAACATAATTATATAGTCTCACAGTGCCCGAAGGGTTTTGCCATCGGATAAAATGAAGAACTGCCACGCAAACTTTCGTTCCGTTTTACTCCATTAGGAGACTTATCTATAATTAATAATCTATACTAATATTATAAAGAGGAAAGATTTTTTGTTTGTTTGTTTGTTTGTTTGTACCGAATAGGCTCCGAAACTACTGGACCGATTTGAAAAATTCTTTCACCAATAGAAAGCTACATTATTCCTGAGTGACATAGGCTATTTTTTAATCCCGAAAACGTGTCCTGTGGGTTGGCCCACGGGAGTGAAGCCGCGGACAACAGCTAGTAATATTATAAAGAGGAAAGATTTATTTTTTTGTTTGTTTGTTTGTACCGAATAGGCTCCGAAACTTCTGAACCGATTTCAAAAATTCTTTCAACAATAGAAAGCTACGTTATTACTGAGTAACATAGGCTATTTTTTTATCCCGAAAACGTGTCCTGTGTGGTGGCCCACGGGAGCGAAGCCGCGGGGTACAGCTAGTTACTAATAATCTATACTAATATAATATTATAAAGAGGAAAGATTTATGTGTTTGTTTGTTTGTTGGTACCGAATAGGCTCCAAAACTACTGATCCGATTTAAAAAATTATTTTACCAATAGAAAGCTACATTATTCTTGAGTGGCATAGGCTATTTTTTTCCCGAAAATGGGTCCTGTGGGGTGGTCCACGGGAGCGAAGCCGCGAGGAACAGCAGTTTTCAAATAATTCCACTTTTAACCGACTTCAAAATAGGACGAGGTTTTCAATTCGAATGTATGTTTTTTTGTATGACGCGATTACTCAGCCAATTATGAATTGATTTTTATGAATTTTTGTTTAAAAGAATCATCATCACCATGTCAGCCGAAAGACATCACTGCTAGACATAGGCCTCCCCCAAGTTTGAAAGAACATTGCCCGAATTGGTAACATTTAAATGTGGTACGGATCTGATGAAGAACTTTGAAGATATATAAAAGAACTCTTCAATAAATGACGGCAAAACTCTCGGGATTGCTGCAATTGCATGTCTGTGTATTGTGTTTACCATTTCATAACATAATTTCACGCCGCCGCCTGTACGTTTTAAAGAGGTACGCAGATGTGTACCGTTCACCCTAGTACACTCTTATTTCAACGGTTATGTTCAATTTCATAAATTATTCTGGCAATCTATTCTGGCATAACTTTTCGCATTATAGGTACTGTACTATAGAACTTGTCCAATACGTACCACAACTAAAAAGTGAAAATAAAAACGATTTTTTACAAAAGAATACAACCAATTTTCAAATAAAAAAAAATCAAAACCAAATAGTATATTTTTAAGATTACACTAATAGTGATTTAAATACATATTTGTTTAAATAATTACCTACCTATTTTTTATCACGCCACAACAATGTACAAGGGTCACAAAGTAACAAAAACTCAAGTGGCCGAAGACCGTTCAATTGCCATCATTAAATTAACAAATTCAATTAACATTTAATAGCTAATTAACACTGGAGAGCTATTAACGATAATGTTTATTGCCGACTTTGTTTCGGGCGTGACTCTGTCTTTGTTTTCAGCAACAATGTTGTCGTTTGACTGATTAATTGAATTATTAAAATTAAACTGTCAAGTTAAAGAGCAAATCTGTGACGACGAATTGAACCTTACCACAGACATAAATCTAACTAGATAACGCGAAAATGTGAATTTCGTTCGGTTGTATGTTCCATCATCGTGAACCGATTTTGTCCAAAAGTGCTGAACCGATTTTGATGAAATTTGCACTATTCCCTAAGTTGAGAGATACTTAATCCAATAAAAAGAATGATCACGATTCGATAACTAGTTTATTTATTTATTTATTTATTTAATAGGAGCACCAACAACACGTTTACAGAAAAACTTACATAAAATTATACATAAAACATCGTTCCGTGCAAACATGTCACTTATAGGTGAACACAACATATACAAATTAGATTTTCGGTAATTCATAAAGTAGTATGTAAGACTGATAAATTAATAGTAACAAACTTATAACTTATTTAATTATGGATTATATATAAAATTAATAAAAAGCATTTGATAAAAATTGATATTTAAATTGAAAAACATTTGATTATAAAATTGATAAAAAATTAAAAAAACATTGCATGAGAAGATTGTTAATAGTTAATAATAGATTTAATTACAATTATAAATTAGGTAATTTATTTTAAATTATTGATAATCTACTATATTATTTTATTCTATGAAATGACTAGTGAGGAGGAGTTGACCACAAATCAGTCTCTAACAGTTTTTGTCTGAGCTTTGCTAAACTGTCGCAAAAAATGTCAATCCCGGCATCAGCAGAGATAACCCTATTAGAGATTGCCATAATTCGGTTTAAAGGAGCTGACCGACCAAGATTTGTGCGAGATGATTTGACAGCAAACGTTTCGAGTTTACGTACTGATCTGACTGGGCATTGGCGGGGCACACTAAGGAAAAGATTAGCAAGAAGTTGGGGTGAGGATATCTGACCATTTAAAATTTTGCTAACAGTAGTGACATCAGCTAAAATGCGACGCTGTTCGAGCGAATGCCAACCGAAATGAGTCAGCCCTGTATGGGCAGCTGTGATCTTTGTATCGAAGATATCTGGTGAAATGTTTTTGAACTCGTTCGATTCGGTCGATGTGCACTCTGTACATTGGACTCCAAACTGGAAAAGCATATTCAAGGGTACTCCGCACGAAGGAATTCAAAAGTACCCTCAATGCGTGTGTGTCCCTGAAGTCATGACCAATTCTCTTGATGAAACCAATCATTTTGCAAGCCTTCGACAAGATGTTATCGGTATGAGGAGTAAAAGATAGGTTACTACTAAGTAAGACCCCCAGATCCCTTATGACATCTACTTTCTGGAGTGATATTCCATTAAGTGAAAAAGAAGATGTTACTTTCAGTTTTTTGCGAGTAAATGTTATGTGCTGGCATTTACTGACGTTGAGCACCATCTTGTTTGCAATACACCATTCTTGGAGGGAATCTAAATCTGACTGCAGCAGTGCGACGTCTGAAGTAGATTCGATAATTCTATACATTTTCAGGTCGTCTGCAAAAAGTGAACATTGGCTGTGCTTGATATGGTTTACTATGTCGTTGATAAATACAGTAAAGAGAATCGGCCCGGCATGAGATCCCTGAGGCACCCCGGAAGTGGCATAGTATTCGGGCGAATGGTAGCCATTTACCACGACCCTTAGTTTCCGGTCACATAGGTATGACCTAAACCATTCTACAAGGCTCCCATGCACCCCATGTCTCTCCAGTTTGGCAAGTAGTATTTGGTGGTCAACTTTATCGAACGCGCTGCTGAAGTCAGTATACAAAGCATCAACTTGAAGACCCGCGTTGACATGACTGGAGATGTCATTAACGTATAATGACAGGTTACTGACAGTTGATTTTTTACAACAGAAACCGTGCTGTTCTGAGGCTAGTTGTATTTTAAGATGTGAAGTCAGGTAGGGAATGACTAGTGATTCAAAAATCTTGGAAAATAAGGATAACAAAGAAATAGGGCGATAGTTCTTAGCGTCAGATTTTTTTTTTTTCCTTTTTTAAAAACCGGCAATACGTTAGCCCTTTTCCATTCTAGGGGGAATTGGGAAGTTTCAATTGATTTATTGTATATCAACGAAAGTGGGAGGGAAAGATAACGGGCGCATCTTTTGATAAAGACCGGAGGTATCGTGTCGGGTCCAGCCCCTTTCGTGATGTCAATACGGGATAGTGCACTTAAAACTTGTCTTTCGGTGAATCTCATAGACGTTAGTGTACACTGAGGAAACTTTTGGGTCTGCGACACATGACTTTGTGTAATGTTACTAGAGGAGGGGGCAGTTAACGTAGACGAGAAATGTTTAGCAAAGAGCTTGCATATGTCATCACCCGTACTAGCGGTTAAATCGTCAAGCTTGATTTCCGAAGGCATGGTGGATGAATTTGAGTTTTTACCCTTCACAAATGACCAAAAGGATTTGGGATTGCAGCTAATATTTTTTTCCATAGTGTGGACATATTTTGTATAGCAAACTTTAACTAATGACCGCGCTCTGTCAACAAGGATTCTATACTCTATTTCATCGCGAGGGTTATTGTATTTTTTGAAGCGTTTTCTTATTTTTTCCTTTTCGTTAAGCACTCTTACAAGTGTTTTAGAGTACCAAGAAGGGAAGTTGCGCTTGACTTGAGAGATTTTGGGAACTGTTTCCTCAATGACTTTGTGTAGACACTCGTAAAACGAAGACACCATAGAATCAACATCCAGATGAGACAGAAATATATTGTTCCAGTTTACTTCTCCTAATTTTTCATTAACTAATTTGTAGTCCGCTTTCCTGTAGTTATAATAACATGATTTTTTTGGATTTAGGGTGCTACAAATACCCAAGTCGAAATAAACCTCCAAGGGTGGATGATGGTTGTCCTTTGACATAGCAATTGCTGATTTTTTAACTATAACATTATTAACATTTGATAAAATTAAATCAAGGATTCTGTCTTTAGAGTTCTTAATATGGTTAAATTGAGACAAGGAATTAGAGGACATAAAATCTATCAAAGAATAGCCCAGGCTGCTGCTGTAGTCGACAGGTTTAGTCACAGTCGCGTTGGGGGTATGTTCAGCTTTCCATTCTATGGATCCCAAGTTGAAATCTCCAATAATTATCACATCGTCGCCTGTAGTCTCAATGACTCTCGATGCGTTATCCAACAACGAGTCTAGATGGTGTTGAGTGACAGGTGGAGGGAGATAAACGGCACATATATTTATTCTCTTACCTTCTCTGATTTTGATGCTTATCCAGAGATCTTCAGCAGAAGTTTCCCATTGGCAGCGCCGCAAGGAATTGATTGCCTTAGATACCGCCATCAAAACCCCTCCGCCCTCCTTGCCATGCCGCGCACTGGAGCTCCTGTCTCTCCGATAAATGTTGTAGTGGTTGTTCAAGATCTCACCATCATTAATGTTGGCATTGAGCCAGGTTTCTGTAGCTACAATAAGGTCATACTGGGTTATACTTGCTGCCGTGCTTATATCTGAAAGTTTTGTTCTCATACCTCTAAAATTCTGGCAATAAATGTTGAATTTTAGTAGTTAGCTTAGGGTTTTTTGCTAGATGTTGTCCAATATTGAATTCTACAAAAGGGTGATAGCTTGAAGGCTTTTTACCTGCTTGGGACGAGCACCGTCATCTTTGCGTACAAGTATGCGCCCGTCACGAACCCAGACGTATTTGTATCCCTTTTCTCGAGCTACTTTCCTAGTCTCGGCGTGGATTGCCTTATTCATAGGAGACAGGTGCTCAGATACGAAAACAGGCGACTTGGTGCCACCGTAACCCAAATGGCTTGAGTTTAATTTCTTGTCCTTATCCAGAGACTTATTAAATTTCATTACTGTGGCCAAAACTTCATCTCGTAATCTCGTGTTTCGGAGCTTCACAACAATTGAACGTGGACGTTTACTATCCAAGTCAAGTTTCCTGATTCGGGTAATTGACAGGATGTCAGGTTCCTGAATGTTGCATGACACTATCTTACCCAACTGTACCACAGTGCTGATGAGGTTCTCGTTACTGTTTTCAGGAAGCCCGTTAATTTCTACATTATCTTGGCGTGTGTATTGTTCGAGCAGATTCAATCTTGCCGACATGTCAGATACAGCAGTCCTTAGCTCCTCATTTTCAGATTTCAATTGTTTTATGGTATCCTTATTTGTTTCACAATCTTGTTTCATTTCATCAAACTTAGCGCTCATAAATTTCACAGATTTTTCAAGTTCGTGCAGCGATTGAAGTGTTTCCTTAATATCTTGGAACTCCTGACTAAAATAACCTTTCAGAGATTTTTTCAGTTGTGCCGATATTGACGTTTCGATTTCACGGCGAATTATCTCAACTAGGTCTTTATTTACAATCTGATCACCGTGGACAAGATTATCGTCACTGTCGTCTGCACTAGTGGGAGAATTGTCGAGGCGAGGACGCTTATTTCGAACGGAGATGTTCACAGAGTTGGAATGAGTAGATTCAATACCCTGCGACTCGGTTTCTGATGGTAGTTGAGGTGAAAGTGGACTCTCTGAGCGAGGCAGAGTTCTATGTTTGTTAGACATTGTTAACGTTAAATGGGTCGGCGACTCAACAATGCGATACACCAAATACCTTCTTGGCTGCCTATTTAACACAATTCAGCCAACAATTATCACTTATTCAAACGCCGAGTTTGTTTACATCAGTTGAAGATGAGTTTATTAGTTTGGGAGATATGGACGAACATACATACAATCATACTTATATACTTATGAAATGTGGTATACATGCTTTAGAAGCACACATAGAGATATTGTGAATATTCTGCAATTCAAACCATATCCATTTTTTTGAAGTTGTTAAAAAGGGAGAACAATGCTCTTACTTCAATCTGTTTCATTTAGCGTTATCGGCACTAGACATCAACTAAAATCTAGAAAAATTACAAATTATATTGAGCTGTAAAATCTTGCGTGTCGGAATTCGCAAATAAAACAAAAATGTCGAATATATTGGTATTTGTTAGTAAACATACGTAATAATAAACATTATCACTAAATTTAAAGATCATATGTCAATGGGAAGTTAAAAAATTCCTCACAATATTTTTTTGTGACAGACGACGAACAGACAGACGGGCACGTGAGTGTCAGAAATAGGGTTCCGTTTGGACCCTTCGGGTACGGAACCCTAAAAATGGTGCCCGAGACAATTTAATTTACTTTCATCAGTAAGTAAAGTATTTAAATTGTGTGCGAACAAGTAAAACAATTAAAAAACCCCCAAAATATCATAATGTATCTAGTAGTAGACACGCTTCGATCGACACTCTATCTATCGAACACATAATTATGACACGATATCTTGCAAAAATACCCCGATTCAAACAGTAAAACGCCGCACTTTTGAACGGTTGAACCGATTTTCATCAAACACAGCTAAGAACACTCTCGGTAAAGACAAATTTCAATAAAAAACAAATTAAATCAGAATCGGTACATCTATTTAGGAGCTATGATGCAACAGACAGATACACAAACACACAGGTACACGTCAAACTTATAACACTCCTCTTTTTCCATCGGAGGTTAAAAGTGTGCGGCTTGGACACGCTTGGTTTTCATACAGATGGAGAGACATACGTTATCTATGTAGTTAGATTTATGTCTGTGAACTTAATAATGATTTGATGAGTGCATGGTCTTATAAAAGAAACTTTGCAGACATGATGGGTATTGATATCAAAAATGAAGACAATATAAAGCTCTAAACTTTTAATTTCAAGTAGGTAACTACAGTACCTTCGAACTATTGGTAGCAACTCTTCTCAAAGTATTTAGTGACCGAAGATTATGAAAAGTTAAAATAAAAATCGATAGCAGATTTTGTAGAAATATTTTTATCAAATCTTTAGGTTATCACTTGCCTACGTAAGTTGAGTTCGTAAGTAAGTTCAGATTTCAGGTTCCCGTAGGCAGGTGCAACACTTAGATGTAGATCACTTTTTCATTGAATTATTTATAAAATTGTTCTACAGATCAATTTAAATGTAAACACTGTGTCGCATATTTGTCTTCATTTCATAAATGACTAATTTATATTAGGTAGATTAATAAAAAATATTGGACACGTATTTTTTCTTTTGCCACGTAAACAAAAAGCTTACCGACGATACAGCGCGTTGAAACATCGTGTGATGTCACGCCGATAGTACACTTATACTGACACTAGCTTTTGCCCGCGGCTTCGCACGCGTAGACTACATGTTTCTCCTTACCATGTTTTAACAGTATGTAGAGAAAAAGTAACAAACTTTCATCCCCTACTTCACGCCCTTAGCCCTTAGGGGTGGAATTTACAAAAAACCTTTCTTAGTGCTCACCTACACTACCAAAAAAGCTACGTGCCAAGTTTCATGATTGAAGCTTCAGCCGTTTGGGCTGTGCGTTGATGGTCAGTGAGTGAGTCAGTCAGTCAGTCACTTTCTTCTTTTATATGTTTAGATAGTGACGTCACAAGCCCCCACTCCAGAATTTTGATGCGCTTTATCTTTGTCAATTTTTATTTATTTGATAAAGCAAAAAATACCAAAATTATTTTTTAATCACACTGACGGACTAAATAGAATTATCATTTTTCTACCCAGGAAACATCCCTATTCTGCATAATCCTGAAAAAGGTCATATTTATCAACGTAATAAAATATATTTTTCTTCTTTCCAGATATCCCTAATTCCCCACTTCTTGCTTAACAAAAGGAACATTTTCAACGTTGAAATAATACTCCACATTCTCGCCGGTATATCTTCAGGCGGCCTATTCACGATCTTACCAATCTACATAAGAGAGATTACCACTTTGAGGGGATTCTCCGTCCCTCTTCTGATGGTGATGACAACAGCTGGGTACATGACAAAAATGATTGCTGTGGAAGTGAGGTTGTATTTGATGCTGGCTCTTGTTATGGTACAGTTCCTGTCAATCATGGTGATGGTTGAAAGTCCCAGTTACTTGGTGATGGTGAAGAAATATGAGGTGAGTGTAGTTCATGATGTATTAGTTTAAGAATTGACTTAAGTGTATATTATTATATTACATGAATGTGCGCTATATCTATATATATATAAAAGGTAAATGTGATTGACTGATGTATCAACTATCAACGCACAGGCCAAACCCTTAGGGCTAGGAACTTAAAATTTCGCACACGTATTCCTCTTATGACGTAAGCATCCACTAAGGAAGGATTTTTCAAAATTCAACCCCTAAGGGGGTGAAATAGGGGATAAAAATTTGTATGAAACTTTTTATTAAACAATCATCTGTAGGATAAAACACGGATCACGCGAACGAAGTCGGGGGCAAAGTGCTAGTAATGTATATGTGGTGTTCACTAGCAACAACAGTTAGGGTTTAGTTTTTATAATAAAACAAGTGCCAGTGATGATATATGGCTCTGAGCCGTGGTCGCTTACAATGGGCCTCATCAAAAAGCTTACAGTCACTGAAATGGCAATGGAGAGGGCTAACCTCGGCGTTTTCTTGCGTGATTGTATCAGCAATGTAGAGATCAGTAAGAGATAGTTCTCTTACTGATCTAACCCTAGTGGGTTACCGACATAGCCCGAAGAATTGCCAAACTTAAATGGCAGTGGGCAGGGCACATTGCTCGCAGAATGGATGGCCGATGGGGCAGAAAGTTTCTGGAGTGGCGACTGTGAACACACACATTGCGACACATGTGACATTGCGTTGGAAGGCCTCCCACCAGGTGGGCCGATGACCTGGTGAAGGTTGCGTGGATCCGCTGGTTGCGAGACGCACGGGACCGGCCAATGTGGCGACGCTTGGGGGAGGCCTATGTCCAGCAGTGAACGGCTTTCGTCTGATATGATAATGATGATGATGGATAAAACAACCAGATTTATTATCAGTAAGTAGACAGCACTGAATGGGACGTCCAGCCACCGCTTGATGCAATCTAATGATGAATAAACGTACCTTAGCATTCAAGTGCTGGCAACATTTATTAAGAGGATACCACATCTCTTATCGATACCTAGTTTCTGCTAAGACTGGTCATCATGATCAAAATTCAGTCAGGAAGGCAATTTTCTTATATATTGTACCAACAAGCAGAAATAAAGATTTACTTTATTTTGGGACCAATGTTAGGACAAGTACGAAAACGCGAGTATTGAGCGTGGGGTAATGGGTTTGTTTCCCAGAACTGGCAAAGTATCAGTGAGGGTCGTCATTGGCAATAGACTTGCGGGGAAAACAAACTTCTGAGCGTGGATTCCTGGTTTTGTTTCCCAGGTCGCGCAATTGTGATTTAAAAATTGATGGCAATAGAGTTGCTTTCCATTACATGGAACACCAACCGCGTGTTGGATATGAAAGAAAGAAAGAAAGGAAGAAAGGAAGGACGGAAGAAAGAAAGAAACAAAGAAAGAAAGAATGAAAGAAAGAAATAAAGAAAGAAAGAAAAAAGATAGTAAGAAAGAAAGAAAGAAAGATAGTAAGAAAGAAAGAAAGATAGTAAGAAAGAAATTGCTTCCGGCTTATTTCTTCCCATAGAGAGGAGGCCTGTGTCCCAGCAGTGGGAACATTAAAAAGCTGATGATGATGATGACATGGAACTTAAAAATAAACGGCAAAATGTGAATACTGAACACTTCAAGTAATCCAGAGAAATATAGACGAGATTTCATGTATCTTATGTTTTTAGGGTTCCGTACCCAAAGGGTAAGAACGGGACCCTATTACTAAGACTCCACGATCCGATTGTCTGTCTGTCTGTCCGTCTGTCACCAGGCTGTATCTCATGAACCGTGATAGCCAGACAGTTAAAATTTTCACAGATGATGTATTTCTGTTGCCGCTATAACAAAAAACGTGATTTTCTTGCCATTTTTTGCGATAGTGGTACGGAAGCCTTCGTGCGCAAGTCCGACTCGCACTTGGCCAGTTTTTTTATATAAGACAAATCAAATCCAATGTTTTTTTATTTCACATAGGCCTACATGGGCACTTATAAAACGTCGACAAAAGGTGCACGGTTCGGGTTGGTCGTTTCCTGTGGAGAAGAACCGGCAAGAAACTCCACGGTTACTCTTTTAAAAAAATTGGTTTGTTTTTACAATATTTTCATGTTACAGTATTAGTGCTTAGATATGGGGGGACAACGTAGGCCAGAAAGAAAGAAGATAAGTCGTAAGAAACTAAAAAAAAATTGTATAAACGAGAGAGTAATCAAATGTTAACAAGCGTCTAGAAATCTAGAAGGCCTACAATGTCACAAAACAATCAGTAAAATAATCTATACAAAGGAAAAAATAAATAAAAATATAAAACAAGACTAAATTTAACATGTGGCAGAAATGTTGTTATCAGTGCTGTAACTATTCATAGCAAAGGGCTATAAAGATTACTGAAATCATTGTAAAAAGTCTAATTAAAAGAAGGAAAAAAAGTAAAAATGAGATTGAGAATAGTTAGAGACATCCACATACAAGACAAGTTCTGAATATCTGGAAATAATAAATTATGTTTAATAGGCGGATGAGTGACCACAGTTTGTTGTTATATGAAGACAGGAATATGCGTTTCCCACAATATAAATATATAAAAACCATGACACGTCTTTTACAACATCCTTACGAAATATGTGGTTTAACTATGAGCTCATTATTATTATGAGATTAAAACATCTCTATTATCTATACCAATATTATAAAGAGGATTTTTTTTGTTTGTTTGTTTGTACCGAATAGGCTCCGAAACTATTGGACCGATTTTATAAATTATTTCACCTACAGAAAGCTACATTATTCCCGAGTAACATAGGCTACTATGTTAATATAGGCTAGGAGTAGTATAATACATAAATAATAATAATAAGTTTTTTATTTACTTCAATTGTACAAAATAAACACTTATCTAAACACGTTGCGTTACAACTAGGGAAAAAAAGAGTGTTTAGTATAGGCTATAATTTCCTTTCAAAAGAATTAGAGATCCTTTTGAAAATTGCAATAATGTAACCCAAAGTAGCAAAATTTTGCGTATTATATTCATTATTTGGCGTCCGCTGAGAAAACTGTTGATGATACATAAAAATTATGTACTACATGATTAAAGTACTCATTATTACCTACAAAAAAATCTGCAAGAGAATATATCTCACTATCATAGTTAAGTCACAATAGCAGCTTTTTAACCGACTTCGCAAAAAGGAGGAGCTTTTTTATGTGTGTTACCTCAGAACTTTTTATTGGATGAACCGATTTTGATGATTCTTTTTTTATTCGAAAGTTGGTGCTTGCCATGTGGTCCCATTTAATTTTTATCAAGATCTGATGAAGAACTTCGGCGATATACATCAGAACTTTTCAATAAATGACGGCAAATCACTCGGGATAGCTGCAATCGCATGTCTGATTATTGTTTACGCCATTTCATAACATAACATCACACTGGTACGCTCCAAAAGGGGTACGCAGGTGTGAACAGTTTACCCTGGTATACTCTCATTCCACCGGTTTTGTTTATTTAAGTTTCATGTTATTGGGTTAATCTATTCTGGTTTCACTTTGGGTATTATAGGTACCTAGCCTATAGAACTGGTCCATTATGTACCACAACTAAAAAGTGAAAAATAAAAAACATTTTTTACAAAATTTACAACCGACTTCCAAACAAAAACACTACAAAGTGAAAATAACTTCAATTTCGTGAGTCGGTGTCAAAAAACGAAGAAACGAAAACAGGAACACCGACTTCCGAAATTGAAGTTATTTTTCACTTTGTAGTGTTTTTGTTTGGAAGTCGGTTGTAAATTTAATAAAAAAAGTTTTTTATTAGTTCTAAAATTTAATTAGTTCGCTGATAGAAACAAAAGTTGGTTACATTCGTATTGTAATAATATTATTATTATTCAAATAAATAGTTTAACAAATTGGTGAATAGGGTAGGGGCAGATAGCAAGGTTAGGTGGGTGGGTAGGTACGTAGGGTAGGGTATGTCAGATACGGTAGGTATGTAGGATAGGGTAGGTTAGGTAGGTTGATTGGTAGGGTAGGTGAGTATGTTGGTAGGTAGGTAAGGTAGTTGGGTAGGTAGGGTAGATAGGTACGTGGTAGGTAGGAAGATACCCAGTTGACGGGAGCGAAGCCGCGGGGATCAGCTAGTTATAAAATGTATCAGAAGCATTAATTTATATAGTTACAATTCGGTCATAGTTAGGTTATATAGATCGATGCGAGCTCGCAACGTGGTCGGTAATTATCTTCGGGAGCGCTCTTATCTACGCTGCGTTTCTTGTATGGTGAACGCGTATATGCAAACGTTCGGCTGTATCTTTTGAAAGAGTCGAGTAAAGTATGCTAGCATAGAAAACGTGTAATTAGCCTACAATGTTTCTACTGCTGGAACACAAGCCCCTTCTCTGTGAGAGAGAATGATCTGCAATTCACCACGCAAATTTATAGTTCTAGGACGTATCACTTGTCACCCGATATTTAGCGTAATAGTTTTGAGAGGAGTACTGGTGATTCTATGTATGATATATTGCACAAAGTAAAATGCAAATTAATACAAATTAATTCTCACAGCTATATAAATAAATACTGTTTGACATTCATCTTAAGTTAATAACTATAGGGTAACGACTTACCACTTAGCGTTTAAGCTCTAAAATAAATATTTCACACACTCTTGTGATATAGAGGAATAGTATTTTTAGTACCAGGAAAATTACTTTAGAACTGTCAATAATTTTCTAAAAATATCTTGCAAAGAATGAATGATAATAACTTTTTAAAATAGCTGGAGAAACATTTGTATTTTAGAGATCATGCGAGTTTAAATCGTTCATCAATATTGTAATGGTAATTGATACAAATAATACAGTTATAATATTTATTGTTGATATAATCTTTAGCTAAATTAATTAATATTATAAAGAGGTAAAAATTTTTGTTTGGAAGACTAAGTAGTCTCTGAATGAATTTAGTAATATAATTACAAAAACATCATTAATTTATTTACCGAGTCCAATTAGATACATGTTTTATGTTTAAACAGGCGGCAATAACATAACAAAAAGAAATTCATTTTCGTTCAATAACAAACAAGAATTCATTGCAACAAAACATCAAAATAAACAATCATCATCTGCCTAGCCTTTTCCCAACTCTATTAGGAAAAGGCCAGGTTAGTACCAGTGTTTTATATGGAGCGACTGCCTATCTGACCTCCACAACCCAGTAACTGGGTAACACGGTACCCCTTGGCAAGACCGGTGTCAGATCTCAAGTCACCCGTAACGACTGTCAAAGATCTTTAAATGACAGCCAGGACCAACGGCTTAACGTGCTTTCCGAGGCACGGAGGAAACTCGGTATGTTGAAATGGTCACCCATCCACGGACCAACCTCGTCAATCGTTGCTTAACCTTGATGATCGAACCGTGCGGCTGTTATTATTTAGCCACGAGCTTCTCAAAACACACAATCTCAAACTAAAAACAATAATAAAAATAACTACAATTCCAATGATCTAGTCGTATTGAAACTGGAGAATACTTGGGATAGAGACTATTAGATACGTGTTCAGAATAAGACTGCGTTCACTGGAGCTACGACTTTGTTGCTCAGTTCACTATACAGTATTGCATTGATAATAAATATACTTATTTTGAGGATGTTAATATGTATGTTGAGTAAAATAGAAGTGTATCAGAATATTTATAGAAGGGTAGGTTGTTTGTTTTGTGTACAATAAAGAATATATGAATATAATTATGTTATTTTAAAAAAGAAACGTTTCAAAACAAAAAAAAGCAATAAAGCAATTGTTTTTTTTATTTATTTTTTAAACTTAAAAAGCTACTTACTAAGTGCTACTACAACATTGTTGATTTTTTAAATGATTAATTTTGATTTAATTTTATTCTATATTGACATAGTTTGAATCTGGTTTTGGTCAGCCAGCTCGCGAATATGTATCCTCCGACTGCACAGGATGATTTTATTCTTGTTTACGTCTTTTTAGTTCACTTTTTAAGCAGTCGGGTTTTTTGATTATTCATTTTTTTTATTAGTGTTTTAAGATTATACTTACTTATTCATAAGGCTGATAGAATATGCTAGAAGCCAAGCCAAGGCACGGATGTGTGCAGATTAGCATATCCATAACTAGAGCAGCAAGAATTTAATTTCTTCTAGGTACTAAAATCCATAATGTTATCCATCGTAAACATCTTAATGAAACGGAAAAAAGAGCTCATTACACGTCTAGATAGCTGCTTTATATGTATGTTCGCCTGTTAGGTACTACACAATGGATAGTAGAACCGATTGAAAACGTATGTTTTGTCACTTAATTAGTAGGTCAAATCATGATCCTATATCATGATTTGACCTACTAATTAAGTGACATACCGGTGTTAGATTATAGTCGTGGGCGCAGAATTTTGGATACGGGTAAACTAGAGAAATATCTCGTGTAACTTCTACACAGTTTTAATTCGTTACAGAGTCAATTACTATCACTTTGGTACTAAGTACTAATCTGGACTTAAAAGGCAACACTGAGCAGTTCCTAGGCCAGTATGTGTCATGTCACGGCCATGTCCAAACGATCACTGTCACTCTCCAATGAACCATATCGACACCATACAAAACACTAGACTCTACCCAGTACCAAACAATGGTACTTGTGTATAATTTTAAGTAAGCAAATCATGACAAGATCTGACATATTTTTGTTGAAGTTTAATATATTGTCTACGTAACATAACAACACATCTGCATTTCTCGAAGAGTTAAGCAGTGGTTTACAAACACATTTTGCCTGTTATGTTTAAGTTTAGTATATTGCCGTTAATAATGTTATACATATACTGGGGTTATTGGTCGATTCGCACGAATTGAACTCGCCCGAAATGTGCGAATTGACCCTTTTTAATAATATAATTTTTTTCTGTAGCGATTCGCACGAAGTTTATTTAATGGTGTGCGAATCGACCACTCTAAAATGATGTAGTCAGCAATTGACACACACATTGTGTTTTATGCAATACCGTTAAGATAAATTACACTCAAATACAGAAGTATTAAAGGTTAAATATAGTTACTGATATGAAATGAGACACTAATTAATCAAAAATATCTTTAATAAAATAACTACTATATGATTTGAGGACGTATTTCACATTGGGCACCCACGTTGATTGAATGGCACCTGAAGTATGCCACATACGGTACCTAACGATATTTTTTCGCAATTTTATTCCACAAAATTAAATGGCACCAACGTATCAGGTACTTAATAGTGTTGGGATGTTTATTTTTTTAGGACGTCAAAATCAAAGATTCGATTAAATTCAGTAGAGAGCTTGGGTGACCTCAGTTCATCCTGCGTCTGGCCGCGACATGAACGTACGTTTGAACAATATATTGAACTCTTTCTGACAACAGGGTCCTATTTGTATCTCTGTGATCTTTTAACCTCATCATCTGCCTAGCCTTTTCCCAACTATATTGGGGTCGGCTTTCAGTCTTACCGGATTCAGCTGAGTACCAGTGTTTTACATGGAGCGACTGCCTATCTGACCTCCACAACCCAGTAACTGGGTAACACGGTACCCCTTGGCAAGACTGGTGTCAGATCTCAAGCTTCTGACTACCCGTAACGACTGTCAAAGATCTTTAAATGACAGCCGGGACCAACGGCTTAACGTGCTTTCCGAAGCACGGAGGAAACTCGGTATGTTGAAAATGGTCACCCATCCACGGACCGACCTCGTCAAGCGTTGCTTAACCTTGATGATCGACCCGTGCGGCTGTTATTATTTAGCCACGATCTTTTAACCTACTCAGTGATAGAAATAAAGTTCCAAGTTCCATAGGTCCTACGTACCTACGTAACTACCTAGCTATAGTGAAATTAGCTATAAGCTACCTAGCTATAGTGAAATTTCGCCATGTTTTATTTATTTACTCGTATAATGAGTATGACGTGTCTATTGGTAAAATATAATTGATTGCCATCACCCGGGTATAAATATTATCACTACTAAGAAAATTTTTCCCGATCCCGGTATTATACCTAGGACCTAACGGAAACGTATTTAGAATTTTTCATTTAAAATCATCGGTACGCGATTTAGCTAGGCAACCTATTTTTCATTTAAAATCATCGGTACGCGATTTAGCTAGGCAACCTATTTTTCATTTAAAATCATCGGTACGCGATTTAGCTAGGCAACCTATTTGCGATGTATCAATGTATATAATTATCTACCATTTAATCTTCAATATCATTAAATAACATTATCAGGATATATATTTCTTATACTGGATCTTAGACCAGGTCTTTGTAGATATTTATATAATAGATTCCTAACGTAAAATTACAATTTGCTCAACGTAGCCTTTCCTAGCTCGTTTTGCTAAATTTATATTACTGTGCAGTTATAAGCAAACAAACATACGTGTTTCTTCGTCTGAAACAAATTGCTGTGGCGAGTGCCTGGTTATGAAACAAAGCGGCAAAGCGGTAACAGTCAGACTTATGACGGCCTTTGGGAAATCATATTATAATTTTATTGTTTAGTAGAGTAAATACTGAATGTATAATAAGTTTCCAAAATAATACAGTTCGTAATAAATACTTTCTACCATTGTTTTTGGGCGATGTGTTCCCTAAGCGACAAAGCTCTTTAATCAAATAAAAATAAATATATTTTTCGTATAAGAAACAAAATTACGTAACTTTCCGCACGTATTAACCAAAGGGCATATGTAAATGGTTGGAACCTTCAATAGTACTGCGTATTGTAGGTTCCTATAATATGATCATCATTTCAACTGAAAAACGTCCACAGCTAGACAAAGGTTTCGCTCAAGCGTCGTCATCTCGATCTATCTCGTAAATGATTTAAATCAAATGGAGGCATATCTATATACTCAATGGCAACAATCTCAGATACCTGATAACAATTTGGAATTTCCTAGTGCCCAAAATGGATCCTACTGAATTTATATACATACTAACTTTTGCCCCCGGTTTCGCCCGTTCGGTAAACTGATAAAGCGTAGATATTATTTCTATAGGACCTATGATATAAGACGCAGGTTATAGTGGTGGGCAGTTTCTAGGATGGTTTCAAGAATTGACTGGACTACTCTCCTCCATTTTTTTTTCAATAACTCAGATATTCCTTTCTGCGATAAAGTTAAAAACTTGGGGATATTCATTGATAGAAAATTCTCTTGGACTGCCCAACCGTAGGAGGTTAGCCGCAAGCGATTTGCATCTGCTGCATCTTTAAGGACTGCCACCAGGATTGCGCTCTATTTTGACATTACTCAAGAACAACTTGATAAACTGGAGCTGCTTCAAAACTTTTGTATAATGTTGCCGAATTCCGTGTGAAGCTCAAGTGGTTGCCATTTCGCCTTCGCCGGAATGCTCATATTTTTTCTCTTTTATTATATAATGTGCTCTTTACTCTTTCTACCCCTCTTTATCTTAAAAAATGGTTTCTGTTTCGCAGCGATTCCCACACGAAATTTCTTAGGTCTTCAGATAACTTACGACTTCAAAGGCCAACGCAATGCGTGACTTTCTTGGATAAATCCTTTACTGTCTAGGCTACTCGTCTGTGGAATGCATTGCCAGATCAAATCAATCGTGCTCAATCGTTGCCTGAGTTCAAAAGGCTTGTAAAGGTATATTACCTGTCACTGTCTTCTTCTTAGCTTCATTTATTTTAACTCGTTTTTATGTATTTATGTATCTATTAGATAGCATCTGTATTATTTGAACTCTATTACAATATAGCATTTTAACACTGTTATTGTTACACCATGGCAGCCCCACTTCATGTCCAGGCAATTACTGTCGTGTATTTGTTTTAAGTTTCTTTTTACTAATGTACAATAAAGCATATAATAAATCAATATAATACTATAACTATGTTAAATTTCATTAAGATCGATGGCGGCTTAGGCTTGAAGACGTAATAAATGAACCAACAGAAAGAGTTGCTTTCGTATTTAAAATATTAGTTTGGTTATAAACTACAAACCTACCCTACTACAGTAAACAACAGCGTACCCTACTTCCATCTGCATATACAAAGAACGTTTTGCAGCTACCAGATTCCGGCAGCCTGGTCATCACTCCGCCTAGAAGGAGGCCTACCAACGCTGCGTCTTCCGGTACGCGGTCGCCACTCCAGAACTGTTCAGCTCCAATGGCCATCTGTTAAACGAAACGTTATGCGAAACGCATAGGACGGATCATTGTGGCGAAGCTTGGTGGAGGCCTATGTCCAGCAGTGGTCGTCATTTGATTGAAATAATGATAATGATACTAAGAACATTTTTATAAATCGGTAATCTATTTGTCCAATAAATCCCTTAACAAAACAATTTGTATCTTTTCAGAGAGCGCGAAAGAATCTATCAAAGCTCACCCGCTTGCCAGAGGATGATCCGTATATATCAAAAGAAATCTCCAATCTCAAAGATGAAAGTGATAAAGCGAAAGCGAGTGGAAGACTTAGTGTTTGTACCGTCTGTGAGTATTCCTGACTGAGAATAATAGACGTATTAAGTTTATACTGATTTATTTATGTGCAAATACACATGAAACGGTGCGAAGCTTAGCATAAAGGCTCCCGCAGTCAGACGAAGCATAAACTCAATTTTAATTTTTAACCGATTTTCCAAAAAGGAGGAGGTTCTATGTTTGTTGATTTTTTTATTGTGTGTTCACCTATATCACCGTCAATTGTGGACCGACTTTGAAAATACTTTTTTTATTGAGAAAATGTTCCGAAATTAGTTCCATTTAGTGAAGATCTGATGAAGAACTTCGGAGATATACAACATAACTCTTCAATAAATAACTCCAAATCTCTCGGGATTGCTGCAATCGCATGTATATTTATATAAAAAAATATTTTACAATGCATGTCCTCGAAAAGAGCGTTTTCCAAGCAGCTAAACTGTACGAAAAGTGTCACTTTTTTCACTAGTGCTTTATACTTTTCTGTTTTTTTTAAATTTTTGACTCCAACGTCAGCCCGACGCATAGAGTTTTATTATTTGAGAAAAGTTTAAAAAATTAGATAAGTACAGATTATCATTCATATAAAAGGTAAAATAAACCTAATACTTCATTAAACGTGTTTTAATTAATTACTTTAATTACTCTAGATTTAGATTTTGATCAATAAATTATTAATTTTAAATATTCATTAAATATGTTTGGCAGAACATATATTTTACTCGTGCCTTTTTGCGTTACGACGTGACAGCTATTTGCACATACGCAGTAGATATGCCCGAGGAACTTTTAGTTAATCTGTGGTTATGCTGAGCGCGCTTGAATAAGCCCGCCATTTTATTAATTTTTGCATTGGTTATATATTTTTTTATTTCCTCGCACAATGCATAGTAAAATGTTGTATGATACACGTACGTAAGATGATTTCCGACTCGTGTCGATTTATCCACTCACTTGCTTCGTTCGCTCGTGAATAAAAATGCCACTCATCGGAAATCACCTACCTTCCGCAATTGTAGCATAAATAACTATAGGGTTATATTTTTCGTAGAATATTTACTATGAAAACACCTCTTAACAACGTTGTCGCATTATTACGTTGTACAATCGATACATATAAATGTACATACTTATACCATAAACAAAAGTAAACTATACAAAATTATACTTAAACTAACTACTTATACTATATACAAAAGAAAGGTACACTTAGGCGTCGAAGTACTCCTCCACATCGCTGTCATCCGGGAACGTGCCCAGAAGACTGGCAGCATTGCCACGTTGAATGGCAATGCTGATTCTCTGCGCAAAGAAAGATCTAGCCCTCCGGTCACGCACAGCGTCGATCAGTCGGCGAGAGATCTCTTTAAAAAGCAGACGTGCACTCGGGCCCCATGTCCCAAGCGTTTCGACCCCAAACGGCTCAAAACTGTAATTACCAATTAGGTTACAGTATTTGCGCCGCTTGAGGGCCTCAGCGGCCGCAGCAGCAGCGCCAGCACAGCCTGCCGAACTAGGAACATGAGATGGCGCAAGGGTGTCGACACAGGTTGCGTCCCACACCAGAGGCCTACCCACCTTCCACGGCACCAAAGTCATGCCATCTGGTCTCTTCCCATCGTCACGTACCAAACCGTTAGGTTCTAATACAGCTGGTACGCTGGCGGTGATAAGGGCTCGACGAATAATGTCATTGATGCTGGCGTGTCGTGCTATGCGTCCTGCGCTCTTGCAACAAGACAGGCCATGGTGCCCAAGGCTGCCGACAGCTTCACCACATTGGCACCGATGTGGAGCAACACAAGGTGCGCCTAGACGTAGACAGGTTGCGAGCCGAAACGAAGAGTCATCCATCATAGTGCCTATGGTGGATGACGGGAGTGCTTGAAGCCACAAACCCGACTCCCATTCACCCACAGCCGGCAGACGCGCACGCTCAGCAGTACTAGACGATGTATTTATAAGATTATTTTGTATAATACTGCAGAGCGGCACATCCCATCGTCTCTGGGAGGACAGGTTGTCGGGTAGATCCGTATTGGGACAAGCCATTTTCCAAGCGTTCAACGCATCGGTCAAACACGGTACCTCTAAATTAACCAGTGAGGAAGATAAGATGTTCCTGGTTAATTTATCAGTACTGTAGACCGAGGAGAGGAAGGCTGGTAAACTTATACTTGAAATTTTGCGGAATAATAAATAATAAAATAAAAATAAAAAAAAAACAAAAAAAATATAAAAAATTATATAATAAATCTCGTTTTTGTACATCTAAAATATTTACAAAAAAAATACCCAGGATGTTAAAGGATAACCAACAGAACCCATTTCCAGCAGATTTGGAATTTGTATCTGTTTGTCTGTTTAGTTGTGCAAGCATCACGTAAAATGTACGAAACCAATGTAGATAACTTTAATATTTAAAAATTGTGAGTATTTTGGTTTTATCGCAATCGGTTCACTCTATCAAACGATTTATAAATTAAAAGCGTTCAAGAAGTAAAATATCACAACACACGCAATTCAGATACTCGGACTGTTGAACTCCATATTTGAGATGGCGTTGTGCATTTGACGTCATTTTCTGAGTGAGTCTTAAGATTCTCCGCGGAAGAATGACCCTAGAAAAATAATTGGTAGGGTAGGATGTTAGGGTAGGGTTCACGGGAGCGAAGCCACGGGCGCAGCTAGTTACGAATAATTTTACATGAAATTGAGATTGAACCCGAAACACCTAGTCAAAGTGACATTGTATTATCAGCGACAACGATTCTAAAACATTAAATAATATATGGGATTATCTGTGCTACAAAATGTCTCGTGCACTTATAACAAAAGTTATCACCGATATATTCGCTCTACCTACTTGCAGAGCCCAAGCTCCAAAAATACATGCAGACATTGCAAAACAATTCCTTGAACTTTTCTTTTCCTTTCAGGGCGAAACAAAATCTGGCTAGACGGCACAAAGATAGGCATTACTCTGTACACTCTAACAGCAATATGCGGGAGCATCCTGTTCCTGGACCAGCAGAAGACGCTGATGCAGCTGAGAGTGTCTGCGGATCCTGAGAACACGCTGGTTCTGTACACCCTGTTAGCTGGTAGTACCTTCTGCTGGGTTTGCTGCACCGTTGTGGATAGAAAGGTTGGTTATGTTAGAGGAAATACGGTCGCAGACATCCGACTGAATATCCCAAGTAATAAGTCATAATTCTTTTCGGTTCTCGTCTATTTCCTCCTCCAATATTTGACGTTTTTAAAAGATATTCCATAAACTGTAAATTTCTTTTTTAATTATACGTTATCTTTAGAAGCACCACTTTAAAAAATAACAAAATTGCGCTGTCAACAGAAGCTTCATAAAAGATAGCTTGATCTCTGCGACAGCTGTCAGTATCAATACAGTAACAATAGCGCTTGACAGGCTAACAATAACGAAACAATAACGTATACGTCAGTTTGACATATGTCGCAGAGATCAAGCTATCTTTTATGAAGTATATATAGTGTACAAATTTACAACAAGACAGACTTTAATACAATATATATCTTTTTTATTCAATTTATGAAATATCTTTTAGATTTGTGCAATGTTCCAGTATAATAGGCGAGAGACAAACCTTGAATTATGACTTTTTACTAAGGAAACATAATCGGAGCACTCTGGCCGCATTTCCTCTTAATATTTGATATACCTTCATTAGTTTAGTACGGCTGAGCAAAGTTCTCCCCTTTCTCCTTCTAATCCTCTTGGTCTAGTAGTTAGTCCAACTCACACTTGGCTGGTTTTTTCAACATAAGCGTATTCTATTTTATTTTTGGCCATGAATTGAAACTGAAATATAAGCTTAATAAAATAAATTTTAATCTGAAAATAATAATAAAGGATAATGAAACGATCCCAAAGTAAGGCGCTTATGGCCCAAAGAGAGATGAGAAAATAAAAATGATACAGCATTATGTTTTGTTCACAATATTTATATCTGTTGTTTTGATCTTGATCTGATCAAAAGACCATAGCGTCCAAAGCTTAGGTTTATCGCTAGGGCTAGTGAGGTTAATATTCTCAAGAACCACGGCGCGGCGATAACTTTGCATGAACGTCTACGAAAAATCAAATTCATAATCCTAATTAATTACTAAATATGTTACCACACACTATAACAACGAGTATCATTCGTAAGCATCAAGTATAAACTTGTATAACTTACAGCTGTCAAATCCGACTTCTTAGATTTTCACGACTTTAGTTGCCCTGATTGGATTCATAAGTGTAATAAGGCCAGGGTGCACGCTCTATTCGAGCGTTGGGCGGGGCGGGGCGTGCAGCGTGCATGTTAAACACGTGCTCCGCGTAGTGGCCGTCCTGAGTGTCGGCCGAGCAGTAGCACGTGTTTAACATGCACGCTGCACGCCCCGCCCCGCCCGACGCTCGGGCAGAACGGGCACTCTGGCCGTACCCGACTGGTATCGCCGTGAATCCCTAGTTATTTTAGATGACGAGTAATGCACTTTCTAAAAGGCATTGCTATTCAGGTATTATGTCACTCCTTTAATTAAGTTCAAGGTGTTTATGGACCCGAAAAAACATGCAAAATCATACAATAGGCTGCACCTCAGTGGTAACAAAGTCAACTCAAAATTCAAGTGTTAACACTGAAGTATGGCCAGCACATCTAACCTCTTGATTGCCAGAACTCGCCATTGAACCATTGTGTTGCCACGTAAACCATTCTCAACAACCATTCTCTCCTTCCAGTACCTCCTAACAGCAAGCTACGTCACAATGACAGTATCAACAGGAGTACTAGCAGTGTACACTCAAGCTGACCTGACAGTGACGTCACTAAGATGGCTGCCCGTCACAGCGCTCGGAATTCTGGTCTTCGCGTATGGTTTAGCGTGGGGCCTGCCAATCGTTGTTATGGTGGAAATATTTAATTTGGAGGTGAGGCTTAAGATTCTGTCTTATATATCTGTTTTGATTATCGTTATAATTTCCTATAAATAATGACAATCATGTTAGTCAGTTGCCTGATAACAGCTGGATGAAAGTTTCCGAAAATCGAAATAAATGGTGTGTGACTGGAAAGGCCTGTGTCCAGCAGTGGACTACTGTAGGCTTATGTTGATGATAATAATTATTAGAGACCGGATTATATGCATTTGCATATTTGCTTATGAAATTGCATATTTATCCCATTCTCAGCAGAAATTGCATATTTTATATAATGTCCAGTGATGATGCATATTTTAGCTATATTTATTATATTTATTTATAAAAGACAAGACGCCTCGCGTGGTCCGACTCGCACTTGGCCTGTTTTTTGTATAAAAGCCGGACCGCTTGGGGGCTGAGACACAGTCGGTCTCCTGCTCTACAAGGGGTAACAAATAAGGAATAAAATTGAAGATACGAATCAAGACAGTATTTTCATTCCTCCAACAAGACCCCAACAAACAACACCAATACAGTCCACTACAATATTTTTCGTTAGTTTACCCTATTGATGAGTGTATTTCGAAAAATATTTTGATTAATTGAAGACTACACATTTAGGACCTACCTACCTGATGGTTTACGTTCACAAAAATGTTAAATAATTTTTCGTTTTAGTGCATTATTATCGTCTAAAAAGTTGTTACATTTTGGCAATTTATGATTGAATAATTAACTAATTGTAAAATGACTCTTTTTCTCTCTTTTTTTTTTAATTTTTCGTATTCTAAAACTTTAATGTTACATTTTTTTTCAAATTTTCTTGCATATTTTACGCATATTTCATGCATTCAAGCATACATATTTCAAGCTTTTTATGTTGCATATGTTGTCACTTGATTAAATAATTTTTGATTTTTTGTTAGTTGAGCTATGCCCGGCACTTTACTTAGAAATACGGTTTGTTTTATTTAAATAATAGTTTAATATATTTAACATCTAAAGTTATCAATTGATTCACTCATAAAGCTTTTGATGATCGCAGTAATACATAATGCAATCATCGTATAGGTATTGTATATAATATACTAAATATAATCACATTTTGTCAGTTACGTTTTTTTAACTAACTTCAAAAAGGAGGAGGTTCTCAATTCCACTGTATTTATTTTGATGTGTGCCTCAGTTTTTTTTACTAGGTGAATCGATTTTGATGGTTTTGTTTTTATTTGAAAGCTGGTGCTTTTCATGTGGTCCCATTTAAATTTAGTTAGGATCTGATGAAGAACTTCGGAGATATACAACAGAACACTCCAATAAATGATGGCAAATCTCTCGGGGTAGCTGCAAACGCATGTTTGTTTATTGTTTACGCCATTTCATAACATAACGCTCTAAAGGGGTACGCAGATGTGTACAATTCACCCTGGTGTACTCACATTTCACTGGTTTTTTTCAAGTTTCATGTTATGCAGATAATCTATTCTGGCATCACTTGGGACATTATATAGCCTATAGAACTGGTCCATTATGTACCACAACTAAAAAGTGAAAAATAATAAACCTATTTCCAAAAATTACAACCGATTTGGTTGGACAACAAAAAACTCTATAAAGTGAACCTTACTATAGAACTTACCCATTAAGTACCACAACAAAAAAATAAAATATAAAAAAAATAAAACCGACTTCCATATAAAACACGACTAAGTGAAAAATAACTTCAATTTCGGAAGTCGGTGTCTAAAAACGAAGGCACGAAAACAGGAACACCAACTGCCGAAATTGAAGTTATTTTTCACTTTGTAGTGTTTTTATTTGGAAGTCGGTTGTATTTTTTTTACCTGTTTCATTGCAAGCATCCAGGACTTTTGCTTCTTTTGATTCAAAAATACTCAAGTAGTTTATTACAAACTACACAAGCACAAAGTAAAGGAATAACCTAACGACTTTTTCTGTACATATAGTAAAATAAAATTTACGCTACGTTCGAACTTATTAAAGCGAAGAAAGCTATACAAGTTCTCCATGAAAGAGAATTGAACAGAAATGTAGCTCACAAGTTTATAGTAAACGTTTCGAGTATTAAAATATGTTCCGTGGATACGGGCCACGAAGAAATTGTACGTATGCAGTGGTGTTGGAGTTTTACTTTTCGGGTTTTACAAAATTACATTCATCAGCGAATAGTCGACAGTCTAAAATGTTTATGATTGACCACGTAAAAATTCATTTTAGCGGCACATCCCAAACTTATATCTACATTTTGTAATTTTCATAATATGTTAATGGCTGATAAAACGTCACTTTATTCAAAGGCTCTTGACAAGTACCATTCAATATCAGCGATGGCGTTGTTTGAAATGTCAAAATGTAAGGTCTTGATCACGTGATTTTTAGACAGCGCTTAAAATTCCCTCGTCTTTTATACATTTTTGACAATTTTCAATCGCTATTACCACGCTTCCGTTGATAAAATGTCATTTGTCATTTGATCTCAGGCTCTTTTGATCAGGCCAGACTGATGCTGGATCAACTGTTCAATATTTCTTCTCAATCTGTGGTCGGCTTTAAAAATACCCAGTCATATTATTCAGTTTCAACCACCTTTTATTACTGTATTGTATTTTGAAGTATTGGTATTGAAATATAGTTCAAATGTTCCCCTGTATTATTGCAACGGAAATGCATTACGTTTGCTATGTTTCAATTCTCGACGTTGCATTGAATTCAACTGTGTTGTTGTTAGTACAATATTAAATTGTGAAAAGATTCTAAAGATGTGATTAACGTTAAGGCCCTGTCAGTTACAGCAAATTACAAGGAAGAAGAGGGCGAAATTCGATTAGAGTTCACAATACAATTTAATAAACACGTCGTTTTTAGATACTGAAAGCGTATACTCGTAATTATAAGGTTGGTAGCAGAAGAGCGTAATCCAGCGTTAAGCGACACACCGTGAAAAGCTAAAATAATGTAATATAGTTGGAATTGCACAAAATTCAATTATGTTATTTTATGTGGGCTTTCTAAACATGTGTGCCAAATTTCATAAGTGTATCTATGTTTGTGTGTATATCTGTCAACTCATTTCTCTGAAATTTGTTATCGGATCGTGACCGTTCTTGTTTTACTGGATCAATTATCTTTCAATTTAGGGTATAGTGCAAGTTTCATCAAAATCGGTTTACCAGTTCTCATGATGCCGCACGAATGTGTAAATTGAGTAATTATGGGTATTTTGTCAATCCTTTAGGTACCTTATATAGAACTTGCTCACTTTTCAGTGATGGTGTGAAAAGAGAGAAATATAAACTTTTTTACAATAAATTAAACTGACTTTAAAAAAAAGCAAAACTCTGAAAAGTGCAAAAAATTACTTTCTTTTCGGCATTCGGTGTATTTGGTACCTCTTGTTTTTTATCGTTTTGCGACACCGAATTCCGAAAAGAAAGTTATTTTGCACTTTTTAGTGAATAGTTTAGTGAAGTCGGTTTATTTTATTGTGAAACACGTATTAACTCAGCATATTGCATTCCACTGCTGCACGTACACCTTTCCTTAGCTACGCTACAGTATTCTTGGCGTAATTTCGTTACACATTATCAAAGAAAATTACTTTAATTCACTAATGTCAACAATATTAATTGTGTTCTTCGGGATTTTTCTCACAGAATGAAACAGTGGCATCAGAAATTACGTTAAAATCTTTTAGATTATGACAGAAAATGTATTACGCAAATTATGTAATGATGTTTTTATTTTTTATATTATACAATTGCAGGTTCAGAAAATGTTTTAACTTGTAGTAGAGAGTATCTATTTTTATTGTTTATTTCGCAAGGCACTATTTACAAATGAGAGTTTTATTTAATGTATTTCTTTTTCTTTTCAGATCCGTGCAACGCTAATAGGAGCAATCTACTTATACTCACAAATAATAAAGCTCATCCACGTACACACCTTCCAATACATAGAAGATTATGTCGGCGTATATACCACGTTCTATATATTTGCTTGTATAAACATGTTTGGAGTGGTGTACACCTTGTTCGCCGTACCAAATATTAGGAATAAGACTGTGAGACAGATTGAGAGACAGTTGAAACGACCGGCTTTACCTGCGTGAATAAAATGTAGATTAAGTTTTTAAACTCTTGTTTTAATATCCTTGTAGGTAACATAACAGCACGTCTGCATTCCCCAAAGGAGTATACAGAACTGTATCTAAGTACTGTACCTAAAGGTTACCACATCAATCGATTGAACGTTGCTCGTTGGCATTCGACGACGTTGGCCGACTAGAATGGTAACTTTGGCTTTCATACTACTATCAAAGTCAAAGTTACCATTCCAGTCGGCCAACGTCGACGAATGGCAACGAGCAACAGTTTCTACAAACTGACAATCGTCATCGACTGATCCATTTTGATATTGGTTGATCATCGATCGTTTCATTCATACCCTAAACCAGCGGTCGTCGCTTTTTTCAGATCAAGGGTCACATAGAAAATGTGAGGTGGTCAGGCCGCATACTCGTGCTTTGGGAAGTTGACACCACCAATCTACTGACATATTATGTATTTTTAAGAGCTGTATATGAAAACGCGATAACTGACCGAGAGGACGTGGCTGGAGGTGGATCACTGTGTTGGTAACTTTAAAAGTAAATTATTTTCCATCAAGCTCATTGCCTCGCCTTTATGTCAGTTTTCTACATCTGACTGTGATATCATATCTTATGGGAGAGTATTCTTTGGCAGAATGAACGCAATTTTATATTGAATAATGTACAGGCTGCATCAGGAGTTGTTTACTATACGGACCTTTTGGAAACTAGAACAAATTTCCGTGCGTTCAAGCGTTTTTGCCATACCTATTATTGGAAACAAATATAGCAGCTCACTATGTTAAGAACCATTAATAATAATGCTAGTTTTTATCCGTGGTGCTAGGCAAATGGGCTTATCCCAGTTGTAAACGACCCTTTGTGCCTATTGGCCTTGTTTGTTCTGTCTCCTGCTTGGTATGGAGGGAAGTGAAATTTTTTATTTTTTCCTACTCCTCCGTTATTCTTTTCTGATTAATTTTGTTGCGGGATCCAAGACAGTTAAATTCATTCTCCGGGACTTCGTCGAGTTTAACTGCCTCTTAGCTTCTCTGGTGGTAGTCACTGTTAATTCTGACTTTCAGGAGTTGCAGTGGTTTGGAAATAGTGCGGTGGGATTGTCCCAAATAAAAAGAAAAAGGCCGATTATCAGCATTAGTGAAGTTTTGCTGGAATGTTTCATGCTTTGTTGTCGTGGTGGCCATGACCTCGCCTCTCATGCTTGAGGTCATGAGTTCGGAACAAGTACCAATGTGACTTTTCCAAATACATATGTATTTTCTAAATTTATCTTGAACATCGATAGCAACGGTGTAAGAGAATTTCGTGAGGAAACTTGGATTAATCTATCTATATATATAAAAGGCAAAAGTGGTTGACTGATGTATCAACGCACAGGCCAAACCCTTAGGGCTAGAAACTTAAAATTTCGCACAGGTATTCCTCTTATGACGTAAGCATGCACTAAGGTAGGAATTTTTAAAATTCAACCCCTAAGGGGGGTAAAATAGGGGATAAAAGTTTGTAAGAAACTTTTTATTAAAAAGTCATCTGTAGGATAAAACACGGATCACGCGAACGAAGTCGCGGGTGAAGTGCTAATAGTTATATGTTTGAAATCGCCAACCCGCATTGAACACGCGTGGTGGTCAATGCTCGTGCCTTCTATGAATGAGAAGAAGCCTTTTTCCTGCAGAGGGACAGTTACAGGCTGGTATTACGCATGCTTTTGTTGCCGACGAATTGAGGACTTGATTGAGGATATCTGCAGGAGGACCGAAGTTCCCGACATCGAGAGGAAACCCGCATATCCTAGCACCAAAAATTTGAAGACATGTGACATCTATTATTGGGCCCGCAAGGTGTATTACATATTCCTTCTCTCACAGAGAGAAGGGCTCTGTCCCAGCAGTGGGAACATTGAACAGCCGATGTTGATGCTGATGATTTCCTTTTGATAGCACATTTGTTGATACTCCCGCTTTTATAATATTATTAAGGAACTATATCTCGTGCTTAATTTATAAACAAAAAGTGTATGGTACAGCAGGTACTTTAAAACAATAATAACACAATAATACATAAAAAAAGTTAATTAAAAAAATCAAAATACCCGACTGCTTAAAAAGCGAACTAAAAAGACGTAAACAAGAAGAAAATCATGCTGTGCAGTCGGAGGATACATATTCGCGAGCTGGCTGACCAAAACCAGATGTATCCTCCGACTGCACAGCATGATTTTCTTCTTGTTTACGTCTTTTTAGTTCGCTTTTTAAGCAGTCGGGTATTTTGATTTTTTTAATTAACTTTTTTTATTTATAACTTTTTAGTTAACATTTTTTTCGAATTAGGTACATTTAAATATATAAGTGTTATATATTTTTGAAATCACCTCTTGAAACCCTCTATTTTGATACCCCACACGATGGGTTTGGAAGAAAAAATAAAATTGGCCCCCCACAATAATGGCGCCCAAAAGCCGCCATTTTTCTATTTTCCAATTTTAATGTAGCCTATGACACTCGCAAGGTTAAGACGAATCGATTGACGTATAAATCATCAAAATCGGTCAACGCGTTTGGTCTCTGGAACGCCACATAGGAACAAACATACATACATACATACATACATATATACATACATACATACATAGACTGATAAACACATTACCCTCCTTCGGCAGTCGGGTAAAAATAGCATGGTGGCCGCACAGAGTGGTTGAAGGCTGCTGGTTGCGGCAACTCTGGTTTTTATTCATGTTCTTGTCTCGCGCACTTTTTTTTAGTAAACTTCATGCGCAAAGTTTGTTTGTTTGTTTGTTTGGGCGCACGGTTGGCGCAGTGGTTGAGCGATTGACTACTGCGCTGCGTGTCGCGGGTTCGATTTCCGCACGGAACAAATATTTGTATGACCTACAGATAGTTGTTTCGGCTCTGGGTGTTTGTGTATGTGAGTTTATATGTTTGTAAACGCACCCACGATACAGGAAGAAATTCCTAGTGTGGGGCAACGTTTTTTTTAAAAAGGAAAGAAAAGAAGAAAGAAAGAAAGAAAGTCAGTTTTGATATTGTCAATTGTTTACTAACATTGTTTGCTATGTCGCGGACTGTTCAGGCCATAACGCCTTCAACAAAAGTAACGGCAATCACGCGATGCGTCGTATGATGAGCTCTTAATACTCAAGCAGGCGTAACTTTTCTTCTTCTAATAAATTGTATAGTCATACTTCACTTGCCTAAGAACCAACGTCCGTGTAACATCTTTTTAGGGTTCCGTACCCAAAGGGTAAAAACGGGACCCTATTACTAAGACTTCGCGATCCGTCTGTCTGTCTGTCTGTCTGTCTGTCTGTCTGTCTGTCTGTCTGTCTGTCCGTCTGTCTCCAGGCTGTATCTCATGAACCGTGATAGCTAGACAGTTGAAATTTTCACAGATGATGTATTTCTGTTGCCGCTATAACAAAAAATAGTAAGATTGGGAGTTAAATACGCAGATGTCACAAATACAAGGCAATTTCCAACTCTGCCACAAAAAGAATCACCACAATCACAATCAGAAAAAGTACCACCGACAATAGGCGGTCTCACATTAGAGGGCCTCTTTCAGATGCAGACACAAATGCAACAGACACTGATGATGCTGATGGACACTTTAAATAGGATACACTCGCATCTCAATGGCTAACCACGACAGTAAGAAAATACAGAACCTCAAAATCTTACATCTAAACACCCAAGGAGTGAGAAACAAATTCTTTGAAATAAAAGCACTAGTCGAGAAATATAGACCGGCTATAATTATATTGAACGAGTGCAAGATCGACTTTGAGACACAACAATATAATCTCAAAGGGTACGATAAACTCACCCACACATTGGAAAAACATTTAGCCACTGCCATGTATGTACAGAGGGGACTAAGGTGGGTCGAAACGGAAGTCACTCCAGGCTGGAACGATGAAAACAAGAAGATAGAAGGCGTAGGCATTAAACTTTTCACTAACCACGCAACTGGACAATACATCAAGATCAAAGGAATATATATCCAAATTCCAAACCAGCATCATGCTAGAGAAGAACTGGAAGAGACCCTAGCCGACGAGCCATCCGTCATCATCGGCGATATGAACTTACGCATGCAAACCCTCGGCCACAGCAGGAACTCCGGCCTCGGCAACGTTGTTAGAAAAGCAACAAAAGACGGAATCTGCTCGTTAAAACACGCCAATGCACCATCTAGACCTTTCAGCCAAGGTAACACCATCCTAGACCTGGCTATAATCACACACCAACATCTAGAAACGCAGGCCAAACAGGTAGAGACTGTTGGTTCGGATCATCTCCCTTGGTTGCTAACGGTGAAGATTGAACACAATATAGAGGAAAACCTATCCCGTAACACAAAGAAAATATATGAGGACGAGAAACTGAGAGCTGCATACCAACAGACAATGTGGGAAGGTCTCTGTGACCTTAACATGGAAATCACAACAGAAGCCGATTGCGAGAAGTATGTCGAAACAATGGAAAATGCCATTGTCGCAGCCCTCGACACTCACGCACCCCTGAAAAATTCAACAAGGCAGGAACGACTACCGAAGGAAATAAACGATACGATAGACATTCGAAACCAACTAAAACAAATTGTATGGCAAGCAAGAAACTACAGCCCCGAACTCCAACGCGAAACACGCATTCTTTACAACCACGCTAAGAGAGAAGCTGAAAAGGTCCTGAAAGAATACTCCGAAAAAGGCTGGCTCGACAAACTCCAAGATCCACGGGAAAATAAGTCACAAATGTGGCGCATCCAACGAAACATGAAGAAGCCTATAGTTAAACTTCCAAACATAACGGGATGCAGTGCAGAAATAGAAACGATCGACAAGCTCACCGATACAGCTATAATTAAAGAGGCCAAAATAGCGAAAGACGATGAGGGGACTGAAAAGACGACACCATTCCAACCGCTCGACCCAACGTCAAAAAAAGAAGTACAACTTGCACTGAACAGGTTCAAAAACAAAAAGGCCCCAGGGCCAGATGGAATAAAAGCAGACGCCCTCAAACTTGGGGGAGAAGTCTTCATCGAGGCATTTGTGCCTCTTGCTAACTTTGTATTGTCCACAGGCTACTTCCCTAAGCGATGGAAATCAGGCGTGTGCATATTCCTGCACAAGGCCGGCAAAGATCACCGTCAGGCATCATCGTATCGCCCGATCACACTGCTCAACATCATGGGCAAGCTTTGTGAGCGGCTGATCCTGACAAGACTTACCACTACGGTCAATCGGCTGCAGCCAACTTTCCAACACGGCTTCACGAAGGCAAGAGGCACGGCAACGCAGATTCTACGTACCGGAAAAATAATCACTGATGCTCTAGCCACGGAAGACAGCGTCTCTATGATATCTACGGACCTATCGAAGGCCTTCGATTCAATCAACCACAAGGGACTGATCAAGAAACTTCAGAATCAAGACGTTCCCAACAATATCATTAAGATAATTGAGAACTACCTCGAAGGCAGAAACTTGAGAGGTAGATTCAGAACTACCATAACCAAAGACAAGCCAATACCTCACGGCGTGCCCCAAGGCTCGATCCTGGGACCAATAATCTTCAACTTGTACGTCCATGATATTTGGGATCTACAAGACCACATCAGAGGTCTCAAACTTTCACAGTATGCGGATGATCTCTGTATACTCAACAGAGCCACGAACCCAGAACACGCGACTATGCGTGCTGAATGGGCAGCGGAAGCCATCGTTGACTACTATACGAGATGGGGGTTAAAGTGTAACATAGAGAAAACAGAATGCATCATGTTCTCGAAAAAGAAAAAATACCGGCCAACGGTTAAACTAAAACAACAAACGTTGCACTATCAAAAGCAGATCAGATACCTCGGTGTCATCTTCGACAAACACATGAAGATGAACCAGCACACCGAAAAGGTCGTCAAAAAACTGAAACAAGTCAGAGGAGCCCTCGGACCAATAATAGGATACAATGCGAAGACAGAAATAGACACGAAACTGGCCATCATTCAGGCCTGTATATTACCGTTGATGGACTACGGAGTGGTGCAACTACTCTCAAGGTATAGTGCAACGAACCTGAGCAAAATCGAACGCCAATACAGACTGGCACTGAAAAATGCCGCACAATTACCAAGACGAACACCTACAGAAGTGATCTGGGAGATGGCGGACATAGAAGCCTGGCATCTACGCGCCGAGGACCTTAACACCAAAATGTTGCAAAACATTGCAAAATTAGAAATAGAAGATCTAGAATCCCCTGGAGACGCCTACCAAGCGCACGGTGAATTTAACCCCCTCAGGGTTAACCAGAGAATGGGCGATATATTTTATGACCCTTATAAAAAAGGATACAAGCGGTGGCCTACCGACAAAGCGATGACGCCACGTCCCCTTAAAATTAAGTGAAATTAATAATTGTAATAATAATTAAGTAATAATAAGTAAGTAAACAACATAAATAAAACACGTAATCTGTTTGTATAGTCTCACATATTGCGAATAAACAGAACACAGCAAACATAGATCCATTAGGACGTAAGTTAGCTGACTCAACTCTGTACGGCCCACCGGCCACAGAGACATTTTGTAATACACAAAGTAGGCAAATAAATGTTATTCTGATTCTGATTCTGATAACAAAAAATACTAAAAACAGTATAAAGTAAATATTAAAGGGGGTCTCCCATACAACAAACGTGATATTTTTGCCGTTTTTTTGCTCGATATTAATAACGGCAACAGGTAGACGCCTAAAATATTCACAGAATGTTTAGTGTAATATTTACTTCAAAAAATAATAATTAATAAATTAAAATAAAATAAATTAAGGGGGGCTCCCATACAACAAACGTGATTTTTATGCAGTGTTTTGCGATAATGGTACGGAACCCTTCGTGTGCGAGTCCGACTCGCACTTGACCGATTTTTTATATAATTACGTATTTGCGATTCTTGGGACTTTAATTGGCACCAGTATATCCTCCAAAGATATTACATGGTGGCCCATGAGGGGAACAAAGAAGAATCCGCGGAAATAAAGAAATAAAGTTAAATTAAATTGGTACGAGTACGACACGCGCGCAGCGGCAACGAACTTCAAGATTTGGAGACCTGCATTGGAGGGACAAAATCCACGGGTTCCAGCGTATGGAGGACTGTCGCCTGGTCAATACACATCGAGCTGGGCGTCAACGTGTCACCTCAAAGTTAAGTGCCCATCCTTTGTTTAAAATCCATCCATTCATCCAAAATACCTATAATACCTATTAAAATATTGAGAATGGCATACCATTTGTGTAAATTAAAGATTTTTCGTGCATATTATTGCCAAAATCCCCTAAGAATTGCAAAATTGCATCAGATATTTTCTTTTTCATCTACCTTCAACAAAAAATAAAATCGTTAAAAAGTTTAGAATAATGCTAGATTACACCGTTTAATTATAACGAATTCGAATTATAAGTTAATTTTCTATTCTGCTTCATTATTAAATTTATATTTTCAAAAAATAGGCTCATTTTATTTTTAGTTCTGGCTTTTATTCACCATAGTGTGCCGACTATTCCAGGTCACGCCCCTTCGAGTGGTACCGGCCACCCGGCCTGGTCAAACGAAAACTTCCCGACCATCCGGTTGGCGTAAGGCTGATCGTGCGCACCCGGCTTCCTTATCAGCAGGTGACACCGAAACGAGGAACGTCAGCTCAATCATTTTCTTAATTTCATTGTGTAAATTGCCCGCTAACATTTTTAAAGTTGACTTCTTAACGCTGTTTATTCACAATGGCTGAAAGTAAGCAGCGGTATAAAGAATTATTCACAAAAAGACCGTCCGCCAAAGGACAGATTACTAAATTTAAAAATTATTTGCATAATATTGCAAAAGAAAATGAGTTGAATGATATTCAATTAACAGAACTAAATTTAAAACTTGCAAAGTTTGAGGCATTATCTGTTAGGGTTGATGACTTGCAAAGTGAAATAGAGGTTCTGAGTCCTGAAAACATTGCAGCTGAAATTGACGAATGCGATAATATTGAGAGAGAAATAATAATGAACATAGCCACTGCTAAAAATTTGGTTGCCATGTTTTCTCCAAAAAATGAATGCGAACAAATACGCAATTCTGTTCATAATGCTTCATGTTGTGCAGAAGATCATCACAGTGTAGGGTTGAAACTCCCTCAAATTCAAATTACAAGATTTAACGGTGGTATTTCCGTTGGTTAGAGTTTAGAGACACTTTTGAGAGTTTAATTCATAACAATGATCATATTTCCGAAATTAATAAATTTTATTATTTAAATTCATATTTACAAGGCGACGCAGCCAGAATCATTACTAATCTTGAAGTTGCCGCTAAAAATTACGCAGAAGTTTGTAAGCTGCTTTGTGACCGTTACAATAATAATAGAATATTCATAGATCACCATCTTAATTCATTATTAAACATAAAGCAACTTCCTCGTGAGTCAGAGCGGTCTTTAAGATATTTAGTCGATCATATTTCCAAAAATCTGCGCGCTTTGGTCAGCCTAGGACAACCAACGGATAGTTGGGACGTTTTAATCATATTCATACTGTCATCTAAGCTGGATAGTCAAACATTGCTGAAATGGGAGGAGCATCGTAACGGTATATCAGATGCGAAACTAAATTTAGAACAATTCTTTAAATTTATTGCAGACCGCGCAAACGTTCTTGAGTCCGCAAACCGCAGTAACAATCATTCTGACAATATTATGGCTTCGAAGAACCCTACGACTCCTCAGCGTTTGGCTCCTAACAATAAACATCCAAATCATAATAATAATTTTCATAGTCAAAGAAAGGGTCAGGATAGTATGGTCAAATCCTTTGCAAGCACTAGCAATAATAATAATAATAAAGGGTCAAAGGGTTTTGCTTGTATTATTTGTGATGAAGGTCATAGAATTTATGATAGCCCAACATTCAAGGCTAAGGGAAAATGAAATGAAATGATGAAAGAATGACGGATGTTACAAAATATAAATTGTGCATAAACTGTTTAAGACAGGGTCACTTCGTAAAGGACTGTCGCTTCAGATCCTGCCAAGAGCCTGATTGCAATGAGAGACATAATAGCTTGCTACACCGTCCGCCAACCTTGACAAGCCAGCTCGCCACGGTCGAAGAACCAGGTGAGGTAGTAGCAAGTTATTGTGATAAAAACACAAGTCAAATTATATTATCAACTGCCATGGTTGAGGCATTAAATCCATTTGATCAGCGAAAGATCAAAGTTCGTGCTTTATTGGATTGTGGCAGTCAATCATCTTTTAAAACTGAGTCCCTAAAGACCAGCTTGTCATTAAAGTCTCATCCCATTGACACTATAAAGGTCATTGGCATAGGCAGGCAACACATCAATAAGAAATGTTATTGAAAGCTATAATATTAAATTACAATCAATAAATAGTAAATTTAGCATAAATTGCTCATGTTTTGTATTAAAAGAACTGACGGGTCGATTGCCAAAGATCCCCATCGATGTCAGCTTATTGAAGCTACCACATAATATTCAACTGGCTGATCCCAAGTTTTATCAGCCAGCCGACATAGATGTTTTGATAGGTGCAGACCTATTTTGGGATATTTTAGGTAATGAACAGTTTTCCTTAGGAGTCAATAGTCCGAAACTAAGAAGTTCACAATTAGGATGGATAGTATCCGGTCCCATTCAATCAGTGATGCCACAAAAAAGGGTACATTGTAATCATGGTGTAATTTCCAGAGACAATGATAAGGACGATACTATTGAAAAAATTATCACTAAATTCTGGGATCTGGAAGAAATTCCTGGAAAATCAATTATGATTGAAAATGAAAGTGAATGCGAAAAGCACTTTCTCAATCACAAAACAAGAACCAATACTGGTCGATTTTGTGTAAAATTACCGTTTAAGGATGCTACTGATTGTTTAGGCGATACTTACAAGTTAGCTAAGAGACGCTTTCTTAATATGGAAAAACGGTTAAAACGAAACCATAACTTAAAAGTAGAATACGCAAAATTAATTAAGGAATACGAAGAATTAGGCCATTTATCAGTGTTAAATGTTAGTTTAAGTGATAGTTTAACCCCAAGTTATTACCTGTGTCACCACGCAGTCCTGAAACAGGAAAGTGAATCCACAAAGGTTCGTGTAGTGTTCGATGGTTCCACTCCCTCCACTTCCGGTTGCTCACTAAATGATATATTAATGGTGGGTCCAAACGTACAGGATACTCTGTTTTCTATTTTGATACGGTCTAGGCAATACAAGTACTTACTCACCGGAGATATAGAAAAAATGTATCGCCAAATATTAGTACACGAAAGTGATAGGCATTTACAGCTCATACTATGGAGAGGAGAGGAATCCGAACCCATTCAGACGTTTATGCTCAATACTTTGACTTACGGAACAGTGAGCGCCAGTTACTTAAGCACACGCTGTCTGTGGCAGGTAGGGCAGGAACAGAATAATGACTTCATTAAAGACATTATTCAAAAGGATTTCTACGTTGATGATCTGATAACGGGTTCGAATAATTCACAGCAATTAATATATATACATAAAGCTGTTTCTGAAGCATTAAAGTCAGCTTGTTTCAATTTAAGAAAGTTTAAAACTAATTACCCTTCTATTTTTAATAATGTTGTTATGAATGAACAAGACAAGTTAATTTTTTGTGAGTCTTCAAGTACACTAGGGTTGGGCTGGACACCTTCAACCGATACCTTGCACTTTCCAATAAAAGGATTTTCACATGATAATGATCAAATAATAACCAAACGATTTATCATGTCAAACGCTTTCAAGATATTTGATCCATTGGGTATATTAAGTCCAGTTGTAGTGAAACCGAAGATAATGTTGCAAAGACTTTGGCAACAAAAACTGGACTGGGATCAGCCAGTCCCTTGGGAGATAAGAGACAAGTGGATTAAGTTTTCTGAAAACATAAAATACTTGCCTTCTTTACAGGTGCCAAGGTTAGTTCTAGGTGACTCATTTAAATACATCGAGTTACATTCATTTGGCGATGCTTCACAGAATGCGTATGGTGCGTGTATTTACATGAAAACAATTAGAATCAATGGTGACGTCACAGTCAGATTATTGTGCGCGAATTCAAAGGTGGCGCCATTGAAGCCTACTACTATACCCCGCCTGGAACTGTGCGCGGCCTTACTTGCTGCTAAACTTACAAAATCTGTAATTAGCTCAATTCGGTACAAGCCGGACAAAGTAGTACACTGGTGCGATTCGACAGTAGTATTGTGTTGGATTCGTAGCGATATCAGTAAATTAAAAGTGTTCGTAGCTAATCGTATTATTGAAATTAAGGAACTAACGTCTACTTCAGCGTGGCGATATGTTCCGATGGATTCGTAAGGTCTATCCACACATATCAGGGCCGTGCCCGGGACGTGCACGGGACGTGGACAGACCGTGCCCCGTCAGGGGCTCAAAAAAATATCGGTGGGAACATTTTATATGACATCGTTCACACACGTCAGTGCACGGACCCGGGCACGTCCCGTGCACTGACGTGTGTGAACGAGTTCATATAAAATGTTCCCACCGATATTTTTTTGAGCCCCTGACGGGACCCGGCCCTGTCACGTCACGGGCACGCCCCTGATATGTGTGGATAGAGCTTAACCCTGCTGACTTAACATCAAGGGGAGAAGAAACAGGGGGGCTAAACGTTTTATATCAATGACACTGTGGTGGACAGGGCCTAGTTTTTTATTTAAAAATGAATCTGAATGGCCTAAGTTAAATATTAATGATTCGGAAGATCTGCCAGAGTTACGGGCGCATCATTCGGCAATAATTGATAAACCCGTCATTGACTTTGATAAATATTCATCGTTAACTAAGTTGCAAAGATCATTTGCTTATATACGTAGATTCATTTTTAACCTTAAAAACAAACATAATAAGCGCGTAGGTATATTGTCAGTAAATGAGCTACGTGACTCATTCTACTCGCTATGCGTTATCTCTCAAGGTCAGATGTTCCCTATTGAATACGATCTATTACTGAAAGGTAAATCTTTAAATAGCAAAAGTAAGTTATTATCGTTATCGCCGTTCTTAGACGAACATAAATTAATTCGAGTCGGTGGACGAATAGATGCGTCAGGTCATTCTTTTGAAAAGAAACATCCGATTTTACTTCATGCTTCACATAGATTAACTAAATTATATTTCCAAAGAGAACATGTAAGCAATATGCATGCTGGTCCGCAATTGTTGTTGGCGTCTGTGCGAGAAGCAGTATGGCCAATTAATGGTAGGTGTCTTGCTAGGTGCACAGTCAATACTTGCGTAAGATGTAGACGACTACGAGGCGCGACATTACAACCTAAAATAACTAACTTACCGGCCCAGCGCATAAAACCTGACTATCCCTTTATATCTGTTGGCTTGGACTTTGCTGGCCCATTTTATATTATTAATCGTAAAGGCCGTGGGAGCCGTGTAGTTAAATGTTATATTTTTTTTTTTTTTTTTTTTTTTTTTTTTTTTACTATTTATAGGCCTGTGTTTGACCACAATCTCACCGTGGTCAGTGATGATGTGGCCGATGGTGGTAAGCACACAAAGCCTAGAAGGGAACTGGCTCTCAAGTGCTGCTGTCGGAACACACCGGAAGGTGCTTGGCGACAGATTTTCAACTTGAGGGTGGTTGCCAGCCAGGCGGGATATATGTCTTTTTGTTTGTTTGTGTTATAAGTGCATCCATCTAGAAGCTGTCAGTGACTTAACAAAGGAGGCATTTATAATGACACTCAGGTGGTTTATAGCTCGTCGTGGTAGGCCAACAGAAATATTCAGCGATAACGGAGGCAACTTTGTAGCTGCCGCCAAAGGTATAGGAGCGTTCATAAGAGATCACCACGAGCCTCTGTCTGATTTTGCAAGTCAGCAATCAATCACATTTAAATTTATTCCGGCTTACACTCCTCATTTCGGTGGCATATGGGAAGCCGGGGTTAAGTCGGCAAAATATTTTTTAAGACGTGTTATTGGCGATAGCCACTTCACCTTTGAAGAAATTTCAACTTTGTTTACACAAGTGGAGGCGATTCTCAATAGCCGTCCCTTGTGTCCACTCTCATCCAGTCCTAACGACCTCCTTCCCCTCTCCCCAGGGCACTTCATCATTGGGAGGCCGTTGACCGCTCTGCCAGCACCTAACCTGGTAGAAGTCAAGGAAAGTCAGCTGCGACGATATCAATGCCTAGAGAAGACACAGCATCACTTTTGGAAAAGGTGGCAAAAAGAATATCTGTGCGAATTGCAACAAAGGACAAAATGGCGAGCAGACACGTCGAAGCTGGATGTTGGAGATATGGTACTCCTAGCAGATGACAACGCTCCCCCTCTTACATGGAAACTGGGTCGAGTTCTTCGCCTTATATCCGGATCTGATGGGATATCCAGAGTAGCAGACATCCACACTAACAAGGCGCTGCGTGCGACGTTCTCTAGTACGGCTCTGCAGACTTCCCACAGCAGAGGAGCTTAAGGATTGAAAGAGATCTTTCAATGGCCGGGAAATAGGCAATCACGCGATGCGTCGTATGATGAGCTCTTAATACTCAAGCAGGCGTAACTTTTCTTCTTCTAATAAATTGTATAGTCATACTTCAATTGCCTAAGAACTAACGTCCGTGTAAGATCTTTTTTTATATAATAAACTGTTGGGGATTTCATTTGTTTTAGATTCACATTTGAATAAAAGTCATTTCTTATTAATTTTCTTGTTATATTATTTTTCGTACACACATTATGTTCTATGTTAGGGGGGTTTGGTTTCCGCACTTAGTCCCTCAAATGGACCTTTGTACGTGGGCCATGGCGGCCGTTGGGTGGGTCATTCCAACCAGCCCACCTCCCTCCAGAAGTCGATTAGAGCTCCTGGTTTCTTCAGAACATCCGTGTAAGATCTGGGTGACCCGAGGGTTTGTGCTCTTATCTGGGTAACACCTGTGCATTCAAAAAGAACGTGCGCAACGGTTTCCTCAGCTTCCATACATGCCCTGCACAGAGGACTGTCCGTTATGCCTATTGTGTGGAAGTGTTTGTTAAGTGAGCAGTGTCCCGTGATGGTCCCCGTCACCACGCGGAGGCCATTCCTGTCCAGGCGTAAAAGACGCCTGGTAAGCCTACTGTCCAAGGATGGCAGAGCTTCTTTGGATTGCCTACAGCCCGGTGTCGAGGCCCACCAGTTCTCCGCCTGTGTCTGGGTGAATTCCTGTAGCCACCTGCGTATTTGGTTGAAGGGGATGGGTACAACAGGTTCGGGTCCATAGACCGTCGAGCTGGATCCGCGCCTCGCAAGCTCGTCAGCCGCGTCGTTGCCCAGCGATCCACTGTGTCCCTTTATCCATTGTAGTGTCACCGTGTTACGGCTAGATACGGTTATTTGTTCTAGCGCGTTGTGACATTCTAGTATTAGTTTTGATGTAATGTATTCTTTCCGTAAGGATTGGAGGACAGATGCGCTGTCGGAGAGAATCCGTATGTGGGTGTCCGTAACCCTCCTGGCTTCTAGGGCATGGACCGCTTGTATGATGCCAACACACTCCGCCTGGTAGACGGTGTTGAACCTTCCTAGCGGTCTGGATATATTTATATTGAAATCGTATGAGAAGTGTTCGGGATAATCACCGAACAATAATAAACATGTCAGCATAATTGCGACATCGCGCGCTATGCCCTGAATATTTTATGTATTACCTAAGTAAAATAGTCAGTACGCTTTCGGCCAGCATATCGGGCGCGACTCAACCTCATCTCATTCACCTCATTAGTTTTAATAGTTATCCCAGTTAAGTTACTGAATTATACCTATCTTTATAATCTTTAATCCTAGTTTATATTTATCTCACCCCAACCCCGAACATTGGTCCTTCGAGCCGTCGGAGCGGGATCATTACGCGCGCATCTACTAACTGTGCTGTGTGAGTGTCTCGCTTGGAATTTATTACCAGACCCTGGTAAACAGAACTGATCGGATTTACTTTCCGAAAAGTTCATCATCCTGCTGATCCTGATTGAACCTGGTTTATACGAAAGCATCGCGTCATCTCATTGCGCTGCTACTCCAGGTTTGTTCTTGCAGCCATCGCAAGGACATTTGATCTCCAAAGAAGCCATCAGCACAAGTAAGGTCTCTTTTATATCTTTAAAATGTCGGAAATGGATGACATTTTAGCAACCCAACAACAACTAATCGAAGCCGTAGATAAGCTCTTCACCAATTTCAAGAAGGATGGTGCAGAGCGCAAGACCGCAGAATACTTACGTCGTCGATTAGCTGTATTGGAACAATCCTTTACAGAGTTCCATAATAATCACATGACTTTGATATCTTTTGGTGATCAATCTCATACATATTTCAGTACTGACCAATACGATCAAATGAAGGAGAAATATAACAACATTAAGACTATTATACAAAGCTATAACCCTCTCGCAAACAGACCGCAAACCCCGGAATTGAAACCTCCTTCGTTCCAACCTACTGCGGAATCTCAAACCTCGAACCTCGCATCCCACGCTGCTTCTAAAACCCCTGCTCTTGAAGAGAGTAAAGCTGAAACTCTCTTCAAAAAGCAAGCTACCAATTTTAAGGCTTTCTTGAGAACTTCTTCCAATATCAACCTTGATCTCGTCACGGAAAAATGGGAATTTGAAGATATCCTGAAGACTATACAATCCCGTTGGGCGGCTATTGACTCGCTTCATTGGGAGCTGGACAACGAGTATGGCGGATCAAACCCCAAATACGAAGAGCAATTCACCCATTACGAGGAGTATTATAACAAAATAAAGAAAGACATCAATAAGAAAATGTGGTCCGTTGCGCATATTGAAAAATCTACTCCCAAAATGGAGATAGTCACCTTTGATGGAAACTACAATAAGTGGATTTCGTTCAAAGACCTTTTTACCGAAGCAGTGCACAACAACCCCTCTTTGTCAAATGCACAAAAGATGCAGTTTCTAAAGAGTAAGATCAAAGGTGAGCCCGAAAAATTGATCCAACATCTCCAAATAAGCTCCAACAATTATCCCGTATGCTGGAATATCCTCAATCATCGTTATAATAATAAACGACTGATCTTTACATCTTATCTTAACAATCTCATGAATATCCCCGCAAACCAGCATCAATCATCAAATCATATAAAACGCATTCACGACACTACATATGAGAGCGTGAATGCTATCAGGAATCTGGGAGTCGATGTGTCTTCCTGGGACCCATTCCTGGTATGTTTATTGTCTCAAAAATTGGATGCAGATACATACGAGGATTACCTACAAGCCTTAAAAGCCCCGCGAGAGTTGCCCGTCTTGGAAGATTTCCTTAATTTTTTAGAAACTAAATTTATGATGCTGGAAACTTCACGTAAGAAGATTGAGAATTCCACGCAGAAATCACCCCCATCGCAATCCAACAACAATAATAAACCATCATTTTCAAAGGGGTCCAATTACAAACGAAATTATAATAATCCTATAAAGAATTACTCAACAAACCAAGTTTCGCAATCGTCAAAGTCCAAACGCAAAATTAACTATCGCAAGCAATGCCCTATTTGCGACTCCAATGATCATCGAATTCATGCATGTCTAAAGTTATTGGAATTGCAACCTAATGAACGAAAAAATGCTATTGATAACTTGAAACTTTGCATCAATTGTTTACATTATCACGAAGGCAAAAAATGCCTTTCCGAAATAAGGTGCAAAGAATGCAATAAGGAACACAATACCATTTTGCATGAATCTTTTACGTCACATCGATCAGGGTCAAATGCAGCCACGATTACGAAATCGCCTTCTCAGCAGCAAGAAACTAACACAGTTGCATCGCTTCGTAGAGAACCCTCAGAAATATTGCTTGCCACAGCAATAATTAACGTACAAGCAGTGGACGGATCTTACCATAAAATGAGAGTTCTTTTAGATCAAGGGTCACAGACATCCATTATTAGGGAAAGCGCAGCTCAGTTGTTAAGACTACCGCGACGGAAATGTAACGGCTATATCTCTGGAATAGGCAATAAGGAAAACAACTGCAAGGGCATGATTACCATCAAATGTTCGTCGCTGGTTAGCGATTTCACCTTTGAAACGGACGTTTATATAATGAATAGACTCATAAATAACTTACCCAGCTGTACCTTGCCTAAGCCAGACTGGCCTACTCTGAACCAAATAACTCTTGCAGATCCCGAATTTTACAAAAGTAGGCCTATTGATATCTTATTTGGGGCAGATATCTATTCCACTATCCTTATGGACGGTATCTGTCGATCAGAAGGTGTGTTGCCCATTGCCCAACAAACCCAGTTGGGATGGATCTTAAGCGGCAACTACAAAACGTACCATTGCAATGTGACCCTAAATAATATCGAAGATATGCAGCAATTTTGGGAAGTGGAGGACATACATGAACCTCTAGCAATATCAGAAGAAGATCAAAATTGCATCGAATTTTACCAAACTTCGACCTCCAGACGGGCAGATGGAAGCTACGTCGTTAAAATACCCTTCAAAAAAGATTTTGAGAACAATTTAGGCGAGTCGAAAACAAAATCGATTGCTCAATTTTTCCAAATAGAGCGGAAATTAAGTAAGCAACCAGCTCTGGCATGTGACTATAAAATGTTTATTTCTGAATACTTAGAGCTCGGACATATGACACCCGTTGCGCCACACGTACAGCCGGACTGCTACTTGTCGCACCATTGCGTCCAACGATCTGAGTCATCAACTACCAAATTGCGTGTTGTCTTTAATGCCTCGGCAAAAACCTCGAGCGGATACAGCCTCAATGATCTCATGTGCCGAGGACCCAATTTACAACAAGACCTTCAGAGCCTTATCTTAAAATGGAGACAATTTAGATACGCTTTTACAGCAGATATAGAAAAAATGTTTCGCAAAATCTGGCTACATCCCGATGACCAGAAATATCAGAAAATTATCTGGCGAAACCATCAATCTCAACCTTTAAAAGAATACCAGTTAGCGACAGTTACCTATGGCACTAAAGCCGCACCATTTTTGGCCATGATGACACTGAAGCAACTGGCCATCGATGAAAGGCCAAACTATCCACAAAGTTGCGCTCCTGACATCTTAGAACACTCGTTTTACATGGATGATCTCATGCATGGTGAACACTCAGCGACAGCAGCTAAACAGCTCAAAGCAGAGATGATCAGCCTCCTCAAATCAGGCGGATTTAATCTCAGAAAATGGCGATCAAACTTGCCGGAATTAATAGATAGTTCAGATGCACTTCAAAAGGAAGACTTTGACTTTAAGCAACCGGAATCAACCAAAACATTAGGTCTTCGGTGGGAACCCAAAAATGATCAATTCATTTTTCATCCTATAGAATTTATCTCCAGAAACATCCTTACAAAAAGACAATTCCTATCTCAAATATCTAAAATTTTTGACCCCTTGGGCTGGTTAGTACCAGTCACAATAAAACTTAAGATCTTGTTCCAAGAATTATGGAAATCTGACCTGGGTTGGGACAACCCTGTCCCTCAAGAAATCGCGTCAGAGTGGAATACTATTAAAGCCGATCTATCTCATATATCTCGATTTAAAATACCACGTTGGATTCAAACCCAGGCAAAGGATATCATCGAACTCCATGGCTTTTGCGACGCTAGCACAAAAGCATACGCATGCGTCGTGTATTGCAAAATACAGAGAGAAAATGAAACTCATGTGACCCTTATTGCAGGGAAATCAAAAGTAATACCGCTGAAAAAACCACAATCGATACCGCGTCTGGAACTCAGCGGCGCTCTCTTGTTGTCAAAACTTATGAGAAAAATCATCTCATCCCTATCGAGCTACAAGGTGCATGTTTATGGTTGGATTGATTCAACGGCTGTTCTAGGTTGGTTAAGTGGTGAACCGGAGAAATGGAAACCCTTTGTTGCGAATCGAGTGAGGCTAATTACTGAAATAATCCCTAAAGATAACTGGAGTTACGTAAAATCCAAAGAAAACCCCGCAGATTGCGCAAGCCGCGGTTTACCTGCTGCTCAATTAGCCTATTATTCACTGTGGTGGCAAGGGCCCGACTGGTTACCACAATATAAGCCTACAGAATCTCATAATATGCCGATTTATACGAGCATTACAAACGCAGAACTCAGAAAGAAAGAGGCAGTAAATACGGTCATTTTTAACCCCGAAAATTCAATAATCAATCAACTATTACCAAAATATAGCACTTTAAGGAAAGTTACCCGAGTATTAGCTTACATCAACAAGTTCATCGACATTGTTGCTTACAAGAAAAAACGCACAAGTTTTCTTACTCTGCAAAATATAAAGACAGCAAGAGAAATGGTAATTAAGCACGTCCAAAACGAATATTTCTACGAAGAAATATCACGGCTGAAAAGGAATGAACCACTAAATAAGAAAAGCCAGATTCTTAATCTCAATCCCATACTAGACAATAATCAAATGCTCCGTGTCGGTGGCAGACTTAAACATTCGAATCTTGATCCAGAAATGAAGCATCCTATCATAATCCCGAATCAATCGAAACTAGCAGATCTAATCATAGATGAATCCCACGAACTTGTATTTCATGGTGGAGTAAAAATGACTACTGGATTTATAAGACACAAATACTGGATTCTTGGTGGAAATAGAGCCACAAAGAAACGAATAAGAATGTGTGTCAAATGTAAAAGAAACAATCCAATACTACAACATCAAATCATGGGTGACCTACCTCCAGCACGATTGATTCCTAACAGACCTTTTTACCACACAGGAATAGATTACACCGGACACATCCTTATTAAGGCCAACAAAGGCCGTGGCATTAAAACCAGTAAAGGATATGTCGCAGTTTTTGTTTGTATGGTGACCAAAGCCATACATTTAGAAATTGTCTCAGATCTCACAGCGTCAGCATTTATTGCCGCGCTTCGTCGAATGTCGGCTAGAAGGGGAGTTCCAGGGCACATCTATAGTGATCAAGGAACCAACTTCATAGGAGCCAACAAAATTTTAAAACAAGAGCTTGCCGAAATCTCCTATATCTTGTCGGACCAAGAAGTAACCTCGACAATCGCTGAAATGAATTCATGGCCATCTGCTGGCGGACTCTGGGAAGCTGCAGTGAAGAGCCTAAAACATCATCTCAAGCGGGTCGTGGGTGAGCAAAAATTAACCTACGAGGAATATATTACCCTACTAACCCAACTCGAGGCTTGTTTGAACTCCAGACCACTGTGCCCTCTGACAGAAGACCCTGAGGATTTGGATTTTTTGACCCCGGCGCACTTCTTAGCAAGTGGCCCCAACTTAACGATTTTCGAAACAGAGCATGACCTCAGAACACGGTGGCACTTGACGCAAAAAATCTATCAAGATATATGGGATAAGTGGAAGACTGACTACCTCTCGCAGCTTTCTACGAGAGTCAAATGGCGACAGCAACAAAGGAATCTCAATCTTAATGACATCGTCATTATAAAGGACGACAACCTTCCACCAGGAAAATGGAGTCTAGGTCGCGTAATAGCGCTGCATCCTGGAAGTGACGGACACATAAGGGTCGTCACACTTAAAACCAAAAATGGGGTCTTAAAACGCCCAGTTGTAAAACTGTCCTTACTGCCAACAAATAAAAATGATCAAGATCCAAATGGCCCAAAGGTTGATAATAAACTGCCAGCGGCGAAGAAAAAACGTCCTATCTCATTTTCAGCAATGGTTTTATCTTTGACATTATTTATGCTGACACTAATAAACACCACTCAAGCATCCTATAACTTCACCCCGCTGACAAACAATAGTGTATACTTTGACAAAGTATCTAATATGCACTTAATTAGAGATGATTGGCATTTAATAGTCTATTATGACACAAATCCATATCAAGAAGGAATGGCGGCACTAACAAAGTATATCAAGTACCTTGAAACCTTATGCTCAACGATTAGAACACAAACACCTTGCGACGGCGTCATGTTACAACTCGAGCACGAGTTCGAAGAAATCAAACATTATGATAATATTGTCATGATAAATGACTCGCTTATGACTAATAAGAAACGTCGGCGACGCGGCTTGCTAGACGGGGTAGGCTACGTTGCAAATAGTTTATTCGGAGTGTTGGACCAACGATTTGCAGAAAAATATGAGAAGGATATTGACCTTTTAAAGCATAATGAAAACCACTTATACAACCTCTGGAAAAACCAAACGTCGGTCGTAGAAGCTGAATTTAATTTAATGAAAAGGATTGAGAATACTATAAACAAACATCACAAAATAATAAATCAAAGGCTTAATTCTCTCCAAGATTCTTATAAAAATCTCGCTCAGCAAGTGCAAAACATAACCATCGTCACTGACTTCATAACCTCGACTTTCACTGCCAACAACTTGTTGTATACCCTTCGACGAATCCAGGACTCAATTTTAGATACAGTAACTGATATTTATTGTGGAAAATTAGATTTTCACTTGATATCGCCGAAACAACTCAGATCTGAGCTAAACATAATATCAGCACAAATATCTGGAGACTTGGTAGTTCCTGTCGACAACTTTAATCTTAAAGATCTGTACAGCTTGCTCAAAGTAAGAGCCAAATACTCTGGCAAATACCTAATAATAGAAATAAAAATACCCCTGATTGAAAGAGATATTTACGAGGTATTTAATCTTATCCCGGTTCCACGCATTGTGAAAGATAACAGGATGATGAAGGTCGAAACTATCTCTGAATTAGCAGCCATCAACATGAGAAAGGATTCTTATTTAACTATCACAGACACGGATCTGCAGTCATGCGTATTACAAAACCCTGTGACTATTCTGTGTCATATCAGAAAGCCTATTCACCACATGAAAGATGATCATAGTCTATGCGAGACGATCCCAGGCACAAGAACTTGTAAAACTAAAACTACCCCGTGCAAGGATGACTGGAGAGAGTTAACATCAGAAAACAAGTATTATTATTTATGCTGCAATGAATGTAACGTCAAACTTCTATGTGAAAATCAAGTTGAGGCAGTTAGGTTATCAGATGCTGGTCTGTTGCGTGTTGGGGAAGGCTGTCTAGTAAAAACAGAAAATTTTATGGTGTACTCAAACAAAAGATTGTCTAGTAAAATTAGTACGACGAGAAATATTATCTCACCTGAAATATCACCAATTAATCACATAATAAATATCACTATGCCAGAAATCTCATATGAGCATAATCCCAATAACTCAGATGACCTCAGGCAATTTGAAGCCATTAAGAGAAGTCTTGAGATCATGAAGCAGAGTGAACCTTTGAGCACTAATATCTCCTACCACGACGTCCACCAGTATACCGCTATATATCTCATCATATTGGGCATCTTGTTATTGGTGGCAGCTTACTGTTTTAAACGTTGGCGTCAAAGGCAACGTAAAGGAAATCGCTCCACTTCTGCAGCAGAGCGGTCTACAGCCCCTGCGGCAACTGCGGTGCCATCTCCACACACCGTTGCTGATAGTGTTGTGATTGAGTGTAGTGAAATTAGGGAAAATGGGCAATCTAGTAGTAAACCAGTGAAAAGTGATCCTAAGCGACTAGCGCTATCTAGTGAGTGCTTACAAAAAAAGGAAGATAGAGGTTCTTCACCGATCTTTCGCGTGTTCTCTCTTCCTGATTTACACTGTAGCGACTCTGTTTAATTTGTAAGGTTACCTTAATCTCACCTACTAACATAACTCACCCTACATAACTATTTTAGTATTAGTTGAACATTGTTTTCACCTTGTTAGTATTAATTTCATTACCCATGTAACTATACCTACCTACTAACCTCATCCTTTTCTCCCTCGGGAGCATGTTCGGGATAATCACCGAACAATAATAAACATGTCAGCATAATTGCGACATCGCGCGCTATGCCCTGAATATTTTATGTATTACCTAAGTAAAATAGTCAGTACGCTTTCGGCCAGCATATCGGGCGCGACTCAACCTCATCTCATTCACCTCATTAGTTTTAATAGTTATCCCAGTTAAGTTACTGAATTATACCTATCTTTATAATCTTTAATCCTAGTTTATATTTATCTCACCCCAACCCCGAACAAGAAGACTCCGACTCCGGTACCTGAGTCAGTTTTCGATCCGTCGGTGTATATTCTCATCTCTTTCGGGCCAGAGTAGTCACATCTTTCCTCTGTAAGTGTTATGTTGTAGTGTCTGTGAAAGTGGTGTGATTTCGGGGCTTTGTCACATGGTGATGCTAACATCGGTTTACGCTTGATCGCATCATCTCTTATGCGTGTGTGCTTAATTCTGGAGTCTTTATTTAGGGAGCCTGACAGATGGAGTCTAAAGGTGGCTAGGGCTGCCTCCTCCCTCACAATTAGGTGTAGAGGTGGGAGTCCCAGCATTGCCTGTAGGGCGGCAGTTGGTGTGGTTCTCATACTACTAGTGATTGCAACACAGGCGAACCGCTGTAGTTTTTCGAGATCTCTTTGGGCTGTGCTGAGGTCTGTCCTGGGCCACCAGACCAGCGAGCCATATGTAATGATTGGTCGGATAACTGTGGTGTATAGCCAGTAGGTGACCATGGGGCTAATCCCCCAATTCCTGCCTAGCAGTCGTTTGCACTGCCACAGGGATATGCTGGCTTTTGTGGTGATATGGTTCATGTGTTTTGCCCAATTCAACTGTTTGTCCAAATAAATGCCCAGGTACTTGGTTTCAGTCGAAAGGCTAAGGGTTGTTCCGAAGAAACGCGGTAATTGCAGTGTCATCGGTTTTCTCTTTTTAGTGAAGAGAATTAGTTCAGTTTTTGTGGGGTTCACTGAGAGTTGGTGCTCGTTGCACCATTCCTCTACTATTTTCAGGGCTTGACGCATGAGATTGCATAGGGTGTTTTCGTGGGTCCCGTTTATTATTATTGTTATGTCATCCGCGTAGCCAACGGTGAAATAACCTTTGTCGTTGAGTGTTTTGATGAGGCTGTCAGCTACCAGGTTCCACAGAAGTGGCGAAAGGACGCCCCCCTGTGGACAGCCCTTCGCGACGATGGCCCTTGTAGTGTCGTTAACCGTGACTTGGACCGCTCTCAGTTTGAGCATATTGGTGATCCAACCCCCTAGGGTCGGGTCTATGCCGTGTCTGTCGAGGGCCGTGTTTATACTGTTGAACATGGTCTTATCGAAGGCGCCCTCAATGTCAATGAAGGCAGCCAATGCTGAGCATTTGTGGTCCACTGCGCATTCAATTTTAGAAACCACGTTGTGCAACGCGGATTCTGTTGATTTGCCTGTGGAGTACGCGTGTTGTTGTTTGTGCAGTGGTTGCTCTCGGAGAGGCCCATCACGGATGTGCCTATCGCAGAGTCTTTCGAGGGTTTTCAGCAAGAAGGATGTGAGGCTTATAGGTCTATATGCCTTGGGTTGTGTGTAATCAGTTTTGCCAGGTTTGGGTATGAAGATAACTTTCACCTCGCGCCATCCGAGAGGTATGTATCTTAGTGCTATGCAGGCCCGATAGATCTCCAACAGCCATGGCGTGAGATAATCTACCCCCCACTGTAGCAGGGCTGGGAAGATGCCGTCCAGCCCCGCTGACTTGTATGGCTGAAAGGTGTTGATAGCCCATTTTATCCGGTCTACTGTTACTATATTGTGGGCTCTTGACCAGTCTTGTTCCGTTGGGGTCCATTCGGGTTCAGCCTCCCATGTCCTGTTCTCCAGGACTTGACAGTCCGGGAAGTGAGTTTCGAGAAGGACCTTGCTGGTTTCATAGTCGGTTTGTGTGTATGAGTTGTCGGGTTTTTTCAGCGCGCCGAGGGATCGGTCCTGATCAGTTGATAGGATTTTCCGTACCCTTGCGGCCTCATTATTTGTTTCAATGGATTCACAGAATTTCCGCCATGCCATCCTCCTGGCGGTTCTAGTCTGTTTTTTGTATGCATATTGGGTCACTTTGTATATCTCCCAGTCTTCCGGGAGTCTCGTGTTTTTTGCTCTGTTAAATTGCTTACGCAGCGTCTCTCTGAGTTTACCAAGTTCAGCGTTCCACCAGGGGTTCCTCTCGTTCCTGCTTTGTGGCGCTCTTGATTTACAGCATGCGTGGTAAGCTTCTGTTAGGTATTTGGATAATTGCGTTACGGTGTGTTCTAATTGTGCTTGGTCCCTTACGGTAGCCAGTGCTAGATGTCCAGCTAATAGTGATGCTAGAAGGCTTTTGAACCCGGGAACGTTGGTACGTCTCGGGTTTCGCCTTGGTTCGGGTTTTTTGGTGTTTGTGGTTAGTGTAAAGCGGATCCTTCTATGGTCTGAGCAAGAAGGCTCGTCCGATACGTGCCAATTAGTGATGAGGTTTGTTGCGTTTTCAGTGGCAAGTGTTAGATCTATGATTGTTTGTCCCCGGGCCGTGACCCAAGTGGGTTCTGTGCCACGGTTAACAATGTTAAGATTAGTAGAGAATAAAAAGGTGGATAGTACCTCTCCTCTGGGGTTCGGTGTGACACTGCCCCAGAGCGGGTGGTGGGCGTTTGAATCGGTACAGATGATCAGGTCCAGACCGGCGCGCTCACAGTGCTGCACCAGGACAGCCAGCTCCTTTGGCGGGCAATCTGTGTCCTCACCTGGCATGTATGCCGAGGCCAGCACAACATTCGGAACGCTGTCTTCGGTATGGAGCCTGACAGCTGTCAGGTCTCTGGAACAGAATTGTGTTAGTGACGTAAAGGGAATATCTTTGGGTATGTAGATGCAGGTTCTTGGCTTTTCTGAGCCATGTGTGTTGAGAATTACCTTACCTCCGATGTTACCGAGGCCGCATATTCTATTGTTCCTGATCCACGGCTCTTGGATCAGTGCGATGGTTCTGGGCTTTACCTCCAGTGCTCTGCGTAAGCTAGCCGTGGCAGTTTGGCTATGCTGGAGGTTGGTTTGGATGATGTTGAGGGGTGGGGATGGAGGTGTGGTGGGGTTAGTCAGTGGTGGATCCATCAGATAGTCCCTCCATCTCCACCTCTCTGTAGTTGTCGTCGTGTCGGTCGCCCGGCGACGAGGCAAGGAGCTGCTCGCTCCAGCCAGGTGACTCGGGCGGTATGGAGTCAGCGTTATCGGCCATTACCGTACGAACCATCACCTCCTCGAGGTGGGTAATGTCCGCGTAGCTTGTCGGGGTCGTCGTCGGTTCCGTCGTTTGTTCTGATGGGTTTCCATCCGTGCTGTCAGTCTGGGTGTCAGAGGGTCGGGTCGTGGGCCAGAAACGCACGTATATCGACCCCAAGAGGTACGATATCCGTCGCTCCCGCCCCACGACCTTTTCGGCTTCCTCCGGTGGCAGCCCCAGGCTCAGGTAAGTCCCATGACGGTCGCCACCGACGGTTGTCGCCCTGTATAGTGACCACCTGCTAATGTCGTACCAGGTATTCTGACGGCTCAGAATACCATGGAGCCTGCCCACGTCACCTCTGTAACGAGGGACGAAGAGCGAGGCTCGGACACGGGTGGGCACGTCGGTCTGCTTCATCACCGTCAGTGAAAGGTCGTTGTCGGGGAGTTTTATGAGGGGAACATTCTGGGTCAGCCAGGTCAGAGCGTAGTCATCTTCACACCACAGCTGCACCGTGCCCTCCGCTACCCGCGGGTATCCGCGGAAGGCCGGGAGCGGTGTCGTCGTGTCTGTGTCCAGCATTCTGTCCTCTAGTGCGGTCTTAATATGTTCGGCCTCCTGTATAGTCAACTCTCTGCCGGGGTGGGGAAGGCAGATTGCTACCGCCAGCCGTGCAGGAATATCCTTCGTAGCCCGCGCGTAGGTCCTCTGCCCCCCCTGAGCCAAGTGGATTCGCACCCGCTTGGCGTCCCCTTGCAGTGTGCTTGGCGAGGCTGTGTCGTCGGGGCGCTCCCTCTTCAGTGGCGCGGTCCCACTTGGTCCAGGTGTCGGGTTTGGGGAGCATGGCGTGGTCTGTTTGGCTTTGCGCGCAGCTCCACCGCGCTTGCTCCTGGTGTGTCTGGGTTTTAGTCCGTCGTGGGTTCTGTCAGTGTCTTGGGGTCGGTTTGCGACCCTGGCAGATTCTGTCGCGTCCGGTCGCTTTTCGCGCTGGGTTACTTCCACGCGTACTTGCGGCTGGTCGTGTGGCCCCGCGTCCGGCCGCTTTTCGCGCTGGGTTGCCCCTTCGCGTACTTGCGGCCGGTCGCGTGGCCCCACGTCCGGCCGCTTTTCGCGCTGGGTTTCCCCTTCGCGTACTTGCGACTGGTCGCGTGGTTCCGCGTCCGGCCGCTTTTCGCGCTGGGTTTCCCCTGCGCGTACTTGCGGCTGGTCGCGTGCCACTCCTTCAGCGTCCGATTGCGCTTCGCTCTGGCTGGTGCCGTCGCGGGTGTTGCGCTTTCGGTCGCCTACTTTTCTCTCGCGGGCCGTGATTTTTCCGCGCTTTTTACGCGAGCGTACTCCATCACCTACAGCCGGGAGAGTTGTAGAACTGCCAGTTCCGCTGTCCTTCCCCGTGACTGTCTGTCTGTGCTGGTCTGGGTCGTTATCTGGGTAGTTGGTGCTGCTCCGCACGACACTCTGTTGCCAGGGGTTCGTGGGGGGCATACACCGTGAAGCGGGTGTCGGGGTCGAGTCAGTGGGCGCGTTGGACGCTGCCGAGGTCTGGTTTGTGGGCGCGTTTGTCGCTGCCTGTGTAGTGGGCGCTAAATCAGCAGCCGGCCGTGCCGTAAAGCGCGGCATGAGTTGCTCGATGATGCAGTTTGATGCTCCCCCCATATTACGTTGGGAGCTAACCGCCGAAGCGGTGTGGGATTCCCCGGCTTGGCCGGGACCCACCTGGGTATCAAGTTTGTCTCGCTGCATGTTCATATCGTAGGGGGGTGGGCTTTTATTGGGGTTCGAGGTTACCCTTCCTCGGGGACCGACGGGATTAGGGGATAGGAGGGAGGGAGTTTGATGGATAGAGGTGTGGGTTTCTTGGGGGGTCACCCTAGGCCTGGGAGTTGACCTAGGGATTTAAGGATCGACGGGATGTGTATGGATACGGAGGGATGGCTTGTTTAGGTGGTGGGCACATAGGAGAGTGGTGTATAGGTTACCCTAGGCCTGGGGTTTGGCTTTCGGGAACTTCTCTTGTCCGGGATCTTATATCAGATGCCCCGACCGCAGGATCGCCAAAGGCAAAGGTAGCCGCCATCAGTCGATCCCGCAAGCCGGAGTTGGGCTATCCGCAACCTGCCCACCCGCTCGGTTGCATGAGAAGAAGTGCCTGGCAGTCCGGGCCGCCCCACCACGGATGTACGTATACATTCGCGTTGGGTCGACCCAGCCTCCCCCGAGGTACACACATTATATTGCATCGCAGCAAAGGCAAGACCACAGACAAGACAGAAGAAACTCCACAGATAAAAAACATATTTTTGTCTATTAAGATAGGACATTGCTCATCATTCATCACTCTCCCTCAATGTTCTATCTTTCAACTCCTACACTACACAAATACACAACTTTATGTTGCTCAATACTTACTAAAACTTATAAACTACTCACATCCTATACTAATTAGTATTGACACTCTTTGTCAACTAGCTACCTATACTTAACATTCACACTTGAACACTGAATATTGCTCAACATTAATGCCGTACCATACCCACACAATATGATATTAAACCCTACTTCATTCTTACTAAAGTACTAAATATAATCCCATACATTTAACTAAGTTAATAAACTGAATTTTAGGCAATGGTTTAGTCAAAATATCTGCAATTTGTTCTTTAGTTGAAACATACTTTACACATATTATACCTTCTTCTACTTTCTGCTTAATAAAGTTATACTTCACATCAAGATGCTTCACACGTTTCTGATCTGGATTTTTAACAATTTTTATAGTGCTAGTATTATCTTCATAAATAGTAACATTTTTAACACTAATATTTAAATCAACTAATAACTTGGTAAGCCAACATGCTTCCATAGAAGCTTCACAAAGAGATACCAACTCAGCCTCTGTGGTACTAAGAGCAACAGTAGGCTGCTTTCTAGATTTCCATATAATAGTATTATTAAATAATTTAAATAAGTAACCTGAGGTTGACCTTCTATCTGTTGTGTCTCTTGCAAAATCTGAATCTGCATAACCAACCAAAACATTATTCAAATCACAATTACTCTTACTATAAACCAAATTATAATCCACAGTTTGTTTAATATATCTTAACAATCTTTTCAAGGCTTTAAATAATTTTTCACTTGGTTGAGACTGAAATCTACTAAGGTAACCCACAGCAACGGCAATATCCGGTCTTGACTCTATCATAGCATACATTAATGAACCAATTAAAGATCTACATTTATATTCCCAACTAAACTCTACTTCATTACTATCAATATCTAAAATAAAATTTTGATCCATTGGTTTGTCACAACCCTTACAATCTTGCATATTATATTTCTTTAAAACTCCCTTAAGGTATTTAGATTGATTAATAAGAACATCCCCTGGTAACTTGTTTATAGAAATCCCCAAATATTTTAAATTATTACTTCCCATATCTTTCATCCTGAATTTAGTACATAAAAACTGTTTTACCATATTAATTTCCTTTAAATCTCTACCTATAATAAGCAAAATGTCGACATACAATAATAAATACAAATCCCCATTCATATACAGACAATAATCATTTTGTGACCTTTCAAAACCATACTCTATAATTGTTTCATTCAATTTTTCATTCCAGTATTTAGGTGACATTTTCAAACCATACAATGACTTTAACAACTTTAATACATGACCTTCAGGTACCACTAACCCCTCAGGTGGTTTTAAATGAACATCTTCCTTAATGTCTCCATATCAAAATGCTCCCTTTACATCCATCTGGCTAATATGTAAATCCTTGTATGCAACTATTGACAGTAAAATTCTTAAAGTCTGGAGTTTCAATACAGGAGAATATGTGTCTTCTATTTTATCATGTTGTTTAAAACCACGAACTACAAGCCTTGCTTTATATATTTCTTGATCTGCAAGTTCCTTTTTAGTAAATATCCATTTACAATCAATCAATTTGTTATTTTCCTTTATAGGTACTATTTTCCAAGTCTTACTCTCATCTATCACTTTCAACTCTTCTTCAACAGCTTTATTCCATAATCTTTCATCTTCTCTTCCTTCAATATCTTTGTAGTATATAGGTATATTTTCACCATTAGTCAATAGAGCATATGTTTCTCCATCGTCATCGTCTAAATTCATCTCATAATCTTCTTGCCACTTCGGTTTCCTTCTCTGTCGATTTTCTCTCCCTGATTTTATGCTCTCTTCATTATTTGTCTCTTCTTCCCTTTCAGAGATCTCTTCTTCAGTTAACCTTATCCTTAATACTTTCATTCTTTTCCTTTCATTGTCATTATTTGCTTTTCTTGGTTTGTCATTGTCCAGTATGTGTACATTATTATAGTCATTATCTTTTTTCTTCCTCTCATCGAATATAACATTTCTAGCTACTACTGTCCTATTACTCTCTTCATCATACAACCTATAACCTGAAGTACTATATCCTACCATTATCATTTTCTTACTGTGATTGTCTAATTTTTGCCTTAATTGATGTGGGATATGATTGTATGCAATGCTACCAAATGTACGCATTGATGAAACATCCGGTCTTATTCCTGTCCACAATTCACTGGGTGTCTTATCTCTTCCCACTGTTGGGCTTCTATTTGTTACATATGCTGAATACAACACAGCATCACCCCAGAACTCCTTGTCCAATCCTGAATCTAATAAAATTGTCCTAGCCTTATCCATTATAGTCCTATTTATTCTTTCTGCTACACCATTCATCTCAGGGTTGTAAGCAACTGTGTATTGAATCATTATACCATTCTCATTACAAAATTGTTGTAATTCTTTTGAAGTATACTCTCCACCAGTATCTGATCTAAGTTTAAGTAAGTTAGTATTAAAATAATTTGTAATTAATAATAATAACTTTTAAATTTATCACATACTTCAGACTTTTCTTTTAAGAGATATATCATAGTAAAATGTGTATAGTCGTCAATAAATGTTAAGAAATATCTATAGCGTTCCCTAGATACAGGAGATATTGGTCCACACACATCTGTGTGTACCAATTCCAACGGTGCTTTAGCTCTATATCCTAACCGATTAAATGGTTGTCTCGTCATTTTACCTAGTACACATGGTTCACACAGCAAATTCTCATTTATTCACACCAGTTTCTCACTTAATCCATATACTAAAGTTTTATTAAAAAGCAAACTTAAATTCTTCAATCCTAAATGTCCAAAACGTCTATGCCACAGCTGTACCACCTCTTCATCATTTTTATTTGACACAAAATTACATGAATTAAAATTTGGTTCCGTTTCAATAGTGTACAATGACCCTTCACTATTTCCTATCATAATTAAATCATTAAAATAATAAACTCTAACCTTACTTTCTGAAAATTCAACATGCATATTATGGTTTCCTAATTTAGATACAGACAGCAAATTTTTTCTCAGTTCCGGTACATAGTATACATTACTAATTGTACAGTTTATTGACCTTTTACCTCCAAAACATTTCACTCTTAAATTACCAATGCCTACTGCATTTAATACAACACTGGCCTTTGCTGCAGCAATAGCCTTAGGAACTGTCAAATCTACATACTCTGTAAATAAGTCTTTTCTATTTATAGTCTACATACCAAATTAATTCCTTCCTTCCATCCTTATCTTTCTTATAATTATTTGCTGGACGCTTCTCGTCACTTCTACCTGCCATGAATGTCATATCATTTTCTTTTTCTGCTGCAAATGTATAATTATTATTTCCTCGACCTTGTCCTATTCCTCTCCATCCATGTCCTCGTCTGTTATTTGGTCCTTGTCCTCTTCTATAATTCCATTCTTGTCCTCTTACTTGTGAAAATCCTATTCCTTGTCCTCTTGAAGATCCTTGACCTCATCCTTGTGAAAATCCTTGACCTCGTCCTTGTGAAAAACCAAATCCTCGTTCTCTTGAAAATCCTTGACCTGGTCCTTGTCTATATTCATATTCAGGACCTTGTCCTTCATTAAATCTGCTTCTACACTGGTTTTGTTTATGTCCAGGCTGATGACAATTATGACATAAGAAGGCATTACTATAGTTTTGTCCTTTATTTTATTATCTTTTTGCCTCTTTTCTTCTTCTCCTAATAGTCTTTCTTTAACAAAATCCAGTTTTATGTCGGTCATTGTTTCTAGTGTTGTAACGACTACTTCGTACGACTTCGGCATTGACAGCAAAATGTAATGATTTTTTTCTTCGTCGTACAAGACGGTTCCCGGCTAATTCAAAGAACATGCCCTCCATGCAGCCAAAGTGTTTTGCCAAGGACGTTTTTTCATTATACATAGTTTCTCCTAACTTTCTTCTTAAAAAGGTTTCCCCTGCGTACCTTTTTTCATGAAATTAGCTTCCAGACGTTTAATCATATTGTACGCTGTATTTTCGTTTCTAATATATTCCAAATGTGTGTCCGCCATTCCACCTATTATTATATTTTGAGCCTTCGCTTCTAACTTTTTGTTTTCGGGCCGACTTGCAAACGCGACACTCGTAATCGCTTCCACGCATTCATACTCCCTCAATAAACTTTTTATTCTAAATAACCAAGTCGCAAACCCCGTCCCATCAAATTGTTTTATGTTATACGTTTTGCATTCCGCCATGTTGATCACTTAAAATTTTCGACGCAATAATTATGTCCATCACCAATTAACACTTTCGTTGTTTTAGAACCTCGGCACCACTGTTGGGGATTTCATTTGATTTAGATTCACATTTGAATAAAAGTCACGTCTTATTCATTTTCTTGTTATATTATTTTTCGTACACACATTACATTGCATCGCAGCAAAGGCAAGACCACAGACAAGACAGAAGAAACTCCACAGATAAAAAACATATTTTTGTCTATTAAGATAGGACATTGCTCCTCATTCATCATAAACGTATTTGCGATTCTTGGGACTTTAATTGGCACCAGTATATCCTCCAAAGATATTACACGGACCGTAGTTTGACGACCACTGCCCTAAACCTTTATAGAGTTGAAGAATTAGGTTAGTTCCGCTATGATCTAGTCCCACTATGCTCAACTCTAAAAATACCTACTAAAATCCGCTATGCACGAAATCACATTCGCGGGCAATGATGAAGAAAAGTGTTGCAGTGTAATATTTTATTTAACCATTTAAAAAGTAAGCTGAGAAAACTTAGCATGTAAATGCCGTTACTTACGCGTTCCGTTTCATCATACAACGGACACTCGCTTCGCCGCCACTCAACACGTCGCGTCATTCATTTTAAAAACAAAGAGCCCATCCATTCCATAGAACTGTGGAAAACGAAACGTCTTGCCGTAAAAGAGAAACTTTACCTAAAAATATTATCACATCACATCACATCATCAGCCTATTAATGTTCCCACTGCTGGGACACAGGCCTCCTCTCTGTGAGAGGGAATGGGCCGTAATCCACCACGCGGGCCCAGTGCGTGTTGGTGGATGTCACATGTCTTCGAATTTTTGGTTCTAAGACATGCCGGTTTCCTCACGATGTTTTCCTTCACCGTTTTGAGAGCAAAAATATTATATATAACTATAATTTCGATATTTTTTATTTAATTTCAATATTTCTCTTAATTTAATTTAATTCAAACACTTTTCATTCTAACTGTACCTTCCATTATTTACGTAGTATCGAAGAATTTCGTGCATAGCGGGACATTTTAGTAGGTATTTTTCGAGTCGAGCATAACGGGCCTAATCGGAAGAATTCACCTGATTCTCTGGCTGCTATTACGAAATTCACAGTCGGAAAATAACTACAAACCTTAAATCCCATGAGCAGAAACCGTGCTTACGTCCACCAGACTAACGGGAATATCTCACATCAATCATCATAAAAACACTAAAGTACAGAATCGCTAATAACTTCCCCAAAAAAAGCGCCACTATTTTTTTCCTCAGAAAATACGCCTTTCATAAAATAGTGAGCAATCTTCATTGAACGCGTTATTCCGCCCTCGTAAACTACGTACAAACGATGAAATATCAAGTTACTCGTATACATTCCAGTAGAAGCTGACCTCGCATTCTATAGGCTTGCAGCGACATCAAACTCTAAGTATTTATTGCAATTAAAGCAAATGATTTACATAATACCAATAATCACCATGGTGTCAAGAAGTTGGTCAGTGAGAAAGATGAAGCTAATTTTGTTGTCGTTCCAAATCCTAGATCTTTATGGAGAAGATCCTAAAAGAAACTCCATGGACAGTATTTTAAGAAAATCATCTAAAGGTAATTATTACTGCTACAAGTAAACTACATCTATAGCCACTCAATCTTGCAGAATTAACCACATGTTAGATATAATTATATATTATACCCGGCTGAGCAGAGAATTCATCCTTAGCAACAGAAAATGGTTCCATTCAAATTTTCATGGTATTTTTTTTTCCGGGCTGCACAGAAAGGGTTATGTTTTTAATTCTGGTGAGTGATCGATGTCGCCTGATGGTAGGCAATGGATGAAGTCTACGACGGAGCAAGCAAGCCTAAAAGATGCCTGTTCACATTTACTAAACTCTTTCTGTACAATGACAGATCAGCTTATACTTGTAGGTAGAAATTTCGCTGTGCGTTCGAGTAGGTATGTATACTGCTCCAGTACCGGTTGCCAACTTATTAACCACCTCATTTTGCCACTCACTACAATGCCTGGCAACTTTAGGTAGTTGGTGCGGTTCCGTACATGCGTTTTTACTAGCTTTTAATTATTTTGCAATGTATGTATGTAAGTGTGTTCCGGCCAAATCTTGATGAGAATTTTAAAGCAGTTATCGTCCACCGATTAAGATGAAATTTTGCATACACGTTTAGTTTGGATGACAATGCATGGTCAGCTAAGTGACGTCATTCTAAATCTAATATAGCGGACGGCCCAAGATGGTGGACTAGTTATTTTTTGTGCACTGCCATGGTATGGGTATCAAATAAAAGGGTTTGCTGAGAAGAATACGAAAAAAGCTAGTTTTTTAAAAAGATTTTTTAATGAATAAATTATTCAAGTAATATGTGAATAATAGATGCTCCTGGATTTTTTTTAACTAACGATAGGCTCGCGTTTGACCACTATCTCGCCTGATAGTTAGCGATGGAGTGGTCAATGGTACATACTTAAAGACCACAAGGTTGTAGCTATCAGGAAACAAAGACTCCGGCATGGAATTCCACTCCTTAGCTGTGCGCACAATGAAAGTATTCGCAAAACGCTTTGTTAAGTGGTGTTTCTTGGTAAGTGGCCATCGTTTCCTGGGAAAACTCGCAATACTAAACGTCGTAGGTGCGTTGTCATTCCGGACAGAAAAACTGAATGTGACACCAGCACAGACAGACACAGCATCGCTGATTGATGGATAGTGGTGCACTTCCTTAACCTCCAGGAAATATAGACGTGAAGCTATTTAAGTAATAGTCGTGGTACATCTACACTGTGCTTTTAAAGCAATAAATTAATTTACTAATCCAATAAATTAATGCTTTAAAAGCTCATTAAAATTTAATGACTTTGTTCCACTAATTTACAAAACCTAAATTACTCAAAACATAGTCGAAGTTAGTCATTAAGTCATTAATTTTAAAACCATAAAGCTATTAATAATCATGTAAACACTACATTAAGATACTGAGTAAAAGTAATTAAGAGCATTTATCTATAATTAATAGACCCGTAAAAGTCAAAATCAAGCGAAATACTGCGATGTTCGCGATAAGAACAAGCCATTACTTGCAACGCTAGGTTATGAAGCTACGAAGAAGATGTTAAGCCGACGACGGAGGTTGTTATGTAAATCATAAGGAACCCTGAATGAAAATGGAAGAAAGTTCAGGTTAGTAAAATTGGAATCGAAATGAAAGGGATCAGTACATTTATCTTAAAGTGGAGTTATGAGATTTCAACCGACTAAGCCTGATTTTAGGAATCGGTAACAACGGGACCCTTTTACTAAGACTCCACTGTTCTTCTGTCTGTCTGTCACCAGTTTGTATCTCATGAACCGTGATAGCTAGACAGTTGAAATTTTCACAGATGATGTATTTCTGTTGTCGCTATAACGCTAAATACAAAAAAAAAACAGAATAAAATAAATATTTATGTGGAGCTCCCATACAACAAACGTGTTTTTTGCCGTTTTTACAATAATGGTACGGAACCCTTCGTACGCGAGTCTGACTCACACTTGACTAGTTTTTATTGAAAGAAATCAATATGTAGGAGCTCATCAATTTTAAAGTCGCAGGCTTCCAACCGTTGCCGCGTTGTGATCGAAACACATTTTTAGCCTGTGATTGAATAGTAGTCAGATCGACTGGATCATGAAGTTTTTGTCGCCGTAAGCCTTTTCTTTGATACCACAAGCCTTACGAAGATTTTCTTGGCCGTTAGCATTCGTCTACCGATAAACTATTTTGTTTTTTTTTTGCTGCCTCCTCGTGTCCTTGTGAAATTGAAAGAAAAGAAAATACATTTATTTAGCGCAAACTGTAAGGTTTTTGGACAAACGAAACAAAAATAAAAAATAGTAAAAACAAAACATGAGAAAAAGTGACTCTTGAAACTCCCTAATGTTGATTCAACATTAGGGAGTTTCAAGAGAAAATAAAACCTTTTTACAAAAAAATACAATCGACTACCAAATGAAACACTACAAAGTGAAAAATTACTTTAGTTTCGGATGTCGGTGTTCCTGTTTTTGTTACTTCGTTTTTTGAGACCGACTTCTGAAATTGAAGTAATTTTTCACTTAGTAGTGTTTTTATTTGGAAGTCAGTTGTATTTTTTGTAGAACGGTTTTTATTTTTCACTTTTCAGTTGTGGTACATAATGAGCAAGTTCAATAGTGAGGTACCATCTATAATGACTTACTTGACTTAAGATCCTATGGCCCCTAGCTGGGGCAGAGGGCTTCCACAGTAGTCCTCCATCGAGACCGGTCTTGAGCTTCGCGCTTCACCTCGCTCCACGTCATTCCGATACTCGTCGCTTCAGCCAATACGGTGCGTCGCCATGTTTGACGGGGACGGCCTCGCTTCCTTTTTCCTTGAGGATTCCAATCCAAGGCCTGTTTAGGAATGTGATCGGAATCCCTCCGGAGCGTGTGACCAATCCAACACCATTTACGCCGCTTGATCTGGCGGTCGATCGGGGTCTCGTGGCATCTCTCCAACAGCTCTACATTAGAGATGATCTCGGGCCAGTAAATTCCGAGGATGCGACGAAGACATCGGTTGACGAAGACCTGGATTTGGCGCGAGATGTCGTTTGTTACCTTCCACGTTTCGCACCCGTAGAGCAGCACGGATTTGACATTGGACCCGAAGATTTTTAGTTTAACTCTTCGGGTCAGTTTCCGTGATTGCCACACAGGTCTCAGCTGTGCGAAAGTAGCTCGCGCTTTGGCAATCCGTGAAGTGATATCCTCTTCAGTTCCTCCAGTCTCTGACACGACGCTCCCGAGGTACGTGAATTTGTGGACGCGTTCCACAACCTCTGTGCCGATTAATATCGGAGAAGGATTCATCACACCTGTACGCATCTCCTGGGTCTTACGGATGTTAATTTTGAGTCCAGTTTTTGCCGCCTCCTGGCGCAGGTCGTTCAGTTTCGACTGCATGGCGGCGTGTGTATGACTCAGCAGGCAAAGATCATCAGCATAGTCCAGGTCTTCCAAGACGTTGGTCAATCCCCACTCAATCCCACGACGCCTGCTATCGTAAATGCGCAACATGATTCCGTCGAGGACGATTATAAAAAGGAGGGGCGAAAGAAGACAGCCCTGGCGGACTCCAGCGTGCACTGCGATGTCCTCCGAAATTAGGCCTTCATGAGTCACATTGCAGGAATATCTCCTATAAATGCTCTCCAATAGGCGGACTATTTTTGGCGGCACTCCAATGTCCAACAGGCGGGACCAGATGCTGGACCACTTCAACGTATCAAAGGCCTTTTCGAAGTCGACAAAGGTAAGATAAATTTCCCTTTGCCATTCTGTTGCCTGCTCGAGAATGATACGAAGAGTGTTGATCTGGTCTGTGCATGAGCGACTCGAACGGAAACCCGCCTGCTCCCCGCGCAGAAGAGGTTCAACGGCCTTCGACAGCCTATCAAGTAATATCTTACAGAAAACCTTAGAGGGAGTCGACAGCAACGTGATGCCTCTCCAGTTGTCGCAACTACTGAGATCACCTTTCTTGGGCACGGTAATTAAAAGTCCCTTGTTCCAGTCATCCGGGAGTTCTTCAGCGGTCCATATCCTTTCGATTAAAGGCGTCAGCACATCGACAGCGGAGGCTAAGTCGGCTTGTAACATTTCCGCCGTTATCAGGTCGAGTCCAGGTGCTTTGCCTGCCTTCAAAGAGAGAATCGCTTCAGTCACTTCAGAGGCTGACGGTGGTTCCATATCGATGTCGAGAGGTTGAGGTGGTGTAGGACCTACCTGCAGCGCGTCAGGCGTCAGAGATGCTGACAATCGGAAGACCTCCTCAAAGTGCTGGCGCCAACGCTGCAGCCGCCCTTCCGACGTCACAATAAGCTGTCCGTCTTTGGATTTAAGCGGCTTCTTCTTCTTGAGCTTACTGTTACCTGCCAAGGTCTTCGTTGCTTTATAAAGCTCTTTCAAGTTGCCGATGTTCGCAGCGTGTTGGGCACGATCAGCAATATCATCAGCCCAACGCCTTCTGTCTGCACGCGTACTGCGATAAATCGCCTTGCGCTTCCGGCGGTATTGAGTATTGAGGTCGGCTCGTTCGGCATCATCACGCGTCTCAAGCAGTTTAAGGTGTAACTTCCTTCTATCCTCAATGAGGCTCCACGTGTGAAGTGACATCCAGTCCTCGCGTGCATGTGTTGACTTATGCCCAAGCACCACGGAGCTGGTCTCTGTATATGCCTTTCTAATGCGGCTCCACTCCTCGTCCACCGAGTCCGCAGCATCCTCCAGTCCAGAGAACCGATTGCGTAGCTCAAGCCGAAACGCCTTACGGGTATCCAAGTTAGACAGCTTACTCACATCGTACCTTCGCCCCACTTTTCCGGGTTCTCCTGTTGCATGGGTTACCGCAACCTTAAGCCGAACTTCAGCAACTACCAAATGATGGTCACTATCCAAATCGGCGCCCCTACGGTTGCGGACATCAAGCAATGAAGAACGCCATTTGGAGCCAATGGCAATATGGTCGATCTGGTTCTTAGTGACTCCGTCGGGTGAGTTCCAGGTGTATTTGTGGTGGTCACCATGAATAAACAATGTTCCTCCGATGGTCAGGTCGTGGTTCTGACAAAACTCGATAAATCGATCCCCATTGTCATTACATACTCCAAGACCGTGTGTACCCATATGCCGTTCGCGGTTAGTGTTAACACTCCCAACCTTTGCATTCAGGTCCCCCATGACGATGACGATGTCTTGCTTCTTTATGCTCCTAAGGGTGGCGTTGAGGGCGTTGTAGAAGTCGTCTTTGGTATCCTCAGGTGATGCATTGGTTGGGGCGTAGCACTGTACAATGGAGATCTTCCGTGCTCTTGAGTTAAAACGGGCGCACATGATCCGGTCTGAGATCGGTTTCCAGCCCAGCAAGCTTTTCCTAGCTGTATTAGAAATAAGGAGCCCCACGCCATACTCGCGCACATCCTCCTCACTTTCTTTACCCGAATACAGCAAAGTCAAGCCCCCGGACGTTCTCAGCTCACCAAATCCGTTTCTTCTCACCTCGCTTAGACCCAGAATCTGCAGCTTGTAGCTGAGCATTACTGCTTCCGCCTGGGCTAGTCTACTGTCCTCGCTCATCGTTCGTACATTCCAAAATGCAATTCGTGTCCGTAATTTCAAGCCAAATGTCGTCGGTAAAAAATCGGTCCGGTTTCTTATTACTGCTTCAGTTTCAGGAATCTAGGGTTGTCGGGCAAGCGAGTGATTAGCCCACTGTGCCTTAATCCGATAGCGGGGCTGCCGCTTTTGAGCCTTCGGATGTGCTCGGTTTAGTTTCGGGTACCCTCCCTAGTGAGACGATTCTGTTTTCAGGCGCAGAATATTCGCCCTTCGCCCTGCATCCGTTAGCTCAGCTGCAACTCGGAGTGGCGGACGCGCGGCGGCGCGGTTGCAGCAGGTCCCAGGGAGAACGACAGGGACGTGGATGACTCGGACTGGCTAGGGCTCTGCTTTATACGGTACTCCGCCACGAGTACAGCAGAAGGTATTTTTGGCATTTTGTAAGTAATGCTGTTCTCACCAACAGCGATTCCCACCAAAACATACCCTAGCTTCTCTCCCCAACCACCATCTATAATGCACAAAGTTATGTCAGAATAGTTTACCCTAATAACATAGAACTTGAACATTACGAGAGCGGCTGAAAATTTCGGGAATCAAGGAAGTGACACAACATTACTATTTAAAAATGTATTTATTGCTTTTCGAAGTATTCTCCGCAAAATTTGACATATTTTTCCATACAATGGAACCAATCATTGAAGCAACCATTCCATTCGGAAGTTAGGGTCTCCAAAATGGCCGTTTTGTAGGCGTCCACATCTTCTTCAGGTGATGAAAATCTCTGACCACGCAATTTATTCTTTATTTTAGGAAAAGTATAGAAATCATTAGGGCTTAGGTCGGGGCTGTATGGTGGATGGTCTAATAATTCTATGTTTTCTTGCTCTAAAAACTCTTTTGTTCTGTGCGCGGTGTGAGAACTCGCATTGTCGTGATGGAGGATGATGCGGCGGTTGCAGTTCTCTTTACGGAGTTCAGAAACGACCTGTGGCAAACAAATGCTAGCATACCATTCTGCATTGACCGTTCTTTGCCCCTCAAGAGGAATAGTCGCAACATGGCCGGTTTTGGAGGCAAACCTGGCCACCATTTTTTTTGCAACACTCCGTGAACGAACAATTGTTGTTGGCTTTTCATTTTCGAACACCCAAACTCGTGACTGGTTCTTTGTTTGTAGTACGCGTATATCCAGGATTCGTCACCTGATACGATGTTGTACACAGCATTTGAGGATCCTGCGTGGAATCTTTCGAGAGTTGTGACGCACCAAGTAACGCGAGCCGCTTTTTGCTCTTCACAGAGCGAATGCGGTATCTATCGGGAAAACAACTTTTTTACACCTAATTGTTCATGCAAGATTATTTGTATTTGACTCATGCCAATGTATAAAGTTGCCTGAATTTCGCGGTATGTCATATGTCGATCTTCCTCAATCAGCTTACGCACAGCATCAACGTTTTCTTGGGTGACTGCAGTTTTTGGACGACCTTGACGGGGATCATCACTGAGCTTGATACGTCCACGTTGAAATTCAGCAAACCAGCGATAAATTGTGGTTTTGGATGGGGCTTCATCACCAAATGCAGAAATCATCCGGTCAACACACTGTTTTTGTGTTAAACCACTTCGAAAGTCATAATAAATCATCGCTCTTGAATTTTCTCGAGTCAATTCCATTTTCTCAATGACTAAACAAGTTTGACAAAACCTTGTGACAAGACCGAGAATCTTTTTTTAAATAAATAAATGGTATTCGATTTTTAAACCAAGGACTTTTCAATTAAACAGATTTTAATATGACAGGAACAGTGGAAATATTCCATGCCCGATACTTTTAGTGCAGCCCTCGTACCAGTGAAATGAGAATATACCAGGGTGAACAGGCTGTACACATCTGCGTACCCCTTTAAAGAATACCGGCGTGATGTTATGTTATGAAATGGCTTACATGCGATTGAATAATCCCGAGAGATTTGCCGTTGTTTATTGAAGAGTTCTGTTCTATATCTCCGAAGTTCTTCATCAGATCTTCACCAAATTTAAATAGGACTACATGAAAAGCACCAGCTTTCAAATAAAAAAAAAGAATCATCAAAATTGGTTCAACAAGTAAAAAGTTTGCTTCGTTGTCACTAGGACCCTTTAAAAAAAAAACAATCGAATTGAGAACCTCCTTTTTGAAGTCGGTTAAAAATAATAATAATAATCGGTTTTTAGGAGGCAACGTATAATAATTCAAAGCCTCTCACTACGGAACGCCAAAAACCTTTCCCCTATTCGGTCGGATTACCGAACCCAGTGCTATACAACCAGTATTAAAGCTTATCAGTACAAGCAGTGATATTGCGCGAAAAAACTCATATTTTGGGCAACTGACAACACCACAATCTACATATATCTATATTACAGCATTTTTCAAGAGCCACTTAAGTACTTGTAAGCACAATGTTTATTAAAAAATGCAATACGTGGGTGGAATATATTGCATTTTTTGTAAAGTTTATATCAAAGGGAATTTTTGATGCGGTGCGATTGATCTCCGAAGTTAAGCCGCGATTGATCCCGGCGGACATTTTTGTTATGCATTGGGGCCACGTTATTTCGTTGGTACAGTTTGAGGGTCTGATTCAGCTAAGAATATCGAGTTTTGAATAGGCAAAGTGCGTTGGCATTTATTTGCAAAAATGTTTAACAAAATGTATATAACCGACAATGTATATCACTAGCTTAGCTTTACTAGCCCGCGGCTTCGCTCGCGTAAGACGTAGAAAAGGAAACACAAAGTAGTAGTACAAAAATAGTGTATTTTGCGTTACATAAAATGTAGTAGGTACTAATTAGATTTTTGATTCTTATACATATTGTTTAGGTCGTCAAAAGTGTGGCAATGGGTTGTGAGCACAGAGTTGTAATTTTTAATAACTTACTTGAACACAGTCGTGTAAACAATATTTTTAGTTTTACCATCTTTTGCTAAAACATATTGATTATGTGGACTTGATACTCGTGAACACGTTACATACAGTTAGTTGACCATGGGAAAAACCTTTTAAATTGGAATGGCATATCAGTTGGGATTATCGGAATACGTGAAATCATTATATCTTCTCCCTTTGCTATTCCTGTCATAATTGTTGCCCTTACTATATTGCGTCCCAGGTGTGTTATTTGTAGTCGGGTGCCATTAAATAATTTTGATGCGTCCAGATTTCTCATTAACAGGACTGGAACACCAACTTTCAGCCTCAACGTATGGGACGGTACCCCTGATAATTCTAAAGAGTTAAGAAACTCTACAGGGTAGAGTTTCTCACCATGAAGAGTTTCAGGGTGAGTCAATCTGCTGCCACTTGCTTCAAGCTTGATTGGAAGCATGCATTATATTTTCTTATTATGCTTAAAAAACGGCGCGATTCATCACTATCATACAAAAGCAAAGACTTGAGTGGTTCTTCTGGCTCACCAAGCGTTGGAACTGAAACTTTTCCACCAGAGCAACACATACCCGGTGTCTCATTATTCCACTTGAGTACTTCACAATATCTACATTTTTATCCATGTTCCCTATGAGAACTAATCGATGGTTAATGTAATCAATCAATGGGTCATAATCAGACGCAGCGTTGTGGAACGACTCCCATGTATTTCTTGCAAACGTACGTCTCCTTTCAGACTGCCATTGAGCTCGTAAAATACGCCGTATTTGGGATTGTTCAGGCGTCTCAGCAGCTATCGATGACGCGTGACGTTCGGCATCTAAAATCCGAGGAGTCTGTGTTTGCCCAAAGGTCTCACCAGCCCTTTGAGTTGCGTGACGCTCAGCATCTGCTAGTGGGCGAGCCTGAGTCTGGTTGGAACTCTCAGCAGCTCTTCGAGCTGCGTGACGCTTAGCATCTGCGTGTTGGCGAACCTGAATCTGGTCTAAAGTCTCAGCAGCTCTTTGGGTTGCGTGACGCTCAGCATCTAAAATTAGACGGATTGAGTCTGCTCCACTATTTCTTGGCTTCTTGCTACTCTTGCTGTTCGAGCTCTGTTAGAGCTACGGCTCAGATGAGATTTACGCTTGCGAGGCATATCCACAGCATAAAAATATCCGCCTAATAAAAATAATCAGAAGAATATTATAAAGTTTTGCTTAAATTACCACTTTCACGGACACTGACATTAAGTTGACTTTTTCAAATTGACACTCAAATCTTTCATAAAATATTATATCATGCCTACAGCCGAATAAAAAGGACGCCATTAAAAGAAGTTGCATATTATTTAAATATTTTATAACTTCTCCACCCCATTTCTCCCTCACCTTGTTTTATACAAAAAAGTAGCCAATGTCTATTCCCAGGGTCTCATACTATCTGCATACCAAATTTCATCTAAATCGGTTCAGTGGTTTAAGCCATAATAAGAAGTTTCATACAAATCTAACCCACCCCCTTATTTCTTCCCCTTTGTGTTTTATGCAAAAAAGAAGTAGCCTAAGTCCTGCCCAGGGTCTCAAACTATCTTCACACCAAATTTCATCTTAATCGGTTCAGCGGCTTAAGCCATAATAAGATGTTTCATTCAAAATTAACCCCCCTCCCATTTCACCCCATTCGAATTTTTTGCAAAAAAAAAATAGCCTATGTCCGTTCCAGGGTCTCAAACTATCTTCCTACCAAATTTCATCTAAATCGGTTGAGCGGTTTAAGCGTGAAAAGGTAACAGACAGACAGACAGATAGACAGACAGACAGACAGACAGAGTTACTTTCGCATTTATAATATTAGTATGGATTATTTAAATATTTTATAACTTCTCCACCCCATTTCTCCCGCACCTTGTTTTATACAAAAAAGTAGCCAATGTCTATCCCAGGGTCTCATACTATCTGCATACCAAATTTCATCTAAATCGGTTCAGTGGTTTAAGCCATAATAAGAAGTTTCATACAAATCTAACCCACCCCCTTATTTCTTCCCCTTTGTGTTTTATGCAAAAAAGAAGTAGCCTAAGTCCTGCCCAGGGTCTCAAACTATCTTTACACCAAATTTCATCTTAATCGGTTCAGCGGCTTAAGCCATAATAAGATGTTTCATTCAAAATTAACCCCCCTCCCATTTCACCCCATTCGCATTTTTTGCAAAAAAAAATAGCCTATGTCCGTTCCAAGGTCTCAAACTATCTTCCTACCAAATTTCATCTAAATCGGTTGAGCGGTTTAAGCGTGAAAAGGTAACAGACAGACAGATAGACAGACAGGCAGACAGACAGAGTTACTTTCGCATTTATAATATTAGTATGGATTGCCGACAGCTTTATGAACAGTGTTATGTGGTTTTTAGATTAAAAAGTATTTATTGAACTATATTTTTTTTAAACAAGCTTTTTAGGGTTCCGTACCCAAAGGGTAAAAACGGGACCCTATTACTAAGACTTCGCGATCCGTCTGTCTGTCTGTCTGTCTGTCTGTCTGTCCGTCTGTCTCCAGGCTGTATCTCATAAACCGTGATAGCTAGACAGTTGAAATTTTCACAGATGATGTATTTTTGTTGCCGCTATAACAACAAATACTAAAAACAGTATAAAGTAAATATTAAAGGGGGGCTCCCATACAACAAACGTAATATTTTTGCCGTTTTTTGCTCGATATTAATAACGGCAACAGGTAGACGCTTGAAATATTCACAGAATGTTTAGTTGTATATTTACTTCAAAAAATAATAATTAATAAATTAAAATAAAATAAATTAAGGGGGGCTCCCATACAACAAACGTGATTTTTATGCAGTGTTTTGCGATAATGGTACGGAACCCTTCGTGTGCGAGTCCGACACGCACTTAGCCGATTTTTTTCGTGTATACTTTCTGTTCTATCATAATAAAGAGTATTCTATTCTATTCTATTCTATTCTATAGGCCTTAGTAAACACGCAACGACTACTAAATTGCACCCTACCCTCATCTTCTTATTTCTTAATTCTTTATTGTACACATTTATTCATTTTACACTATGTTGTATATAATTTATACAACATAGTGTAAAATGAATAAAATAAATCATATACATAAATACTTATTTACAAATATATATATACCTATAACCCTCTTTGCTTTAAACTGTTGTGTTGTTTGTTGTGTGTAACTTACCTTCTTCTGGTTTGTCTGTTTTGTACTTGTTATGCTAAAACGATGTATTTTAAGTCGAAGTATTATTGTAATGTTCGTTTTAAGATGCATGCTTGTTTTTGTTATCATCTACGCTTACTGGCAGATAACATTATTCTAAACCTATTATGTTTTCTCTATAAGTGAATTTGTTAATTCCTTTGAGAAATAAATATCTTTAACCGTAATTATAGGGCCGATGTGAACGGTTTACGCTTTTCACTTGGTTTTTAGGGTTCCGTACCCAAAGGGTAAAAACGGGACCCTATTACTAAGACTTCGCGATCCGTCTGTCTGTCTGTCCGTCTGTCTCCAGCCTGTATCTCATGAACCGTGATAGCTAGACAATTGAAATTTTCACAGATGATGTATTTCTGTTGCCGCTATAACAACAAATACTAAAAACAGTATAAAATAAATATTAAAGGGGGGCTCCCATACAACAAACGTGATATTTTTGCCGTTTTTTGCTCGATTTTAATAACGGCAACAGGTAGACGCTTGAAATATTCACAGAATGTTTAGTTGTATATTTACTTCAAAAAATAATAATTAATAAATTAAAATAAAATAAATTAAGGGGGGCTCCCATACAACAAACGTGATTTTTATGCAGTGTTTTGCGATAATGGTACGGAACCCTTCGTGTGCGAGTCCGACTCGCACTTGGCCGGTTTTTTTCGTATTCTTCCCAGCAAACCTTTTCATTTGATACCCATATCATGACAGTGCACAAAAATAACTAGTCCATTATATTGGATTTAGAATGACTCACTTAGCTAGCCATGCATTGTCATCCAAAATTTCATCGGTAGAAGATAAACCATTTATTAATGGGAGAGCAGTGGTGGCCCAGTGGTACCAGCCGCGACTTACAACTTGTCGGTTTACTTTGTGTAAATTATTTCATCACCACTGCTCTCAAAACGGTGAAGGAAAACATCGTGAGGAAACCGGCATGTCCTACCCGCAATGGGCCCGCGTGGTGGATTACGGCCCATTCCCTCTCACAGAGAGAAGGTCTGTGTCCCAGCAGTGGGAACATTAATAGGCTGATGATGTGATGTGAAATGCTTTAATATTTAGTTGCAAGATTTGCCCGAACACACTTAAATACATTGCAAGTTAAATAAAATGTAATAAATCTCTACTTCTAAAGCCATTTGCAAACCAAGATCTAAGTTAGATAAAGTTTTAATAACTGAGGTAACTTTTCATACTACTTATAACTCTGTGCTTACCGCAAGCTATGTAAACTAAGCTGTGTATGAAAAGTTACCTATGCGAAATATCTCGCATACTAAGCTAAACTAACTTTGCTTATCCCGTAGGCCCTATCAGAGTAGTAGCGCGGCGTTATTTATTAAAAATAACTAATAATATCAGTAATAAACAAAAAAATCTTTCCTCTTTATAATCTATACATCTACACTAATATTATAAAGAGGAAAGATGTTTTTGTTTGTTTGTACCGTATAGGCTCCGAAATTACTGACTTATTTAAAAAATTGTTTCACCAATAGAAAGTTACATTATTCCTGAGTGACATAGGCTAGTTTTTAATCCCAATGACGGGTCCCGTGGGACCCACCACGGGAGCGAAGCCGCAGGGAACAGCTAGTTTATTATATTTTGACTCTTGATAACTAAACCTTCGTCCGCTCGACTACACGTCTCTCAGCAAAAGTCGAATTTGCAAATTCCCCGTTACCCTAAGTCTCAGTTCTTTCTCTGCCTTCCTAATTAAGAAAAAATACCTTCCCTGTAAAGATATTTTGATGATTAATGTTAATTGACACGAAGTATATTGCTAAATTGAAGTCCCTTTCTTAGAGTTTTTGAAGAAAATGGACTGGTTTTATTTAAAACACAGTAAAGATAAAATCGTCACCTTATTTTAGACCACTTAATCGCTTACCATCAAGTGAGATAGTGGTCAAACGCGAGATTTTCAATCATCATCATCTGCCTAGCCTTTTTCCACTTATTGTTGGGGTCGGCTTCCAGTCTTACCGGTTTCAATTCAGCGAGCTTTTCAATATTAATAAAAAAAAAAAACTGTATCTATATCAACTGATAAAAAAATATTTTAATCAATTTTCCCGTCACTTCGTGTGGCCTGTGGCTAATTACAAATTTTAATCAGAGGTATTTTTATGAATTTTTAGACGTAGTTGACTCGGCGAATGTTTAATTACTACGTAACTCCAAAATATAATTTGGTTATCTAGGTTTTAATATTGCTGCATATTATGATAATAACTTTTTTGATCTTGCAAGGGGTGTTTCTAAATTTTTCTTTGAAAAATTAAATTTCTGTGTTTTTTTTTGTCGTGTCTCTCCTGAGCGAGTCACTTATAAAATATTCATTTTTCTTATATTTTTCAACCGTTTTAAGGGCAAATAACCCTGGCAATCAATGGATAAAACTATTACCAGAAATAGTTATTTATGTTACAAGTGCGGAAGGTAGGTGATTTCCGATGAGTGGCATTTTTATTCACGAGCGAGCGAAGCGAGTGAGTGGATAAATCGACACGAGTAGGAAATCATCTTACGTACGTGTATCATACAAAATTTTACTATGCACTGTGCGAGGAAATTAAAAAACATATTATCTGAACCAAGCAAGACATTAATAAAATGGTGGGCTTATTCAAGCGCGCTCAGCATACCACAGATTAACTAATAGTTCCTCGGGCATATCTACTGCGCATGTTCTAATAGCTGTCACGTCGTAACGCAAAAAGGCACGGGTAAAATATACGTTCTGCCAAACAAATTTAATGAATATTTAAAATTTATTAAAAATCTAAATATAGAGTAATTAAAAACACCTTCCAGTAACTAAAAACGAGATCGACTTCATCATGTCAACCAAGAAGCAAATGTTCAATGATGTCTCTGTGATCAATTCGGTGAAAACCGGGAGCGATCACCGCATGGTAAGAGGCACATTGGACATTCATGTCAAGCTTGAAAGGTCTCGACTGATGAAGTCCACGCTCCGTCCAGCACAGATCCAGGTCCAAAACCCCGAGAGCTTTCAGCTCGAACTCCAGAATCGTTTCCTTAAATCCTTGAAAAGCGACCTCCGCCGCTTTAATACTGAGCGTATTAAAGACGCGATTGAGCGGAATAAGGGCTCCAAGGTCTTTGCAAGAGATCTGTCTATTGGGCAGAGCCAGCTCACGAAACTGAAGACCGATGATGGCAGGATCGTTTCCGCCAAACCAGGGCTTCTGAGGGAGATCGAGAGATTCTATGGGCAGCTCTACACGTCAACCAGTAAACCCGTCGCGAATCTAGCGAATGACTCTAGAGCTAGATTGACCCGACACTATACCGAAGACATTCCGGACGTCAGCCTGTATGAGATTAGGATGGCTCTGAAACAGCTTAAGAACAACAAGGCACCGGGTGACGACGGAATCACGGCTGAACTCCTGAAGGCGGGTGGAAAACCGGTTCTTAAGACCCTTCAGAAGCTGTTTGATTCCGTCATATTCGAGGGCAAAACGCCACAGGCATGGTGCAGGGGTGTGGTGGTACTCTTCTTCAAGAAGGGCGACAATGCCCGGCTGAAGAACTATAGGCCCATCACACTTCTTAGCCATGTCTACAAGCTGTTTTCAAGAGTCATCACGAATCGTCTCGCGCGCAGGTTTGACGATTTCCAGCCTCCCGAACAAGCCGGATTCCGTAAGGGCTTCAGCACCGTAGACCACATACATACGCTGCGCCAGGTTATACAGAAGACCGAAGAGTACAACCTGCCTCTCTGCTTAGCGTTTGTGGACTACGAGAAAGCCTTCGATTCGATCGAGACTTGGGCTGTATTGCAGTCTCTCCAACGGTGCCAAATTGACTACCGGTACATCGAAGTATTGAAGTGTTTATACAAAAACGCCAACATGTCAGTTCGACTTCAGGATCAGACTTCGGAACCAGTCCTTCTGCAGCGAGGTGTGAGACAAGGAGACGTCATATCTCCGAAACTGTTTACTGCTGCACTGGAGGATGTCTTCAAGGTTCTGGACTGGAGGGGGCTAGGCATCAACGTCAATGGCGAGTACATCACTCACCTTCGGTTTGCCGACGATATAGTGGTTATGGCTGAGACCATGGAGGACCTCAGTACAATGCTCGATGATCTCAGTAGAGCTTCCGAAAGAGTGGGTCTTAGGATGAACATGGACAAAACCAAGGTGATGTTGAATGCCCATGTTACACCCACTCCTATCAAGGTCGGAGACTCTACACTCGAAGTTGTGGGCGACTATGTCTACCTTGGACAAACGATCCAATTGGGTAGGGCCAACTTCGAGAAAGAGGTCAACCGTCGAATCCGACTCGGCTGGGCAGCGTTCGGGAAGTTGCGCGGTATCTTCTCGTCCAACTTACCACAGTGTCTCAAGACGAAAGTATATGACCAGTGTGTGTTGCCAGTGATGACATATGGCTCTGAGACGTGGTCGCTTACAATGGGCCTCATCAGAAAGCTTAAAGTCACTCAAAGGGCAATGGAGAGGGCTATGCTCGGAGTTTCCTTGCGTGATCGAATCAGAAATGTAGAGATCCGCAAGAGAACCAGGGTTACCGACATAGCCCGAAGAATTGCCAAACTCAAGTGGCAGTGGGCAGGGCACATTGCTCGCAGAACGGATGGCCGATGGGGCAGAAAGGTTCTGGAGTGGCGACCGCGAACCGGAAGACGTTGCGTTGGAAGGCCTCCCACAAGGTGGACCGATGACCTGGTGAAGGTTGCGGGGATCCGCTGGTTGCGAGACGCACGGGACCGGTCAATGTGGCGACGCTTGGGGGAGGCCTATGTCCAGCAGTGGACGTCTTTCGGCTGATATGATGATGATGATGATGAAAAACACCTTTAATAAAGTATTAGTTTTATTTTACCTTTTATATGAATGATAATCTGTACTTCACTCATTTATAAAACTTGTCTCAAATAATAAACTCGGGTCGACGTGACCCGTGACGCGTCGGGCTGATGTTGGAGTTAAAAAATAAAAAAATACAGAAAAGTAAAAAGCACTAGTTAAAAAAAGTGACACTTTCCACACAGTTTGGTTGCTTGGAAAACGCTCTTTTCGAGGACATGCATTGTAAATCAATTAAAACTCACTTTATTGTCTCAAACAAACGACACTCCTTTTCTTCTTTTTCATCTCCTTTCTTTCCTGACTGGCAATTCAATATGTAAGGATTTGATGCTTAGTTTTTCCTCAGTAATGATCTTGGTCAGATTGATAGCCGACCCAAATGTCTAAGGAAAATGGCGTCAGATGTATATAATAAAGATGATGTATAGTAGTTTCGGGCAGAGTGACGAACATAAAAGTAAATTGGATTACTGTCCGGCTTGTGAATGAACCGCGTCTGAAACTTCCTACGTGTATGAAAGATGATTACGACTTAAGATGTCTTACTCACGTCTTACTCTACAAGAATCTGTTTGCGTATGTGATTTATAATGTTACATGAGTAAAAATTCCAAATATGGGGTAACGTTTAAAAAAAGACAACAACATGTTGCGCATTTTGCATTAAGCGCATTACATTTGATCGCGTAAGTGGTAAGCGATGGGAACACCCAAATACCACACGAATTTCGATGTTCCGATTTTCAAACGTCCGAATTTCATAATACCTAAGAATTATAATGTCTATTATTAAAAATCACGAAATTCTTTACCGAAAGTCATAAATCGGTTTAAAGAAATTTATTTCTCATAAGAACTTACAGTCCGCTTATAATGAGATACAGAGCAATAATTATAATAATACAGTAAAATACAATTTCCTCCAGAGCCTTAGAAGTTATAATGTACATACATGTTTCTTAAGCTTATTTTTAAATGTATTTAAGTTATGACACTCCTTTATATCGTCCGGCAATTCATTGAACAGCTGTGCTCCTTCACATAATATAGTCCTTCTACCGTAATTAGTGCGTACGCTGATGACTTCTAGTTTGTTTTTATATCTATTTCTCAGGTTATATGACATTGTTTTTTTCTTTATTTGTATGTTAGTTTGTATTGAGTTTGTAGTTATGCTTTTAATAAGAATGCAGGTGTAGTAGATGTAAAGCTGTCTAATATTTAATAGTTTAGTTTTTTCGTATAAGGTCTTTGTTGGAGTGAGATAGTGATAGTGGAACAGAGTTTTAATTATTTTATTTTGAACTCTTTGAAGTGAGTTTAAATTAGTAACTGCTGCGGAGCCCCATACCTCAATCAGATACTCTAAATGCGATTTGACTAAAGAGTTATAAATCAAAGTGCGCACTTTACTTGGAATACAGTTTGCAACTTTCCGTAATGCTCCCAATAACGATGTTAATTTAATTCTGAGATGCTCAATGTGTAATTTCCAAGTTAGTTTCTCATCTACCCTTAATCCAAGATATTTTTCGTTAGTTGATCTTTTTATTGTTTCGTTATTTAGTTTAAGAGGTGAGAAGTCCGGTATACGCTTATTTTTAGTGGTGAAAATCATGAATGAGGTTTTCGACGTATTAATTGTAAGAAGGTTGTACTTTAACCATTCGTTTAATAGGTCAAGATCATGTTGAGCGTCATTTATAACGTTATGAATTGATTTGTTAAAGTAAAAGAGACAGGTGTCGTCTGCATAAAGTGTTAGGTGTCCTGTTAGACCTATTTTATTAATATTATTTATATAAATTAGAAAAAGCAATGGACTGACAATAGAGCCTTGAGGACAGCCGTATGAAATATTTTGGACCGAGCTAGTGTGAGTATTTCCTATTTGAACAACTTGGCGCCTGTTCTCTAAATACGACCTGAACATTTTATGTGCTGTATCTATAACCCCTATGTTTTCTAGCTTCTGTAGCAGTTTTTGATGACTCACGGTATCGAATGCTTTTTTTAAATCGATAAATGTGCCTAAGGCATAGTTCCCTTGATCTATATTGGTTTTAATTTTGGTAACTAGATCCGTTGCAGCCGAGAGAGTACTTGATTTAGGTCGAAAGCCATATTGTTCGTTTATTAGAAATTTTTTATGTATCAAGTAGTTATTTAGAATGCGATTTGTTAGTTTTCCGATTTTCATACGTTCGAAGAATCAAATGCTCGTAGGTGCGGAGGGGTGGGGTGACCCGTAAGCTGAGGAGCAGGTGGTGAGCGTTAAAACCAGCTGCGACGATAAGCTCACGTGGGACCGCCCAAACCCCGCAGCGCCGCCGGAGCCGTGACAGAAACAATGCTTGCTGCATGTTGCATGCCTGCTTGCTTGCTGCTTGCCTGCTTGCATGCTGCGTGTCTGCTTGCACGCTGCATGCCTGCTTGCATGCTGCATGTAGGTATTTTAATAATCGTAATTCGTATTTTTGATGTTTCGATTTATCATTAAGTCGGACTTTTTGTTATTCGATCTATTGAAACTTGGTATTTTGAGAATAGTAATTATAAACTTTAGTAATATTGAAATTTAGGAATTATAAAAATAGGAGTAATGATAAGTCGGAGTTGTTATGTTCGGAATTTGGAACCATACAGAATTATGATTTTGCAATTCGTATTTGTGACTGGCGGAATAAAGTTTTTCGTATTTATGTAGTGTACCCGTAAGCGATAGGTTCTATGATGCAGGGGTTCACTCGGGCAACCAGTAAAACTCAGATCGTGTTGTGCTTCAATCTGAGTTTTACTGGCCACGTATTTTTGGTAAAATTTTACTATGAGTAATCAAATGACAAAGGCTCTTACGATAAACTGACAATGTCGATCTTAAGATCTGAATAAATTGAACAATCACGCGTCAGCTACCGCAATTAGATCGATTTTATCCACGCCTTTTTTGCACTAAATTGAAGTGCTCTCTTGCGGATTTCATCGTACTAACCGAAAAACCAATGAGAATAAAGTTACAGGTTAACAAATATTATAGAATCAACGAGCTGTAATATTTTGATTTGAGATTTTTGAAAGTCATCGACGAATGTGAAAAGTTAAAAAAATTGGATTTTAATTACGTGTTATACATAGGCTGAGGCCTCTATAGCGAGATATCAACGCATTGTATGCCACACCTGCGTTGCGACAACGCAACGCAAGAGGGCGACGCACGTCATCGCAGATTCGATAATGGATCGGACCAAACACTATCCGTCGTCGCACCGGAGCTCAGACGGCGCAGCTCATCACCCTCCCCTCGCTTCGTCTCTCGTCCGTTGATCCGTTGAATCGTCGCGTGCGACAACAACAATATGTGAAACGACGCAGCGTTAACGCAGCGTTGACTCAGCGTTGACGCTGCGACGATGCAACGACGCAACGCAACGCAATGAGGCCTCAGTCTAATGGCCGGTTTCAGATATAAGCAATAGAGGTTAACAACGAGTTGAGTTTTGGTCAAATTATACTTTAGCATGAAAACCTGTCAAAAGGACATGGCTAAACAACTGCCCTTAGCTCGTCTAGAAATTTCTCACTAGCTCGTAACATTCAAATATTCATTAATGAATTATTACAGTTTTATTATTCTTCTAGAACTTTTGTGAATTAATCAAATAATTAAAAGTTTTTTCATGTATTTGTTTAACAAGAAGAACATAAGATTCCGTTCTACTAAAAATTGTAGTCAATAAACCTACTTTTAATACATTTGCTTAAGTCGAAACGAACAGTATTCATTATTATTTAATATTGTACCTATCGCAATACATCTCTAATATTCATTAATGAATTATACCAGTTTTATTATTCTTCTAGAACTTTCGTGAATTAATCAAATAATTAAAAGATTTTTCATGTTTTTGTTTGACAAGAAGAACATAAGATTCCGTTCTACGAAAAAATGTAGTCAATAAACCTACTTTTAAAGACATTTGCGTAAATCGAAACGAACAGTATTCATTATTATTTATTTTTGTACCTTTCGCAATACATCTCAAAACCTTAGAGATTATTTGATTTCTAGAAATTATTGACAAAATCTGGAAAGCAACGGCGCTTAAATAGTGCTGACACTAAAAAGTTCCATTCGATTAGAACCAAATAAAAAAAAAGACGTGTGGCACTCGGGGACTGCCGCGGTAAAGCTATTGCATAGCATTTTGTATCAACTTATGCAATTATATTTTTTTTTTATTTATTTATTTTATTCATGCAGTATTGCTTTTTCTTTGAGTTACACTTTTTGAGCGTGGTGACCGATAAGAAAACAAATTTTTCTATTATTAAATAAATAAAAATAGTTAATATTGTTTATTAAACGAAAATATCTAGGTATAAATAATAGGTATAAATAATTAGGTATAAATAGTGTAATGACACACCAAAACAATATTCATTTATAAAAAAATAACAATATTAAGAAGTGATTATCGAATTTCGCGCGATGTACATTTATATAGATATAATATCATATATACTTTCTCTGCGCGGCATTCATGTGCATTATCTAAACACCAAAAACAAGTTTCGTAGAGTCGTACAATACGTCTAATCGCACACAACGTCGTGTCGAAGACTGCCGAACTGAAACGATGTTAGACGATGCACGGCCTTCAAGCCACACCTCCTTGCCCGTCGGAGTGGGGAGCGTGAGGTTTTTTCGTTACGGAATTTCTGGATTCGGTCCCCGCGCTCAAGGCCCGCGATAGAAGCTATGCAATAGCTTAAAAAAAACATGTTGGGGGTGTCATGGGAACTCACTTTGAACGAAGTACCTTTTGCCGGGTATTATGTATTAATACAGAGCCAACTAGTATGGTCTTAAGTTTCAATTGCGTATTGATTCATCATGAGATGCATAAACTGTGGTGTAGCAACAAATGAAAGATCTTCAAATGACAACCGGGACCAACGGCTTAACTAGCTTTCCAAGACACGAAGGAAACTCGCTATGTAAAGATTGTACACGATGGAACCACGGAATGACCTCGGCTAGCGTTGCTTAACCTTGAAGATCGACCTGTGCGTCTGTTATTATTAAGCCACGAGCTCCTCTGAACGCCTTAATAAAGTATCATAGCAAAATCTTATTATTTTACAAGTTTGTATACCTATTAATGTAGGCGTTTCTACGATTTTATTTTCAGGATTGTGACGATATAAAAAGTGTCTGTAACTTTTTTCATACGAAATACTCATATTCAGCTATTCAGAATTACATATTACTAGTTAAAATGTTTATTCATTGCTAGGGCAGTCGTCCATACTTTATTTAGCCATGTCCTTTCACTACAAATTAAGATTTGACGCATTCTTAACCTCAAATACTTAAATCAGAAACCGGCTATTAGTCAATCCTATCTATTTTTGTACCCAAAGAAAATCGTCTTCACTGGCAAAATATCAATTTGTATAGGCCTTCAAATAAATATGTAGGTATGTAAATAAATATGAAGCAACTGTTGTGTGCATGTAATTTATCAAGATTTATGCCAAGTCTAAATTGGCTTATTCTCCTAATAACTCCACAAATAAACTCATATTTTCATTATAAATCTAATTCTGAATTTCTTTCTTTAACAAAATAACTAAATTATTGCCCCATTAGGAATCCAATTTTTATGAGCAAATATATTCTTGGTGACATTATTATTAGTTACTGTTTGATAAACTATCCCAAGGGTAAATATTAAAAGCAAACGATATAAAACTTTATTGCAAATAAGTTTATTTGTTTTCAAGAATATATTTTGTGGTAAATCTATTTTTATTTATACCTTTATTCGCATTAGAAAAGAAAGTAAATTTTCTGTGTAAATACTTGTAGAGTTAAAAATGAAATATGAAATATAAATTGAAAGCGTGTTAATATAAGTAAAGGATTTATTTTCGTTGGATCCCAGTTTAAGATCCCATTTTTTAGGTATAAACGATAGGTCTTATTTGCTTTTTCCATTGAATCCCATGTTATAACGTGTATACTTTTCAGAAGAAAAGTGATTGACCTTTATCAAACATTTAAAAAGCAGCATATGTCCGGTCCACCAGAAAAAATCAAAGATTCCATTCTAATAGATGTTGGTGATCGTCATTTTGGCTGTAAGACCACTGCCGGACATAGCTATTTCCCAAGCATCGCTACAATCCAGTCCAGCTTCTCGCATCCAACGGAATCCTTCATCAGGTCATCGGTATATCTCGTAATAGTTTTGATGATATGATTGATGACGTTTAGGGGTCGTGGTCCAACTACAATGTCCAACTAGTTGGACTACGGGTCTTCGGTAGGGGCAGTTGTCCAACTAAAATAATAATTGGACAACTGCCCCTACCAAAGACCCGTGGTCCAATTGACTTATTAATTCTAATTTATATTAATATTTAAATAACTAAAATTAAAGTGGCGCTCAAAAAAAGCACCTGGAAAGATATGGGGGAGCCCTTTGCCCAGCAGTGGGACATTAACAGCTAAATAATACATAAAAATATTAATTTTATTTAATTATACATTTAAGAAAAATCATTAACAATCAAATCAACACTGTAATTACTAAAACAAAAAGAAATTAACGTAGTTTTTCTAAAGCATGTCCAACAGTTATTTCACCAGTTAACACTTGTAACTGTATCTCCTTGATGTAATCATCATTTTCAATTGTAACTTCTCTTATTTTTGCAAGGGTTATTATTTTTTCTAACACATTTAGAAGCCGCAACAAGTTGACATTTTTCGTGTTTAAAGTACGACTCAGTTTTGCATGTGACCCTTCCAAAACATGATTTGTTCTGTGTCTTTCACTAAACACGCTTATCGTCTTACTGAATTTGTCAAAATCGATTTTAATCCAGTATCGCTCTATATATTTTACTAGCTGTTCCCCGCGGCTTCGCTCCCGTGGGCCACCCCACAGGACCCGTTTCCGGGATAAAAAAATAGCCTATGTTACTCAGGAATAACGTAGCTTTCTATTGGTGAAAGATTTTTTTAAATCGGTCCAGTAGTTTTGGAGCCTATTCGGTACAAACAAACAAACAAAAAAATCTTTCCTCTTTATAATATTAGTATAGATTTGTTTTGTAGCTCCACCATTACTTTCCGCTTTAATGTACTCCCATCCATTTAAAATTTTATCATGAGGTAATAAAGGCAAAACAGAACATAATGAAACTATTATTTTCTCTCGTTTTGATTTTGTTTTGCTAAGGCCCAAGAATTTAGCTTTCCTCCAAATGCACTGAGACCAGTGATAGTAACAGCCCACAATTTTAATTCGAAGACATTGTGTCATCCACCAACCCGCATAAGGCCCGCGTGGTAGTTTACGGCCCATTCATAGATATATTAAAAAACGGCCCATTCTTTCTCACAGAGAGGAGCTCTGTGTCCCAGCAGTGGGAACATTAAAAGCCAGATGATGAATATTAAGAATAATTAATAAAATAAGTCAGTTGGACCACGGGTCTTTGGTAGGGGCAGTTGTCCAATTATTATTTTAGTTGGACAACTGCCCCTACCGAAGACCCGTAGTCCAACTAGTTGGACATTGTAGTTTAGTTGGACCACGACCCCTAAACGATTGATGAATCCTCAGGCCCGAGCTCTGGATGCAGAGATCCGGAATCCGGATCCCTTCTCGAGGTACGAAAGCATAACTAGGGAACTAGATAGCCTTGTCTACAAGGACGGTCAATGGATTTGTAAATAAATACGAATCCTCCCAATCCCGATACAATTAGAACACAAAAACATCCGCATTCGTTCCGACCTCGCCGCCGAGGCCATTCGCGTTGTTCCCGTCTATAAATTCAAGCCAGCCCGCGAATTGCTGAGCTATAGTTAGGATACTAGCTAAAAACAGTTTCTTGTCCGTTCTTCTCTACGTAGGTATTTTCCGAATGGATGGTAGAATCACTTAATCACGATCCAGCCTTTGTTGTCCCCCCAGTGACGCCCTGAGCCGAGGTTTGACGCCATAGGGGGTAGCCCTCAGCGTGGTCGCTTAGGTTAAGCTTTTGTGCCTGGCTGGAGGCTACACTTTAGTCCCCCCAGGGAAGACCGACCTACTTCTCTTCTTCCTTTTGTAAACTCTCTCTATCACTCTAAGGTTTGCTGGTAGAAAACTCTTCTTTGAGTTAAGCTCGCCTCTGTACATCAACTTCCTCTCTACCTCATGTTGTATATCAATTTTTTTGTGTACAATAAAGATTAAAGAATTAATACCGGTTAAGCAGATAGTAAACCATTGGATATAAATGCGAGACGCCACGTATTAAAAAAAATTACAAATAATATAAAGCTGTTCTTCTATCAATAACACACCATCTCCATCAACTCAGCCAATCGCCGTGCACTGCTGGACACAGGCATATCCAAAGTTGCACCAAAATACCCAGTTCGCCGCCTTCAGCATACCATCTGGTCTTTTCTAGTTCTTAGTTACCTTAAGTATATCGGTCTGATACGTATAAATAATTCGTGGTGGTGGCCCAGTGGCTAAGACCTCTCCTCTCGTGCTTGAGGTCGTGGGTTCAAATCCGGGCAAGTACCAATGTGACTTTATGAAATTCATATGTATTTTTTAAGTTTATCTTGGACATCACAGGCAACGGTGAAGGAAAAACATCGTGAGGAAACCTGGACTTATATAGCTAATGCAAGTCTGAAATTGCCAAGTCAGAGGCCTGTGGGGTTCCCAGAGGTGGCTTAATTAACTCTGACACCAGAGGTGGCTGAAAATGATATTTTGGAAAAACCCCTGATTAACAGTATAAAATGCGGATAACTTTTAAACGGCTGAACCGATTTTAATCAAACATATAATTTAAAAAAAAACTAATTCAAAAGCGGTTCATACGGTCGGTTACGTTTTGGAGCTATAATGCCACAGAAAGTCAAACAGATACACAGATATACAGACACACAGCAACACAAATCAAACATAAATATACTCGCGAGCAATGAAGTAGTTCCAGTGACATAGCACCAAATTACTCCTAAACGGGCAAGGCTAGCTTAATGACGCCGTCTGCAATATTGAAGTACATTTAACAGCGCATCAGAATATTACCAACTAAAAACGTTAACATTGTGTTCAAATTTTAAATTAAATGTGAAAAAATTAAATTAAGGTGTTTGTCGGCATTTTGTGGGTGGAACTTTTTCATTGCTCGGCAGTTTAAAATACCCTTCTTTTTCCGTCGGGAGTTTAGTAGACAATTTTAGTATGCATAATTAAAAATGTCAACTATGTATATTTGTTTGTAAAGATCGATCGAAAATGTGTTTCGATCGATCTTTACACAGAAATAGCTTTCCATCTGGAGAAGGACAAAGGTGCGGACAGAAATAAGTATTACTGTATTTCTACTGGCAAAAACAATAAAAACGATGTCAGCAACTTGTCATAAAGAAAGAAAAGAAAGAAAGAAAAATTGTTTATTCTGCACAAACTAAATTTTCATCAAAATAATAGCTAAAGAAACGGTTTCAGAATAACAGAATGGACACCGAATTTATCTACCGAGTCTGTTTTGGACATTTTTTTGTTGTAGCTAACAATTTTCAGCGCGTCACTCAAATACAACGACTGTTTTCACCTCCGATTTAGTTTCACGTAGCACGCTTTGCCAGGATATAACATGTTTTTTTAACCAACTGCCCAACAAGTATAAATGTGCTTTTCAAGTGTAAATGTACAATCACAAGCAAATACATAGATCACTTACGCAAAACTCATAGGCGATTTTCTCTTAAAACAATGATTGCAACTTTTTGAGAAGTTATTTCATAGTGATTTCCTTTTCATATCGATAGTATATCTAATTTAATGTTTTGGGTCAGTAACTGGCCAAATTTTTTCATCATCATCATATCAATCAAAAGACGTCCGCAGCTGGACATAGGCCTTCCCTGAACGACGCCACATTGATCGGTCCCGTGCGTCTCGGATCTAGTGGATCCCTCAACCTTCACCAGATCATCAGTCCACCTGGTGGGAACTGGGCCTTCCAACGCAACGTCTTCCGGTTCGCATGGCCGCAAACATGGGCATTTAATATCATCTTTGTTTTGTACATGTTCTTCCTAAGACCCATTCTTTCGGAAGCTCTACTGAGGTCATCGAGCATTGTACTGAGGTCCTCGATGGACTCAGCCATGTCCACTAATATCGACGGCAATTTTATTCTGCCGTGAATTAGAAGCAATTTGAATCAAGAGTATCGATTTAGCCACCATTCTAATCTAGGTTTTCAAATGAAGGACTTCTTTTTTTCTATTATCAGTCTTTAAAACCAATGTATTTAAAAAGGAAAGCCTAATTTAGTCTCCGAATAATTTGTATAACCCAATTTATTCTCCAAAAGAATCTCCACAAATAGTCCACTTCAAGTAACATTGCGAAATATTAGACACTCTATTGAAATTAAATTAAAATACATTTGTAAAGAGAATCGTATTTTACAGAAATTCTTTATAAGATTAATCGAATTCTTTTCAACAGGCAGAATTTCAGGTATTCAATGTTTGAATTGAAAAGTGAAAAATGTCTTTGGGACTCGGCGAGTATAAATCTGGGATAGTGAAATAAGGGACCTACTGTCAGATCTTCTTTCCATATGTCGATCACGTAGACTGAGGAAAATGTCGTGACGACATTTTTGACAAAAATCGAGTTTCTAGAAAGAAACTAAGTCAACTGAAATGACGATCAATGAGGGCGAATCAATCAATTTTCCGTATTTGCGATCACCAGTCGGCGGTACTGGTGAGTAATATCCTGAATGTAATATAAAAAAAAATAACGTTATTTCACGCACGGATGCAAAGTTTTAATTAAAATCTTTTCTAATGTCGTAGAAGCACGATTACATATAAAATGGAATATGCTGCAGTTTTGCGCAGCCCCTATTTTTCCAAAAAAAGCAGGATAAAATTTTCCGAAACATAACACTATTGAATACAAAACAACACTTCACCTGTACCTATTTTAATCTGCCATATTTGGAAAATACTCACAACAATTACAAAATTAAAAATAAACTCGCGCTAAAAGTCAAAAACTATGGCATTTGTCATTTTAATGACCTCACGCTACACCAGCGCCCCTAGCGGCAAATTCAAACGCGATAGACCCCATTGAAAAGTGTGGAGGAAGAAGACAATGATGGTTACATAAATCGAGGATCTGAACTTGGATTATGTTTTGGAGATAGGTGGAACAGGGTGTAAAGACCCACAAACCTCCATATAAAAGGGAACGTCCGACGGGACGACCAGACAGGTGTGTCTGGTCCGGGCAACTGCCCAACGTTTATTGTCGAACTTTTGTATGTGTTCAAATCGCGCCGAAGACTTTGCTTACGCGATGCAGGATTTGTGTGACGTCATGTCAATAGTTTGTAAGTGGCGCCGTCGGTGCCGCTACATCGATAGCAGGTTGAGTCGTCCTTACATCTTGTGATGCGTGCCTGGCCAGTGGAAGGTTGTTTCCCGTGTCGCAGAGTTCGCGGTGAGTCAGAACTGAATGCGGTTGTTCCCAAGTGAGTCGGGACAGTGCTGTTGGCTCCAGTGGGTCGGAGCGGTGATGAAAGAAGCTGAGGGTGATGACCAGAAATCGGTCGTCGGTGCCGCTACAATGTAAACAAATATTGAAAAGTAGGCTTCTGTATCATGGGTCGCGGATAAATTTGAAAGAGAGTTACCGCGGCCCTGGCACAAGCAACTGAAGGAACACGGGTGGGTTTTAGTCAGTAAAATCCTGACACGCCCTCCCGCTTCACCCAGAGCGGGAGAAGTCATTGGATGATTTCCCAGCCAAAAAAAAAGGGGATTCTTTATCATAATTTTATGAAAACTCAAAAACAAAAACAGGAAAATTCTCTTTTCAAAAGTTGATGCACTGTGTTAGGTAGTGTTTGTGAGACAGTTGGTAGTTCATTCATACACAAATGAAGTTTCAATTTACTGGGAATTGTTTTCAAAAGTGCTAAATTATTTTCCGACTACGTTACCGTATGGTACCTGCAGAATAAAATAATGTTTTATTACTGTTATTATGTGATGTCGTAGTAATACGTCGATAAAGAAATAAGTGGGCCCAATTGCTAAATGTATTAAGTTAATAATATCGTCAATAAAAAACAGAACTTTACACTAACGATGTAATTCAACTAGTCGAATTGTGGTAGCACCCTTAGATAAAAAGATAATAGATATGCAACTATACAATCAACTTTTACAATAAAATAATGTTATACATATTCAGTTAATCAAATTAGCAAAACAAAGTAAAAACCAGAAACCTTTCTGATGCCAAAATGACCTAATCATAATATATTTCAATTTACAATACTTCTTCCATCTTAAGAGGAAATGCGGTCGCAGACATTCGATTGAAGTGCCTGAGCAAAAAGTTATAATTCAAGGTTTGGCCTATTTCCTCCTCCAATATTGGACCAATTTCAAAGATATTCCATAAATTTAAACAGAATATACACTGTACCCCTATGTTATCTTTTATAATTGTCAAATTTGTACACAAGGCCTCTGTTGACTGCGCAATTTTGAGCATCTATTGAGGAGTCTAGTGCTTCTAAAGATAATGTATCATCAAAAAGGAAAACATAGGGTACAGAATTTATGTTTATTTTTCAGTTTATGGTATATCTTCTAAATTGGTCTAATATTGAAGGAGTAAATTGGCGAGAGCCAAACCTCGAATTATGACTTTTACTTAGGCAATTCAGTTGGATGTCTGCAACCGCATTTCCAGTATTTAGCAATTTTGCTATCAGATTTAAACAAAAATAATAGTTCTGTCCTTATTACTTGTTTATTCGAATCTATTTTTCATAAAACTCTACTAATCTCTAAATTAATATTTACAAAGTCATATCCAAACCTCTTTTATCCAAGATTGACAAAATCCTTTACGAAAAAGTTTTCGTCACGCAAAGTTCATATTACTAATAGTTTTACTTTCGAGCTTATTACTGTTGAAAATATTTTTACGTGTCTGAGCACGCAAAGATTATTTCCAAAGCCTGCGTAAATATTGATAAGGATTGGTAAGCTTTGATAGGTGATTTATATGAAATTTGGGAATACTTTTATTATGCGCACAGCAAAAGTGGAATTCCCTGCCGGAGTCTGTATTTCCCGATAGCTATAACCTGGGAGTCTTTAAATCAAGAGTGAATAAGTTTCTTCTAGGCAAGCGTGCTTCATCGTCTACCACATCACTTACCATCAGGTGAGATAGTGGTCAAGCGCGAGCCTATTACTAATAAAAATAATAAATACCAAAAAAGTAACACAGGCAGTCTAATTTAGTTTTAAAAAGACTTCAAAATCAAAGCTTCTAAGTATTATTAATATCATTAAGTTTAGTTTATTCAATTAATGATATAAGTCATTAATTTAATTAATTATCTCATAGACACGACAGATACATTTGATTCATGTTTATAATATTTGTTAAAGGTTCATAATATTAGGTTATTTCAAAAACATTTATTTTTGTGTGCGCAACACAAATAAATGTTTTTGAAATAACCAAAGCTGTTTAGGCTAAATATTTCTTAAAAATAATTATATTAAGAGATTCATATTTCCAGAAATAATTTTATACGTCGTGAATTAGGAAAGGACTTGTTCAATAGTTCTAGAAATATTGTAGTTAATAATTCGTTAATATCTAATATCTTTAAACGAGCTATTCTTGTATATACATAATCTGAATCTCGGCAATAGCTCCAACGATTTTCATGAAATTTAGTATGCAGGGGGTTTCGGGGTCGATAAATCGATCTAGCTAGGTTTAATTTTTAGAAAACTTCATTTTCTCTATTTTCACCCGAGCAGAGCTTGGTCGTCCAGGTATTTTTGTACTTTTATATGTCGTAAATTAAGAAAAGCCTGTTCAATAGTTCCAGAAATATTGTAGCTAATAAGTTGTTAATATAATTTTTATACGTCGTGAATTAGGAAAGGACCTGGGCAGTGACCATAAACTCTTAGGCAAGGTTATTTTGAGTGTGCTTTTTCACTTTCGAACTATGATAGTTTTGTCACGTCAGGGTATGGGGGCAGTTCAATATTTACTCTCTACCTACCCTACCCTACCCTACCTACCCTACCTAGCCCACCCTACCCTACCTACCCTACCCTACCCTACCCTACCTACCCTACCCACCCTACACTACCTACCCTACTCTACCTACCCTACATACCCTACCTTACCCTACATAAGAACCTTCTCCTAACAATAACGAACACAACAAAAAAAGAATAAGCGACATCGGTCCAGCCGTTCACGCGTGATGCCGTGACAAAGAGAAATCGGGATTAATTTTTATATATATAGATTACCTTCACTATACAGTCGTAAATATATGGACAAGGCAATGATATATATTAACATGCAAAACTGAGAAATATTACTGAAGCGAAGTGAGTATTATCATCATCATCATTTCAGCCGATAGACGTCTGCTGCTGGACGTACACAGATTATATCTATAGAGTAAACTCACATTTTGCCAAATGTATTTAAGTCCCGCGTAATAGGGGTGATCCAATTGCCAACAATCGCGCAGAAAACCAAAATCCGGACGAAACGATCGTTACCAAATTCCTGTAAAGCCATCAAAAGGCCTATTTAAATCTGTACCCAGAAACATTATCGAATTCTAGGATCTCTTTAGAAGCGTGACAAACATTTGAATACCTATCCTACATACATTAGAGAAATAACTTTGAAATTGAAATTGCTGTCGTCTAACTGTATGGAAAAAGCTTTAGGTGGAGTTGAGGCTCAGATAGGGTTGCATCGTATTCGGTTTGCAATAAAACTAAACATGGATCGGACACCTCAAAAATATTATGCGAATTGAATAAAAGCCCGTTATTATCACAACCTAGATTTGTAATTATAAACTTTTCAAATATTCTATATATCCTGCAGAAGCAGTAAGTTTTTAACCAACTTGCTAAAAAGGAGGAGTTTATGTTTTTTTTTTGTATTTTCACCGATTTCTCCGTCAATTAAGACCGATTTTATGTTCCTAAAATGAGTGGTCCCATTTAAATTTGATGAAGATCTGTTAAAGAACTTCGGATATATACAATAAAACTCTTCAATAAATGACAGCAAATCTATAAAAAAAAACAAAGAAAAGAAAACAGGTACACCGACTTCCGAAAAATAAGTTATTTTTCACTTTGCAGTGTTTTTATTTGGAAGTAGGTTGGATTTTTTTGTAAAATCGTTTTTTGTTCTTAAATTGTGTGAAGAACCTTCCCACGCACGCTTGGTTATCACGCGGATAGAGGGACTTGCGTTGCGTTATCATAACCATTGTTAAATTTGTCTGTGCAGATTGTTGACCAGCTTTTAGCAAGGGCACTTTATCAACTGCTTTAATTTTGTTGTTAAAATATTGTTACTATCTTGTCTTGTTTCCTCGTTGCCACTGGGCATTTCCAAGTGACAACCCTGAATGTAAACCTCAAGTCTATGTTAAGTGGTAGAACTCCTCGTACCGTTTTACGAGTGCGACCTCCGTGCGTGTAAACTACCAGATTGTGGCCATTATAGCTCTTTACTATTTCTTTGGACGGGTTTTTAGGTATGTGGCAGCTGAAATTGAAATCTTTGAAATAGTGTTCTGGTTAAGGCTAAATATAAAAATATTCTGAAAGCGAGGTCTACGAATTGAAGAGATTTCGGCCAAGTGTTACCTATAACTTGGTAGTTTAACATTTATATCGGCACTTGTTTTTTTTCTAAGGCTTTACTGTGTTTACAGATCTTAAGGGTACACTAGTCGAAAATTCTTCCATACAAACGTAGTCTGGCTTTTACTCCACTGTTTGACGTTGTACATTCAAAATAAAATATGGTATCAATTTGTCTCATTATTATCTAGCCCTGTATAAGCAAAAAAAAAAAAAAATTACTTGAAAGTTATGAGCTTCGAAAGTTCCAAATTTCAACACTAATTTTAACGCATCTTTGGGTGCAAATTAGTACCATAAGAAGAAAGAAAATTGAAAAACGGCCTCCATACAGGGATAGATTAGTAGTTCAACAATGCAAATAATTTTATTTTGAACAGATACATTCAGTCGTTTTTTCATGATATCCAGACTCCCAAAGGTCTGTTTATAAAATTTCGCGCACTCGTTTTCGTTCTAAATCACCTTCCATTTCAATACAAATTTGCAAAAGTGTGTATTCGTACGCGAACTAGCTTCTTACTGCTCATAACAGCATCTATCTGTTCCGCACGTGTTGTCGGTTGATATAGCACGCATTTTAAACACAAAATAGTTCGTGCCGTCGACTAGTGTACCCTTAAGAAACCATTTCGTTTATAAATATATTTTTTTTAATTAATCTTCTTGTATTTTATATAAGTGTTACTGCAAAATACCGAGCTACGGTAAATCCTAGGATTTACCGATAAAACTTAAGATTTACCATGTCACAATGGTAAAAGCCCGAAATGGTCTATGATAATCGATAATTTATTTTAGGCAAATACATACAGTATGACACGAAATGTTGAGAACAATTAAGGAATGTATAAACTCTAAAGTAGTGTTTGTTACATGGTTCAAAAAATACAAACACGTGTTTTTTTTAAACTGTTGAAAACGTAAATGTTTTTAAAATCATGTTGGTATTTTTTTTAATTATGTCATAGACATAAAGTAAATCCATTATTTATAAGTCTCTAAGGTAAATCCTAAGATTTACCGTGTGATTGCTGGTAAAACCCAGAAATTAGCGAATATCATAGATCATTTCGGACTTTTACCCGTAAGACTTGGTAAATCTTAGGTTGTACTAGTAAATCCTAGATTTTACCGTAGTTCGAGCTTTTGCAGTAACATTCATAAATACAAATAACAATTAGTGACTAAATTAAATAGGATGCAACAATAATTAGTCTTATGACTAAAACAACACCACGTGTTTTATATATTTTTTTGCAAAAAAGAAAAGGGTTTTCGACTTTTTTAGCTTTTTTTTTGTGTATGTTTACCGGTCTCCGTCAATTGTGTTACATCACTAATAGGTACCTTGCTAAATTACTTGCCTATTAGGTAGGTACAACTAAAAAGTCAAAAACATAATATTTTTTCACAAAAATACCGACTGAAAACTACAAAGTAAAAAATTACTTTATTTTTGGATGTCGGTGTCCATAACGCAAAAAATTGGTACCTACCAAAGACACCGACTTCCAAAAATAAAGTTATTTTCACTATGTAGTTTTCTTATTTTGAAGTCGGTAGTATTTTTTTTGTAAAAAGGTTTTTTTTTTCAATGAAAGGCTCGCGTTTGACCACTATCTAATTATATTTCTAAAAAATAACATAAATCTCTAAACAAAACTCAGTACAAAACCAAAAAACTCATGCTCTTCAAATCTCCAAGAACATACACCCTACAAGAATACAACAAGAATGAATCCACCATTTTCAATTTTCTTTTATTACTAACTTGAAGTTTGATGGCCGAGACCCTTCACCCTCGAAGTTAAGGGCTAATAAAAATGATGGATTCTCAAACAAGATGTCGTGTAGTGAATATTGGGTTTGTAACTGGATATCGGCAAAGAAGTTTGTCAATATTTGCGGATAAACTGTTCTTTTTTTATTAGAGTTCCGTCCCCCAAAAGTTAAAAACGAGACCTTATTACTAAGACTCCACTGTACGTCTGTCTGTCTGTCTGTCACCAGGCTATATCTCTTGAACCATGATAGCTAGATAGTTGAAATTTTCACAGATGATGTATTTCTGTTGCCGCTATAACAACAAATACTAAAAACAGAACAAAATCAATATTTAAGTGCGGCTCCCATTCAACAAACGTGATTATTTTGCCGTTTTTTGCGATAATAGTACGGAACCCTTCGTGCTCGAGTCTAACTTTTCTTTTGCTGTTTTTCTTTTTGTTGATGTTTTATTTTGTAAAGGCTGTAGGATGTGGGTTGAGTTTTTGTAGTGTTTCTAAAACTTATCTAGGCTTGTGCAGGCAGGATTGTGTCTTGAGAATAGTGTCGTAATGAACATACTTGGTAAATGGAATGATAACAGAAAGTATTATATTTTTTTTTTTTTTTGGGCAACTATTCCCAAACCACTGCAACTCCTGAAAGCCAGAATCAACAGTGGCGACCACCAGAAAAGCGCCAAGGCAATGAAGCTCGACGAAGTCCCGGAGAATGAATTTAACTGTCTTGGATCCCGCAACGAAATTAATCAGAAAATAATAACGGAGGAGTAGGAAAAACATAAATGTCCACTTCCCTCCATATCAAGCTTCTGCTGACAGAACAAACAAGGCCACTAGGCACAAAGGGTCGTTTACAACTGGGATAAGCCCAGTTGCCTAGCATCACGGATAAAAATAAGAATTAATATAAATGGGTCCTAACATTGTGAGCTGTTATGTTTGATTCCAATAATAGGTATGGCAAAAACGCTTGAACGCCAGGAAATTTGTTCTAGTTGCCACAAGGTCCGTATAGTAAACAACTCCTGAGGTAGTCTCTACATTATTCAACATAATATTACGTTCATTCTGCCAAAGAATACACTCCCATAAGATATGATGTGCAGATTGTACATATTCACAGTCAGATGTAGAACACTGACATAAAGGCGAGGCAACGAGCTTCAAGGAAAACAATTTACTTTTAAAGTTACCATTCCCTGTGAGAAATTGGGCAACACCAGCCACGTCCTGGCCAGCCACACGCGAACGGATGGAAATAATTGGTGGAGATGTCGGCCCTTGATGGAATTATCCCATCTACATTGCCATTCGGATAAAAGTTCCTCCCAGACGTCAATAGGTGATTTAAATAATCTAGAGACTCTCTCACGGTCACTCCGCGTTAAAAAGTTCGCGTCCGTGGTCTCTCGTGCGGAATAGTACATTGCAGCACGTCACTGCACTTCAAGGTCGACCGGAAGTACGCCAGCAAGTACTGGTAAGGCCTCAGTACTAACCGTCCTGTACGCTTTGCATAAGAATATCAAAGCTAAACGCTGACTCTGAAGCAACTTACGTCGCACCGCCCCTATGGTAGCCCTATCAGCCCAAATAGGCGCCCCATAGCAAATACAACCCAAATAAGTAGCCCCATAAATAGTTTTTAAAGTTAAAAAAGACAGACCCCACGTAGATTTAGATATTCTCGTTAAGGCATAGAAATATTTTTTTGCTTTTTCACCGACTATTTTAATATGATCTATAAATGCAAAATTCCTCTCTAACACGAGACCAAGATAGCACACGGACTGCTTCCTTTTTACGGGAAAGTTATTAAATTTAATAGTAGGACACGATTTAAGATTACCCTTCAAAATGAGTTGATAAGTTTTGTGCGGAGCAAAGGTCAGGCGGTTTCGATCGCCCCACTGAGATATTAATCGTAGGCAAGTGTCAGCCAAGTTCTCGAGTCCAGCTCGAGTACTTGATTAAAAGAGCAGAAGAGCGTCGTCCGCGTAACCGGTTAATGAACAGCCGCTTGGAAGAGGAATCGCGAGGCAATCATCAAAGTCTAAATTCCATAAAGGCAGACCAATAACCGAACCCTGAGGACCTCCCATGGTGAGAGACTTCGACATGGAATGATGGCCGAGTTTGAGTTTCGCGGAACCATTTAAAAAGTAAGAGTAAACTAGATTATATATATTTCTATAGCAACCCCGAATTTTCATTTTAAGTAGTAGCATTGGCCACCATGCGTTATCAAAAGCCCCAGAAATATCTAGAAAAATCCCAATTACGTACTTATGTTCAGATGTATTAACTATTTGTCTATTTTTTTTATTACAGTAAGGGCCGCATCTACGGTAGATTTTCCAGTAGTGAAATCGAATTGATTGTTACCCTTTGGGTACGGAACCCTAAAAACTGCACATAAACGTTTTATAGGTTAATGTACAGTCAAGGGTCATACGTACAGTCTTACTCTCCCAAAACTCAAATGGCTAGTTTTTGTAGAAGCAAACCAACTGATTTAATATGTTGTATAGAAATTAAAGTATACTACTAACCGTGAAAAGTTGAAATATTCTACCTAAAAAAAAATTGACGCTGCTGTTTTGGTAGAGTGTGACTGCGCTTTTGACCCTTAGCTAAAGGCAACAGAACTAAATGCACGTAATAGCACTAATAACCTTCAAGATTTTCCACTAAGCTCCACACAGAGTCTGTGGTTTTAATCTGAAGCTGGCCTTACAACCTCAAAGCGTATGAAAATTAAAAATAAGGAAAGCGCCGAAAAGTTCTTCAGACATTAGACTTGCTTTTAGGAAAGGGGAATTAAAAAAGTTGTTAAATGAAGATGATATTATGGTCCCGTTGTAGAATTGTGTAGCTTCATAGTTAGGTTTAAAAAAAAAGATTAACGTGGCAAGAGGTTTTTAACAAGTGTCATCATCATTATCATCTTTCACCCGCTTTTTTTTAATGTTGCCGCTGCTGAGACATAGGCCTCTTCTCTGTGAGAGAGGAAATGGGCCTTAATCCACCACGCAAGCTCATTGCTGGATGTCACATGTCTTGTCTTTGAATTTTTGGTTCTAGGACATGCCGCTTTCCTCACGATGTTTTCCTTCACCGTTTTTAGAGCAGTGATGATGAAATAATTTACGCAAAGTAAAGCGCCTGCATGGGTTAAAAACCACGAAATCGGGGCCGTTACCACTAGGCTACCACTTTTCCTACCAGTGGGCTATTTAGACAAGTTTAATTCTATCGATATTTTTGACATTATTCCAATCGCTAGGTATGGTGACGATTTTGTTAGCAGAATGTTACTTGTCTAGAGACTCATGATTATCTTGCTTTTGTGGTCTGAAAATATATTTTCTACATTTTAAATACTCTTCTGGTCTGGTAATCGATGTGATAGATTTTTCCAGTGCAATTATAAGTCACCCACAAAGAAAATAATGTATACGAATATGTTGTAATCTTTTAAGATTTTAACGTGTCTTTATGGAAGAGAAATTGAAAAATAAATCATTATTTTTCATTTTTTTATTTTACTTACAAAGGGCACTTCGATACATATTATCGGAGATCGCCATTTAAGCAAGGAATTGCTTGTATTAGGAGACTCCGCGCTTCCACTTATAAAATTGAAAAGAAATAAACATTTAAGTCAAATCTTTATGGCATCCTTCTTGTATATAAAGGTGATAAATATAAGTAAAATATACAATCATGGGCCTTGAAGGGGAACACCAAAATTATTGGCCTGTAATTATTAACATCACTTTTATCCCCCTTCTTGTGAAGTAGGATGATGTTTGAGTGGCACATAATGGCTGGCACTTTTTCGGTCAACAGAATGGTGTTGAACATGTTGGTGATATGGGGGAGTCGTGTGGGTGACCAAGTTTGAGGGGTTCCGTTGTTACTCCGTATTCGCCCGGACTTTTTTCGTAAGGCATACTCGTTATAACCCTTTTTACTTCATAACCCGTTATGGATGGGATATTTTCGGGATCTGGGCATTCATATGCTATTTCTGTGTGAATTTTTGTTGGATCTAAATAGATCTCTTTGTAGAAGTCCGTGCAGGGTTTCTTAAATTTTATCCCTGTTGTGATGTTTAATACCATTACTATCCTGCAGGGTAGTTATCCATTGCCTGGAATTGCATATGCCTTGTTTAGCTCCTCGTAGAGGCTTGTTTTTGTGGAGTGCTATTTTAACTTTATGGGTAATAAAATTTCGGATTTCGCGTCTAATACATCGTAAAAAAAAAATTAACAACATTTTTTCGCAACTTTTGTAAATGCCCACAAAATGACAAAAAAAAACCGGGCAAGTGCGAGTCGGACTCGCGCACGAAGGGTTCCGTACTTGGTAAATTGCGGTTTACGATATATGACGTATTAAAACAAAACTACTTACTATCTCGTTTACGGTGGAAGTTTACATAGTAATGTACATCATATATTTTTTTTAGTTTTATCATTCTCTTGTTTTAGAAGTTACAGGGGTTACACATATTTCACCACTTTGAAAGTGTCTCTCGCGCAAACTATTCAGTTTAGAAAAAAAAATATTAGAAACCTCAACATCATTTTTAAAGACCTATTCATAGATACACCACACATAAGGGTTTGAAAAAAAAAATAGTTTCAGTTCTAAGTATGGGGAACCCCCAAAATTTATTGTTCTTTTTCTATTTTTGTATGAAAATCTTAATGCGGTTCACAGAATACATCTACTTACCAAGGTTCAACAGCATAGTTCTTATAGTTTCGGAAAAAAGTGGCTGTAACATACGGACAGACAGACAGACAGACAGTCATGTCTGTCTGCCTGTCCGAGTCCATAAGGGTTCCGTTTTTTGCCATTTGGCTACAGAACCCTAAAAATGATGGTTGGCATTTCTTCATAACTGAAATAGCAAACTAAAACTGTCCTAAAGGAGGTTCAATATTGATATTCTGTCTCCAAGTGGGCGCACGGCCAGTACTGCGTCAAAATTGGGGCATATTAAGCACTTGTTGCCTAAACCTGACTACGCTTAGACCCAAAATCCTCAACACCCCACTACAAAATTAGCTCCTAGCTCCACCAAAAACACACCTTGAATTAACCACATCACTTCAAAGATAGTTCTGCACACGACGAAGTACTTGCGACGTTACCTTGCATGCTTGCACCAAGTGACGGTGAGTGAATGTAAGGCACCGTTCTCACTGTATCGTGGGGTTTAACGTTGGAGGACTATCTGTTTGAAGCTGGTACATACTATACTGTGACAAGCCTTACGAGGGAAAAGTGTCAATCGTTCTGTAAATCAGTCACCGACAATTAAACACCTGTCTATCGCGTTGACGCGATCTTCGGAAATGTGCATTAATTTGCTTCTATCTTGCTTTTTATTTTGGTGTACCTAGTTAAAATTAAGGTTTAATTTTGTAAAAGGGCTCTGTACTGAGCCTAAGACAAAGACAATGCCAAACATTCTTTATTTAAACTAGGCCATTAAGCGGCACTTTTGAACGTCAAAAAATTTAATTTAAGAGTAATTAAGAATAATTGATTCTACCGTCCATTCGGCAAAGTAGCTTGTTATGGAGAAGAACGGAAAAGAAACACCACACTTACACTTTTAAAAAAGTGTTTCATAACATTTACATAAATACATTAATTCATATACTTGGGGACGATGCACCCAGACTAACACTATTATATTACGTATAGGAATAAAGTATTATAGCCTGTCCAGTACAGGCTGGTGGAGGTCAGGCATTTGTTTTTTAGGGTTCCGTACCCAAAGGGTAAAAACGGGACCCTATTACTAAGACTTCGCGATCCGTCTGTCTGTCCGTCTGTCACCAGGCTGTATCTCATGAACCGTGATAGATAGACAGTTAAAATTTTCACAGATGATGCATTTCTGTTGCCGCTATAACAACAAATACTAAAAACAGTATAAAATAAATATTTATGGGGGCCTCCCATACAACAAACGTGATTTTTTGGCCGTTTTTTTTCGATATTAATAACGGCAACATGTAGACGCTTGAAATATTCACAGAATGTTTAGTTGTATATTCACTTCAAAAAATAATTATTATTAAATTAAAATAAAATAAATTAAGGGGGTCTCCCATACAACAAACGTGATTTTTTTGCAGTGTTTTGCGATAATGGTACGGAACCCTTCGTGTGCAAGTGCGAGTGCGACATGCACTTGGCCGGTTTTTTATCATAGAACACTAAGTTTCATCTGGGTCTTTGCTTTGTACGCTTTTAGAGTTAGTTATTACCACTGATTCGAAACAGCAATTCAACTGGGAGGACGTTACCAATGTGCTAACCAGTTGCATATCTTGGCCATAAGTAGTTTACATAGCTTAGCTCGCATACCTGAGTGAGGTAAATTTTATTAACTATTTAAGGGGAACCGATCTCATTTCCGATATTTTTTTGTTCGAATTTCATTTTACCGAAAACTATTGACCGACGCCTTTTTTGCTATATGCATTATTTGACATATTTTCAAATCATCGAAGTATCATGTGGCATATGTTTTATTTTACTGAACTACATTTCACCGATTTACAAAATAACTTTTTTCTTTTGGCCGAAGCCTCTTATGAACTTTTTTCAATTGCTATATTTTCACCAAACCGAAACAACATTATAGGGAATATTATTTAGTCATATATGTTACTTGGTAGCATTTTCGGGTCCGTGGCTTATGCCCCCAGTGGTCGACGCACCCGTGGCCTATGCCCCCGATTCGATAAATTTAATATAAATATTTTTTTGTGCTTTTTCACTTAGTACAGTAAATGAGAAAAGTGTTTCACCATAATAAAGTATTTTTCCTTGCTAACCAAAATTTATCTATCTTATAGCAGAGAAAATAGATCGTCACTTAACCTTAGCCTTACACACCTTTTTCTCCGTTAAAAGCATTATATATTATGTACAAACATCCAAAAAATCAATAAGATTTCTTTTAAAATGTTAGTAAAAGTTGTTAATATACATTCCTGTGAGCAGACGAAAGAACAACACAAGAAATAATGATAAAATGATTGCCCATTTGACTGAACAGTACGAAAACAAAAAAATTACCATAATCATGTTTTTAGAACAAATCCGCCCATATGTGGCAATCAGTCCAAAAAGTCATTATTTAACTTACTTATAACTCACTTAACTAACTTATATATATATATAATTATAGTGAAAAGAGATGATTTTGCTAGTATACTATTTTGAAGTTTTAATTTTTGAAATTATAATTTTTATATTTGTTTAAGTTTTTACACTTGATTATTTTTTTGCTTAGAAAATTTTATAACATTTGACTTGTAAAAAAATCGTTTATTATTTGATTCAAGCCTGATTATTTTGTTTTGTTATTGCTATTGGAACTGACTGTTATAATTAGTTAAAATAATTCTCATTTGTTTATAGTTTCATAGTTGATTACGTTTAATTATTATTGTTACAAACATAAAAAGAACATATCATTATGTTAGAAGTTAGTTGCTCTGCAGTAATTTTTAAGACTGACTATTTAAAATCACTATCTTATTTTATTACATTTAAGACTGATTATTATAATTAAGTTTAATGATTATCTTGATTATAGGTGATGAAAACTGTGATTTATATACAATTTTTTTACTAGATTTCTTATTGAGATAAATAAATCAATATTGAAAAATAACTAAGACTTTCATTTTTCAAAAAATACAACCAATATTTTCTTTTTACCAATATTTAGCATTTCTTTTTTTTAAATATAACCATGATTTAATATTATAAATATAACAATCAGTATACATTTATTATTTTTGTACAACATTTTTGTGCCTGACAGTATATTTGATCAAAAACTGCTTAGAAATAATTTAATCGAATCGGGGGCATAGGCCACGGGTGCGTCGACCACTGGGGGCATAAGCCACGGACCCGCATTTTCATTGTTATAAAAAGTCAATATGTTGTGCTACAAAATTTTGTGACAGAAACTAATCGCTGCAAAATCGACTTCACGCAGTCTTGTCTGTGTTTTATGTATTTATTTTGAATTTTCATGCAAATAGCTATGATGCATTAGACATTTTTATTAATTAAGTATTTCAAAGAATTTGTCCAAGAACGAGCGAAGCGAGCTCGGGAATTTAGGGCACCCCGAGAATTTAGGTTAGGTTCGAAGGGGATGACGGGAGCTGAAGTGAGCGAGCAAAGCAATCGAACTCAGCTCCCGTCATCTCCTTCGTGTTAGGTTACTTTAGACCCTGCAGACAGAAATATCTCAGACATCAGAAATATTGTTTTTTTTTCAGGTCGCTGTTTTAATCATTTGTATTCGCCCACTGTTTCTCTCTCACTTAGTATTTTGATATGCGTTTAAAAATAAATAATTCTTACAAATGTTATTTCGGCTAAGAGTAACTTTGGTGAAAACTTTTTCGACCAAGTGAAACGTCGGAGTAACGAAAAAAATCGAATTGATAATAGGTCAACTTAGATAGTGGCATACGTGACTTCGATGAAGTAAAATAAAACGAAACAATAATTAATGAAAAGTTTTAGGTGAAATGATATTCGGTAAATATGTTTTTCGAACTTTGATAGGTAACCCATTTAAGCTATGTGGGGATTACATTTTTCAGGACCATAATCAGAATCAGAATGTTTGTAATCATAGGTCAAATTATAACAGTGTGCGAGATGTTACAGATAGGTAGATCCTCCTGTTTTGCCCAGAGGCGTACAAATATATTTAATTACCATTGTCAATTTTTTTACCATTTAACATACATTTAACATTTAAGATAGGTATCATAAAGCGGTAATATTATCCACATTAGTAATAAATTCAATACTGACAGGTACATGTATATCAATAAAAAAATAAAATATCAATTTCAGTATATGTCAAATCGATTAAGTTACATGAGATATTAATGCTAATGTCAAACAATATTCAAAGTCGTCAAAATAGGTGAGGTGGTGTTCAATTTCCTGAAGCAGTAATTATAGAATTTTCGGCCAAATATTCCTTTAGTGAGTAATATCATTTATTTATCAACATTTTTAATAGTTCAGGGGGGTGACCATAAGCTCTTAGAGTAAGGTTATTTTGAGATCGCGTAAGTGACAGATGTATACAAGTCCAATGCCTCTGTCCCTTACACACACTCAATGTCACCCCCACCCCCAATGTTTTGTAGTTGTCCAGATTTAACGTTTTTATTTTCTCAGGTAGTTTGCTAAATATTTTTTGGCCATACAGAAGGTACTTTTATTCATTAGTGCAGTTTTGCATTAAATCACTTCGAATTCTGACTTATTTTATCGCGTAATTTTTTGTAGTAACTTTTAGTAGCTATTTTGTATAATGAAATATTAGATTTGACAAACATGCTTGTTTCGTATATGTAAAGCGATGGCAATGTAAGAATTTTTAGACGTATAAAGAACAGTTGACAACTGTCTGTGCTTTTAAGACCACACATACCTCTGACACATCTTTTTTGGGCTCTAAATATGAGTTCTCTATCTACTGAATTGCCCCAGTATATTACGCCATATCTGAGTGTTGATCACTCAGACATGGCGTGTATGGCGTTTTATTATTATTGATAGGCTTTGATTGATCATTATATCATTTGATGGTAAGCGATAATGTGGTCGACGATGAAGCACACTTGCCTAGAAGAAACCTATTCACTCTTGACTTAAAGACTCCCAAGTTGTAGCCATCAGAAAATACAGACTCCGGCAGGGAATTCCACTCCTTAGCTGTACGCATAATAAAAATATTCCCATAACGTTTGGTGCGGTTGGGATGACGCATCACCGTACGTCTTGTAGTCCCATGATGGATCGGGCTAGGAGGAATTAGTTCATGCAATTCCAACGCACATTCCCCGAAATATAACCGATAAAATACCGACAGGCTGGCAACTCGGCGCCGATGGTCAAGGCTCTGGAGCCTAGATTCAACCAGTACCTCATTGCCGATGAGCCTCTTGGCCCGTTTTTCGATTGACTCAAGTGCATCCAGCTGGTACTTGGCAGATCCGTCAGAGATTAGAGCAGTACTAGTAAGGTAAGAACAGTATGCATGGTAGAACTTGCGCTTGATACAAGTTGAGCAACTGTTCTGGCGTGAAGTACCGTCTCACCTTCGCGAGGACCCCCAATTTTTTGGCATCCAGCTGAGCTTTTGCCTCAATGATGTACCAAAATCGAGTGTCGATGTCAAAGTAACGCCAAGAAGCTCAAGATGGTCCAGGCCAGCCTATCCAGCTCTGGATAGACTATTAGTACGGAGTTACGGGCTGTTAGTTTTTCGAGCGAGCTAAGCCTAAATTAACTTAGCTTATCCGATATACAATATCACCCTCATTCAAATAAAAACTAGCACATTTTGAACAGGACCCCTATCCGTCTTACACAGTGCGAACACTCGCTAAGATGTAAGATCGGATCTTATGTGCGGTGCACAATACGCGTTGATTGCGCGAAGTACACGAACCCGGGTGTAGAGAAACTTGACTTAGATGGAGGGTACCTGTTAACTGTGCAGTGTGGAGGTTTCTGTGTGTGTGGTCTTGTATGAGAATCCTGTTCTGGTATAATTGGGATTTTGATAAGGACATTGCTGCTCTAGTATAAACGGGTTTTTGGATAATTTCTCGGCAGTTTAAACGTTGGAGGTTTATGGAGCACGTATTTGGATAATAATAATAAATTAATATTCATAATATTAGGTAGAGGGCTTTTCTCATACCGAGCTGTTTGTTTAAAGCTGCTTGTATACTTGATGGACCAAGTGATTAATTATAGCACTATGTGTAATTCAGGTGTATCGTCATCCCTACAAGACGCTTTGCTTTAGCGTCAATTTTAATTTGTAAGAAACTGGCCGGTTACAATAATTAAAAAAATATATATTTCATTTGTCAAGAACTGAGACGATATTTTTTTTTTTCTGATTGGATGTCATTCATTAAAAAATCTTAAGATTGAAATTCAAGAGTAAAACAAGTTGGTCTTATGTCATAAACTCGTAAAAAAAACTAAACAAATTACTTATATTACTTTGTCTTCAGGCAGAGAGCGCGCCAGAGCCACGGACCGCATACTGAACTTGTTTAGCCTTGTCAACGCTATGTTTATGCATCATAAAATAATCAAAATTGTTATGTAATAATATTGATTTATTTTCTTTGGAATGTCGTTTTCTTCTGGTATCTCAGACCCTTTCGTTTCATAATTTTGATTGTCTATTTCCTTGTCTATAGATATCAGTTGAGCCGACATCGGTTTCACCCATTGAGATAGGACAAACATGGAGGCGCCGCGATGTTCTATACATACATTAGCATATACAAATATGAGTGAAATACGATACAGAATGTGAAACATAGTTTTGTTTCATTCTTTCTAATGTATTAATCGTATTTTATAAAAGAGACAACAATATTTCAGTTGTTGCTCTTATTGGCAACATTTTTTGTGACGTAGTGACAGTAGTAGGTAACTGCCATTTTCGCCATATTAAGTGACGAATTTTGTGGTTGTGTTCGTGGTAGTCCTGCTGTCAAATTGTCGTGTACTTTGGGTATTATTGAAATTTGTGAGTGTGTGTGTGTTCCGTGATTCACACAACCATAGCATCGGCAGCCATTTTAAGTGAAATTTCAAGGTTTAGGTAGGCACGTTTTTTTTTGTAGGTGTTTATAGTCTATTTAATATGTCTATGGTTCCACCCCCCCCGGGCAGAACGTATGACCTCTGGTTTACCTGCAGTCTCCGAGTTTCCGAACATCTTTCAACGGCTTCCGTACATTTTTAAACGACCTAAGTTTTGGTACGAGAACTGCGCTCATTGAGGAAGATGTCTGGACAAAAGGTGTATTAGGCGTATCGACGTTTCCGTGAAAGGTTACGCGACACCATGCTGTACAACCTGACAGATACAGCTGCACCAGATTATAGTTATAATTGTTTTGATATAAAAAAAAATTATGTACTATGTATAGGTTAACGAATTTATCTATGGGCTATGTTACTTGGAATAAATCGATTATTACTATTATTCAAGTCTGTGAACTTCAAAGAGCAAAGAACTTACACATATATTTCACGAATCAGTACATAGAAAACATAATATAAAAGAACATAAAACCACCTCTCATAATGTTATGCATGTATTCATACAATAAAATTTATGAGGCCCACAACACACCATATGAAACCGAACCCAATTTGACGGAAAGGGTAAAAGAACAATACAATTTGCATACTTTTCTGTGTTGGGCTTCGAAAACTAACACTTATTTTACTATTCATAATACCTATTTGTTGCTGTTTTTGTATCATAAATCCTGTTTTGCCATTGTTGTAGCCATGTTCAAAAAACAGTCATAGTATTTATTATTATTTATTTATATATACTTTATTGAGAGGAGCTCGTGGCTAAATGAGGAGCTCGTGGTTAAATAATAATACCCGCACGGGTCGATCTTCAAGGTTAAGCAACGCTTGACGAGGTCGGTCAGTGGATGGGTGACCATTTCAACATACCGAGTTTCATCCATGCCTCGGAAAGAACGTTAAGCCGTTGTTCCCGGCTGTCATTTGAAGATATTTGACAGTCGTTACGGGTAGTCAGAAGCCTGAGATCTGACACCAGTCTTGCCAAGGGGTATCGTGTTACCCAGTTACTGGGTTGTGGAGGTCAGATAGGCAGTCGCTCCATGTAAAACACTGATACTCAGCTGAATCCGGTAAGACTGGAAGCCGACCCCAACAATAATTGAGAAAAAGGCTAGGCAGATGATGATATATACTTTATTGTACAACAAGATAAAAACAATACATAAAAACATCTTAAAATAAAAACAAACATAGAATTGGCGGCCTTCACGTTCCGTGATCTCTTCCAGGCATCCTAAAATGGAAAAACCAGCCAGGATACAATATGGGATTGCACTTGGTGCAAATTTTTCAACAAACAATCAGTAAGAATTACAAATAAAATTATTTTACCGATGCGATAGAAAGTTTTAAGATACGAGTATAACTGAGTGCCATAAGGTACTTTTTATTCCGGAAAAATGCGCAATTCATGTTGAATAGGCTACAGGAGTTAAGCTGCGGGAAAAATCTAGTGACTTCATGGATTAATAACAACATACTTACCAGTAAATACTGCATTGTACAAGGTGTTAAAAAAATTACTCTAAGAATTTCTTGATGATACTCGAGATCGATTACAAAAAAGAAACGATTTTAATACTTCACAAAAATAACCTACATACGAACTCTATCTACTTATTCCAGCACCTACTGCGCTCTGTGGCAGGGTAGTTGACTACCTGGGCGTTGTATGATGCTCAAATGCAATAATTTACACGTAATACAAATAATTGCATATCTTTGGAACGGTTGAATGTTTTTTAAATTATCCTTCGTTATTATTTTTTAAATATTATATTTCACAACTCCTTAAATTTCATAGAGTTAATTTATTAACATATTTTAAAAAATTACAAAGGGAATGTATCTTCAATTTCCATAATCAGCCGAAAGATTTCCACTTCTGAACACAAGCCTCCCCAAGACTCGTTTTATCATCCGGTTACACGCAATCGCAAAATGCTGTCCACAAAATCCCTGCACGTTCATGCAAACTTCGTTATTAAATATAGATAAACGAAATGACTGACCATCATTCCAGCCAAAGGGCGTTCCCTTCAGGATATAAGCCACTGCATTTCCTGTACTTCTCGCAAAAGCAAGAAAAAAGTAAACTTAGGCCCGTATTCCAGATGCTCATACCCAACTCAAACTCAAAAGTGGCCACACCTATCAATCAACTGCCAACCAATCACAACTCTCGAGTTTGGCATATGATTCTTCAGCTTGACATATGTGTACTCAATAGAGCAAGAGCCCAGATGCCCCAGGCGTTTCTGAATCCTTTTTACACAAAATTTGTGTAAATGAAAATGAAAGTCCAAGTTAGCAAGTACGAGTATACGGTCCAGGTACATGCTAACACTACTCAATTCCACTGATTTTTGTTAAAACAGTTCATTAACGATTGGGGCGTCTAGGTAAGACCTTAGACGCCCCAAAAATTATCGAACTGTTTATGTAGTCCAAGAGGAATTGAGCACGTTAATGTCAAAAGAACAAGCCAACCAATTACAAATGTCCATTACCAGTTTGAGGACGGAATGGATTGTAGCTGGACACTCCTTCGCTGTGACATTTCACAAGAATCCCCCCTTTTCAAGATGTGTTTCGAATTTCATAAGTCATGTGATTTAAAACGTATAATTTCTGCTTCAATTTACATGAGTTTTCTTCTTTCATTCGTCCAAGTTATACCAACACCTTTATTTTTTTTACAAAATTATCTTTTATTTTGTCTCTCTTCTTTACGTCTATTCTTTGCAATAATTAACAACACATTAAACTGTTCATTCTCATTGCACCCTTTATCAAAATGTATGTATCGGCGCATCATCGACCCTAAACATCGGTCCACTCATTGAGGCGAAAGCTCAGTTAGCTGCAAAAACGTTGGGGATTCTTGCAAAGGTGAGACGGTACTTCACGCCTGAACAACTGCTCAACTTGTATAAAGCGCAAGTTCAGTCATGCATGGAGTACTGCTCTCACCTCTGGGATGGATCAACCAAATACCAGCTTGATACACTTAAGTCGATTGACAGACGGGTGAAAAGGCTTATTGACAACGATGCACCGGTCGCGTCAAAGCTCCAGAGCCCCGAACATCGACGCCGAAATGTCAGCCGTTCGGTTTCTTATCGGTTACATTTCGGGGAGTGTGCGATGGAACTGCACAATTTGATTCCACATAGCCCTTTCCATCATCGGACTACAAGACGTACGGCCATGCGCCATCGGTACATGGTGGACATCCCTCCCATACGCACAAAGCGTTTTATTAATACTTTCATTGTGAGCACAACTAAGGAGTGGAATTCCTTTCCGAGGTATTTGTTCCCTTATAGCTATTACATTGGAGTCTTTAAGTCAAGAGTAAATAAGTTTCTTCTAGGCAAGCGTGCTTCACCGTAGACCACATCATTGCTTAACATCAAGCGAGATAGATGTCAAACGCGAGCCTATAGATTACAAAAACACATCATCAAACACATGTGTCCTATCATTCACTCCCATTTCGTTCATCCATTCATCCTTTCTTTGGTCTCCCTCTTCCCCTCAACTCATCATCATAACAAATGAACATCGGAGTCTGACATCTATACTGTTACTGTATACTCGCTGATTCTAAGGCCCTTGTCCTTTTGACGTGACATTTGGTATTGTTATAAAGGTCACAGGTATGGACGTCATTCGGTGTTCAAAGCCGTGAATAGCATTATTTGTTGACCCTTGTAATTGAGTTATTGTATTAACAACGGGTTTTGGAGTGTCTCGTCAATTTGGCGTGATATTTGTATAAATGGCAATAGGATTAGCCGTATGTTGTATGTATTTGATTGTTATCCGACTACGGTGAAGCAAAACCCTACCGATTATGTTTTACCGGTATGTGTGTATGTATGTGTATCTGTTCCCTCAGAACTTCTTAACTACTTATCCTAATTTGACAAATGAGATGTCGTTGGAAGCATCTTGTTTGTCCGCTGGCTATGTGTGATGTCACATTAAATTGAATATAGCGATCTGTAGGGGCACGGTACGGTCAAGAACAAAAAAACTTTTCACCCCACCCCATCATGTGTGGTATCATTGAACAGGTATTTTAAAATGAAGGTGGTGTGTTAGGTACATCATATTTTTGTCAACCGTAGTGTTTGCGAGATATAGCCCGTCAAAATCATGACAATAAGTGGATAGTAATTCCTAAATCAGTTGATTTAGGAAACGCAGTTACGTTATCCTTATACGTTAGCTAGAGTTCACTCTTGTAACTATGCATTATCTAGATACATAAAACAACAAACCATAAACAGAAAAAAAATGTGATGTGGCTCTGCAAAAATACTAAAAACTATAAAAAATTGTTCAAAAACTATAACCCGAATACTGAAAAATCTCTCGAATGATTTTTCAGTATTCGGGTTATAGTTTTTGAACAATTTTTTATAGTTTTTAGTATTTTTGCAGAGCCACATCACATTTTTTTTCTGTTTATTGTTTGTTTTTTTTTTTGGTTTCATAACCAGAAAATATTCTCATCTGGAATTGTTATGTACAAACTATTCGATATTTATCGGGCATTCAATAAAACACTTACATGTAATAAATATTTTATCGTATTTTTATTATTCTAAATGTATTTCATACATTTTCATAGTGGTGTTCAGAGGATAACCGTGGTTGTGTGCTACTTTGCAGAATGTATTGTTTTGTAACGGTACCGTGGCATACAACCTCGGTAATCCTCTGAATAACACAATTTTAGATGAGAATTATGTACTGGTTTCATACTTTTTAGACCGTGATTTTTCAGTAGTCGGATTTTATTTCAGTTATTATGTTTCATGTTCAAAACTCAAATGTTTTGACCGAAACATTTGAGTGCTGTGTTTTCTATCTGCAACCTTATTGAGTAATACTGCAAATTTATTCTTCTTTAAGCTTATTTCCTCAGTTTTCCAAAAATAAATAAAATAATCCTCTCTATTGAACTTCAGTCATGCTGGTCAATCTCTACAGAGATTAGCGGCGTAAGATACATTATAGTTCACATATATATGTCTGTTCCTTTATTCTCATAGGCCGATGGAATGGCAACCCAAACTGGAGAAAGATCAGTCTCAAGACCACAGCTTTACATCCTTTCCGAGGCACGGGGGTGTCACAACACTAACTTGTTCAGACACAGACAGAACCTACTGTGTACAAGAATGTCTTATGACGATGTAAAAGTATGAGCTAGTCGGAAAGACGATAGCGGAGGCTTACTACCCACAGTGCACCGGATATTTTGTAAAGGTTTATTCAACACACTCAATTTAAACCAATACGCAACAATTAATCACCTACCTAATTAGTAGATCAAATTCCCACAAAGTTGATCACTGCCCACACCACACAGAATCATAAATCCCATTCATATTGGTGTCGATAATTGATCGATTGACGTCATTCATACTCCATCGTACTCGCGTTAACCGATACTCGATGCGTGCCGTTAATTAGCTGGACTCACTTCATCAGTGATGATTACGGCACAGCAGAAATAAAGGGTGCGAAATTGATACGCGGAATCTGTTGCTAGACTGTTATTAAAGGAGTATGGAGCTTATTTTGTTCTGTGCCGCTAAAGGGTATTTATGAACACGCCAAGAAAAGGTTAAAGGTACGTTTGTAGCCGACTACAGGCTACAGCAGCAGGTGACGTGTTGCCTTGACACTACTGGTTTCTATGTATATCCAGGAAGGATGGACGATGTGTCGCTAGCTGCGGCAGATATTTCATGCGGAAGGCCTTATCCGGCATTACTTACCTGATTGTCGCTCAAATTGATAAAGAATAAAATAAATAAAGTAAGGGATAAGGAACCTTCCTAATGGTGCGACGTTATTTAAATTGCGTCGCGTCGATGCGACTGCATCGCAATCATCTCAATGCGACCATGTAAGCGTACTTTTGCATAGTAAAAATCACTTATTCGTGTGCTATAAATCGAATTGCGTCGAACCATCCGGAAGGTCACTAAGTTTAGTCTACTGGTTGCCTCTAAACACGCTCGCAGATATTGACTGTAGATATAATGTTCGGCGCTATTTAGGCAAAATATTAAAGTAGTATTTTCATTGCTGCCCATACACCGCCCATCATCGAATCTGAATTGAATAATCAAAAATAAGTATGTAGGCAATACGGTTAATTATCAGGGAAGGCCAAATTGCATGGGTATTTTTTGGTCGATGAGTTCAAAACAAAATAACATCTTAAGTACAAAGGCTACAAAGTAAGTAATGAAAATAATTATTAAAAAATAACGTTAACGATATTCTATCAAGCACATAGATCGACATACACGTGCAATCGATAACTAATCACCGTATTTCTCTCTTGAAGTTTTGAATGTTGATCTTTAATGTCATTTGTCAAAGGCGTCTTGTTCCCGCCATCTGACACAGCCGTTCTAAAATAAATTATGAAAGAATAATTATCTTCTCAAAACCGATTCCTTAGAAGTGTTATCAAGTACATTTTCTCCAACAAGAAGCTCCTGTATCGTAAGAAAACGCTCTTGATTCTTATTACTCGTTATTCTCAGTAAAAACTATTCTTGGAATTCGGTAAAAACCTTCAATGTTTTTCATCAAAAATTTCTGACCTTGTTTTATTTTTATTTTACTCGAACAATACCCTATCGATAAAGATTATAGAGAGTAGTGAAGGCGATAATGTATGTGAATGTATGAGATTATCCAAAAAACGTATATTTACAAAATAATTAATGTTCAATGATGATCGATCATGAGGAGGGAATTTGAGACCATGCAAACATTAACAAGTTGGTTTTACACAGAAAGCTAAACTAGCTGGCTAGTTTATACCTATAAAGCTTTTTACAAAAAAATACAACTGACTTGCAAATAAAAAAAAATACTACAAAGTGAAAATAATAAACTTTTTTACAAAAAATACAATCGACTTGGTTGGACAACAAAAAACACTATAAAGTAAAAAATAACTTCAATTTCGGAAGTCGGTGTTCCTGTTTTAGTTTCTTTATTTTTTGACACCAACTTCCGAAATTGAAGTTATTTTTAGGGTTCCGTACCCAAAGGGTAAAAACGGGACCCTATTACTGAGACTTCGCTGTCCGTCTGTCTGTCTGTCTGTCTGTCTGTCTGTCTGTCACCAGGCTGTATCTCATGAACCGTGATAGTTAGACAGTTGAAATTTTCACAGATGATGTATTCCTGTTGCCGCTATAACAACAAATACTAAAAACAGTATAAAATTAATATTTAAGGGGGGCTCCCATACAACAAACGTGATTTTTTTGCAGTGTTTTGCGATAATGGTACGGAACCCTTCGTGTGTGAGTCCGACTCGCACTTGGCCATTTTTTTACTTTATAGTGTTTTTTGTTGTCCAACCAAGTCGAATGTATTTTTTGTAAAAAAGTTTATTATTTTCACTTTTTAGTTGTGGTACATAATGGATATTTATTGCCCAAAGTGATGCCAGAATAGATTAACCCAATAACATGAAACTTAAACAAAAACCAGTGGAATGAGAATATACCAGGGAGAACTGTTCACATCTGCGTACCCCTTTGGAGCGTACCAGTGTGATGTTATGTTATGAAATGGTGTAAACAATAAACAGATATGTGATTGCAGCTATCCTGAATGATTTGCCGTCATTTATTAAAGAGTTCTGATGTATACCTCCGAAGTTCTTCATCAAATCTTGATGAAATTTAAATGGGACCACATGACATCAGCTTTCAAGTAAAAAAAGAAACAACAAAATCGGTTCACCTAGCAAAAAGTTCTGAGGTAACACACATGAAAAAAAAAAGAAATACAGTCGAATTGATAACCTCCTCCTTTTTGGGAAGTCGGTTAAAAATAACATAAAACCTTTCCTACATCTACGTAGTTTTTTTATATGTCCTCTTTCATGTAATAACGGTTCAACATCATTCTTTGCTCTGAGACGTGCACGCTTCCTTGATATATCACACTAATATTAAAAAGGCGAAAGTTTGTGAGTGTGTGTTTGTATGTTCGGTACTTCTTCACGCTCAAACGGCTTGACGAATCTGGATGAAATTTGGCACAAAGATAGATTATAGTTGTTATCCCGGGAATATGTTCTCTCGGGATAAATTATGACTTTCACGCGGGCGAAGCTGCTGGCAGAAGATAGTAAAACTATAAATATAAGTCAATGTCTTTTTATTCCAGCAAATGGGGGACCAAAAGCTTATGCACCATAAGCTCTTTGAGTAAGGTTATTGCGAGTATGCGTAAGGAACAGGTGTATACAAGTCATATACATACGATACATAGCTTATGATTACCCCCCAGTTCTGAACTAATATTCCACTTCTTTATTCATACAGATGAAATTGTTTCATAATTGGTTTGTAAATGGTTATATCTGGTAGTTCTAAGTAGAAAGAGGCTATATTTATAATGTTTTAATAAAACTCCCGTGATAATTGTCACAGGTTATTATTAGTAAATAATATTTAGTACGAGCTCTGTAGTATTTCTTCTAAGTGTACCAGAGCCACCCGCTACGTTTCTAGGTTAAGCTTACAATGACGTTGACATTTGACATTGACAAGTGCGTTCCGATTCTAACACAGTACCATTTCTAAATGTAGGCTTCTTTATATCCCAGAAAAATGCGTAGTCCTTGTACGATAGGCGCACCTTGCTACGGGAGCCAAGTCGAGGGAAAAGTTAGTTTTCAATAAAATTTGATTGTATGAAATACAGCCGTGGAATCACATTACGAAACTTTGGTTACAATCGTTAGCTACTTGTAATATTGAATTATCATTTCCTGTTTAACCCCTGACGAAAAAAGAGGGGTGTTATAAGTTTGACGTGTGTACGTGTGTGTTTGTGTATATGAGTATTTGTGTATCAGTCTGTAGCAACATTTCTCCTAAACGCATGAACCGATATTGATTTCGTTGTTTTTGTTTGAAAGGTGACTTTATCGAGAGAGTTCTTAACTATGTTTGATGAATGTTTGTTCGTTAAATAAATAAATAAATAACTTTTTAAATTGTATCAACTCATGTTTCCCATTTTTATGTATTCTTTGTTATTTATGTATACACCTGAAAAGCATCCAAAAACTTATTTTTACTGCTAATTTGTAAACATCATAGAATATTTTAAACTCGTGTCATTTTTATCTGACATGACATCTATCTATTTTATTTTCTTAAACCATAGACATAAGATACCATGGACTATACTCTTTAAGCTCGTTGTACATTATAATTTTCATAATAAGGGCAGCGGCAGACTGGCCCTCTGTAAACCGTTTTATTTCGTTCGTCATGATTTCTTAATTGATATTTAAATTTCATAAGACATGACAGAGAACGAAGAAAAACGGCGGTCACTTTTTTAGTTTGGAATCTGGACTGAACGCAGCTGAAAGTCGGTTTTTATCTGTAAACTCTTTAATCAATAATATATACGGCCTGTGAATGTTTTCTAATCTCTAAAGTGCTCCAGTAAATATATTGAATGATTACTGAGTATCATTTGTCCGATGCCTTGCCTACCGTATTCCTTCGTATCTACGGCGTGTAACGCCACAACCCGATTCCTCGACACTCCTTGCTGCCTTCCTTCCTGCCTACCTACCGGACGTGGTGCATGAGCTGCTGCAGTAAAGTCTACAGCGGCGCGCACAGCCACAGCGCGCCCGCAAGCAGTATGCGCAGGTTGCGCACTGTCTTCACCTCATGGATACCACGTCTTCCTGCCAGTCCAGTTGCCTAACTCAAGCCACAACCTTTTTTCTTGCTTTTTAATTTATAATTTCTTTACTTTTATTAACGTGGCTTACGTATAGCTCGTCTCAGCTATATGTAACGCTACAACTGTTTGAATAGGGGTATATTCGCAAGATATCGTGCCATAATTACGTGTTCAATAGAATGTCGATCGAAGCGTGTCTAATACTAGATAAATTATATAGCATGAAATAAAAATAAGTCGGGGTTTTCTTAAATTTTTAAGTTTTACTTGTTATCTAGTCGATAGGCTCTGCAAAAAAGGCCGTTAGACTCATATTTTGTCATTATTTGGGGATGACCGTTTTTTTCCGATCAATGTAACTTTTTATTTACGACTTCTCCGGGTCCATTTCAAGATACATAAATCAATAAATAGATGGCTTGGAAAGCCTCGATCGGTCACTCCCATTACATTTTATTTTATCACTTTATATAACGAGAACGTATCCCAAATTTTAGCAGTAGACAAAAATATTACCAATTTCAAAAAAAGGAGTTATGAAATCAGCGATTTTTTTAAATACGTAAATTGTTTTATACTATTCCCCTCTAATAAGCTTATTTTATTCACTGAAAACAGTGAATAAAAAGCACTTTTAATCACTGTTTTGGTGTTTGAATTTAGAACACACTAAGGCGGTTTACACACGGTGACACGGCACCGCGCACCGCCGCGAACGCGAAGGGGAGAGCATCGCTCGACCCGCGCGGTGTACGTGTAAGGCATCAACGAATTTATTAGAGGCCAATGCGACATGAGATCCGCTTCACTGACTACCGCGGCGCTGTGCGGTGCCATGTGTAAACCGCCTAATATATATTGGACCTCCATCTCAGTCCTATACAACCTCCTTGCGCATAAAATACTTGATACAAATTCCTTGCACAATAAAAATTTGTATATTTTTATTGTGCTCCTTGTGCAAAGAATACCGTACTCGACTTTCAAACTCCTTCATCGATTTAATTTTGAGTTTGTTTATATTTAGGAATTTAATAATGATTTTGATTTCGCTCTAGGATATTAAATGTATACTTATTTGGATTGTAATTTTAATATTAATTGCATTGGTGTTTAATTAATTATAATTATGTAATGTAACGGAGGTGGTCACAGGCCCCTGAAACACAGGTGCTCTTACCTAGCTCAGCTTCAATTTACAAAAAAATGTGAAACCATTTATTAATTTATTATTATTCCTTGTGTTTAAATCTTTCTTTTTCTCGTAGTCATGGTATAAAATATAGTATGCAACTCTTGAATAAAACGGATTTATATCGAGGGCCATGAATCACTCGCGTCGCTCAGGATTCTAACACTTGAATCACTCGCTATGCTCGTGATTGAATCATCATGAATCACCCCCTACGATCGTGATTCAGTTATTATAATCCTTCACTTGTTCGTGATTCATCTATTAATGGCCCTCGCTTTAAATCCGTCCTTTATTCACTAGTTGCATAATATACTATTTTTCCACTACCTTGTCTATTATTTAACACATTGCCTAAGAAATTCGTTCGAAATATGAATATTCAGACACAAGATTATAAAATAAAAATTAAAAAAATATAAAATTACATATTTATTAACAGTTACGAAATTACTTTTGTATGGAGTTTTGATATCATTATGTAACTGGCAGAATGATACTGAACCTGTTACCTCTCGAAAAAGTGCGCGTTGATTGTGTGTATATAGTGTGGTTTTTAGACTGAACGTTTCTAATAAATTGTTGTTGGAACTTATTTGCATTTAATTAAGTAAGAAGGCGGGTGGGAAACCGGTTCTTAAGGCCCTTCAGAAGCTGTTTGATTCCGTCATATTCGAGGGCAAAACGCCACAGGCATGGTGCAGGGTTGTGGTGGTACTCTTCTTCAAGAAGGGCGACAATGCCCGGCTGAAGAATATAATAATATAATATAGGCCCATCTCACTTCTTAGCCATGTCTACAAGTTGTTTTCAAGAGTCATCACGAATCGTTTCGCGCGCAGGTTTGTCGATTTCCAGCCTCCCGAATAAGCCGGATTCCGAAAAGGCTTTAGCACCGTAGACCACATACATACGCTGCGGCAGGCCATACACAAGACCGAATAGTATAACCTGCCTCTCTGTTTAACGTTTGTGGACTACGATACGAGAAAGCCTTCGATTCGATCGAGACTTGGGCTGTACTGCAGTCTCTCCAACGGTGCCAAATCGACTACCGGTACATTGAGGTGTTGAAGTGTTTGTACAAAAACGCTACAATGTCAGTCCGTCAAATTCCTTTGTGTCAAGAAATACTGGCGTGGGTAAAGTGGGTAAATTGTTATTTATTGTGTTTTTCCAATAAGAATATCTCAGTTCTAAGACGGAGTTGTAATTGGGTCTATTTATTATCAATTGGTTCGCATACTGACATTCTTACTTTTGACATTCTTTAACTGACATTTTTATAATTAATTGAAAAATTGTAGGATCTGTAGTTCTACCTACATATCTGCCTAGTAATTGGGAGAATCTAGGCATGATGTTATGTAAAAGCAAAATTGAAGTTCATTATCAAATCAATGGTTATAATATTGAAGTAAAATAAGTACTTTCCAGGGAAATATGCAAGTCTGGGTCGCGGATAACTTTGAAAGAGAGTTACTTCGGCTCTGGCACGAGCAACTGAAGGAATACTGGTGGGTTTTGTCTGACACGCCCTCCCGCTTCACCCAGAGCGGGAGTAGTCATTGCATGATTTCACACGCCAACAAAAAGGCAAGTATGCAAAGTAGGAGGGATACCGATGTTAGCGAGCAGCTACCTTAAAAAAATAGCATCCAATAGCGTAGCATTCCATACATCCCCTGCTTAAATTAATCTATTAGCCGGATTGGGTCATTGGAGCCAAATAAAGGCTATTAGTAACGACGTATGATAAAACAAACATAAAAATATTATTTATATAGCTATAGCTGCGCATCGTGTGAAGAACTTAGGAAGCTTTCAAGGGATTATAGAAGATGGATTGCCATAAGCAGTAAACATACTCTTATGGTTGTATTTTAGCGAATTAGAATTTATTTTCCATACAGAATAATATTATGTTATTTTCTATTTAGTTTATATGGCGGACGAAAAAATACTAGTATGTATATGAATTTAAAATGTAGCTTAATGGCAATGTTTGTTTTTTTATTGGTGTAGTTGAGGATAAAATGCATGAGCCGAAAAAGTGTTTAACTAAAATGTTGATGGATGAAGAGGGAGAAGGAGGCCATAAAAAGTTGAATGGATTGTGTTAAGAATGGTATGAAAAAAAAGGGAGTGAATGATAGGATGAATGGAAAAAGAAAAATATGTTTGTCATTATTTATTTCTATATGATCCTATCTTTTTTTTATATGCACGCCCTTGACCTCTATATCATCTGATGGTAAGCGATGATGTGGTCGACGGTGAAGCACGCTTGCCTAGAAGTAACCTATTCACTCATAACTTAACTACAAATGATACACTGTTTATTCTTATAATACAAGCAATATGATACAGGCTTAGTATACAATATGATGCGATAGACACAGCATGCAAAAACAAAATTGTAACATCAATAGTAGGTAGTTTTAGAAACACATTAGGTACAAAGATGATAACAAAAAAATAAAATTATGGTAGTTACTTTTCATGGACTTGAATTTTTGAAGTGTTGTGGAATCTATTGATTCATCGCAATTATTAAGAAGCCAGCAAAGTCTGGGGATGAGGGAGTTGGATCCTGATACAGTTTTGCGGAATGGAGGACGTAATAGTTTGACAAGATGACGCGGATAATTGTAGGGTAGGATAAAATTACCCTTACTTAACAACTGGGGCCAGTCTATTTTACTCTGAAGTATTTAAAAAGAAAAATTAAATCTATATTATCTCTACGTTTTTCGAGTGAAGCCATGCTAAATTTTGATTATGATAATGGTCATAACTATTGAGAAAAGAACTTCTAACAGTTCAGTAGCAGAGTTGTATCCAAAAGTAAGGTCATAAAATTGACTGTCAAATAATCAAGTATCAACAAGTAAAATTTAAAAAACCCCCGACACATTTTTATTTCATGCTACATAATTTATCTAGTAGTTGACACGCTTCGATCGACAATCTATTGAACACGTAATTACGAGACTATATCTTGCAAAAACCGCCCAATTAAAATCGTAAAACACTTCGTAAAACACCCATAAGTTTTGAACTGCTAAGCCAATTTTCATCACACGTTGCTAACAACACTTTCGATAAAGTCACTATTAAAAAAAACAAAATCGGTTTATCCGATAAACTTCATAAAATATAGCTTGATCTCTGCGAAAGCTGTCAGTGTCAATACAGTAACAATAGCGCTTGACAGGCTATCAATAACGTATACGTCAGTTTGACATATGTCGCAGAGATCAAGCTATCTTTTTATGAAGTACAGGAGCTTTGATGACAGAAACACAAACAAACAGGTACAGACGTCAACATTATAATGCCCCTCTTTGTCTCTAAAACAGTCACCAAGGTGCAAATTATCATATTTGAAATAGGTCTCAACTGAAAGTGACTTGATCTTCAGATAATTTTCAAGACATGCGGTTTCAATATGAATATATGCAGACATGATGTATCGCAATATTTTATTCATCCCGTCCTTCCTAGTAAATTTGAATCTAGTCGGATACTCATATGGCGAAGGAAGGGTACGTTTTTCCTTCGCCATATGACTATAAAACCTAGAAAAGCGTATATCCACTATCATACGACAAGGTATCGTATTTCAAGAATGTGAAGGTGAATCGCCAATCACGCAAAATGGGGCTACATCGACAGAACAGCAGCAAGGTATGCATTTGGTGCCGATTTGCATACCATGTCCCAGATCCTTTATTTTTCCTTCCACCACGAGGCGATAGCGCGGTTATGTGGGAACCACATAACCGCGCTACTAAAACTTCAACCCACTAAAACTCCACGGTGTCTTCTTGTGCTGCTTATGGTGGGAAAACGAGCAGGCGTTAACACATCATCGTCATCCGTGAACCCGCCGCGGCTGTCCGCCACTGGACCCTCCTCTGTTGAGTTTTTCCTCATCACCGGCGCACCCAAACATATTGCCCGTCGTGACCAACCCAGGGACAAAACCAGCACATGGGCGCCAGACGACCCCGTGTATCTCACCTCTTGTTCAGTCCTCTGTGCCCCAAAATATGTAACCAGGGTGATCTATGCGCTGCCACCGACAACGCCGTGGAAGTGGCTATGTTTAGGGCTAGAAGAATAATCTATCATCTAACAATACACAGCTTTCCCTCGATTAAATAGTCCTTGGTCTTCATTTTCATTTCTCAAATAAAAAAACTGGAATAGGCAAAGTTCTGGTCTAACGAAATTTGAATCACTGTAAACCCAAAGAAGAAGAACAAACAAGTAAAATTTAAAATAAAAGAACCCCGACACATTTTTGTTTTACGCTTCATAATTTATCTATAATGTGATTTTTTATTTCGTGGACTAAACTGACATTTGGGGGGTTGTCACTTTATCGTTACATTAAAATAGTGTCGTACCCTAACTATCCTAAGTGATCGAAAGTTAATCGAAAATCGAAGTAGATCAAAAATGAAACTATTTCATGGCATAAAAAAATAATTTGTTTAGAATCTAGCGGCCCATATTTAGTTGTTACTCATTTATGTCAGACTTAATTTTATCGATTTCATTTATTTTATTGATGATTTCATATTTAACACAATAAAAGTTCATGTACTATATGTATGAATACTGTTATATTTAAATATATTACGTTTATATTCATAAAACATTTATTTACACCAATTAGTGAAAATAAATTCAGGAGTCATGTCACATCGATTCGATGAATCACTTATGATTGAGCCTTACCTACAAAACTATGCTCCGCGTTTGCAACATTTAAAAAAAATAAGGTCAATAGCAGCTGTCAGTTTAGTCCACGAAATTAAAAATCACAGTATAGTAGAAGACACGCTCCGATCGACAATCTGTTGAACATGTAATTATGGCACGATATCTTGCAAAAACAGCCCGATTCAAACAGTAAAACGCCCATAACTTTTGAACAGCTGAACTGATTTTCATCAATCATAGCTAAAAATACTCTCGATAAAGTCACCTTCCAAACAAAAAAATAACAAGATCGGTCTATCCGTTTAGGAGCTATGATGCCACAGACTGATACAAAAATACACAAACGCACAGGTACAGACGTCAAACCTATAACAACGTTTTCTATCGGAGGTGGTTAAAAAGGAATGGATTTTTTTTTTTTCTTATTTATATCTGTCATAGAATTTTTCAATACAATTTACCATTCAGAAAGGTTTCCCTTCGTACCTACCATACATACATGCTAACTCTCGCCTTTTTACCCGACTGCCGAAGAAGGGTAATGTGTTTATTTCTTACAGGATGCCACCTGCGTCCTCCCATCTGTACTTATCAAAAAGTAAAAATTCAATCTTTCAAAGTTCTAGTGTCTTTGTTTCTTTATCTTTTACTGAAATTAAAGACTTTAATATACCACCTAAACCTGAAAACTTGAAACATATTCTATTCTGTACCGGAATCTAAGCCACGACCAACAACGCTCGCCAATCGCTCTAAGGCTGCGCAAAACCCCGAAATGATTGATGATCATAATATTCGCAGCTTACGAGTCAAGTGACGTGGATAAGTGCGTTCACCTTAAGAAGCCTCCTACGCATAAGGCACTGGCGAGGAAGCGACTAGCTATATACCATTTTCTCGATTATGAAACGTATAATAAATATACGAGAACACGAGTGCGTTACTAGGTAGGACCTGAGTCGGTAAAAGTTATAGAGATACAAAAGGGGGTCCCCTATTGTATCTTTGATTTTGTCGAGAGTGTTCTTAGCTATGTTTGAATAAAATCGGTTCAACCGTTCAAAAGTTATGGGCGTTTCACTGTTTGAATCGGGGTGTTTACGCAAGATATCGTGTCATAATTACGTGTTCAATAGATTGCCGATCGAAGCGTATCTGCTATGTACTAGATAAATTAAATGCATGAAATAAAAATGTGTCGGAGTTTTTTTTAATTTTGAAATTTTACTTGGAGCTCTTGTCGCTAATAGTCGTCCGATGACAATAGAACCAGTGCCTCACAGTAACTATTGAACCAAAAAGGTTTTAAACTCTTGAACTGTCAGAGAAAACTTTTAAGTACCTACCTAATAGCCTTATAAAAGGAACTGAAAGAGTTTGAAAGAGTATATTAATTCACTTCGATTTTACATTTAATGGTGAGAGTTGAAGTGGGTTTCTATTAGGAATAGATCACTCATTTTATAAGGGGCTACTTAAGGATGATTAGGAGGGTGGGGTAATCAATATCAAAACAGGACTCCGAAGCTCAGACGGCAAAACTGGGTGTGCGTTTGGATAAAGAAAGAAAGAAAGAAAAATATTTATTTGTGATCGTACAGGAGACACGAGATAAGCAAAACACAAACAATAATAAAAAATAAATAACCCCGTGTGAGACCAAAAAGGCTCCTATCTCAGCATGTGCAACGAAATTTAAAAGAAAATAACGCTGCGCTGATATTCTGATAGGGCCCACTGTTGATGCTCGGACACATTCACGGAACGGAATATACAATATTTAATGAATAAAATAGAATAAGATAAATAATAACAAAATAGCATAAACACAGAAGGTAAGTCACAGTATGTATATGTATAAATATATAAATAAAACACAATAAATATACGACCAAAATCCCGACGGCTCAATGGTCATTTGTCGAAACCGTAGACAAACGACAGAGCCAATCTGTGGTCACTGGTCGGCGTCGGCTGTCAAAATAACAAAAAAATAAATGGTGAATAAATTATGTAAGAAATTTCTATAAATAAAAAAATTTAAAAGATTGCTAGTATTCGATAAAACAGAGTGGTGTGAATATTATTGTGTGTGGTGTAGGGTTCGCCAGAAAGTATAAGAAATAACCACAAGGACAAGGAACATGACAATAGATAATATTAACTGCTTGTAATCCCCGAGTAAGTTTAGCCGCTGGCTTCCTTTTGCTCGGAGTATTTTATTATACCATGCTTTTGCTTGAGTAATAAGTACCGTTTGAAATTAGTACAAAATGTTCCAAGATAAGAAGTAAATTTAAATACCAGCGCAGTTAAAAGCCCAAGGAATTGTATAAAGTAAAAAAAAACAAAACACTATAGATTTATTTTATACAATTTTATGGAGAAATAAATATAATTTAATTTGTATCAGATCAAAAAGCTCAACGGTGACATCACTGTAAGAGTAACGTCATCATCATCATCAGCCTTTTAATGTTACCACTGCTGGGACACAGGCCTCCTCTCTATGAGAGGGAATGGGCCGTAATCCACCACGCGGACCCAGTGCGAGTTGGTAGGCCTAGCCATTATGCTGTGCTGTAAATTAAAAAAAACCGGCCAAGTGCGAGTCGGACTCGCACACGAAGGGTTCCGGACCATTATCGCAAAACACTGCAAAAAAACCACGCTTGTTGTATGGGAGCCCCCTTAATTTATTTTATTTTAATTTAATAATTATTATTTTTTAAAGAGAATATACAACTAAATATTCTGTGAATATTTCAAGCGTCTACCTGTTGCCGTTATTAATATCGAGCAAAAAACTGCAAAAATATCACGTTTGTTGTATGGGAGCCCCCCTTAAATATTAATTTTATACTGTTTTTAGTATTTGTTGTTATAGCGGCAATAGGAATACATCATCTGTGAAAATTTCAACTGTCTAACTATCACGGTTCATGAGATACAGCCTGGTGACAGACAGACAGACAGACAGACAGACAGACAGACAGACAGACGGACAGCGAAGTCTCAGTAATAGGGTCCCGTTTTTACCCTTTGGGTACGGAACCCTAAAAAAACAATGATAGACCCCGTAATCAAAATATATCTGTACATTTATGTTTCTTTCACTTATATTTAATAAATGGAGCCGTCCTTTTGAACGGCGGTAAGGGGCCTGCGGTTAAATAATAGTAGCCGTGTGGGCTGATTGAAGATTACCATTACAAATTTACAAAGGTCGATGGACCAGTGATCCATTACATATTGAGACCCTGCCGTGGCTCGGTAAGCACGACAAACCAGTCTGCGGTCACGACGGCGGTAATTTGAAAATATTTGACAGTTTTTACAGGCACAGAGAGCTTGTCCCAAAAAATTATGTTGTCGATAGCATTTTTTTTGAGTTCGGAAATCATCCAATGACTTCTCTCGCTCTGGGTGAAGCGGGAGGGCGTGTCAGACTTTACTGACTACAATCCACCCGGGTTCCTTCAGTTGCTTGTGCCAGGGCCGCGGTATCTCTCTTTCAAATTTATCTGTGCGCTTGAGACTCCGATTGCTCCCTTGGTCTTACCAACGGGTATCATATTACCCAGTAATAGGGTTATGGAGGTCAAACTGGAAGTTATTCCACGGAAATACTGCTGGAAGCCAACTCTAACATAATTTGGAAAAGCCTAGGCAGATTGATTTTCGCAGCCGATAAATATCTGACGCATACCTATTTTTACTAACGGGGACCAATCTTCAAAGGCACCTGGACTTTTGGGGAAAATAACTAGGGAGTGTGGGATTTTTACCTCGCTAAAGCTCCACTATGATCACCATCAGCTCATATTGCCCCTGGGACCTCCTCTGTGCAACGCCTGTTAAGGTATATCCCTGGCGGTACAGTAAAGGAGACTCCCCTGATCTAACTCATACCTATAAAATCGACGTTAATATTTGGATATTTAATTTTTTAAGGAAAAATAAAAAACAAAATCTTTGTTTTTTAAGTCCTTTATTAAAAAATCTCTATGACACTGATGTTTGCTGTAAGAAAACCTAATTATGGATTAAGCTCGTCTTTGCACATAAGCTGCCCTACTGTTTTTGAATGTTTGTTTTGTGTACAATAAAGAATAATAATAAGAAAATAAAACATCTCGTATCGTCTACAACAGTGAACACAGTCCAACATATTGAAAGTGCGATATGATTGCATCTCATCGCAGGCCAGGCCACGTTCCTAGTTAATAATAAAAATGGGTTCCGTTTTCCAATAACTTTCGAAGGTGGGATGATATGAGCAATGTGTCCTACATCGATATATTTGAAATCATGCAATGACGTCGTGCAGGCTTATTTTTTCCTATCTTGTAGCATTCAAAGGACCTACCTCCCACACCTCCTACCTGCATACATAATCTAACTTATTTTGCATGCCGTTAGAAACTACAGAAGGACACATGAAAAATTGCCTATATCTATTTATCTCTTGTAAAAAGTACTCGTAAGTTTTATAGGATCAATTAGATGATATCTTTTCCCAGCCTAATTAAAAAAAACATAAAATCTTAATGTATTTTCGGTAAAATCACAGGTTTTAAGAAATGTATTAGTAAGTACATAAATATGTAATAAGGTCATGAAACAGGCTAAATAATGAGTGTCAAAACTACAAGGTTTTTTTTAATTACTACGATAAAATCAACAGTGTCCTAATTATTTTATTGCGAACAAAAAAGTTCCTTTGTAAACTTCCATTGTCATGGTTTATGGCTGTATATCACACCGCACGACCTACTGATATAAAAATAAAATAATAATTAATGAATAATACGATTTACTAGTGTACAGTATTTTTTTTTTGGTTAACGACGTTCCGTTTTAATGTTGGCCTTCTGCCTTCCCAAAAAGGAGGAGGTATTTTTATATTCAAAAACAGAGTTGGGCAACATAATTAAAATGGTGAGAGTGCTCGAAGAAAAAGTAGAAGCTAAGCTAGCTCAGAACAACCAAACTCGCAAAATAGCAACTGATATTGCCCGAGATCCTCCTTCTAAATCTTCTTTTGCCGAAGTTGTAAGTCAAGGTCAAAATAATAATTCCAACGTTTCCAAGAAAACGCTTGATACCTACATCAAAACGCAAAATGTAAACAAAAGTGGGGCCACGAAGTCAAACGAAATTTTACCGGAACAAACTTTGTGTAGTGCTAGCTTACTGGCGACTAGTGGACCCCCTAATGATGAAGCGGAGAAGATTGAAGCAGGATGGACGACTGTTCGAAATAAAAAAAATAACAGGCAACTCAAAGAGGTCAGAAGGGGAACAAATACGGAGTTGAAAGCAATTCAAGTTACTGATCGGAAAAAATATCTACATGTGTGGCGACTGCATCCGGATACCACTCTTGAAGCCATAGCCGAACACGTGAAAAATGTATGTGGCTCAGATGATCGAATTAAAATTGATAAAATCAAACACAAAATCGAGAAAGATTATTCGTCGTTTGTTATTGGACTACCGGAAAAGTGTTTCGATGAGTTAAACCAGGCCGAAATATGGCCAATGAATGCGGCATTCAGTGAGTGGATTTGGTTTCGGAACTCAATCAGAACGAAACCAAACATATTATAGCCACAACATCGATATATTCTATCAAAATGTACGAGGTCTGCGAACTAAACTGGATGAATTCCGAACCAATATTGAGTCATTTAATTTTGATTTATACGCAATAACGGAATCTGGTTGCAATAATTCCATAGAAGATTCTGAAATAATCCCACCGGGATATCAAATATTACGTTGCGATCGAGCAGATGGTCGGAAGCAGGGAGGAGCGTTTCTAGTGGCCACACACCGATATGAGCTGCGACAAATACAAATCGCGGACGCGTCGATAGACACCTGCGTTTTTGAAATGGTCAGTGCAACGGTTTATTTTAAAAATAGATTTTTGTTTTTATGTTGTGTGGTTTACATACCACCAGGTAGTTCTGAGAATGAATACTTGACGTTATTTAGATTAATAGAAAAATTATGCGATAGATATAGAGAAATAATTGTTATTGGTGATTTTAATTTGTGTTCGTGTCCTGTAAATGTTAAAAATTATTATGAATGTTTTGTGTCCTATTGCGAGTTCACTCAAAGCAACACAGTACCCAACCATCTGGGTCGTCGGTTGGATTTGGTTCTGAGCACAGGTTTTGGCGGGGAGGTGTCGGTGGTGGCGGCCGAAGACGCGCTCGTGCCCGTCGACGCGCACCACCCGCCGCTCGCGCTCAGCGTGCCATGTGCGCGCGCGCCCCCCGCACCCGCCGCGTCCGCCCCGCCCGTGCCTTCTGACGGCGGCAGTCCCGCCGCACGTAGTGTTAGGCCGCAGTGGAATTTTTATCGGGCAGACTACGAGATGTTATATTCTATGCTAACTTCAACTGATTGGAGTATGATTTACGACACGCATGTTTTGGAGGATATGTTGAATATTTTTTATGATAAACTGTGTAATATTTTAGATAGATGTGTACCCCGCAAAAAGGTTAAACATGAAAATCCTCGATACGTTTATCCCGAATGGTACACCGCAGATATTATAAGAGATATAAAGAATAAAGCTAGACTTCATAAAACTTTCAAAAAAACAAAGCTGGATAGCGATTACTCCGAATTTTCAAAGTGCAGAGCTCGTATTAAAAAATCAATAGAAATGGCACACAAAGAACACAAGTATAAAATACAAAGTCAATTTTCAAAAGATCCAAAATCATTCTGGCAGTATATTAGGTCCAAAAGAAGTAGGTTAAACAGGCAAATTATCATAAAGGATGGTCAACATGTTTCGGATGAGGAGTGTGCTCGACAATTTGCGTCATTTTTTGAGTCGGTGTACAATAAGGAGCGGCCGCGGCTGGAGGCGCAGGCGGCGGCGGCGGAGGCCGAAGCGAACAGTGCGCGAGTGCACATTGAGACCCTCAGTCTTCAGGACGTAAGAGAAGCGCTCATAAACCTCAAACCAAAGCGCTCATCTGGCCCCGATGGCATACCAGCTTTTCTGTTCCGAGACTGTGGCAGGGTGCTGGCTGAACCCCTGCATCATATCTTTAATACTTGTTTAAAACAAGCAACGTTTCCGCCTAGGTGGAAAATCACACGAGTGATTCCGGTTCCTAAGGGTAAGTCAGGTTCAGACGTCAGTGGCTACAGACCGGTGGCAGTGTTGTCGACACCTGCAAAGGTGTTTGAGTCTGCCGTCCAGCGATGCGTGCAGGCTCAAGTTTGCGCACAGCTTTCGGACGCGCAGCACGGGTTCCGACCGGCGCGCAGCACGGCCACTAACCTGCTTAACTTCATGTCGAGGGTGGTGCCGGCAGTCGATGCTGGTGTGCAGGTAGACGCAGCTTATTTTGATTTCAGAAAAGCGTTTGATACCGTCGATAATGACGTACTGTTATTGAAGCTGGCAAAAATTGGCTGTACATCGCATCTTTTACGGTTCTTCGCCAGCTACTTGGAAGACCGACAGCAGTATGTTGACTACAACGGGTTCGAATCCGAGCCATACTACACCAGATCCGGCGTGAGCCAGGGCAGCAATTTGGGTCCTCTCGAATTTATTCTAATGATAAATGACTTACCAGACGTAGTCAAACATAGTTTATGTTTATTGTTTGCAGATGACCTCAAATTGCTACTCGAGGTCAAGAGTTTGTCGGACTGTGAGCGATTGCAGGAAGACATAGATAGAGTGGTAGAGTGGAGCCATAAAAATAAACTCTATTTCAACACAGCGAAATGCTCAGTGATGTCATTTACGCGCGCGAAGACTGCCTTAGACTACGAATACAAAGTAGAGGAAGCGCCATTGCAGCGAGTGTCTCAGGTGCGAGATCTAGGAGTACTACTTACCCCGGATCTCTCTTTCCGGGATCATATAGTTAAGATTTGCAAGAAAGCGTACAGAAACCTGGGTTTCGTGCTGAGACAGTCGCAAGGTTTCACAAATATTACCACGCTCAGGGTGCTGTATGACGCTTTGGTAAGGAGTCACTTGGAGCACAGTGCGGTGATTTGGGCTCCTCATGAAGCGAAATACAATGTGATGCTGGAGCGAGTGCAAAATAAATTTACAAGACACTTGTATTTAAAACTTTATGGAGTTTACCCATTTTACCCGCTAATGTATCCTACACTGTTTGTACTGGGAATGGTGGGGTACAACGAACTTAGAGTGCGCAGGGAATTTACACTCGCGGCGTACGCACTAAAGCTCCTGCGTGGAGTAGCACATAACCCGGATGTGCTGCGTCACCTGAAGCTGTGCGTGCCAGATCGGTACGTGTGGAGGCGGCGGCGGCCGCCACTGCTGGCCGTGCCTGCTGCTAGAACCAATCTATTGGCAAAAACACCTCTCACCCGCACAATCTGTGTTCTCAACGAATTACATGAGAGGCTGGACATATTTTCGTGCAATTGGAGTGAATTCGCAAGAGTTTTGTTGAATTTTGTTAGTTATAATTAAAATTTAGATAAGTATGTTAAGTTTAGTTAAGTTATAATAAAACTTTTTTTATTTTATATTAGTTTAGATGATTTTAATATTGTTAGAAGTTTAGGTTTATATTATTATAATATTTAATTATATTTAAGTAAAGTCTAATTTTAGATTAAGATTTTAACCATTCTATTGTATTGGGTTCAACCTGTAAGATAGTGTGTGTAAGTTAAATAAATAAATAAAATAAAAATAAATGTTCGACTGCATGAATTTTTTTTCCGACTGCCGAGGGAAGGTAATGTGTTTATCACTCTATGTATGTATGTATATTTGTTCCTATGTGGCGTTCTAGAGACCAAACCGCGTTGGCCGATTTTGATGATTCTTAAGTCAATCGATTCGTCATAACCTTGCGAGTGTTACTGCCTACATTAAAATTTTAAAATAGAAAAATAGCGGAATTTGGGCCCCAAATTGCGACGGCCCATTTTTTTTTCTTCCAAAACCATGTTGTGGGGTATTAAAATAAAGAGTATTAAGAGTTGATTTCAAAAATATATAAAACTATGTTTACATGTACCTAATTCAGAAAAAAATGTTATCTAAAAAGTTTTATTAAAAAAAAATTAAAACCTGACTGCGTAAAAAGCGAACTAAAAAAACGTAAACAAGAAGAAATTCATGCTGTGCATTCGGAGGATACATCTAGTTTTGGTCAGCCAGCTCGCGAATATGTATCCTCCGACTGCACCCGCAAATCATTTCTGTTTGAAAGAGTACTTCCCCGAATTGGTCCCATATCAATCTGGTGAAGATCTGATTAAGAACTGTGGAGATATACCACTGAACTCATCAAAAAATTACGGCATATCTCTCTGGATTGCTGTTTTCACGCGTCTGTTTATTATTTACACCATTTCATAACATAACATCAGCCCGTTACGCCCTGAAGTAATACGCAGATGTGTACAGTTCACCCTGGTACACTCTCATTTCACCACTTATCTACAAGTTTCATCATATTCGAACAATCAATTCTGGAATGACTTTGGGAATTATCAAAAGAAACAACAAAAAACTGAAAAATCGAAGAAACAAAAACAGGGCCGACCGACTTTCGCAATTGAAGTTATTTTTCAGTTTGTAGTGTTTTATTTGGAAGTTGAATGTATTTTTTGTAAAATAGTTTTTTATACTTTTTCAAATCACATGATTTTCTCTGTAAATATAAATATAATTATGTGCCATATTTGCATGCAGAAAAAGAGACGGTTGCCAACTTAATCATCATCATCATATCAGCTGAAAGTCGTTCATGGCTGGACATAGGCCTCCCCAAGCGTCGCCACATTGACCGGTCCCGTGCGTCTCGCAACCAGCGGATCCCCGCAACCTTCACCAGGTCATCGGCCAACTTAATAATAATTCCAAAAGACGGTGCTGGCAGGTGATACCAAAAGCCCCATCCCAGTTGATAACTTTAATTATGCCTTAAACTATTTATTTTTTCGTTAATATAATCAAGCACCGATGGATTGTATCCGCTCAGCCACCGGCCGTGACCGAAATTCAGTCTGGAAAATTATTGTTGCTAGGTACAAGTATTAGGTGCTTGTAGATTGAAAAGTTTATCCATTTTTCTCAACACTCAATTTAAAACGCTCAAGCATCGACTGAGTGCTTTAAATCGAATCCATTATCGCCTATATTGAAAATATTATGAGAGAAACCATGTTCCCCTATGTGGTAAATATTGAATACTAATAATTTATTACCGATCAAAACGCTTGGATCGTAGGACTCGAGTGCGAATCTACATTTAAATGAAAAATGTAAGGGATCAATCCCTTACATTTTGACATTGATTTTTCGATATAGCTTGTCAATCGAGGAGCTCGTGGCTAAATAATAACAGCCGGACGGATCGATTATCAAGGTTAAGCAACGCTTGACGAGGTCGGTCCGTGGATGGGTGAACATTTCAACATATCGAGTTTCCTGCCTCGGAAAGCACGTTAAGCCTTTGGTCCCGGCTGTCATTTAAAGATCTTTGACAGTCGTTACGGGTAGTCAGAAGCTTGAGATATGACACCAGTCTTGCCAAGGGGTACCGTGTTACCCAGTTACTGGGTTGTGAAGTTCAGATAGGCAGTCGCTCCATGTAAAACACTGGTACTCAGCTGAATCCGGTAAGACTGGAAGCCGACCCCAATATAGTTGGGAAAAGGTTAGGCAGATCATGATGATGCTTGTCAATCCCATACAATTTTGTCTTTTTGACAAGCGCTATCGCCACGCTTTCGATGATACTGTCAATTATCTACAACCTCTAATACCTCGTTACCTTTGGCATTTCGACTACGCCATCGATGAGATCGAATGGCACAGTACCTCAGGGGGTTGGCTTGTTCTTTGCCCAAAGAATCAATCAGCATTGCCATTCAACGTGGTGAATACTGCTAGTTTTCTGTTGTTGAAGAGAACTTCGACGCATAAGTGTACCTTGTTTATTCAATACTAGCTGTTCCCCGCGGCTTCGCTCCCGTGGACCACCCCACAGGACCCGTTTTCTGGATAAAAAAAGTCTATGTCACTCAGGAATAATGTAGCTTTCTATTGATGGAAGAATTTTTTAAATCGGTCCAGTAGTTGCGGATCCTATTCGGTACAAAAAAATCTTTCCTCTTTATAATATTAGTATTGGTTTAATAATATAATAAGTAAATATGTACATAAAATACTGTTATACCATAGAATGTAGATATACTTTATTGTATACCAAAAAAGGTACACATTTCACATGATTTAAAAATAAAACTTCATTTAATATATTGTTGAAGTGCACGTACGCGTTTTGGATATCGATAAGTAATAAATTACATGAGTACCAAAATGACGTTTTTTTTAATTCTGGTTCGATCAATTTTTATTAATTTAACAGAAGAGATTTTGGTGAAATATTTCCTAGGTTCACTGTCTTTTTTTTCGCCACAAAATGTTGTTATAACCCTCTTCATAAAAGGAGGTGGATAAATAAATTTCCAGATTTTTTTATTAATATTAGTGGAACGATTTTCAGTGATTTCTTCTTAAAAGATATAGATTGGTGATATTTTTTTTCATTTTGAAGAGTATTGCAAATGTAATCCTATTAACATTAAATGTGGTATAAGTGCGGTCAAACTCCAGAAATTTTCTAAGTTCCATCGATTTTTGTAACTCTATTGTATGACAAGTAAAAATATAAAAAAATTAAAGAACCCCGACACATTATTATTGCATGCTACATAATTTATCCAGTAGACGCGATTCGACAATGGGAACCGATCACTATTCCGAATCTTTTTTGTTCGAATTTCATTTTACCGAAAACTATTGACCGACGTCTTTTTGCTATATCCATTATTTGACATAATTTCAGATCATCGAAGTATCAATTGCCATAGGTATTATTTTACCGAACTACATTTCGCCGATTTACACAATAACTTTTTGCTTTTGGCCGAAGCCTCTTTTCAGCTTTTTTCATGTGCCATATTTTCACCAAACCGAAACAACATTTTAGGGAATATTATTTAGTCACAAATATATAGTCGGTAATTTGGTAGCATTTTCAATTTAAAATTGAAATAGTGTCATAAAAAGTCAATATCGCTGCAAAATCGACTTCACACGACTTCACGCACTTGTCTGTGTTTACGTATTTATTTTGAATTTTCATGTAAAAATTATTTATTAATTAACCAATTAATTATTTCAAAGAATTTGTCCAAGAGCGAGCGAAGCGAGCTCGAGAATTTAGGGCACCCCGACACGGATAGGTTAGGTTCGAAGGTAGGTTTCACTTATTATTTTGATATGCGTTTAAAAATAAATATTACGAACAAATGTTATTTCGGATAAGTGTAACTTCGGTAAAAAGTTTTTCGACCAAGTGAAACGTCGGAGTAACGAAAAAAATCGAATGGATAATAGGTCAACTGAGACAGTGGCAGACGTAACTTCGGTGCAGTAAAAAAAAAACGAAACGATAATAGTAGTAAGTAAGTAGTAGTAAGTTTTAGGTGACATGAAATTCGGTCAAATGTTTTTCGAACTTAATATGATAGATAACCTTCAACAATCTATTGAATATGTAATTATGACACGATTTCTAGCGAAATCACCCCGATTCAAACAGTAAAACGCACATAACTTTTTAACGGCTTAACCCATTTTTATCAAACATAGCTAAGAACACTCGATAAAGTCACAGTCCGTTTAGGAGCTATGATGCCACAGACAAATATACAAATACAAAAAGACACAAATTCACACATAAACAAATACACACGTCAAACTTTTAACACCCCTCTTTTTCCGTCGGGGGTTAAAAAAAATCACTTCGGTGTAATAAAAGCCGCAAGAATTAGTCGCCCGAAAGCTTGGTAATCAAATAAGTGACAGTGCGAAAAAACAGTCTTCAACAAATTGAATTTTGTAAATACGGCTTGTCGTATTTTGGAGGGACTCTTTTGTTCAGATTTTCGGTTGATTGTTCTTTAAAAAATGGGCTACTGTCCGAGTAGTAAACAGAATAATGTGTAATAATGGCCCAGTGGGAACAACCCTGACTTACTTGTCGTAATGTTATAGGTTTGAACCCAGAGGGGTCATCTTCCTGCCCTTATCCCATGTTAGTTGGGGTCGGCGCAACACGTTTTCTTCTTCCATACCGTTCGTTCCCCTGTCACACTATCACTGATTTAATTTTCTTTCATATCACTCCACACACAGACCATCAATCTTTCCTTCAGCCTTCCTCTCCATCTATTTTCATTTATAGTACTCTTTTAGTAACATGCGTATCATCCCTCCTCATCACATGACCATACCAGGACAAACGGTTTCCTTTCAACTTTTCTGTCACTGGCGCCACTTTCAAACTTCCTCTAACATACACTTCACTTATTTTCTTTTTCTTTCTATAGCTGGCACGAAGACGGTTGTTCAGATTTATTTGGCCCAAAACTAGGCAAACTTCCACGACGTCGTCAGTGGCAGCGCATATATCTTTTTGTATCTACTTCATTCATCACTACTTCTCTTGATGGTTTGATAGCAGTGGTGATGAATTGAAGGACAACATCGTGAGGAAATCAGTAGATATGTCCTCAAACCATTTCACTGCACTCCACGGCACTGGACCCATGTGGTGATTACGCGGCGGTCCGCTCCCTCTCACAAAGAGGAGGCTTGTGTTCCAGCAGAGCACATAATTTTTTGAGTTAATTGAATAGAATTGGATTAAATTTCATCCTTTGTGCGAAATAATTAAAAAAACATAAATACACACGTGCGTATGAAAGAGTATGGTATTCCTGTGTGTAAAAAGAAACTGTGCTGATGACAAACTGTTAAACCTAATATAAAGAATAAAAAACATTTTTTTTACTCAAACTTACATCCGACTTCCATGTTTTTTAATTTTTCACTTTTTAGTTGTGGTACATAATGTGTACGGGGTGGACGTGATCGCTGGCGGTAGATAGGGATTCTGGAGGTTGTAAGGCTCCTGCACCAGCGCGTTGACACCCTTGCACATATAGTTCAGTTGTCATCAAGAATTCCCGCCTCTGTGAGCTGCTTGAGGTCTGCCAGATGTTCATGGGTGAAGATATGATGTCCAGGAAATAAAAGACTTTATTCTTCTTAGCGTTTTGCGATGTTTTTTCAAGGTCTTCGTGATATAAAGTTGCTTGGATTCTTCTAATACAAATTTGGCTACCGAATTGCTCAGCGCGCATGCGCACTATCGTACTACTAAACTTTACCGTAACGAGGACCCTGATTTCACGCTCGCACAAGTTTTTTATTTACATAATTTTTTATTATAAACTTATGCTATAAATCAACAGAACCTCCCTTCCCTGTGTAATGATCATAGCATGACCCATATGGTTGGAAGCGCCCTGAAATGGCCCATCCGATGGACCCTGGACCAGGTCCCTGACTACCTCCTCCGAGGAGTTCTGCTAGGAAGAACGAGTGATGAAGGGAAATTCTGCTGGTTTTTCGAACTTAGGGCTATTACATGCTAAAATATACATTTTTCCACTACTTTCATCGCGAGGGTTTGGAAGCCCTTTCCCTAAGCTATAGGAATCTAGTGTTTCTATAGCTATATCTATAGTCTTCAGGCGCGTAGCCGCCTGGAAGTGTGTGTGAGTAGCGAAAGGTGTTATTTTCTAACATAAAGTTAGTTTGTACTCAGGGTACCTGTGGAATCCACACCCACCAAGTATCAATCGGTAGCCATCACGACAGGCTACCCTATGGTAGTACTCTGGTGGGCGTGGCTTCCACCCTCGAGGCAGTATTCACCCTGGAGTGTCTGAAAATGAGAATGTCCCGGGGCCGGGCAACATATTTCGGGGGTTATCTCCCTGGTCACCCGAGCTGGGCTCCTTACAGAAGTGTGATCAGGGAGGTAAAGAGACAAGGAATCGAATGGTGTGTGTAACTAGGGTATACTACAAACCCTTCTGGTGGTTTGGGTGCCGGGAAGCGGCCGAAAAGGAAAATATTTGCCAGGCCCAGAAAAACCAACAGACTTCATGATATGCTCGAAGGTCAGAGGACCTGGGGCCTATGAAAGAATCCGGGCGCCTGCCTGCCAGCCCCCGAGGGTATTGCTACAGAAAGCAAATCTATAACCCTTCAGGTTCAGAAGGTACCTGAAGGCGGGCGGGCCCGCCGACAAGCGCTCGAAAACCCTTATGTTTTGTGTATACAGACACATTATCCCAAGCAAGTGGCCTTTATGTACTAGAACTATGTGAGTACTATCTGTTTACATGTCCTAGGCAGATATCTAGGTTACCTAGAAGCGCTGAATCGCTTATAATGAGTTTATCTTACCACTTACTTGAGAGAAATGTGTATGTATCTAGTGTTCCAGGGTGAAACTCTATAATCCCTGGCTATGTACTGTTGTTATGTATCGTTTTTCAGTCATAGCCTTAGGGTATCCAAGTTAGAACACCTAGATTGTGTTTCCTAACAGTTTAGTGTATGTAAGGTAAATAATACGCATTGGTGCGTGAGTGTATCGCACCCGGCGCTACTTGCGCTCCCGCTTTTTTGGGGACCCCTAATCGAAAAGAAATAAATTCTTTATTTACCTATGCTATTACATACATTGCTTACTTATAATAACTTAAGTATTTCAATGGTATATAGGCGAGTATATAAACTATAAGCTAAGTGTCGCTTCGTCGCGAACATAATGGATCAGTTATATAGGCTAGGTACCTATAATGCCCAAAGTGATGTCAGAATAGATTAATCCAATAACATGAAATTTAAATAAAACCGGTGATACCAGGGTGAACTGTTCACAGCTGCGTACGCCTGTAAGGCTACCAGTGTGATGTTATGTTATGAAATGGTGTGAACAAAACATGTGATTATATCTATTACGAGTGATTTGCCGTCATTTATTGAAGAGTTCTGATGTATATCTCTGAAGTCCTTCATCAGATCTTGATGAAATTTAAATGGGACCACATGACAAGCACCAACTTTCAAATAAAAAAATGGAATCATCAAAATCGGTTCACCTAGTAAAACGTTCTAAGGTAACAAAATGATCACCTCCTCCTTTTTGGGAAGCAGGTTAAAAAAAAAAACCTTAATAAAAGTTCTTTCTACCTTTTTTTCGTTTCCCTATCCACATTAATCAGAAAAGAAACAACTAAAGTAGACAAACAAAGACTTAACAATATTAACGAAACAATAACGTCAATTATTCAGTTATTCACATAAAAATAGCAAGAACAAAACAAATAATCTATCGATCACTTTTATGAAACAAAGTTCTGGAGATAGCTATATTGGGTCTATTTTTCAAAGTTGTCGTTTGAATATTTTAGATAATATTGTTGTTTTGGCTCGGAAATGACTTACGGTGTGTAGGAAAAAAAGTCTTGTGCCGTCCCCAAGTAACATGGGACAAGGTCAGGAAGATGGTGATATTGTTTTGCTCGGTAAACTGAACATTCTCTGCCACATGCTGAATAAATAGTGGACCAGGAAAACTAAAGATTGGTGCTCCGAAACTTCAAAACGGTGTGACCACGAATGAGATTTCGGGATAATTTTTATGGAAAGAATTAACACAAAACCGGAAACTATCGAAAGAATGAAGGGAGCCCTTTTTCCAGCTATGGGATACTAAACTTAACTTGATGTCTCCTAGATGGGGCAGAGGGCGTCCACAGAAGTCTTCCATCGCGATCGGTCTTGAGCTTCACGCTTCACCTCACTCCACGTCATTCCAATGCTTGCCGCTTCTGCCAACACGTTGCGACGGGGTTTGACGGGGCAGTAGTAGTAGTAGTAGTAGGGACTCCCTTTTCCGCACTTAGACTACCATTTGGTCCGTTGTGCGTGGGGGTGCTGGCTAACATAGCCAGCCTAGCTCCGCCCAAAAGCACAGAAGCTTCCTGGGAGCTTCACAGGCTTCACGGAGCGACCTCACTGTTCCGAGGATTTCTTCGCGTTGATAAGCCACTGCCTCGCATTCCAGGATTACGTGGGCGGCTGATTCTTCGGCGTTAAAACTGCCCCTGAAAAGTGGGCTGTCCTTGGCGCCTATGTTAAATAAATGTTTGTTAAGAATGGTGTGGCCCGTTATTGTCCCTATAATTGGTTTGTTGAACCAACTTTTTTTTTGTAATAAATGGAAAGATCATATATATGTCGCATCAAGGCTGGCCGATAGATGGAAACCATCGGGAAGTCAGGATGTATTCCCTTAGGTTAAGACATCGTGTGTGGGCAGGTCGTTGGGTACAATCGTGAAAATGAAATCACACAAATTATTCGATACACTGAGTATATTCAAATAGACACAAGTTACATTCCTGCTTACTAATATTACCGATCGACACTGATTCTACGACGTGTTAGCTCTACGGCTGTCAGTACTCAACTGCCTTCCTCCCCACCACGCAACCGCTTATAAAAAGCATGCCAATGCGTAGTTGTTCTTGCTTTGCCGCCAGATGGCGTGCTTGCGATTTGCTTTGACGTCCGTACTATTGACTAAACCCGACACGGCCATCCTGCGAGACAGGCGTCCTCGTCTGTTCCTCATTGTCAGGTTTTAACAGTGTATCGAATCATGTGGAAATCCTCAATGGATGTCCTCAGCCCTTGGGGAAAGCTGAGGGGTCTGTCAGACTCCTACTGACTAAAACCACATGGTGTTCTCTAGGCCGTAGTTTCTCTTGAGAGGCGAGCGTGGAACACACACGTCGCCTTCTCGGGCCTCTCTCAGGTGACAGATCCCCAAATCTATCACCCGCAGGCATCATCTTCTTATCCTTGCTCCATGCCATCTCATGTCGTGTTGCGCCACACGTCCTCTTAGTCTACTCCGACCCGCCAGTCTCCCATCATACAAGGGATGTTTTTCTGAAACACAAAATTTCCAAACAGTATTCACTCGTCCAATCCTGACGCATACGCTAGGTGAGTGAGGAAACACTTTGAATCAATCAAGTATGATCATTTAAATGTCTCCCTTCACCTTTGCAAGGAAAGAGTAATTCTATTTCCAACTTAAAGAAAATAGTAACTCAATCATCGATTTGGTACCTAAAAGCACCCAATCATAGTGATTACAAAGTCCAAGTACCACTGATAGTGATTAATCTCAAATTAAATCCAGCAAAAGAAACCATAGCTATCTCATAGCTCTCTTAGCAATCACAATTGCTCTACTCTAACATCTCCACGATGTCGAGTCAACTCAACTCTCTGAACTCATAAACTGTTCACACAGAGATTTAGTCGTCCTATGTTACGTCAATTCATTATCTACTTCATCTACTATCTCAATTGGTACTTGAGCCTTGTGTGTCTTACTAACACGATCTACGCAAAGTAATCAAAATTAGAAAACCAAAATGATTTCAATTTTCGTAATGAGGGCATGACGATTCGAACGTCATCAAAATTATCATGGTGACCTCACCAAACGCATGACTACGAGTTTACTTTCTTTTAACCTCATAACTCAATAAGAACCTTCTGTAAGGTTCCTAACACAAACATGAATTTTCACGCCAGACATAGTGTCAAAGTGTTGCCATACAGGCCTTCCGTTGCCATAAAGACCAACAGTTGCTACATAAGCTAACAGTTGCCACACAGGCCAACAGTTGCCACTCAGGCCAACACCCGCCACTCAGGCTCACAGTTGCCACACAACGCTCGGCTACTCCTGACCAAACTAGACTATTGGGTTCGTGAAAATAAAGATTTTAGAACCCTACTCTTTAACTAAACCGTTACCCTGGGCCATGTACCACAGTCATTCCAAACAAACTTTAAAACTTATGCTGCAGCAAAAACTGCCAAGCTCACAGAAACTCTCGAGTAAATCCTCTAACGCCACGGCTCTATAGCCGACTAGCAATTATATTGCTCTCACACAACGGTCTCTCTAGACCCCGACCTCCGCCAGAATCCACTGGTACGGTCAAACATAATATGGCTGATAGACTCAATTACTCGACACCTTAAGCTTGCTCATCATCAAAATCCTTTTGACATCAACATCGACTGGTACATAACCCGCTGGTATCTTCCCTGACCTACCATGTGCATACTTGTAGGTTCTAAGCGAACCTATTTAAAGCTTTCGGTGTATAACGATCACCATCCTGTCATAATCACCTATCGCGGATTTAATACAGGGCCTATTTAGTTTTCGTACTAGAGATTCCCACACAACACTATTCATTAGAAAAAAAGGTCAGACGATCAACAAGTTCAACAACTAAACAAAGTAATAGTAACAATGCTGTTACAGTTTGTTATAAATCAAAGGCAATGTATACTCAACTCATGAAACCCTCATTGTGACTTGTGCACCAACACAAGCCAGAATCGCATCTACCAACGACTCTTTACATATCTGCCGCCACACATGATACAACACATGAGGGGCCTTGTGCACCAACACAAGCCTGAATCGTATCTACCAACGATTCTTTACATATCTGCCGCCACATATGCTACAACACATGAGGGGCTCTGTGCACCAACACAGACAAGAATCGCACCAACGACTCTCAAAAATCTAGCGAATATGTGCTACAACACATGAATCGCTCTGTGCACCAACACAGACAGAAATCGCACCAACGATTCCTTGTAGACCCATCGCCACATGTTACTCATGAGGTGCGGTCTAAGACCCATCGCCACATGTTACTCATGAGGTGCGGTCTAAAGTTTCGAGTATGAGTGTACAAGCCATTCTTAATCAGATTTGGTCTCACTACCACTGTCATCAACTATGACGTCTAATTCTCAAGGAACTTGTTGATCGGGGATCCTTCTCACAAGATTCGCACTTTTTACCCAAAGATCTTGGAACATACCGACTGTTAATATGAGGGGACCAATTAAGCCGGATAATGTCCAATGAAGCCATGTGAAGGAGCTTCACGAATTAACTCTGATCAAATCTTTAAAATCAAATACCAACAGTAACTATTTACTATCGCTCACTAACTCAGCTTTTATGCAAGGAAAACGATTGCCAGATCTACTGCTATCATAATATTACTTTGAAAGTAAGCAAGTGAATTCAGATCTGAAGACGGTGGTTGTAAATCGTTACGCAACAAGATCCTTTCCGAGTACAGGTAAATGACCAGTACCGTTACTAACTCGATACAATTTCGTTACCCCACGACATTACAGACTCGCTTTGCCACTGAAAATTACTAGTTATTCAGTCATTTTGGATATCTCAACTCCTTCATATGGGATATCTCATCCTAAGGTTCGTACTAAACCTAATATTGAAACTAGGAAAGTACTAACTAGCCAATAGGAAACTCATTAGCTACTTGCTTTTTACTAAGTGTGTCTCAACTACCTAGTGATAGTGCAAGATATAACCACGACCAATACAATGGTCAAACATGAAAACTTAAAACTCGAACTAGCATCTCTTCACTAGAGAACCTTCGACCTCACTATCGAAATAATATGGAAGCGACTCACCGAGTATTCCATTCCAAACTTGCGCGCGCTCCCGACATCACAGCTGTGGTCATAGCGTTCGACTACCACCTGCGAACTGCTAGCCTGCCATCGGTCTTAACCTCTCAGACGTTGACACGTCAACCTTCGCGCTCATCATCTGAATCGCTAGCCTGCAGCAGAGGCTTCAGGCTGCGACACAATATGGTATCTGAAACATGAAAAACATTACGAGAGTATATGTTCACACGGTTATCTTAACCATACACAGCTTTGATGGAAATTAATCGATGCACCGGTGTACTCGTAGTAACCTAAACTAATGAATCCAACTAGCCTTTTCCCAACTACACTGGTGTCGGCTTCCAGTCCTACCGGATTCAGCTGAATACCAGTGCTTTACATGGAGCGACTGCCTATCTGACCTCCACAACCCAGTAACTGGGTAACACGGTACCCCTTGTCAAGACTGGTGTCAGATCTCAGGCTTCTGACTACCCGTAACGACTGTCAAAGATCTTCAAATGACAGCCGGGACCAACGGCTTAACGTGCTCTCCGAGGCACGGAGGAAACCCGGTATGTTGAAATGGTCACCCATCCACGGACCGATCCCGTCAAGCGCTGCTTAACCTTGATGATCGAGCAGTGCGGCTGTTATTATTTAGCCACGAGCTTCTAGTAGTAGTAGTTACCTAAACCGGCATGGCCAAATAGGTTATTATGGACACCGAATTTGAGTGCAGAGTTCCTGTCCAAAACATGAACCACACATTAGTTTTCCCAAGTGCCCAGGTCGCTGTCGCTAGTCGATGGGCTTTAGAGAATCCAATGAATGCCATAGCGTTTTAAGTCGCAATTAATGAGGCCTGGTAGAGTTTACCACTTTTAAGATAGTTTGGCCCTACGACCACAAAAGAAGAATACTACGCTTCTTCTCAAACTTTGCTAACTCTCACTACATAAAACTATCACACTACAAAACTAATCAAAATATTTCTTTTGGAATTATAATATTTTCCAGACTGAAGTGTAAGGTAGGTACGTTATTTTCCAGACTAAAGTGTAAGGTAGGCACCATATCGTTCTAAGGCCGTCGGCGTCGTAACCATAGTCTGCCAAGGCTAGTCAAGGGTCACTGCCAGTGTTAGCAGAATAATAACTCTTCAATAACACCAAAACTTGACCAGCGATAACTAACATGAGAGTATGGACCGAACACGGGCCACCCCGACAATCCACTGGCCGCCATACCGTACACAAAACCAGAATTTTGAATAACGAACACTTGGCAATAGTCATAACAAAATGAAAACGACTCACCAGATTCGCATAAAGATCCGTGTGTATGGAATTCTCCACAAGTCCACACGCTCCTCCTTGACCTGTCCAGCTCCTTGGTTGTTGCTAGCCGCCTTGCTGCTCCGTTCAAGACTCGCTTTTTATTATTCAAGACTGAGGGTAGTCGCAACTGTCACCGCGATTTTTTTTGCAAGAATGTAACCGCCACTTTCACTAGCTTTGTTTTTACGTGTGATCTCATTAGCACGACCGAATCCCAATTCTGATGTCGCATCAAGGCTGGCCGATAGATGGAAACCATCGGGAAGTCAGGATGTATTCCCTTAGGTTAAGACATCGTGTGTGGGCAGGTCGTTGGGTACAATCGTGAAAATGAAATCACACAAATTATTCGATACACTGAGTATATTCAAATAGACACAAGTTACATTCCTGCTTACTAATATTACCGATCGACACTGATTCTACGACGTGTTAGCTCTACGGCTGTCAGTACTCAACTGCCTTCCTCCCCACCACGCAACCGCTTATAAAAAGCATGCCAATGCGTAGTTGTTCTTGCTTTGCCGCCAGATGGCGTGCTTGCGATTTGCTTTGACGTCCGTACTATTGACTAAACCCGACATATATGTTTTCATACAAAACTATTTTTAGTTTATTTTTTTCCATGGTAATTACAGAGTAAAATCCAATCGAAAATATTTTTTTGAATCCAGTACCGAAAACACCCCGAAAGTTTTCCGAACAAAGCCGAGCCCGTGTGACGTCACAACGTTCATTTCTACTCATTGTGGCACATAGCTTATACAGTGTTTTGACTTATAACCAATTACATCTGGTTATTATTGTCAATATATTGATGAATATCGAATACATTGATCATAAATATCGAACCTTAAAAGTTATCGTGCTTGCTTCGCATCGTTATGTACGAATATTACAAATAACTCCCCATTATTATGTGATTCGCGCAATACCCAACCTAGCAAACTGTACTAAAGTTTTGAGAAATGTTCTATGTCTAACTAGATTCCAATTAGAATATGTTAATTATGTTGTTATCTTGCTCTAATTTAGTATTAGATTCTGATTAATTTCTTAATTTGATCATTAAAGATTGAGAAAATAAAAATAAATTAAATTTTTAAGGGAACTTTCGAGCAAAGTTGACATTTTTGTATAATTACGTAACTTGAAAACATGATTTTTTGTTTATGGAGATATATTCATTATTTTAATTTTAAATGACGGATATAGGCGTAAAACTAATATTTCTGTTTGAATTGTGAAAATCGGTCGACGCATTTAAGAGATATTTGAAAATGTACCGAATTAATATTTTCACGTTTTTGTTCTACAAAGTTTTTTAGTGTTTGTAATTATATTATATAGATATTTGTGTTTAATATTATAAAGGTATATGCAAATAATTAAAAATACCGAAAATTTTAAGGATGTTATGCAAAAAATAAATAAAAATAAAGGCTCCACAGATTTCGGGTTGTATAATATTTAGTGGTACCTATTAAGTTTTTTGATATCTAAAGTCGAAGTTGCGCGTCAATCGTGTTTGTTAGCTTTTTATTTTACACGAATATCACCTACCCATATGTAACAACAATTACATTATGACAATTATGTTTCTAAATGTAATGTGTACAATGAACAACAATGACAAACACCGGTCGCGGTCCACCATCACGTAATATTCATTACGACTACTTTACTTATGCCAATTAATACAAATAATTTTTCCAAACCGTCCATCAGATGGATATCTTTTCGAAATTTGCCTTTATGAATCCTTTATCACACATGTCTAAATAAAATTTGCTGTTATAAATAATATTTTTGCACTAATTTTCGGATATTTTTAGTCAATTTACGTGACCCTGTACTATGGTGAAATTCCTTGAACGTTATGACGTCACCAACATGGCGACCAATCATGGCCCGTTCGTAGACAGGTGGTTCTTTTTAAAATTTTATCGATTTTCAATTGCTTATAATAAATTGAAAAAAAATATTTAAGAGATTTTTGCAACGACAATATAATTTATGATATGTAAAGTTTCAAAATAAATTTTAAAAATCGTATTTTTTTTTAAATTCAACAACCCAATTATTTTGAGGTTATTTCTACTCAGGCTGAGGAGTTTTTTAGTGAGACGCGGGTGAACTTTTGGCAAAGAATTTTGGCAAAAGTTCTGGCATTTTTTACTGTCTGCAGTCTGTTGCCCGTGACCATCTGTTATTGTGTAGTTCTGTTGATCTTTGACGAATCCACGCGCGAAATTGCGAGAAAGGCAAGGGGATAAGTGGGTACGGGCCTAGCACTAACATCTCGGAGCCCCTTCTCGCAAGTTCATCCGCGGCATCATTGCCTAGGGATCCACTATGCCCCCTAATCCACTGGAGGGTGATTCGATTGGATTTCGATATACTCTCCAGGGCGAGGTGGCACTCAAAAATTAGTTTGTTGTTAGTCAGTTTGTTTTCTAAAGCTTTGAGCACAGCCAGACTATCAGATAGGAATCTGATTCCGTAGTCCTGGATACCTAAACGCTTTACGGTTTTTGCGGCTTGTGTTAAGGCGACACATTCACATTGAAATATCGAACTGTGTGTGCCTAGCGGTATGTGAAAGTTAATTTATTATTTATTATATTCTTTATTGTACACCATAAAAATATATACACAGGACAAAAAACATAAAAGCAAGTGTACAATGGGCGGTCTTATCGCACAGGGCAATTTCTTACAGACAACCTTTGGATGGACTGAAAGAGAGGAGAGAAATTTAGGGTTGTCAGTGTACAATATATCTTAAACAATAATAAATATACATAATAACATAAAATACATACATACAATAATACATAATATACTAATATATAACAAAAATATAACAGAGCAAGGAGAAGACTAATTATAGCGAAAGGAAAGAAAGTTAATGAAAGTTAATGTTGAGGTCAAGGGAGTGTACGCCAGCACCTGAACCGTTATTAGTTTTTGAGCCATCTGTGTAGATTCGCACTTCATTGGCTCCTGACTGATCCCTTTCTTCCTCTATTGTTTGTATGTTATAATTTTTATTGAATATAGGTTGTTTTTGTATTCTATCACACGGAGCAACGATGAGAGGTTGATACTCAATCGCCCGGTCCAGGATTTTAGCGTGTGGACTTGTGAGGTTTTTGCCCCATATGCCTACATGCATTAGCCTGATGGCAGCTAGCGCCGCCTCTTGCTGTATGTACAGGTCCGGGGGAGTTATTTGTAGGGCTATCTCCATGGCTGCTGTTGGGGTGGTTCTCATACAGCCGGTGATAGCTGAACAGGCCTGTCGCTGGAAACGTTGGAGTCGGGCAATGGTGGTCGAGAGTTCAGTCCGCGTCCACCAAACCAGAGCGCCATAAGCCAACATTGGCCTGATCACCGCTGTGTATAGCTACAGAGTAATCCTTGGAGACAGCCCCCATGTTTTTCCTAGCATTTTTTTACACTGATATAGTGCGATTGTGCATTTATTGAGTTTGTTTGTCAAGATGCTTGTTCCAGAGCAATTTGCTATCTAGGATTACCCCCAAGTACTTTACCTCTTCTTTAAGTGTTAATTCTGTGTTGAAAAGTTTTGGAAGCCTATGCGGTCCAAGACTTCGTTTATTAGTGAACATTATTAGTTCCGTTTTTAAGGGGTTAACCGATAGTTCGTGCTTTGTGCACCAGCTCTCGATTATTTTGAAGGCCTTTCTCATGAGATCACATAAGATGCCCTCAAATTTCCCCGAGATTAGAATTGCTATGTCATCTGCGTATCCTACCGAGTAAAGACTGCTGGCGTTGAGCTCTGCAATGAGCTCATTCACGACTAAATTCCACAGAAGTGGTGACAGCACCCCACCTTGTGGGCAGCCCCTACTTACGATTCCTCGTGTGGTAGTGTTTACAGTAAATTGAATAGTTCGGTTTTTTAGCATGTTGTTAATCCATTATTTATTTATTTATATATACTTTATTGTACACCAAGATAAAAAACAATAATACATATGGAAACCTTAAAATTAAAACAAACATACAACAGGCGGCCTTATCGCGTTCTGCGATCTCTTCCAGGCAACCCAGAATGGAGAGAGAAAGCCTGGACACGACATGGGGTTGCACTTGGTGCAAGTTTGAATAAAACAATAAGTAACAAACATAGTAACCACTAAATACAAAATACTAAAACAGATACATAAATACATACATACATATAAATATACAGTCAAGAAAACAATACAGCTCCAACAAGTAGAAGATCACAGTGACAGGTAGTGCTCCTTTACCAGTCTTTTAAATATCGGTAGTGATTGCGCGCGTTTTATTGTTACAGGCAATGCATTCCATAGACGAGCGGCCTGGACAGTAAAAGATTTGTCCAGGAAGATAGTGGAATGCATTGGCATTTTAAGTTTCATGTTATCCGATGACCTAAGAACTTTCGTGTGCGAGTCACATAAAAACTGAAATCGATTTTTGAGGTAAAGAGGGGTAGATGGGAAAAATAGTATATTATACAGGAGGGAAAGAATATGAGCATTCCGGCGAAGGCGAATTGGCAACCACTTGAGTTTCTCACGGAATTCTGAAACATGGTCATATTTGCGCAAACCAAATATGAACCTTATACATACATTTTGAAGACGCTCAAGTTTATCAAGTTGTGCTTCAGTGAGATCAAGATAGCTGGCATCAGCATAATCAAGGATGGGTAGAAGAAGAGATTGAGCAAGCGCAATCTTAGTGGCAGTCGGCAGAAAATTACGCAATCTCCTCAGAGACCCAGCAGATGCGAATAGCTTGCGGCTAACTTCCTGTAGCTGGGCAGTCCAATAGAAGTTCTTGTCAATGAATATCCCCAAGTTCTTAACATTATCGCTAAAGGATACAACAGAGTTATCAAAAGAAACTTGGGGAAGAGTCGTCCAGTCGATCCTTGAGACCAACCTTGAACTGCCCACCACCATAACTTGCGTTTTTATAGGGTTCACCGTAAGTCCGTGCCCCTTGCTCCAGTCGCATATACGGGCCAGATCACTATTTATGGTCAAGATAGCCTCAGATAGAATACCAAGAGGAGATCGTGTGTAAATTTGAAGATCATCTGCATAAAGGTGGTAGGAAGAAATTAATTCATTGGATATTGAGTTAATAAAAACTGCGAAGAGTAAGGGAGATAGAACGCCGCCCTGAGGTACCCCGGCAGAAGTACTACACCAGGAAGACAAGGTCTCCCCGATGCAAATACGTTGTCGGCGCCCAAACAGGTAACTACGAAACCATTCAACAACCGATGGAGATATGTTAAGAGAGCAAAGGACGCCAAGTAAAACATCGAAATCCACGGTATTAAAGGCATTACTGAAATCCAGTAGAGCCAAAACCGTTAGATTACCCATCTCCATGGCAGACCTTATATCGTCCGTAATATTCAGAAGCGCTGTAGTTGTGCTATGACCAGGGCGGAAGCCGGACTGGAAGGGGTTAAGGAGATTGTTTTTGGAGAGAAAGGTGCTTATTTGGTTGTGGATTAACCTTTCAAGGACTTTGGATAGGAATGGCAAGACGGATATTGGACGATACTCGGAGAAGGATGTCCATTCTACGAGCGTCGGCGCAACACCGTGCGTGGCGAGTGCCTGCCCGATGCTGGTGAAGTTAGTTTTGTCGAAAGCATCTTCGATATCGATGAAATGCTCTCAAAAACAAAAATCCAACCCTAGGCGCCGGGTTGGATTTTTGTTTTTGAGAGCATTTCCTACGCGTGAGACTACGCTGTGGAGCGCTGATTCAGTTGATTTACCTGCACAGTAGGCGTGTTGGTTGGGATGCAGAGGTTTTTGTATCGAAATCTAGTTTCTTACCTTCCTGTCCCCCAGCCTCTCCAGCGTCTTCAGAAAGAACGAGGAGAGGCTTATAGGTCTAAAAGATTTGGGCTGGGTGTAGTCGCTCCTACCTGGTTTCGGAATAAATATTATTTTTACTTCACGCCATTTCAAGGGGATGTAGCGGTGAGCCAGGCAGGCTCGAAAGACCTTTACGAGGTAATCAGCCAGCAGACCACCGCTCCATCTGAGCAGAGCTGGGAAGATACCGTCCATCCCCGCTGCCTTGAATGGCAGAAAGGTGTTGATTGCCCACGTTATTAATTTTTATCTTTGTCACTAACTTCTAACGCCGGTCCCAGTCTTCTGGTGACCGTGTGTTCCTAGCTCTGTTGAATAGCCTTCTCAGCTTGTGTCTGTGTCTCTCCAGTTCAGGACTCCACCAGGACTGCCTGATTCCTCGCCTAGGTATGGTGAGGGGACACGACTGTTCATAGCTAGATAAGAGGATGGAAGTGATATTGTTTACGTGTTCGTCTATATTGGTTACCGTTATTTCAGCCGGAAGACAGGGTAACCTACCCAGTTCAGTCCCTACAAGTCTAACGAACTTCGATTGGTCTGTGTTGCGAGGAACCCGAGGGGTTTGACGGGGACAAACTCGCTTTCTTTTTCCTTGAGGATTCCAGTCCAAAGCTTGCTTGGGAATGTGATCGGGAACCCTTCGGAGCGTTAGGCCAATCCATCTCCACTTGCGACGCTTGATCTGGCGGTCGATCGAATTCTCGTGGTATTTCTCCAACAGCTCTACGTTGGAGATGGTCTCGGGCCAGTAAATTTTGAGATGGATAGTACAGGCTTACTAGAATAAAAACCATTATTGTTTTTGCAGACGCTTTGAATAAAAATGAGAGCAAAGCGAAGAGTGCAGAGTGGTGTTTTCAAGAATTGTGGTCTTTAAGTATCATGGTGTGGCATATGGTGTCCATGGAGTTTCTTGCATGCTCTTCTCATAGATATTTACGTGTTTGAAGGTGTTCAGCTTCAATTTAACTGATTGACTCCTTGTCCTATCAAAAGGGTCTGTGAATAGTTTAGTTGAAATAAATAGGTCATGAGAGAAAAAAATACTTAACGTGATGCCAATATTAACTAAACTGACAAAAACCTTTCTAATTAAATCAAACAACAAAAACCTGTTTATTACTTTTAAAATAATTAAATAGGTATTTTGTCGCTTTAAGAAACGGACGGTTCAAAAACGTTTGCTGGTAAAAATATCCAAATGTATGTAGGGGTGATGTCTTGATGTGGATGACCGATAACTCTTCTCTTCCTTTTGATGGATACGAATGTCCGACATACTCGTCTCGCATCCATCAGGAGATAGAGGGGCCTGTGCGTCTCGCAACCAGTGAATCCCCGCAACCTTCAGCAGGTCATCGGTCCATCTGGTGGCAGGCCTTCCAATGCATCGTCTTCCGGTTCGCGGTCACCATTCCAGAACTTGTCAGCCCCATCAGCCATCCGTTCTGCGAGCAATGCCTACTGCCACTTAAGTTTCGCAATTCTTCGGGCTATGTCGGTAACTTTGGTTCTCCTGCGGATATCCTCATTTCTGATGCGATCACGCAAAGAAACTCCGAGCATAGCCCTCACCACTGCCCTTCGGGTGACTTTAAGCTTTCTGATAAGGACCATTGTGAGCGACCACGTCTCGGTGCCATAGGTGATCACTGGCAACACACACTGGCGAATGTGAGTTTGTTTATTTGTTACATTTCACACCTTAACGGCTGAACGGATTTAGATAAAACTTTTCATATAGATAGACAAGAAACTTTATTAGGACATAGGATACTTTTCATCCTGGTATAATGTTCCCTGGGATAACAAAACACTTTTTATGCGGGCAAAGCCGCGGACAGAAGTAATTAACTTACTCTGTGGTAGGGTAGGACTATAAATACGCCAAAACAGACAGTTTGTCAAGTTTTTCTAGATAATTTAACAGGAAAATAAACAGCTACGGTCTGTACAGTTTTAAGTTATTTTTTGTTGGCTGAAGATAGATTGTCTTCTTCCAAATGTGTTTTTGTGTAAAATTGTACTTCACCATTTTTTGGGGTAAACATTTCTAGGAAAGCTCATCGTGTGTTATCGCCTCGTGAAGTATTTTTAGAAACCAATTTGTTTTTGCCGTCAGAAATACTTTAAGGTGTACTAATGGGTGTCATTGAACTAACAGGCGTAAGCTAGACTTTCAACCTTCCGTATTATATTACTCTTTGCTTTCAACACAGTCTTTGGATAACGGAACACGCGTGCATCCTAAGAATAATTTGCTTTTATTAATCGACTTCCAAAAAAGGAAGAGGTTCTCAATTCGTCGTAATGTTTTGTTTTTTAATGTATGTTACTCAATTGGGATGTTAAATTAAAAAAAAATGATTTTTGTTACGTATTTCGAAACTTTACAAAAAACTCTTAAATATTTTTTTCAATTTTTTATAAGCAATTGAAAATCGATAAAATTTTGAAAAGAACCACGTGACTACGAACGGGCCACAATTAGTCGCCATGTTGGTGACGTCATAACGTTCAAGAAAATCTCGATAATGCAGAGTGTCAACTACACGTGGATTGATTAAAAATATACGAAAATTTGTGCTAAAATATTATTAAACAACAAATTGTATTTAGTCATGTGTGATAAAGGATTCATAAAGGCTAATGTCGATAATATATCCACCTAATGGACGATTTGGAAGTTTTGAGCATAAATAAAGTAGTCGTAATGAATATTACGTATTAGTGGACCGGTATTAGTTATTGTTGTTTACCAGGTACATTTAGAAACATAATTGTCATACCGTAATCGTTTTTACATATGGGTAGGTGATATTGGTGTAAAATAAAAAGTAAACAAACACGATTGGCGCGAAACTTCGAATTTGGCTATCAAAAAAATTCATTAATAATGTGATACAGGAAAAACCATACTCCATTTTTATACCTCCAGTAATTCCTCAAGATATCATACGCATAATTAAATCTTTGAAAGACAAAAAAAGCTTTGGCTACGACGGCGTTTCTACAAAGGTTATAAAATATGTCGGTAGCTATATAGCTGCTCCTCTAGCTCATGTAATTAACGCATGTTTATCAGCTGGAAAATTTCCAGAAAAACTTAAAATTGTTAAGGTCAAGCCAATTTATAAGAAGAACGCCAAAGATGAAATTTCAAACTATAGACTAATTTCCTTAATTTCGATTTTTTCCAAAATAATAGAAAAAGTTATTTATAATTCCTTATACGCCTTTTTGACAAAATTTAATATTTTGTGTGACGAGCAGAAGGGTTTTAGAAAAAATAATAATATTAATACGGCTATTTTCGAATTCTTGAATATCATAATGCCAAATGTTGATAAAAAATACCTATATGTGCCTTATTCACTGATTTATCAAAAGCGTTTGATTATGTAGATCATGCCATACTTTTAAGTAAAATTGAATCATACGGTATACGAGGAAATGTGCTTAATCTGATTAAAACTTACCTAAAAGGACGCAAACAATTTACAGAAATTTCTAGAGTCTGTTTAAAAACAAAAAAAGAAAAAAGGTACGCTTCTTCTCGAAGAAATATCAAATTTGGTGTCCCACAGGGCAGCATACTCGGCCCCTTATTATTTCTACTGTATGTAAATGATTTGCCTAGTGAAATACCAAATCCAATGGTCCTTTTTGCTGATGACAGCACTTTAATAATTAAGTGTCATAATAGAGATTCGTATGAAGCTAATGTTTAATATTACGCTCGAAAAATTTATAAATTGGCTTAATAAAAACAAATTAATTATAAATCTAGAGAAAACGAAAGTAATGCACTGTTACCAAAGAATATTAGCCACAAATATGAATATACATTATAATGGACAAACAATAGATAAGGTCAGTCAAGCAAAATTTCTAGGAATTACAATTGATAGCCAACTGACATGGAAAACTCAAGCAGATGATGTATGCAAAAAACTAAGTTCAGCAGCTTATGCTTTATATAGTTTAACAAAAAAAGTTAACATTCAGACAGTATTGATGGCATACCACAGTCTAGTTGTTTCTGTATTGAGGTTTGCTATAATATTCTGGGGAAACTGTAGCGAGAGAGAAAATATTTTTAAGGCGCAAAAACGCTGTATTAGATCTATGTTTAAACTCAATGTGACCGACAGCTGCATACCTTTTTTCAAAAAATATAAACTTTTAACTTTTGCATGCTTATATATATTAGAAATAGCCATTTTTGTAAAAACAAATGATCACTTATTCCCAACTTTGAAAAATACTAGAAACAGGACTACAAGTTTAAGAACTCAATACGAAGATATGTTATGCATAGGTGGATATTGTAACGAAACGTTACTACAATGAACTAATGCTACGTTATATGTTTGTCTGTGACTTGGGAAGCGCCGGGCACCTGAGGCGCGGGGGCGAGTGTTCGCATAGAACGAATGATAAAAAAAAGGATTGCACTCGGCCGCCCGCGCAGTGCTCGCCGTCGGCCGCTCCTAGGCAGATGTGCGAGCACACGTATCGCTCAGTGCTCGCCGTCAGCCGCTTCTAGGCAGATGTGCGAGCACACGTATCGCTTTGCGTAATATCGAGCGCCCTAGCAGACACTAACGTTAAATTTTTAAACTTATAATTATAATTCTTGATTATGCAAAGAATTAATTAGTGCCGTTAAAGTGGTGCGTGGAAATCCCGAATTAGGGTAAGTTTTGAATAGCACACAAATTATGCACATCATAACCATTTTTTTAACAATCATTATTTTATGAACCTACCCCTATATTTCTCGTTACGGTACAGTTTTAATTGCTTTTTTTCATCACATTAATAAGCACCATTTAGGTATAGCCTCAGTTATTCTTATAGTGCTGCATCATGCTACCTAACTTTCTTCTACCTTCAAGTGTAATAATAATTTTGAAATATAAGTTCGTAACGTTTTAAAAGAAATCCTAATGATTGTTTTTTATTACTGTTTTCTTTTTGCTCAAGCTTGCTTAATATGTAAACTCCGTTCTGGCTAGTACCACCACGTCAATACTACTACCCCAGCACGCCAGTTGGTGGTACCCCAGCACGGAAGTTATTAGGCCAAGTTCTAATAAGCTGGAATGGTGGTTTCCAGGTTCTACGGCAACACCTTCTACGGCTTAATTCTACGGCAACACCTTCTACGGCTTAATTCTACGGCAACACCTTCTACGGCTTAATTACTACGGCAACACCTTCAACGCCTTTAGTTCCACTGAAACTTTTTGTTACGGCTGCATTTTTATGAGCCCACTTGCCGCTACGCCACTGGTGTGCTGAGCGAGCCAGTCATCCTCGCTGCGAGTGACATCACCGTACATCACCATCTCCGGCCAGCTTCCATCTCCGGCCTCGCGCAACTACAGGGGAGTACCTATCCCTGCAGGAGTGACTACAGACGACCGTAACCCACGACTTACAAATTTTTGTGTGTGTCTCCGGCTGAACTAGCTTAGTTTAAAAAAATAAATTCTATTTAGAAAGTACACGCCCGTATTTTATTCAGATGCCAATTACTAGGTGGGATTAGTACGGGTGGAGGCTACAATATAAAACTGCATTATTGAGAAAGAGTGTTATGTGCATGGCTCCTCTTATTTATAACCATATACCAAAAACAGTTAAAGAGCAACCTTTAAGAATATTTAAAAAGCAACTTAAAAAATTACTACATTCAAAATGCTATTACTCTGTATCGGATTTCTTGAATGACAAGACTATTTAATTTTTAATGTTCTTATATTATTAATTAGCTTTAAGTAAATAGTATAATCTATAGTAGTGTTACTAAAATTTTTGCATGCCATGAGGCAGAATGTATAAGGATCCAAAATATTGTAACACCTAAATAACAACAACATTCTAAGCAAATAAATAAATCTATCTATCTATCTATTAAAAATATGATACACATAAACATAATATTTTTGTTAATTCCCATTATTTACATATCCCTTAATAATATTAAACACTAATATCTTTATTACATATTTACAATCACTAAAAAGTTTGTAGAACAGAAATGTGAAAATATTAACTTGGTAGATTTTCCTTACACTAATTCGTCAGTAAATATCTCTTAAATGCGTCGACCGATTTTCATTATTCAAACAGAAATATTAGTTTTACGCCTATATCTGTCATTTAAGAATAAAATAACGAATATATCTCCATACACAAAAAAAACATATTTTCAAGTTATGTTATTATACAACAATGTCAACTTTGCTCGAAAGTTCCCTTAAAAATTACTTTTCTCAGTCTTTAATGATCAAAGTAAGAAATTCATACGGATCTAATACTAAATTAAAACAAGATAACAACATAATTAACACATTATATTTGGAATCAAGTTAGACATAGAACATTTGTCAAATATAGTACAGATTGATATTCATCAATATATTGACGATAAAAACAAGACTGAATCGGTTAAAAGTCAAAACACTGTATAAGCTATGTGCCACAATGAGTAGAAATGAACGTTGTGACGTCACGTGTTTTCGGTACTAGATTCAAAAAAATATTATCAATTGGATTATACTTTGTAATTACAAAGAAAAAAAAAACTAAAAATAGTTTTGTATGAAAACTTAAATATGATCTTTCTATTTTTTACAAAAAGAAATGTTGGTCCATCAAACCAATTATTCAAAGACGCTTGGACCAATTTGGAAAATTCTTCTATTGTTTGAAAGGGTTTCTCAGGCCATCAGGTCAGGTTCTGATGATGAGATCCTGGAGAAATCGAGAAATCTCCTCAAATATTATAGGCATACGAATAGAGATTTTATCAACAATGCAAGGATTTGCACTCAGAAAGTATCATTTGGTGAAATCGAAATGATGAAGAAGACCACAGAGGGTTACTGGAACCAGGGGTATAAGATATCTCGAATAGTTAACTGACTATGATGAAGCAAATACTTATAAATAATTGGTACTTATGGGATGTTGAGCCGAGCGTTACAATGCTTACACGAAAGCGCGAACTTCGGCCGGTGTGGACATCGCAACGATTTTCGCGGAAACGGCTCGCTTTCGAATGTTCACGCAAATAAAACGCTCGAAAGCGAGTACTCAGATAATGAAATCAATGAGTATGTATGTCGGAATATTGCTGGCCACTTGTAAATCAAGGAACAGTCCCTTGATCTTATGTGTTTTTGACCTTCTTGGTCAATCGTATTATCGAATAAATGACATTTAACGAGATCGTATTCGAATGCTCCAAGCTCCCAAGGGAATTTTCGACTCGAACGTTCATCGTTTTGCTCGAAAGTGAACGGTGGGCTCGTTGGGAAGCATTTGTTGCTCGCCTATGATTGCTTGTTTACAAATGCTCACGAAAGAATGCTCCCAGTGAGGACGCTCCTTAAGGGAGCTCCTTTTGAAAAGGAGTGGTCCATAATCCACCACTAACCCACCCTAATCTGAGTTGTTGGATATCATTATGTATTTGACTTTTTATCTTAGTCCTGCTGGTTTTGACTCGCGATGTTTTCCTTCGCCGTTTTGAGAGCTGTGGTGAAGAAATAATTTGGACTAAATTCCAAAGTGCATTACTTGCACATGTTAAATGGAAACAAAAATTATACTTGCGAAAAATATCTCCAAGAAATCCAATAAATAAATTAAAGAACGTTACTATTGTAATATTTTTGTCCGAAAAAGTTAAACTCCGAGTGCATTTATCAAAAAACCTTCCTACTGGACGCTAGAGTGCACAGTGAATGAATGGCAAACATTCTAGTCAAAAAGAGAAAAATATAAATGGTAACTCGGTTTACCTTTGTTCCGCAGTGGTGCACAGTGGAATTTTTGTATTTGTTACCGTAAAAGCCCGAACTTAGGATTAAACCAAGGATTTACCGGTAAAAAGTTTTACTGATAAAGGTCTTAACTGGTCTATGATAATCGCTCATTTCTGGCTTCTACCAGCAATCACACGGTAAATCTTAGGATTTCCCTCGGAGACTCTTAAATGTTAAAAAAAATGTCTATGTCAAACATTAATGCGAATTTATAACAATTATTGTTTTGATTGAATAGCTTCACCAAAATAATTATTATTATTAATTTATAATCTATTACAACTATTATTAGATGTTAATGCAATAGTAAAGCAAACTTAATAATAACAACTTATTTTGTAATACTATATATATTTTACTAGCTGATTCCCGCGGCTTCGCTACGTCAACTGGCTACCTACCTAACTATTACCCTACCTACTAACCTACTCACCTGCCCTACCTATCAACTATCTATAAATAAAATTAGGTAGGTATACAGGGTAGGGTAGGCCCTATCCTACATACCTTACTTAACCTACCCCACCCTACCTACCTCCCACCTACCTTACCTATCTACCCTACCTTCCTACCTAACCTACCTACGTACGTACCTACCCACCTACCCTACCTACCTACAAACTTTTTAGGTATCATCAATAGATTTCTCTGCGCACGCCAAATAATGAATTTTATAGGCAAAATTTAGCTACTTTGGGTTACATTATTGCAATTTTCATAAGGATCTCTATTTTTTTTTAATAAATTATACCTATGCCTATGTCTCAGGAATAATGTAGCTTCCAATTGGTGAAAGAATTTTTTAAATCGGTCCAGTAGTTTCGGTCCAGTAGGTCCAAACGGATTAAAATGTGTCGAATGCGTGCACGGCCTCAAAATAGATTATCCATTAACATTTTAACGGAAATACGCTCACATGTAGGTAGACATAAAGTTTCCACAAGAAAGAACTAAGTTCAAGTTCCAACCAGTTCAGGACATGGAGGGTGGTTGTGCAGGGCAGGAAATGAGGTGGTGTATATCCTATGTATGGGGCTTCACACTTGCACCGATATTCAACTCGCTAACAACAAACGTAGGCCTGATATATCGCAGTGAACTGTACTGGCATGCCACCATTTTCTTAATTTAAGCTCAATGCTCTACATTGTAGAAAATTATCAATATGGAAATCAATATTTACCCTCATACAATACGAGATTGCAAAACGCAAATGACTATGTAACAAAAAAAAACATAATACCTACGCGTACTTTAGTTACGGTAATCCACTAATCAATCAGCCCTTCATTGTTCTCATCGTTTTCTCTCATAGTGTATAATAGATAATACAAATTTTCAATATATACCAGTCTGTGAGAGCGATTGCTGGAAGCCCGAAATTAGCGACTATTATAGAAAATTTTCTGACCTTTACAATTAATACTTGGTAAATCTTAGGTATTGCCGGTGATTCCTATGTTTAACCGTAGTTCGGGCATTTACAGTAACATATACACGGAATATTTAATTATTTTTCTATTGTTGATTTGAGTGGTTTTTAAATGAAGTTTATTGCATTATGTGCTGTGTGATGAAATCAAATACTACTGCCTATATTTTTATGCCCAATCATTAGTTATGTAGCGTAATCGCAAGAGACGCTTTGATTTAGCCTCTTTTTAGGGTTCCGAAGTCAACAAGAAACCCTTATAGTTTCGCTCTGTCCGTCTGTCCGTCCGCAGCTTAGCTCAGAGAATCTAAGTACTATAAAGCTATAATTTGGCATGTATATACATATTAATAATTCCGACAAAGTGGTAACATAAAATCATGCAAAATATTTTTTTTTCGGGTACCTCCCATAGACGTAAAGTGGGGATGTATTTTTTTTTCTCATCTATCCTATGGTGTGGGGTATCGTTGGATAGGCCATTAAAAAATATTATGGGTTTGTTAAAACCATTTTTCGATTCAGAGATTCGTTTGCGTAAAATTAAGCTTTTTGTTGCAAAATTATGTTAGAGTCAAGTGTCCCCCACCCCCCCTGCCAGCGAAATGGTTGCTCTTGGGTATGTGAAAAAATTCACGGCAGTAGTAAATATAACGAAATTAAAAGGAAAATTATCTCACCGATAACAAGGCTTTACAAGTTCACGAGTAATAGTCGAAACTTATAAAATGTACTTGGCACAGTAAAAAAAATCTACAAATGCTATTGAAAAATTACTTAAATAACGTTGTTAGCTATGTAAAACAGATAGTAAATATATGCTTATGAACCATATACAAAAATAAAATCATAACATCCTTAATAGTAATGATTTCTAAATTAATAATGTTTAATAAGCTCAAATAACGCATTGGAGTGGCCGGAGTCGTTGGCAGTACCAGAACGTAGTCCATATGGCGCATGCGCGCGGTGGAGTCTGTTTTGTGTGTTTTTTGTTTTTTATTGCAGAAGTATTTTCGACGTTTTGTAATTAAAACGTAAAAGTAAAGTCAAATTAGATTCGATTTCCAAGCAAATTACTTATTTTCTTTTGTCGATATCCTTCTATAAAGTCGACCCGACTTCATCACTAATTGAGTAGCGTAAAACTTTCCAGAATTAAATAGTGAATACCGCAGATTAGAAGATTCACCTCTAATTATAGGAGTAGTAGTAGTAGAAGTATAGAGTATTAGAGGAGATTAGAGGTGAATACATACGATTTTTTTCAAATTCCGTAAGATAAATAAACAAGGAGTGTGCACGCAAGGATCCAGGAATGAACTATACCATTCCCCGTGGCTCTAACGCGCGCTCGTATCGGCTCCTTTCGCAATTCGCACCCACGGTGGTACTCAAATAGATAATATTTTTCTAACTTCAGTTGCGAAGTTGGATTTTATAAATCCTTCTTCAGTTAGTCCTTTTTTAGTTTAAGTCAATAGTGAATAGATTACATCTAGGCAAGCGTGCTTCACCGTAGAACACATCATCGCTTACCATCAGGCGAGATAGTGGCCAAACGCGAGAATATAGATTAAAAAATCCTATGTGGGCCCGTTTTTAGACTTTGTGAGCCGCTGAAACCGTTCTAATGTTCATGTAACAACAACAAAACCCTCTTTTTAGCCCGCATTATTATGCAACTTCGGAACCCTATTACTGCGCGTGGCACGACATGCACTTGGCCGGTTTTTTGTTTTATTTTGTAAAAACTGGCCGGTTACAACAATTCAACATTTTGATATTTAGTTTTTCAGGAACTGAGATGACAATTGTTTTTTCAGACTGGTTCATTAATTAAAATTTCTTGAGATTGAAATCCAAAAGTAAAGCACGTTGGTCTTAAGTCGTAAACTCGTAAACAAACTAGCAAATTACTTTCCTATGAAATTGCAAGCAGCAATACGACCATGGCTTTGTCAAACCTTGTGCTGGAAAGGTAGGAACACTTTCCTTGTTTTCAGGCCAAGAGCGCGCTAGAGTCCACGGACCGCATACCGCTTCGACTGAGCTTGTTTAGCGTTGACAAGAATCGAGCGTTTATGCATCATAAATCAAAATTGGTATGTAATATTATTTCTACCTAATTATTCTTTAGAATGTCGTTTTCTTCTGGTATCTCAAGCCCTTCGTTTCATAATTTTGATGATCTGTTTCCTTGTCTATAGATATCAGTTGAGCCGACATCGGCTTTAACACCGGGTGGAGAACATGACGGTATGTAATATTATTTCTTCCTAATTATTCTTTAGTATGTCGTTTTCTTCTGGTATCTCAGGCCCTTTGTTTCATAAATTTGATGATCTGTTTCCTTTTCTAAAGATATCAGTTGAGCCGACATCGGCTTTAGCCCCAGGTGGAGAACATGACGTTACCGTTGCGTTAAATGTGTTTTATTATTTTTTTAAAACGCTACAGCCCATAGAACATTCAAGGAGCAAGCATCTCTTTGAAGCATCCTGAGGACATTGGTTTTCCAAATCTCAACCTACAATGTCTATTAAAAAAATGGTAGCAATGTTTCTCCAGATATCCACCAATCCACAAAAGTGTCTTAATAATTTACCGTCTAATGTTACAAAAACTGCCACCATTTACTAACTGAAATGACAGAAAACGCTATGCAAATAGACTCTTCTCAGTACCTGATATTATTTGGAAAACTTTTTCACCAGGGGCCAAAAAAAACATACAAATACTTTTGGGTGGGAGAGGGGCAGAATAAAAACAAAGCATTTTGATTGTACAGTTACACAAGCAGACTCTATTGAATCCTTTGTGTACCAAATTTGACCCCGGGCCGTAGTTTGGCCGTACCTGTTATTGATCTAGATCCAGCGGCCTTACTCAAACGTTTCAAAACTATCATAGTTTTACTGTGAGAGCGTGAAAGAACTATCAGGACAAAGAGGACTATCGCTTTTTCTCAGCGGCATCATGATATCGTTGGCACTTAATGGTACGGCTCCAGAAAAGTACTTTTGGAAAAAAAAATACGAATAGTTTCACCGACTACCAAAAATAAAGTTATTTTTCACTTTCTAGTTTTCTTATTTGGAAGTCGGTAGTATTTTTTTGTAAAAAAGTTTTTTATTTCACACTTTTTAGTTGTACCTACCTAATAGGGAAGTAGATAAGTAAGTACCTATAACGACAAAATTGATTACCCGAATAACATGAAACTTGAATATAACCGGTGAAATGGGAGATCTGTATACCCCTTTCGAGCGTACTGACGTGATGTTATGTTATGAAATGGTATAAACAATAAACTGACATGCGATTGCAGCAATCCCGAGAGATATTCCGTTATTTATTGAAGAGTTCTGTTGTATATCTCCGAAGTTCTTCATCAGATCTTCACCAAATTAAAATGGGACCAATTTCGGAATATACTCTTTCAAACAAAAAAAGAATTTTCAAAATCGGTCCACAATTGACGGAGATATCGGTGAACATACATTAAAAAAAAAAAAAAACATACATAATGTCGAACATAGAACCTCCTCCTTTTTTGGTAAGTCGGTTAAAAATCATTTATCATTGATGTTTTATGTTTTTTTTATGCTTTCTATTTTAGTGCTAATCTCTGATTTTTAATTTCGTAGACTAAACTGATATTTGGGGGGTTGTCACTTTATTGTTGCATAAAAATAGTGTCGTATCCTGAGTGATCGAAAATGGAACTATTTCACGGTAAACAAAATACATTTATAATAAAACTAGCACGCACAGTACACACAGCACACAGCTAGTATACAAATAAAAAACTCATAGTTAGGATAGAAAAAACCGGCCAAGTGCGAGTCGGACTCGCGCACGAAGGGTTCCGTATCATTATCGCAAAAAACGGCACAAAAATCACGTTTGCTGTATGGGAGGCCCAATTTAAATATTTATTTTATTCTGTTTTTAGTATTTGTTGTTATAGCGACAACAGACATACATCATCTGTGAAAATTTCAACTGTGTAGTTGTCACAGTTCATGAGATACAGTCTGGTGACAGACAAACAGAGCGTGTTGATTTGTGATTGTGATTATCAATAGTCATTCATAATTTATTTTTATTGCCATTATATTTAGTATGTATGTATTTATGTATATATTACATAGCATATGTATTTATCTGTGTATCTATTATAAATATAGTATTTTAATAATGTTTTTGTCATACCAATGACAACCCCACTTCATGTCCAGACAATTACTGTCCATACCAGGTTACCTGTAAGAGATCGCGGCATGCGATAAGGCTACCCATTGTATTTGTATTAATTTTAGGTTTCTTTTTATAATTGTATTTTAAGGTGTACAATAAAGTATATAATAAATAAATAAACAGACAGACAGAAAGACAGACAGACAGATGGACCGCGGAGTCTTAGTAATAGGGTCCCGTTTTTACCCTTTGGGTACGGAACCCTAAAAAAGTCGTAGGTACTCATAACTACTCTTCACATAAGAGCTAAGACATAAGTAACCTAAGTCAATATTACCCATTTCAGTACCAAGCTCATATCCCCATCCTCACAATTTGTTATTCAAATCTATCAGATAAGTTGATCTGAACACAAGATTTCTTTTAATATTCATGATTCTTATTACCATAGTAATTACTTGAGAATATTCCCCTAGACAATGTTGTGCCACGTTCCCGGAAATCACGGGATCGAGCGGGATTAGCAATGATATCGTCCCGGAAAACGGGCTCTTGAAAGAACATTGTCGAGGTTAAATGAGTTTGTTAAGTAAATGTGTTAGGTTTTATTAGAAGATAATGTTTGACTTGAAAATTAATTGAAATATAAGTTAGAGGAAGTAAAAGTAATTATGTATTACAAACATAATTAAAGTGTGCGTTTGTGTTTGTATTAGTGAAATAATTAGGTTGAGAGATTTAAGTCAAAATTTGAGTACAAAAAGACTATATTGTGTTTTCATTCTATCTGTTTGTGTGTTTATGTCTGTGTTGGGCAGTCATCCAATGACTTCGCCCACTACGGAACAAGCGGTAGGGCTTATCAGACTTTTACTGACTAAAATCCACCCGTGTTCCCTCAGTTTCTTGAGCCAGGGCCGCGGTAACTCGTTTTAAAATTTATCCGCGACCAAGACAGGCATCGGCCCTAGCGGACCCCGTCAGTTCTTGCTGACATATCTTTGAAACACGCGCGGGACACTATACGCACCATCGACTCGGGCCTGGCCAGCTACCCATTAGTCGCCGTCCGCAAGCCCGCACCTACGGTAGCCGGGAATCGGCTTATGACTCCCGACACCCAGGGCGTCTCCTGCGGTAGCAAGGGGCGTGAGGGCGTCTCCGTTGCGTGTCCTTCACGCGTTCCACCTCCTCTTTTTCGAGCATTACTGTTTCGCAGATGGAGGTGATAGCTCCGCATGAATCCCGGCCCCATACCATGGCCTAAACCAGGGAGACGCGAGAGGTCGCCACCGCCTATCGCCTCCACGAGAACACGGCTTTGTCCACCTAAGTGGGACAGACATCCACCGTATGCTCCACCATATCCTCTGGGCGATCCACATAATGGTCACAACCGGGTGTTTCCGCCCGCCTTATCCTGAACAGGAACCTCCCGAAACATTAATGATACCTTGGTCTTACAATTCAAACTCAAACTAAACATTACAGTCGCTTTTGGATTGTCAAGGAGTCGTTTAGTCAAAAAGGTGAATATATTCGTACTTGCCTGTTTCAAACTGTAAAGATATCGCTGATAACCTACTACTTTCTGATTTATCTAATAGTTTTGAGACAAACCCGCCGTACTATTCCCAAACCACTGAAAGCCAGAATCAACAGTGGCAACCACCAGCAAAGCGCCGATGCAATGAAGCTCGACGAAGTCCCTGATCAGAGCACGTAACTTGTTAAAACATTAACCCTTGTACAAATAAACGCGGAATAATGTTATACCAAGTATAAACCTATGAAAATGTATGGTTATTCCTTTGTTATACCTGGTATAACTTTATTCCGCGTTTATTTGTAAGAGGGTAAAAGTTTTAAGTTCGTTTACCAATATAAATAGTCGTTGTATGTACTCGTAGATATGCGACTGCAAATTTATTAACAAGCTTTAAATAAAAGCCAAGGTGATTATTTTATTTTATTAACTTCAATTAGTGTCTAAATTTCAAAACTTACTAATATTACAATAGAATTGCACCTACCACTGTTTATCTCTCCATTAAATAAATAAATAATATTATAAATGTGAAAGTTTGGAAAGATGTGAGTATGTATGTTTGTTACTCAATCACGCTAGAACGGCTGAACGAAGACTTGGCACAGACATAGATTAAAGTTTGAAATAGCACATAGGCTACTTTGCATCCCGGTATAATGTTCCTTTGGGATAAGAAAACACTTTTCACCCAAGCGAAGCCGCTGGCAGAAGCTAGCAGTAATTGCAGCAATGTAATGTTATTCGTTGAATTGAATAATCCCTTAACTGTAAACAAATAATCCCGCGAAATCATAACATCACTATTTCACTAATTTAATTATTCATAAACAAGGATATGAAAATGTAAACATCAAGATGCTACCCACTAATTAGTATAATTTAATTAAAATATTATGGTATTAATATGTCTCAAATGTTTGGAGTGACATTATAAATTGAGGAAATGTCTACTTCTCCATATTATAGGTAGACATTAGATATACTCGCCTCTAATTAGGTACCTATCTACTAAAGAATATGAGGAACAACTGTTTTGGAAATACACGTGCATCATACTGGAGTAAATTTAATCAAAGATCGACCATATAAAACGTGTCTGTGCTATACTGGACACGGAAGGCTGGGTGGACCGGACCGGGAAGGACACGTGTTGTGTTGCGTCTTGTTACTAGTTGTGAACTGCATAAATATTAAGTAAATTTATTGACTTTCAGAATAGTACAAAAAATTGAATTCTCTGTATCTTCCACCCCATCGTGGCAACTTTATCATCATCATTATTTAGTCGAAAGACGTCCTCTGCTGGACATTCTAATGATTACTATTGGCAGTGGTGTCTCATCCCATACAAAAAAACCGTGCCGGCGTACTGCACTGATTACACTGATTATTTTATTAAAATCGATCGCGTTCGGTTCCGTCCCACGGATATAGATGGAATGGATGGATCTATCTATCGCCGTGGAACGGAACCGAACGCGATCGATTAACAAAAAGAAAATCGGTTTAATCAGATGAAAAACGCTAGTTACGTCGGCACGGTTTCTTTGTATGGGATGAGGCATTTGTATGCTAGTATTATATTATCTGTGCTACTGGCTACCCCGCCCAACCTTGACATTTGGTCCAAACAAATCTGTTGATCTAGCTTTAAATTCCCGTTTTAACTAGTTTAAACTGATACTCTGTTGAAGAAAAAACCGGCCAAGTGCGAGTCGGACTCGCGCACGAAGGGTTTCGTACCATTATCACAAAAACGGCAAAAAAATCACGTTTATCATTTGGGAGCCCCACTTAAATTTTATTGTTTTTAGTATTTGATGTTATAACGGCAACAGAAATACATCATCTGTGAAAATGTCAACTGTCTAGCTATCACGGCTCATGAGATATAGTCTGGTGACAGACAGACGGACAGTGGAAACCCTAAAAAAACTATTCGCATGCTTAATTTCCTCAGGAATTAAGTCCATTAAATGCACGACTAAACAGTATCCATTATACGGGCGATTATACAAAGCAAGTTCTAGATTTCCCTTGACATTACGTGTCTATGCAGTATGCATGTCATATTTTGCTGTTAGCATCGTAACAAGGCAGTTAGTACAGATATTACATATGAGTACGAATACAATATTGCACCTACCACTGTTTATCTCTCCATCACCCAAAGGTCGACTGGTAGAAAATACCTAACGCATTAAGTCCGCCTCCTCCGTAATTTTTTTTATTTATTTTTTAATCATTTCCCCCCCTCGGCCTATAAATTTCTTCCTGTATGGTGGGTGCGTTTACAAAAATTTAAACTCACATACACAAGACACCCAGATCCGGCACAACTATCTGTAGGCCATACAAATATATGTTCCGTGCGGGAATCGAACCCGCGACACGCAGCGCAGGAGCCGATCGTTCAACCACTACGCCAACCGTGTCGTCAAATATTAACATTGATTGTATAATAGGGACAATGGGTTCCTGAAATGGCCGTACATTTATATAAGAAAAATGTCGATTTGTGTGACTTAGGACTGCGTGAACTACGATAAAGAACATAATAAAAAGCAATGGTATTTCATATTACCGGCAAATCACGCGTATACACCCAAATGTTCGGTTTTTTTTTTTTTTTTTTTTTTCTGCGGGGCGTCTCACAGCTCAGTCAGAATGACTGGTAGCTGCTTAACCGGACTTTCCTACGGAGACTAAGCTATATAGCCTCCAGCTAGGCAAAAAATTACTAAACCTAAGCGACAACGCTGAGGGCTACCCCAGTTGGGGTCGGACCTCGGCTCAGGGCCGTCGCTGGGGGGACAAGCAAAAGCTGGATCTTGACAAGTGATTCTACCATCCGTTCGGAATAAGCCTACGTGGAGAAGAACGGACAAGAAACTCCATTTCATATCTAATAATTTAACTAATGCTCAGCTACGCGGGCTGGCAAGATTTTAATTGAAGGGATACGCGACGAGCCTCGGCGGCGAGGACTGACGAATCGGTTTGTATTTCTACGTTTGTATATTCTACTCCCTAGGCTCTTAAGGAGCAGAGTAGAGATCGTGAGGGGTCAGAGGTGAGCCTCAATTGGTGAAACTTGGTTAGAAACGGTGTAGGTGCGACTTAAATGCGCACCCATTGACCGTTTCTATAAACGAGGCTGTCTAGCTCCTCGGTTATTTTAGGGTACCGTTTGAAGAGGTCATTGGATTGGGCTTGGGTCATATCCCCGGCTGCCTCGATCCTATTGATCTCGGCAGCCAGCGATCTGGCCTCGTCCGTCATCCAGATTTTGTACGCACTGATGATGGTATCAGATACGCAGCGTCTGGGATTGGGCGTGGATTGAGACGGGCTCTTAGCAGCGGCAGTGGTGGGAGCCTCCTGTCGGCTTTGAGCGGGCATGGGAGCTATGGGTGCCTGAGGGGCCGGAATGGGATGATCCATCAAGCGTGGAAGCTGTTGGACGGTCTGGGGAGCCACATTTTGGTGGTTGAGCTTGCCCCATGGCGAAGCCCTCTGAGGGGCTAGCCGGGGAGGGGGTTTCGTCGAGGGAGCCTGGCGTGCTTGACGCTCAGCATGGATTTTGGCCAATCTAGGCGCAACTTTGGGGGCTTTAGGACAACCCTTGTAGTTTGCCGTGTGACCGACTTGGTCACATAGCACGCAGCTGGGAGGCTCTGTGCATTCGGCAGGGTTTTTGGGACGGGTGCACTCTTTTGTGCCGTGATCCCCTCGGCACTTAACGCACCTGGGGCGGACAAAACAATGTTTCTGGCTATGGCCATACTGTTGGCAGTTGTGACACTGACCAACGACAAAGATACGGTATGGTTTCTCTATGGAGAACCCTGAAAGGGAGCATAGGGTTTTGATTTTGAAGATAGGGTTATAGGACTCGGCAGGGTCGCACTCGACCATTACCATGTCGTATTCCTGTCCACCTCTTGCTTTACGCATGCGGTGGACGGCATTGACAGGGACTTTTTGTGCGGCAAGATCCGCATAAATTTCATCTACGGGGATTTCCTTCGGAATGCGCCGGATAACCACACGGGTGGGCGCTTCCGATGGGAGAGAATATGTGTGGAACTCTATCCTCATGGTTTTTAGGAGCCTGGTAAGGTTCCTGAAATCAGTAGGGGTCGGGAGAAGGATTTTAATGCCCACCTGGCAAGCGGTGGCACTAAGGAAATTGATTTTGCGTGTATCGCAAATTTTTGAAATTTCTGTCCACTTGGCCTTGTCGTGGAGGAAGATAGGAGGGCATTTCTGCTTCTTGGGAATAGCAGCAGGACTGGGGTCGCGGCTCGACATTGGGGAAGCGTCGGCCTGAGTTAGGGGACTACGGGAGCGACTCCTGGGGGCTGGGGAGCGATCTGAGCGCCTAGACCGCTGGGAAGCGGTGACAGGGGTGGGCTGCACGTCGGAGGAGGAGGTGGACGGCAGAGTTGGAGGGTTGGTCGAAGCGACCTTTTTGGGCTTGGTGGCTTTGGGGTGGGCCAAATGTTCGGACGACTGCATTTGCTATTTGTATCTACGACTTAGGCATCGTTCTTACTATGTTGCAACGATTTATTTATAGTACTACTCGTGAAGATTGTAAAATAAAGATACTTCATACTTATATGATTTAGGAACAGACTGGCATATAAATAAATAAATTATGCATAAAAATATATAAATGAAATTAGAAATAAATTGGTTAATAATTTCAATATTATATTTATGATTTATTTATTGACAATTTAGTAAAAGGCACTTAATAAAGTATAGACTACACTGGCGATCAAAATTTAGTACCTTTTTACCCGACTGCCGAAGGAGGGTAATGTGTTTATCAGTTTATGTATGTATGTATGTATGTATGTATGTTTGTTCCTATGTGGCGTTCTAGAGACCAAACGCGTTGGCAGTTTTTGATGATTCTTACGTCAATCGATTCGTCTTAATCCTGCGAGTGTCACTGGCTACATTAAAATTGGAAAATACAAAAATGGCGGCTATTGGGCGCCATTTTGTGGAGAAAAAAAGTTTTTTTTTTCTTCCAAATCCATCGTGTGGGGTATCAAAATAAAGGGCTTTGAGAGGTGATTTCAAAAATATATAAAACTTATATGTTTGAATGTACGTAATTCTAAAAAAAAACCGGCCAAGTGCGAGTCGGACTCGCACACGAAGGGTTCCGTACCATTATCGCAAAACACTGCAAAAAAATTAATAATTTATTTAATTTTAATTTTATCATTATTATTTTTTGAAGAGAATATACAACTATATATTCTGTGAATATTTCAAGCGTCTGCCTGTTGCCGCTATTAATATCGAGCAAAAAACGGCAAAAATATCACGTTTGTTGTATGGGAGCCCCCCTTAAATATTAATTTTATATTGTTTTTAGTAGTTGTTGTTATAGCGGCAATAGGAATACATCATCTGTGAAAATTTCAACTGTCTAACTATCACGGTTCATGAGATACAGCCTGGTGACAGACAGACAGACAGACAGACAGACGGACAGCGAAGTCTCAGTAATAGGGTCCCGTTTTTACCCTTTGGGTACGGAACCCTAAAAAGTAACTAAAAAGTTGTAAATAAAAAAAAAAAAAAATAAAAAAAACAAAAAACCCGACTGCTTGAAAAGCGAACTAAAAAGACGTAAACAAGAAGAAAATCATGATGTGCAGTCGGAGGATACATCTGGTTTTGGTCCGCCAGCTCTCGAATATGTATCCTCCGACTGCACAGCATGATTTTCTTCTTGTTTACGTCTTTTTAGTTTGCTTTTTAAGCAGTCGGGTTTTTTTAAAGTATTATGTTATTTTATTTTAATTATTGTGCATGTAAAGACTATGTGGATCATTCTTTTTTTATTTTAATTTATCTTAGTTAGTTTTTAATCATGGTCTGGCAGTTTGAGTATTTATGCGGCCTAATTTCGGCCGATTTTTTTAAGTCATGAACCTATTATAAATATGAGATACTCGACCGGTACATATAAATATTTTTTGGTTCGTGGCTAAATAATAACGCACGGGTCAAATTTCAACACTTGTCGATTTTCAACATTTTTCGAGGTCTGTCAGACGGTTGACAGTTGATGCACGCAGTGGTTGGGTGGTCATCCACTTTACACCATGTTTCGGCATGCACATAAGCCGTTGGTCCCACAGGCTTATTAAGTAGGTACGTAATAAGCGTTACGTATTAGAATTTAATTTATTAATTTAATTTATTTTGCGTGGTGGATTACGGCCTGTCTACGCATCGTCATCAGTACGAGCCTACTACTACTGGTCGTCACGGGTGTAGTTCCGAATTCCTGCACGCGTGGCGCCTCGGTCGCAGTCTACAAATCGATCGACAAGCAAGCACACGATAAACGCTTTAATTTTTGTAAAAAAACATAATTTTGATTATACGCCTTATTGCTATCGAAGAAGATTTTTATTCGTATCCATAACATATTTTGGACCTTCAAAGCCGGATGCAGCAGAAGACATCGTTGCGACCAGCATAAATCGGACGCACAAAGCCATCAGCGAAGACATCCACGGTACCAGCATAAAACTGTCAGGTCAATCATCATTCTTTATCCTTATCCCTTTTTTCTATGTTCAGTGCTTCATTTGTGTTGATATTGTGCAAAATCCTAGTGTTTTATTCCCGTTAAATAGATAAAACGCGTAAAGATTTTCGTTTTGTTGCTACCCTCAAGTTAAAAAATAAAAAATATCTTTAGCTAATCTTTCAAATAACTATTTTCTACTGTCTTCCACAAACTACAAAATGACTAAAACTCCATCAAAAGAAAGTCGTAGCAGTGAGGATATATTTCGAGATTTAAATAAAAGAAGAGGTGTTGTTCGCGGTAAATTTCGACTATTCATGAAGTATGTAGACTCTGTAGAAATAATGCCTATTACTGAAATAATTAAAACAGAATTACAAACGCGTTTACAGAAGGCTGATTTATTGTTACAGCAGTTTTCAGAAATTCAGGACGAAATAGACATGAAAATACCTGATAGTCAAATAGAAAAGGAATTATCTGAAAGGGAATCTTTTGAAACCCACTATTATGCGTATGTGACTAAAGCTAAGTGTATAATTAACGTAGATAATGCTCAAAATACTTCTAAAGTTTCTAGTAAAATTCAATTGCCTATAATTTCACTTCCTTCCTTTGATGGGTCTTATGATCATTGGTTGGAGTACCGCGATACTTACCTATCTCTCATCCATAATTCTAAAGAAATAGATAACGTGCAAAAATTCCATTACTTACGGTCTTCTCTTACTGGCAGTGCATTATCGGTTATTAAGTCATTAGAATTCTCCTCTGATAATTACAATATAGCATGGGAGTTATTGGAAAACAGATTCAATAATAACCGTTTACTTGTGCAAAACCATGTAAAAGCTTTATTTTCTATTACGTCACTTAACAAGGAGGCATCCAATCAGATTCGTAAACTCATAGATACCGTTCTCAAAAATCTACGTTCCCTTAAAAACCTCGGCGAACCGACTGAGTCTTGGGACACGTTGACTATTTACTTAATCACATCTAAACTAGATCCAATTACCGAAAGAGAATGGGAGACTCATAAAAGTTCAATTATAAATAGACATAATCAGGTCAAATTCAGGTACATCTCTTAATTCATTGAATACTTTTCTTAAAAATAGGGCTGACGTACTAGAAAGTATTTATTTAGCACATAGTAAATCTTCCACAGAAAGCAACGCAAAGAAACCATGACATTCACAACAACCAAACAAATCACATAGTTACACATCAACACAAAATAAACAAACTAATAATAAAATTTCCAAACGTTCTCGTATTTGCACTATGTGCCAAGCTAACCATCCGCTATATTCTTGCGATTCATTCTTAAAATTAACGGTTACCGATAAAATAAAATTCATTAATGAAAAGAAGTTATGTTGTAATTGTTTACGCGCTGGTCATTTGGTAGATGAGTGTTGGTTCGGTCCTTGTAGACAATGCAACAAGAAACACAACAATTTAATACATGATAAATGTGACGATGTTGCGCTTAATTCACAGGCATCGTCGCAGGCAACAACTAGTGTTAACTCTTCAAACACTACCACATTACATTCTGCATCTCACACAACACATCAAAGTGCTACTCATTCATTATTAGAGACTGTACTTCTGTCTACAGCTTTAGTTGAGGTTGCAGATAAAAGCAATAATTATCACACTTCCCGCGCTTTATTAGATAACGGTAGTCAGCATTGCTTTATTGCAGAATCTTTATGCAAACGACTTAATCTTAATTTAATACAGTCCACTGTGCAAGTCTCCGGAGTAGGTAACTCGGTGACTAATTCCACACAATCATGTGAAATTCATTTGAGGTCTAAAACTACACAATATAGTACACGCTTTAAATGTTTAGTTTTAAATCAAATTACAGCTCAGTTGCCATCTTTGGGTACAAAATCACACATAAATATCCCTGATCATGTACAGTTAGCAGATCCCAAATTTCATTCGCCGTCAGAAATCGAATTGTTAATTGGGGCTGATAAATTCTGGGAACTTTTAAATGACGGACTAATTCGACTAAGTAGTGGTCCATATCTTCAGAATACTAAGTTGGGATGGGTAATATCTGGCTCAATGTTGAATAATAAAACTTCACGCATCAATCGAGTTCAATGTAATTATTCACAATCATTAGACACTCAACTTAGGAAATTCTGGGAGTTAGAAGAAATAGTTCCGCAAAATAAATTGACTAAGGACGAGTCTTTATGTGAAAACTTGTTTGTGCAAACTATGTACCGCGATAACACGGGTCGGTTTTTTGTGCGCATTCCTTTAGCTGAGTCCAGTGACACACTAGGAGATACATATACACTCGCAGTAAATCGCTTCCACGCACTTGAACGTAAATTAGATAAATCTACACCTGAGTATAAAAAATTATATTGCGATTTTATGAATGAGTATTTAAGTTTAGGACACATGAGTCAAGTCAATCACTATCCATCGCCAAATTATTTTCTACCGCATCACGGTGTTTTAAGAGTTCATAGTAGCACTACCAAACTTAGAGTGGTTTTTGATGGTAGTGCAAAATCAACATCAGGTAAATCGCTTAACGATATCCAGTATATTGGCCCTAGTTTACATAATGACGTTTTCTCAATTTTGTTACGCTTTCGACAATTTAGATTTGTTGCATGCGCTGACGTCGAAAAGATGTATCGGCAAATTAATATTCAACCTGATCAAAGAAACCTTCAGTTAATTCTTTGGCGTGAAAATAAATCGGACGAACTCGGTGTGTACCAGCTTAATACCGTAACATATGGTACCGCGTCCGCTCCTTACCTAAGTATTCGATGCATCAAACAGCTGGCATCCGAGTGTAAGGATGACGTCATAAAGCAAATAATAGACGAAGATCTGTTTGTAGATGACTTAATTACTGGTCATGATGATAAACAATGTTTATTAGACATTTGTACCAAAGTAAATGATGTTTTAAAATCTGGTTGCTTCCATTTAAGTAAATGGTTGTTTAATTCGGAGACTTCTACAACAGATCAACCAAAGGAATTAGCTTTAGGCGAAAATTGTTTAACTAAAACTCTCGGTCTTGGATGGTTGAACTATTTAGATTTATTATATTTTACTACAAAGATTGATCAAACTTCCACTCCTGTGACTAAGCGCGTTATCTTATCTATTGTCTCACAGGTGTACGACCCATTAGGCTTGTTGTCGCCCTCAATTATAATTGCTAAAATGCTTTTACAAAAACTATGGCTTTGTAAATTAAGTTGGGACGATCCAGTACCCAATGATATTTTGTTTAAATGGAAAAACTTTATCGACACGCTTCAACACTTACAAAACATAAAAATTCCTCGTCATGTCCGACAAGTTTATACTAAATACACAGATTTACACATTTTCACGGATGCATCACAGGACGCATATGGTGCATGCGCATACATAAGTACATACAACGACAATTCACCAGTCACTGTTAGGTTACTTTGTGCTAAGACCAAAGTCGCGCCAATTAAACCTGTAACAATACCGCGACTTGAGCTGTGCGGAGCATTAGTTGGTGCCAAGTTATATCAAAAAATAAATCAGTCATGGAGATTAACTTTTGATAACATATATTTTTGGTCTGACTCCACGATTGTCATAAATTGGATTAAAATTTCACCTAACTTGTTAAAATCATTTGTACAGAACAGAGTAGTGCAAATAAATGAATTGACTGGTGAGTTGCCGTGGTTACATGTTGCTGGTAAAAACAACCCGGCTGATCTTTTATCTCGCGGGCTCACGCTCGACGCGCTTCAAATGTCAGATATTTGGTGGCACGGGCCAGCATTTTTAACCGAAATTAACACCAATTTGCAACAAAATAATCAAGATGAAATTATTGAATTACACGATTTACCAGAAATGAAATCAAATATTAATTCTTTATTTACACAATCAACTTTTACTAGCATTTTTACCTTTGAACGTTTTTCAAATTTTAATCGCATGAGACGCGCAGCCGCTTACTTGTTACGATTCATTCATAATGCACGGATCAAGGTCAAAACAGAACGTAGGGCTGGTCCGCTTACGTTTGATGAATTAAATAGTTCAACCTTAGTTCTAGTACGGTTAGCACAACAAACATCATTTCCAGACATTTTTAATGCATTAATAAAAAACTTACCTGTTAAGTCGATGAGAATCATATCAAGTCTTGATGTTTTCCTAGATTCTGATCGCGTTATTAGAGTAGGAGGCAGACTAGTAAATTCACACACCTTTTCTTATAGTAAAAAACATCCTGTATTATTATGTTCGAAACATACTTTCACGCGACTTCTTTTTCAATTTGAACATAAACGTCTACTCCATGCTGGTCCACAATTGCTCTTGGCTACTATCAGAGAAAGTTGGTGGCCACTCAAGGGTCGTGATTTAGCCAAGCAGACTGTACATAAGTGCATTACATGTACTCGCCAGAAAGGGAAGACACTGTCAGTAAAAATGGGTAACTTGCCTCCCGAAAGATTGGAGCCGGGGTATCCTTTCTTGCGCTGCGGTGTAGATTATGCGGGACCTATGTTCATATTGAATCGCAAAGGAAGGGGTTCAAAACTTGAAAAATGTTATGTTTGCCTGTTCATATGCTTCACTACTCGTGCTATACACTTAGAATTGGTCACAAGTTTAAGTTCTGAAGCATACTTACTAGCTTTGAGAAGGTTCTTATCTCGTCGTGGAAAACCCGCACAAATATTTTCCGATAACGGAAAAACGTTTGTAGGCGCACTAAAAGAATTCTCTCAATTTTTAAAAGTTAGTCAAAATGATATTTTAAATTTCGCTGCAAGCGAAAATATTAAGTTTAGTTTTATTCCTCCATACTCACCACATTTTGGGGGATTGTGGGAGGCAGGGGTCAAATCGTTCAAACATCATCTCCGACGTGTAGGAAACGTGAACCTGACGTATGAGGAATTTTCCACCTTATTAACACAAATAGAAGCCCTCCTTAACTCCAGACCTATGTATCCCATGTCTTCAGACCCAAACGACCTACTTTACACCAGCCCATTTCCTGATTGGCCGACCGCTCGTTGCGCCTACCTATGAAGACCTCACAGCTGCAAACACGTCACGCTTGGTCCGCTACGAGCGCATCGAACAAATGAGACAGAGCTTCTGGAAACGCTGGTCGCAGGAGTTCATTTCGGAGCTGCAGACAAGGAGTAAATGGCAGGCCAACACCGATACAATAGCACCCAATACCTTGGTGCTCATTAAAGAAGACAATCTGCCACCCTTAATATGGCGTCTTGGACGAGTCATAAGCACTTCACCTGGGAAGGATGGACTAGCACGTGTAGCTGACATTAAAACAGCTAACGGAGTGATACGAAGATCATACCCCAGATTGTGTCCGCTGCTTAGGGAGGAAGAACCCTAACTACTCTCAACTTCTACATTTTCTTCATTGGATGCTGTTGCTCCAAGGCGGGCGGCATGTCTACGCATCGTTATCAGTACGAGCCTACTACTACTGGTCGTCACGGGTGTAGTTCCGAATTCCTGCACGCGTGGCGCCTCGGTCGCAGTCTACAAATCGATCGACAAGCAAGCACACGATAAACGCTTTAATTTTTGTAAAAAAACATAATTTTGATTATACGCCTTATTGCTATCGAAGACTGCTAACACGGCCCATTCCCTCTCACAGAGAGGAGGCCTGTGTCCCAGCAGTGGGAACATTAAAATGATGACGATGATGATGATGATGAGAATTTAAATGTTATGTTTTACTGTGCACTTGAGTACGCTATTCTCATTTAATAAAAAAAACTTTTTTACAAAAATTACAACCGACTTCCAAACAAAAACTCTACAAAGTGAAAAATAACTTCAATTTCGGAAGTCGGTGTAAAAAAACAAAGAAACGAAAACAGAAACACCGACTGCCGAAATTGAAGTTATTTTTCACTTTGTAGAGTTTTTGTTTGGAAGTCGGTTGTAATTTTTGTGTTTCATGAAATTTTGTATGCAGGGGTTAAGTAAACTTATTAGTTTTTAGTTAACTTAAGTAGGTTATTTTTAGAAAATGTCGTTTTCGCTATTTTCACCCGAGCAGAGCTCGGTCGCCAGGGACTATTCATAAATCTTCGAGGTAAGGTACCACAACATTCAACATTTTACGCACAAAATTATTTCAGAGTAAGCGTAGGCGTTGAAATATTGGGTATAAATATGGTAAATACAATATTTGTACTTGACTTCCCATTAAGTTTAGCCTTATTAAATTAATTATGAGCAGGAAGTTACATTAAGGTGTTTATTAAAGCGTTTGAATGTTAGGTTGATTTAAGATCTTAATTAATGATAGTAATTATAATTTTGTGGGGTTTCCACTGAACAGACCTCAGCCCTGTCAATAGACATTACTTTTATATTAAGCTACTACTTTAATACCAGTTCTACTGTGTTTCAGTTTTCGCGGAGTACTGATGTCCCGTTGAAATTAGCGCCGACATAAGTACATGTCGTAAATCGTGGACTCGAGCACATACAGATACTTTAGTTTGTGTAATTTATTTCACAATGACTTCTTTCAAAACGGTAAAAGAAAACATCGTGGGGTAACCGGCATGAAACAAAAAATCAGAGAAATTTACCAAGTTACATTCAACAAGCCTGTGTGCCAGCAAGAGGGAACGGTATAGTCTGATTATTTTATCAGATCTTATCTATTCATATTCTTTTATTGATAACCAATGGCCAAGTTATGTCCCACCGCTGAGCAAAGGCATCCCTCACCACACACGTCTGTCCTCGGTCATTGCGGGCTAGTCCTTCTAATAACTTCTAAATAATATTAGAAATGCAAAATTTTGGATGGATGGATGTATGTTTGATACTCAATCACGTCAGAACTGCTGCAAGGATGTGATGATATTTGGCAGAGAGACAGATTATATTCTGGAATAGCACACAGGCTTTTCATCCCGTTATAATGTTCCCTTGGGATAAGAAAACACTTTTCAAGCGGGTGATGCCGCTGGCAGAAGCTAGTAAAAGATTATATATATCAATTATTATATCAATATCTCTATACTTGTGTGAATTACATACAAAAACCTGAAGGCCCAATATACCTGACCCTGTAAACAAAGCATTAATCGACCTATATAAATGGAAAAATTAAAATTGACTGCCTTCATAAATATTCAAAAGATATCACAAATTGGCAACCCAGAATGTTATATCAGGTTTCGAGATTAATTTTCAGGATCAGGAAACTAATTAATTTACTTAAATGTTTTTACCGAAATCCACTTAATCAGAGGTAGAATTTATTTATTTTCTGACGTGAATAGGTGATTTTTAAATGAGGAACCTTAATTACGTATGATAGCGATGTTGTTCTTATGGCTATCAGCGGTTGTCAATGCTTTAATTGTTTAATCGGATTATGACTAATAAACGATTGTCCAAAAGACAGTTGGTGAAATGTAAAGGATTGTTATGGTTACCTATCATAAGTTCGAAGAATATTTGACCGAATTTCATTTCACCTAAAACTTTTCAACTATTATCGTTTCGTTTTTTTTTACTTCATCGAAGTCACGTCTGCCACTGTCTCAGTTGACCTATTATCAACACGATTTTTTTCGTGACTCCGACGTTTCATTTGGTCGAAAAACTTTTTAACCGAAGTTACACTTAGCCGAAATAACATTTGTTCAAAGTATTTATTTTTATACGCATATCAAAATACTAAGTGAGAGACAAACAATAGGCGAATACAAATGTTTAAAACAGCGAATTCGCTCGCTTTGCTCGCTCACTTCAGCTCCCGTTATCCCCTTCGAACCTAACCTATCCGTGTCGGGGTGCCCTAAATTCCCGAACTCGCTTCGCTCGCTCTTGGACTAATTCTTTGAAATATTTAATTAATAAAAATGTCTAATGCATGACTGCTATTAATAAATCTAAATGAAAATTCAAAATAAATACGTATCCAGAAATAAGACTGCATAAAGGTGGTTTTGCAGTGATTCGTTTCTGTCACAAAATTTTGTAGCACATCATATTGACTTTTTATGATACTATTTAAATTTAAAATGCTACCAAGTAACCGGCTATATCACCAAACAATATTCCGTAAAATGTTGTTTCGGTGTGGTGAAAATATAGAAAATGAAAAAAGTTCAAAAGAGGTTTCGGCCAAAAGAAAAAAGTTATTTTGTAAATCGGCGAAATGTAGTTCGGTAAAATAATACATATTCCACATGATACTTCTATGATCTGAAAATATGTCAAATAATGCATATAACAAAATAACTTTTTACAAAAAAATACTACCGACTTCCAAATAAGAAAACTAGAAAGTGAAAAGTAACTTTATTTTTGGAAGTCGGTGTCCATAACTTAAAAATTTGGTACCTACCCAAAGACACCGACTTCCAAAAAAAAAAGTTATTTTTCACTTTCTAGTTTTCTTATTTGGAAGTCGGTAGTATTTTTTTGTAAAAAAGTTTTTTTATTTTTCACTTTTTAGGGTTCCGTACCCAAAGGGTAAAACGGGACCCTATTACTAAGACTTCGCGATCCGTCTGTCTGTCTGTCTGTCCGTCTGTCACCAGGCTGTATCTCATGAAACGTGATAGCTAGACAGTTGAAATTTTCACAGATGATGTATTTCTGTTGCCGCTATAACAACAAATACTAAAAACAGTATAAAATAAATATTTTAGGGGGGCTCCCATACAACAAACGTGATATTTTTGCCGTTTTTTGCTCGATATTAATAACGGCAACAGGTAGACGCTTGAAATATTCACAGAATGTTTAGTTGTATATTCACTTCAAAAAATAATTATTATTAAATTAAAATAAAATAAATTAAGGGGGGCTCCCATACAACAAACGTGATTTTTTTGCAGTGTTTTGCGATAATGGTACGGAACCCTTTGTGTGCGAGTCCGACTCGCACTTGGCCGGTTTTTTTAGTTGTACCTACCTAATAGGGAATTAGTTAAGTAAGTACCTATAACGACAGAATAGTTTACCCGAGTAACATGAAACTTGAATATAACCGGTGAAATGAGAGATCTGCATACCACTTTCGAGCGTACTGGCGTGATGTTATGTTATGAAATGGTATAAACAATAAACAAACATGCGATTGCAGCAATCCCGAGAGATTTGTCGTAAATAACGGTAAATTTGAAGAGTTCTGTTTTATATCTCCGAAGTTCTTCATTAGATATTCACCAAATTAAAATGGGACCAATTTCGAAGTATACTCTTTCAAACAAAAAGAATAAGAGATAAAGAATTATCAAAATCGGTCCACAATTGACGGAGATATCGGTGAACATACATAAAAAAAAATAAAAAACATACATAATGTCGAACATAGAACCTCCTCCTTTTTTGGTAAGTCGGTTAAAAATCACTATGAGACAACATGAGTAGAAAAACGGAACAGAGATAAAGCTTCATACAACCGCGTGAATCAGTTGCACTACTACAAGCACGCGGACGTAATATGAGTGCGTGACCACAGGCCGCTTGTCGCGTACGCGGCGATACTGGAAAAATCTTGTTTACGTTGACACAGCCAGTGTACAATCTCAGGGTCTGTGCAACGCACTTTTTTTTTGTTAATTGCGAGTTTGAATATTTTAATGTAAAAACGTTGTATTTTATTATTAATAATGGTTATTTATTGTACTGTGTGTATGAATAATACTAGAAACAATAAAAATATATCATACTTTAACAATCCCAAGGAGTACAATAGTTAAGTAAATATTGGATTGTTACTTTTTCAATTAAGTACCTTTATTTTATTGTATGATCCTTTTTTTGATAAGAAGAGGGACTACACGGTGTGTTTCTACCTTTTTATTGTTATTACAAGCTTTTACTAAACATTTGTCAATAATTATAGACCTATCTCGGTATTGCCAGCCCTGTCTAAAGTAATAGAAAAATTAACCAACATTAGATTAATTAATTATTTAAATAAGTTTAAAATTATATCTTCAACACAATTTGGCTTTAGGCAGGGAGTTTCCACCGAGGATGCAGTTGGTGCCCTCACCACGCTAGTAACTGAGCATGTGGATAGAGGGAAAAAATGCCTGACGGTATTTCTAGACTTAAAGAAATCTTTTGACACTGTTTCCGTTCCCACCCTGGTGACCAAACTAGAAAAACTTGGAATAAGGGGAACCCCTCTAATTTTTTTTATAGACTATCTCACAAACAGGAAACAGAGGGTTAAGATTGGAGGGTATGTTAGTGATGATGCTGATGTGTCGTTCGGTGTACCTCAGGGTAGTGTTCTGGCACCCACACTTTTTCTGGCCTACATTAACGATCTTTGTAAATTAAAAGTTGAAAACGCAGATATATTTTCCTACGCCGACGACACTGCTGTTGTCTTCCACGGGCACAGTTGGTCCGATGTTAAAATTAAGACAGAGGCAGGTATGTACCAAATCGCAAATTGGCTTGATAACAACCTTCTCACGTTAAATACTGCGAAAACCAACTACATATGCTTCTCCATCTATAAAAGTTCACAACCAGATGATGTGTTCAACATTAAAGTATGTACTCTTGCGATAAAGCTAAAAATAATAATTGTGCTTGTCCCTTAATTAATAAAGTTTTTGAAACAAAATATTTAGGTGTAATTATTGACCACAGATTGTCGTGGTACTCTCATGTTGAACATGTTACTGGAAGGATTAGGAAATTGGGGTGGATTTTTAAAACATTAAGACATATTGCACTTATAAATATAAAAAAGAAATCAGGCTCTCACAGAAACTTATTAAATGAAATATATATATCTCTAGCACAATCTGTTATAGCCTACTGTATCACAATATGGGGTGGCGCAGCAAAATCAAAGTTTATACATGTTGAACGAGGACAACGCGCCGTAATAAAAATAATGTATTTCAAAAGGATTACATACCCTACTGAAAGTCTCTATCAGGATAGTGGACTGCTTTCTGTTAGAAAGTTATATATAATTTATACCGTTTTAAAAAAACATAAAGATCTACCATACGATCAAAAAGCAATAACAAGAAGACGGAAAGATCTCATAGCACAGGTTCCACAAACTAAAACAAAATTTGCTGACATTCAGTACAATAAACTATCATGTCAACTATATAATAGGATAAATAAAAAGATATATATACACAATAAACTATTACACGAGTGTAAAAAGATTTTAACAAATTGGATAAAGACACTAAATTACGCAGACACTGAGGCACTATTGCAACATACAAAATGAAATACACACATGCACGCACACGCACACACATACACTCATAAAACACCCACACACACACACACAAACATACTGGTTATATCTAAGGTACTGAATGAATTGTATATTGCTGTAGAAGAGCGGAGTCTCCTAACACAGGCATTACTTGCTTAAAAGGAGGCTCCAATCACCAACGAATGTAAAACTATTTGGTTCAGAAATAAAGATTTTGTATTTTGTATTTGTAGGTATGTGGGTGGGTTGGTATGTAGTAGGTACGTGTGTTAAGTTCAAATATTGCAAGTAAGATTTGAACCACTTCCCGATGTCTGATTGAGCTGAAATTTTGTATACCGTAACTTCAGTGACAATGCAATAATATGATAGATATAACCTGATGCTGTAGTCTCCTCACTAGGGAACTCTTCAACGGGTAGTAGCACGGTTACGAAATTTTGTATGTTAAATTATTATAGTTTAACACGATTTTTATCATGAACTTAATTTTAATAATAATAAAAGGTAATTCCGACTTTTATGACATAAAGAGTTTGATCGTGCGATGATTGCTGATTGCTGTTTCTTACGTAATGAATCCGCCGGTTGATTTTCAACACTTGTCGAGGTCTGGCAGATGTCAGGTTGTGGTTGATGCATGCAGTGGTTTGGTGATCATCCATTTTTTTCGGAAGCAACGACTACCGACATTGTAGTTATTTTACACTTTTAGTGTTTTTGTTTGGAAGTCAGTTGTATATTTTTGTAAAATGACACACACGCATGACCGCACACCTATTACTTTTTATGTTTACGTCAGGAATTCTATATAATTATATATATCTTTTGGTTTTGGTCACATTAGAATTTTGGGTAGTTTATTTTTATTTATTTTTTACTGTATTTATTTTATGTTCTTTGTATCTATTTTAACATACACAACAGATTTAGTTTCCGTACGTCACGGCCTAGGCGACCACTGAAAATCAGCGGCGTGCTGTGGGTCCCCCACGGTACAGCATTATGCTGAGTGGAAGCCTTATTGTCACAATCACGACATGCATCTGTCTACATATTTTTCACCCTATTTCTTTTTTGTTATAATCAAAATGTGGGTAGTATATGTTATTATTGTTTGTTTATTTCTCGTTTTTACTAACTTAATTTAAGTACTACTAATACTATTTTAAGAGTTTAGCTTAAGTATGTTCCTATATTGTATGTCGTTTTGTGACAAATAAACACTTTTTCTTTCTTTTCTTTCTTTTTCTATTATTTTCACTTTTTAGTTGTGGTACTTAATGGGTAAGTTCTATAGTAAGGTAAACTAAACTAATATGAATATATTTGTATTTTATAAACACAATTGCCTTACATACATTCTTCAGCAGGTCCAACAATACTTCAAAACAATAATGTTCTGCATATCACTTGTTTTTGCGCCCTAGTGGTTGTGGAGCAGGACTAGCATTGAGCCAAGCATTTTTATCAGTGATGTAATCCCCCAACTAATATGCCAGCCTGTATAGTGTGCGTTTTATATATACAAGTTTTAAATTTCGTCTCATTCGGTTCAAGAATGTCGGGAGGAATTTTATTGTTACATTTTGTACAGTACCCCATGAAAGTTGAGGTTATTTAGCCATTCTGTAACCTGGTTGAACTAATTGGTCCCTATTTCTAGTAACGTAATTATGTCTGTCGCCGTTTTTACTAAAAAGATGTAAATTCCTTCTCACGTACATGATGTTTTCATAAATATATTGACAAGGAACCGTCATGATGTGAATGTCTTTAAACAGTTCCCTTAGAGAATCGCGCCGGCGGCGCTTGCTTTTGCAGAATAAAAATGATGACGAGATTGAGTTAACAATCAACATTTAAGATTACGTTGAGGACAAAAAGGCTTGGGATTGAGCTGCTCCAATTAATTTAGTTTTTTTATTTTTATTTTGCACCGTCAATTTGTTTATTTTTATTTTTCTTGCAATGACAAGAATATTTACTTTTTAAAGTATTATATTATTTTATTTTAATTATTGTGCATGTGAAGACTATGTGGATCATTCTTTTTTTTATTTTTATTTTAATTTATCTTAGTTAGTTTTTAGGGTTCCGTACCCAAAGGGTAAAAACGGGACCCTATTACTGAGACTTCGCTGTCCGTCTGTCTGTCTGTCTGTCTGTCTGTCTGTCTGTCTGTCTGTCTGTCACCAGGCTGTATCTCATGAACCGTGATAGTTAGACAATTGAAATTTTCACAGATGATGTATTCCTGTTGCCGCTATAACAACAAATACTAAAAACAGTATAAAATTAATATTTAAGGGGGGCTCCCATACAACAAACGTGATATTTTTGCCGTTTTTTGCTCGATATTAATAACGGCAACAGGTAGACACTTGAAATATTCACAGAATATTTAGTAATGTATATTCTCTTCAAAAAATAATAACTATTAAATTAAAATAAAATAAATTAAGGGGGGCTCCCATACAACAAACGTGATTTTTTTGCAATGTTTTGCGATAATGGTACGGAACCCTTCATGTGCGAGTCCGACTCCCACTTGGCCGATTTTTTAATCATGGTCTGGCAGTTTGAGTATTTATGCGGTGTAACATAGTGTACATAACGCTGTACATTACTACTACAACTATAAATTTTAAATAAAAAAAAACAACCTAACTTAAAAAAAAATAAACAATTTAAAAATATAACTTACTAAGTAAATAACATAAATAAAACTACTAAAAATAATAAATCAACTATTTACATCTATTAGGTACTTAACTATACATACATAACTATAAAACTAAAATTGAACCGAGGTTGTAGTAGTGTAACAAACAAGTGATGCGGACTTTTTTTTTTTTTTTTTTTTTTTTTTTTTTTTTTTTTTTTTTTTTTTTTTAATACGTGGCGTCTCGCAACTCAGTCAAAGTGACTGGTTAGCTGCTTAACCGGGCTTTCCTACGGAGACTAAACTATATAGCCTCCAGCTAGGCAAAAATTTACTAAACCTAAGCGACAACGCTGAGGGCTACCCCAGTTGGGGTCGAACCTCGGCTCAGGGCGTCGCTGGGGGGACAACTAAGGCTGGATCTAATAAAGTGATTCTACCATCCGTTCGGAATAAGCCTACGTGGAGAAGAACGGACAAGAAACTCCAATTAACTAATTAGAATTAACTATGGCACAGCTATTCGCGGGCTGGCTACATAAATAATGACTGGGACTTCGCGGCGGGGCCTCGGCGGCGAGGACGGACCAATCGGTATGTATGCTACGTTTGAATAGGTGTTCGTACTATTTACGAACCCATTGACCGTCCTTGTAGACAAGGCTGTCAAGTTCCCTAGTAATGCACTCGTACCTCGAGAAGAGGGCACTGCATGAAGCGGGGGTGAGAGAGCCTGCATTCCGGATTTCTGCATCCAGAGCACGGGCCTGAGGGGTCATCCATATGGAATACGCGCTGATAATATTCTCAGCGACGCTCAAATATGGCTTGTGCCCGGAGGGGGCTACAGGGGGCGGGCACATGGCGGCGGTGGTGGTGGAAGCCACCTTCCGGTTTTGTGCGGGCATGGGGGCAGCTGGGGCCACTGGGTCGGGGACTGGATTTGGAGCTGCAATGGGGTGGGCCATTAGCGCTGGGATAGGCTGGGAGTAAGTCTGAGGAGCCACACTTTGGTGGTTCAGCTTACCCCATGGTGAAGTCCTCTGAGGGGCTAGACGGGGGGGTGGTTGGGAAGAGGGAGCCATGCGCATTATGTGCGCATTGTATCGCTTGGCCATTTTAGGCGCAAGCTTGGGGGCTTTTGGGCAACCCCGGTAATTAGCCGGGTGCCCCACTTGGCCACAGAGCACGCAGCTGGGAGGCTCCGTGCACTGTGAGCGGTCTTTGGGACAGTCCTTAGTGCCATGATCACCCATGCACTTAACGCACCTGGGTGTTGCATAGCAGTGGGCCTGAGAATGGCCATAAAGTTGACAGTTGTGACACTGTCCTACAAGATGGGGGCGGTAGGGTTTCTCGATCGAAATGCCCGACAGGGAGCACACGGTCTTTATATTGAAGATCGGGTTGTAACCCTCAGTAGGGCTACAGACAACTAATACAATATCGTACTGTTGTCCGCCTCTCGCTTTATGCAAGCGGTGGACTTCAGTGACGGGGACATTCTGGTCAAGAAGGTCCTTACGGATTTCCTCCGTAGGGATCTCTTTTGGGATTCGCCTAATGACTACACGGACGGGCTTTTCCTCAGGGAGGGAGTAAGTATGGAACGAGATGTTCCTATCTTTGAGGTACCAGGTAAGATTCCGGAAATCAGTGGGAGAGGGGAGTTGGATTCTGATGCCTTGTTGGCATGCAGTGGCTTTCGTGTAGTTGATTTTCCGCTCAACACAAGCGTTTGAAACATCGTTCCACTTGACTTTATCCTGAAGATAAACAGGTGGAGGGGGATGGAGCTTCTTATTGGTAACTATTACCATGGGACTGGGGCTGCGGTTGGACCGCTGAGAAGAAGCAATGTCAGGGGTGGGGGTGATTTGCCTTACGGGCGAGGCCGGTGGCAGAACAGACTGAGGAGAGGTTTTTGGTACCGCCTTTTTGGCCTTGGTAGCATTTATGGGACTACTCCTCTCTTTCCTCCAGAGCAAACTACGGAGTCACCGTCGGAGGAGACGGTGTCGTAGTCGTCTGACCTATCGGGGACATTTGGGTCTAATGGGTCGTCAGCGACTGAGTTAGTTTGGTCAGCCAAAGCTTCCCATTCCTCGTCAGTGCTGAGGGTTGCTCCCTCTTCCATGGGGGAGTCATCATCGTCCGCCCAGATGGTCTTGGACTTGGACTTGGGTCTGGATTTATGGAGGGCGGCTATGCGCTCTTTATAGCTTTTATAAGCTTTTACTTGAGTAGCTATGGGAGAAGGAGGATCTCTCCAAGATCGGGTTTTCTTAGGCTCGACGGCCGGTTGAGAAGAAGTTTTAGGAGAAGGAGGATCTCTCCATGAACGGACAGTAGCTTTAGGCTCGACGGCCGGAGCTGGGGGCTTAGGTAGAGTCGGCTCACCAGTCCCAGAAGTGGGCCTGGCTGCCGGGGAGGGCGACCTGGGCGAGACCTGGGCTTCGCTTGGCACAGGTGCCTGGCTAGGCCCAGGGGCCCCGGTCGGGCCCGAAGCGGGCACATAAACGGCGGCTAAAGCCTGACTTACAGCATGGCTGTATTTTTTGGAGAGTTTCTCCTTCTCGAGAATCTCGTGAAGGAGTTCAATTACTGCCGCGAGCGACATAATTGAGAATAATAGATCCGGTGAAGCCGGGAGAGGGTATCTTCCCCGGGTGGAGGGGCCCGGGGATGTGTGCAATCCTACCCTCCCAGTCGGGTTAGACTGGGAGGTGAGTAACTGGTGAGCCCTAAGCTTGACTACCTGCCACCAATCTTATTGGGAGACAGGGCCCTAAGGTACCGGTAAACCCACCGAAGGTGGGCCACCCACCAATGTGTACCGAAAAAGTCTGGCACGTCGGGGTAGACACACCCGACCGTGCCAGGTGAATGCTGTGGGACGAAGCGGGGGTTGACTAGGCTATCTACCAAGGCCATCCCGCTCCCGACTCCAATGACTGCCGTGTCCTTAAGGGACTTGGCGGGTGCTTGGGGCACACCCCACTGGCTTGTTAACACCGCTAGGTTTCCCGCCAGGGACCACACAAGATGTGGATTTGAGCTGCCACTACTAGTAACCAAAGTTACTAGTAGCGACACCTTTGGAGCGGCGTGCGAAGACGCGACGACCGCAGTGACGTCACGCAGAGGGGCGCGACGAGACGGAGAGTGGGGGCGCCGGAGAGCGCGGTGGGGCGACGAGCAGCGAGACGTCCGCACGGAGCGACGGCTGGCGAGCTACAAGTGATGCGGACAACCGCATTATTTTATATATACGGAGTAACGGGTTCCTCGTAGCGCCCGCCACCGGCCGCGAGCCGTGCCGGCGCGAGGGCGAGCGAGACGACACCACGGACAGTCCGCAGCCAAAGCTCTTGAGGCACGGACGCTGTCGCTCTGACTAATTTTTAAATCTTGCCTACCGTCATTAAAAAAAAAACGGAATAAAATACATTTTTTATATATCTAAAACTGGATTGCTTCTCCATACTTTTAGATTAAAGTTTTAATTAATATAAGTGACTGTGATTCCCAAACTTGGGTAAGTTATGCACAATTTTGTATTAAGATGTCTAACGGCCGTTACCTACCTATTTTTATTGTATTATCTTGTATTAATTTTAAGGTACGCGCCCGTCTGAATATCGTAGTGTATTCCTATCCTGTGTGTAATGCTTTGCCTTTCTTTCACTATGTTCTTCTTAGTGTAATGCTTGTAACTGCCTCTGCTAGCGAACATGTACATAATCTATTTAGATTCACGCCTAGAATTCTTCCCGCCCTTATAAGCCCTAATTTGCCAATCTAGTTCTTGCCATGCATACCTAGCGTTTCCCGTGCACCCCTATACCAGCAGATTACTGATGTGACCCTTGTCCCTAGGAATTACGTCACGGTTTTGCTGACCGACACCGTATACCGGATCTGTCGCCTACATCACCTGCGTGGAGTGGCCGAGCTACGGGGACTACGCCTGAAGGACGGGAGCTCGCCAGGGAAGTGTGGAAGGCTAGACAAGTGCGCAAGACCTAGGCAGAACCTTATTTTTTTTCTTCAATATACCCACATATTTATTAATTCTAAACCTAGTTTTATTAATCTCTTGTACACGTCCTATATACGTGACAGCGGCCTACCCGAATGTCCTTTCTTTGGTATTGTTCGTCAATTCGTTGAGCTCCTTAAATTCTGAGTTGAGCTGCACGGTTATTGACAAATGCGTGCACTGACTGGACAGGTCCACTCAATCTGGTAATCTGGTGGTTCTTTCCTCAAAAGACCATTTCAGACATCAGTCTACATGGTCTTCACATGATCTAACCAAGATTTTGTCTGGACTTTAAAAGAGACTGTTACCTCTGAGTTTGTTTTGGCCTATCTTCTCAGAGTAGTCAGACAGGAAACGCCGACCTCATCTAGTTTTAAAAAAAGTAATGAAGTCTTTTGAAAAAAAATATTTCGTTAATTTTGTGGCATCGAGGAAATTGTGTAGCGTTTGATTTTTTTAGGAATAATTATTAAAACGTGCATATTTTTTTGCCAAGAGACCGGGCTAAAAAAATCGATCGATATAAAAGGTAGTGAATATTTGACAACCTTGTAATACTTGCTTTCGATACTAACCTGTATTTGAAATACTCTTGTGCAGTTTTTGGTATTGTTATAGCTGATATTTACACGTGACACGTTCGTTACACGTATGAATATAGTTTAGAAAAATAACCAGCCAAGTGCGTGTCAGGCCACGCGCCGTAATAGGGTTCCGCAGTTGCATAATAATGCGAACTAAGAAGAGAGTTTTTTGTTGTTACATGAACATTAAAACGGTTTCAGCGGCTCACAACGTCTAAAAACGGGCCCACATAGGAAGATAGTAACTGAAGAAGGAGTTATAAAATCCAACTTCACAAGTGAAGTTAGAAAAAATATTTACTTGAGTACCACCACGGCAAGCGTTTGTGATATAGATAATTTATAACCAGCGTCACTTAATAATTTGAATACTGCAGTATTGCCGTTACGTAGATAGTTTTCGTTAAAATCACCAAATATTTACAAACCGAAAACAAATATTTTAGTATGAGTATTTTCAAACAACCAACTCAACTATCAAAAAGTAAAATCAAATTATTCTATGATAGGTACAAACAACCAATGTAAATATGCTGCAATAAATAATCTATATGAAGGACGTCAATTGCGAAATGAGCCAATACGAGCGCGTGTTACAGCCACGGGGAATGGTATGGTTCGTTCCTAGATCATCGCGCGCACGCTCCTTGTTAATTTCTATTTCGAAATTTGAATTTTTTTTTAATGTATTCAACTCTAATCAGCGGTATTCACTATTACGTTTTAGAAAGTTCTACGCTAATTCTAATTGATTAGTGATGTAGTCAGGTCGACAAAATAAAATAAGTAATTTAATATTTCTATAAGATAATATTATGAAGAGGCCCGCCCGCCTCAAGGAGCATAATTAAATTAGTACATAATTTCAAATTGATTTTATTTACAAAATAAATCCAGGTCTTATTTTTTCGAATTAAGAAGTCGGGTATCTATCGCTATCTATAATGTAATTAAAATTGAAATGTGTTATATTGCACTGATGTGACCATGGTTGAGTAGTAGTAAATATCGACCTATGAAACGAATGTCAATCTTACGGCAAACGCAATTAAGTTTATAATTGCGACCACTGAGAATACCGCCATCTATGGTCGGGTAGCGGCATTTTCTTGGCAATCGAATCTTATTTGACTTTAGATTACAAAACGTCAAAAATACTTCTGCACTAACACAAAATAGACTCACCCGCGCGCATGCGCCGTACGGACTACGGACCGGTACTGCCAATGACTCCGCCCACTCCAATGCGTTATTCTAGCTTAAACATTATTAATTTAGAAAACATTATTCCATTTATTCAATTTAATTTACATATTTTTATATTTTTAAACATTATTTTACAAAATAAAAACAAAAAACATTTAAAAATACAAAAAATAGTAGCCCACTGGTATCGGGAACAGGGTCCAAGCTACCAGTGGTCAGGGCTCCTGAGAGAGGAACCTCCTGACTATACGCGCCGTGTCCAGGAGTACCGCTTTCTGGATCAAGCCCTTGATCCAGCTGCCTAACGAGAGCCTCCTCAGATGTTCGTCGAGGCTCTTGGCTATTATGCCATTGGCCGTCACGACTATCGGCACAATGATTGCTGTATTCACATCCCACATGTCGACAACCTCGCGAGCCAGATCAAGATACTTGCTTTTCTTATCTCTCTCAGCCTTCACGAGGTTCTCGTCATGGGGGACCGCTATATCAACAATCATTGCGCGAAGCTAGTCCGTCTATCACCACTATGTCAGGCTTATGGGCAACAATAGTCCTGTCAGTGATGATAGAGCGATCCCAATACAACGTGACGTTACCATTTTCGAGAACTGGGTTGGGCTCATACTTATAGTAAGGCACTTCCGGATCCACAAGATTGTATTTAAGAGCAAGTTGCTGATGGATAATCCTGGCTACAAGCTTGTTTCTATGCAAATAGTCTCCGTTAGCTAGACTAGAACAGCCGGAAATAATGTGAAGGATGGATTCCCCCGGCCGGTGACATGCCCGACAGATGTCAACCGTGCCGTCTTTCACAATGTATTTCCGGTAGTTGTTCGTCATCATAACTTCGTCCATAATTGCACAGACAAAACCTTCGGTTTCCCTGAAAAGGTCACCAAATCGCAGCCAGGTCACGGACGCTAAAAGATCTACATCGGGTCCATGTAGGACTCGGTAGAAGCGTCCGTGAAGCTCCTTGCTCTGCCATACCGTCTTGCGGTCATTATTCAGAAAAAGAAATCATTAAGAATGTTATGATTTTATTTTTGTATATTTTTACACGGTTCATAAGCATAATATTTACTATCTGTTTTACACAGCTAACAACGTTATTTAAGCATTTTTTCAATGGTATGTGTACAAAAATTTTACTGTGTCAAGTACATTTTATAAGTTGGTCGACTTTTACCCCGAGATTCTTTTTTCCATGATTTTATTTTACCACTTTGTCCGAATTATTAATATATATATCCATGTCAAATTATAGCTTTCTAGTACTAAGAGTCTCTGGGCTAAGCTGCGGACGGACAGACGGACAGAGCGAAACTATAAGGGATCCTTGTTGACTTTGGAACCCTAAAAACGTGTGAGTTAAGCTGATGTCCATAGTCATACATACAACAAATAATATCAAACACAAAACCTGCAACACATTAGGAAAAGACAATTTACACCAAAAATGCAATAAACAACCAACACAAAGTAGTAAAAACGTATTGAGGTATCAAAACGACAACGTTCAAGAGACGAGAATATATTCGATGTTGCGATCCCATCTGTGTATTTACTGTTTCTGTATATGAAGTAATCATATTGGATTCGATTGCGTTTCATCTTATTACCGATTTATTGCTCTTTCGGGTTGAGTTATAATATTAAGTCTGCGAGTACAAATAGTAACTCATTTATTTGTATCGCTCTAATTTTGTTTGCAAAAAGGATTGTAATGCTTCTGTGCTTCTCGCATCTATACACTGGTCTCCCGGAGACTTAATCAGGTCATCGATCTACTTTGTCGGAGACCTTTCAACAGCGGGGCTTTCTATACCCACTACGCTCCATCGGCCAATCGCTTTGCGAGCAATATGCCTAGCCCAAGGCCACTTAATAAGTTGGGCTATTCTTCGAACTTCATATATCGGTTACTAGGGTTCGCTTGCGAATCTCTTCATTTCTGATTCGATCACTCAGGGAAACTAAAACCATATTCTTCTGATCTCTCTAAATAATAATTAAAATACTTTAAATATAATTGGAGCAGTGGTGGCACAGTGGAATCGGCCGCGACTTACAAGTTGTAGGTTGTGGGTTCGCGCTCAGGCAGGCGCTTTACTTTGTGTAAATTATTTCATCACCACTGTTCTCAAAACGGTGAAGGAAAACATCGTAACATAACTTCAGTTGCAATAACTAGGTACTCCAGTATCTAATAGTAAAGTTCTACAAAATTACTCAAGTGCATCACACCGTCTAGACTAGTCTAGACTCTTATGCGTCAGCGCCCCATTGATTACATCATGGCGTTGCCTAGCAAAGGACGTTGTTTACAAAACTGTGACGCCATGCGTAGTGCAACTAGTGCAAGAACCAAAAATTCGAAGAAATGTGACATCCACCAACCCCCCACTGGGCCCGCGCGGTGGATTACGGCCCATTCGCTCTCACAGAGAGAAGGCCTGTGCCCCAGCAGTGGGAACATTAATAGGCTGATGATGTGATGTGAAATGTAATTTGTAAAACTTAGATAGGCACTTGCAAAGTTTTAAATCACCTAGCTGGTGCTCCAGAACTATTTTGTAAGATGATAGCGACTATTATCGTTTAAACTGTTTTGAGCATTATTTATATTTCCCCTATTGTACTTCGCTGAATCGTCGCGTCGCGTCGCTTACAATCACAATACTCTCAAAATAAACACTTAAAAGGAAACTCATTCTCAAATATTTACATGAGAAAGCGAAGATTTATTTAGTCAAGCCTTTCAGTCTGAAGTTTATATATTCTATCATTTATTTGTAAGTTATTTTTGTTGAGAGGTTTTCTTGCCATATCATAATAAATTATGATACAATTTCGTTATTGTAGTTTGATATAATACAAACATACCCGCAGAAACAACTTGTAAAATCCATACATAATTCAAACTCTAAACAGATATTTCAAAAAACCATTTAGGTATAGAATGTAAATATAGACAAACGTTTAGATATTTACAAACTTAAATAATTATAATAAACTCAACTATTCTAACTTATAAGAAACCTAATTACTTACGTATTTATATACAAAAGCAACTTCGGCCTCGTATCTGGCAATGGGGAGCGTCGCGCGTCGCGTGCAGCGTGGCGTCTCGCGGCGCGTCGGTCGTCGGCGCGTCGGTTGCTACGGAGACGCGGCGCGTGCAACGGCCTGCATCATCACACGCGAAAACACAAACATATTATGACAATGTACGATGTTGTTTATGAAGACGTGGAGGGTGACGTGGTGTGTAAAGAGATGCGGTGCCCGCCACTGCGCCCGCGGCGTTTCCTTTAGCATGTAGCGTTGCATCTTAATTCCAAACAAAACTGGAAGAAGGTTCCGCCTCGAGCGCCGCTTTGGACGCAGTATAGACGCATGAGCTACCACCGGCTCCACCGCGGGTGCTACGTTTTACTGTGAAAGGAGTATTGAAGGAATAGCTGGCAGCAACGCTGCGTGAAACGCGCAACGTATCCGTGGGCTTTTACTGCATCTCAAGCAAAAATCACTTCTCCGTAAACACTCTCATACAACGCCATAATTTTATTTGGTTTTAGTGCAGTACACACCGCCCGACGCCCCGCATCTCCAGAAGCGAGCACTTAGGCGTCGAAGTACTCCACCTCATCGCTGTCATCCGGCAACGTGCCCATAAGACTGGCAGCATTGCCACGTCGAATCTGGAAGCTGGTTACACGTTCCAAAACTTAGGTCTCTGTGGAGATTGGAGAAGAACGTACATGAAACTCCACGGAAACTGTTTTAAAAGAATGATTATCATATTTTAGGGCACCACGAAGAAACCATTAAAAGATTGAAAGCAATCAAGAATAAAAAATTACTCGCACAGAAATACAGACATGAGTAAAAAAAAACTAAAATTGAAACCAGAGTGACTGATCCCTCAAACACCAAAATAGCAAACCACGGTCCGCAAAACTTGTTAATCCTACTTCCTACTTTCAATATTGTATGGTCTATGGTTTGGATGTTTGTTAATCAATCGCGTCTCAACAGCTTATCGGATTGGAATGAAACTTGGTACCAGACCCTGGATTAGGACAGAGTATACTTTTCATTATATGACCAGTGTGTAAGTCTGCGACCGGTGTGTAAATCTGAGACCAGTGTGTGTGTTGCCAGTGATGACTCGAGGAACTGAGACGTGATTACTTTCAAAGGGCCTCGTCAGAATGCCCAAAGCGCAATGGAGAGGGCTATGCTCGAAGTTTCCTTGCGTAATCGCATAAGAAATGAATATTTTCGCAGAAGGACCAAAGTTACTGACAAAGCCCAAAGACTTGCTAAACTTAAATGGCAGGGGGCAGGGACATTTCTTGCAGAACGGATGGTCGATGGGGCCGAAAACTAATGGAGTGGCAACTGCGTACCGGAAGATGATGCGTTGGAAGATTCTGGATGCGAGACGCATGGGACCGGTCAATATGGCGACACATGGGGGAGGACTATATTCAGTAGTGAACGTCTTTCGGCTGAAATAATGATGAAAGTGTTAATTCCGGTAATGCGTACCCGGTATAATAATTGGCGACTTTAACGTAGGCGAAGCAGCTGACCAAACCTAGTACAAATTATAACCGCACATTGAACATTCAGGCCACATAATAATATCGCATATAGACTCAAAAGCACCAACTTTACGATTCTGCTTATGTACACGGCCGTAAACAGCGTGATGTTACGAGCAATAAACGTTTTGAGTGAAACGCATAGCTCGGAACATATTCGAATTAGATCATAGCAAACTCGTTCAACTGCGGTAAAGTTTAGGTTACACTGCATGGGGAACCTACTGGCATTTTAGAAGAATTTTCGGACAGTGGTAATGCAGTGATAACGACTGCGACATACGAGTTATAATTATCATCATCGTCATTTCAGCCGAAAGACATCATATGCCTTCTTCAAGCGTCGGCAATTATTGTGTGGAAACTAGTTCAAAACCACTAGACCATTGCTCATAAAATAGTAAAAAAAACATCCTGAGAAAACTGAATCGAAAGTTTTTTATATCTATACGTAATATAGTAAGTACTTGATGCATCGTCCTCACGTATATGAATTTATGTAAATGGTATCCCTTCGTGATGGTTGAGCTGAGTCGTGCCGATCCATGTGTCATGTTCGTGAACGGGCACCATCAATTGGGTTTGGTCATAACTTTGCTGCCTCGGCCTGTTTTTAATAACGTATTTATTGTATTTTTTAATTTTTCAACAAGAATTATGTAACCAAATAAAAATTTAAATTTTTCTCGTTTAAAGGGCCGCTTAATAACCTAGTTGAAATAAATATTTTTTGTCTTGTGAGGACATGTAATATCTTACGACCCATACTGAGCACGCGTAAGGTATTATGGCTTCCACCCTCTCATTAAGAGAAGGTTCGACAGGGGGAACTTAAAGGCTAATTAAACCGGTAATTTTGAAGAGTAAGACAAGCATCTTTGCGTCACGAACTCTTAGAGGATATCCGCTAAACTTTAAGTATCATTACCTCAATAGCGTCTTTAAACAGAAAAAAGTTCACGTTTAAATTTTATTACGTGGTCGAAACAGAAATGAACAGATCCGCAGAAGAACTACTCGTAAAGTGAAAGGGGTCAGTAGACAAAGCACATTGCACATAGAGTGGATGGACGATGAGTCAAAAGGTTCAGGACTAGTGACCGCTTGTTGGAAAGCATACCGTTGGAAAGATAGACCGATGACCTGGTGAAGGCTGCGGGAATCCGCTGTTTTCAAGATGCACAAGATCGGCAGATGTGACGTTTGGGGCAAGCCTATCTGCTGAAATGATGAAGATTAGCTTTTTTTAAGGGACCGTTGTCTATTACTTAACTGTAAACATTTCAGTCGTCGTTTCTAAGTCGTAATTTCAAGAGGTAGTGATAGGTGGACCCCCCCTAGCTAAGTTACAAACTCTTTCTACAATCGTTAACACCTTGTATGGTCTGACCACATGACTTATCGTTCAGATGTGTCATTCCCTTACATTGATTCGATTTCTACTAGCTTTATCGATTGTAGATTGTCAACTTGGCTACAGGTGCTGTCTTATCACACCGTTTCTCAGCTATAAAAATAAAATAAAGTTTAACTTGGCTTAAAATAAATTATTACTAGATTAAATAAAAATACTTAGGCTCAGAGTTTTGATCCGTAGTTAATTCAACCAATGGTTACATATGATATATAACACACACAAACACATAATGGTTACATATGTTGGTTTATAATTTCGGTGACACGCGTTTATTCACCGATTGTTAGTCTAATAAATGGTCAAATAATTGACTCTCCGACTTATTTGACCATTTGTGAGGCTGACAACTGAGGAAAAAAGTCATATTACCATAATTTGAAACCATTTTTGTTAGCATATTTAACCATTGGTTGAGTTAACGACCGATAAAAAATCTGGGCCATATAATCTTTAACCCAAATTAACTATATTCGATCAATGTGTTTGACTGTACTTTTATCTTAGTTCTCCTTGATCAGTTATATTGATTTATCTTTAATAAGTAATTTTAAGTAAATAACGAATCAATCTCTATTTTACTTTCTAGCCAAAGCTTGACAGTTTTTAGGCTAACATTTTGATCGTACCGAATAATACTCTGGAGATATAAGTCATTAAAAGTTGAGAAATTAAATATTGTGAAGAAGGTTAATATAAAAGGACGTCCCTTTTCCCTTGCCTAAAACCAAAGTTTTACGGAAGGTAAAAGGGACGTCCTTTTATGCTGTAGGTTGACAAACGGGCTGACGGCCCACTTAATGAAAATGAAAACTAGAATATCGACGCTCTAGAGAATAAATATTTCGAGGCCTAAGTTCAACAGAAATTTCCCATGGGCTTTTAAAAGTAATATATTTTAGTTCTCAATAAAGGGCTTTTCCATTAAATTTTAACCATAATTACAAGGAATAATACTCATAAGTGGTTTCACAATTACAGCCTAATGGATCGACCTGTATTGCTGTTAAAGGTCGACCTAATTGGCTGTTGCCGAGTTGCTGAGACTCCTCTGTGCCTTGGAAAGTATGACTGTCTATTTTTATTTTATTTTATTAAAATTAGGGAAAGTAAACAACTACATTATGGGAAAAAACATTTGAAATATTAAAAAGTTTTGTATACGAATTAATGCAGCCCACAGAACTGTTCACAGGTTAACAAAAATGAATAAACTATTGGTCGCTAGAAAGTAGCCACACATGCATTATATATCACACTCTCCCGAAAAATCCTATCTGACAAAGTAAGTGAGATTGCCAAATAACTTGGTAGGTACATACACATTTAATAATAAAAAATAACATGCAATCTTAAATTAAAAACAGTATCGCAAACACACTCACCCCAGCCACAACAGCTCCCATGGGGATGTGCGACTGTCATTTGAAGAACTTTGACAGTCGTTATAATATCTAGAAGCCATAAAAACTGACACCAGTTATGCCATGGTGGTATTGTGTTACTCAGTTTCTGGGCAGTGGAGGTCAGGCACTTACTCTAATAATTACTGATACAAAGCCGTCCCCGGCTAAGTCAGCCTGGAAGCCAACCCCAAGATAGTTTGTAAGTGGCTGATTTTTAATAAACACTTACGCCTAAACTATTCCACCATTAACTGGTCGTTAAACTGGTGGACCGCTCTGGAGATGTGGTACTGGAGAAGAATGCTCGGAGTGTCGTGGACCGAGTTTCGCACAAATGTCTCGATACTCCAAGAACTCCACATCAAGCAGCGTCTGTCCGCAATAGTACAGTCCCAAATACTCACTTTCTTCGGGCACATAGAGCGGTTAGTTGTCCAAGGAAAAGTGGAAGGCACTAGACCACGTGGTAGGTCACCCATGCGTTGGACCGACCAGATCAAGTCTGCTGTGGGCGGTCCCGTGCACGAATGTACCCGGATGACTTCGAATCGGGAAAGTTGGCGAGACATTGTGAGACGCATTACATCTGCCGCATATACTACCGATACTTCATGACGACCACGACCGCTTTATCAAGAGCGTTACGACTAAGAAGAAGAAACTGGTGGATGCCAAGTTTCACAGTTTGGCTCATCGCTGCCTGCTTGTCGGTCTTCTACAGACTGTACTTAGGTGAGTGTGCTCAAGAACTGCATGACCTCATCCCACCGGCCCCCTTCTATCTATCGGACATCTAGACGCATTGCAAGTTACCATCATTACCTGGTTGCCATTCCACCAATTCGCACCACGCGTTTCCAAACATGAAGGATGTTGTAGTGCGCACTTCAAACGAGTGGAACTCACTGCCTGTGTCTGTGTTTCCGAACGCATTCAACCCGGATCGCCTAAAAGTTAGGGTGAACAGGCTTCTTCTGGGTAAGTTCACTCCACCGTCGGCTTTGTTTCTGTTATCTCTGACCTAGACTAGAGTCCGGAACAAACTCAAATCAAATAAAAAAGACAAAAGTGTGAGTGGAAAAACCAAAATTCAGTCCCAAAGATAACATAGTAGTGTGTTCGATAGGCCCATTTATTATGTAGTGTGTAGGATAGGTAATCCTTCGAAACTTTTCAGCCGGTTAGGCACAATTAGTTGCATAAATATTTAACGGGCAAAAACTGTTTTTCTTTTAGGAGGCTTGTGTTCTGTTGTTGTATGTAGTAATGTGTTCTTAATGGGATAACATACTGCAAGGTTTTTTTGGTGGTTTCATCAATATTACCAGTATTAATTACCTATGTGATGCCAGCGGCTACGCCAGCGCGATTTTCGGCAACTATATATCCTAAGGGAATGTCCTATACTAACCCGGCAGTATATAGAAAATAATGAAAAATTTTTTTGGAACTGGACACATGGATAGACCATTGCATAGATAATATTATACTAGTATACAGATACCTCATCTCAAGACAGAAACTGTGCCATGGTAACTAGCGTTTTTCGGCGGACTAATCGGACTATTTATTAAAAGTACATCGAACGCGTTCGGTTTCATCTCACCGTGATAGATGGTGTTAGCAGTGACTTGGAAGTATAGCCCTCGCCAAACTTCTTGGCCGCCCTGAAGTTGGTTTACCAGATGCGCGAGGCACTAAACGGAGCTGTTTTTGAATGAGATTTACTACTGCGCAGCCATTGTAGCCATCTTCAGGTCGGCCAAGAAGTTTGGCGAGAACTATAAAAGGGGTTATTCGGTTCCTGAATAGTTGGAGGATATTTATAATTTTGGTCAGCCCGCTCGCGAATATGTATCATCCAACTGCACAGCATGATTTTCTTCTTGTTTACATCTTTGCAGACATAATATAATAATAATAATTTATTCAACAAAGAGTAGTTTGTACATGGCATACAAAGTTGTCTTACATACTTAAACGTCATAAACAAATATCAGTAAAACAAATATAAAATGGGTCTTAGGACACCCTTTCCTAAACTAGGCAGGTAACCTGTCTGTATCTTAGGAAACGTGTGACATCCACCAACCAGCACTGGGCCCGCGTGGTGGATTACGGTCCATTCCCTCTCACAGAGAGGAAGCTTGTGTCCCAGCAGTGGGAACGTTAATAGGCTGATGATGATGATGATGATGACATCTTTGCAGTCGGGTTTTTTGATTTTACTAACTTTTTTATTTGCATATTTTTTATTGTACCAAAATGTGTTACAAAACAAATTTAAAAAGTTTTCTTTCTTAGCATTGGGTCCAGTTTTATCAAATCCGTTTAACCGTTGAAGCGTAATTGATTAACAAACATACAGACTTCACATTAATATTAGTGACATAATACATCTCGTGTATTCTAAGCTTAACTATAAGTACTACAACTACAGACATGAAACTATATAAAACACATTACCGCTCTAATATCTACCGCATCATAATAATTTAAGACGCCTACATAAATTTTATTCGTAAATTACTACTTTCTTTCTACCGCCGAATGAGTCCCATTAAACACTAGACGAAATCGCGACAGACCATGGTAAAGATAGATAGTGGGATCAGCTGCAGGGACTGGCCTGCAATGGCTGTAAACATGCAGCTGCTGCCAACATCTGTGTTCACTACCATCTATAATACCCGTCAAAAGAATAACCGCCTTCAAAACAAGAGCAGCTTGCTTGTTCTATCAATTTATTTAAATGATTAATGATTTTATTTCTGTAAGTTGAAACACTTGTTCACGTTGGTTTGTACATGTTTTTTAAAACTAGATGAGGTCGGCGTTTCCTATCTGACTATTCTGAGAAGAAAGGCCGAAACATACTCAGAGGCCACAGTCTCTTTTAAAGTATAGATATAATTTTGGTTAGATCATGTGTCTGAAATGGTTTTTTGAGGAAAGAACCAGCCGGATTGAGTGGACCTGTCCCAGTCATTGCGAGCATTTGTCGGTAACCGTGCAGCTTAACTCAGAACTTAAGGAGCTCAACAATTCGACAAACACTATCAAAGAAATGAACATTTGGGTAGGCATAAATTACTCAAACTACAAAAACATGATTAAAACTAAAAAAAGAATGACTCACATAATCTTCACACTCATAATAATTAAAATAATATATTACTTTAAAAATTAAATATTCATGTCATTGCAACACTAACAAAAAATACAAAATTCAGGCTGCAAAAATAAAAAACAAATTGGAGCAGCTCAAACCCTAGCCTTTTTGTCCTCAACGTAATCTTTAACGGTATAAAACGCTTTCTGGCACAACTTACGTTTAATGAATTATTTGAATTTATTAAGTCTTAGATCTTGTACGTGGCGTGGAAGTTTATTATAAAAGCGTATACATCAACATCTGAACGAGCCACCCTTGAGCCTTGTTGTAGGTACTACAAATTTTTGTATTTATTTTATGGATATCACTGTATTTTATAAAAAAAAAACTAGCTTCTGCCAGCGGCTTCGCCCGCTTGAAAGTCGAGAATTATCCTAATTAAAGAATTATTAAAATCGGTTATAGGTACATAACCGATTTTAAAAATTCATTCACCAGTTTTTGAGTTTATCCATTACAAACAAACTTATATACAAATCTTTCCTCTTTTTAATATCATATTATATACTGTAGATAGCCTATGTGTTATTCTGATGTATAAGCTATATTTCTGTAAAGTTTCATCAAAATCCGTTCATATTCCTATTCACATTTATTTATTTGAATATGAACCGTTCAGTAGTTTACGCGTGAAAGAGTACCTAACATCTATCCACCCTCACATAACTTTCACGTTTTTAAATAGTAATTGGACGTACAAAAACTTTTTTTTGGTTATTTAGTTTGGTTTTTGCAATCACAGACAAAATATAATTTTGACATTAAAAATTATATTAACTCATTTACGTAAAGATCAAAATTATCTCTAACCTCCGTAAATTCAATCATTTTAATTCCCAGGAAACACAAACACAGCAATTATACCAATTCAACAATATAATTCAGTGTCCCATTTCCCCAATAGGGATTCACAATAATAGCCTTGACTTAGTGGAGCGTGGGAGTACAAAGTTTAACTCCGACTGACTCAACAGTTTGTGAACTACGTTTGTTTGCTCACTGTTGTTGAAATAATCTATTGCTGTATTATTGTTCCCTTTAGATTTCTGTTTATTTTTTTCAAATTTTCGAAAATGTTTTTTATGTTGTCTACATTAAAAAAGTTAATACAAAAAATCAAAAAACCGACTGCTTAAGAAGCGAACTAAGACGTAAACAAGAAGAAAATCAGGCTGTGCAGTCGGAGGATACATATTATTCGCGAGCCGGCTGACCAAAACCAGAAGTATCCTTCGACTGCACTGAATTATTGATTTTTTGAATTAACCTTTTTTTATTTATTACTTTTTAGTTATTTTTTTTTTTGGATTAGGTACATATAAAAACTTAAGTGTTATAATTTTTTTTAAATCATCCATGATACCCCACGATGGGTTTGGAAAATAGGAGCCTTTTTGGTCTCGCACGGGGTTTTATTTTTTGTTTGCTTATTTCTTGTCTCCTGTGCGGGTCACAAACAAATATTTTTCCTTTCTTTCTTTGTTTAATAAGTGAAAAAATAACACATATTTTCAGGTAGACAACTACTCTTTTACGTTTTTTACCTCGTGGTCACTTATGGTTACTTAAAGTTAAAATTTGCTTATTTCAGTGGTTTCACCAGCATAAAAGTCGAAAGTTGAATATCAAATAAATCAAATCAAATAATATTTATTCCACAAAGATATTACACACATATTACAGGAAAAAAGGAAAATGAGAATATACGGCTAGGAGTTGGTACATATAGGACTTTCTGCATCCGAACTAGGCGGCAGCCTGTATCTCGGATTGCAGTTTATACCCTTCTATAAATAATAGTCTCTGAGTAGCCTTTCATTATAAAATAATCCTATTTGAATGCCATTTCATGTGAAGTTGTGTATGTGTGTGTTGTGGGGTGTGTGTTGTGTGTGTATGTGTGGTGTGTGTATATGAATTAATATGAGCAATATTATGAATGGTTAAAAAAAGTGTTTATTTAGCTTAGGTATCTATTTGGGAATGTTCAAAAGCGCTTCTGTTTCATCATAGGAGAGTCCTTGTAGATAGTTCCGAATTTTTCTTTTACATTGGACCTTATTAAATGGATATATGTTTATAATTGCGTTGACTTTATCATAAAGGTAAGGACCAAGAAAAATGAAGAATCTCCTGATGAAAGATGTTTTAGCAACATGTGTGCGTTTACAAACTGCATATTTCCTATGTTTAAGTAGAGTACCTGCGTCATATGTGAGATTACCATGTTGCTTAAGAATTATGCTAAGAATAAAAAGTTAGCGAATGGTAAGAACTTTACTTAGTTGATAAAGTTGCTTTGTAGGATAAAGAAAGGGGCGGAAAGAGATAGTTTTTAAAATAGCTCGTTGGGCTATTTCTACTCTCTTTAGGGTGGTTTTCGGAGCTCCTCCCCAAGACGAGATGCAGTAAAAAATTATAGACTGGCAAAGGGCAAAATAGACTTGCTTTAGTAATTTGGGATCAGCCGCGTGCCTGAGTTTTCTGAAGACACAAATAAGTTTCCGTACCCGAGCACTTAGCTTTTTAATATGTTCCCTGAAACTAAGGTTGCTATCAATAATGATACCCAGGTACCTGATTTCATTGACGCACTCTAGAGATCCACACGAGCAGTCTACCCCAGGCAAGCATTCATGTGATGTGATGCGACGATATATAATGGCCTCACTGAGGCAGCGAGTACTAAAGTTAAATATTTAGTTTTTTCGATATTTAAGGATAGGATATTGGACCTGAGCCATCCCTTCACAACATTAAATCCCTACTGGGCAGCATCGAATACCTCATCCCAAGTATCAGCGGAGAAAAGGAGAGCAGTGTCATCTGCATATGAAATCAGTTCGCCTCGGGGTAGTTGGAGGTTAGTGAGGTCGTTAATGTAAACGAGAAATAGAGTCGGTCCCAGAACACTACCCTGTGGCACACCATAATCAACGGCATGGTCACTGTTCGTGTGTTCACCCACTCGCACGCACTGTTTACGCTCTGCAAGATAGCTCCGGAAGAGACTCAGTTGCGTTCCCCTGATTCCCAGTGTCGCTAGTTTATTTATCAATATAGGAACCGAGATAGTGTCAAAAGCTTTGCTTAAGTCAAGAAAGATAGACAGGCATTTCCTTCCCATATCTAGGTTGGTAGATATGTAATTAGTTAAGATATGCCTCCTTCAGTAGATCTACCCTTCCTAAAACCAAACTGTTTCTCGGAGAGCAAGTGGTGCTTTTCCAGATAGTTTGTCAGTCTTATATTGATAACTTTTTCTAAAATTATTGACACAGCGGGTAAAATTGATATTGGTCTATAGTTTTTTTTTTTTTTTTTTTTTTTTTTTTTTTCTGTGTGTCGTCTCGCAGTTCAGTCAAAGTGACCGGTAACTGCTTAACCGGGCTTTCCTACGGAGACTAAGCTAATTAGCCTCCAGCTAGGCAAAAATTTCTAAACCTAAGCGACAACGCTGAGGGCTACCCCAGTTGGGGTCGAACCTCGGCTCAGGGCGTCGCTGGGGGGACAACTAAGGCTGGATCTTAATAAAGTGATTCTACCATCCGTTCGGAATAAGCCTACGTGGAGAAGAACGGACAAGAAACTCCAATTAACTAACTAGAATTTAACTATTGCACAGCGCGTTATGCGGGCTGGCTTGTCGATCTTTACTGGGACGTCGCGACGGGCCTCGGCGGCGAGGACGGAACGAAGGCGGTCTGTGTAAGCGAATTGTGCTGGTCTCTTTTTTGCTCTTTTGGAACAGGGTAGTGGCGTCATCGGGGGTGGAGAGAGTGAGCCTTGGTCGGCGAACTTTAGAGATTTTTGAGACTTCATAGCGGGAGGCCGCTAGAATTAGGGGGTTGCTGTGATTAACAGCAGAGTCGAAGAAGCGCTTGGTAATGCGCTTCATGAATTGTTGGACTGTGGGAATTCTGAGATCGACATGGAGTTCCTGGTTACGAACGTACCAGGGGGCTCCCGTGATCTTTCTCAGAAATCGGTTTTGTATAACCTGAAGTTTGTGAATGTGGGTGGGACATGCGTGTGCGAAGACTGCACAGGCATAGGTCATGATGGGACGAATAACCGCAGTGAAAGTGCGCAGTTTGCACCTAAGTGACAAACTGCTGCTTGCGTTTATCATCCCATGAAGTCTGCCCATAGCGAAGGCGGCCCGCGAACGTGCCGCCTTTATGTACTTGGCGAAAGTGAGGTGATCGTCTAATGTGACGCCCAGGTACTTGGCTTGCCTTTCCCAGGGGATCGGCTTACCGTACATGGTGATGGGTTTGGGGGGACGGTGTTTTTTGAAAAGATGCCTATACCTCGTGAACAGGACAGCCTGACTCTTATCGGGATTGACTTCAATTCTCCAGAGGCTGAACCATTTCGCCAAAGCGTTGGCTGCTCTCTGGAGATTTAGGGCAATGGCATTGGGTACTAAGCCCGTGTAATAGAGAGCCGTATCGTCAGCGAAGAGTGCCAACTGGGTCCCTTTAGTTTTTGGGATATCGCTGGTGTACAGCGTGAAGGATAGAGGGGACAATACGCAGCCTTGAGGGACTCCGGCTCGTATGGGGTGAGGGGAGGAGAGTTCTCCCTCGACACGGTAGCGGAAAGTTCTGTTCGACAACCAGTCTCGTAAGATGAGCACGAGACGATCTGGCACACCAAGTTTGTATAGCTTATAAATTAAGCCATTGTGCCAGACTATGTCGAAGAACAAGGCACCCGTTGACAGACCACGCTGGAACCCAGCACTAGTGTGTTCAACGATACGGTGCACTTGTTGGATGCAAGAATGTTTGGCTCGAAAGCCGAATTGTTCTTGGGGGATGAGGTTCTTTCGCTCGGCAAAGTCTCTGAGCCGCTTATAAATAAGTCGCTCATAGACTTTTCCGAGAGAGTTAACCAGACTGATAGGGCGGTAACTGGTAGGCTCCGATTTCGGTTTACCCGGTTTAGGGATGCCTATCACAGCGGCCTGTTTCCAGGCTTGTGGGAAGATGTTTTTGCTCAATGCAGCGTTGAAAATGGCCGTCATTAGCAATATTAAATGGCAGGGGAGGAGTTTCAACACCTTATTGGTGATGCCATCTAAGCCCGGGGCTTTGTGGGGGTGAAGATTTTTGATGACCTCCTCTACTTCGTCTGGGGTGACGGGAGGTAGCGGGTCATCAGGGTCTTCGACGGGGGGAAGGGAGGTCCTACGTTCGACTTCAGCGTCTACCATGTCTAGGTGAGCTTGGTCTACTGGTTGGGAGCTGGGTGAGCATTGAAGTTCGAGACTGTCAGCCAGGCATTCGGCTTTTTCAGTGTTTTCAAATGCTACACTCTTATCAGGGCGAATGAGCGGGGGAAAGGCATTCTCTTCAGTGGAGCGTAATTTCCTCTGAAGGTGCCAGAAGGCATGGTGGTTGGGCTCGAGTTCGCTCAGCAACTTATTCCATCCCGACGAACGGTGCTCATCAGTACGTTTCTTTACAGCAAGCTGTAATCTACGCATGTGAGCAACATTCGCGGGACAGGGAAAGTTCCTGCGGGCACGGACAGCTGCGTTCTTCTCGGTTATCAACTTCCGTATATCGTCCGGAAGTTTCCCTTGCTGGATGTCCAGCACTGGAACCTCCCTCGAACATTCGTTCAGGACCGATTGTACGTGAGTTGTAAGCGAGTCGATCGCCGCCGTCGCGTCTGCGACTGAGTCTATGAGATTGGGGATTGAGTCTAACTGGGGGGACTTGGTGGATTTCAGTTTCTCACTTACTTTCCTCCAGTCTGTGATCTTTTTAGTAGGAGGTGGCTGTCCTAGATCAGGGAGGCCTAAGCGACTGTCTAGGTCCATGACCACTGGACGGTGATCTGAATGGAGCTCGTCTAGCGCATCTATCGAACGTAACCGAAGGTTAACGTTCTTAAATAACGCTACATCGAGGATGTCTGGTCTATGGGCGGTGTTATTAGGGAAGTGAGTGAAGCTCATTGGGGCAATAACATCGTAATGGAGGGAAGAGCCTAGGTCCAGCACCAACTTTCCCCTAGAGTTGGTAACGGTACTGTTCCAGGCTGGATGTTTAGCGTTGAGATCACCCGCTAGGATAACGGAGTCACTCAAGCTGAAGAGGGTAGTGAGGTCGTTTTTAAAAGCATCAGGGTTGGAATTCCCCGATGACGCCATGTGAGGAGGGCAATAGGCGGAGATGATGGTTATCGTTTGATGACCAGTCATTCCTAGCCGACAGGCTGAGTACTCAAGGTACGAAGTGGGGGCGGGTGGAGTGACTACGCTACAGTGGAGCTCATTTTTGTAGTAAATGAGAGTGCCACCGCCGTGGCAGCGCGTCCTATCATTCCGAACTATGCGGAAGTTGGGAATTTTGGGATCGCGTCTGTGAGGTTTAAGGAGGGTCTCTTGGATAAGGAAGATGTCCAGCTGATGATCGCGAAGGAACGTGGCAATCTCATCACGCTGTGTATTAATGCCATTGGCATTGAAAAAACCTAACCTAAGGGATCGTGGTTTGAGGCAATTAGCTTTTAATTGCGACACCATTTTCCGTTCCTATAAATGAGGCTGTCTAATTCCTTCGTGATAGAAGGATACCTCTCGAAAATTTCGAGGCAAGCTATGGGGTCTACGGAATTTGCTGGGTCTGTTAATTCAGCATGGAGGGCACGGGCTTCTGGAGTCATCCAGATCGCATATGCGCCGAGAATAGTCTGGGCTACACTGCGATAGGAAGAAATTTGGGCGGGTTGAGTTAATGGGGGGGGCGCGCGTCAACTCGGGTGGTGGAAGCCACCTTGTTGGTATGCGCTGGGCCCGTAGTGGCCGGGGGGGAGCTAGGCGCTGGGATGCTAAGTTCCATCAGCGCCGGAATGGTTTGGGATTGAGAGGGCACCAGGGCCGGGAAGGCCTTTTGGTGATTGAGTTTACCCCATGGTGAGACTCTTTGAGGAGCGAGTCTCTGGGGGGGGGGCTTGCGAGGAGGGAATGCTCGCGTGAGGGTTTTCGCGCTGTTGGCGAGAAGTAAAATTCTTGGCCATTTTAGGCGCAAGCTTAGGGGCTTTTGGACAGCCTCGGTAGTTAGCCGGGTGCCCTACTTGGCCACAGAGCACGCAGCTGGGAGGCTCCGTGCATTCTGAGCGGTCTTTGGGACGGGGACAGTCCTTTGTGCTGTGGTCGCCTGTGCATTTTACGCACCTGGGGGTGGCGAAGCAGTTGGTCTGAGAGTGACCGTATAGTTGGCAGTTGTGACACTGACCAACGAGATGGGGACGGTAGGGCTTTTCTATAGATATGCCCGACAGGGAGCACACAGTTTTGATGTTGAAGATTGGGTGGTAGCCCTCAGTAGGGCTACACACAACCAGAACAATATCATATAGTTGTCCACCTCTTGCTTTATGCAAGCGGTGGACCTCTAAGACGGGGATATTTTGGCTGATTAGATCCTTTCGGATCTCATCAGTGGGGATTTCCTTGGGGATACGGCGGATCACCACTCGGGTGGACCGTTCCTCCGGGAGGGTGTAGGTGTGGAACGAAATGTTCCTGCCTTTGAGAAGGCGAGTTAACTCTCGGAAATCACGAGAGGTGGGGACCAAGATTTTAATGCCCTGCTGGCAAGCAGTGGCTTTTGAATAACTGATTTTACGCTCAGTGCAAGCGTTCGAAACGTCGCTCCACTTCGCTTTATCTTGAAGATAAATCGGTGGAGGGGGAGGGATCTTCCTAGCGGAAGCTGTTTTCATGGGGCTGGGGGGGCGACTTGACCGCTGGGAAGCGGTAGTGGGGGCGGTTTGAGTGTCCGCCTGGGAAGACGGTACGGGAGAGGGGCAGGGGGAGGCGACGGGTGACGCAAACGGGGTTGCGACAAAGGTCTTTTTGGCCTTAGAGGCCTGGGCAGGGGCTTTATGTTTCTTCCTCTTGCCTCCTACGACTTGAAAGTCGTCTTCCTCCGAGGAGGTGGAGGGAGAAGAGGAGTCATGGGATTCGGGGGCTTCCTCCATAGGGGAGTCTGGGCGGGAGTTGGGCTCATTTGCCTGAGTAGGGGCGGGCGAGCTAAGCTCTTGACTAGGCTGAGGGACGGGGGAAGGCGACCTTGGTGAGTCGGTAAAAGCCATGAGAGGGGCTGGGGCGGGCGGGGTGGGGGTTGTAGCCGCTTTGAATGCGGCTGCGTATCTTTTCTTTAACTTGGGATCCGTCAGGAGGATCTCCTGAAGGAGGTCAACTACTGCCGCGAACGACATTGTTGACGAGAGAGGGGGACTATTGCCGGTGAGGCCGGTAAGGGGTGTCTTCCCCGGGTGGATTGGCCCGGGGATGTGTGCAATCCTACCCTCCCAGTCGGGTTAGACTGGGAGGTGAGTTCCTGGTGAGCCCTAAGCTTGTCAACCTGCCACCAGTCTTATTGGGTGACAGGGCCCTAAGGTACCGGTAAACCCACCGAAGGTGGGCCACCCACCAATGTGTACCGAAGAAGTCTGGCACGTCGGGGTAGACACACCCGACCGTGCCAGGTGAATGCTGGGGGACGAAGCGGGGGTTGACTAGGCTATCTACCAAGGCCAACTGATCCCGCTCCCGACTCCAATGACTGCCGTGTCCTTAAGGGACTTGGCGGGTGCTTGGGGCACACCCCACTGGCTTGTTAACACCGCTAGGTTTCCCGCCAGGGACCACAAAGTGTGGATTTGCCCGGAAGGGCCAAAATAGCTGCCACTACTAGTAACCAAAGTTACTAGTAGCGACACCTTTGGAGCGGCGTGCGGAGACGCGACGGCCGCAGTGACGTCACGCAGAGGGGCGCGACGAGGCGGAGAGTGGGGGCGCCGGAGAGCGCGGTGGGGCGACGAGCAGCGAGACGTCCGCACGGAGCGACGGCTGGCGAGCTCTCAAGGTCTATAGTTAGATAAGTTATCTATATATAGTAGGTCGTGTGTTCGAGCCCAGGCAGGCGCTTTACTTTGTGTAAATTATTTCATCACCACTGCTCTCAAAACGGTGAAGGAAAACATCGTGAGGAAACCGGCATGTCCTAGAACCAAAAATTCGAAGAGATGTGACATCCACCAATCCGCACTGGGCCTGCGTGGTGGATTATGGCCCATTCCCTCTCACAGAGAGGAGGCCTGTGTCCCAGCAGTGGGAACATTAATAGGCTAATGATGATGTGATGTACTATATAATATGGATTATGAATCATCGGCGATGCGTCATCGGTATATGGTGGACATCCCACCCATACGCACAAAGCGTTTTGGGAATAATTTTATTGTGCGTACAGCTAAGGAGTGGAATTCCCTGCCGGAGTCTGTATTTCCTGATAGCTACAACCTGGAAGTCTATAAGCCAAGAATGAATAGGTTACTTCTAGCCAAGCGTGCCCCATCATCGACCACATCTTCGCTTACCATCAGGTGAGATAGACGTCAAACGCGAGCCAACCAATAATAAAAAAAAAAAAACCTGTTATATATTGTCTTAGATAGCTGAAGCACTTTAGGCCAAATTTATTATTTTTATCACAATGTGTATAAAGTTTTGTTCGAATTACCAATAAACACAATTTTTATTTTTTCTATGCCAATAACATCACGTCTGAAATGTGTGCCGGCTAACTGTCACACATTTGATACCCACAAGTTTTAGACGAAGGGCGTCATGTTTCTGCAGAAAACTACGTGACTACGCGTTGCGAATGTAAATTAATGTTTCATTTCTATTATATTCACATTTAATTACAAATGATTACAAATTATAAATTATTAATTGCAGATTATTAATTGGCAAATAATTACAAATTATTAATTGGGCGCACGGTTGGCGCAGTGGTTGAGCAATTGACTGCTGCGCTGCCTGTCGCGGGTTCGATTCCCGCACGGAACAAATATTTGTATGACCTACGTAGTTATTCCGGCTCTGGGTGTTTGTGTATGTGAGTTTATACGTTTGTAAACGCACCCACGATACAAGAAGAAATTCCTAGTGTGGGGCAACTTCGAAAGTGCGCAATTAGATCACAAGTTTTTTTTTTTTTTTTTTTTTTTTTTTTTTCAAATATATCAGTATTTATTAACATATATACAATTGAATATTCTAAGAAAAACAAACCTATATACAAATACAAAAGGCAGACGGCAAAAAAAGCTCATTGTGCATCAAAAAATTCGTCCACATCGATGTCAATGGGAAACGTGCCCAGAACGCTGGCGGCATTGCCACGTTGTATGGCAATGCTAATTCTCTGGCCGAAGAAAAGGCCAGCCCTCTGGTCACGGGAAGAGTCGACGAGCTTTGTGCTAATTTCTCGAAAAACTCGATGCGCACTCGGACCCCATGGACCTAATGTTTCAACCCCAAACGGCTCAAACATATAACTTCCAATAAGGTTGTTATATTTGCGCCGTTTGAGGTTTTCTGCACCGGCAGCAGCCGCCCCAGCACAGCCCGCCGTGCTAAGAAGATGGGATGGCGCAAGGGTGTCGACACATGTTGCATCCCACACCAAAGGCCTACCCACCTTCCAAGGCATTATGGTCATCCCGTCTGGTCTCTTCCCATCGTCGCGTGCCAAGCCATTGGGTTCTAAAACAGCTGGCACCCCGGCGGTGACAAGAGCCCGACGTATGATGTCATTAACGCTGGCGTGCCGTGCTATCCGGCCAGCGCTCCTACTGCAGGATAGGCCATGGTGACCGAGGCGGTCGACTGCTTCACCACATTGACAACGATGTGGAGCTCCACTAGGAGCACCCAAACGCAGACAAGTAGCGATCCGGAAGGTGTTGTCACTCAACATAGTACCTATGTTGAGTGACGGTAATGCCTGTAGCCAGAGGGCCGACTCCCACTCTCCCACAGCCAGCAGGCGGGCACGCTCAGCAGTATTGGTGGACGTATTTATAAGTTTATTCCGTACCAAACTGCAGACCGGCTCATCCCACTGTCTCTGGGAAGATGGGTTCTCGGGCAACGCCGTATTTGGGCAAGCCACTTTCCAGGCGCACACTGCGTCGGTCGAGCACGGCACTTCACAGTTAACCAGTGAAAGGATTAAAATTTTTTTGGTTAACGTTTCAGTGCTGTGGACCGAAGACAGGAACGCCGGTAGGCTTATACTAGAAATTTTGCGGATGCCGAGCCCGCCGAAGCGAATGGGTAGTGTAGCTTGCATCCAGGCTAGATCATCCAAGGCCACATTTAAGATGGATGTCAAAGTGCATCGAATAATTTCGTCAATTTTTTCCAAGAGATGTGGCTGCTTCCATAAAGGGGAAGAGCGGAGAAAATACATAAAATTTGGTCCAAAACAGCAATACCTAATAAGAGTAAAAGCCGAATGAAGGTTAATTTTGGAGAGTCTATCCGAAATTTCATTAAAATGTATAATTTTGCCATCAATGAATGAAGAAAAACTGTCTTCCAAAACAGGGGAACCTAGGAGGTGCAGTGAACTTTTATCTAAAATTTTGATATCTGGGGCTATTGCAAAGAATTTCTGTAGGGTCGGTAGTCTGTCGGTATTGTCACTAAGAAAAATTTCACATTTGGAGTGGTTGAGGTCTAGGCCGATGGATTTAAACTTCTCTTGTGATTTATAGTTGATAAATAGCATTCATTGTTTTTTTTTTTTTTTAATTAATGACTTGTTAATGAGAAAATATCGTATTCAAACTGAATTCGTTTTGACTGCGGGATCCCGCAGCGCTTATGTTATTTCGGAAAATTGTTGTTGTTCATGTTTTGGGCGGGACAGTCCCGCTTGCAGGCTGTCGGTCCCGCTGTCCTCAGCGAAGGCAAAAATGTCCCGTTATCGCAAACAGACTTTGGTCATACATAATACGAATAAATTTTTTGTCGATAATTTGATATGAGTAACCTACACCTATTATTTTTGTACTCGCAACACATAAAACAATAATTGCTCATTAAGACCTTAGATTAGATGTCATGAGACTAAGGCTTAGTAACACAACTAATATGTATTAAAACTTACTAAATATAACATTGTAAGTCGCGGCCGTTACCACCAATTCGGACTGGGCCTGCGTGTTGGGTGGATTACGTCTCACACAGAAAGGAGGCTTTTGTCCTAGCAGTGGGATAACTAAAAAGGCTGATGATGTTTTTGTTTACACATTGCCCAATAAACGCTAGAAAATACCAACATTTTTCTGCAGGTATCCCGCTCTAACGCAAAAAAAATGGCCACGTTACTTAAGCAATCTATATGTAAATGCAACGAAAGCTGGGACTCAGTAATGCTTTATGCAATAATATTTCACTGTGTCCTCTTATAGCCATTCTCTGTCTGTTATCTGATTTAAACTGTACATTGTAAAAGACAATTTATTATTTTTAAAGTAAGGGCGGTTTCTTGCCGGTGCGTCTCCATAGGAAGCGACTAAATGAAACCGTAGTACCTCCGTTTCATAAGTGTAATGAACTCGGAAAATTTTAGTATAAAATAATGTTTATGAACTTGAATAACCATCATCATCTGCCTAGCCTTTTCCCAACTATATTGGGGTCGGCTTCCAGTCTAACCGGATTCAGCTGAGTACCTGTGTTTTACGTGGAGCGACTGCCTATCTGACCTCCACAACCCAGTAACTGGGTAACACGGTACCCCTTGGCAAGACTGGTGTCACATCTCAAGCTTCTGACTACCCGTAACGACTGTCAAAGATCTTCAAATGACAGCCGGGACCAACGGCTTAACGTGCTTTCCGAGGCACGGAGGAAACTCGGTTTTGTTGAAATGGTCACCCATCCACGGACCGACCTCGTCAAGCGTTGCTTAAATTGATGATCGACCCGTGCGGCTGTTATTATTTAGCCACGACCTCCTCTTGAACTTGAATAACCAATCATATTAAATTAAATATACAACAAAAGTCAAAGAAATGAATTGGTTTTAAAAAATAATAACAAGCCAGTTTATTTCGAGGGTATTCTGGCAGAACCGGATAAGTGCACAATATATAATAATGAGAAAAAGCACTAAGTTTTTGAGTGATCTTAGTTTAATGTTGTAGCATATTAACAACATGATATCAGTACTATTAGTTAGATATGTTATCTAAGAAGTTTTTGATACATTAATTTATATAATAATTGTCATTAAAATAAAGAAAAAAGAATAATTTCGCGTCAAGGTAGTGCAGTTATTTCGTTTTACCAGAAATTTGTATATAAGCTGTAAATCCCTAATAACACAAAGTATTAATACCTGATATACTAATAAGGGATCGTTGTACGACAGTGACTTAGTTCATGATGAAACAACTGAAATAATCTTTTATTTATGACGGCAATATACAAAATTGTTCAAAGTTATCCGTTTTTACCTGAAAATGTTTTGAAGATTACTGTATTTTTAAAACAAATAAGTAATATATTTTTAATTATTATGCTTTAATCAGTTTAAACAGCTTTATCGCGTAGGTACAATGATAATTAAAATAGAAAAATAACAAAAGAAACCAAGAAATCATAAAACTACACATCTTCCTCGCAAGACAGTACATTCTCCTCTTCAACATCTTCAGGAACACTATTCACCATCTTCAAACTTTTATACCAAGGCTACAATTCCTCCGGTATTATATTCTTTTTAATCAACTACAATAAATCCTTTTGTTTTTGTCTCCGATATAGGTAATGATTCATCTTTGATTTTTTAACTCGTTTGGAAATTCATCACGTTCTTTTCTTTTTGTTTGTGTAGCTCTAGTCTTTCCTTCTTTGTCGGTAACGTCTATGTAATTAAAATTCTCACTCATGTCGTAGTGAAAATACATTCTCTTTTCCCCCTTTAAGAGTCTTAGTCGCTTAATTTTAAGCCACTGCAGTCTATTTCCTTCATTGTCCTTTTCTTGGTTATGAATTATCTTAGAAGCCAGATCTTTCAAGTCACAAAATTCAAATTTTTTTTTTTTTTTTATAGCTCCTTGACTATCTTCTTCTTTTTAATAACATGCACTCTTCTACGCCTTGCACGTTGACATATTGCAATCCAGTTTTGCATGAAATATACAGAAGTTTCTTTCTTTTGTAATTCAATAGCGCTGTGCATAGAATCAGCCTCCATATATGTATGTCCGGATTCCAAAAAAATCTGCAGATTATCAATATTGTTAACAGCCCATAAAAGCATAGCAGCCACATATTGATTTCCGTTTTGCCCTGAGCAAGTATCAGAAAAAAAACTGATTTCGGTTACATTTAATGGAACACATTTTGATAAATAATGCAATAGAATGGTGCCGATTTCGCAGCTACCTTTTTTACCGTTAAGTACGAACCATAGGAAATAGTATGCATTATTGGGTAGACCTGCTTCATAAATAGTGAGGTTAAATACGCACAGCTTCCGAGAATAACACAAAAGGCTCCCTTTACAGTGAGAGATCTGAAAATCAAATGAAACTGAAATAAAGTTAGGATCCTTGTTAGCTCTCTCCTTATCTTTTTTCTTCTCCTCATTACATTTATTTTTCTCTGGATATGCTCTGTATATTTTTTTTCTAATAAGGCCTTCTTCTCTTCGTCAGCCTTTTCATAATCTGTACAAATTGAACATTGGTCCTTTTTCGGTACAAAAAAAGCTTAAGTTGTAGGTATTCCATTGAAAATATTCTTCGATAAGTGAGCTCATTTGCTCCTTCTTGGTTTTTTTCTTGGCATAACTCTTTGTATAATGTGCAAATTTTTCTTATATTAAGATTTTCTTTCCTCTGGACGACATTATCACATTCACTTTTGTTTTACACAAGGTCACAATATGTAACAGAGTATTTAAATAAAAATCACGATGAAATATAGCACGTGCCCACGCGACGATGTTGGACAGAGACTAAAAACGTTAGCCAGCAGAACCGACTAAGTGAGCTATTATCTGCTTTCGCTATTGAAGTGGAGCATCAAAATTTCATTACATGTAACATGCAAAACATAATAAACTCACTTAATTTATTTAGCCTGTCAATATAACGAAAGAAGTATTCTTGTATTAACAGTAAGAACCAAATAAAACCCAATGTATTGATTTGCCTGTAAATATAAAATAAAATGATTAATAATAGTTTTATGAGTAAAGGGAACAAAAGCTTTTATTTCGTTATCACTGTAATTTATTACTCATGTTGTTTAGTATGAGATTATATCACTTTTTGCTTAGGTATAAGTTTGAAGGAGAAAATGTTAGATAACTGCTTTACACAGACAAGAAAACCACAGTAAAGTCTTTCGCAGTTATACGGTTTTGCTACATAAAGAAAGCAGAAAAAACTAAGTATGCCTATGTATGTAACTATCTTTTTTTAAATTTTGACCTTATTCTGTTCTGTCAGAATACCCTCGATTTAAAGTTTATCCTAGCCCTGAAATGCCTTGTAGCTATTATACCAATGGAATATAAAATAAGGATGTTTCCTGGGTAGAAAAATGATAGTTCTATTTAGTCCGTCAGTGAGATTATTAAATAATATTGGACACGTATTTTTTGCTATAAAAAATCAATAAAAATTTACGAAGTTAAAACGCATCAAAGTTCAGGTTTGGGGGCTTGTGACGTCACTAAGGCAGTATAAAGTGTACTAGCGGCGTGACGTTTCACGATATTTCAACGCATTATATCGTCGTCACTGTATGTATACGTGTCAAAAGAAAATATACGTGTCCAATATTTTTATTCTACCTGACGGACAAAAAACTACCCTATTATACTAACTATACGTCCAGATTTCCATAAGATATGTGTTTATTTGGCTCCAAGTCAATCCCAATTTATCACTATTCAAAGTGACCCGTTTAATAAATCTGCTATTTCACAGGTACTTAAGCGACACAGTTTGATATTTGAATATTTTGGCAGAAATTGCTTGGCTGTAATATGTTTATTGATATTTTATCACAGTAAAGGTTTTACTCATTAATTAGGTGCCTTCATTAATAATGTGCCTACTTGAATTCATTAATTAGATACTCCGGATTCCCAACAGGAATACAAAAACATTATCAAGAGGGTGGCCAATTATTCAGTCCTGAATACATTGTGTTTGCATAACATTACACAATAGTTTACAACCCTTTCATTCACTAACTTCCTGCGAACACAGAAATCTGCGACGCTTCTGCGGGCTGCTGTAGAAACGGCATTGTCAAAACTTGCAATATAAAAAAATTGCTATGTATTTGGGAAAATAACCTGGCTAGTATATTCTTTAGTTTTTTGAAACAGTTACTTTAAACAAAAGTTTTGTGCTGCATTAGAATAACACATTTTAATCTTTTGATACAGATATATTTTGAATTTGAGTATTTATAGCAAATAATATGTCGAATCGAGAACTATACAACACATTATCCAGTTGCGTAGACCCTTGAGATCCAAAACTACATCAATTTCACAACACAATATCCACTAAGAATCAATTTGCGTATAGTTTAAATAGCTGCAGATCGAATATTATTAGATTCTGTAAACGCCTCTGTGAAAGTCGGGCAGCTATCCTAAGGGAAAGTGTCTCAAGAAAAAAATCTGTGTCCTAATTTAACACTTTCAACCAAATCCTTGTAAAAATGCTTGTATGTACGGCGAATGAAACATAACAAACATCCATACCATCATATAAAGGGTCTTTCAACAAGGATGGGTCGATGTTAAAATTGAATAAAACAAGATGTGTCTGAGATATTAACGAAATTTATTTTTTATTTAAAAGGCCCATTTATGCCATTATGGATGGAATATGACATTGTTCAGATGTCCGCCGCGGCTTCGTATGGTGGCACGAATCCGAGAGGTCCAATTTTTAATGACTCTGCTGCATAGATCCGGCTGAATCCGAGCGATGGCCTGCGTTATGTTGGCTTTCAGCGCAACGGTCGAATGTGGTTTATTGGCATAGACCTGCGACTTCAGAAAACCCCATAAGAAAAAGTCTAGCGGAACTCTAACTCTACCCTCAAACCGTTCATGCAGAATGTCGATTGTGTCGTTCGCTGTGTGGCAAGTAGCGCCATCTTGCTGGAACCACATGTAGTTCACGTCCATATTGTTCACTTCAAGCAAAAAAAAATTGTTTATCATTGATCTGTAGCGCTCGCTCGATCTAGGCAGCAGAGTCATTAAAAATTGGACCTCTCGGATTCGTGCCACCATACGAAGCCGCGGCGGACATTTGAACGATGTCCTATTCCATCCATAATGGCATAAATGGGCCTTTTAAATAAAAAATAAATTTCGTTAATATCTCACACACATCTTGTTTTATTCAATTTGTTGAAAGACCCTTTATTATATTTTTAGGTAGTAGATTCCGTGCTCTATGGCAAGTATTTCCTATCTTCCTGAATAGTGAGACCAACATAAGGGCTGGGTTACAAAGTTGTATTGTTCCATCTAGTTCTGTCAACTACAAACTATTCTCCGATTGTAGAGACAGGCCTTAAAAGGGACTTGCTAAGACGCATTGTTATTTGATTGGCCCTTATCTATAGGAACACTTTTATTTTGTTTCAGTGTGAGCTTCGTTGTAAAAAATGAGACATTCTAGAACTTACCTTCCTCATTCTACCTTACCATATTTACCTACTTTATCTATACTAATACTAATACTAATATACTAATACTAATACTAATAATCTATACTAATATTATAAAGAGGAAAGATTTTTTTGTTTGTTTGTTTGTTTGTTTGTTTGTTTGTACCGAATAGGCTCCGAAACTACTGGACCGATGTAAAAAATTCTTTCACCAATAGAAAGCTACGTTATTCCTGAGTAACATAGGCTATTTATTAATCCCGAAAACGGGTCCTGTGGGGTGGCCCACGGGAGCGAAGCTCACTCACTTACCATCAACGCACAGGCCAAACGGCTGAAGCTTCAATCATGAAACTTGGCACTTAGGTTCTTTTGGTAGTGTAGGTGAGCACTAAGAAAGGATTTTTGGAAATTCCACCCCTAAGGGCGTGAAATAGGGGATGAAAGTTTGTATGAAAATCCGTCAGTTTTAAAGTCAGGATCTTCATATTTTGGGTTTAGGCTGAAGATTAAAAAATGACTTACACGTGTCTCAGCGATTTTGAAAATTCCACCCCCATGAGGGTGAAAAGGGGGATGAAGTTATGGGAATAATTAAATCGTCTAAAGACTTGAAATTTTGCACATAGATACTTTATACTGTGCAGGCATCCACTAAGAAAGGATTTTTGTGAATTCCACCCCTAAGGGGGTGAAATAGGGGATGAAAGTTTGTATGAAAGTCGGTCAGTTTTGAAGTTAGGATCTTCGAATTTTACCTACCCTACCCTACCTACCCTACCTACCCTACCTACCCTACCCTACCTAGCCTACCCTACCTACCCTACCCTACCTACCCTACCCTACCTAGCCTACCCTACCTACCCTACCTACCCTACCCTACCTACCCTACCCTACCTACCCTACCCTACCTACCCTACCCTACCTACCCTACCCTACCTACCCTACCCTACCTACCCTACCCTACCTACCCTACCCTACCTACCCTACCCTACCTACCCTACCCTACCTACCCTACCCTACCTACCCTACCCTACCTACCCTACCCTACCTACCCTACCCTACCTACCCTACCCTACCTACCCTACCCTACCTACCCTACCCTACCTACCCTACCCTACCTACCCTACCCTACCTACCCTACCCTACCTACCCTACCCTACCTACCCTACCCTACCTACCCTACCCTACCTACCCTACCCTACCTACCCTACCCTACCTACCCTACCCTACCTACCCTACCCTACCTACCCTACCCTACCTACCCTACCCTACCTACCCTACCCTACCTACCCTACCCTACCTACCCTACCCTACCTACCCTACCCTACCTACCCTACCCTACCTACCCTACCCTACCTACCCTACCCTACCTACCCTACCCTACCTACCCTACCCTACCTACCCTACCCTACCTACCCTACCCTACCTACCCTACCCTACCTACCCTACCCTACCTACCCTACCCTACCTACCCTACCCTACCTACCCTACCCTACCTACCCTACCCTACCTACCCTACCCTACCTACCCTACCCTACCTACCCTACCCTACCTACCCTACCCTACCTACCCTACCCTACCTACCCTACCCTACCTACCCTACCCTACCTACCCTACCCTACCTACCCTACCCTACCTACCCTACCCTACCTACCCTACCCTACCTACCCTACCCTACCTACCCTACCCTACCTACCCTACCCTACCTACCCTACCCTACCTACCCTACCCTACCTACCCTAGCCCTCGCCCATGTTCAGGGTTGGGGCGTCCGAAATAAGCTGAGGTTTGCACCGCACAAAACCTGTGCGATGACCATAACCAATAAGCTTAAGTACGACACTCCAATACTGAGCATGGCCGGGGTCGGCATCGGTATGGTCAAGAAAATGAAATTGCTGGGTCTAACCATAGACGAAAAGCTCACTTTTAATGAGCATGCCGCGAACGTCTGCAAGAGGGCAGCTAACGTATACAAGCGGCTGTCCCGAGCGGCAAAGGTGAGCTGGGGATTAAACACACAAGTAATACACACAATTTACACGGCAACGATTGAGCCCATAGTGACATACGCAGCCGCCGCCTGGGCACCCGCTGCAAAGAAGTTGGGTATACGGAAGAAGTTAGGCTCTGTTCAACGAGGATTCGCTCAGAAGCTCTGCAAATCTTACCGTACTGTCTCTCTGAACTCGGCACTGGCACTGTCTGGGATACTACCTCTAGACCTGCGCATACAAGAGGCAGCCGACCTGTATAAAGCGAGGAGAGGGTCATCCCGGTTTGTGCCAGGAGATAGGGAGATCGAGAGTGCGGTAAGGTTTGCAGAAGCCCCTCATCCAGCTACACAAACGCCCCTGGAGTTCATGTGCCTGGCAGACCAAGAGTTACTAGACAGTAACAATGTGCAGGCGGTGCGAATATTCACCGACGGCAGCAAGATTGAGGGGAAGGTCGGAGCCGCATTATCCATTTGGGATAATGAGGGCGAAATCCGGAACCTCAAGCTTAGTCTTGCCGCGTACTGCACAGTCTACCAGGCGGAACTCCTGGCCATTTGCAAGGCGACAGAAGTGATCCTCGCGCGGCAAGAGGCGAGCTATGGTTTGTACAGCGACTCAATGTCCGCATTGCAGACGCTTGCAAACCATGGCTCGCTCCATCCCCTGGCAGTTCGCGCGCGCGCAAACCTGGTTCACGCCCTGTGCCAGAACAAAGCTGTGACTTTGTTCTGGATCAAGGCTCACGCGGGCCTGCCGGGGAATGAGCGAGCGGACGAGTTGGCTAAGGAAGCAGCATTGTCGTTACGGAGGAAGCCGGACTACGACCAGTGTCCGGTTTCATTTATCAAGCGACAGATCCGTTTGGAATCGCTTGATGAATGGAATCGAAGATATGTGTCGGGCGAGACTGCTTCGGTGACGAAAATGTTTCTTCCGGATGCAATAGCGGCTTTCCGTATCGTACAACAGGTGCGGCCCGAAGGCGTCCTCACGCAAGTTTTGTCGGGGCACGGTGGGTTCTCTGAATACTTGAATCGCTTCAAGTGTAAGGATAGCCCATCGTGCGTCTGCGATCCAGGCGTGGCAGAGACTGTTCAGCACATACTTGTAGAATGCCCGTTATTTATCAGGGAGCGCTACCAACTTGAATGTGAGCTGGACAGGAAAATAACGAGGGAGAGCCTGCATGGGCTCATGGACAAGAAATATAGGGAAAGATTCTTGGAATACTGTATTAGAGTAGCCACTGCGGTTATACATCGAAATAAAACCTGAGGTGCACCGTGCTTCATTAGTATTATGTATGATATTTAAATGCAAGCACGGAATGCAGCCTGGACATGTGTAACCGGCAGTATTTCATGTTAGTACCTAAGTTTTTAGACTGTGTAAGATTACTGTGATATTTTTGATAACTGTGCTTGTGTTTTTGATCCCAAATCGTAATACGATAACTGTACAAATTTTTACTGTGATAAATCGCACCATGTATACCTGAGATAAACAGCACTTTTCGCACAAATTGTCATAATAGCACCTTTTGCTCATTGTAAATAGCACCTCTGCACATTATTGTATTTCTACTATTTTTATAAGAAATAAATCATGCCCATAGAATAGATTAAATAAAAGTGGGCGTCCTACCCACAGAATGTAAGATGATGAATGCAAGAAAGAAATAGTATGAAGAATGAAAGTACGAGAGGCATAAAAGATTGACCGGAATGACTGAGGTTGAGCACATAAGGCGCCAATATCGTTGGCGGGGATTAGTGTTAAGAAAAAAAAAAAAAAAAAAAAAAAAAAACCCTACCTACCCTACCCTACCTACCCTACCCTACCTACCCTACCCTACCTACCCTACCCTACCTACCCTACCCTACCTACCCTACCCTACCTACCCTACCCTACCTACCCTACCCTACCTACCCTACCTACCCTACCTACCCTACCTACCCTACCCTACCTACCCTACCCTACCTACCCTACCCTACCTACCCTACCCTACCTACCCTACCCTACCTACCCTACCCTACCTACCCTACCCTACCTACCCTACCCTACCTACCCTACCCTACCTACCCTACCCTACCTACCCTACCCTACCTACCCTACCCTACCTACCCTATCCTACCTAAGTCTCTCGCGATCCCCCGCCCTCGCTAGTTCAGTTTTAAGCGACTCCGCGCTCAAAAAATCGGAAAAATCGGAAACTTATCGCAGTTTTCAGTGAGTGATAGCTCAAAGTGTTCGGGCTAGTGAGTGCTGTATGCGCGCACCAAGAGAAGTCATCGGACTCCACTTTTGGGATTTTTCCTGGGTAAAAGAAGAAAAAATTCAGAAAGTATTTTTCATAAACCCTTAAACGCTGTTGAATTCTGAGTGGTGAGTCCCTGATTTTTTGGAGTGCTGGGCTGCGTCCTCGCTGCCCGCACATTCTGAGGTGTCCTCAAGATTTTTCCGGTGCAACACCGGAGACCTGCAGGCGAAAGAAGAAATACCACCCTTCTTCCAAGACTTCGCCTGGGGGCGAGAGACAAATATTGGTTTTGCCCACCTCTGGGCCATCGACGAGTCGTGAAGTTTCCGACAACAAAACTTTTCAGTAATGTGTGACTAAGTTTTTACAGTGCAGTTCTGCAACATAACCTCAAAGTGTTTTTTCGCTAGTGATTAGCTCGAAAGATAAAGCGAACACATACCTTTTTTATCACGGGATACCAACCCTCTGTGCGGCCCTCAGCTATATTCTGACTTTCAGATTTTTAAGTGAAAAACTCGAGAGCGTAATCACACATCAGTGAGACCACGTTTTCGCTACTTAACCTCAAATAAAAAACGTGGTCCAACAATCCTGATGTGAAAATTTTCTGAGGAGTGTTATAGACATACCTGCCTGTTCCGAGCTGACTATAGAGCTGACTATAGAACAGCTCCATAAAATCCTCAGCAGTAAACATCGAGGGAACTCCTCAACCCCTGGCCTGACGTCACCCGAGTTTGGACTTGTGCTGGACACCCCCTCCCCACTTCCTCAAATACCTACCCCCCCCCCAACTTTTAATCCCCCACCCTTCCCCCCCTCACCCCCTCCAAACTTTGGATTTTACCCCCCCCCCCCTACCCCCCTCAAATCACCTTACCCCCCTCGGGTTATCTCAGTCAAAAATAGTGGTGGACCGCCCAAGTTGGGGTCCATAGTGACCGGCTTGAGGAACCCTATTTTTTGGCCCCAATAGATTCCGTCCCACAAAAATCCCTCCCCCCCTCCCCTCTCGCCTTCACCCCCATCAATCTTTGGATTTTCCCCCCCCAACCCCCCTCAAATTACCTTACCCCCCTCGGGTTATCTCGGCCAAAAATAGAGGTAGACCATCCAGGTTGGGTCCAAAGGGACCGGCTTGAGGAGCTCTATCTTTTGGCCCCAACAGAAACCCCCCCGTACCCTTAATTTATTTCCGCACCCCCCTCGTCCTATCTCGGCCCAGATCAGGGCTGGACCAACCGAGCTTGGACTCATTTTAACCAGCTTGACGAGCCCGATCGACTGGCCGCAGCAGATATCTTCTCATCTGCACCAGCTCAGCCAGGAACACAAAAACTTCCCCAAGCTCGGTCGACAGCAGTTCCCGAGCACCACCAGACTTGATATTTGTGTTATTTTTAAGGACATATAGCAGCATTATTGTGCTGCTATACTTAGGCTAAGACATTGTTAAGCGTTATTCGCTTAACAATTTATTGTGAAAAACTTTTTTGACTGACGTATTAGTAGTACCTTTTGCTACTATACTTAAATTAAGACACATTAGCATTTTATTGCAAATTTAAGTTTTAATATTTTAGAGTAGGACATATAGTAGTACTATTGTACTACTATACTATAGTTTTAATTAGTAAATTTAAACTTTGTTGACCAGTACCCTGATTGTGAAGGGGAACATCAACACTGACACACGAAGCGGGGTATCTTTTACAATACTCCCTTCTCACTTTAATTTTACACATAATTGGGGTGCCTTTTACACCACCCCTCTTAGACACGACACTAATCCCCACAACCTATACAAGTCAGGATGAGCGGAATGCCTGGTGTGCGTACGCCTACTCAGCACCCGGCAACAATAAAAACACTAGAAAAAAGCCCACAGAAGACACCCGATGTAGCGGGGCCTTCGACGCAGTGCGTTAGGAAGAGCGTGGGTGAATGGGAGGCGGGCAAAACGATAACCAAAAGAACACCCCTGAAAAAGCCAGTCCAAACACCACCAGCGACGGCAAGGGGAGCTATATTTTTTGAGGTGGGAAGCCCGCCCATCCAGAAAAGTAAAGTTGCCGAGGCAAGAAATTGCTCCAATAAAATAAAGTCGCTAATGACAACTTCCAAAACGACTAAAAATGAAATTAAGGCTGAGGTAAAGGCACAAGCGGACAGACTATACCAGCTCGTGAAAGAGCTGGAAAATGCTAGACAACCCCCAACCGTAAAGACAATGGCGACGACCGGGACCCAGGAGGCGCAAAAGACCGACGAAGCCTCCAACCCTCCTCCAGTGGCCATCAGAGAGGTAGAATCCCTAACAAAGGCCCTGGAGGAGCACAGTCGAAACTTGGCCGTGAACAGCGAAAAAATGGACAGGCTGAAGGAGGCACTACAAACTGGCCAAGAGCATATGGAGAAGCTCACCTATGCCAGTGTAGCGGCAAGTCGGCCTGCCATTCAAACGCCGAAACTAACAGCACTGCACTCGATCGTAGTGACGGCCAAGGATGAGGAGGAATCCGGTGAGCAAGTCCTGGACAGAATCCGGAAGGTGGTGAACGCCAAGGAAGGGGGTATCCAAGTGGAAAAGGTGCGTAAGGCTAAAGACAGAAAGATAATAATGGGCTGTCGCACAGAGGAAGAAAGGCGTAAACTAAGAGAAAGGCTTAGCAAAGCACCTGAGCTGGAGACCCAGAACATAAAAAATAAAAATCCACAAATTCTGGTGAGGAATGTTATGCAGTTCAATAGCAACGAAGAAATTATAAAAGCCATAAAGAATCAGAACAACCACGTCTTCAAAGACCTAAAGGAAGAACAGAAGACAGTGGAAATTCTTTACAGGAAGCGACACAGGAACCCGCACATGTGCCACCTAGTGTTGAGGGTCGCCACAGAGGTCTGGCGACGCATGCTCGAGAGCGGATCTTTGCACGTGGAATTTCAGCGGGTTTGGGTCGAAGACCAGTCCCCGCTCGTCCAGTGCTCGCTCTGCCTCGGGTATGGGCATAGCCGACGCACCTGCACGGAGACCGTTGCAAAGTGCAGCCACTGTGGCGGACCTCACATGAGGACGGAGTGCGCGGACTGGAGTGCTGGTCTACCACCAAACTGCTGTAACTGCATGCGTGCCAAAAGTGAAAACACGCACCATCACGCCTTCAGCTCAGAATGCACAGTAAGAAGAAGATGGGACGCAATAGCCCGCTCATCCATAGCGTACTGCTAAGGGCACCCCGGAGACTCCTGCCCAACGAACAGCAAGACCATACCGCGTGGCCCAAGCGAATTTACAGCGTAAGGAGCTGGCTACCACCGAACTCTTTCTAGAGGCCAGCAAAAGAAAGATCTCGTGGGCACTGATTCAGGAGCCATATGTGGGAGGAGCACGAAGTATGAAGAGCTACCGTGGAGCGAGAATCTACCAGTGCGAGGTCGATGGAAGTGGGAGGGTTAAGGCGGCGATAGCCGTCTTTGATCATGACTTGGACGTCATACCCTACCCGAAACTCACCACAAACAACATCGTTGTGGTGGGGATCCGGACCAAAGCCTGGGAAATCGCAGTAGTCTCCTATTACTTCGAGCCAGACCAACCCATAGGGCCATACCTGGACCAGATGACCCGGATTCATACGGAAGTGACCACCGGTAGGTTGCTGATAGGTGGCGACGCAAATGCGAAAAGTGCCTGGTGGGGCAGCATCAAAGAAGATCCCAGGGGAGAGGAAATGTCCGCTACCCTGGACGAAATGGAGCTTCAGGTGCTGAACACTGGTGACGCTCCCACCTTTGACACCGTCAGAGGTGGTAGAGCGTACAAAAGCCACGTGGACGTCACGGCATGTTCGCTCGACCTTTTTGACCTGGTGGACGGCTGGCGGGTCGACACAGGAGCAACATCCTCGGACCACAACACGATATTTTTTAATGTTAATATAAAAAAAGAGAAAGGTATACACATCCAAAGAACCACAAGAAAGTATAATACTCGGAAAGCTAATTGGGAAGCATTCGAAACCAAACTGTGGGAAATGAAAATTGGGCATAACATAAATTTAGAAAGGATAGAAGAGATTAACAGCAAAGAAAATTTAGAGAATGTAGTAAATAAATATATAAAGGCTATTACAGAAGCATGTAATGAGGCTATCCCAAAAATAAATATTAAAAACAAACTTACCTGTCCGTGGTGGTCCGAGGAGCTCACTGTGAAGAAGAGGGATGTGATGACAAAAAAGAACCGCATCCGCAATGCCGCGCCGGTCCGGCGAGCGAGGGTCGTTGGCGAGTACCTGAAGGCAAAAGAAGAGTACGAGATGCAGGCAAAGAGTGCCCAAATCGCCAGTTGGAAGGAGTTTTGCCGGAGGCAGGATCGTGAGGGAGTTTGGGAGAGTTTCTACAGGATCATTCGTAGGACCACTAAAAGGCAAGAAGAACTGACCCTATGCAGCGATGGCGCATTCCTCAATCCGAGTGAATCGGCCGCCCTACTAGCGGATACGTTCTACCCCGAAGACAGAGTAGACCAGGATAACGCTGACCACAGGCGAATAAGAGAAGCAGCCAGCCGAGTAAATGAATGGGCTCATGATGAACATCATGATCCCCCATTTACGACGCTGGAGCTGAAGTCCGCTGTGACGGGTTTCAATCCCAAAAAGGCACCAGGAGGGGATGGACTGACTTCTGATATCTGCAGTCGAGCGATCCACCAGGACCCGGACGCTTTCCTTGCCCTATACAACAAGTGCCTTGAATTGGCACACTTCCCTACCACCTGGAAGGAGGCTACAGTCGTAGTCCTCAGAAAGCCGGGCAAGGACAGCTATACCACCCCCAAGGCATATAGACCAATAGGTCTGTTGCCTGTTCTGGGGAAGGTCCTGGAGAGGATGGTCGTAGCGCGTCTAAAATATCAGCTTGTACCGCGTTTTAGTACTCGTCAGTTTGGCTTCATGCCCCAGAGGAGCACCGAGGATGCCCTCTATACGCTAATGGAACACGTACAGGACAAGTTGAGGCTGAAGAAGCTAATTGTCCTGGTGTCATTGGATATAGAGGGCGCCTTCGATAGCGCCTGGTGGCCAGCCATAAAGGTCAGACTGGCTGAGGAAAAGTGCCCAGTCAACATCAGAAGGCTGGTAGACAGCTATCTCGATGGTAGGAAGGTCAGGGTTCGGTATGCCGGGGAGGAATGCACTAGAGAGACAAGCAAGGGCTGCGTTCAGGGGTCTATCGGAGGTCCAATCCTGTGGAACCTCGTTCTCGACCCACTACTGCAGGACCTAGAGCAGCGTGGAATTTTCGTGCAGGCGTTCGCGGATGATATAGTCTTGGTCGTGGATGGGGACACGGCGACTGAAGTCTCGAGATCTGCCAATGCAGCCCTCGCCCATGTTCATGATTGGGGCGTCCAAAATAAGCTGAGGTTTGCACCGCACAAAACCTGTGCGATGACCATAACCAATAAGCTTAAGTACGACACTCCAATACTGAGCATGGCCGGGGTCGACATCGGTATGGTTAAGAAAATGAAGTTGCTGGGTCTAACCATAGACAATAAGCTCACTTTTAATGAGCATGCCGCGAACGTCTGCAAGAGGGCAGCTGACGTATACAAGCGGCTGTCCCGAGCGGCAAAGGTGAGCTGGGGATTAAACACACAAGTAATACACACAATTTACACGGCAACGATTAAGCCCATAGTGACATACGCAGCCGCCGCCTGGGCACCCGCTGCAAAGAAGTTGGGTATACGGAAGAAGTTAGGCTCTGTTCAACGAGGATTCGCTCAGAAGCTCTGCAAATCTTACCGTACTGTCTCTCTAAACTCGGCGCTGGCACTGTCTGGGATACTACCTCTAGACCTGCGCATACAAGAGGCAGCCGACTTGTATAAAGCGAGGAGAGGGTCATCCCAGGTTTTGCCGGGAGATAGGGAGATCGAGAGTGCGGTAGGGTTTGCAGAAGCCCCTCATCCAGCTACACAAACGCCCCTGGAGTTCATGTGCCTGGCAGACCAAGAGTTACTAGACAGTAACAATGTGCAGGCGGTGCGAATATTCACCGACGGCAGCAAGATTGAGGGGAAGGTCGGAGCCGCATTATCCATTTGGGATAATGAGGGCGAAATCCGGAACCTCAAGCTTAGCCTTGCCGCGTACTGCACAGTCTACCAGGCGGAACTCCTGGCCATTTGCAAGGCGACAGAAGTGATCCTCGCGCGGCAAGAGGCGAGCTATGGTTTGTACAGCGACTCAATGTCCGCATTGCAGACGCTTGCAAACCATGGCTCACTCCATCCCCTGGCAGTTCGCGCGCGCGCAAACCTGGCTCACGCCCTGTGCCAGAACAAAGCTGTGACTTTGTTCTGGATCAAGGCCCACGCGGGCCTGCCGGGGAATGAGCGAGCGGACGAGTTGGCTAAGGAAGCAGCATTGTCGTCACGGAGGAAGCCGGACTACGACCAGTGTCCGGTTTCATTTATCAAGCGACAGATCCGTTTGGAATCGCTTGATGAATGGAATCGAAGATATGTGTCGGGCGAGACTGCTTCGGTGACGAAAATGTTTCTTCCGGATGCAATAGCGGCTTTCCGTATCGTACAACAGGTGCGGCCCGAAGGCGTCCTCACGCAAGTTTTGACGGGGCACGGTGGGTTCTCTGAATACTTGAATCGCTTCAAGTGTAAGGATAGCCCATCGTGCGTCTGCGATCCAGGCGTGGCAGAGACTGTCCAGCACATACTTGTAGAATGCCCGTTATTTATCAGGGAGCGCTACCAACTTGAATGTGAGCTGGACAGGAAAATAACGAGGGAGAGCCTGCATGGGCTCATGGACAAAAAGACAAGGGAAAAGTTTCTGGAGTACTGCATTAGAGTAGCCACTGCGGTTATACATAGGAATAAAACCTGAAGCGCACCGTGCTTTATTAGTATTTTGTATGATATTTAAATGTAAGCACGGAATGCAGCACAGGCACGTGTAGCCGGCAGTACTTCGTGTTAGTACCTAAGTTAATAAACTGTGTAATATAACTGTGATAATTTTGATAACTGTGCTTGTGTTTTTATCCCTAATTATAATATGATATTGTATACATATTTCTGTGATAAACCGCTCACTGTATGTATACCTGTGATAAACAGCATTGTTTGCTCAAACTGAAATAAATAGCAACTTTAGCTCAAATTGTATTGATAGCACCTTTTGCACATCGTTAATAGCACCTCTGCACACTTGTATTTTACCTATTTTTATAAGAAATAAATTATGCCCTTAGATCAGATTAATAAAAGTGGGACTTTTACCCACAGAATGCAAGATGATGAATGCAAGAAAGAGTTAGTATGAGGAATGAAAGTACGAGAGGCATAAAAGATTGACCGGAATGACAGAGGTTAAGCACATAAGGCACCAATATCGTTGGTGGGGATTAGTGTTAAGAAAAAAAACCCTACCCTACCTACCCTACCCTACCTACCCTACCCTACCTACCCTACCCTACCTACCCTACCCTACCTACGCTACTCTACCTACATACCTACCCTACCAGTGTAGGTAAGGTACCAATTTTTTTTCCCTTTATTTTTTTTTCATAAGATCCTTCTAACAATAACAATCACAACAAAAAAAGAATGAGCGAAATTGGATCAAAATTGAAATAAGCATAAAATGAAATGCTATCATGGATGGTATTAAATGAAAATTATTTTGTATGAATCATATTGAAACAATCCAAACCATCCATTGGTTTTTCACCGCAGATTCGATTGTTGTAAAATGGTCGTAATAAGGTCTACATCTCTTTCGGGTATCTCTGAACTTGTGCTTTGGCTTTCTTTGTGCATGGAGCCCACGTCATCGTATTGATTATCAGTGCTGGGCTTGCTAATCATCTCTTTTATAATTTGTCCCCGAAATTCTAAAATACTTTCTTTTTTTTTTCCTTTCCAAATTTTTGGTGAATAACCCAAGCATTTACTAACATTGTGCCACAGACAATCTCAATGATCAGCTTGCGGTACCACTTTAGGGTTTTCTAAGGCTGGTATAGTACGACGCCGTCTGATCAGAAATATCTACCCCCTTTTTCGCATTATTATAATCCAAAACAAGAGAGAGAAAGCATAATTCCTGTCCGTGTCTACCGGTGACGCACCCCGTCCGGGCAAGACTTTTGGTTCATGGGGCGGTGATGTACCACCGGTGGCCAAATAAAGATTTGCGCCGTAGGATACCTACTCATGAGGTGCCAGTCTGAACGTGTTCATAAGGCTCAAGGACAAACTCTGACGTATGCTGGTGTAGATTTGAGGGAGAATTGCTTTTGCCATGGACAGTTATATGTAACGTGTTCACGTGTTAGCTCATCAAATAGTCTGGTGATATTGGCGTGGACATGCAAAATGGTTTAAAATGTTGTTTATAAGGAAATACTTTAATTTAATTACTTACTTATGCGTATGATTACTTATTATTAGTCATGGATAAACACAGAAATAGTGAAGGGATAGGGACGGGACAAAGATAGAGCGTATTGATGATAAAGTAGGTAAGTATAAGTCTGTCCTAAGAAACACTTTCGCATTACATTATTTTTTACTTTTTCTCTACATAATGTTAAAATATGATAAGGAGAAGCATGTAGTCTACGCATAATAATATTTGATAACATCGCCAAACAAGAAAGCTTGTTTTGCCTCAATAAAAACATTGACAGACTTAATTTGTATCAAAAATTTTATTTTGTGGAAAAAATTGGTACCTTAGAGAAATTGCCTACTAATATGGTAGTCGCAAAGGATTGGCGGGCTACGTGGACTGATTCTAAATCTTTTTAAGATAGATAAGTAAAATATTGGAATTTTTCTTGTAGACAAATTTAGTATTGGTTTTATTATTTATTTCGTGGTTCTACCATGTTTATCAAAGATGTAGGTCGAGATTTTCCTCATTTTTTGTAAAAGGGATTTTTCCTCTGAAAAAAATTTTTCTAGTAACGAATAATAAATTTTGACTGGGACACGACGTAATAGCAACAAACACATAATAGAAAAGCAAAAAAAACACAATAAATAAAATTGCACGAATCATTCATACCGAAAAGATTCAACAAACTCAGCATTTGCAGAGCGTTAGATACCCAGCGCTGGTTTCCAGTTGGTACCTGAGAGTCGTTAAAGTCGTAACTCGGTGGTATTTTTAATTTAATTCCATGAACTAATTCCTCCTAGCCCGTTCCATCATCGAACGGTGATGAAAGACGTAGAGCGATGCATCATCGGTACATGGTGGACATCCCACCCATACGCACCAAACGTTAACGTTACGTTACGTTTTCAGAATACTTTTATTATGCGCACAGCATAAGAGTGGAATTCCCTGCCGGAGTCTATATTTCCTGATAGCTACAACCTGGGAGTCTTTAAGTCAAGAGTAAATAGGTTTCTTCTAGGCAAGCGTGCTTCATCGTCGATCACATCATTGCTTACCAACAGGTGAGATAGTGATCAAGTGCAAACCTATCAATACTAAAAAATAACTGTGCATTCCGTGTGTTTTATTTTATGCCTTATACAAGAAACTTGCATCATGTAAATGGAGCTTTTATTTTCCAGTCTAACCAGATGATACATTGAAAAACACTGTGAAACGGTTCCGAAACCAGAACTTCAAGAAAAAGTCAACATCCTATCAAAGCATACGATTTAAAAAAAACTGGCCCAGTACAAGTCGGACTCGCGCACGAAGGGTTCCGTACCATTATCGCAAAAAAATGGCAAAAAAAATCACGTTTGTTGTATGGGAGCCCCACTTAAATATTTATTTTATTCTGTTTTTAGTATTTGTTGTTACAGCGGCAACAGAAATACATCATTTGTGAAAATGTCACCCGTGCCGAACCGTGATATCTAGACATATCACGGTTCATGAGATACAGCCTAGTGACAGACAGACAGACGGACCGCGGAGTCTTAGTAATAGGGTGCCGTTTTTACCCTTTGGCTTGTACTATTATTTATTCTGTACCTTTGGGTACGGAACCCTAAAAAGTAAACATCCTATTAGCGCCAATGGTTTAAATAAAAAAGAAATTGTTTGGGGTCACGCAGGCCATCCTTTACATTTTAACAGAATATCTTATTGTCTTAGAGCACTCTTTTGCTGGTCTATCAAAACTAATGTTATAACTAAGACATAAGACTTTTTGTTTTGTTTGTACGAGGCAATATCTGAAAGTACTGGGGTATGGCCATAAGCTCTTAGAGTAAGGTTATTTTGAGTGTGCGTAAGGGCCAGATGTATACAAGCCATATACATCTGTCTATTGCACACACTCAAAATAACTCGGTTTATAGTTCTCGCCAAACTTCTTGGCCGCCCTGAAGTTGACTACAAAGGCTGCGCAGTAGTAAATCTCATACAAAAACAGCACCGTTTCGTGTCTCGCGCATGTGGTAAATCAACTTCAAGGCGGCCAAGAAGTTTGGCGAGGACTATACCAAAAACCTCTTCCACTGATGGGTGTTGACAGCTGTGGCAGGCAATACTGATTGGTCTCGCTCACGAGATTCACTTTTGCTCATTTATTTTATTCGAATTTTATCATTCCTTTGACGTTTGTTCGATTCATTCTTCTTACAATGGCGAATTATAGAACAGGTCACGAATTAACCATTACTTTATTTAACAGCCCACCCGAAATCTCCAGCCATCCATTTGGTTATCCACTGCTTAACAATAGGAAACTACACTTTATGTATGCCATGGGAATATTTTAAGTGGCCCGAAAAAATGCACGCTTCCTGTGGGCTAGGTTCTACAGGAGCGAAGCCGTGGGCAAATCTAAAGCGCAGGCCACATAGAAATGGCGTCGGGTGCGGACATAGCATGGGCGGCTTCCTATTCCATTCAAATTTCATACAAAATGCATGGAAATAAAGCGCAATAAAGGACACAAGGTATTTCGGCGCCCGCGCCTGATCTAATTGCGCTTTAATTCCATGCATTTTGTATGAAATTTGAATGGAATAAGAAGCCGCCCATGCATTGTCGCGCCCGACGCCATTTCTTTGTGGCCTGCGCCTAAAAGCAAAAGAAAATGTCACAAATATCAAGAAAAAAATTTTCGCCGTGTTGTCAAAATTCACCTTCTGCTTCATGGAACTTAATCATAACTAGCAAAATCTGAGCGAACTATAGGTTCCTACACCTCTGTCTACAGTTTAAATGATAATCTATGTCACCCTCAGTCCCAAAAAAAACCTTATTAAAAATGTAAGTTGTCTTCTTGACATAACATCAAAATAGATCAACAAACAGATGACCTCGACCAAACAACTTAGTTTTTAGTCCAACATCATATTAGGTGCTTGACACAATTGATCTCAGAACTGTGGAAGTGCAAAGTTTGGAGTTTAAGTTAGTTGATACAGATGTTGACACAAACATAGCTCCGGGTTGTTTCGAGTTTTGAAGATGTATTTCTCATTTTATTGTTTTCGAGGATATAGACAACTGTATCGCATTTCACATAACTACGTGTGTAAAGACTTTTTCAAGAAAGTCTTTATTTCCTTTAACATTATATTGCTATATTGTGCTAAAGGAAATAAAGACTGCGTATTCTTCGCAGGGTAAGGCAGAAACTACCGATTGTAAGTACATCCACTTTTCATTTGTTATGTTTAATTTACGTATCATTGCAGTATAGGCCGAGCCATCAATTATACACAACTCTATTACTCCAAGCTGCTTTACGAAATTCTTGTTTTTATTTGGAAATCTGAATTATCCCACCCCTGGGCTAAGGCTTACCGCCGTTTCTTCTTGAATAATAAATTTCATAACACTGCCCAACCTACAAATCTAACCTACGCCCCCTTGCTTCCCCCCGGGCAAGGTACCCACCGTTACCTGCATTGTCGAGGCGGGGGGGCTCAGTAGCCGTGGCTTGGTCACCCACGGTGAAGCGAAGAGGAACCCGAGGAAGAGCCACTCGTCAGGAGTTTGGTCGATTGACGACGACTAACGCCAGCGACCTTCAGGGAACAAAATGCGTACTTGTTTAACATTCGCGTGACCCAAAATTTTGTAGTTTTTTGTACTTTCCTTATTATGCTAGGACTTTAATAAAAAGCCTCAGATCAAAATGTAGATAATTAAATTGTCTTTGAGATGGTGTCGATTTCATTAAAATACGCCCAGCGGTTTTGGTGCGATTGTCTTGTTTTTGACCGTTTTAGACATAACTTTACAAATTAATTACACTATGTTATACGAATAAAACTCAAAATGTTCTCAGATCAAATTATTTAAAAAATGGTGTAATGTAAAATCATATGAATTTTGTCCAAAAAAATACGACTAGATGTTTAGACGTGATTCTCATTTTAAAATCAGCTACTCAAGCGTATCTGTACCTTAAGCCGATGACGTAGCGGCCAATAAGTAGGTTGTGGTGCCGTTTGGTAACAGAGGCGAGATCGCAAATGAGGCGGGCTGCGATGTCGTATGGAGCTTACAAGAACCTCCCATACGATATCGCGGCTGAGGGTTGGAGGCCACGGCGGGAGAGGAGTGCTGATATTAAAAGTGGTAGGTGGTCAGACCCGTCACAGGGGGACCAAGGGTGCCATACACAGGGCCGTCTGGCGCGCATGTGCTGGTTTGGTACCTGGGGTGGTCACGGCGTGCAATGTGTACTGCTGCGCCGGTGATGGGGGGTACTCCCCAGAGGAGGGTCGGTGACAGACATCCGCGGTGAATTCGCGATGAGTGCTACCGCGTGCCCATGTTCGCGCCATAAACGGCACAGGAAGACCCCGTGGAGTTTTAGTGGGTTGGATTCTCACATAACTGCGCTATCTTCCCGTGGTGGCGCAGTATGCATGAGTATTTCTCAACACTACCATATTGCTTAGCAGTAGCGTTTGCTAAAACAAGACCAACCAGTATTTTCAAGTTTTCACTACAAACTCATTTCTAAGCTCCTGTCATCCTAATTCTTCATTAATTTAATTAGGCCAATAAATTAAATTAGACTAGAATACGGCGATAAATAATAGAATTAAAAGTCGAGAAGCAAAATATCATCAAAAGTTTGTAACAGAAAATTATTTTGGAGAAGACACAGGGTGGTGCAAGTTTTGATTAATTTTTGTGAAATATTGCCGAGATAGATAATATTTGTGAAGAATTGATAAAATTCGTGATTCTAATTAAAGTTATTAGGAATAACAAATTAAAAAAAAAATGCACGTAGATTAAAAATTGAGTTTTGGCAGCTTAGTTAAAGGTCGAAAACTGATTGTATACCGACCAATCGTTGAATGCCTTTTGTTTATTTTTGGGACAAATACAATTGTTGTACATCAAAGAATTAAAAAAATAGTTCTTTATAGACGAAAAAACGTTTAACTCATACTAAAGTCCACGAAAAGACATTAAAAGGATAACGGAAGAAATAACCTAACCCTCCTTTGGTCGGGTAAAAACCGAATCGACAAATCTGAAATAAGCAGATCCAAAAATCAACCATGAACTTGCGAAGCCATTGTTTTAAATGTCGATTGTGATAGCGTGAAAATATCAAAATCTATTAAATGTGAGTTATTTAAAGGTTTTTTAATATCGGTGGTTATTTTAATATAAGGCATCATTTTGTTATACATCGCGAAGTATAGAATATTATAGACGAGGTGCGTGCACCTCTGCTGTAGGCTACTATGTTCTAGAAAAATGCAAATTTCCAGTGGCATAAGCCACGGGTGAGAGACCCCGGGAAAATGGTAGTTAATTCATAACGGAAGACATTCATATTTGCATATCTCTTGAGAACAACACCAAAAATTTGTAGACTGCACGTGCAGAAAATTAATTTCTGCCAAAAGTTCGGCACGTGCATCTTAATAGTTTGAATATGTTTGTTCTGAGAGCTTGTTCGAAACTTCCACTTATAACAATTAGCTGAAGAAAGTCCCGGCAAGTTGTCAAGTTCCCGAAAACTTGGCGATGTGAAAGTGAGCATGCAAATATAGCTTTAACTTATTTTTAAGTAGTAGGGACAGATTATCTGTTGGTAGTTGGTACTTGTGTGACCTGATGGGTATTTTTTTCTATTGATGCTTAAAAAAGAAAACCTTTTTAATAAAAAAATTAACCAACGAAAAAACGAACTGAGAAGCAAAAAGTTTGAAAATTCAGTGGGCAAATTATCAATATATCTTTTTTTTTCTACCTTTGGGACTGGATTTTATAACTAAAATTTGGATGGGACCAACTTTGAGGCAATAAAAAAAAAAAAATATTAATATCGATAAATGAAAAAAGTCGAATTGAGGATATTCTCTTTTTTTTCTTCGGTAATTTTTTTAGCGATTTCCATAACAAAACACTACAAAGCGAAATAAAAAATAACTTTCTTTTCGGCAGTCGGTGTCTTTGGTAAGTACTTTTAACCGACTTCAAAAAAAGGAGGAGATTCTTAAATCGTCGTAATCTCTTCTTTTTAGGGTTCCGTACCCAAAGGGTAAAAACGGGACCCTATTACTGAGACTCCGCGGTCCGTCTGTCTGTCTGTCTGTCTGTCACCAGGCTGAATCTCATGAACCGTGATAGCTAGACAGTTGTTTTTACAGATGATGTATTTCTGTTGCCGCTATAACAACAAATACTAAAAACAGAATAAAATAAATTTTTAAGTGGGGCTCCCATACAAAAAACGTGATTTTTTGCCGTTTTTTTGCGATAATGGTACGGAACTCTTCGTGCGCGATACCGACTCGCACTTGGCTGGTTTTTTATGTATGTTCCCCGATTACTCAATGTTATTCTTTTATTTGAAAGGGTTAACTTGTCAGGTGGTCCCATGGTCATCAAGTCAGGATTTGATGATGGGATCCTGGAGAAATTGTGGGAACACCTCAAAAGAACTGCCACTGGAACTCCTCAAAGCTATGTCATTGTTATAAGATATCTTGAATAGTTAACTGACTACGATAAAGCAAATATTTATAAATAAATGGTACTGATGAAAATGGTACTCTGAAATAAAACAATGTATCCTAATCGTGTTTGGGCTTATTGTCATTAGATGTACTTTAGCTATAAATGATTTTCACTGTAATTTGAGGTACCTACAAAAACTAAAAAGAGTTAAATAAAAAACCTATCTACAAAAAATCAAACTGCCTTCCAAAAAAAAAACACCACAACGCGAAAAATCATTTTCTTTTCCGAAATTGATCTTTGGTAGGTACTTTTTGATTTCCGTTTTTCGACACCGACTTCGGAAAAATAAAGTTATTTTTCGCTTTGTAGTGTTTGGTTTTGATAATCGGTTTGATTTTTTTGTTTCGTTTTAGACACATTATTTTTAGTGTTTTGTTTTGGAAGATTTTCTCTTTTAGTTTTGGTATCTTATGAAAATACGCATTAATACAGATAACTAAAAACCAAAACAAGTAAATCGTTTATTAAACAAATAAACAAGTAAAACACAAAATGTACTGAACAAATGAAATAAAGATTAAGTATACTTCCTTTCCTTTTTTTGGTTGATTACAACACAAACAAAAATTGCGTGTAATCGAGAACTAAAACAAAAGTTTGAAAGGTAAGAATACTTTTCGAAGTGAGATTGCCCGAGTGATTTATTTCAGCCAGTAATAAAGGTGTTTTAACAAAGTTTTCTGCTCATTTATTATTGCTGTAAAGCAGTGGGTGGGGCTTGACTTATTTAAAGCAGTACTAGAAGAATAAGAGAGAAAATGGGTATTCTAGACAATAGCAGCAGCTTAAGTATCTTTATCGTTGTCTATATTGTATTGCTACATTAAGAATTAGCTTAGAGTATTATGAACAGTACCTGGGCGACCTGGAATTTTTATAATAATTTAAATAAAGGAGCAAACTAATTATTTATTTTTACAACGTGGTTAGGCGGTACCTCTCTCTGGAGCCCTGACCGCGGTGTAGCTTGGCCCCAGTTCCCGATACCTGTGGGCCTCTTTTTTATATTTTAAAATGTTTTTGTTTTTTAATTAATTTTATAAAAATATTTAAAAATATAGATTTTAAGATACAAAATGAATAAAGGACATAATAATTTAAATAAAACGTCACACCAGTTATGATTATAATGATTTTGAGCCTGTATCATCCGACTGCAGGGTAAAGGCCTATACTATACTATTAAACGAGCAATATTTGTGTATACCTATGTATATAATATATTTGTATTCACTTTCTCGAAAACGGCTCTAACGATTTCGATAAAATTTTCAATATAGGGGTTTTCCGGGCAAAAACTTGGTCTAGATAGGTCTCATATCGGGGCAAATTCGTTTTCACGTAAAAAAATGTTTTTGCTATTTTCATCAGAGCAAAGCTCGGTCAAATTCAAATTATTTATTTGTAAAAACATAGGTACCTGCAATATAATAAGATCTAATTAGATCTTATTATTTAGAATTCTAATGTCAGGATCGCTATGTTTAACTAGGCATACAAATTTTGGATACATTTATAATTCTAATTTTAAAATATATATTTTTATGCATTGTATTATTAGGATAAATAATTTAATCACACTAATATTATAAAGGCGAAAGTCTGTGAGTGTGTATGTTTGTTACTTCTTCACGCTCAAACGGCAGGACGGATCTGGATGAAATTTGGCACAGAGATAGATTGTAGCCTGGAATAGTACATAGGATACTTTTTATCTCGGGAATATGTTCCCTTGGGATCATTTTCGACATTCACGCGGGCGAAGCTGCTGGCAGAAGCTAGTCATTTCATATAAATAAAAATACATCACTATTGTTGCCAATAAGCCTGACATAGTGGTGAAAGACTGACTAGAGCGTCGCGCAATGATTGTTGATATAGCGGTCCCCCTTGGTGAGAACATTGTGAATGTTGAGAGAGATAAGAAAGCTAAGTATCTTGATCTGGCTCGCGAGATTGTTGACATATGGGATGTGAATACAGCTGTCATTGTGCCGATAGTCATTACGGCCAATGAAATAAAAGCCAAGAGCCTCGATGAACACCTGAGGAGGCTATCGTCGGGCAGTTGGATCAAGGGCATAACCCAGAAAGCGGTACTCCTGGACACGGTGCGTATCGTTAGAAGAGAGCTTCTCTCAGGAAGTCAGGAGCCCTGGATTTTTTTAACTTGGACCCTGTTTATTTATTTAATACTTCATGCACACACAAGTACAGAGGCGGACTTAAAGCCTTAGGCATTTTCTAACAGTCGACCTTTGGGTGATGGAGACATAAACAGTGGTAGGTGCAATATTGCGTATCAGGATTATTTAAATATACATATAAACTATACATACAGTATAATTATACCATATATACTCAAAATAATAAACTAAATATATAATACTTAAACATTAGTAGTAATAGATAAATAATTGAAAAATATTAGCGCTGTGACGATAGTACTGCCAACTTCTTACGGATATGCTCGCGAACTTTAACTTTGAAGGTTAACCGGCTGGTTGCCATCCTGATTTCCTGGGGGAGCGCATTCCACAGAGAAATAGACTGAACGAAGAAATAACGGTGAATGAAGTCAGTGCGGTTAGTGGGACATTGAAGAAGGCGGTTATGTGATGACCGTAGATATTTACTGTGGTTGGCGCAAATATATTGAAAGTGAGGGGCCAGATAACTAGGGAAATTGGAAGAGTCGAGAAATGAGAACAAGGTAGTTAGTGCCCTTTGCTCTCTCCTGTTCCCGATACCGGTGGGCTACTCTTTCTTTATATTTAAGACTAATATTTAAAAATGTAACAAATATGTATAAGTATAAAATAAATAAATGGAAAATACATAATACATAATCCATTAAAATATAAATATGTGTTGAATTTCTGATTTGAACATCTTTACAGATCACACAAAATTCGCAAAAATTTTCAGAAACTCGTTTATTAGCTGTTACAAAGCAATTTTTTTTATTATTATTTGTCAACGTTTGAAACATCCTGTGAAAGATATGACAGTCAAGATACCGCTTAAATCTTTAAAGTGGTGTTGAAAGGAAAATTTGTATCTTATTCTAAGTTTTAATTCGAATTAATGAAAATTTTGTAAATAACTTATAACAGGCTATTTGTCATTTGAGGTTTAGGCTTCATTAGTCAAATAAAGATAATAATATCGTTTGGGATAATAGTGATAAAATAACTGTTGATTGTTTCATAAATTGTGATGTTTGTTTGATCATTGTAAAATCGACTTCCAAAGCAAAAAACTACAAAGAGAAAAATAATGACTTTCTATCCTTATTGATTTTTCGTTTTTCGACACTTCCGAAAAGAAAAAATTATATTAAAAAAAAATAATTAAAAAAACCAAAAATCCCGACTGCTTAAGAAGCAAACTAAAAAGAGGTAAACAAGAAGAAAATCATGCTGTGCAGTCGGAGGATACATCTGGTTTTAGTCAGTCAGCTCGCGAATATGATTGTATCCTCCTTTTTTATTTATAACTTTTTAGTTATTTTTTTTTACAGTTTGGTACATAGAAACATACAAGTGTCATATATTTTTGAAATTGCCTTGTAAAACCATTTATTTTGATACCCCACACGATCGGATAGGAAGAAAAAAAATATGGGTTGCCACAATATGGCGCCCAAAATCCGCCATTTTTCTATTTCACAATTTTAATGTAGAATCTCCATTTTTGGAAATTCAGTTAAAATATGCTTTTGATTTTATTTGAATATTCTTAGTCACAATGTCTGGCCTGTTGGCGAGAGGGTTTATAAAAGTGATTTTTTATAGGTGATAGTGATTTTTGAAATCGCAAAATGTAAGGTATTAAAAAAACCACGACACAAAAACCTCTAAAAACCTAAAAATAAGCCTCCTACTCAAATCACTTAGTAAATAAAATAAACTGCTGTTAACGTTGGCGGTTCCCCGACGCGAGTACGAGACTTATGTTTTGCTTTTTAGGGTTCCGTACCCAAAGGGCAAAAACGGGACCCTATTACTAAGGCTGGCCAAAGACGGACCGCATGTTGCAGTCGAGACCGACTGCTCTAGAGCGGCCGCATTTAAGTCGTACACGGCTGCAACACGACCGCATAATGCAGTCGACTACGACCGCATAATGCAGCCGACTACGACTGCTTGGAGCAGTTGTGTTCGACCGTAAAATAATACTGATGCGAGTTCATTTACAAGATGGATTTCGATGAAGAAACACTGCTCTTGTACTATTATTACGCAAGCGTAGGCGTAGAAGACACCGTAGTATGTGCGTGCGTCCAATTATACAATCAAGAGAACAGCATGGAATATTTCATACTTTGTATCCCCAGCTGAGAAAAGACACTAAAAAGCTTTTCAACTACTTTAGAATGTCCGTGGTTTCATTTGATGAATTAGTTAGTATTTTAAGCCATAAGCGGGGAGCGGGGAGGGAGTGTCGCGCGGTCGGCAGCAACCGCTTGTAGCGGTCCGTGTATGGTGGGTCCGGCAGCTCTAAGTAGTCAACCGCACGGCGAAACTCAACCGCAGAGCGACTGCTCCGACCGCTCAGGAACTGCTCGAGCGGTCCGTGTATTGCGGATATGAATTTAGTATGGAAACTGCAGATCGCCGTGCGGCGACCGCATCTTGCAGTCGGTCTCGACTGCAACATGCGGTCCGTCTATGGCCAGCCTAAGACCCCACTGTCCGTCTGTCTGTCACCAGGCTGTATCTCATGAACCATGATAGCTAGACAGTTGAAATTTTCACAGATGATGTATTTCTGTTGCCGCTATAAGAACAAATACTAAAAACAGAATAAAATAAATATTTAAGTGGGATTCTCATATAACGTTTCTTTATGCAATTTTTTGTGATAATGGTACGGAACCCTTCGTGCGTGAGTCCAACTCGTACTTGGCCAGTTTTTAGAGATTTCTGTGTCAAGAGATATGTTTTTTTCGTAATACGTGCTAGTAAAGTTCGAGATAGCAGATAATATTCGATTGTGAAACAAGTATCTATAGATAATAATAGCCTTTATTCCCAATCTTACATAATAAGGTTTTACAAGTAAACTAACAACTAAAATAACTTAACTACATAACATAATAAGGTACTTAAATATTTACTTATCAACTAATATAATTTACTATTTGACACCGGTATTAAAATTGTGTGAAACAAGTATCTATACGGTCTATTAAATATAACCAAGACATACCTTCGTCTAATGTCTTATTTATTCCCTAAGGCCTTATTCTGATGATAATACTTACAAAACATTTAGGGTTGCTTTCGGTAAAAGCTTTTTCTCGTAGCCTTTCACTAAAAGTTTAATTTCTTGTGTTTTTGGAACAAAATGTTAAGATTTAATAACAATTTCGAACCTTTAAGTCTGTACATTGTTTTCCAATTACATAAGTATCGGTCCAAATTGTATTTTGAATGATGAAAACAGAAATAAAGCATCAAATGTTTTTGTTTATCTTTGTGAATTTGGAGCTCTATAAATAGTAGTCCAAGAACATATTTTACTGTATATTTTTAGGGAAAGCAAAGTGGAAAGAACTACACATATAATCATATATGACTTATGTCTTTAAAAACTGCATTATCACCCGTTAAAGATTGATGCAAGTATTTCTTACAAGTGTCAGCGATAACGATTGCCATAAACCCTAAAAATGTGACAGGATTGACATGAGCTATCCAAAGTGTCAGTCCTAAACATTTAAGACATAAAAATAAAAAAGCTTTTTAACAATAAATCAAACCGACATCCAAAACAAAACACTTCAAAGCGAAATATAACTTTCCTTACCGAATTCGGTGTCTTTTGTACCCATTGTTTTTATTTATAGCCAAAGTACATCTGGTGACGATTCCAAATAAACCCAAACACGACAAGCATACATTGTTTTATTTCTTAGTTCCAGTGGCCATTGTGGTCTTCTTCATCAGTTTGACTTCGCCAAATGATACTTTCTGAGTGCAAATGTATCCCTAAAATATTTGAAGAGTGCCCTCGATTTCTCTAAGAACCCATCATCAGATCCTGGTTTCCTTATCATGGTACTACCCTTGAGATATCTCCTTTCCATCAAAAACAGAATCATCAAAATCGGATCATATATTGCTAAAACAGCTGTAAAATATCCAAAAAGTAAAACGAAACTGGTGTTTTCTGGGATCACTTTTTGTGTAACATTCAGCTGAACCCCAATGTATCTTATTTATTTCTTTCTTCATCATAACATACACGAAAAAATATTGCCCTCGATACAAAATTGCTTACCATAAATTACAAAAAACAGGACAAAGGCTTCTCATAAGGCAGTATGTAAAGTACCCTTATCACATGTCCGATCTTCTAGCCTTCGGGATGGCACGAACTAATAATTTATGCGCTTGAGATTTAGGTACAGTGGTCGCATGCGCGATTGCTTAGCGTAGGGTATGATCTAGGGTCTGTTATAGTGTCCATGGTTTTTTTTTGGATTGGACGTAAGTTCGTATTGTAGATGAATAAAAAAACTTTTTTACAAAAAAATACTACCGACTGCCAAATAAAAAAACTACAAAGTGAAAAGTCGGTGTCCATCACGCAAAAAAATGGTACCTACGAAAGACACCGACTTCCAAAAGTAAAGTTATTTTTCACTTTGTAGTTTTTTTATTTGGAAGTCGGTAGTATTTTTATGTAAAAAGTTTTTTTTTTTTCACTTTTTAGTTGTACCTACCTAATAGGCAAGTTGTTTAGTAAAGTACCTATAACGCCAGAGTAGATTACCCTTATATCATGAAACTTTAACATAACCGGTAAAATGAAAGATCATCAGAAAATGGGACCAATTTCGGATTATATTTTATCAAACAAAAAAATAATTTTCAAAATCGGTCCACAATTGATAGAGAAATCGGTGAATATAAAAAAAACAACTTAATGTCGAACATAGAAACTCCTCCATTTTATTAGTCGGTTAAAAATCCAGGGACGCTTTAGATTGGTAATTCCATCACTAGGTCAGCAATATGTTACCTATGAGACTTTTTATCTGGAAATTTTCAGCAGAATCTCGTTCTTTGAATTTGTAACTTTCGATTCTTTTCCTGACTGACTTACGGGGTCGAGACGTGGCTACTTACGATACGGCTGGTCCATCAGTTTAAGGTCGCGGAGTGAGCTATGGAAATGGCTAAGCTTGGAGTTTCTCTGAGGGATCGAATCACGAACGATGTGACCTGGCTGATAGCCAAATTTACCTTTGTTGACATAATAGGCCGACCATATAAGCCGTAGAAAGAGTGGAGACCACGAATTGGTGAACGTAAGTTGGGTCGCCCTCAGGCTATGTGGAGCGACGATCTTCGTAGGGTGGTTTGTAGGAACTGGATGAGAGTTACCAAAAATTGGGACAAATGGCGTGCGATTTAAATAAGATTCACCAAACGCAACACTAGTGGGGGGGACATATGTTTTGATTTGACTAATGACAGTAGCGTTAAACGTTCTTTAATTAAACAATAATAAAAGCGGAAGAAGATGTATCTGGAGCGAAATTTTCAAAAGACAATCGTTATCGCTAGTAGAATGTTTCTTTGAATAGAGCCTCTGCTGTCAGGAATAAAACCATACATTTGAGGGGTCCAATCTTAAAAGGAAATCAAAACCAACCGTAAAATTTATTACAAATGACGAACAAAATCTCAAATCATAACTACATCTGCATTAAAACTAAACTAATTTCAAAAGCTTCTTTAGCTATTTGCAAAAACCGCTCGCAAATGGATTTCAAGGATTTCTTCAGTAAGCTGAAGAAATCTTTGAATAGTTTTGTATAGTCGGTGCTATTAGATGGTTCTACGGTTTGAGCTGAATTGCAGTTGAGTAGAGATATTTAGTACAGGTAGATTAACTCGCGAACCGAGCTAAGATTAAGATTGGGGTTGATATTGCCAAGATTTAAGATTTGCTTGATGAATTTGTAATAGATACTAGCTTCTGCTAGCGGCTTCGCCCGCGTGAATGTCGGGAATTATCCCAAGGGAATGTAATTCCTGAATAAAAATTTCTATTTCAAATCTGAAATGGTCTGTAATACTTTGTGTTTTTAGGGTTCCGTACCCACAGGGTCGAAACAGGGCTCGATTGCTGTCACTCACGTGTTTGTTTGTCCGTCTGTCTGTCTGTCCGTCGTCTGTCACACAGGCTTTACAGCCAAACGGTTAAAGCTACAGCTTTAAAATTTTCACAGTATAAGCATCTTGTTGACCCAAGGCCATCAAAAAATATTTGTATATGTTTTTAAGGGGTTGCTCCCATCCATACAGCTAAAGAGGGGTCCCGAAGAAAAAAAATTACCAATTTCATCGAATAGGGTATCGTTGCTTGGAGCTCGTTGAGTAGACAAATACTGCATTTTTGTTTAAAAATATATTAGATAACAAAGGAACCAGAAGCCACCTAAGTCAACCATTTTTTACAAAATTTTGTTCCGAAGAATTTTTTGATTTTCCAATGGATTTTGGTGATATTTTGATTATTACGTATATATACATTATTATTGATAAATCAGATTTTTCTTTGAAATACCCTCTTTTTAGGGTTCCGTACCCAAAGGGTAAAAACGGGACCCTATTACTAAGACTTCGCGATCCGTCTGTCTGTCGTCTGTCTGTCTGTCCGTCTGTCACCAGGCTGTATCTCATGAACCGTGATAGCTAGACAGTTGTAATTTTCACAGATGATGTATTTTTGTTGCCACTATAACAACAAATACTAAAAACAGAATAAAATAAATATTTAAGTAGGGCTCCCAAACGTGTTTTTTTTTTGCAGTTTTTTGCTATAATGGTACGGAACCCTTCGTGCGCGAGTCCGACTCGCACTTGGCCGGTTTTTTTCTATTACAACCAACTTGATTTTGCGGTTTGGTACGCAAACCTAAATGTGACACGGACTTGGCCGGTCATTTTGTTAAAAAAATAAACAAAATAACCAAAACAATATGTTATCTAACCGGATAAATCAGTCAAAACGTACATGACAAAATCAGGCTTAATTAATCAGTTCTGTTTATCTTTTTATGAAATAAAGTATCGGACTGTAACAGTATTATCTTTTTAATAATTTCTGACATGACCACGCTGTTGTTAATGGTTGTTCCGTCATGAGTGTGGCCTTGACAAGGTGAACAGGACAGGTGACTGTGTTTTTTTCTATGAAAAAATGGTACTAACACAATATTAGTCTTCTGGAGTTATTTTTTTTCGAAATACCAACTTGCCTGCTAGAAGGCAAATATAATTTTATACATTACTAGCTGCTGCCCGCGGCTTCGCACGCGTAGACTACATGCTTCTCCTTATCATATTTTAACATTATGTAGAGAAAAAGTAAAAAATAATGTAATGCGAAAGTGTTTCTTAGGACAGACTTATACTTACCTACTTTATCATCAATACGCTCTATCTTTGTCCCGTCCCTATCCCTTCACTATTTCTGTGTTTATCCATGACTAATAATAAGTAATCATACGCATAAGTAAGTAATTAAATTAAAGTATTTCCTTATAAACAACATTTTAAACCATTTTGCATGTCCACGCCAATATCACCAGACTATTTGATGAGCTAACACGTGAACACGCTACATAGAACTGTCCATGGCAAAAGCAATTCTCCCTCAAATCTACACCAGCATACGTCAGAGTTTGTCCTTGAGCCTTATGAACACGTTCAGACTGGCACCTCATGAGTAGGTACTTGGTATCCTACGGCGCAAATCTTTATTTGGCCACCGGTGGTACATCACCGCCCCATGAACCAAAAGTCTTGCCCGGACGGGGTGCGTCACCGGTAGACACGGACAGGAATTATGCTTTCTCTCTCTTGTTTTGGATTATAATAATGCGAAAAAGGGGGTAGATATTTCTGATCAGACGGCGTCGTACTATACCAGCCTTAGAAAACCCTAAAGTGGTACCGCAAGCTGATCATTGAGATTGTCTGTGGCACAATGTTAGTAAATGCTTGGGTTATTCACCAAAAATTTGGAAAGGAAAAAAAAAAGAAAGTATTTTAGAATTTCGGGAACAAATTATAAAAGAGATGATTAGCAAGCCCAGCACTGATAATCAATACGATGACGTGGGCTCCATGCACAAAGAAAGCCAAAGCACAAGTTCAGAGATACCCGAAAGAGATGTAGACCTTATTACGACCATTTTACAACAATCGAATCTGCGGTGAAAAACCAATGGATGGTTTGGATTGTTTCATTAAGATTCATACAAAATAATTTTCATTTAATACCATCCATGATAGCATTTCATTTTATGCTTATTTCAATTTTGATCCAATTTCGCTCATTCTTTTTTGTTGTGATTGTTATTGTTAGAAGGATCTTATGAAAAAAAAATAAAGAGAAAAAAAATTGGTACCTTACCTACACTGGTATGGTAGGTATGTAGGTAGAGTAGCGTAGGTAGGGTAGGGTAGGTAGGGTAGGGTAGGTAGGGTAGGGTAGGTAGGGTAGGGTAGGTAGGGTAGGGTAGGTAGGGTAGGGTAGGTAGGGTAGGGTAGGTTGGGTAGGGTAGGTAGGGTAGGGTAGGTAGGGTAGGTAGTATAGGGTAGGTAGGGTAGGGTAGGTAGGGTAGGGTAGGTAGGGTAGGGTAGGTAGGGTAGGGTAGGGTAGGTAGGGTAGGGTAGGTAGGGTAGGGTAGGTAGGGTAGGGTAGGTAGGGTAGGGTAGGGTAGGGTAGGTAGGGTAGGGTAGGTAGGGCAGGGTAGGTAGGGTAGGGTAGGTAGGTTACGGTTGGGTAGGGTAGGGTAGGGTAGGGTAGGTAGGGTAGGGTAGGTAGGGTAGGGTAGGTAGGGTAGGTAGGGTAGGGTAGGTACGGTAGGGTAGGGTAGGTAGGGTAGGCCAGGGTAGGTAGGGCAAGGGTAGGTGGGGTAGGGTAGGTAGGGTAGGTAGGGTAGGGTAGGTAGGGTAGGGTAGGTAGGGTAGGGTAGGTAGGGTAGGTAGGGTAGGTAGGGTAGGTAGGGTAGGTAGGGTAGGTAGGGTAGGTAGGGTAGGTAGGGTAGGTAGGGTAGGTAGGGTAGGTAGGGTAGGTAGGGTAGGTAGGGTAGGTAGGGTAGGTAGGGTAGGGTAGGTAGGGTAGGTAGGGTAGGTAGGGTAGGGTAGGTAAAATTCGAAGATCCTAACTTCAAAACTGACCGACTTTCATACAAACTTTCATCCCCTATTTCACCCCCTTAGGGGTGGAATTCACAAAAATCCTTTCTTAGTGGATGCCTGCACAGTATAAAGTATCTATGTGCAAAATTTCAAGTCTTTAGACGATTTAATTATTCCCATAACTTCATCCCCCTTTTCACCCTCATGGGGGTGGAATTTTCAAAATCGCTGAGACACGTGTAAGTCATTTTTTAATCTTCAGCCTAAACCCAAAATATGAAGATCCTGACTTTAAAACTGACGGATTTTCATACAAACTTTCATCCCCTATTTCACGCCCTTAGGGGTGGAATTTCCAAAAATCCTTTCTTAGTGCTCACCTACACTACCAAAAGAACCTAAGTACCAAGTTTCATGATTGAAGCTTCAGCCGTTTGGCCTGTGCGTTGATGGTAAGTGAGTGAGCTTCGCTCCCGTGGGCCACCCCACAGGACCCGTTTTCGGGATTAAAAAATAGCCTATGTTACTCAGGAATAACGTAGCTTTCTATTGGTGAAAGAATTTTTTAAATCAGTCCAGTAGTTTCGGAGCCTATTCGGTACAAACAAACAAACAAACAAACAAACAAACAAACAAAAAAATCTTTCCTCTTTATAATATTAGTATAGATTTGACAGAAGAATATAAACAATAATCTTAATTTTAGCTCACATGCGTCGTTACTAGAAGTCGCCACTTATAGGTTTCACGTATTTCGTATGCGCAACTTCCCGTCGCCATGTTTGTTACTTACAAGAACAGTAACAGAAAATTAATAAACAGTAAATAATTTTTCACCTTAGGCGCACAGGCCACATAGAAATTGCTTCGGGCGCTGGCACGGGTGGTTTCCTATTCCATTCAAATTTCATACAAAATGCATGGAAATAAAGCGAAATTTGATCGGGCGCGGGCGCCGAAATGGCGCGTCATAACCACGTCCGAGCAACGACATACCGTGTGTCTAAATTGCGCTTTATTTCCTTGCATTTTGTATGCAATTTGAACGGAATAGCAAGCCGCCATTTCTATGTGGCCTGCGCCTTATGTCCATGTGGCGGTAGCGAAACGGCCAAGTCACATATTTTGACTAAGGTGTAGAGTTTGTGAAGTTAGGGCTTGTAGAGTTAGGGCGTGTAGAGTTAGAAGCTTGGCTCTACATGAGATCTGATAACTTTTTGACAATGCGAGCCATATGGTTTTGTCTTTGCAACACTTTACATAAATATTTTTTGGTGGGATTTTACTTCTTTTTGTACGTTGCTTATGACATTTTATTTTTCCATGTTCTAATTTAAAGGGTGGGGGTAAATATCCTGAGTGTATCCTGTATTTTATGATTTATAACAAGCAGTCCCTATATCAATTTAAAGGCCTTTAGCATAAAATATTTGCGTAAGTCTCATACAAACGTACATCTCCTAGTTTATGGGGTTGGAGGTTAAAGTTCCAAGTTTATTTTTTTTCTTGTTTGTGTACTAATATTAGCTTACTTACCAAATTTCAGCTTTCTAGGTCTTCAGGAAGTTAGATGATCATCAGTGAGTGAGTGAGTCAGTGACGAAATCGGGGTTTTTTAGATATTAATAAAATCTAAAGTATAAGAGCTATGTAATTGAAACTTTACGTGTTTAATAAGTCCACTATTGACACCATATAACGAGAATTTTGTTTATCTGGTATAATCCAAACTCAAGTCATAAGTGTTCAAAAAAACTAAGAAGCACTTCGAGAAAAGGTAGGTACTTCTTCTACTACCCTTGCGCTTCGCTTGGCATGTCTTGGCGGGGGCACTTCGCTGACCTCAGGCACAACATCACGCACAGCATATAAAAAATAAAAAATAAAGTGACACTGTGCTGATAACCTCTACAGGTCCAAACATAAAAATATAGCTTTTTATTGCCAAAGAAAAATTCTTTTACCACCCACCGGGCAAAAATTAAGGCTTTGGGCTGTTTTTGAGAAATTCCAGATGGAAAACTTACCCCCTTGTCTAACCATGAAACTAAACCCCTTGCAATAGCACTTGCAAACTATGTAGTATAATTATAAGCACCTTACCTAGACCAACGATGTAGTATAATTATAAGCACCTTTTTACCCGGCTGCAAGGAAAGGGTTATGTAGTAATATTCTTTATTACCTCATATCTTTCAAACCCCTAGACAGATTCATTTATTTAAGACATCGTTAGATGCGTCTTGACTGCCCAAATTTTCTTAGATTAGTTAAGTCAAAAAATACAAACATCGCAGATATAGAGCGCCATAATTATTGTGCGGGACCCATTTTTTTTTTTGCCACACCCAGCGTGTCCGGTATCAAAATAAAGGGTTTTAAGAAGTCTTTACAAAAATATATACCACTTGTAAGTTTAAAAGTAATTTGAAATTATAACTAAAAAGTTATAAATAAAAAAGTTAATTTAAAAAACAAAAAATCGATTGCTTAAGAAGCGAACTAAAAAGATGTAAATAAAAAGAAAATCATGCTGTGCAGTTGGAGGATCAGGTGGTCAGCCAGTTCGCGTATATGTATCCTCCGACTGCACAGATATACTTCTTGTTTACATCTTATTAATTCGCTTCTTAAGCAGTTGGGTTTTTGATTTTTAGGGTTCCATACCCGAAGGGTCCAATGCTGCCACTCACGTGTCTGTCTGTCCATCGTCTGTCACACAGGCTTTACAGCCAAGCGGTGGAGCTACAGCTTTTATATTTTTCACTGTATAATCATGTTGTTGACCCAAAGCCATCAAAAAATATTTTTATATGTTTTTAAGGGGGACTCCCATACAGCTAAAGAGGGGCCCGAAGAAAAAAAATTGACCAACCCCATCGAATAGGGTATCGTTGTTTAGTGCTCGTTAAGTAGATAATTACTGTATTTTTGTTAAAAAAATATTGGATACAAAGAAATGAGAAGCCACCTAAGTCAGCAATTTTTAACAAAATTTTGTTCCGAAGATTTTTTTAATTTCTCATTGACCTATGAACTTGAAATTTGGTGTTATCATTTATCATTACATATATTTTACTAAAAAATACCAATATATTGATAAAACAGTTTTTTTTTTTAAATCTCCTCATTTTACCTATTACAGACAACTTGATATTGTGGTTTGGTACGGAACCTTAAAAGTGCGATGTGCGACTCACACTTGACCTGTTTTTTTATTAATTAAAGTAACTACTGGTCTTACTCCAATCTATTATGAAGTAGGGTGAGTTTATTATAACGCCTCAAGGAACTGGTCAAATTGTGCTTGACTAATTTCCTTAAACAAACTTAGTACCGCTCAATCTAGAGTTATGCTTCACTTGCGAATCACAAACATTTTGCAAGTACTAGGCGAACATAGATTGGTAGGAACTACAGCTGGTCGCTCCGGCTAAATTTATAACTGTTCTAACTCTAATGCCTCCTCTACACTGCTCTCGAAGTTGAACGATGTTAGACGAATACGATAGTGTAGAGAGATACTTCGGCTTACCTCGTCAAACTTTACCTCGCCTCGGGCGACTTCCATCTGTCGTCGGTTTTTGCGCCCGAGTCAAAAGGCTCGAAGTTGCACGAAGTTCGCGTTCAACTTCGCGAGCAGTGCAGAGAAGGCATAAACAATGATAACTGTTCGGGTATGGACTGTGGATGGCTAAAATTGGAGATTGTGTCCAACTAGTGAGACATTATTAATTTAAATATTCAGTAGCAGATTCTTTATTCAAATTTTGCCTATTGGAATTTGAATTCAGAATGTGCCAATTAGTGTTTATATGGCAATATTTTTCAAGGGTTTTTATATTTCACATTGTACGATTGTAAGTAAGGATTTGAGCAATATAGTATGCTCGCATCTTTGCACTTACACGCGCGACCTACATTAGATAGTAAGAATATCATGCAGAAGCAGCAAGCAGAGCTGCACAGATGGTGCATTTTCTATCAAAATGTAATTTACTGTTCTAATACACGTGGTTTTCGGTCGGACAACTTGCATTTTTAACCCCCAACGGAAAAATAGGGGTGTTATAAGTTTTACGTGTATACCTATGTATTTGTGAATATGTCTGTGGCATTATAGCTTCTAAACGGATGAACTGATTTTGATTTTGACAGCCAGCTCGCGAATATGTATCCTCTGACTGCACAGTATGATAAACATTTTGTTTACATCTTATTAGTTCGCTTCTTAAGCAGTCCGGTTTTTGATTTTTAAGGTTCCGTACCCAAAAGGTAAAAACGGAACCCTATTACTATGATGCGGTGGTCCGTCTGTCACCAGACTGTATCTCATGAACCGTGATAGCTAGACAGTTGAAATTTTCACAGATAATGTATTTCTGTTGCTGCTATAAGAACACTAAAATACTAAAAATAGAATAAAATAAATATTTAAGTGGGGCTCCCATACAACAAACGTGATTTTTGCCGTTTTTTGCGATAATGGTACGGAACCTTTCGCGCGAGTCCGACTCACAATTGCCTGGTTTTTTTTGTTTGAATGGTGACTTAATCAAGAGTGTTCTTAGCTATGTTTGATGAAAATTGGTCCAGCCGTTCAAAAGTTATGGGCATTTTACTATTTGAATCGGGGTGTTTTCGCAAGATATCGTGTCATAATTACGTATTCAATAGATTGTCGATCGAAGCGTGTCTACTACTTCATAAATTAAGTACCTTGCAATAAAAATGTGTCTGAGGTATTTGTATTTTTTTAATTATTCTTGTTATTATTTCTTGTTTCAAGCCCGTTGTTACTCATTGTCATTTTACATTGCACTCACAATTGCATTGCATTGACAATAATTATTATTAAGGTGTATTTGCATTTGCACCCAACACACGTTATTATGTTCATGCAGCCTTTCAGTCTTTCTAGTACTGGAACAACCTAAAGGATTTTGGCATATGGAAATGAGTATAAGATTAAATAATTATTGTAAACATCCAAAGACGTACGAAGGTCTTCGATAACGGTAAACGTGTTATGGAGCTCAGATGGAGTTGGCCAGTACACATGGCAACGCTCGGTGATGACAGGTCGAGCCAGACAGTGACCAAGTAACGTCCAAGGACTGGTAGAAATAATGTTAGTCGTCCCGCAGCGAGATGGACAGACTACAATGTTCCTATCGGTGGTAGAACCTGGATAAGCGTGACATAGAATTTTTCCAGGTCTGACGGTCAGGACAGTCTGCCTGTGTTCCGTATCACATCCAAATCTGATTACCAAACAATCAGACTTTAACGTTTATAATATTAGTAGTAAGCATGATTGGGCTGACTTCTCAGGGTTCGTCAGACGTACCTCTAGCTAATCCGTTTACTGCTCTAGCTCCACAAGTACACTTAAAGCAAGCAAGACAGGCAGGCAGGTAGATATTTGAAGTAATATCAAACCAAGCTATTCTAAGCACAATGTAAACTTAAGAATATCGGAGAGCCTATGTTCACGTATATTCTGTTAAATATAATCTAACTATTACCTACAGTCATATTACGTGTACTTGTAGGTACAAGTTTCCTGAATACTAATACAAGTGAATTGAAACGCTAATCGACACGGATTCACTTATTAAGTTCTGCTCAAAGTTAAGACCAATAATTCTCATGCCGCATTTACACATTCGTGCAAATCGCGAAGCGAATGGTGAGGCGAACAACGAACACGCATATGTAAACAGAAGGCCTAGTGCGAGTTGTTTAACGTACTCACTCGTGATAACGTAAACGATCTCTTATGTCAAAGTGTATACAAAAAAAGAGGTTTCTCCGTACCATCACCAGGCGGCGCTTATCCAGTTTCAATACAAATTGTCGTTTACGTTAACGCGATTGAGCGTGAGTAAAAACTCGCACTAAGGCCTCAGTACGCTCGCTATTCGCTTCGTGCCTCGCCTCGCGATTCGAGCGCTCGCGTTGGGAGCGGTTTTTCGGACGCGAATCAAAGGGCACGAATGGCGAACACGAAGTTACTGTTCACACATTCGCCTGCATTCAGTTGACAGCTATCGCCCGACCCATTAATTCATTAATGGCCTGTTTTATTTTTTTTTTCTACGTCGTCTGCGTCGACGGTTCTTTTTTACGCAGGATATCTATATAATTTTATAAACTCACTAGCTTTAGCCCGCGGCTTCGCTCGCGTGGAATTTGGTCTGCCACATAAAGTTTCGTGACAAACCATTTTAATTAAATTATTTATTTATTTTTAACTATAAATTCTACTCGTATCCGAAATTTCAGTTGTCTAACTTCAAAACTAATGGATTCCATACAACCGTTGAACCCCTATTATATTAAGGGGGAAACCCTTGGAGGTGGAAAAACAATTCCTAATCTATAACTACTACTAACCGTTATTCTTAACCTAACAAAAATATATAATAATCTAATGAAAACAAAAAAAGAATCTATTGACTGGTCCAAACAAAATCCTTATTTATATTACTAAAACTGCAATCCTATAATTAAACAAAAAAAAAGAACATTTATAATACGACTGAAATTAAAATAGAAAGTAATGAATGTTACTAAAAATACACAAATTAAAAAAAATAATTATGCCTACTGTATGAATTAATAAATCGCTAGGAAAATCGAATTTGCTGTAGAGAAAATACGCATAATGAATATAACCGTATTCAGGGCCACGGTATTCAGGGCCCTGAATACCGTGTAGTGCAATAAGCCCTTAAGCCATAACGCGGCATTGCTTGGATCACATCGCCCCTCTTCCCGCTCCCCCGCTTTACCCGTCGCGCGTATTTGTGTCGCTCGAGCTCCATTCAAGTCAATCTTATCCTGTTAACTTTTATACTATGCGTTCAAATTACTTAGTGTAAAAGACAAAGTTTATCTACATTAAATATTTAAAGCGACAAATGTGTCGATTTTGATAAGAGTAAAATAAATATTCTAAAATGTGCATTGTAAAAAAATATTCAATTTAATTGTATTTATGGTTCACTATTTTGGTCATAGTGGCTTCCACATAAATGGTAGATATATGCTGTCCCGGACTTTTATTTAGAACTATTTAAGACAAATAATCCTACGCTACATTATATTTGTGTATCTCCAACGGTTTAGGCAGCGCACGCAAAGATAGCTCTCAGAGGGCAGATTTTTTTCCGACTTATTTGATATTTATCGTTATTTTATGGCCAAATTACAAAAATGAAAAATAGGCTACAATTTATAATGTTTATAAATTGTAGCCTATGTGTTATTCTGATGTATAAACTATATTCCTGTAAAGTTTCATCCAAATCCGTTCAGTAGTTTTTGCGTGAAAGATTAACAAACATACATACATACATATAACCATCCTCACAAACTTTCGCATTTATAATATTATTATTATTATATATTATATTATAGTAGGATAGGATAGATTCGCTCCCGTGGGTACAAACAAACAAACCCCTCCCTTTTCACCCCCTTAAATGTTGAAAGTTTTGGAGTGGTGACCGCGTACCGGAAGACGCAGCGTTGGAAGGCCCCCCTCTAGGTGGAGCGAGGCTGGTCAAGGCTGCGGGAGTCCGGTGGATGCGAAATGCACCGTACCGACCAGTGTGGCGACACTTGGGGGAGGCCTATGTCCAGCAGCGGACGTTTTTGGCTGAAATGATGATGATGATGGTGAAAGGTTGAATTGTCCAAAATTCCTTCTTAGTGCTCTCCTAAACGAAACCCTATGCATTACGATTCTTAGCAAGCTTTAAAGCCCGCTAAATCGTTTTTGGGGGTAGTTTCGAAAAACTTATAATGACAACCTTTATTGTTTACGTAAGTTGGTATTTATTACAACTTTCAAGTTTATTAGCCCAAGAAATAAGATCCTATAAAAAAACTTTTACACCCACTTAAATCGCCTTTTCAGGATAGTTTAAAAAAACTACGTATGACAATCTTTATTGTTTACTTATGTTGGTATTTATGTCAAGTTTCAAGTTTATTAGCCCGAGTAATGATTCTTCAAAAATAAACTTTAACACCTCCTATATCGTCCTTTAGGGTAGTTTCGAAAAACTTATAAAAACAATCTTTATTGTTTTCTTAGGTTGGTATTTATGCCAAGTTTCAAGTCTATTAACCCAGGAAATCAGATTCTTCCATACAAACTTCAACACCCCTAAATCATCATTTGAGGGTAGTTTCGAAAAACTAATAATGGCGACCTTGATCATTTATTTAGATTACTATTTGTGCCAATATTCATGTATTTTGGCTGAAGGAATTAGATTTTACATTCAAACTTTCTACCCCTTTTTCACCCCCTTAGGGGTATAATTTCCAAAAATCCTTTCTTATCGGAAGCCTACGTCATAGAAAGAAAACACCCTCCAAGTTTCAGGTCTCTACGATCAGCAGTTTAGGCTGTGCGTTGATCCGTCAGTCAGTCATTCAGGACAAAGCATTTTATATGTATAGTTACGCTCCCGTGGGCCACAGGACCCGTTTTCGGGATAAAAAAATAGCCTATGTTACTCAGGAATAATGTAGCTTTCTATTGGTGAAAGAATTTTTTAAATCGGTTCAGTAGTTTCGGAGCCTATTCGGTACAAACAAACAAACAAACAAACAAACAAAAAAATCTTTCCTCTTTATAATATTAGTATAGAGAGGGTAGTTTCGAAAAACTAATAATGGCGACCTTGATCATTTATTTAGATTACTATTTGTGCCAATATTCATGTATTTTGGCTGAAGGAATTAGATTTTACATTCAAACTTTCTACCCCTTTTTCACCCCCTTAGGGGTATAATTTCCAAAAATCCTTTCTTATCGGAAGCCTACGTCATAGAAAGAAAACACCCTCTAAGTTTCAGGTCTCTACGATCAGCAGTTTAGGCTGTGCGTTGATCCGTCAGTCAGTCATTCAGGACAAAGCATTTTATATGTATAGTTACGCTCCCGTGGGTCACAGGACCCGTTTTCGGGATAAAAAAATAGCCTATGTTACTCAGGAATAATGTAGCTTTCTATTGGTGAAAGAATTTTTTAAATCGGTTCAGTAGTTTCGGAGCCTATTCGGTACAAACAAACAAACAAACAAACAAACAAACAAACAAACAAACAAACAAACAAACAAACAAACAAACAAACAAACAAACAAAAAAATCTTTCCTCTTTATAATATTAGTATAGACTAGCTGTTGCCCGCGGCTTCGCACGCGTAGACTACATGCTTCTCCTTATCATATTTTAACATTATGTAGAGAAAAAGTAAAAAATAATGTAATGCGAAAGTGTTTCTTAGGACAGACTTATACTTACCTACTTTATCATCAATACGCTCTATCTTTGTCCCGTCCCTATCCCTTCACTATTTCTGTGTTTATCCATGACTAATAATAAGTAATCATACGCATAAGTAAGTAATTAAATTAATGTTTTTCCTTATAAACAACATTTTAAACCATTTTGCATGTCCACGCCAATATCACCAGACTATTTGATGAGCTAACACGTGAACACGCTACATAAAACTGTCCATGGCAAAAGCAATTCTCCCTCAAATCTACACCAGCATACGTCAGAGTTTGTCCTTGAGCCTTATGAACACGTTCAGACTGGCACCTCATGAGTAGGTACTTGGTATTCTTCGGCGCAAATCTTTATTTGGCCACCGGTGGTACATCACCGCCCCATGAACCAAAAGTCTTGCCCGGACGGGGTGCGTCACCGATAGACACGGACAGGAATTATGCTTTCTCTCTCTTGTTTTGGATTATAATAATGCGAAAAAGGGGGTAGATATTTCTGATCAGACGGCGTCGTACTATACCAGCCTTAGAAAACCCTAAAGTGGTACCGCAAGCTGATCATTGAGATTGTCTGTGGCACAATGTTAGTAAATGCTTGGGTTATTCACCAAAAATTTGGAAAGGAAAAAAAAAAGAAAGTATTTTAGAATTTCGGGAACAAATTATAAAAGAGATGATTAGCAAGCCCAGCACTGATAATCAATACGATGACGTGGGCTCCATGCACAAAGAAAGCCAAAGCACAAGTTCAGAGATACCCGAAAGAGATGTAGACCTTATTACGACCATTTTACAACAATCGAATCTGCGGTGAAAAACCAATGGATGGTTTGGATTGTTTCAATATGATTCATACAAAATAATTTTCATTTAATACCATCCATGATAGCATTTCATTTTATGCTTATTTCAATTTTGATCCAATTTCGCTCATTCTTTTTTTGTTGTGATTGTTATTGTTAGAAGGATCTTATGAAAAAAAAATAAAGAGAAAAAAAATTGGTACCTTACCTACACTGGTAGGGTAGGTATGTAGGTAGAGTAGCGTAGGTAGGGTAGGGTAGGTAGGGTAGGGTAGGTAGGGTAGGGTAGGTAGGGTAGGGTAGGTAGGGTAGGGTAGGTAGGGTAGGGTAGGTAGGGTAGGGTAGGTAGGGTAGGGTAGGTAGGGTAGGGTAGGTAGGGTAGGGTAGGTAGGGTAGGGTAGGTAGGGTAGGGTAGGTAGGGTAGGGTAGGTAGGGTAGGGTAGGTAGGGTAGGGTAGGTAAGGTAGGGTAGGGTAGGGTAGGGTAGGTAGGGTAGGGTAGGGTAGGGTAGGGTAGGTAGGGCAGGGTAGGTAGGGTAGGGTAGGTAGGTTACGGTAGGGTAGGTAGGGTAGGGTAGGGTAGGGTAGGGTAGGTAGGGTAGGGTAGGTACGGTAGGGTAGGGTAGGGTAGGTAGGGTAGGGTAGGTAGGGTAGGTAGGGTAGGCTAGGTAGGGTAGGCTAGAGTAGGTAGGGCAAGGGTAGGTAGGGTAGGGTAGGTAGGGTAGGGTAGGTAGGGTAGGGTAGGTAGGGTAGGGTAGGTAGGGTAGGGTAGGTAGGGTAGGGTAGGTAGGGTAGGGTAGGTAGGGTAGGGTAGGTAGGGTAGGGTAGGTAGGGTAGGGTAGGTAGGGTAGGGTAGGTAGGGTAGGGTAGGTAGGGTAGGGTAGGTAGGGTAGGGTAGGTAGGGTAGGGTAGGTAGGGTAGGGTAGGTAGGGTAGGGTAGGTAGGGTAGGGTAGGTAGGGTAGGGTAGGTAGGGTAGGTAGGGCAAGGGTAGGTAGGGTAGGGTAGGTAGGGTAGGGTAGGTAGGGTAGGGTAGGTAGGGTAGGGTAGGTAGGGTAGGGTAGGTAGGGTAGGGTAGGTAGGGTAGGGTAGGTAGGGTAGGGTAGGGTAGGTAGGGTAGGGTAGGTAGGGTAGGGTAGGTAGGGTAGGGTAGCTAGGGTAGGGTAGGTAGGGTAGGGTAGGTAGGGTAGGTAGGGTAGGTAGGGTAGGTAGGGTAGGGTAGGTAAAATTCGAAGATCCTAACTTCAAAACTGACCGACTTTCATACAAACTTTCATCCCCTATTTCACCCCCTTAGGGGTGGAATTCACAAAAATCCTTTCTTAGTGGATGCCTGCACAGTATAAAGTATCTATGTGCAAAATTTCAAGTCTTTAGACGATTTAATTATTCCCATAACTTCATCCCCCTTTTCACCCTCATGGGGGTGGAATTTTCAAAATCGCTGTGACACGTGTAAGTCATTTTTTAATCTTCAGCCTAAACCCAAAATATGAAGATCCTGACTTTAAAACTGACGGATTTTCATACAAACTTTCATCCCCTATTTCACGCCCTTAGGGGTGGAGTTTCCAAAAATCCTTTCTTAGTGCTCACCTACACTACCAAAAGAACCTAAGTGCCAAGTTTCATGATTGAAGCTTCAGCCGTTTGGCCTGTGCGTTGATGGTAAGTGAGTGAGCTTCGCTCCCGTGGGCCACGCCACAGGACCCGTTTTCGGGATTAAAAAATAGCCTATGTTACTCAGGAATAACGTAGCTTTCTATTGGTGAAAGAATTTTTTAAATCGGTCCAGTAGTTTCGGAGCCTATTCGGTACAAACAAACAAACAAACAAACAAACAAAAAAATCTTTCCTCTTTATAATATTATAGTATAGAAGTATAGACTAGCTGTTGCCCGCGGCTTCGCTCCCGTGGGCCACCCCACAGGACCCGTTTTCGGGATAAAAAATAGCCTATGTCACTCAGGAATAATGTAGCTTTCTATTAATGAAAGAATTTTTCAAATCGGTCCATTAGTTTCGGAGCCTATTCGGTACAAACAAACAAACAAACAAACAAACAAAAAAATCTTTTCTCTTTATAATATTAGTATAGATTAGTATTAGTATATTAGTATTAGTATAGATTAGTATAGATATAGATGGAGCTACTGTCTACCTGACCTTCAAAACTCATTAACCGTAACACGATGGAGAGCTCTTAGCAAAACTGGCTGTAACGGTTGTGATAGATCTAGAAAAGGATAATCGAGATCCAACAGTTTAATAATAATATGCTTTCCGAGGCACGGAGGAGCCTATGTATGTAATCGGTGGTCACGCATGCTTGAATCGACTTTGGCATGTTGATGATTGACCCGTGCAGCTGTTATAATAATAAGCCACGAGCCTCTCTATAATATCAATCGGTGTTCCAATTTGTATGACCTACAGATGGTTGTTTCGGCTCTGGGTGTTGTGTATGTGAGTTTGTATGTTTGTAAACGCACCCACGATACAGGAAGAAATTCCTAGTGTGGGGCAACGTTTTTAAAAAAAAAAAAAAAAAAAAAAAAAAATTTACATACAACTGTCTCACAGACGGACAGTTGACAGACATCGATACCATTTAGGTCTAGTGCCATGCCAACTATGGTCAACAGCTCTATAAAGTTAGTTGATAGTAATAAATACAACGCATTTTATACAACGCATACAATAAGATAACATCTGAAGACAAAAAAATTGCGAATCGTTAACACAACTGACTTTTATTTTGACAACATGTAAAACGAGTAAAAAGCCATAAATATGATTATAAAAACAGAGAGGTGTCTTATGGACATCCGGTTGGAACGAAATTCGATTAATTAAATTTACAGTCTTTCAATTTCGTAAAACAGGACGAAACTGAAAAAACAACAACACGGCTGATGATCAGTGTAAACACACAATAGCGGCTGCAAGCGTAGGTACTGTATGTGTCTAGTCAGCGCGCGCTCGTAAGTCTTCGGTTTTCTTCGTGCGCCTCCGGCTTTCTCCTCAGCGTCTCACTTTTGTGCGGATCTTCGCTTGTGCTATCCTGGATGTAGCACGCTGTGTCTTGCACAATTTATCACGTAAAAATGATTATTTATATTTATTTATATTAATAAAAAAGGGTATTTAAACGTTAATATTATTATGTTTGCATATTCTCTAAATTGACGGCAAGCTAAATCGATTGAAAAAAGTTTTAGTTCCGTGAATATTATTATGTTTGCATATTCTCTAAATTGACGGCAAGCTAAATCGATTGAAAAAAGTTTTAGTTCCGTGATCGGGCAGTGCCTCAAAAATTAAGGCAAAAAGGTGTCGGTTTTTGGTGTCGTTTTTTCATTGTAACATTTTGTTCGGTCTAGCCCCTCAGTCCGCAAATTAAATCAGAACTCTAATGTGCGATAAGGAACTCCGTTCCAATAAGGTCGCAACAATAACTTCACGCTTGTATTGCCCAAGGTACCCTACCTTGGCCACATTTGCCCAGTTATGTTTGACTCCCATTTAAGAATAATATGATAAGGGTCTGTCGTCATAGAAAACCTGGCCATGTCCGAGTTGGACTCGCGAAAAATCAGCTATATTCATCAAAATAATTAGGTAATTACTGAACTTTATAAACTGTGAAAGCAACGAACATTGCTCTAACGAAAAGATAAACTGTAGTAGCGGATAAAATTAATTTACCTTTGGAAAATTATTGCATACACTGGTATGGTTACGATCAGTTTAGAAACTGCAAATAAGTTTAAGTCTCTTTTTTTGTGAATTAAATATCGAATCGCGAAAATTTGTACCTACATCAGGTAATTGTGGTAATTGTAGGTATTTAAGTATTTTTAACCGACTTACCAAAAAGGAGGAGGTTCTATGTTCGACATTATGTTTGTTATTTTTTTTTGTGTATGTTCGCGCATATCTCCGTCAATTTTGGACCGGTTTTGAAAATTCTATTTTTGTTTGAAAAAGTATGTTTCGAAATTGGTACCATTTTTATTTGGTGTAGATCTGATGAAGAACATCGAAGATATACAACAGAACTCTTCATTAAATTACGGCAAATCTCTCGGAATTGCTGCAATCGCATGTCTGTTTATTGTTTATGCCATTTCATAACATAACATCACGCCAATACGCTCTTAAGGGGTACGCAGATCTCTCATTTCACCGGTAATGCTCTAGTTTCATGATATTTGGGTAATCTATTCTGGCGTTATAGGTACCTTACTAAACAACTTGTACAACTAAAAAGTGAAAAATAAAAAGCTTTTTACAAAAAAATATTGAATACGTCTTTGGTAGGTACCATTTTTTTGCGTTATAGACACCGATTTCCAAAAATAAAGTTATTTTTCACTTAGTAGTCTTTTTATTTGGAAGTCGGTAGTATTTTTTTGTAAAAAGCTTTTTATGATTTAATATAATTATTCTTGATCTTGCACACTCTGTAACAATTGCCATCTACCAACACCTGACACATTATCTCTTATTACCAAATGCCTCAAGACATTTTCTCACACCTAAATTCTCAAGACTCTGACATTGACGTAGGCGCTTTAATATTGTCTTCAGGTTCAAGAAAATGCAATTTACTTAACGTGTCAAACTGCTCAATATAACTTGGACCTTAGATTAAGATAGAAGTGACACTCGTGTATCTGCAGGATCCAGCTGTTGATGTTGGATATCGAGTTTGTAAAATTAACCTTTCTTTACTTTTAAGTATGAAGACTGTGATGTAACGAGAGTCAAATTTATCATTGCACTTCTGAAACAGTCTTTGCCGCCTTTCTCAAATTTTAGATACGTATGAGAGTATGTATTTAGGTTCGTGCCAGTATTTGAACCCAGAATCTCGTGCATATGAATCAAATAATCTAAACCTTAATCAACGGGATGTATGCAATATTTACCTTTTAGACTATATATGATTGTCAATTTTACTTTCCGTTGGTATATACCTCGAAGGACCCGACCTTGTTAAACTTTCTTACGCCCAAGAACTTGGATGACTTTCCAATAAAAAAGGGTACAGAGGACCCGTTCGGATGAAGAGGAAGGGGCACTCTTCTTTCGTGTGCGTATAGAACCCGTTCAAAGAATGAATGTCCCTTCTACATATTTTTATTCTATGCCATTACTTAGTGATTGACGTCGAAACGGAAGGGGCGCGTCGGCTAATTCGACAGAAATGTTCGCGTGATCGTGAACTATTAGGCATTAAGGTTGGGGCCTATTTCTAAAAGTATTGATGTGTGATGGTTTTATTTGCTTTATCTAGTCTAATTGCCGTATTTAGGCATGTGATTAATGTTTGGCAGATTTTTTTGTTCTAATAATTCTTACGTTTGCGGAATACCTAATTTAAGTTTATAGTTGGTTTAAGTTGTAAGGAGATTTTGCCCGCTGCTTCGCATATTTTCGGTATTAAATGTAGTATATTAGTCCAGTAGCCAGAAGAATATGCCCTTTGATAATTCAAAAGTTTTTTATTTTCGCTGGGGGATACCTTATGTGAATTCAACGCTATGTACAAAAATGCTAACAGTTTAGAGTTATGAGGCTAGGCGAGCTAACTAATCCCTCTATGCATATAGGAAATGATTTGAAAACTTAAATCTTTTATTGAAAGAGTTACGAGCCATTTTCAGTTTTCCATTGTTCCACAGTACGTATCTGTTAGCATTTTCACTAATATAAAGTTTAGATAGTACTAATAAGTTTAGATAGTACTAGCCCTGTCTATTGGGCAGAGCCAGCTCACGAAACTGAAGACCGATGATGGCAGGATCGTATCCGCCAAACCGGAGCTTCTGAGGGAGATCGAGAGATTCTATGGGCAGTTGTACACGTCAACATGCAAACCCGTTGCGAATCTAGCAAACGACCCAAGAGCTAGATTGACCCGACACTATACCGAAGATATCCCGGACGTTAGCCTGTACGAGATTAGGATGGCTCTGAAACAGCTTAAAAACAACAAGGCGCCGGGTGACGACGGAATCACGGCTGAACTCCTGAAGGCGGGTGGGAAACCGGTCCTTAAGGCCCTTCAGAAGCTGTTTGATTCCGTCATACTCGAGGGAAAAACGCCACAGGCATGGTGCAGGGGTGTGGTGGTACTCTTCTTCAAAAAGGGCGACAATGCCCGGCTGAAGAACTATAGGCCCATCTCACTTCTTAGCCATGTCTACAAGTTGTTTTCAAGAGTCATCACGAATCGTCTCGCGCGCAGGTTTGACGATTTCCAGCCTCCCGAACAAGCAGGATTCCGAAAAGGCTTTAGCACCGTAGACCACATACATACGCTGCGGCAGGTTATACAGAAGACCGAAGAGTACAACCTGCCTCTCTGTTTAGCGTTTGTGGACTACGAGAGAGCCTTCGATTCGATCGAGTTTTGGGCTGTACTGCAGTCTCTCCAACGGTGCCAGATCGACTACCGGTACATTGAGGTGTTGAAGTGTTTGTACAAAAACACCACCATGTCAGTCCGTCTTCAGGATCAGACCTCGAAACCAATTCTTCTCCAGCGTGGCGTGAGACAGGGAGACGTCATATCTCCGAAACTGTTCACTGCTGCGCTGGAGGATGTATTCAAGGTTCTGGACTGGAGGGGCCTAGGCATCAACGTTAATGGCGAGTACATCACTCACCTTCGGTTTGCCGACGACATAGTGGTCATGGCTGAGACCATGGAGAGCCTCAGTACAATGCTCGATGACCTCAGTAGAGCTTCCGAAAGAGTGGGTCTGAAAATGAATATGGACAAAACCAAGGTGATGTTGAATGCCCATGTTACACCCACTCCTATTAAGGTTGGAGACTCTACACTCGAAGTTGTGGACGACTATGTCTACCTGGGACAAACGATCCAGTTGGGTAGGGCCAAAAGGCCTCCTCCTTGGTGGACCGATGACCTGGTGAAGGTTGCGGAGATCCGCTGGTTGCGGGACGCACGGGACCGGTCAATGTGGCGACGCTTGGGGGAGGCCTATGTCCAGCAGTGGACGTCTTTCGGCTGATATGATGATGATGATGATGAAATTATTTAAATTTAAATTTTATATTATTGTTAAAACACGAAATAATAGGAAATACCTACTTTATGCCTATTGCATAACTCTAAACTGTTAGCATTTTTGTACATAGCGTTGAATTCACATAAGGTGAACCCAGCGAAAATAAAAAACTTTTGAGTTATCAAAGGTTATGTGGAAAATAATTGTATCCCTACTGGACTATATAGCACTAAGATTTGCCCTAAGATTTTGGATATGTATATATAGTATGCATTATGTTTATACATTAGGTGTTGTAGACATATTTGTTTAAATTTATTTAGTATGTAAGAATTTTAAATAGTAAGTGATTTAGTACTACATTATTGCAGCGGCTAGCAAAAGAGGCAGTGATGCCAAAGGTGATGCCTAGTTGTGGCCAAAGCTTGTATAGCACTTTTCTCACATAATGCGTGGAAATTAAAACTAAGTAGTTCCTAAAACTCATTTTTTCAAATACAATTACTTTCCAAAAAAATGTTGCACAACGATCAACAATAATTTTTCCGCGTTAGTGTTCATTTGTTTTTTTTTCCGATAAACAGCTTTCTATTTGCAAGCCAGTTCGAAATTTAAATAAAACCTTTGATAAGTTACCTCCTTGGTTGACATGTTTCGGAATAAAAGATCGTTCCATTTTTAAATCACACGACAGATATGAGTTTACTATGTAATTTGTTTTGGCCACTAAACCACGGAAGATATGGATTTTCATACAACTTTTGCCGGCCGCTGCTCGCAGGTATTTGGCCAGTACAGCAATTTCGATTTATATCCAAGAAGCTTGTCAAATTTCCAAGCATGTTTGAAAAAAAAAGTTGTGCGCTTGGATGTACTGTCTACGCTGTCAGGAGTGCCGGTATTATGGTGCACCGCTTTCCCTACCTTCCGCGGTCTGGAAGGGGTCGCCACCGTCTGATGGCGGACGTGGTGGGGCAGAAGGGGAGGAGAAGTGTCGGTATAGTGTTGGCCGCTCTCCCTATCCCCTGCGGCCGAAAAGTGGTAGATGGCGGGCCACTGATCTAACGATGGGTCAGGCCAGGGGGACCAAGGGTGCCGTACCTGGGGTCGTATGGCGCCCATGAGCTGGTTTTGTCTCTGGGATAATCACAGAGTGCAATGTGTTCTGGTGCGCCGGTGATGGGGGTACTCCCCAGAAGAGGTTCCGGTGACGGACAGTTGCGGCGGGTTCACGGATGAGTGCTAACGCGTGCCCATGTCCCCGCCATAAGTGGCTCAGGAGGACACCGTGGAGTTTTAATGGATTAGAGTCCCACATAACTGCGCTATCTCCCCGTGATAGCGCAGTTATGTGGGACTCGTATGCATGAGCATTCTTACACGCAAAAAAAAAACAATAAAATAATGGTGGCCACGTAAATTTAGCATCATGTAACATCTGTAGCATAAATTAAGTCCTCCAAACTACAGTATCTAGGCACTTGAAGTTCTAGTAATTCACATTCATACTCAAAACTTTTAGAAAAAGTTGTAGAACGCGTTTCTATAGCTGTCATAAATCCGAATTTGCTATTAAGACCATCTTTGACACTCTATTTGCCCCTCCATAAAAACAAAGTTATTTTAACAACCAAACGTTTGACAGGAACGCGAATAAATATCTCGTTCACCATTACATCGTTTATGAGCGGCAAATATTTACCACCGTTTGAATACAGGTAAGAGCCAGAAGTACCAGTTGTTCCCTGATAGCTACAACCTTGGGGTTTTTAAGTCAAGAGTGAATAGGTTTCTTCTAGGTAAGCGTGCTTCACCGTAGACCACATCATCGCTTAACATCAGGCGAGAATAACAAAAAACAAAAGTGTGTGTCCTGCAAGGCTAGACGGTAACGAGAGAATGCGGTTTTTTTTATTTGGTTACCTGGCTGACAATTTTAGGTGCCATGCAGCTACAGTTTTTTATCGTGTTTAAGAGTAAGTATTAAGTCTCTCGTCCATTCTTTCCATACTCAACTACCTTTTAGAACTTCACAAAAACTGCTAGTACAATATTTTTTTGCAGGTTTTCGGCAATCAAATGTGACTATTAGGCCGGTATTCCAGCAGCATTGACTCATGCTCTACTCAAAATGGACAATAGTGATTATTTACAATTTATTGGTTGAGAGGTTAAGATTCTAGACGCTCCAAACGTTACCGAACTCTTTTAACATAAAATCAGTTGTATTAAGTAGTGTTAGTACTTGGAACGTTCTCGTACTTGCTAAATGATAAATGATTTATTTCTGTAAGTAGGTTTGTACAAACACTTTTACATGTCGATCATATTTTTTTAAACTAGACGAGGTCGGTTTCATGTCTGACTACTATGAGAAGAAACGCCGAAACAAACTAGAGGTCACAGTCTATTTTAAAGTCCAGACAAAATCTTGGTTAGATCATGTGAAGACCATGTAGACCATATCTAAAATAGTCTTTTGAGGAAAGAACCAGCCAGTTCTTTTTTTTTTTTAAACGTTGTCCCACACTAGGAATTTCCCCCTGTATCGTGGGTGCGTTTACAAACATATAAACTCACATACACAAACACCCAGAGCCAAAACAACTATCTGTAGGTCATACAAATATTTGTTCCGTGCGGGAAACGAACCCGCGACACGCAGCGCAGCAGTCAATTGCTCAACCATCACGGTTGAGTGGACCTGTCCAATCAGTGCATGTTTGTCAATAACCGTGCAGCTCAACTCAGAATTTAAGGAGCTCAACGAATTGACGAACAAAACCAAAGAAAGGACATTTGGGTAGGCTGCATAAACTACTCAAACTGCCAGACCATGATTAAAAACTAACTAAGATAAATAAAAATCAACAAAAAAAAGAATGGTCCACATAGTCTTCACTTTCACAATAATTAAAATAAAATAATATAATACTTTAAAAAGTAAACATTCTTGTTATTGCAAGAAAACCAAAAAAAAAAGAAAATTCACCGTGTATTTTTCAAATTTTCAATTATTAAAATATTAAAAAAAAGAAAATTTTTTGGAGCAGCTCAATCCCAAGCCTTTTTGTCTTCAACGTAATCTTTAATGGTATAAAACGCTTTCTGGCACAACTTACGTTTAATGAATGATTCGAATTTATTAACACTTAGATCTTGTACGTGGCTACGTACGGGTACGCGTTAGCACTCACCGCGAACCCGCCGCGGCTGCCCGTCACTGGACCCTCCTCTGGGGAGTACTCCCCATCACCGGCCACCTACCATTTTTCGGCCGCAAGGGATAGGGAGAGCGGCCAACGCTATACCGATACTCCTTCTCCCCTGCGGCCCCACCGCGTCTGCCATCAGACGGTGGCGACCCCGTCTAGGCCGCGGAAGGTAGGGAGAGCGGCGCACCGCAATACCGGCACTCCTCTCCCGCCACGGCCTCTAACCCTTACCCGCGATATCGTATGGGTATTGGAGACCCCATACGACATCACGGCCCGCCTCAGATGCGATGTCGCCTAAGCAGCACCGCAACCTACATGTTGGCCGCTTCGTCGTGGACTTATCGCCAAAACCCCTGACGAGCGCCCCCTCCTTGGGTTCCTCTTCGCTTCACCGTGGGTGACCAAGCCACGGTTACTGAGCCCGTCCGCCTCGACAATGCGGGAACCCACCGGGGGGGCCGCCGATACCCCTGAGTAGCTGATTTTAAAATGAGAATCACGTCTAAACGGCTTGTCGTAATTATTTGAAAAAAAAGATATGTTACATTAGACTATTTTCCTAATAGAATACTCTTTATTATGTACACCATATAAGTTACAGAAAGTATAGACAAAGAAGACATTACACTGGATGACACAATGGGCGGCCTTATCGCTGAAAGCGATCTTTTTTAATAATTTGATCTAAGAAGATTTTCAGTTTTATTCGTATAACATAGTGTAATTAATTTGTAAAGTTATGTCTAAAACGGACAAAAACACGGCAATCGCACCAAAACCGCTAGGCGTATTTTAATGAAATTGACACCATATCAAAGACAATTTAATTATCTACACTTTGATCTGAGATTTTTTTTTAAAGTCATAGAATAATAAGGAAAGTACAAAAAACTACTAAATTTAGGGTCGCGCGGGTGTGAAACGAGTGCGCTTGATGTGAGATTTTAGTTGTCAATCTTTCATCCTTTATATTATCATGCCCATATCTTATTATTTTGGGCGTTTTTAGGGTTCCGTACCTAAAGGGTAAAAACGGGGGACCCTATTACTGAGACTCCGCGGTCCGTCTGTCTGTCTGTCTGTCTGTCTATCACCAGGCTGTATCTCATGAACCACGATAGCTAGACAGTTGAAATTTTCTCAGATTTTCTCAGATTTTCTCAGATATCTGTTGCCGCTATAACAACAAATACTAAAAACAGAATAAAATAAATATTTAAGTGGGGCTCCCATACAACAAACGTGATTTTTGTGCCGTTTTTTGCGATAATGGTACGGAACCCTTAGTGCGCGAGTCCGACTCGCACTTGGCCGGTTTTTTTTTAATTATCTTCATTCCGCTTCTCTACCATTTATCTGAATTTAAAAGTAAACCACCTTGTTTGTGGTCCTTCTGCGTTTTTTCGTATTTGTGTAGTATTTACAAAACACAATTTATGAGAAATATCAGTACCGTAATAAATCTAAGTATTCAAAGTATTTATTTTATGAAAATAAATTCTTCCAGTCTTTTCGCACTGAATCCAATATTTATTTTAGTGTTCACTCTGTAAGCAGCTTACTTTATTCATATTTTGTGTTTAAATAAATAATTTGTGGTTCTGATACAACGAGTGTTAAATAAATGTTATTCATAATGTCTCCTGTGCCGGTCACAAATAAATATTTTTTCTTTCTTTCTTTCATAATGGACTCCAAAGGAAATGTATCATTTTCGGCCATGAGAACATATTAAATATTATTTCATGAATTTAAGCCTGATTTCTTGCATACAAAAAGTAATAGTTTTCAATTATTGCCATAATCTATAAAACATGGCGTCTCTCATAGTTGTCATTCCGATTTCGTTCTGAAATCACGTCCCATGAAAGCATAAATAACGTAGATGTTAAATATGAAAGGTAAGTGTTCTTGTTCTAGTAAAAATTACTATTATTCTCATAAACACCTTTTACGACTAATATAAAAGCAAGTGTGACGATTTCATCGGTAATAAAATATTTATTGTACTCCTCTGAAGTGTACTTCTGAACGAATAATTCTAAATGACATTTTGTTTGACTACTGAGTGTCACGTCACTTTCTAGGTTACGTAAACGTCAAAACTAAAACCTCTCATGGCTGTCAATTAGCTGTCACGATAAACGTCGAACATCTTTAATTTTTATTAATGTACGCAAAAAACATTCGTTAATATGGAAAAAAAAATACTTTACTCTATTCAGGGGTTAGTTTCCCAGCTTTCCTAAAAGGTACATAACCTGTACCTTGCCTGGCCGGAGTCCCATACAAAAATGAAACATCTCCTTTATAAAGGATGTGGAATGGTACAGTTCCATCTTAAAATTGTACGCAACACGTTCAATGTCGTCTTAAAATAAATCTTATAAGCCACACCGTAACAGATGGGCCGCCAGCTTATTTTTAAACAGAAAAGTAGAAGTTTTCTTACAAAAACAAAAGCCAACGTTTCTCACTCATAAAATATTTCAGTCCTTTCTATCAAAACACAACTCAAGACTTTTAAAAATCCTGCCAATAGTATAAAAAATGTGAATGTTTGAATGTTTAGTCAATTACACCACAACGGCGAAACGAATGCAAAAATAAAAATTGTCACACGGGCTTGGATTAAGACATTGAATCTTATTAGTATCATATAAAAGGGATGCCACAGAGGAGCTATTAAACAAGCTTGAGCGCCTGCAAAACTTATGCATTCGCTTTGTTTATGGTCTACGTAAGTATGATCATGTTTCTCACCTTCGCAAGGAACTCAAGTGGCTCCCAATCCGTCTTCGCAGGAACACCCGGATTTTATGTCTCCTCTTCAACATCTTACACAACCCGTCTTATTCTTCCTACCTGCGTGAGCGATTTTCTTACGCTCGCCCTAGAGATGCATTATGTAGGTCACATCTTAGATCCCTCTTTAAATCCCATCCTCATAAAACCAGCTATTATTCCTATTCCTTCTCTGTCCATGCTGTGAGATTGTGGAACTCACTTCCGCCTAGCATAAGAGATCTAGGTACTATCTCGCTTTTTAAAAAACGATTAAAAGAGCATTATCTTTCCACTCTAAACTGATATTTATAAGCATATGTATGTATATATATTTAGTATCTATATATTTTAGAGTTATGTATTTATTTAAGTATGTATCACTTACACTATATGTGTATGTATTTATATCTTAGGTTAGTCGTTCACTTTTCTTCTCTTCCTGTTATCACACACTATTTGTCTACATTTCTTCTTCATTTCTCCTTTTCGTGGGTCTGCTGGTAGAAATTTCTTAAGAAATAAGCAGTACCTTTATACCAATGTCATGATGTGTTTTCTGTATGTATTTTCTGTGTGTACATTAATAATAAAATAAATAAAAGGTATGATGACTGGGTACGAAACAGCAAATTCTATTTAGTACGCCGATAAAATTATCAAAAAATCGATGGTGACACACGGACAGATGGACAGACGGACAAGAGAGTGATCTTATAAGGGTTCCTTTTTAGGGTTCCGTACCCAAAGGGTAAAACGGGACCCTATTACTAAGACTCACAACAAGTACTAAAAACCGAATAAAATAAATATTTGAGTGGGGCTCCTATACAACAAACGTGCTTTTATGACATTTTTGCGATAATGGTACGGAACCCTTCGTGCGCGAGTCTGACTTGCACTTAGCTGGTTTTGTTTTTACCTTTTGAGGTACGGAATCCTAAAAACACGTATTTTTTGCTTATTCAAATTGAAAAAAAAATAATTACAAAAAATTATAACATAACTTCAATTGTGAAAAAAATAACTTCGATTGTGTGATGAGGAGAGATGTACACAAATACTCGTAGTATTGAAGTGCGTGTGCGGCACCGGCGCCGCATTGCACTCTTGGTGTATAATGTATAATGGAATTGTATGAAGCTACACGCATTGCGGTAAAAAAATCACGTGGAAATAATACCGCAATAAATCCGCGTTTTGCCACAGAATCCACCGCACCGTGGCACAGATTAAATTTGCGTGAATATTTTGAGCTTTACGAACAGGTAGAAAGAGACAAAAATAGCGTGGAATTTTATTCACAGTGCGTATTGGTTATGATTTAGTACGCGGACAAAAATTCACGCGAATAAAATCCGCGCAGCTAAAAATCGCAATGCGTGCTAAGCCTTACAAATAGGTATCAACAATACGGCATAAAAGTAAAACGTCAGTTTCAGCCTAAACGCAGCTAGAACGTGTCCAGTTCATAAAGTATTCAGGTCACGTTTCAGTTTCGGTTTTAGACGAGGCTTTGCCTAGAATAACGGTGAACAATATTTTCCCCTTTTTTGTAGACTGAGGCTATTTTAGGTTTTAGTAAAAATAGACTAGCAGACTTTTTCTGAAAACATTGTTTATATGTCTAGCAGTATAATTGCGTATTTTAAATGATAGCTCAAAGCACGTGCGCACGCATTATAAACAATTCAATGCTTCATATTTTTACACATCCGTTTACTCGACAACGTCACCACAAGCAATGACTACCGTTGAATTGTCAAAATGAAACAGTTTGCATTCCATGAATTTATATGTTACGCAGTTAACAAAAAAGAAAGTAAAATCAAGATTTGAAGTGAAATCGACTTAAGTACAAACAAAACGCACGATACAAAATTAATGAAACAAAATAAAATAAGGCCAAGAGGAATAAAACCAAAAAATAATATCAAAATATTTATGTTTTTGATGTTTAAGAAACACCAAAGAAATTGAAAATTGTTCACTGATTGCTTAAAATTAATTAGTTTTATTTGTTTACGGCAGTGACGCCGTAAATAAAGCCGCCTCTGGGGCCTGTGAATTGGCTATTTTATACTTACATTAAATAACTCCAGATTTCCTCACGATTTTTTCCTTTCTTTTTGTTTTGTTTTTCGATGTTTGCCTGTGATGCCCAAGATAAACTTAGAAAGTACATATGAAAACGTCATTATATTTATTTATTTATTTAAAACTTCAAGCAACATACAAGTACGTAGGCGGACTTAATGCCTGAGGCATTCTCTACCAGTCAACCAAGGGTGGTGGAGAGATAACATGGCAGGTGCATAAAATTGAAATAATTATTGAAGTCAAATTGAATAACAATATATTTATTGTAGATAAAATAAATATACATATATATTTATTAAAATAAATACTTTTATATATATATATATATATACATATATAAATTAATAGAAAGGTGATTAATACGACTCTGCTAATGGTGTAGAAAATAATGTCGCAGCTGCCGCTTAAACGCATATTGACTGGTGGCGGTCCTGATATCGAGAGGAAGCGTCTTATCCAGGAATACCGTGTTCAGGTCAAAGTAACACACGTCACCGTAGTCGATTATAGGGAAGATTAAAGTCTGCACAAGCATAGCCTTCATTTTTGCTGACAGAAAGTTTCTCAGACGATACAGGCAACGCAAGGTCCCGTTGACTCTTTGACTGACACTTGAAACCTGACTTTGCCAGCCAAGCGTCGAGTCAAGTTGTAGACCGAGTCATATTGCTACTACATAACGCAATAATATTATTAAAAGACTTTCATAGAATTTCAGTCCAATTTAGATTATTTAATAAACACTTTGAACTTATAAACTGGAGAATTCTAAATAAAAATTCTTTGGACTAAAGTTCATCTTCAAAGAGTCATAGTTTGCAAACGTTATAGGTCCGGCATTTTCTGATAGACTATCTCTCTGAGAAGATATGCAGAACTATACTTACGAAATATAAGAGTGATGTGCTATGCTTTTATTTAGTTATTTAGTTTTTTTTATTAAACATTCGGTACATAGTGGGGACATCCCACCCATACGCACAAAACGTTTTGGGAATACTTTTATTATGCATACACCTAAGGAGTGGAATTCTCTGCCGGAGTCTGTGTTTCCCGACACCTACAATCTAGGGGTGGTGAATAGGTTATTTCTAGGTAAGCGTGTTTCACCTTCGACCAAAACCAAAAATCTAAATCAAACAGTTTATTTCAAATAAACCTTAAAGGTACTTTTGAATTGTCAAACAAAAAAATAAAAAAAGATGACTTTAGTTGCAAATTCGCAAGTGTCAGTAGCTCTCAATGGAGAAGAATTTGCAAGAAAGTCCACGGACACTCTTTTCCATGAGTTTTAATTGCAAGTTTTGGTTACATCATTCTTATTGTAAAGTACATATATGTAAGAACGATGTTAAAAGACGTGCACGTAAAAACGTCTAGAGTAACAAACAATCAAAGAAAATAAATACAATAACAGGCCGAGGCAGCTAAGTTATGACCAATCCCAACTGATGGCGCCTGTTCACGAACATGACGCATGGATTGGCATCACTCAGCTCAACCATCATGAAGGGAACCGAATGATCCAACACATGGGCCACCATCAGAGAGAATTTAGAGAGAGCATGACACAATCAACTGCCAGGGCATACAGAAGTCAACGAACGACACATAGGTACAGTGAATGGTAGATTTACAGTCGGAACATAGTACTCACACCACATCATCGCTTACCATCACAATATAAAAAAACTGTAGGATACAAGGCTTTTTTTCAGTATTGTAGGGTAAAAACCGGATAGTTGCCACACCTTTTGAAATAACTTATCTTTCAGTTCAGAAAGCAAAATACTTTATTTGTAAAACATGCTGGTATTTTGGTTTTTTATCTACAAATGAAAAGTAAAAAACATTATCTTTAATATTTTCAGAGTATTAGCGATTCTTGCGGACCTCTATATTTTAGGATATCTATCCCACATCGGGGATAGTTGCCAAACCTATGTAAAGTACGTTTAGGAGACACCGAGAAACAGGACATCTATCCAGCAAATACTTTGATCGTATTTTACCTTCCCATGCAATCGCACTGAGGCTTTTTTTTAATTTAACTATAGGCTCGCGTTTGACCACTATCTCGCCTGATAGTAAGCGATGATGTGGTCACGCTTGCCTAGAAGTAACCTATTCACTCTTGACTTAAAGACCACATGTTTGTAGCTATCAGGAAACAAAGACTCCGGCAGGGAATTCCACTCCTTAGCTGTGCGCATAATGAAAGTATTTGCAAAACGCTTTGTACGTTTGGGTGGGATGTCCACCATGTACCGGTGGCGCATTGCCGTACGTCTTATTGTCCGATGATGGAAAGGGCTAGGCGGAATCAAATTGTGCATTTCTATCACACTCCCCGAAATGTAACCGATAAGAAACCGACAGACTGGCCACTCGGCGTCGATGTTCAAGGCACTGGAGCTTTGAGGCAACATGATATGAGATACGGTTAAATTAATCGTAGTTGGAGAATCTTTAGATAGATTAATAATATAGCATGCGATTCATCTGTGAAACTAGAGTAAATACAACTATGCTGGGACAACTATCTTGGTGATGTTTACTGATATAATAAAAAAATAACAAGATAGTCACCCATCCACGGACCAACCTCGGCAAGCATTGTTTAACCTTGAAGACTGATCTGTGTGGCTGATAAAACAATGTTAATGAAAATGGAAATTCCTTGCTGCAATGCCTACGACGACGTAGCCACAAACCACGTAAAATTGATTCCCAATATTTTTTATTCAATAATTCTTCATCTAAAAATAAATTCTATAAAAAGAACCTACAAATCCAAATGGCTCTGACTCAGAGATATTATGAAACAGTCACATGTACAGCTAAGTGCAAAATGGTTACACTCGTACACAATGCTCAAAGCGTAACGTAAACGTTTTGACCTAACTCGCCGCGGGCGGAGGCAGTTTGTATTCATAAAAGCGTGTTGTTCTCAACAGTACACAGCAATTAGTTTGCAAAAAGTGGTTGACAATATTTTCGTACGTAAATGTATCGGTGTTTGTGTGCAAAAATGGAAAAAGAATAAATAAAACTATGTAACCAACAAGTGTTATTTTTGTTTGTTTTTTCAGGTTTCGGTCTATTTAGAAGTTAGCATACGGCGAAGAGTTTTACTTAACCATGCTATTTTGTTAAACGGTTTAAATAAAAGCTCATTTAAGCGATTTAGCTTTTCGTTAAAGAGTAAGGAGAGTACGAGTTTTCCGTTATTCTACTTGGATGAATAATATTTTGCAAAGTTTACTTTGAACTTCACTCAAGTGCCTGCACACAATTTGAAAGTGTATTCATATAATTTAGAGATAGCGCGCACGAGCAACTTTTGTCTCCGCAACTAATTTGTCTTTCGCATCATCGACAGCCGGGTGACTTTTCATATAAACCCATAGATTTGAGGTGAGAGACCAAATAATTGCTGGGCAACTAAGTTGCCCGTGGGCGCACTCCCTTAAAAGTAAATTAGCGCTGATTCGCAATCTCGACACAGTTCGAATTTCGAAGTAATGTTTAAAGAATGCGATTCTAGGCTACCTACTCAAATAAGTTTTTAATACACAACACGATATTTATTACTGGCCACTGGGGCAGGCTTCTGATTTGAGTTTAAAATTTTGACAAATAGACAAAAGACGAGACAAAACGTAATTTTTCAACCGATTTATTTTATACGATTTTATGTTATTTTGAATATCTATCGCCCATAACATTATATTTGCAAAAACCTTCTTGCCTCTTCCATATCTGGTTTCCATCACAGCACATCGTGTTTTGATTGTGATACTGATGATTATAATTGTAAATAAAAAAAAAATGAAAAAAAAAAAATTGTTTAGATGGACATCATAAACAATTACGGTACCAAAAATTATTTATACTATATATACTCACAACGTAATGTTCCAAATATGAATTAATAGTACATTACTGCAGCGGCCAGCAAAATAGGCATTGATGGACGAACGTGTACCATTACAAAAAAAAAAAAAAAAAAAACAACAATATGTGCGGTTATAAGCAGATGTGAGGGTAAAAGAAATGGAATAAAACCAATGCATGAATTAGACCATAATTATTATATTCAAAGCAGCATAATAACATCAGTAACATACTTGCAACAATATTATTGCGTAAAACTACACGCACATTAATAATGAAAATCATCAGTACACAACATAATCGCATTTATAATATTAATAATAAATCAAGAGCAATCAAAACGTACCTGACCGTTCAAAGTCCGAAGTCAAACCAAAATTGAACGATCAAGCCTCTTGTGCACTCTTTTATAATGCGGCTTGCTTGTCAGTGACAGGGAGCGCGTAGTCAATACACCAACTTATTAAACAGGAAGTAACTCAAAAGATACTCAAATAATATAAAAAATAGGAATTCGTTATTTCTCCCACATGTTTGAGAAATAGTACATTACTGCAGCGGCCAGCAAAATAGGCATTGATGGACGAACGTGTAACACACGTAAGTCCATCAATGCCTAGTTGTGGCCAAGGCTTGTATAGTACTTTTCTCAAATAATGCGCAGAAATTAAAACTAAGTATTACCTAGAACTCATTTTGTCAAATACAATTATTACTTTTCAAAATCAATGACGAACAACGAGTAACAATAATTTTGCCCGCGTTAAAATGTTAATTTTTTTTTTTTTCTTTAAACAGCTTTCTATTTGCAAGCCAGTCCTTTGATAAGTTACCTCCTTGGTTTCCATGTTTCAGAGTAAAAGATCGTTCCATTTTTAAATTACACGACAGATATGAGTTTACTATGTAATTTATTTGGCCGCTAAACACGACAGATATGGACTTTCATACAACTTTTGCCGGCCGCTGCGCGCATGTATTTGGCCAGTACGGCAATTTCGATTTATCTCGAAGAAGGTTGTCAAAATAATGCTCACATTTCCAAGCAAAATAATGTTTGAGAAAAATATATTGTATAAACACGTACTTTATTTTATTAATTATTTCTTCACCACTGCTCTCAAAACGGTGAAGGAAAACATCGTGAGGAAACCGGCATATCCTAGAACTAAAAATTCGAAGACATGTGACATCCACCAACCCGCACTGGGCCCGCGTGGTGGATTACGGCCCATTCCCTCTTACATAGAGGAGGCATGTGTCCCAGCAGTGGGAACATTAATAGGCTGATGGTGTGGTGTGGTGTACTTTATATTCGTGGATAGGTAAAATAAAAAAAAAACATTACAGTGCTACATTTTTCTTCGATTTTCAAACAACTGCATCATAACATAACTTTTTAATTTTTATAGCACACTACTTTTACTTTTTAATTGCCCAATCTGCTCTGACTTCTTCCGGTACCTAGGGTCGCTTGTCGAAGGGAATGGCGAGGTAGGCCGAGACGTAACGCACCGGATCAACTCAGGATGGATGAAATGGCGACAGGCCACTGGAACAACTTGCGACCCAAGGATGCCCCTCAAGTTAAAGGGGAAAATCTACAAGTCCGTGATTAGACCTGGTATGGTCATGTGATGAGGAGGGATGAAACGCATGTTACTAAAAGAGTTATGAACATAAATGTGGATAGATGGAGAGGGAGAGGAAGGCCAAAGAAAAGATGGATGGACTGTGTGAGGAGTGATATGAAAGAAAAGGGAGTCAGTAATAACGGACGGGGGACAGGACAGTATGGAAGAAGCAAACGTGTGGCGCCGACCCCAAGTAACATGGGATAAGGGCAGGAAGATGATGATGACTTTTACTTTTTAATTTAGTGGCGCGTATGGACCCATTGACTTAATGTACAAATGTAGTGTCATTGTCTATGGATGCGCGCGGTGCGCATTCATGCGCAATGATAATCTCAATAGCCCGCCATACCACATATTTTTTCCGTTTCAACTTTTCTTTTATTTCAACTGTATGAGTGAATTAAAACACTCGCGTGTTATTATTATCACATTCAGCTTCGCTTCATATGATAAACCACCCTCGTGTTTAAACCCCTATTATATGACCATTGCATAAACTATTATGTTTTATCTCTTATCAATGATATTCTAGTAAACAGATACGTTATGTACTAAAAAAAAAAAACGAAAATAGTGTACCGCACAGCAGCGGCAGCACACATACACAGCTTCGCTTCATGTGATAAACCCACGCTCGTGTTTAAACCCCTATTATATGACCATTGCATAAACTACTATTTTTTATCTATTATCAATGATATTCTAGTAAACAGATACGTTATATACTCAAAAAAAACGAAAAAAGTGTTCCGCACAGCAGCAAAAGCACACATATACACTTTTCATTCATCTGAAATTTCTCTATTAAGTCGAAAGGGATGGCTTGATAAAACCAAGAAGATAAAAAGAGACAGCTAGTGTTTGTCACTTGCGTGTGAATGTAAACAAACATTATTCTGACCACCAATGTTTTCTTCTTTTTCTAATCTCCAAATATCATATTAGGGAAAAAAAAATAAAAAATATAGTAAATTGAGGTGTATTGCGTACTTACATATAGATCCCTTCTGTTTAATGTACTTTGGTATCATAATTGGTACACTTTCCAAATACACAGGATGACATTTTTTCAATTTTGTTTTTGATTCAACAAAGCGTATCGCTCTTCGCCATGCGTGCCATAGACTAAAACTATACGTCCCAATTAGGCCGTATTCGAGCCTTCACAATGCGCGCGCACATAACATATCTGTTTACTAGAATATCATTGTCTCTTATACACATTTTGGTCAGCTGACTACAATTTTGTATGAAAAATCCAATTTGTTTTTCGGACTTACCTATAAGTTCCTAAAATCAAGTTGATTATTTACAGGGCAGAAACAGTTTTAAAAATAAAATCACATCTTTCCGTTACACGCTGTGTAACCACACGACCTTCTACGATTTATCTCTGGTTTAGATTCTATGATGTAGGTAAGACTGTAGTATTTCTAATCTAGTTAGTAGAGCAGGGGTCACCAAATGCGGGACCGCATTCTAGATCAGCCGGCTTATTACGTATCTTTTGCATGAGCAAAACGATAGCGATTTTTGCGCAATAATTGCTCTTCAATACAAAGTTTTTAGAGTTGCTGGCAGTTTTTTTTTAAATAAGTGCATTTGACAAACAGCGAGCGATTAGCAAACGATTGTTTAGAACCTACCATACCTGCACTGCGGGTAATGCCGACTTTTATGACATAAAGCGTTTGATCGCTATTGTTTTGCTCTTGCAAAGGATACGTAATAAGCCTACCGGACCACCGACCTATTTTGTGCGGATCTATCCAAGATAGATTCCATCATCATCATCATCACTTCAGCCGAAAGACGACCACTGCTGAACATAGGTCTCCCCCAAGTGTCACCACTGGTCCCGTGAGTCTCACATCCAGATAGTTTCCAAGATGAACTTTCCGATAAACATCTCCAAGATTTAATGACAACGACCGGCACCAAATTAAGTCTAAAATTCGAACGGGAAAACCATTATTCACGTTAATATTTGAACAAAAATTTTTGTACTTACTTTTTTATTTGATTTTGTTTATTATTTAATAAAATATAGACCGTTTTATATGTAGTACGGGGAGGGGGAGTGTGTTATTTTTAAGAAACGGACCCAAATGAAAGTAATTGGTGATCCCTGTACTAGAGGATACAGTTTTAGTATGCGAGCGACAACCTCTCTTGCCTCGAGCATTTGCGCTGTTGTTTTAGCAGCTGCTATAAAGTTACTTAAGCTAGAGTATTTTAGTTCTAGGTATCCTATGTATTATCCCGTTGATATTAGGTTCCATTGATTTGTTCATACATCCTACTAATATTTTAAATGTTTACATTTAAAACAGTTTTACAGTTGTATGTTTGTGTTTCAATCACGCAAAAACGCCTGAATGGATTTGGAAAAATGTGCACAGATAGTTTTTAACCTACATTAATATAGAGATATACACTTTTATTAGGGTATAATGTTCTCTTGGGATAATAAAACGATTTCTGCTTTTCACGCGTACGAATCCGCGGACAGTAGCTAACAATTTAACCCCCGACGGATAAAGAGGGTTGGTACAAATTTGACGAGTGTATCTACAAAAGACGAGTGACTACTGTATTTTTTTTTAATTTTTATTATTAATAGGCTCGCGCTTGACCACTATCTCGATGATTTGTGTGTATTAGTGTAAAAGAGACGTGTGTCTGTCTGTGGCTAGTAAATCTCGTGTTCTATCAATAGGGATGTTGCCTGGGTAGAAAAATGATAATTCTATTAAGCATGTCAGTGAGATTATCAAATAATATTGGACACGTTTTTTTTGCTTTACCAAATCAATCAAAAATAACAAAGTTAAATCGCATCAAAGTTCAGAAGTGGGGACTTGTGACGTCACTAAGGTAGTACAAAGTGTAGTAGTGGCGTGACGTTTCACGATATTTCAACGCGTTATATCGTTGTCACTTTATGTTTACATGTCAAAATAAAAGATACTTGTCCAATATTTTTCATTAATCTACCTGACATAAAATAAATTTTCAGTAAACTACCAACAGTAGTATTACAACCAACTTACGCAATACCGTTTTCTGGTATCATGACGCGACGCCCACGGTAAAAGGGGGGATCTATATTTACACGCGTCAAATCCAATACACAATCGGCGTTCAAGTTCAGTTTTACACAAACGAGCAATGAAAAAGTTCCAGTGACATCAAATTACTCCTAAACGGGAAAGGCTAGCTTAATGCAGCAACAGCGCATCAGAAAATTACCAACTAAAAACGTAAATATTGTGTTCATATTTTAAATTAAAAGTGAAAAAATTAAATTAAGGTGTTTGTCGGCATTTTGTGGGTGGAACTTTTTCATTGCTCGGCAGTTTATTATCAGGGCCAAAAAAAATTAAGAACATAATAATATAATTGCAGTATTCATTGCATGCAATGCATATGAAAAATACAACTGCAATTTTTGTCATCATATATTATAATAATAGAGACTGTTCCTTTCAAAGTTTATTTAGTAAAGAAACGTAACATTACGCCCATATTCTCAGAAGGGTAGACAGTACCTAAGATGACAGTAGAACTTTTCTCTTTATGCCAGTTATTTTCAAGTCCCTAATATTGTCATCGACTTGTGGCTCTCTCTCTTGTCAAAATCAGTCTCATTGTCTCTAGACAAAAAGCTTCGTCAAGGTGATCGGAACAAAATACAACAAAGCGAAAATAACTTTCTTTTCGGAAGTTGGTGGCTTTGGTATCTATTATTTTTTCGTTTTTGACACCGAGTTATTTTGGAAGTCGGTTTAATTTTTTTGTTAAAAATATTTCTATTTTTATTTTTTCTCTTTTTAATTTTGATACCTTATATTTATCATGAAAATACGCATTATTAAGAATAACTTAAAAACTACTTGTCATCTATTGTATTTTAAATAAAACGACGTGACTTTCTTTCACAAGGAAAAAAAGATGGAGTTTTTTATTTCATAGACAATAGCAGTACAAAATCTAGAGCTATAGACAATTACTATTTGTCATTGACTAGTATCGTTTAGTCGATACATACTGAGTGTCATTATTTTAATACAAGAATAACACCGTCACTTATTAAAATAAGCTGTAACTATTACTATTAATAAGTTAATAAACTAACAAACTTTCCCAATGCCTAATATTTCCATAAAGTGGTAATGCTTCATTTTACACAAGCCCTTAGTAAAAAGATCAGCTGGCATTTCAGCTGTCTGCAGATATTCTAAGTTAACAATCTTATCTTTAACACAATCTTTACAAAAATGGTAACGAACATCTATGTGTTTCGTTCTTTTGTGATACACATTATTTACTGACAACTTGAGAGCACCTTGGTTATCATTGAATACAGTGATTGTGTTTGAATTACCTGTAATTTCATGTAACAAGTTACGCAAATACATAGCTTCTTTACAAGCCTCTGTAATGCCCATGTATTCGGCCTCAGTACTGGACAAGGCGACAGTTCTCTGTTTCCTAGTTTCCCATGAAATTACAGATCCAGACAATACAAAACACAACCCAGTATATGACTTCCTATCTATTACATTATTAGCCCAATCGGCATCTACAAAACCCTGTAACTGTGAATTACCATTTTTTCTATATTTTAATCCAAAATTTATAGTTTTTTTAAGGTATTTTAAAACACGTTTAGCATAAACCCAGGTTGACTGATCAAAACAGTTATTGAATTGACTTAAGAAACTTACAGAATAGGCTATATCTGGCCTAGTCAAAACTGCCAAATACATTAAGCTACCAATGAGTTGTTGATAAGGCAATTGACTTTCTTTATTTTCTAATTTACCTAAATTCAATTTTGACTCAATAGGTGTATCCACTGTTTTACAATTTATCATATCAAATTTGTACAGTAATTGCTTAATATATTTTTCTTGACTTAAAGTTAAACAACCATTTTTCTTATCAATCTTAACTGTCATTCCAAGACATTGTTTTACTTCTCCTAAATCTTTTATTTTGAAATGTGATGATAATATACTTTTTAAGTTATTAGTTTCAACATTATCATTACTAAATATGAAAAAATCATCGACAAAAATTGTTACAATAGTTCTTTTACCATTACAATTTTTAGTATATAAGCAAGGCTCAATTTTAGATCTTTTATAGCCAAAATTAACAATAATATCATCGACTTTCCTATACCACGCCCTTGACGACTGTTTTAGCCCGTAAATAGCTTTATTTAATTTTAAAACTTTACCATCACAATCTGGGCTCGAGAAACATTCTGGTTTCTGCATATAAACAGTTTCGTCAAGATCGCCGTTTAGGAAAGCTGCTGTAACATCCAGGTGAGTTACATCAAAGTTTAATTGCACTGACAATGCAAACAATGTTCTTAATGTTGTGTGTCTCACAACTGGCGAGAAAGTTTCCACATAATCAACACCATACTTTTGCATGAAACCTTTGGCTACTAGCCGTGCACGAAACCTCACTTTGTTTTCATTGTCATACTTTTTCTTTAGAACCCATTTACACTTCACAATTGTACCGTGTTTTGGGGTGTCTACTAAGTCCCAAGCACAACTGTCTTCAAAACACTGAAGTTCCTCTTGAATGGCTTTTAACCATTGTTCTTTCTCGGCTCCTTTCAATGCTTCTTGCACTGATAAACCAGTAGCATCATCAAATGCGTCCTCACCAGTAGATGTATACCATCCATATCTATCTGGTTTCTTCACTATTCTAGTTGGATATCTCTCCACATATTCTTCTGTTGAATCTGCATCTTCATAGTCACTCGGGACATAAGTGCTATCAGAATCATCAGCATCACCTTCTATTACAGTGTCCTCTTTTATAGATGTTTCCGCCACTGACTCTAAGAGTCTCTTATCACTGTCTGTGCTTTCTTGCACTGGTACTGGTGTTTCCGTTTTTTTTACATCCTCCACAACAATTACATCCCTGCTGGTTATGACTTGCTTTGTTCTGAGATTAAAGAGACGATAACCTTTGACATCTTCTGAGTATCCAACTAAAATATGTTTTTCAGACTTTTTATCCCATTTAAGTCTTTTTTCTTTGGCTATATGAACCATAACAACACTGCCAAATATTCTCAAATGACTGATATCTGGAACAGTGCCTGTCCACATCTCAAATGGTGTTTTATCATTTAAAGATGATTTCACAATTCTATTCTGTAAATATACAGCTGTATTAGTTGCTTCAGCCCAAAATTGTTTATTAAGTCCAGCATCAAATAAAAGGCACTTAGCTTTTTCAATAATAGTTCTGTTATAACGTTCAGCTAATCCATTTTGTTCTGGTGTGTACGGATTGGATTTCTGGTGTATTATACCATGTTTGCTCAAATAACCATCAAATTCTTTATTGCAGAATTCTTTGCCGTTATCACTGCGTAGGATTTTGATTTTTCGGTTCAACTGATTTTCTACTATCGCCTTATATTGCTTCACAACAAACTGTACATGATGACTTGGTAATGTCCACTCGCTCGTCTAGTTCCATTCCTTGAACTACGCTTGGCATTTTACTCATGTACTTGCTGTTCACATGCCCTGATCTGCGATGCCACGTGTCTGCCGACACAGCCGATGCAACCAACCCAGTTTTAGGCACTCTTAGCTTGTAGACTCCATTAACCAGCGAAGCTGTAGCAACTAGCTCACCAATTTTGTTGTAAACATTGCAGCCACTCGCGGAAAATTTTACTTTGTTACCGTTTCGTAACAATTGACTAACAGACAACAGGTTTGTTGTCAATTCTGGAACACATAAAACACTGGTAACTGGTATCTCGTACTCACATTCGTCGGTTTCTGTCACGATGTTCACATCACCGGTACACAAAACTTGTACCTTATTGTTATTTGCAACAATAATCTCTTTGTTTTCTAAGTAAGATGCGTTTGTTATCCATTTTTCATTAGCAGTGAGGTGTGTACTAGCGCCTGAGTCAATATACCACTAATTTCTGTTAAATTCTGCACTTAAGAACACAGCACTAAACGCGTTTGATTGTTTTCTTGATATATGTTTATCATTTGATGGATAATTAACTTTATTCGGGCACTGACTTAGATAATGACCATATTGTTTGCATTTGTAACACTTGACGTTAGGTTTACTGTCATTTCCGCTATCTCTGCTGCTATTGGTCGACTTGCTGGCGCTGGCCATAGACGGTTTTTTGTTTTTACGTTGGCACTTCTGCGAACTAATAAATGCACCATTCATTTCGCTGCCGTCGGTAACTCTTACTTCCGTTTCCTCCATATCCATAAGCTTGGATTTAATGGCGTCTGTTGTAATTGAAATGCCGGAATGCTCAATAGCCATTATCATCGGTGAAAACTTCTCCGTCAATCCGGCTAGCAATAAGCACCCAATCCACTCGTCGCTAATATTAAAGCCGGTCCCACTTAGTTTCTGACCTGTTTCAACCATTTGCGTCACGTAGGCTGTCATGGAACTGCTGTTTTCCAATCGGATCGAAATCAGATTTCGTAGTAAACTTATCCGTCTTGTAAAACCGGAATCGTCAAACAATGTTCTCAGTCTATTCCACAATTCTTGTGACGTACTTACATTTTTGATATGTACGTACAGTGACGAATCAATGGTTAGAATTAATTTAGCTTTGGTCCTCGCGTCATCTGCGGTTTCTATAGGCTTCCCAGTAGCTGGTTTCACATAATGCAGCATGTTCTCCAGGATTAAGAAGTTCTCCGCCGCGAAGCACCATTCGTTGTAGTTTTCGCGTCCCTTCAACTTGGGCACGTTGACCAAATAGTTTGTCGAGGACATATTTCTCGATACTTTCTTCTGGTAAAAATATCAACACTGACCCTACAGCGAACCTAAACTCGCAACTTTTCCTAGCTAAATCCGGGACTGGGCCCATAACCTATTGTATTTTAAATAAAACGACGTGACTTTCTTTCACAAGGAAAAAAAGATGGAGTTTTTTATTTCATAGACAATAGCAGTACAAAATCTAGAGCTATAGACAATTACTATTTGTCATTGACTAGTATCGTTTAGTCGATACATACTGAGTGTCATTATTTTAATACAAGAATAACATCATCTTGTTAGTAAAATAATTTTACGTAATAAGAGAGATTATCACCAAATTTCAAGTTCACAGGTCAATAGGAAGTTGAACTATTCTTAAGAACAAAATTTTGTGACAGACAGACAGAAGGATGGATACGTGAGTGACAGCAATAGGGCTCTGTTTGGACCCTTCGGGTAAGGAACCCTAAAGGCCGAACCCAGATAGTCTAATTAGATGGCGTAACATTATATCAGCGACGACTATTGTTAAAAGATCCAAAATTAATGAGATTATCAGCTTGAGACACTTAAGTCGATTGACAAAAGGCTTATTTGCAACGATGCACTTGTCACGTCAAAGCTCCAGTGCCTCGAATATCGACATCGAGTTGCCAGCCTGTCGGTTTTTTATGGGTTACATTTCAGGGAGTGTGCGACGGAACTGCATAATTTGATTACACCTAGCCCTTTCCATCATCGGACTACAATACGTACGGCCATGCGCCATCGGTACATGGTGGACATCCCTCCCATACGCACAAAACGTTTTGCTAATACTTTCATTGTGCGCACAGCTAAGGAGTGGCACTACCTTCCGGAGTCTTTTTGTTCCCTGATAGCTACAACCTTGGGTTCTTTAAGTCAAGAGTGTATAGGTTTCTTCTAGGCAAGCGTGTTTCACCGTAGACCACATCATCACTTAAGATCAGGTGAGATGGTGGTCAAACGCAAGCCTACACATTATAAAAAAAAAAGATTGGCATGTGCTACCGAAATGTTACGCGTTTAATTCTATGGACTTTCGACCATCGTTATATGTTAAAACAAGCAATTGTATCCTCCAGATACGAGCTTAATTTTATTCCCCATACCTTATGACTTAATGCTTTTTTATTTGGGACAATCCCACCTCACTATTCCCAAACCACTGCAACTCCTGAAAGCCAGAATCAACAGTGGCGATCATCAGAAAAGCGACGAGGCAATAAAGCTCGACGAAGTCCCGGAGAATGAATTTAACTGTCTTGGATCGAAACGGAGGAGTGGGAAAATAAAACCACTTCGCTCCAATATCAAGCAGAAGAACTAACAAACAAGGCCAAATAGGCACAAAGGGATAGGTAAACACCTAGCACCACGGATTTAAACTATAATAATGGGTCGTAACATTCTGAGCTGTTATATTTGATTGTAATAATAGATATGGTAAAAATGCATGAACGTACGGCAATTTGTTCTAGTTTCCACAAGGTCCGTATAGTAAATAACTGGATGCAGCCTTTAGATTATCCAACACAATTTATTGCGTTCATTCTGCCAAAGAATACACTCACATAAGATATGATGTGCAGATTGTAAATATTCGCAGTCAGATGCAGAACATTGACATAAAGGCGAGGCAACAAGCTTGAAGGAAAATAATTTACTTATTAAGTTACCATGTCCTGTGAGAAACTGGGCAACACAGTGATCCATTTCCAGCCACGTCCTGGCCAGATGCTCGCGAACGGATGTCACCTTATACTTAGCAAATAAAGAAGGAAAACATATTTATTACCAGCTTCATTTAGCAGTCACACTTGTGACCACTTAACAAAGGAGGCATTCAACAGCTGTATAAACAATTCGTATTGTATTGCCTTACAAATGACCTCCTATTTGTATAATGCACATAAAGGCATTTATAACGCTTCAACTGAAACTACGAGCTTACTCAAATACAAGAAAACTTTGGTTTCCTTTCATGTTGTTCTCAAGAAAATATGACACAGAGTAGATAAGCTTATTAGAAGGCACACTCTTATTTTTGCACGTAACGAAAGGAACATGAATTTTGTACATAATAAATTAGGTATTGTTTGTGGTATGAGTATCAACAATACTGCTTAGTCTTTTGAAAACTTTTTCGTGATACGGTCAATAAATGTTTATATTTTTCAGCAATTTTTGAATCTTATTAGTGTTTTCCATCAAAACGACCACTTGCAGAGTACTTATAACCAGAGTGCGTGTATCACTAGATGTATGAACGTAAGCTAAGCAAAATGAATGTATTGATCATAGCAGGTGGTGTTCTAAAGTTTCAACCCACCCAATCAGAAACGGGTGACCTTATGTATGTTTTATGTGTGTTTTATTGGCACTCTATTTAGATATTTTTTTAACACTGAGTGTTTTACAAGCTTATATTTAACTTGCAATGTATGTATGTATGTATGTTCAAGTCAAATCTTGTAACTTAATTTTAAAGCAGTTATCATCAATCAATGAATGCCCATGTTACACCCACTCCTATCAAGGTCGGAGACTCTACACTCGAAGTTGTAGACGACCTACCTGGGACAAACGATCCACTTGGGTAGGGCCAACTTCGAGAAAGAGGTCAACCGTTAAATCTGACTTGGCCTGGCAGCGTTCGGGCAATTGAGCGGTATCTTCTCGTTCAACTTACCGCAGTGTCTCAAGGTGAAAGTGAGAGAGAGATCAGTGTGTGTTGTCAGTAATGACATAAGGCTCTGAGACGTGGTCGCTTACAATGGGCCTCATCAGAAAGCTTACAGTCACATCTAATCAGAAATGTAGAGATCCGAAAGAGAAACAGGTTTACCGACATAGCCCGAAGAATTGCCAAACTTAGGTGGTCGATGGAGACGAAAAGTTCTGGAGTGGCGACCGCGTGCCGGAAGACGTAACGTTGAAAGGCCTCCCTCTAGGTGAAGCGATGACCTGGCCAAGGCTGTGTTAGTCCCGTGGATGCGAAACGCACTGGACCGATCAGTGTGGCAACGCTTGGGGCAGGCCTATGTCCAGCAGTAGACGTCTTTTAGCTATAATGATGATAATGATGATGACTGTTTTGGATTTTTCTTTCATACTTTTGCCAGTGGGAATCACTAATTACCTGAATCAAGCGTTTACGTAAACCTTTCTAAGTACCCACCTAACTTAATATTTTAAAAACTAAATGTCGTTATGGCGTAGCTTACCTATTTAACCACATTGTGCAAAGTGAGACTTCTGTTCCTATTCTTCAAAGCTTGTGACAAAGCCGTCATGTTTGTGTTTTGAGTCAAGTTCAACACATATAACACAGCCTTAACTGCAGTATGGTCGAAGAATATTCAAGTTTGTTTTGTTAGCTTTCTTATACTTCGTCACTAATAGCCGCGTGGTAAGACTGCAAAAAGCATAATTAGGCTGTAACACCCACGGCTGTTAGAAAGTTGATGTCGTGCACAGAGCACGGAACGCCAAGACTAGCTGGCTGCGTTGTGTGTCGCAGGTTTGAAATAATATTTCTATAGCCTACAAATAATTGTTCCGGGTCTGTATGTTTGGGTATGTGGGTATAAATGTTTGTTAACGCACCCACGATACAGCAGATAGTTCTAGTATGGGGCAACCTTTAAAAAACATCGTGGCCACACGTCCTCACAATTGCGCTGAGTATAAGTCCTATATCATTGTCATATCATCATTGTCATTGTTATATTGTCATTTTGAAGGAAACTTCCTCCACGCTAATCGTATCGTTTGACAGGACAACGGAAAAACATTCGCCTAGTGACAATAAATAACAAAATAATATGTATAACTGTCAATTTTGTGTCTCTTTGATTGATTCGAGTGGAAGAAATTACCAAAGGTCGGTTTCAGAATTGAGTGTTTGGATTTACAAACGTGTCAAACCCGACTTTGAAAGTTTGACAGGTTATTGGGTTAAAGTAGAGTTTGAAAAATACTCAACTTCAAATTCTTAATTCAATAATCGTAGGTTAGTGTACAGGGGCTTTGGCTGTCAAATTTAGTCTCATAATAAATTAGGGTCAAATAACTGGCCGTAAATTTTTACGTGTAAGCGATGACTCTCACTGACACGTATGGTTTGTATGGAAAATTTTGTCAATACCATCTCTAACAGTGGCCAATAAGGCGTCTCGTAGCTCTGTGGTGTCGTAGGCGGTATCTGACTAATGTCCGGTGCTTGGCGTGTAAGACGGATGGTCTTTCTTACAACTTTGTAACCTTTTGAAATTCCAGAATGATTTTTGCAAAGATAAAAAAGAAATTTAGTTGTGTGACAATTTAAATTCTAAACTTTGTAACTTAGCGTTTTTTGTAAAGGGCTTATAATTTTGTTAAGTAAAACATGGCATCGCATCATATAGCATAATTACTCGTCTGCTTGTGTTAATCGAATAACGACTTAAACTTTAATTTTGTACATACTTAAACACTAAACAAAAGTAAACTATACAAAATTATACTTAATCTAACTACTTACACTATATACAAAAGAAAGGTACACTTAGGCATCGAAGTACTCCTCCGGTTTTTGTAAATAGGTCTAATCTTACTAATAATATGAATGCGAAAGCTTGGACGGACGGATAGATGTTTGTTTGTTAATCATTCACGCCAGAACGGCTGAACGGATTTGGATTAAATTTGGCACAGAGATAGATTATAGTCTGGAATAGGCTTATTTTATAATCTAGTATTGCTAAGCGATTGTTATTGAGTAAAACTTTCACTTCTGACGGTATTAAGCATAGAGGTCGGCTCGTTCGGCATCATCACGGGTCTCAAGAATTTTCAAATGTATGTTCCTTCTGTCTTTAATGAGGATCCATGTATGATGTGAAATCCAGTCCTCTCACGAATGAGTTGACTTGTACCCCAGCACGACAGAGCTGAAGTGACAGATATATACAAGTCAAATACATCTGTCCCTTACACACACTCAAAATAACCTTACTCTAAGAGCTTATGGTCACCCCCCTGGTCGCTGTATAGGCCCTTCTAAAGTTTATGTTTTTATATAACATACTTTCATGCTACTATATATTAATAGTATCGTTCGCTCTGAATGATTCTGATCGATGTGCATCAAGATAAAACCGTTCGAAATTCAGTAATTCGTTATAGCAAGCTTTCGAAGTGCCGTACGTTGCGTTGATGAACATTCTCAATTAAATAATTCGTCATAGCGTACTTTCTAAGTCACGTAAATCGTACTTTTTAACTTTACGAATACAGTACATCGATATTTTCGTATTAGCGTTCTTTGCGAAGTATGTGTGGTGTAACTTTAAATGATAGATTGAGGAATGAGGTAATAAGACAACGTTGTGGTTTAAAAGAAGATGTAGTGACTAAAATTGAAAAGAGTATGTTAAGATGGTTTGGTCATGTTGAGAGAATGAATGAAAGGCGACTAACGAAAGGTATTTACATGGCAGACGTGAATGGAAACGCCGGGAGGGGACGCCCTAGAAAGACATACATAGACCTTATAGGTGATGTTCTTCAGAAAGGCCAGGTGCGCAGTACTCATAACCGGCGTGTGTGTATGACTAGATGTATGAATGTGAGTGAAGCAAAAGAAGTATGTAAGGATCGTAGCAGGTGGCGTTCTGTAGTTTCTGCCTACCCCCATGGGAAAAAGGCGTGAGTTTATGTATGTATGTACATTGATATTTTAAACTTCGAAGTTCAGTAGTAGTCGACTTTCAGTGGTCTCATTTTACAATATCAATATTTGCTGTCAAATACAGATCATTATCTATTTTGACATTTCATTTAATCATTTGTATAGGTATCTAAAGTCACGATGAAAAGTAAAATACTTTCCGTATTGAAGGTCTGTACATAAATTCGTTATACCTATATTTACCTTCCGTATTAACAGAATTATTTATCATGTCGTCGCTAAAGTGGGAAATATTAAAATTGGGGCCAATAAAATTACCTCATTTAGTAAAATTAAATAATGTTGAACACATTTTGCAGCGTTAAAATGTCGCTTTTCAATCTTTCATTGATAGTTCATAAGATTTAGCTGCAACAGTAGTGGTAGTTGTTATAAAGTTTATTCCGGTTTACAAAGTCACTACTGAGCAATATTGTTCTATATCAGGTATTGATTTGGTAGTTTGGCAGTAATTTCTCTAAGAAAAACTATTTAAACGAGTTTTTATAAGAAAAAATATGGTTGAACAATTGGTACATGCTAACCTCTACCTTTACTTGGGATAAAGGTCAATTATTCACATATTTGCAGTTTACTTAAAAATACATTTCCTCAATTATCTACAGATAAACACGAACACAGTTGACGACTTCAGCCATAAAATCGTCAATAAAATCGTCGCAGCAACATTTTGGTGGCCCCGCCCAGAATTAAAGGGTCGTCAAACATCAAACACGATTTTATGGGCGATGAGAGCTCTTGCACTTTTATTATCACCCTGTTTCAATATGCTGAGTGTGTTTCATTTAAAATGGATGAACTTTGTCTATGCCTAACATAATAAAAAGTTGCGATAAGTTGGTAACAGGGCTTAGTCAAAGTGAGTCGATCAGCGATATACATATAAGCCTTTATTCAGACACAATTTTTTTACAATAATTAAAACTTATCCTAAAGACTCCAGCGAGTCGTTGACACCGACAACTCGGTCTGTTTGCCCAACTTTGGCAAAGGCCTCCTCCAATTCTTTCCACTCGGTTCTGTTTAGCGCTTTCCTAGTCCATATTTTCCCTGCTATGATCTTTATTTCGTCTTCCCACCTTCGAAACAGTCCACCTCGTTTTCATTTCCTATTTCTTGGGTACCAAAATACTAATTACTTGTTCCACTTTTCTATGCTTCTTATAAAATAGCCAGTCCATTTCCACTTTAGTTTTCTTATTTTGGGTATATTTTCGTGCGATCAGCGATAGCGATTGTCAAAAATTCAAAATGTATGGGACATGCACTACCAAAATGCCATGTGATTAATTCAAAACCTTTTGGGCTTTTCACAACCATAAGGCCTGGCGTGCACCACGATTTTACTTCTTGTGACACGATTTTAGAATTGCGCTGTAAAATATCGCAGAAAATACAGTGCACGCACTGCGATAAAAAAATCGGTACTCATTGCTCAGTCTAACCATAGATTCGATACAAGTTGCATCTCTATTTACTACTTCGGCGGGAAAGAAAAATAAAAATCGTCAACACTGGACTCATCCTTTTACAGCGGATATATTTATTAAGGGTTTATTTTATTAGAAATACAATGATGGTGGTCTTTCTTTTATTGCGATTATCAAATGATCCACTTCTAGCCTAATTTCGTATTGAGACTCCAGTGGAGATGCAGGCGCTGATATGTTTATTCTCGAAAGAACGGAATACGATTAGGTGACGGCCGGCCCGAGTGCGAGATTTTTTTCTCAGTGCGCGCATGACCATACAATTCCATACGCTGCAGTTTATTTTCGCGATAATTGCATCGCCAGCAAACGCAGCAAATTGTGACAAATCTCAATTTTAAAATCTATGTGATTTATTATATTTACTCGAAGGTGTGCGCACTGTCGAACTAACTCATACGTTGCATTCCTGCGACAAAATTATCGCATTATAAATATTTTTGAAATCGCCTCTTAAAATCCTTTATTTTGATACCCCACACGATGAGTTTGGAAGAAAAAAATGTTTTTCCCCACAAAATAACGCCCAAAATCCGCCATTTTTGTGTAGCCAGTGACACTCGCAGGATTAAGACGAATCGATTGACGTAAGAATCATCAAAATCGGCCTACGCGTTTGGTCTCTAGAACGCCACATAGGAACAAACATACATACATACATACATACATAGACTGATAAACACATTACCCTCCTTCGGCAGTCGGGTAAAAAATCGTGGTGCAGTCTAGGCCTTACCTCAGATAAAATGTCCTTTGTCTTGAGCCTCTAGTTTTATTCCGTTCCTAAAAATGGAGTGCAGAATTATCCAGAATTTCCAAACAGTATTAATTCACATTATTCTCCGATGTACACTAGCCGAATAATTAAACTCTGAAATCTAATAATCATTGGATAAGTATGGGTATACATACCTTATACGTACGTATACCCAAACTTATCCAATACTAGCATACAGATGCCTCATCCCATACAAAGAAACCGTGCCGACGTAACTAGCGTTTTCATCTGATTATACCGATTATTATTTGTAAATCAATCGCGTTCGGTTCCGTTCCATGGTGATAGGATAGATCTATATCCGTGGAACGTAACCGAACGCGATCGATGTACAAAAAATAATCAATATAATCAGTACAGTACGTCGGCACGGTTTCTTTGTATGGGATGAGACACCACTGGTAAAAGTAAGTTATGTTACGGGTATTATTATAACGAGTAATGTTTTCGTTCCGTTCTTTTTGGTAGTTTCAGCTATTCTAAATACGAACATATAAAGAAGCTGAATCAAAAAAAAAGTTTGTTTATATAATTACGCTATATTTGTTTATGATCATTTAAAATTTCTATATACCAACTCATTCAATAATCATATCATCATCATTTTAGCAGAAAGACCTCCTCCAAGTATTGCCAAATCCAACGATTCTGAGTTTTTTTTAAATTATTATTATCGATAGGCTCGCGTGTGACCACTATTTCACCTGATGGTAAGCGATGATGTGGTCTACGATGAAGCACGCTTGCCTAAAAGTAACCTTTTCACTATTGACTTAAAGACCCTAAGGTTGTAGCTATCAGGGAACAAAGACTCCGGGAGGGAATTCCACTCCTTAGCTGTGCGCACAATGAAAGTATTAGCAAAACGCTTTGCGCGTATGGGTGGGATTTCCTCCATGTACCGATGGCGCATGGCCGTAAGTCTTGTTGTCCGATGATGGAAAGGGCTAGGCGGAATCAAATTGTGCAGTTCCGTCGCACACTCCTCGAAATGTAACCGATAAAAAACCGACAGGCTGGCAACTCGGCGTCGATGTTCGAGGCTCTGGAGCTTTGACGTGACCAGTGCCAATAAGCCTATTAGCCTGTCTGTCAATCAAGAGTCAAGTGCGTCCGTGATGATCCATGCAATCCATGATCCGTCCCAGAGGTGAAAGTAGTACTCCAAGCACGACCGAACATGCCGCTTCATGAATTCATCGGATTCCCGCGGCCTTCATCAGGTCTCCAATCTGAAATCCGACAATCCATTCTGCGAGCTATGTTCTCGCCCACTGCTGCTTAGTTCTGGCAATTCTTCAGGATATGTTGGTTATCTTGATTCTCCTGCAGATCTTTTAATCTATTATGGTACTCCATAGTATTAATTCAATATAAAGATATTTGCACAATTATGGTGTCCGTCTAGCACAAAAATAGACATTTGATAAAATAATACAATAAGGCTTTATTCCGAACGAATCTATTTATCTGCCTTATCCTCTTTATTAAACTAATATTATAAAGGCGAAAGTTAGTAAGTGTGTTTGTTACTTCTTCACGCCAGAACGGCTGAACGGTTCTGAATGAAATTTGGCACAAAGACAGATTATAGTCAGGCATAGCAGGCATTGGATACTTTTTATCCCGGTTATATGTTCCCTCGGGGTAATTTTCGACTATCACGCGGGCAGAAGCTAGTGATGGATCATAGGTTCGATCGACGACCGAACGCTTGTTTATTCGCGTTCACCATACAATAAATACGATATTTTTGAAATCACCTCTTAAAACCCTTTATTTTGATACCCCACACGATGGGTTTGGAAGTAAAAAAAAATTTTGTCCCCCACAATATGGCACCCAAAATCCGGCATTTTTCTATTTTCCAATTTTAATGTAGCCAGTGACACTCGCAGGGTTAAGACGAATCGATTAACGTATGATTCATCAAAATCGGCCAACGCGTTTGGTCTCTGGAACGCCACATAGGAACAAACATACATACATACATACTTACATACATACATAGATACATACATGCATACATACATAGACTGATAAACACATTACCCTCCTTCGGCAGTCGGGTAATAAGCCAATGCACATAATATTATTCTGAGTGATACCTGACAGCGTCCATTATTTACCACTTCATGAATCTGCTTTGAATGGCTTTTCGTAGCAGCAGTCTTCATTATTTACTGTCACTAGATTTGAATCCAGTTCCAGTAAATCACTTCAGGAGTTCCGGCAATAAACTCCGCCTACTTCTAAAACTTACATAAATCATTCGTGTTTTGTGCTCCTCGAAATTAGGTCGGCAACGCTCGGAAAATTCCGATGACAATGCATGCATTTGACGAGGTTTATTCGCTTTTTCTTTGGCGAATTTGAACTTTTAGGTTGGTACTTTTATACGAGTTTTTCAATTGTTTTTATTTATGTGTAAAAATACCTAATTTCACTGGTAAAAAAAATGGTTTTTGTTTGTTACATAAAAATGTTTAGCTTATTAAGAACAAGGTTAAGGGCAAAGGTCAAGGTTAGGCTAAGTATCATAAAAATGAAATTAGAATTATTTAGATACGAACAGATTTTTTGTAATAAATGATTTTGAAAAAAAAAAGTAAGTATTTTTAACTAATAAAACAAATTATTATAAAGACAAAAAGCTCGTCTGCTAAAAATAATTAACTGAAAAGAGAAAAACAAGTACTAGATATAATTTATACATTTAATACTATGAGGTGCTGCAGACAGGGCCTAACAAAATTATTAAATAACCTACCAGAACTTCGTTTGTCACTGCTGGCAGCACCAATCAGGTTTTATTATGTGTTTAATAATTTGTTTTATTTCAGAATTTTTAGTTTTATGAACGAGTTCTCCAAATAACTTAATAAGTGGTGAAAGATTACTTATTAACTAACCCCTGACGGAAAAAGAAGGGTGTTATAAATTTGACGTGTGTTGCTGTGTATCTGTGTGTATGTCTGTGGCATCATAGCGCCTAAACGGATGAACCGGTTTCGATTTTGTTTTTTTTGTTTGAAAGGTGACTTTGACGAGAGTCTTCTTAGCTATGCTTGAATAAATTCGGTTTAGCCGTACAAAATTTATTCGCATTTTACTCTTTGAATCTGGATTTTTTCGCAAGATATCTTATCATTATTACGTGTTTCGATAGATTGTCGATTGAAGCGTGTCTGCTACTAGGTATATTATATGTAGTTTAAAAAGCATGAAATATACATTAAAATCGGGGGTTTTTTAAATTTGTAATTTTATCTTGTTTTGCTATCAAATTTGCGCTTCTCTTGAATTTGTGCTAAAATAGTAAAATAAAATTAATTATATAATTGTAATAGTCTATTTAGAGCTTTCATTTGATACCCATATTGCTATGACTACGAAAAACAAAATATAAATGATATAATTATTTTACTAACAAATACCAATATAATGATAATTCTGATTTTTCTATGCAATTGCCAAATTTTTCCTATTAAAACCACCTTGTCTTGTGGTTTTATACAGAACCCTATATGTGTGAAACTGACAGTGTAAAATGTCCTGTGTTTTAAAAGTAATTTCACCACAAATCTAACAAAGTTTATCAGCATCACTTTAGCACTTTTGCAGTATAATTATATGTAATATGTACCAAAGTCCTATACATCTCAGATAAGCTTGAAAAAGGAACTTTAGAAAATCAATCCCCTTAGGTAGATTGATTTTCAAACTTTCATTCCTTAAGGAATAACATTTTGTTATTGTGCGTCAGTGTATCATTTTTGCCGTGGGGAAATTCCAACGTATTGTTTGCCTAACATTAGTTAAGCCTGACTAAAATTAAAACTTTGAACAATCTAGTACCATTATTATTAATTATTAAGACGAAAAAAATGAGAGTTTTGTTAATACCGATTTTCGCGGTTAAGAACAAAAAATAACATCTACTTTCGTGTTCATCTTCACTAATATTATAAATGGGAAAGTTTGGATAGATGTGTGTGTGTGGATGTATGTTTGTTAGTCAATCACGCTAGAACGGCTGAACGGATCTGGATGAAGTTTGACAAAGAAAAAATACTTTATATCCCGGTATAATGTTCCCTTGAGATGATAAAATACTTTTCACGCGGGCCAAGCTAGTTAAACGATATTTTATTGCCGCTCCTAACTTTCTTGAAGATTTTCCTCTACTTAACAAATATATAAATTCCTTTTCAAATAAAATTAGACTGTTTCTAAACGATCTTACCAAAAGACTTCGAACCTTAGCAAAAAAAGTTTAAGGTTGATTTAACATCTTCATTCGAATTCGATGAATCTTCGTGAATTATTTTTTGAGTTCTATCTGAGTAAGGGACTAATATTTCTTGTAAATCCTCTTAAAATATCTTAGGAAAGGTTATTATTGGGCTATTTCAGTGATTCCGGAGTTTTTGATCACCGAAACAAATTTTTCTATAAGTAAAATTCTTACAAGTGGAGTAATGTAAGGTTTTTGAGATGAAAAAAGTGAAGATTGTCTTCAATGTTTTCTTCGCAGTAAGTAACTTTATTATATTTATAATTATTCTAGCTTCTGCCAGCGGCTTCACCACCCGCGTGCAACGTGTTTTCTTATCCCAAGGGAGCATTATAGCGGGATGAAAAGTAGCCTATGCGCTATTCCAGACTATATATAATCTATCCCTGCGCCAATTCGATTTCATCCAGATCCGTTCAGCCGTTCTTGCGTGATTAAGTAACAAACAACCATCCATCCCTCCAAACTTTCGCACTTATAATATTAGTAAGAAGTACGATAAGATTTCTTGCAAACCTCGCAGAACAGACGAGCAATGGGTCGGAAAAAAATATTTGACTGCGAGACAGAAGATGCAGTGTTGGAAGGCCTTTTTGTTTTTTTTTTGTTCCGGGTTGGAAAATCCTCATTGGATGTCCACCGCCCTGGGGGGGCAGAGAGGTATGTCAGACTCCTACTGACTAAAAACCACACCGGTGTTCCATCTCAAACCTACGCTGGGGGTCGCGGGAACACTACGCGCCGCCACCTTGGGTCCTGATGTGTGGGGGGCAACGGACGTCTCCGAGTCCGTCGCCCCTGGAGCCATTTAGGGGGGCTGGAAGAGGGCGTTGTCCGCCCTCCGCCGACGCCCGGCGCGTCTTCTGCGGATCGGGTGAGCGGAAGAAATCTACCTCTCTCTCTCCGCAGCCTCCTTCTACGAGACGACAGTTTCGCAGAAGGATACCAACACGTCCAAGGTCTCTTCGCTGCCGACCATAGACTCGACTATGGCCGGCAGCGATAGGTCACTGCCTACTTCTGAGGGCACGGCGTGGCTCCTCCCAAGCGGCACACTCTGCCAGCGCATGCCACGCCGTGTACTCCCGCAGTCTCTCCGGCAGTCGACGCAGTGGTGACACCGGGCGTCCGGCTCCCTGTTTATGCGACACAGGTACTTACCGAAGCAACCATGCCCCGAGAGCACCTGCGTCACCCGAATCGACAGGGAGCCGTGCCTCCTCCCGAGCCAGCGCTCAAGCACCGGCCGGACCGAAAAACATAGGACAGATCGATGTGGCGATACTTCTATATTAAGAACTAACTTTACTGGTTGGCATATAAATATTCTTTTGATTTATGAATTGTTCCAAATATCGTTAAAAGTAAAATCTTTGCCTTTATAATTTGGACGTTTTAGGGCGTCCTATACCAAGAGTCTCTTCATAAAATCTATGAGTATATATCGCATTTGAACTATTCATCATTGATAAGCGGTCATCACTATATAATATCGTTGATAAACTCTCAAAATGTAATATTTCGAAGCCTCACAGTATTTAATGAAAAAAAGGGTATTGAAGCGAAACAAATTTTCTATAAGTAAAATTCTTACAAGTGGAGTAATGTAAGGTTTTTGAGATGAAAAAAGTGAAGATTGTCTTCAATGTCTTCTTCGCAGAAAGTAACTTTATTATATTTATAATTATTCTAGCTTCTGCCAGCGGCTTCACCCGCGTGCAAAGTGTTTTCTTATCCCAAGGGAGCATTATAGCGGGATTGTTCGATACTCATCGAACACATCATCATCAGCAGTTTTGACTCAAGTAGGTCGCGCGGCCGCACCAGCGGAAAGCGTGAGCTACGCGAGCCAGTGCGCGATCGACCGGCATACTTGTAGCACTCATTACCATCATTAGCATTAATTAGCGTAAAGTTTCGGAATAAACGTACTCTGAATCTTAGCTCAGACTTATCATTTAGCACCCGAAATAGCTAGCAGCACGAACCTTACCGTTCATATTGGTCCTTCGAAACCGTCAAGGACTCCGCGACCGCGATAAATCGTAACGCGAAGTGCTTGTACCGTACCAGCAACCTGTGGGTTGCCGCGAACTAGATTAGGCGTGAGTTCATAGGGATTCACAACCACCGTGGGAGCTACCCGCGCAGCAACAACAGCGAGCCAGCAGCATAGCAGCAATAGCCGTAGGACAAGGCGGCTTTCAAGTAAGAGCGTTCCGTATCTTCTGTCTCGCTTAAGTCTAACAGCAGCACAATGGAGACTTTATACTTCCAACAAACTGAATTAGCAGAGAGCATTGCCAAGGTCCTTATTAATTTCAATAAGGATAGCAAACAGCGTAAGACCATCGACTACTGTAAAAAGAGACTAGATCTTTTAGAGTCGTATTGGAGAGAGTATCAGCTAAACAACGAAAAACTTGTGCCGCTTGAAAATAGAGGTCATAAGTACTTCGTAAATTCGGAGTTCGAGCGGACAATGGAGTCTTATAAAGCAGCAAAAGACGCCATATCCGAATATTATGACGCGTTATGTCACCAAGCAAAGCCGCCAGGATTCTCTGATCTAGAAGACAACCCTTCTAATCAGCAAGTAGCAGCAACAGCAGGTCCTCCCGGGGGCAAACACTTACAGCACCAGGACCACGAGCCATCCTCAGCATCCGCCAGCCCGGCGCGCGCTCGTGCCGAGGTGTCTAAAGGTATTTATAGCAAACTAGATGATATGATGCGCAAGCAACATATCAATTTCAAAGCATTCGCAAGAACCGTAGAAAGCATAGATGTCGAATCCTTGTCCGATAAATGGGAGTTTGAAGACGCCTTGCGATTATTACAAACTCGATGGACAGCCGTAGACAACAGCCATTGGGAACTAATGATGGAGTTAGAAGACGACGAGGCGTACGAATTAAGCTACATTAAACATGAACGTACGTATAACGGCTTGAGAAAGGCTATCAGCTCTAAGATGTGGGCAACATCGTACCGTGACAAGTCCACACCGAAGATGGAAATTCCTGTGTTCTCAGGTAACTATCAGCAGTGGGTATCCTTCAAAGATCTTTTCGATGAAGCAATCCACAACAACCCTTCTCTATCAAAGGCACAAAAGATGCAATTCCTGAAGAGCAAGGTAAAAGGAGAAGCGGAGCGCTTGATCCAGCATCTCCCGATTAGCGCGGACAACTATAACACCTGTTGGGAAATTTTAAGTCACAGGTTTAACAACAAAAAGCAGATATTTATGTCCCACGTAAATTCCTTTTACAATCTTGCCAATATACCGCAGCAGTCGTACACAGCCATCAAACGACTTCATGATGTCACCTTAGAGAGCCTCCACGCCATAAAAAATCTAGGCGTAGATATTACGACATGGGATCCTCTTCTTGTATATATACTAGCACAAAAATTGGATAGTGAGTCTTATTCCGAGTATATAGAGTCGTTGAAGAATTCGCGAGAGCTTCCGGTACTTCGGGACTTTTTGGACTACTTAGAGAACAAGTTCACTGCCCTAGAGTCATCTCGGCGACGTCAAGATGGGACAACTAAGGCAGTTTCATCTCAATCATCCAATGGTTCATCCAATTTTAATCGCAAAAATAATTTTAAATTGGGCAATGAATCTAAGAATAGCAAGAAAATGGAAATGGCGAAATCAATGCATGTGTCTGAGTCAGTAAATAAATGCCCTCATTGTTCGGCAAAACATAATTTAATAAGCTGCAAAAAATTTACAGAATTACCAAATGAGCAGAAAATAAAAATAATTAGCCAATTAAATTATTGCGTAAATTGTGTTTACGATCATAATGGCGCAAAATGCTACTCGACAAAAAGATGTCATAAGTGCAATGACGAACATCATACGACTTTGCATGACTATTTCGCAACACAATCAAAGTCTAACAGCTTGACCGAGATTGCGAAACAAAAATGCGAAAACAACAAAAGCATCTACGCTTCTCAGCAAGTAACATCGGAGATTTTGCTAGCCACAGCGCTGGTGAAAGTCACAGCAGCCGACAGGACCCAGCACGTCATGCGAGCACTGATCGATCAGGGCTCACAAATTTCCGTGATCAGCGAGAAAGCAGCACAGCAGCTAGGATTAAAGCGAAAATCTTGTAAAGGGGTTATTTTCGGAGTAGGTGAACGTGAAAACAACTGCAAAGGAAAACTAACGATCGCTTGTCAATCGACTTACACCGATTTTAAGTTTTCTACTGATGTTGTCATAGTGAACAACTTAATAAAAAATCTGCCAAACGAAACGTTCGCTAAGCCATATTGGCAACATACAGCACATCTTTGTTTAGCAGATCCAGATTATAACATCAGTCGTCCGGTGGATCTTCTCCTAGGAGCAGAAATCTACGCCAACATCCTTTTAGAAGGATTAATTCGCGGACAAACGTCCTCGGAACCGCTAGCACAGCAAACTCATTTAGGATGGTTGCTGTGCGGTGGCAATACAAGCACCTCATTCCAATGCAACGTGATCTTGCATAACGTTGAAGACATTCAACAATTCTGGACAATTGAAGACATTCAAGAACAGAATTCTATGTCCGTAGAAGATCAGGAATGCCTAGATTTTTATGAAACTACGACGAAACGTCTAGAAAACGGTCGTTATGTAGTTAGGTTGCCCATGAAACCAGAATTAGAAGAGAAGCTAGGATCTTCGAAAGAGATAGCGATAGCACAATTTAAAAATGTAGAACGTAAGTTTAGCAAGAATGAAGACCTAGCGAAGCAATACAAGCAATTTATCCGCGAATATGAGCAGCTGCAACACATGAAGTTAGCGACTTCTAACAGCAAACAGAAGACGGAAATAGAATGTTTCCTTCCTCATCATGCGGTACTGAGAGCAGAATCTAGCACAACAAAGTTGCGCGTAGTATTCAACGCGTCGTCTAAAACTACTTTAGGCCACAGCCTAAACGATCTAATGTACAGGGGTCCAAACCTCCAGTTAGACCTGTTAGAGCTTATCCTGAAGTGGAGGCAATATCGTTTCGCATTCACAGCTGATATTGAGAAATGCTTCCGTATGATTTTAGTCGATGAGCAGGACCAAAGCCTACAACAAATCGTATGGCGACAAAGTCCGGATCAACCTATAAGAAATTATAAATTAACAACCATAACGTATGGAACTAAAGCAGCACCATTCCTGACAATGATGACTCTGCGAAAATTAGCGTCAGATGAGCAGCAAAAATATCCCAGAGCAGCTAAATGCATCCAGGAAGAGCTCTATATGGATGATTGGGTATCGGGAGCGCATAGCATCAAAGAAGGAAAGCGGAGGATTACGGAAGTAAACGCATGCCTAAAAAGCGGCGGATTTTCACTAAGAAAGTGGTCCTCAAACGATAAAAGATTGCTTGAAACAGTTGAGCAAACTGCCGACAAACAGCCAGCAGTCTTTACATTTAAAACTGAAAGCTCATCAAAAACTTTGGGGCTACAATGGAACTCAACCGAGGACGAATTCATCTTCAAATATGATTCAAACAGCACACAAACAGCAAAACTGACCAAAAGAATGCTTCTATCCGAAATCTCTAAGATTTTCGACCCTTTGGGATGGTTAGCGCCCCTAACCACAAAGATGAAAATTTTATTCCAGCAAGTATGGCAAGATTCTGAGGTCCAGTGGAGCGACGAAGTTTCTATTAAAACCAAAGAAGAATGGATCAAATTGAAGGGAGATTTAAATCTATTAAATCAGTTCCACATTCCTCGGTGGTTACAAAGCAAAGAGCATGACGTCATAGAATTACATGGGTTTTGCGACGCATCAATTCAAGCCTTCGCCTGTGTAGTATACGCACGAATCGTATCCAATAACTCTACATCAGTAGTGCTAGTAGCAGCAAAAACGCGGTTAGTGCCCTCTAGCAAGGCTGTATCGCTACCTAGGTTAGAATTATGTGCGGCCGAACTACTTACGAAACTCATGTCAAAAATCGTCAAAAGCATCAACAGCTTGGCCGTGAAGATATACGGCTGGAGCGATTCTAAGGTTTCCCTTAGCTGGATTCAAGGATCCCCGGAGCGCTGGAAGCCTTTCGTAGCGAACAGGGTGAAGAAAATTGCTAGCATTATGCCACCAAACACTTGGCATTATGTAAACACCAAAGAAAACCCAGCGGATGCAGCTAGTAGAGGCCTGACGACCTCACAATTGCTAGAACACGAATTGTGGTGGCAAGGACCGACCTTCTTATCTTCATCGCACTTCAAACCTACGGGTCAAACGAAGTATACTACTAACGAAGAGATAAAAAGGCAGGTAAACATTGTTCAAAATCCTATCATGGATAGCAGCATAGTCGACGATCTATTACATCGCTACAGCTCGTTTACAAAAACAACACGCATCTTAGCCTGGGTACGGCGGGCATTGACACCTGTCGTTAGTAAACAGAAAACAAAGCATCTCACTTTACACGAGCTTAGATCAGCAAAACTTATAATAATAAAAAACGTACAGCGCGCTGAATTTAAAACAGACATTGAACGCTTATTGCAAAACCAGGAAGTAAAATCTGATAGCAAGCTACTCAACCTTAATCCATACTTAGATCAGGACGGGATCCTTAGAGCAAAGGGAAGACTCAGGCAGGCCAACATAAGCATAGAAATGAAGCATCCAATCATCATTCCATACAACAGTCGACTGACTGAGCTTCTCATCGCGCAAGCCCATGAGCTCACATTTCACGGAGGAGCTCGACTTACTATGTCCTTTCTTAGACAAAAGTATTGGATAATTAAAGGAAATCGAGCCATCAAAACGCAACTTCATAGATGTGTTACTTGTAGGAAACAGGCACCCAGGAAGCTACAGCAGATTATGGGAGATCTACCTGATTTCCGCACCAACCCAGCTCCAGCGTTTTATCACACAGGTGTAGACTACACGGGCTTCATATCTGTGAAGGCAAATAAAGGGCGTGGAATAAAAACAACGAAAGGATACGTGGCTTTGTTCGTCTGCATGGTTACGAAAGCCGTGCACATAGAATTGGTGTCGGACTTGACCAGCACTTCCTTTATCGCAGCATTGAGGAGAATGTCAGCGCGACGAGGAGCCCCGAAACATGTGTACTCGGACAACGGCACTAACTTTGTGGGAGCTAACAAAGTAATGCAGGAGGAGTACGAGCAGCTAAAACAAGTTTTCGGTGACTCATTTTATAGTGAGATAACGGAAATGGATATAGAATGGCACTGGAATTGCCCTTCCTGGCCTAGTGCGGGAGGATTATGGGAACGATCAATACGAAGTCTAAAGCAACACCTCAAACGAGTTGTAGCGGACCAAGCATTGACGTATGAAGAATATAGCACCATTTTAGCGCAAATAGAAGCGGGTCTCAACTCTAGACCACTATGTCCGATATCTGAAGACATAGACGATTTAGACTTCTTAACACCCGCGCACTTCCTAACCGGTAGAGCAGGTCTAACCGTTATTGAAACAGCCAGTGACGCTAGGACTAGATGGCACTTAATAAACAAGATTTTCCAAGACCTTTGGAGGAGGTGGAAAACTGAATATCTTAGCCAATTATCTGTTCGTAGCAAGTGGCTAAAGCCAAAAAGCAACATTAAGATCGGAAATATGGTGACCATCCACGATGATAATTTTCCTTCTGGAAAATGGCCAGTGGGGAGAGTTGTCGAGGTACACCAAGGGAAGGACGGGTTTGTAAGGGTTGTGACATTAAAGACGAAGAACGGTTTAATAAAGCGACCTATTATCAAATTGTCCGTCTTACCAATCGAGCAAGAGGACGCAGAAAAGGAAGCTGAAGAGCAGAGTAAAAAAGCCAAACCCAAGATCACAAAGGATGAAACAAAAGCAAGTACGAGAAAGCATCGTAATTTCGTCAACATCGTTTTATCACTATTATTTTTTATCAGCATTTGGAGCAGCAGCGAAGCATCGAACCACATTACCCAATTTAGCGGTAATCAATCCTTATACTACGACCCAATAGGTAAATTAAATCTAATACGGGATCAATGGAAAATTGTGTCCTACTACAACATGCAACCTTATTGGCAAGGTGATAAAGCCGGGGACACCTTCATTAAATATCTAGAGCAGACATGTGAACAAATCAAAGAGCCTAGCCATTGTAACATGATTTTATTACAAGTGCAGCACGATTACAACGAGCTCCAATATCACAATCAGCTGCTGCTAAATCAGCATTTCGGCACTCGGTCAAGAACCCGACGCGGCCTTGTCAACGCGGTCGGCTCCATAGCCAATACATTATTTGGAGTACTCGACCAAAGTTTCGCTGATAAATACCAACGTGATATTGAAATTATAAATAGCAACGAAAAGCACCTATTACAGCTTTGGAAAAACCAAACATCAGTGGTAGAAGCTGAGTATAATATTCTGAAACGAACTGAGAAGACTATTGATACTCAGTATAAGCTCATAAATAGACATCTAAACCTCTTAGATCAAGCGACTAAGCAGATACAATTGCAAGGTAAAAGTACATCAATGTTACAAGAATTCACTCTCGCAGCCATGGCTACGACAAACATGATACACAACTTAAAGCGTGTCCAAGATACATTAATCGACACCTTAGCGGATATTTATCATAGTAAAATTAACATGCATCTACTTACTCCAGAGCAGCTCAGCAACGAACTTCAAATCATTTCCGGTCAAATATCAAAAGAACTTACTTTACCTATCAACAACATCCAGGCCGATTTATATGAAATCTACAAACACCTAAAGATCAAGGCGAGAATGAGTAAAGAGTACTTCATGTTTGAGATCTCCGTGCCACTCATTAGCAGAGACAGTTTCCAACTGTACCGCTTAATACCTGTTCCTCTCCAGGTGGGAAAGGACATGATCAGCATTATTCCCCTCACAGATTACATAGCAACTAATCTGATGAGGGACTCCTATATCGAAGTCAAGAACGACGATCTTCAAACCTGCACCTATCAGGAGGAAAGTTATATCTGTCAGCTACGAGGTCCAGTCAAGCGACTGGGTCTAGAAGAAAAGTTCTGTCAAACCGAACAAATAGGTATCTGCCAGTCTAAGAAAGAAACCTGCAAGAATATGTGGTTACAATTACACGACCTATCGTCTTATTTGTATTTCGCATACGATACCTATTCATTTACAATCATATGTGACAATGAAACCCGAACGCGCCGTGTCAGCAAGGCCGGGCTCATTCAACTCGATAAAGAATGCATAGCTAAGGGCCGTGACATAACACTTTATTCATATCAGCAGGAAAACAAGCTGACTTTAAAACCTGACCTATTATTAGCGAACATAGCTCCAATACAGCACTATCATTTGGTCAATATTACGCTACCGCTTCTCGAAACAACAACAGAAGATGCACAGATCAACAACACACTAACAAGTCTCGGCAATCAGATAGCCGCTATGAAGAAAGCAGCTTTAGAAGAAGGAACATTAACTACGCATGATATACATCACTATGCCATATCATACGTATTGCTAGCAGCAGTCATCGCCGTCGTAGCGTTCCTGGTGTTCCTGTGGTGGCGAGGCAAGCAAGCCTCACCCGCGCCCGCGCGTGACCCGCAGGCTCCAAGCGAACCTGCCGCGCCGCGGGCGGCGCCTACCAGCAGTGTGAGTGTTAGTGCTAGTGCGCGTAAATCACCCGTGCCCGAGCAAGGGCCCAGTGTTTGTGGGACCAAACGGTGGTCCAGTTTACGGTACAAAAGAGACAAATCAACGTCACCTATCAGTAAAAGACAATCGGTCTTTACGGTAGATCTAGATAGAGATTAGCTATCACTTAGGATAAGAACATTCAGCATTGTATTAACCTTCATTTAGCATAAACAAATACTGGTTCACCTATGTGTTACTAACCCTCTTAATTGTGTAATCATCTCATCTCATCTTTCCCATTTCTTCCACTCGGGAGCATGTTCAATACTCATCGAACACATCATCATCAGCAGTTTTGACTCAAGTAGGTCGCGCGGCCGCACCAGCGGAAAGCGTGAGCTACGCGAGCCAGTGCGCGATCGACCGGCATACTTGTAGCACTCATTACCATCATTAGCATTAATTAGCGTAAAGTTTCGGAATAAACGTACTCTGAATCTTAGCTCAGACTTATCATTTAGCACCCGAAATAGCTAGCAGCACGAACCTTAGCGTTTTTAGCCGCTATGAAGAAAGCAGCTTTAGAAGAAGGAACATTAACTACGCATGATATACATCACTATGCCATATCATACGTATTGCTAGCAGCAGTCATCGCCGTCGTAGCGTTCCTGGTGTTCCTGTGGTGGCGAGGCAAGCAAGCCTCACCCGCGCCCACGCGTGACCCGCAGGCTCCAAGCGAACCTGCCTGAAAAGTAGCCTATGCGCTATTCTAGACTATATATAATCTATCCCTGCGCCAATTCAATTTCATCCAAATCCGTTCAGCCGTTCTTGCGTGATTAAGTAACAAACAACCATCCATCCATCCATCCAAACTTTCGCACTTATAATATTAGTAAGAAGTACGATAAGATTTCTTGCAAACCTCGCAGAACAGACGAGCAATGGGTCGGAAAAAAATATTTGACTGCGAGACAGAAAATGCAGCAGTGTTGGAAGGCCTTTTTGTTTTTTTTTTTGTTCCGGGGTGGAAAATCCTCATTGGATGTCCACCGCCCTGGGGGGGAGGAGAGGTATGTCAGACCCCTACTGACTAAAATCCACACCGGTGTTCCATCTCAAACCTACGCTGGGGGTCGCGGGAACAACGATACTTCCGCAACCCCCGGCTGGTGCCGGCCCGCCACTACGGGTCTCGATCTCGGGGGGGGAGGGGGGAGGTGTTGGATTCCCCCGCAACGTCTAAGAGGGGCGCGCGTGAAACACTACGCGCCGGCACCTTGGGTCCTGATGTGTGGGGAGCCATTTAGGGGGGCTGGAAGAGGGCGTTGTCCGCCCTCCGCCGACGCCCGGCGCGTCTTCTGAGGATCGGGTAAGCGGAAGAAATCTCCCTCTCTCTCTCCACAGCCTCCTTCTACAAGACGACAGTTTCGCAGATGGATACCAACGCGTCCAAGGACTCTTCGCTGCCGACCATAGACTCGACTACGGCCGGCAGCGATAGGTCACTGCCTACTTCTGAGGGCACGGCGTGGCTCCTCCCAAGCGGCACACTCTGCCAGCACATGCCACGCCGTGTACTCCCGGCAGTCGACGCAGTGGTGACACCGGGCGTCCGGCTCCCTGTTTATGCGACACAGGTACTTACCGAAGCAACCATACCCCGAGAGCACCTGCGTCACCCGAATCGACAGGGAGCCGTGCCTCCTCCCGAGCCAGCGTTCAAGCACCGGCCGGACCGAAAAACATAGGACAGATCGATGTGGCGATACTTCTATATTAAGAACTAACTTTACTGGTTGGCAAATAAATATTCTTTTGATTTATGTATTGTTCCAAATCTCGTTCCCTTACTGTTAAAATATCAACAACGCGAGTGAGTTCACGACGCGAGATCGAGACATGCAACCGTTGCTGAAACACTATCCAGCACCTTAAGGCCCCTACTTTAGTGCCGTAAAACGGTTATTTTCTGAAGCATACACCTGTTACTAAGGAGTATGCTTCAGAAAGTAACCGTTTTCAACTAGTTTAAAAGGTATGAAACAAAAAATATTATAAACGTGGTGTTTTCGTATGAAAAATAATTTTGCTTTAAAAAAATAATTAACAATACGTTATTTTTTCGCTTCTTTTGCATACTCCTCCAAAACGACTAGAAATGTTTAAAATAAAATTGCAATGAAAAATAAATGATTAGAATTTCTTCTCCTAAAAAGTATTAAATCAAAAAATATTTTGCAAACAAAACTATTCAAAAGGAGGTCCCAAAAAGGTTCTAATAATAAAGGTTTATTAAACTCGTCGAGGCGGAATAAGGCAGATTACCCACCCTTCCGGCTGAAATACCAGTAACCAAATTAGATGAACATGTAAACAACATCACATCCATCCTTCTATCTAGCTATGAACAGTCGTGCCCCAAAAAAGCACAATTGCACTCTACCAATGCAAAAAAATGTTAGGAAAATCTTGGGGGCTTTCTCCTAAGATCACTTTGTGGCTATACAAAGCGGTGATCAGGCCAATGTTGGCCTATGGCGCTCTGGTTTGTTGGACTAGGACGGAACTCTCGACCACCATTACCAGACTACAACGATTCCAACGACTGGCCTGTTCAGCTACTACTGGCTGCATGAGAACCAACCCAACAGCAGCCATGGAGATAGCCTTACAATTAACTCCCCTTGACCTGTACATACAGCAGGAGGCGGCGCTAGCCGCTATCGCTATCAGGCTATTGCATCTGGGTTTATGTGGCAAAAATCCTACCAGTTCACACGCTAACATCCTGGACCGGGCGATGGTGTACCAGCCCCTAATCGCTGCCCCGTGTGACAGAATACCAAACCAACCTATGTTCAACAAAAACTATATCATAAAAACAATAGAGGAAGTAAGGGATCAGTCAGGAGCTAATGAAGTGCGTATCTACACAGATGGCTCAAAAACACAAAACGGTTCAGGTGCTGGCGTACACTCCCTTGACCTCAACATTAACTTTCACATACCGCTAGGCACACACAGTTCGATCTTCTAATGTGAATGTGTTGCCTTAACACAAGCCGCAACAACAGTAAAACGCTTAGGCGTCCAGAACTACGTAATCGTATTACCCTCCAGTGGATCAAGGGGCATATCGGATCCTTGGGCAATGATGCGGCAGACGAACTTGCGGAGAGAGGCTCCGATATGATAGTGCTAGGCCCGTACCCACTTCTTCCCCTGCCTTTCTCACAAATTCGTGCATGGATTCGCCAAAGATCGATCGAACTTCATAACAACAGATGGTCACGGGCTACAGACTGTAGACAGTCAAAACTGGCTATACCCAATGTTTACCCGCGTTTAACCAATAAACTTCTCAGCCTGAGTAGAAATAACCTAAGAATAATAACGGGTCATAACCTCCTTAATAAACATCTTTTTAATATAGGCGCCACAGACAGCCCGCTTTGCAGGGGCTGCCTTGACGCCGAAGAAACAGCCGCCCACGTCATCCTGGAATGCGAGGCCGTGGCATCTCAACGTGAAGAAATCCTCGGAACAGTGAGGTCGCTCCGCGAAGCCTGTGAAGCTCCCAGGAAGCTTCTGTGCTTCTGGACGGAGCTAGGCTGGTTTTGTTAGCCAGAACCCCCACGCACAACGGACCGAATGAGAGTCTAAGTGCGGAAAAGGGAGTCCCCATCATCATCATCATCATCATCAAGGAGGTCCCAAAATTGATATTCTGGCACCGAGCGGTGCACGGCCAGTACCACGTTGTCGTTGCTTGTCGGTTTTTTATCGGTTGCGTTTCGGAGAGTGTGCGATGGAATTGCATGATCTAATTCCGCCTAGCCCGTTTCATCATCGGACTACAAGACGTACGGCGATGCGCCATCGGTACATGGTGGACATCCCACCCATACGCACTAAACGTTTTGGAAATACTTTCATTATGCGTACAGCTAAGGAGTGGAATTCCCTTCCGGAGTCTGTGTTTCCAGATAGCTACAACCTCGGGGTCTTTAAGTCAAGAGTAAATAGGTTACTTCTAGGCAAGCGTGTTACACCGTCGACCACATCATCGCTTACCATCAGGTGAGATAGTGGTCAAGCGCGAGCCTATCAATAATAAAAAATAAAAAAAGTTAACATTGGGGAATATATACGTCATAAGGGCTCATTTAACTACTTTAAAATTGCAGCAAGTTTGCCTTTATAATTTAGACGGTTTAGGGCGTCCTATACCAAGAGTCTCTTCATAAAATCTATGAATATATATCGCATTTGAACTATTCATCATTGATAAGCTGTCATCACTATAAAATATCGTTGATAAACTCTCAAAAAGTAATATTTCGAAGCCTCACAGTATTTAATGAAAAAAAAAGGGTATTGAAGCGTATACCTCATATCTGATCAAAACTATTATTACAAAAGAAACTTTTTGATATGATAGTGATAAATGGTTGGGTATAAAATTGAGAAAGTTTAGTAAATGATTTATATCATATTGGCATATTATTTTATTATTATTATTATATATTTACTGGTTTCATCCAAATATTCTCATCTCATCATCATCCAATATGTGCTTGTTGGAATTTTTATTGTGAAAATGACGTACATGTTTTCAAACATTCTTGTTTAGTACTTACCTTCTTATAACAAGAACGCGTTGATAAAAAAATGTATGCTTTTAAAACCTTAAGACGGCGACAGTCGCCAACGACCTTGGGGGAACAAAATGCGCACTCATTTAACACACGTGTGACTCAAAATTCTGCAGTTTTCTGTACTTTCCTTATATTCTATCCCTCTTACTAATAACTTTGTTATACCTGGTATAACTTTATACCGTGTTTATTAGTAAGAGGGTTTGACTTTAAAAAAATATCTGAGATCAAAATGTAGATGATTAAATTGTCTTTGAGATGGTGACAATTTCATTAAAATATGCCCGGCGGATTTGGTCAATTTTTTGTCCGTGTTAGATATAACTTTACAAATTAATAATACACTATGTTATACGAATAAAATTCAGTCATTCATTCAAGTAAATGTTCCAATGTAATTTATTTATTAAAACTTCATGCAACATACAGGTACATAGGCGGACTTAATGCCTGAGGCATTCTCTATCAGTCAACCAAGGGTGGTGGAGAGATAATTCATAATTCTCATATTATAACACACATATTTTTTCCACAAAATCACGACTAGCTGTTTAGACGTGATTCTCATTTTGATATCAGCTACTCAGGTGTATCTGCACCTTAATTTGGGCGTTGCTGTCAGTGAGTGAATTAATCCTTTGTAATTTTTGTTTACTTAGTACATGAACTTCATTGGCAAGGCCTGAGGCATTTAATCATTGTTCAGAAATTCCAATTCGTTTTGAATCGATTGGTGTCATAGCCAACCAATCAGAAGTTATCGTCTTTGTATCTACTATTCGGTCACCCAAACAGCGAACGAGATGTATGAATGAAATTGGAAGGACAGGAGTTAATCGAGCTCGCCGAAATCCTGAGCCTTCAGTTGTTAACGTCCAGACGGTATTAGACAAAGAAACATTCTTACAACGATATAGATTGTCGACAAAATATGAAGGATTGAATACGAAAAGAACAAAATTGGCGTTCACTATAACAATGTAATTTCAGTAGTGCACGCCATTTTTTTTCCTTTTAACCGGCTTTTAAAAGGAGGAGGTTCTCAATTCAATTTTATACCTCAAAACTTTTTACTAAATGAACCGATTTTGATGATTTTGTCTGTGCTGAGCTTACCGATTTGTGCTGAGCGATTGTGATGAGGCAAAAAACGAAGAAACAATAACTTTGCTTATGCGCTACTAAAATGTCATTTTTTTTTATAAAATTGGCGTGGTTCTCAATTCGGCTTTTTTTTGTTTTGTTTGATACCTCAAATCTTTTTACTAAATAAACCGATTTTGACGAGTTTGTTTGTGCTGAGCTTAGTGATTTGTGCTGAGCGATTGTGATGAATGATGAGTCAAAAAACAAAGAAACAAAAACAGGAACACCGACATCCGAAATTTATGTTATTTTTCACTTTATAGTGTTTTTATTTGGAAGTCGGTTGTATTTTTATGTTAACATTTCTTTTGGCTATAATATAGAATGGTAGCATTACTGTTTAGCGCTTCCGTTTTCTATATAGTACATTCTCCAAGACCTCAGAAACACTGTTACAGGTTCATCATGCATGAATAAAACTAGGTAATTTGATCAACCTTAACATATATTTATATTACTACTTATACTATGGACTTAATCTAAACCTAATCTAATTTGGACGCCAGGAGAGTTATTATTTCCGGTGAACTCTGCCAACACCTTTGCCTGCTAGCTGTTAATCAGGGTCCTTATTCTTACGAATAAGCTCTATCAATCACTATCCAACTTATAGGGCGTTGCGTGAGGCTATAACAATGATACAAAATACTGTAAAGTACCTAATCGTGATGATAAATTCATACACAAGCCCATTACCCATTAAAACTAAAACTTACCCCTATTTGGATAACACTTATATATGCACAATCACTGTGACTTAATTTACTTATTTATATATTTCTACTATGTCGGTAGATATGGCTCACAATGACCTTATGGCTAATGAACACAGGTCTGTCTTCTACAAGAGAAATGTCGCAAATGGCCTTAACCACATGAGAATAATTTATAATATTTTGTTAATGGAGAAAACACAAAAAGAACTCGCGTGGCCCAGAATCGAACTCAAGACTCCCCGGTTGATACAACGGTGCTCACCATTCTGCTACGGTGCTACTTGTACATGACAACACGTCAGACATTGTATAGTGTTACCTATTAACTTGTTTATGGAGAAAATATAGATAGTCGCTTCTGTAAAAAAACGCCAAATAGCGTGTCAAACATCGCACTTTTAATTTAGGGATCCGTACCGAATGTAGAATAAAGGCAAAAGTGAGGGTGAAAGTGCTACGCATTTCACCGCAAAATCAAGTTGGTTGTAACTTGTAATAGGAAAAATGAATGGAATTTCAAAGAAAAATCTGATTTATCAATATTTTGGTATTTTTTGTAAAATATACGTAATAATAAACATTATCACCAAATTTCAAGTTCATAGGTCAATGGATAATTATAAAAATCTTTGGAACAAAATTTGGTAAAAAAGCTGATTTTGGCTTCTCGTTCCTAAGTTTTTCAATATTTTTTAAATAAAAAATACATTATTTATCTACTCAACGAGCTCTAAACAACGATACCTTACATGATGCGATTGACCAAAATTTTATTTTTCTCGCCGCCTTTATCTGAATGGGAAAAAAAGCAAGTCGTATGGCTTCGGGTCAACAAGATTCTTATACTGTGAAAATTTGATGACAGTAGCTCCAACCGTTTGGCTGTAAAACTTGTATGACAGACGTCGGACAGACGGACACGTGAGTGATAGCAATAGTGCTCCGTTTGAACCCTTAAAACTAATATCTATAGTTCTATCTGGTTAGACTGAAAGCTGAACCCAAACCAAACGGCTACAAACGATGATAACAATGACAAACAGCAAGCCAAAATGGCCCTAAAGTTAAGCACGGGCATCAGTAAGTACGACCCATGAGAATGAAAATTACCCATAAAAACGATACAATTCTCGTACCCAAAACAAAGTGAGAATTACTCCCAAACACCATTTTTATCGGACAGATCATTATTGGACCCAGAAGCGTCGCTGCAGAAGGTTTAACGACGCTGTAAACTGCGAGACCCGATTGATTGCTTGCGAACAAATCATTCGGTGGTCGGTGCCAAATATCTGAAGTTCGCGGCATTTTGATGGTGTTGATTTTGAATTTTGATACAAGTTTTATACGAGTAGTTTAGACATTCCTAGGTCATAAATTACTGTAATCTCAATATGTACATAGATAAAGAGATTTGATGGTGTGATTCTTAAGAAAGGAACACCGGCCAAGTACGAGTTGGACTCGCCTACGAAGAGTTCCGTACCATTATCGCAAAAAGGCAAAAAAAAACACGTTTTTTGTCTGGGAGCCCCACTTAAATATTTATTTTATTCTGTTTTTAGTATTTTTTGTTATAGCGGCAACATAAATATTATATCTGTGATAATTTTAAATGTCTAGCTATCACGGTTCATGAGATACAGCCTGGTGACAGACAGACAGACGGACAGTAGTCGAGTCTTTGTAATAGGGTCCCGATTTTACCCTTTGGGTACGGAGCCCTAAAAACGCGCTGCTACTAAGTAAGAGGTCCGAGTCAATATGTTATTGGGTTTATCCATCTAGAATTTCTCTGTTCTTTCTCGAGTCTGAATTTGTGGACGGTTGATGGATATAGGCTCGATCGCCTCTTACACGGGATTTAAATATTACTGGTGAAATGTGTGTCCATTGAAGGTGAATCTCTGCCTAACCTCGAGAGGAATGGTGGCGTGATAGTATATTTTGTTTATGTTATTCTTAAAAAAGACTTGGTCCTCTGCCTCTTTGTAAAAGTTAATTAAAAAATCGGTCGGTGGAAGGGCGGATAGTGATCATCACACCAGATACCAAGCGCCACAAGATTGAGACTCCGGGTGAACTTCGGGCTCTTGTGTCGAGGTTCCCCAATGCATCTGGCGGCCCTCGAAACGCTACGCTGACTGTGGAACATTCCTCTCCAAAGAGTGTGAGCACCTCTGAGACTACTGCTACACCCTCAAGGGACCAAAGGAAGGCGCGTCGGCGTAATTAATGTTGTTTATGTTTTGTCAGTTCGTCGGGCTACCTTCTTAATTGTGTCGATCACTTTAACCTGTTTCTGTGCCGGTACTTTAAATATTTAGTATTTTCCGCATCACCTTCATTCCACTATAATGATAATATGATGTCGGTATAATGTTTTTTTTCCATTTGAATAATCTCTGTTATTATTTTTTTCTGTTTACGACAAGTCATCTAACCAACTGGACTGAACTGTCATTGTCAATTTGATAGTAAGACTACTGTCAGATTGACAATGACAGCCGTGTGTCGTTCCGTTTCGTTCATTTGTATTGTCAGCTTTCGTGCATATTTGAATTTTGTGTTTCGTGTTACGCTGTGATGTTGTTATTATTTTGTGTTTATTTTCTTACTTGATATTGGTGGATGACTTACCCATCTCACGAGTGAGTTAGGGTGGTTGTTTTGAAAGCAATCAGCCTATAGATACGTTTAGTTTTAATTAGTTTTATAGTTTCATTATTGTCTACGTATTATATTTATTTTAGTGTATTTATATATGGATAATCCTGTCAACTTAAATGACAGTTTTTTCTCGTGTTCTTCTTCGACCTGTAGTTTTGTTAGTGCTGGAAGTGAGTCTTCGCTTCATACTTTGCATGACAACATCTCCACTATATTTTCAAACTATCCTAAAAATTTCCACATAGCGCATATTAATGCTCAGAGTGTTCCTGGTCATCATTCCGATCTTCTGGCATCCTTTAGCAGTGCTCATCTTGATGCACTCTTAGTGTCTGAAACTTTTCTTAAGCCCTCTCTCCTTTCTACGCACTATGCACTGCCTGGCTTTGTTCTGGTCAGAAATGACAGGACTGGCAAGGGTGGTGGTGGTGTCGCCATTTATATACGTGCTGATATACCACACAAAATTGTTAGTGCGTCCCCATCTCAGTACTCTGTGTCGGCTGAATTCTTGTTCCTTGAGATTACTTTAAATCATGCCAAAATATTACTTGCGGTATTCTACTCACCTAACCTTCACATCAACTATTTCGACTCATTGGAATCGTCCCTAAATAACTTTTGCCCATTGTACGAGCACGTTGTCTTGATGGGTGATTTTAATACGTGTCTAATTAAAAATGATTCTCGTTCAATAAAACTGCGTTCCCTCTTATCTTCTTTTAATCTTGAAATTCTACCTCTGTCTGCAACTCATAACTTCCCAAACTGCACGCCTTCTCTTCTTGACCTTATGATTGTTTCTTCCCCTCACAATGTTGCTGAGTTTGGGCAACTTACTGCAACCTTTTCTTACCATGACCTCATCTATCTGTCCTATCGTATCCGGCCTCCTAAACGAAAACCTCATTACTGTTATATGCGTAATTATAATGGGATTGATCTGGTGGCGTTGAAGTGTGATGCAGGTGATATCGACTGGTCTCTCGTTGTTGATAGCGCCTGTGTCGAGGATAAGGTAAACTGCTTCAATGCCAAACTTCTGAGTTTGTACGACAAGCATGCGCCGCGTCGACGAGTTAAAGTAAAGCATAATCCTGCCCCGTGGATGAATACTCAAATTAAAGAAGCAATTGCTCGTAAGGACAAGGCGAAGAGCAGATATAGGCGCAGACCCACGGATCAGAATCTTACTCATTTCAAAGCACTACGTAACCACTGCAATCGTCTGTGTCGGGATGCTAAGAGACGCCATTTCCATGAATCTCTAGTCGATCGCAAGTCCTCTGACGTTTGGCGATTTCTTAAGTCTGTCGGTATCGGCAAATCTCCCACTAATACCTGTAAAGATGTCGACTTGTCGGCTCTTAATAGGCACTTTTCTCTTCCACCTGTCACACTCGACCCTATTGTCAAAACTACGACTTTAACTGAACTTTCCGAATTGCCGTTACCAAATTGCCCACTATTTAATTTAAATTCAGTCTCTGAAGACGATGTTAAAACATCTCTTCTTGCTATTTCGTCCTCTGCTGTTGGCCATGACAACCTGAGTTCGCGAATGATAACTCCTATTCTCCCGCAACTCCTTCCCATTCTTGCTCATATTATTAACTACTCGTTATTCACTGGCACATTTCCTTCAGCCTGGAAACAGGCACACATTATACCACTTCCTAAAATAACCAATCCTTCTTCTTTATCTCATTTCATACCCATCTCCATACTACCTTTCCTCTCTAAAGTTCTCGAGCACATCGTCCATGGTCAAATTTCCAGATTCCTTTCGTCTAATGCTCTTATCTGTCCTTTTCAATCTGGCTTCCGGACTGGTCACAGCACGGCAACTGCACTTCTGAAGGTCACTGATGACATCCGCTGGGCTATGGAGAATAAATCTCTCACCGTGTTAGTCCTGCTTGACTTCAGTTGTGCATTTAACTCGGTGGATTTTGACATTTTGCTCGGGGTCCTTCAGTCTATTAACTTTTCTTCCTCTGCATTAGCCTGGTTTGACTCTTATCTTCGGGGTCGCTCGCAGTGTGTTCGCCTTGAAGAGACATTCTCTGATTGGTGTGATCTCACTGCTGGTGTTCCTCAGGGTGGCGTTCTCTCTCCTCTTCTTTTCTCTATCTTCATAAACACTGTTACCAAGATAATCAGCTCCAACTTCCATCTTTACGCAGACGATTTGCAGCTTTATCGACATTTCTTGCTTGCGGATGTTGACTTTGCAATTGACGCCATGAATCGTGACCTGGAAAGTGTTAGTGAATGGGCTAAGTCCTATGGATTACAGATCAACCCATCCAAGTCCCAGGCTATGATCATAGGCAGTCGATACTATCGCTCTGCGCTTGACGTGTCCACTTTGACACCTTTATCCCTTGACGGCTCGACCATCGCTTACACTGATACTGCTAAGAACCTTGGTGTCTTAATAGACAGTAATCTCTCTTGGCGAGCTCAAGTTAATGAGATAAGTCGCAAGGTGCACTTTTCATTTCACTCATTGAAATCCCTTCAAAACCTATTGCCCTTTAAAACCAAAATCCATCTAGCTCAAACTCTAATTCAGCCGATCATCGATTACGCTGATGCCTGCTATCTGGATGCCACGGAGGAGCTCTTAAATAAGCTTGAGCGTTTGCAAAATCTGTGTATCCGTTTTGTTTTTGGTCTGAGAAAATACGATCATGTCTCTCAGTTCCGCAAGGATCTCAAGTGGCTCCCTATCCGTCTTCGCAGGAACACTCGAGTATTATGTCTCCTCTTCAACATCCTTTTTAACCCTGCATACCCTGGATATCTGCGCGATCGCTTTTCCTTTACTCGCGCTGCCGATGTCCAGTGTAGATCCCATCTAAGACATCATCTAAGCTTCCCCTCCCACAATACTAATTTCTACTCCCACTCCTTCTCTGTTCATGCAGTACGACTGTGGAACTCACTTCCACCTAAAATCCGTGACTCTAAAAATGTATCTCTATTTAAGAAACAGGTCAAAGAACATTACCTCTCCACTATCTTGTAATTTGATATATTATTATATTATATGTTGTATGTATTTTATGTTGTATATATGTAGTTAAGGTATATGTGTAATTTCTATATATTTAGTTTAGTTATTATTGTCTATTTTAAGTTTCTTTATTTCTTTCTACACACTGTGTCTTCGTCTATCATCCAATTTTCCTGTCGCAGGTCTGCTGGAAGAAATTTCTACTGAAATAAGCAGTACCTTTGTGCTCTTCTATCTGTATTCCTTCTTTCTCTGTTAATTGTTTTGTGTGTACATAAATAAATAAATAAATAAATAAATAAAAAAATCAATAAACCCGACTGCGAACTAAAAAGACGTAAACAAGAAGAAAATTATGCTGTGCAGTCGAAGGATACATCTGGGTTTGGTCAGCCAGCTCGTGAATATGTATTCACATTCACAGTCGGGTTTTTGATTTTTTGAATTAACCTTTTTTATTTATAACTTTATAGTTAACATATTTTTTTCGAATTAGGTACAATAAGACATATAAGTGTTATATATTTTTGAAATCACCTCTTAGAATGCCAATATGGCGCCCAAAAGCCGCCATTTTTCTATTTTTCATTTTTAATGTAGACAATGACCCAGAAGGCACTCGCAAGGTTAAGACGAAGAATCATCAAAAGCGGCCAACGCGTTTGGTCTCTAGAACGCCACATAGGAACAAACATACATACATACATAGACTGATAAACACATTACCCTCCTTCGGCAGTCGGGTAACAATGGCTGAGAGATGAATATCAAGAAGATAGGAAACAGCATCATCCTTTACTTCACTAACTTTTTACTTGGAGCATCCAATTGACCACCACGGTAGGTATATCGTCTTCGAGTTATTCAACACTGAGGTCTATTTCAAGATGCAGATGGCTTATTATAATTGTATAACTCTTTGCCTTGCAATTTGAAGTTGTATGGACTCCATTGTGCGCACTTAGACTCCCACTCAGTCTGTTGTGCGTGGGTAGCCGTGCAATTTACTTTGCCCATCTGATCCCATGCAAATCTTAAAGTTGGCAAGAGCCTAGCTACACCAAATAATTTGATCAAGGTAGCTAAGATAAAGATATATTTACTGCATAACTGTGTACATTAAGTTCTTATTAATAAACATTACATTTTTAGATTCATCAGTCTTTCCAAGTCGGATATGCAATAGTATTTAGAAATTAAGTACTTACAAATATTATTTTTTATAAAAAAACTCATGCAGATTATAACATACATTATCAATTAACATTTTTTTCAATTTAATTTTAAACATATTTCCATTTACTTGCTTGATTGCTGGCGGTAACTTATTGTACACACAAATAGCAGTAACATAGGTACTTTTATAATACATCATATTGTTAATAGACGGTAAATTAATGTCACATTTATATTGTTTTCTAATGTTTCTTTTTGAATTTGATTTGAAATTAAAATATTGCATATTATTTTTAACAAATAAACATAATTCCAGTATATAAATACCAGTCAGTGTCAGGTAACCCTCCGTTCTGAAGACATCACTTAATGATTCCGTACTATACATGTTATATATTGTTTTAAGACATTTCTTCTGAAGAATAAATGTGGATTGTACGTGTTTCACCAGTTGACACCATAAGTTAACAGTCGGTAAACATTTCCAAAATAAGCATTTCTAGTAACAATTCGATTTGCAGTTTCTGCCAGAACTGACAATGCGTAGCAGGCACTGGATATTTTTTTATTAATCTGTTCAATATGTGCCTTCCAGTTTAAATGTTGATCTATTGTTGAACTCCTAAGAAATTTGTGTCTTTTACTTCTTCAATCACTGTATCAGACATGGTTACATTCAATTTAGTATGTTTAATTTTATAATTTCTAAATTGAATCAATTTGGTTTTTGAGGTATTGACTTTTAAATTTATTGACTGCAACCAGTCAGCTACAGTTATTAATGTTCTATTTATTTCACTTTCGTAAATAATATTATTAGGTTAATCATTTGAAATAAATATAGTTGCGTCATCAGCATACATTACGCAAAGATGTTTAATTATATTTGGAAGCTCGTTAATATACAATAAGAAAAAGGGGGGTCTCAATATACTACCTTGCGGTACGCCTAGTATTACAGATTCGAATTCAGAGTTCACCACCTCCACTTTTTTGAAAGCCGTTTCTTTTTTTTTTATTTTTTTTTTTTTTTCTCTTTTTGGTTTTGGTAAGTACCTAAAATTGGCATGTTAATCATATATAGCCAAAGTAAATCTCATTATGTCGATTCCAATAAGACCAAACACGACTAGGATACATTATTTTTATTCGGCGTTCCAGTGCCTAACTGCCGGCTTCGTCATCAGATCAGTTCGATAGTACCATTTTCATCAGTACCATTAAATATTTATATGTATTTACTTCATCATAGTCGGTTATCTATAATAATTCGAGATACCTTATACCCGTGACATACTTATCTTTAAGAAGTTCCAGTGGCCATCTGTGGTCTACTTCATCACTAAATGATACTTTCTTTGTGCAAATGATTGCATTGTTGATAAAAAATACCAAAATTGCTATATGTATGCCTATAATATTTGAGGAGTTCCCTCGATTTCCATGGTATCCGATTATTAAATGCTGACTTGGTGACAACGGAATCATCTCGGGATTCCGTTGTCACCAAATCATTCAAATGAAATCAAATGAAATCAAATATTTTTACTTCACATAGGCCTACATGGGCACTTATAAAACACACACCCTTTTAAACACAAAAAGCATTTTCAAAATTGGTCTACAATTGACGGAGAAATTAGTGAACATACATAACAAACAAAAATAAAACATTCATACAGTCGAACATAAAACCTCCTTCTTTTTGGAAAGTCGTTTAAAAAAACTAGCTTGCGATTTTCAAATTAAGAATTTAAAGCAGTCTATTTGTCAAACTCTACTTTAGCCTCAAAAACTGTCAAACTTTGGAATGCCAAAGTTTAACAGTTTTTGTTTTTGAACTAGGAAAGTTTCAAATTCTACTTACTGAAGTAGAATTTGAAACTTTCTTAACTCAAATAAACAGTTCAGAAACCGAGTCTGTATGTTTTGACATGGAATGAAACACGGGTAAACTCTTAATCCTGGTAGTACCTTCCCATGGAATAATTTTTGACTTTCACAAAGGTGAAGCCGCTGGTAAGTATGTATATATACTCGTACGTAGATAGGCATTTGATCTTAATGAATAAAAACATAAGACGTCTCACCACAAATCTCCTCACCCAACGAAAATAAAAAGGCGTAGAGCACCAAATCAGCACTTTACTTACCCAAAATATAAAACCGTTAACGAGCCAATAAACGCTCTCGGAATCGATTGACAGCCTTCAGATGTCTTGGCAAGGTTGTCAACTTGGGGACGAGACATTAGCTACGTCAGATGTTTTTATAAGGTTGGTACGATGACATTAGGGTAAAGACTCTTTCGATGCTTTTTTGTTTGATTGATACTGGACACTGTCTTATTAATAAAAATGGCGTATTACCAGTTTATTCCGAAGTTACTCTTAGACTAGCTAATCCCGGAGTAACTAAGGATTAACTTAGATTTAGTAATGTTATTAATAAACATGGAATAACCTCGGACTAACTATTCATTGCATACTCTTGGATTAACGCGTAAGCTAAGGCAACCCAGTTGAATTTAAAAGTAAAAAAAATGAACCGGTGAATGAATCCATGCAAGTTGATGACATAATGTAGGAAAAATACCGGCCAAGCGCGAGTCGGACTCGCGCACGATGGGCTCCGTACCGTTATCGCAAAAAAACGGCAAAAAAATCACGTTTTTTGTATTAGAGCCCACTTAAATATTTATTTTATTCTGCTTTTAGGGTTCCGTATCCAAAGGGTAAAAACGGGACCCTATTACTGAGACTTCGCGGTCCGTCTGTCTGTCTGTCTGTCCGTCTGTCACCAGGCTGTATCTAATGAACCGTGATAGCTACACAGTTGAAATTATTCACAGATGATGTATTTCTGTTGCCGCTATAACAACAAATACTAAAAACAGAATAAAATAAATATTTAAGTAGGCTCCCCTACAACAAACGTGATTTTTTGCCGTTTTTTGCGATAATGGTACGGAACCCTTCGTGCGCGAGTCCGACTCGCACTTGGCCGGTTTTTTTAGTATCTATTGTTATAGCGGCCACAGAAATACATCATCTGTGAAAATTTCAACTGTCTAGCTATCACGGTTCATGAGATACAGCCTGGTGACAGACAGACAGACGGACCGCGGAATCTTAGTAATAGGGTCCGTTTTTACCCTTTGGGTACGGAACCTTAAAAACAAAACATTACCTAGCGAAAGTTAACTTTCTTTTCCGAAGTCGGTGTCTTTGGTACCTATTGATTTCTGTTTTTCGACACCGACTTCGCAAAAGAAAGTTATTTTTCGCTTTGTAGTGTTTTGTTTTGGAAGTCGGTTTGTTTTTTTTGTTAAAAAGTTATTCAATTATCTCTTTTTAGTTTTGGCAGGTACCTCCAAATACCATGAAAATCATTTATAGCCAAAGTAAATCTCATGACTTTTCCAATAAAACCAAACACGACTAGGATCCATTGTTTTATTTCGGAGTTCCAGTGCCTACCTTCCGGCTTCATCATCAGATCAATTGGATGGTACCATATTGATCAGTACCATTTATTTATCAGTATTTGCTTCAACATAGTCGGTTAACTATTCGATAATTATATCTTATACCCGTGACATATTTAGCATTAAGGAATTCCAGAGGGCTTCTGTGGTCTTCTTCATCAGTTTCACTTCACCAAATGACATTTCTGAGTGCAAATTATTGCATTTTTGATAAAAATACCAATATCGCTATAGGTATGCCTGTAATGTTTGAGGAGTTCCCTCGATTTCTCGGAGGATCCCATCATAAGATCCTGACTTGATGAACATGGGACCACCTGGGATGTATCACACATCATCACATCATCAGCCTATTAATGTTCCCACTGCTGGGACACAGGCCTCCTATCTGTGAGAGGGGATGGGCCGTAATCCACCACGCGGGCCCAGTGCGGATTGGTGGATGTCACATGTCTTCGAATTTTTGGTTCTAGGACATGCCGGTTTCCTCACGATGTTTTCCTTCACCGTTGGGAACCACCGTTGGGATGTATACCCTTTCAAACAACAGAAGAATTTTGCAAATCGGTCCAGGCGTCTTTGAGTAATCGGGTAACATACATAAAAAAAAAGTTTCCGACAAATTGAGAACCTCCTCCTTTTTTTGAAGATGGTTAAAAAAATAAATAATAGATAGATAGATTCACATCTGTCATACAGTTTTGAAGTGAAAGAGGCAATTTAAATCTATCTCAACATTTTCAACTTAAGTCGCATATAATAAATGCGAAAGTAACTCGTCTGTTTGTCTGTCTGTTACCTTTTCAATCTTAAACCGCTGAACCGATTTTGGATGGAGGTAGTTTGTGATCCTGGGACATAAGATAGTTTTTATCCCTGAAACCATCCTTATGATGGGGGTGTAAAGGGAGGCAGAAATCTATATGGTGAACCAATAATTTCTCAACTATGGCGGCCCACATACTTACAATATTATTAAGCGATATAAAAATTAAAAAACCGGCCAAGTCGGACTCGCACACGAAGGGTTCCGTACCATTATCGCAAAACACTGCAAAAAAATCACGTTTGTTGTATGGGAGCCCCCCTTAATTTATTTAATTTTAATTAAATAATTATTATTTTTTGAAGTATATTTACAACTAAATTTTCTGTGAATATTTCAAGCATCTACTTGTTGCCGTTATTAATATCGAGCAAAAAACGGCAAAAATATCACGTTTGTTGTATGGGAGCTCCCCTTAAATATTAATTTCGTACTGTTTTTAGTATTTGTTGTTATAGCGGCAACAGGAATACATCATCTGTGAAAATTTCAACTGTCTAACTATCACGGTTCATGAGATACAGCCTGGTGACAGACAGACAGACAGACGGACAGCGAAGTCTCAGTAATAGGGTCCCGTTTTTACCCTTTGGGTACGGAACCCTAAAAAACCGGCCATGTGCGTGTCGGGCCACGCGCAGTAATAGGGTTCCGAAGTTGCATAATAATGCGGACTAAAAACCGGCCAAGTGCGAGTTGGACTCGCGCATGAAGGGTTCCGTACCATTATCGCAAAAAACGGCAAAAAAATCACGTTTGTTGTATGGGAGCCCTACTTAAATATTTATTTTATTCTGTTTTTAGTATTTGTTGTTATAGCGGCAACAGAAATACATCATCTGTGAAAATTTCAACTGCGTAGCTATCACGGTTCACAATAATTTCTCAACTATGGCGGCCCACATACCTACAATATTATTAAGCGATATAAAAATTAAAAAACCGGCCAAGTCGGACTCGCACACGAAGGGTTCCGTACCATTATCGCAAAACACTGCAAAAAAATCACGTTTGTTGTATGGGAGCCCCCCTTAATTTATTTAATTTTAATTAAATAATTATTATTTTTTGAAGTAAATTTACAACTAAATTTTCTGTGAATATTTCAAGCATCTACTTGTTGCCGTTATTAATATCGAGCAAAAAACGGCAAAAATATCACGTTTGTTGTATGGGAGCTCCCCTTAAATATTAATTTCGTACTGTTTTTAGTATTTGTTGTTATAGCGGCAACAGGAATACATCATCTGTGAAAATTTCAACTGTCTAACTATCACGGTTCATGAGATACAGCCTGGTGACAGACAGACAGACAAACGGACAGCGAAGTCTCAGTAATAGGGTCCCGTTTTTACCCTTTGGGTACGGAACCCTAAAAAACCGGCCATGTGCGTGTCGGGCCACGCGCAGTAATAGGGTTCCGAAGTTGCATAATAATGCAGACTAAAAACCGGCCAAGTGCGAGTTGGACTCGCGCATGAAGGGTTCCGTACCATTATCGCAAAAAACGGCAAAAAAATCACGTTTGTTGTATGGGAGCCCTACTTAAATATTTATTTCTCAAACATGCTTGGAAATGTGAACATTATTTTGACAACCTTCTTCGAGATAAATCGAAATTGCTGTACTGGCCAAATATTTATGCGAGCAGCGGCCGGCAAAAGTTGTATGAAAATCCATATCTGTCGTGTCTAGCGGCCAAATAAATTACATAGTAAACTCATATCTGTCGTGTAATTTAAAAATGGAACGATCTTTTACTCCAAAATATAGCAACCAAGGAGGTAACTTATCAAAGGTTTTATTTGAATTTCGAACTGGCTTGCAAATAGAACGCTGTTTATTGAAAAAAAAACAAAAGAACACTAACGCGGGAACAATTATTGTTGTTTGTCATTGATTTTGACAAAATGAGTTCAAGGTACTACTTAGTTTTAATTTCCGCGCATTATTTGAGAAAAGCACTATACAAGCCTTGGCCGCAACTAGGCATTGATGGACTTACGTATGTGTGCCTCGGCTTCGCCTCGGCCCACATTTACACGTTCGTCCATCAATGCCTCTTTTGCTGGCCGCTGCAGTAATGTACTATTTTATTCTGTTTTTAGTATTTGTTGTTATAGCGGCAACAGAAATACATCATCTGTGAAAATTTCAACTGCGTAGCTATCACGGCTCACGGCAGACAGACAGACAGACAGACAGAGAGACAGACAGACAGACAGACAGACAGACAGACAGACAGACAGACAGACAGACAGACAGACAGACAGACAGACAGACAGACAGACAGACAGACAGACAGACAGACAGACAGACAGACAGACAGACAGACAGACAGACAGACAGACAGACAGACAGACAGACAGACAGACAGACAGACAGACAGACAGACAGACAGACAGACAGACAGACAGACAGACAGACAGACAGACAGACAGACAGACAGACAGACAGACAGACAGACAGACAGACAGACAGACAGACAGACAGACAGACAGACAGACAGACAGACAGACAGACAGACAGACAGACAGACAGACAGACAGACAGACAGACAGACAGACAGACAGACAGACAGACAGACAGACAGACAGACAGACAGACAGACAGACAGACAGACAGACAGACAGACAGACAGACAGACAGACAGACAGACAGACAGACAGACAGACAGACAGACAGACAGACAGACAGACAGACAGACAGACAGACAGACAGACAGACAGACAGACAGACAGACAGACAGACAGACAGACAGACAGACAGACAGACAGACAGACAGACAGACAGACAGACAGACAGACAGACAGACAGACAGACAGACAGACAGACAGACAGACAGACAGACAGACAGACAGACAGACAGACAGACAGACAGACAGACAGACAGACAGACAGACAGACAGACAGACAGACAGACAGACAGACAGACAGACAGACAGACAGACAGACAGACAGACAGACAGACAGACAGACAGACAGACAGACAGACAGACAGACAGACAGACAGACAGACAGACAGACAGACAGACAGACAGACAGACAGACAGACAGACAGACAGACAGACAGACAGACAGACAGACAGACAGACAGACAGACAGACAGACAGACAGACAGACAGACAGACAGACAGACAGACAGACAGACAGACAGACAGACAGACAGACAGACAGACAGACAGACAGACAGACAGACAGACAGACAGACAGACAGACAGACAGACAGACAGACAGACAGACAGACAGACAGACAGACAGACAGACAGACAGACAGACAGACAGACAGACAGACAGACAGACAGACAGACAGACAGACAGACAGACAGACAGACAGACAGACAGACAGACAGACAGACAGACAGACAGACAGACAGACAGACAGACAGACAGACAGACAGACAGACAGACAGACAGACAGACAGACAGACAGACAGACAGACAGACAGACAGACAGACAGACAGACAGACAGACAGACAGACAGACAGACAGACAGACAGACAGACAGACAGACAGACAGACAGACAGACAGACAGACAGACAGACAGACAGACAGACAGACAGACAGACAGACAGACAGACAGACAGACAGACAGACAGACAGACAGACAGACAGACAGACAGACAGACAGACAGACAGACAGACAGACAGACAGACAGACAGACAGACAGACAGACAGACAGACAGACAGACAGACAGACAGACAGACAGACAGACAGACAGACATACAGACAGACAGACAGACAGACAGACAGACAGACAGACAGACAGACGGACTGACAGACAGACGGACGGACAGACAGACGGACAGACAGACAGACAGACAGACAGACAGACAGACAGACAGACAGACAGACAGACAGACAGACAGACAGACAGACAGACAGACAGACAGACAGACAGACAGACAGACAGACAGACAGACAGACAGACAGACAGACAGACAGACAGACAGACAGACAGACAGACAGACAGACAGACAGACAGACAGACAGACAGACAGACAGACAGACAGACAGACAGACAGACAGACAGACAGACAGACAGACAGACAGACAGACAGACAGACAGACAGACAGACAGACAGACAGACAGACAGACAGACAGACAGACAGACAGACAGACAGACAGACAGACAGACAGACAGACAGACAGACAGACAGACAGACAGACAGACAGACAGACAGACAGACAGACAGACAGACAGACAGACAGACAGACAGACAGACAGACAGACAGACAGACAGACAGACAGACAGACAGACAGACAGACAGACAGACAGACAGACAGACAGACAGACAGACAGACAGACAGACAGACAGACAGACAGACAGACAGACAGACAGACAGACAGACAGACAGACAGACAGACAGACAGACAGACAGACAGACAGACAGACAGACAGACAGACAGACAGACAGACAGACAGACAGACAGACAGACAGACAGACAGACAGACAGACAGACAGACAGACAGACAGACAGACAGACAGACAGACAGACAGACAGACAGACAGACAGACAGACAGACAGACAGACAGACAGACAGACAGACAGACAGACAGACAGACAGACATACAGACAGACAGACAGACAGACAGACAGACAGACAGACAGACAGACGGACTGACAGACAGACGGACGGACAGACAGACGGACAGACAGACAGACAGACAGACAGACAGACAGACAGACAGACAGACAGACAGACAGACAGACAGACAGACAGACAGACAGACAGACAGACAGACAGACAGACAGACAGACAGACAGACAGACAGACAGACAGACAGACAGACAGACAGACAGACAGACAGACAGACAGACAGACAGACAGACAGACAGACAGACAGACAGACAGACAGACAGACAGACAGACAGACAGACAGACAGACAGACAGACAGACAGACAGACAGACAGACAGACAGACAGACAGACAGACAGACAGACAGACAGACAGACAGACAGACAGACAGACAGACAGACAGACAGACAGACAGACAGACAGACAGACAGACAGACAGACAGACAGACAGACAGACAGACAGACAGACAGACAGACAGACAGACAGACAGACAGACAGACAGACAGACAGACAGACAGACAGACAGACAGACAGACAGACAGACAGACAGACAGACAGACAGACAGACAGACAGACAGACAGACAGACAGACAGACAGACAGACAGACAGACAGACAGACAGACAGACAGACAGACAGACAGACAGACAGACAGACAGACAGACAGACAGACAGACAGACAGACAGACAGACAGACAGACAGACAGACAGACAGACAGACAGACAGACAGACAGACAGACAGACAGACAGACAGACAGACAGACAGACAGACAGACAGACAGACAGACAGACAGACAGACAGACAGACAGACAGACAGACAGACAGACAGACAGACAGACAGACAGACAGACAGACAGACAGACAGACAGACAGACAGACAGACAGACAGACAGACAGACAGACAGACAGACAGACAGACAGACAGACAGACAGACAGACAGACAGACAGACAGACAGACAGACAGACAGACAGACAGACAGACAGACAGACAGACAGACAGACAGACAGACAGACAGACAGACAGACAGACAGACAGACAGACAGACAGACAGACAGACAGACAGACAGACAGACAGACAGACAGACAGACAGACAGACAGACAGACAGACAGACAGACAGACAGACAGACAGACAGACAGACAGACAGACAGACAGACAGACAGACAGACAGACAGACAGACAGACAGACAGACAGACAGACAGACAGACAGACAGACAGACAGACAGACAGACAGACAGACAGACAGACAGACAGACAGACAGACAGACAGACAGACAGACAGACAGACAGACAGACAGACAGACAGACAGACAGCGAAGTCTCAGTAATAGGGTCCCGTTACCCGTACCAACGCAATGCTTGGAATAAAGTTAATCCTACCTTAGTCTGTCTTATATAGTCCTTTAATCTATTTTTACATAAACAACAGACTCGCGTTGCCGTACTGCGACCACTGAATATCAGCACCGTGCTGTGGGCGGGCTTTCGGTTATTTAGTCCGGTCCCGGACTTTTCATCTCGACTGTTCGGTGATGCAATACGACTCTACTACAGAACCTGACAGTTCGGTATCGATATCGGATCTGCACTAGTAAGGAAAGACTGAAAGGTTGACATACGTAACAGTGCTCGTGTACAACTTTGAGTAACACTAAAACTGTAAGATATCTTGGGGTTCTCTTGGATGAGAGAATAACCTGGCAACCCGCAACCCAAAATATCGACATGGTCTCGTCAAGAGTCAGGAAACTTACATGGGTCTTTAAAAATCTCAGGGATATGGCAAACAGTGATCTCCTCTGTACAGGGGGCAAACTATGTAATTGTTTTAAAATGAAGTTCCCTTTTATTTTTACCTACATTTTGTGTATCTGAGTTTGCCAAATAAACTAGACTCTTTTCTTTCTTTCTTTTCTTTCTTCGTTTGCTTTTTTGCTTATCTTTCTTTCTTTAACATAATTTATTATTATTATTATTTATTCATTTCAATCAACTTTGGATCATACAATTACACTAAATTAAACAATTATCAATCAAATTAAATTAAATGAATGAACTATTAACAATATTGTTAAGGGTTTAGTTTAAACAAAAGCCACTAATGTAACTTTGTAGTCGTTTTATAGCAATTAAATACTTACTCAGTGATAAATATGCATTAAACTAACGAACTTTCAACCTCCAGCCAACCTTGCCGTAGAATCCATAAATTGGTTCTATGATAATATTTTAATCAAATAAGGCCCGTGTTCTTGTCGATATAGTCATTGATACTTCAGATACTAAAAGGGTGACATTACTAGGCTAATAAACGAGCTTTACATGTAAATTGTATTAGAGAAACAATTCCGTTTAGGGTGTGGCTTTGAAAATGGCGTGTTGGGTACATATCATTTGGTTTAAACCAGTTTGATCTCAATGCAGGTGAAAGATCTTACTTTTCTTCGCCAATTTTTCTCGTTTTGGCCAGCTCCCGTACCCTGACGTGTCAAAATTATCATAGTTCGACTGTAAAAAAACATATACTTGTTAAAAAAACAAAACAAATCTAAAATGTAGAAAATAATTTTCAATAAATTTAAATTACGAACAGTGTGATTAACAAAAAGTGTATTTTATAGTACAATACAATATTTTTTTTGTTAATCACACTATAAAAAATAATTTTCAATAAATTTAAATTACGAACAGTGTGATTAACAAAAAGGTGTATTTTATAGTACAATACAATATGGCTTATGTTTAACTTACCACCAGATATAGTAACATATCTCCAAATAAATCATTGTTAACCCAAAAGTAGTAAATGATCACCAAAAGTAGTAAATGATCACCAAAATTAAACCAATGACCAAAAAGATTATAAAATTTCTGGGAGCAACTTGGAAGTAGCGCTCGCCGGCCGCTGCCGCGGCACTGCTCGCTTTGCTCGCTCGGCTCGCGCGCGGTTGGTCACAGTTCTAACCTAACCTAACCTATTTTACAACATTAAATAGCGCAATAATTTGCTATTAAAATTTGGTGATCAATTTACTAAATTTGGTGATCAATTTACTAAATTTGGTGATCAATTTACTAAATTTGGTGATCATTTACTATTTTTGTCAGTATATTACTAGATTTGGTGGTTAGGGGTTATCGTCACAAAGTTTTTTTTGGTGGTCATTATATTTATTCCCATACAATATTTTTATTCTTAATCACAATTTTCCTAATTTAAATTTGTTGAAAATTATTTTCTACTTTTTAGTTTGGTTTTCTATTAAAGCGTGTTTTTTTAACTATTATTTATTTGTACTATTTAGTTCAATCGCTAATCCTGAAGATCCTGGCAAGGAAAATGAGACAAACTATTTATATTATTACATTGTCATCGGTCCTTGATAAGTGTGCAAAGTTTCAAACTAATCCGACGTTTTGAAGAGGGTGAAAATCACGTTCAAATATTCCATTACATAGTTTCATAGACACATATACCAAGCTAATAAAAGCGTGTTAAAAATTAACAGATGTATACAAGTCATGTACATCTGTCCCTTACGCACACTCAAAATAACCTTACTCTAAGAACTTATGGTTACCGGGGGGTAACCATAAGTTCCTGCGGGTCCTGATATAAACTTGGGCCTCTGGATAAAGTGACATTCTGTCAGCGACATTGATTTAAAAAAAAACAAAATGTTTGCATGGACATCATGACATATTCTTACCGCATGTCAATTTATATAAATTTAACGTTAACTTTTATCATTTGTTATTGCAAATAGAAAGCTCTAGCTTCGAAAATGGTTCTAGTATTAGCCCAGTCCGCTGAATCATCATCATCATATCAGCCGAAAGACGTCCACTGCTGGACATAGGCCTCCCCCAAGCGTCGCCACTTTGACCGGTGCCGTGCGTCCCGCAACCAGCGGATCCCCGCAACCTTCACCAGGTCATCGATCCACCTGGTGGGAGGCCTTCCAACGCAACGTCTTCCGGTTCGCGGTCGCTACTCCAGAACCTTTCTGCCCCATCGGCCATCCGATCTGCGAGCAATGTGCCCTGCCTACTGCCACTTAAGTTTGCCAATTCTTCGGGCTATGTCGGTAACCCTGGTTCACTTGCGGATCTCTACATTTCTCATTCAATCAAGCAAGGAAAGGCAAGAAAAAGCAAGGTAGTTTGAATGGATAGCCATTGCCCTTTGGGTCCGCTGAATACAAGAAACATAATGCATGGTTGATACTTTGATGAGTCAGTCCTATGTCTAGCAGTAAACGTCTTTTGGCTGAAATGATGATGTTATTGTTGATCATGACAATTAGCACTCCTACTGTAAATACTCAATTTTTACTTTGTGTTTTTATATTTAAAATTTTTCAACTCATTTGAAATTGTTTGAGTCTAAAAATCTTTTTAGGTTTATTTCCTGGCCTCACCTTCGCTAATTTCAAGGCCTCTCCCCACCCGCATCGGTTATGTGAGTAAATGAGTTTGGAGCGCACGATACCTTTACGCTAAGTACCTGAAGATGGTGACGCGCGTATGTGGCACTGATTTGGCCCCGGGCCATATCTAGAGCATTATCGTATAGGACATGTTGTGGGAGCTTAGTGTACCTAAGTAGTCTTTGTGATACAAGACAACTAGCTAGGACGCTAGGCAACTAGCGTTTATTTTTTTCGTCTTCTCCCGCTCTGGGTGAAGCGGAAGGGCGTGTCAGACTTTTACTGACTAAAACCCATCAGTGTTGCTTGAGACAGGGCCGCGGTAACTCTCTTTCAAATTAATCCGCGACCCAGACAGCCATTGGCCCTAGCAGACCCCGTCAGTTTTGCTGTCGTATCTTTGAAGCGCGCGTGGAACACTACACGTTGACTTGGGCCTGGTCCTTATCGGACGGCGAGCTGCTCAATACTTACCGTCCGCAAGCCCGCGCCTACGGTGACCGGGAATCGGCTTGCGACTTCCGACGCCCAGGGAAGACTTGCCTAGCCCATGTTACAGAAATGCAGGCAAGAAATTTAATTTCAATATTTTACATCATCTTATTTTCGAGTCGATGGAAAACTCTTTATAAATATTGGCCCTGGTAGGTGGCTACGTCAATTGCAGCTTCTAGTGGCATTCATTAGGCCCTCTAAGGTGCAGGTGTATGGGCACTCAGCGTTTGACTAATTTGCTAAGAAAAAACACTGTTGACCAATTTACAGTCGTTACACAAAAGTATTTACATAATTATACAGTTTAATAATTGACAGTTTGAGGCATTTCACAATGTTTTTATAAGTACGTCTTTAGTAATTGGTGACAAACCATTTTCTACGTAGGTACCTATGTAAAACAGCTCCCGCTAAAATTCATTTTAGTCTTATTATGAATTGCTAAATAGCTAATTAGCCGTTTTAAATAAGCAATCACAATCATTTTGACTTTAATTCTTTGGTCCTCGTAAAATGTTCTTATATTTTTCTAGATTTCTTGTGTTTAATTTTTCTGTAGCAGTCCAGTATTTGGATTTGTGCCCGGTTGATGGCAATAGCAATGTCCAGCAGTGGACGTCTTTCAGCTGAAATGAAGATGATGACGATGGCAATAGCGAGCCTATTACATGGGATTTAAACATAACTGGTGAAATGTGGAGAACTTAGGTGCAGCTCTGCCAAACGCTACGGATTCCCCGTCCGGGGACAGGGATGTTGTTTGTAACATTTGTCGTTTGTTGTTTGTAACATCCCTGTCGATATTTTTTGTTGTTTTAGTCGTGACAATCTAAGAAGTCGGATTTGAAGCTATAAAATACTTAATAATAATTAATCTTGATGCTTACAAATTATACTCGTTGTTTTAGTGTATGGTGTGGTATTCTGCAGTACAGATCCACATATTTTAGTCTATTAACGTTTTATAATACTATACAAACCACACCTTTTTATCTTTTGAAATTGTATCAACTCATGTGACTCACTTTTATGTGTTCTTTGATACTGTTAGCACCTGAAAAGCATACTTTTAGTTATCTCTGATTGTTTTAACATCCACAACTTATTTTTACTGCTAATTCGTAAAATCTTAGAATATTTTATACTCTGACATTTTCATTTGATCTGACATCTGTCTGTCCAATTTATTTTCTTAAGCCATAGAAATAACATACCATGGACACTTTTCATCTACAAAGCTCGTTGTACATTATAATCTTCAAAATAAGGGCAGCGGCAGACTGTCCCCTCTGTAAATTGTTTTTTAATAGTTCTGGTCATGATTTCTTATAATTGAGATTTGAATTTGAATTTCAGAAGATATAACACAGAATGAGCAAAAACGGGTGTCAGTTTTTTTAGTTTGGTTTTGGATGCGAAATTTGACAAAAATTTTAGTCTTGAACTACAAAGTAAATTCTCATCCTTCTTCTTCCTCCTTGCCTCATCCCATTATTTGGGGTCGGCTCTCCTCGATCTGATGCGCCAGGATGGTCTGTCCTGGGTTGTCTGTCCTGTAAGTTGGGCTCGTTACAAGTCGCGGGTTACTGTAGACCACCATGTGGCTTGACAAAGTATATTCTCATCCACAAAGTACTAATATATTTTAATGAATTCAGGTTGTGAATGAGTGTTATAAAGAAGACTATAAATAAATAGCGATTTTACTTTCAAGTAAACTTTTTACTGTTATTATAACAAGATGTGCCAGTCTGGCATGTGGTGCTTGAACTGCGACAGACAGGTCCACAGCGGCGCGGCGGTATGCGCGCTGTGGCCGCGCGCGGCCTCCAGCAGTAAACGCAGGGTGCGCACACTGAACACAAGGGCCCACACCTCGCGGTAGCGCTCCACCAGCCGTCCCATCGCACCGTGCCACGCCGCCCTGGTCTGCGGTTGCCCCTTCGCCAACTTAGAAGAGGCGGGCGGCAACGGCCGTAGCTGATCCCTCAGTCAGTCGTTTTGCGCGGGCATCACGTCGTACGAAGCCCGCCCTTTTTTTTCTCAGCTCCTCTGAGCTAAACGTAACGTTACAATGGTTAACTCTGTTATTAATTAGGATTATGAATTTGATTTTTCAATTTCTTAAGTAACTATGTTATCGCGGCATGTAAAATGAGAAACGTTATCGGACTTATTAGATTGTCACGATTTTAGTGTTATTAGTTTTGCCAAGAATACCAAAATTCCTGCGTCAAACATACAAATATAATAATGTGATTAGTATTAATCCTGTTTGGATGGATAAATTGTCTTTACAAAGACGTTCCGTCGTAATATTGGGTTGTTACGTAATTTTGGCATGGCATACGGATAATATAATAAAATTTTGTCGTATACTTGAAAGGCTTTGGGGAAATATTTGAATGGTTCATTTTGTGCAAATGCGACCTCATATATTGTTTTTGTTGTTGAGGAAGAATGTTTTTATCGACACACATAACTTAGCTGGTATCGGAATAGTTAAGATGCTATAAACAATGTGACATTGTGAGCAATAAATATTGTCAAAAGGGGTAGGGCAAGACTCCATAGTATCCTGGGCCCAGGTGCTAACTGTAAAATTAGCCTTATTTGTAAGAGGATATAATAACAAGACCTCACTAAAAATATTGTGAAATTCGGCTATCCAGGAATCAAGTTGTATGAAAAACCGGCCAAGTGCGTGTCGGGCCACGCGCAGTAATAGGGTTCCGAAGTTGCATAATAATGCGGACTAAAAAGAGGGTTTTCTTGTTGTTACATGAACATTAGAACGGTTTCAGCGGCTCACAAAGTCTTAAAACGGGCCCACATAGCTTGATGTTTTTTTAAATCTATATTCTCGCGTTTGACCACTATCTCGCCTGATGGTAAGCGATGATGTGGTCTACGGTGAAGCACGCTTGCCTAGATGTAATCTATTCACTCTTGACTTAAACTAAATAAGGACTAACTGGTAACTGAAGAAGGAGTTATAAAATCCAACTTCGCAACTGAAGTAAGAAAAATATTATCTATTTGAGTACCACCGCGGGTGCGAATTGCGAAAGGAGCCGATACGAGCGCGCGTTAGAGTCACGGGGAATGGTATAGTTCGTTCCTGGAACCTTGCGTGCACGCTCCTTGTTTATTTCCCTTTCGGAATTAGAAAGAAATCGTATGAATTCACCTCTAATCTCCTCTAATACCGCAGATTAGAGGTGAATCCTCTAATCTGCGGTATTCACTATTTCAGTATGCAAAGTTTTACGCTACTCAATTAGTGATGAAGTCGGGTCGAATATTAACTTTATAGAAGGATATCGACAAATCTCGTCGAATCTAATTTGACTTTACTTTTACGTTTTAATTACAAAACGTCGAAAATACTTCTGCACTAATACAAAATAGACTCCACCGCGCGCATGCGCCGTATGGACTACGGACTGCTACTGCCAACGACTCCGGCCACTCCAATGCGTTATTCGAGCTTAAAAATTATTAATTTAGAAATTATTATTATTAAGAATAGAATAGAATTTCTCTTTATTCGAGTATCCATGACTCAAAAATGGTAAGTATAACTTACAACTATGTTAGTAACACAGATATTAACAAATTGACACTACAAAAACAAAACAACAAATACCAGTGGATCACCGTTGCGGCAACCAGTGTGAGATGACACAACAGCAACCCACGAAAACACAGTCTAGGCGACTCGAAATCATACTTAGGATACTGTTGGAGCTGCCCCACACCCTGCGCACCATGGATGTGCACCTTTTGCGCATGGTTGTGTAGAAACAATCTACATGCGCATCCGCAAACATCCCCGACACACTACAGAAGCGAGGCAGCCCCACCAGCATCCTAAACGCATTATTGTACTGAACGCGTAGTACGATCTTTGCGTATCCCACAGGTTGCTCGTGTAAAAGGATGTACAGTAGGCTCGAAAGAGCGTTATTTTTACCGAAAGTGAGCATCGTGCAAACCTGCGAACCAGCATGTTAGCTCAAACCGACAACGCTCTCCGCTCCCGTTCAATGTCGTCATCATCTTTGAGATTGGGGGTTAATATATGACCTAGATATTAAGGAATAGGATTTAAGGATGTTATGATTTTATTTTTGTATATTTTTACATGCTTCATAAGCATAAATTTACTAACTATTTTACACAGCTAACAACGTTATTTAAGTAATTTTTCAATGGCATTTGTACAAAAAATTTACTGTGCCAAGTACATTTTATAAGTTGGTCGACTATTACTCGTAAACTTGTAATGCCTTGTTATCCGTGATAATTTTCCTTTTAATTTCGTTATATATACTACTGCCGTGAATTTTTTCACATTGCCAAGAGCAACCATTTCGCTGGCAGGGGGGGGGGGGGGTCACTTGACTCTAACATAAATTTGCTACTTAAAGCTTAATTTTACGCAAACGGATCTCTGAAATGGTTTTAACAAACCCATAATATTTTTGAATGGCCTATCCAACGATACCCCACACTATGGGATAGATGAGAAATAAAAAATACATCCCCACTTTACGTCTATGGGAGGTACCCGAAAAAAAATTATTTCTCATGATTTTATGTTACCATAGTATATACATGCCAAATTATAGCTTTCTAGTACTTAGATTCTCTGAGCTAAACTGCGGACGGACAGACGGACAGAGCGAAACTATAAGGGTTCCTTGTTGACTTCGGAACCCTAATAAAAAAGCGGGGTTACAATATAACATTGTTGTTTTAGAGAGTTAGGGCCAGGTTGAGTTACCTAGCAAGATCCGTCGAATAGTCCTTTAAAGTATGCAAAGCCGAGGTCGTGGGGTTTTACAATAAAACATGGAAAATACGTGCGCACTCAGAACGAAAGAAAACGAACTCACTTTTAGGCCGTTTGTTCATGACGCGACACACGTCTCGATAAAATGTGGCCACGATTCAGAGCTCCATATATTTGTATGGACCGTTTGTTCATTGCACGATACCGCACTACACGCGACACGATTAACAAACGGTTTTAGGCTTTGTCGTTTACTACAGCATTCGATCAACAAAATTTAATTTTGAACCGACTTAAAAAAGGATGGGGTTCTCAATTTGAGAGTATTTTATTTTTGGTGTTTTACCTCAGAACTTTTTACTAGGTGAACCGATTTTGATGATTATTTTTTTGTTTGTTAGCTTCTCATCCCCATTTTCATTTCCATCCAGAACTTCGAAGATATACAACAGAACTCTTCAATAAATAACGGTAAATCACTCGAGATTTCTGCAATCGCATGTCTGTATATTGTTTACATTATTTCATAACATAACATCACGCCGGTACGCTCTAAAAGGGTACACTGATGTGTACAGTTCACCTGGTACACTCTAATTAACCAACTTACCAAAAAAGGAGGAGGTTCTATGTTCGACATTATGTATGTTTTTTTTTATGTATGTTCACCGATATCTCCGTCAATTGTGGACTGATTTTGAAAATTATTTTTTTGTTTGAAAGGGTATATTCCGAAATTGGTCCCATTTTAATTTGGTGAAGATTTGATGAAGAACTTCGGAGATATACAACAGAACTCTTCAATAAATAACGGCAAATCTCTCGGGATTGCTGCAATCGCATGTCTGTTTATTGCTTATACCATTTCATAGCATAACATCACGCCAGTACGCTCGGAAGGGGTATGCAGATCTCTCATTTCACCGGTTATATTAAAGTTGAAATTTATATTTGGGTAATCTATTCTGTCGTTATAGGTACTTACTTAACTACTTCCCTTTATAGGTAGGTACAACTAAAAAGTGAAAAATAACAAACTTTTTTACAAAAAAATACTACTGACTTCCAAAAACGACCGACTTAAAAAAGTTTTTTTTTTACCGGTTGTGTTTGAGTTTCATATTATTCTGGTAATCTATTCTGGCACAACTGAAGGCATTATAGATAGTACTAAATAGAGAAAACGACGTTTTCTAAATATGAAACCTAGCTAGATAAATTGTCTAACTGTGTCCGTGGCATAAACAGTGGGCCTTATCAGAATATCAGCGCAGCGTTATTTCCTTTTTTACCCAACTGCCGAAGGAGGGTAATGTGTTTATCAGTCAATGTATGTATGTTTGTTCCTATGTGGCGTTCCAGAGACCAAACGCGTTGGCCGATTTTGATGATTCGTACGTCAATCGATTCGTCTTAACCATGCAAGTGTCACTGGCTAAATTAAAATTAGAAAATAGAAAAATGGCAGCTTTTGGGCTCCATATTGTGGGTGCCCAATTTTTATTTTTCATCCAAACCCATCGTGTGGGATATCAAAATAAAGGGTTTTAAGAGTTGATTTCAAAAATATATAACACTTATATGTTTAAATGTACCTAACTCATCAGGATACATCTGGTTTTAGTCAGCTTGCTCGCGAATATGGTATCCTCCGACTGCACAGCATGATTTTCTTTTTGTTTACGTCTTTTTAGTTCGCTTTTTAAGCAGTCGGGTTTTTTGGATTTTTGGTTATCACTGTACATGCTGAGGTAGGAGCCTTTTTGGTCTCGCACGGGGTTTTATTTTTTATTGCTGTTATTTTTTTGTGTTTTGCTTATTTCTCGTGTCTCCTGTGCGGGTCACAAATAAATAGTTTTTCTTTCTTCTTCTTTATTTTTATGTACCACAACTAAAAAGTGAAAAATAAAAACTTTTTTATAAAAAAATACAAGTGACTTCAATTTCGGGAGTCGGTATTCCTGTTTTTGTTTCTTCGTGTCATGACACCGACTTCCAAAATTGAAGTTATTTTTCACTTTGTAGTGTTTTTTGGTTGTATCTTTTTTAATAGTTTATTGTTCTTTTGCCTTTAGATCGAGTAAAGTCATAAGGACAAAATGGAATTTCGTAGATTGATGTAATATTTCTGCAATAAGTTTGATACACATAAATCAATGACAATTGTTGTGAATGTTCTTCGCTGTCATTATAGAATGATGAAAGTCACTGAATTGGGGAGGATTAATAGTATCATCTTGTTAATTAATTGTTTTGGGCAAACTAGTTTTATATTATAAATGGTTAATATATTGTCTTCAGAAACGTAATTATCACGGCGTAAATAGCTTTAACACCTAATGCAAAATAATTAAAACTACACTAATTAAAGATAAATTGTTATTAAACTACTGATCGTCTAATCAAAACCGTAGGTTGGAAATTAAACAAAACCACATGTGGATCAAAACGCAAAAGGTAAGAGGTGAAAAATCTAATTCGATCTGTACCTAAAGATATGCGTAAGATCTTGCTCACCTCAATATTTCACGTGATCCCTTTCATTTCCATCAAACTCGTCTGAAAAGTTAATAAAAAAGTCACAAAGTTCTCACTTTATTAACACAAGGTGTTCACAAATAATGAGAAGTCTCAAAAATTGATGATTTTCATCTGTCATAAAAAAGAACCGATATCCTACCGAACTTTGTTTTCCTGGTACTTGTAAGTAGGGTGGCTGTGAGCCAAGATTTTGATTACCAGACAAATGAATGAAAGCCATCTTGGAATTAGTTTTGTTACTTGTGTAATTTTTTTTCTTGTTGTATTACTAACCAGCAATTGTGCAACAAGAGCTCAGATTCTATAGTAAAGGTTTAGCAATTTTGACAAGTACTTATTTAAAAATAGCTTTTGCCAGCGGCTTCGCCCGCGTTAAAGTCGAAAATTATCCCAAGGGAACACATTCCCAGGATAATAGGTATCCTATGTGCTTTTCCAGACTATTATTTACTTCTGTATCAAATTTCATCCAGATCCGTTAAGCCGTTTGAGCGTGAAGAAGTAACAAACATATAAACACACACACACACCCACAAACTTTCGCTTTTATAATATTAGTGTAATAGTTTGATGTAAGCCCACGACTTACTAGTTGTAGGTCATGGGTTCGAACCAAGGCAGGCGCTTTATTTTGTGTAAATTATTTTATTTCCACTTATTTCAAAACAGTGAAGGAAAACATCGTGAGAAAGAAAGAAAGAAAATTAAAGACATTTTTTTTATTCTGCACAAACTAAACGCACAATACAAAATAAAGAGTGGCATTCACTAAAGGTACAAATTAGCCAAAAGCCTCGTATTTAAAACAAAAAATTAAAGTTTGTCAATTTTGTCTATTACCTAGAACCAAAAATTCGAAGACATGTGACATCTACCAATCCGCACTGGGCCCTCGTGGTGGATTATAGCCCATTCCCTCTCTTTGAGAGGAGGCCTGTGTTCCAGCTCCCACTGCTGCTGCACACTAACAAGGCTGATGATGATGATGATAGTATGATGTGATAATAAGTGTGAAGTGTGACTAGATGTTATAAGAAAAATTGTGATTATCTTGGATAGATAATAATCATAATTTCATCACCATATGTTTCTAAGGCTTTTATTCTTTCTTTTCATAATTTTCTTACTTCTTTTCGTGTTTCCTTTATTCTCTCGTTCTTCATTTAAAAACAAATGCTGTTGTCTCATGAGATTCAGCCATTGATAAGCTTCGACGTAACTCTAAATTATCAGCACCCACACACGCACGAAGAATGAAGTTCCTACTCGTAACTTCTAAGCCCAATATCTCAAAATTACTTTGAAAGTAATATATTTAACCCAGTCGTGTTGATTTCATATAACTTCAGGTGTGACTTATTTAAGTAAAGGAAGGAAAGTTTCACGTTTACTCATAACATCATAATTTAAACGGCATGTGTAAGTTATTTTACGATACAGTTGTTTGAAAATCGAAGGAAAATGTTGCACTTTAAAGGATTTTTTTTATTTCACCTATCCACGACAAAAAAGTACGTGTTTAAACTATATTTTTTGAATTCATAATTGGAACATTACGTTGTGAGTGTAGATAATAGTACTTTATGAAACTGTTGCATACTAAGGGGTTTAAAAACCGAGCCGTAGGCGAGGGTTTTAATAGTATCACACGAATGTTTTAATACCTAGTTATGTGCAGTGTCATACACTACTTTATCTACAATCATACATAGGGATTGAACCTACTAAATAAAAGAAAAAAGTTAAAAGAGTAAGAAAAATTCAGCACAGCAAAACGTATGAATGGCGCCAAAACCCAGTACATCACCGCATTAACCGCGCATGCGCTAACGCAGGCACATGCCACAAAAAAGAAAAAATTGGAATCAAAACTTTTTATAATAGGTACTATAAAAATGGTGCTTCCCGCATAAGCTTTCCAATACAAAAAAATAATTGATGGCAACTCCTTGGTGATATTAACTTCTTGGATTTGTTAGATAAATAGTGTTATGTAGTGTTAGTGATAAGAATGTATTTTTAAATTTCGGTATTGTGTTTATAATGTAGGTCAATATAAACTCGTTTTGAAGTTTGTAATTCGAATATTACGATATGAGAGTAGATAAAATAATTTTACGGTATAGTAGTTTTTTATATAAATAACAAATCCAATAGAGAAATATAGGAAAATTTTAATATAGAATGTGCCTACCAAGCAATCGCTCAACAGTGTCAAGATTATTATAAACAAGGATGCTTGTGTTTTGAAATTTTCCTTGTTCCGGGAAAAGGGAGTCCCATGTCCAGCTGCGGACGTCATTACTTGTTTTTGAACGGAGTGAAAACATGTAAATTAGTCATCTATCATCTTTTCAAACCAAATACATCCACAGCTGGACATGGGCTTCCCCTAATCGCCGCCACATAGGTCGGGTAGTGTTTATTTCGGGTATTTATTCTCATCATCAGAAAATGTCATATAGAGTGGAAGTATACAGATACTTCCACTCTATATGACATTTTCTAATAGCCTAATGATCACAATGCCATAGTGTTATACGGATGGGTATCACGAAGAAGTATTTAAAGTCGAGGCTAAATCAGAAAACTGTATTGGCTACAATTTTTTAAAGTCATGTATTTAAGTAAGCAGCAAACACAAAAACAAGAGAACAACTTACCAGATCAAAGAGCCCAAAGTTTATTCATTTTTTTTTTGTTGGGAGAACCTTATGAATACTCTCCGTCTGGATAGAACGGTGGGTTTTTTTAATTGGGACAATCCCACCACACTATTCCCAAACCACTGCAACTTCTGAAAGCCAGAATCAACAGTGGCGACCACCAGAAAAGCGCCGAGTAATGAAGCTCGACGAAGTCCCGAAAAATGAATTTAACTGTCTTGGATCTCGCAACGAAATTAATCAGAAAAGAAAAATGGCGGAGTAGGAAAAAAAATAAAATTTTCCACTTCCCTCCACATCAAGCAGGAGACAGAACAAACAGGACCAATACAAAGGGTCGTTTACAACTGGGATAAGCCCAGTTGCCTAGCACCACAGATAAATAAGAACGGAGGGTTATGTTGGACTCCTTACAACTAAAACCCCATAGTTCATATCGCTACCATGAGTTGGTGGCTCAAGATACATGTAAATTCACGCGCACCCATCACTGGATAAATTGTTCAACTAAGTTAAACATTTGGCCTATATTGTCTCGACGCGCGACGCGACGTGATGTCCTATAGATTTTCATCTACATCAATCAAAGAGATATGAATCTGCAAATATCGACCACGGCCGCGATGTCAAAGGTCGACAATGACAGCCGTATTCATAGTCAGGCAAATTTCATTTAAAATATTTTGTTTCCAATTAGGGTTTTCAAAAAAGTTCATGCCACCAGTTCGCGCCAATTTAACAAGAGATCCCCACTTAGAATACATAACTTATGACATCAACATGATGTTGGGGTTAATTTATCTAATGTCGGGCAATATAAGCACATTGACTGGTCCCTAGTCCTGACGTCTCAATGCTGCATCATCGAAATTATGTTGCACAGAAAATCCTCATTATATTTTGCATTATTGCAACTCTCCTATGTTACTTCAGTGAGGTAAGGTGTGGTGTCTGTCGACAGATATAGACAAATACTACCTTTAATAATGGAAAGTAATATTAGAAAGTTGTATTTCGCTTGGGTATACAAATCATTGACAATTTGTGGCTGATAGAGTAGCCATAAACTGGGTTTATTGTTACTAAGGGCTTGTTCTAGTTTGCCTTAACTTATTGTCTATTGTGTCTAAAATATGTCATGAATCGACGCCCACGTAAACTTCTTGGTAGTTTAATCGGATATGTCTCTCAATTAGGTATGCTGTGTTGTCTCCAAGCCAAAATATCGGCCATCTACTCGTGAAGCAGTTGTCGTCATAATAACTCAATATTCTCTGACTTCCCACTATTATTACGTGCGTAGCATTTCAGACGATTTGCCATGAACGCTGTTTGAATTCACACTGACGTGCAATTCACTAATTAAACGTGAGATTCTATGTTCTGCAGCTTATTAGCATTTTAGAAAACCAAAACTAAATATTTTTCTATTTTATAAGCACACCACTATGCCCATTTTTCTTTTTAAAATAAGAACTGGACTACACATAAGCGTCAGATCGTCAGAAAAACCCCGCATTCAATTTGTAGGGACTAAAAGCCGCTGCGACACGATATTGAATTTAGTACTAAGTTACTTTGGTGCCTTCTATATTGGTACCGACTTGACATTGAACGAAAGGATTGAGAAATACTGCTATGTAAAGTAAAGGCGACGAGACGAGAAAAAACACTCAAAATGGTCTTGTTTTCTGTGTGAGGATCCGCAATGACATATTTTAATATATTTCTGAGACTTTGTGGTTTCCATAACACATTTTTGAATAGATAAACTTACTTCTTTATTAGATATTTGCCAACGCACGTTGAGCAAATAACATAAATTAACCTATCTATTTATAATTGAATGTACATATTTATTTTATTGTATCCAAAGGTTGTCTGTAAGAGATTGCCCTGTGCGATAAGACCGCCCATTGTACACTTATCTTTATAATGTTTTGTTTCTGTAATTATTTAAGTGGTGTACAATAAAGTATATAATAAATAAATAAATATTTATAGCTTAGTTCCACTAGGTCATCAGTCTGGCCAAGTAGTTTTCGATTGCTCTACCATTTATTGAGTGAATAGAGTAATTACTTTTGATGTTGCAACAAATTACAAGTGTTGTGTACTTGTGTCATCAGTATCTCTTTTTGTCCTATAAATCCAACAATAACCGCGATTTACGCCTTGTCAGTGTCAATTTTGAACGTCACTCAGTTTACCTCAGAAAATTCATAATCATGGTAATTCAATGTCGGATCTGATGATTATTATTATCAGAGATATTGTATTGATTATAACAGTGATTAAAAAGTTATCTCCTTGACGTTCAGGATGTTAGCGTTTGTATATGTTTGTCTCTTTTTTTGCATAGAGTTTTTCTATAAGTAAAAACAATAGAATTGACAGTTACTTTTTCGTCGTAAATACATTCTGTCTAGGTAATACAATGTCTCTGATAATCATAATAATTCTTTGTTTGCTCAAACAAGTGTACAGTACACACAAAAAATTGACTATGTATACGGTTTACGGTTTAAGACATTTATTTCACTCAAAAAGAATACAATTATTCACTCCTATGAGGAAAAAAAAAAGATACATTATAATTAAAATAAGCGACGGTTTCACTTGGTAATAAAAAGGTGAAGTTATAAAAACGGTAAAACTTACAATGACACGACAACACCAATGGGAAGTTGGGGCCGAAAAATGCCCGAAAATGACGTAAGCGGCGGAGCGGTCGGGCGATTTCGCGCGCTATCACCGCGCGCCACTAAAACGCCGTTATCTCGAAAGTTTTGTATGCGAGCTATACATGAAACTTATGTTGTTGTAATGTCAATAAACTAAGCTATCAGATTTTAAATGGATTTTCATATTTGGAATTGTTTTGTATTTGTTAAAAATGTGTATAGTCAGCGGAAGGGAATTTTTCCCAGTTTTGTGTACAAATGTAGTTAGAAATGAAAAAATAAAACCATTATTTCAATAAGTTTTTATTTTATTTACAAAAGTACACCCTATTTTACAAAAGTCAATCATTAGATCACACCTCCCCATACATATTTTTCAAAACAAAAACTTTACAAAATTACACCTCAGGTACTTGACCCGGCCGCCGACAAAAAAAATGGGTATGTTTACAATACAGTGCCGGGAATTCTGTGAGTCGCATGGCTTGGAATAGTATCCTATTACATAGTTTGGTACATAGTCTTATCGCAGACAAAGGCTTAGGTGTTAGAATTGTTTAGTTTACGAACAATGAGTCACAATGCAAACACTTGAAAATGACCGCTAAAAAAGACCCTTTCGTAATTTGGACACAGAGCAACTACTATTGTATTTCTTTGAAATATTATTTCACAGTGTACATGATGATGATATTTACTAATGAAAATACACAAATCAAAGGCATGTTGCCTAAGAAAAACATTACAAAAAACAATCAGCAAGATGATCAATTTTACGAAAAAACACATACAAAGATCTACGGTAAAATGGATGCGACACGCAGTACTGTGCGCACCTGAACTCGAACTGTGCGTACTTGCACTCATGACTCGAAATGACTAAATTAAAACTGAACAATGAGACATCGGCGGATGGCGGCGAAGAATGCGGGGAAGCTGGTGGTGGCGCATCAGGCGACGCGCGCCCGCGCCCCCGCTCGCGCTCAGGCGAAGATGGCGGTGAAGCTGGTGGTGGCGTATCAGGCGAGGCGCGCCCGCGCCCGCGCTCAGGTGAAGATGGCGGTGAAGCTGGTGGTGGCGCATCAGGCGACGCGCGCCCGCGCCCCCTCCCGCGCTCTGGCGAAGGCATGCAAAAAAAAAAGCAGAATCAAAATGCGCACAGAACCAGACAAACCAATAGGAAAAACCAGTCACCTAAAAACATGCCAGACAAATGCAGATGAAAGAGGGACTCAAAAAAAAAAAAATAATAAAAATAATAAATTATTATTATAATTATAATTATTATTACCTATTTTTTATATTTTTAAATGTTTTTTTTTGTAATTTATTTAATAAAAATATTTAAAAATGTAGTAAATAAGAAAAAAAAACAATAAAGGACATAATAATAAAAAAAAAACCTCAATTCCAAAAGTAGTACGAAAGCAAAAAAAAACGACCCACAACAAAAAAACAGTCTCCTAAAAATATAACAGGTACTAAAATCCATATGCCACATCCAGTGTTTCAACGTCACAGAAAAACGGTTTGTGACGTCACGATAAATCAGGTACTTTGGGGTCGGATGTTTTTGTTTTCTACTTAAATCAAAGTACCGGCGTTATCACTTTAAATGGCGGTTTCAGAGGCGTTACTAATTAGTGTAGGAATGAAAACAATTGCAGTTTGATAAGAAATTTGCAAAATCACAAAACAAAACATGCCGAGAAAAAAACGGTCTTCGGCCGGCGCAGCGAAACAATGGAGGGCTATTTTCGTTGAAATACTTTTTTCTGATGGAATTTAGGTCAAACACACAATGCCGCTGGTAAAAACTGTTCATCACTTACCGTTCCATGGTATTTCCTAGCCACACACTCACTCACAATATAAATTTGGGAAAAAAATTGGCACCAAAATTGGGCAGCGTGCACGCTTAGTACAGTCCGGGACGCGTACTGAACGCCGCGACTTTGAAAAATCTTCAAGAAGTGAATATCGGTGTTGCCGGATATTTGAATGAATTTCTGTCATCATTGTCTATGCCTGCGACAGAATAGAATCACTCCGCACGTGTAGGCATACCCTAGGCAAAAAATAACCACCGAAAAGAAAGCGCGGGAAAGTTATCTAAATTAGTGATGTTCACCGAAGTCGCCATAACAGAAAGTTCGCTAAATTAGTTATATCCACAACCCATTGTACAATATTCAGGTGGTGCTTTAATAGCCTTTTAAAAGTTGGAAGTGATTTCGATTCTTTTATTACTTTAATGTATAAGACAATGTATAAGAGATGTTAAAAAAAAAGTATAATACGTCATGTAATAGGGTAGTTTACTGAAAATTTATTTTTGTCCGTCAGTTTGATTAATAAAAATATTGGACACGTATTTTTAGGGTTCTGACCCAAAGGGTAAAAACGGGACCCTATTACTGAGACTTCGCGGTCCGTCTGTCTGTCTGTCACCAGGCTGTATCTCATGAACCGTGATAACAGGACAGTTGAAATTTTCACAGATGATGTATTTCTGTTGCCGCTATAACAATAAAAACTAAAAACAGAATAAAATTAATATTTAAGTGGGGATCCCATACAACAAAAGTGTTTTTTTGCCGTTTTTTTGCTATAATGGTACGGAACCCTTCGTGCGCGAGTCCAACTCGCACTTGGCCGGTTTTTTCTTTTGATACGTTAACAAAGTGACGACGATATAATGCGTTGAAATATCGTGAAACGTCGCGCCGCTAGTACACTTTATACTGCCTTATTTATTTATTTATTAAAACTTCATGCAACATAAAAGTACATAGGCGGACTTAATGCCTGAGGCATTCTCTACCAGTCAACCACGGGTGGTGAAGAGACAGCATGGCAGGTGCATAAAAATGAAATAATAATAATATCAACACACAATTAGTACAAAAATATATAGTTAAAATAAACATACTTAAATATGTACTATAATAAATACTATATATAAAATAATATATATATATATATATATATATATATATAAATTAATAGAAAGGCGCATATTGAGACGACTCTGCTATTCGTTTAGAAAATAATGCCGCAACTTCCGCTTAAATGCATACTGACTGGTGGCCGTCCTGATATCGAGAGGAAGCGTATTCCAGAGAAGAATTGATTGAATATGAAAGGAAGAATGAACAAAATCAGAAGTATGAGAAGGACACAGCAAGAGAAGATTGTTAGATGAACGCAGATTCTTAGCGTGTGAAGTACATAGATATTGAAAGTGAGATATGAGATAAGAAGGAGGTGTGGAAGAGTTGAGTAGAGAGAAAAGCGCAGTCAAGGCGCGAAAATTTCTTCTCTGCCGAATGGGCATCCATTTGAGTTCAGTTCTGCAGCTCGACACATGGTCATATTTTCGGAGGTTGAATATGAACCGGATGCAGTTGTTTAAAAGCCTATCCAGCTTATTCAGGAATACCGCGTTTAGGTCAAAGCAGCACACGTCACCATAGTCGATTAAAGGGAAAATTAAAGTCTGCACAAGCATGGTCTTTGTTTTTGCAGGTAGAAAGTTTCTCAGACGATACAGGCATCGCAAAGTCCCATTGACCCTTTGACTGACACTAGAAATCTGACTTTGCCAGCTTAGCGTCGAATCAAGATGTAGACCGAGATCTCGTACACTAGGGCTGATGGGGATGACAGTACCATTAAAAATTATAGGAGGAAGAGAGCTAATCCCCAATCGACCCATCATGCGCGGGCTTCCAATCACAATGGCCTGACATTTTGAGGGGTTTACAGACACCCCAAATCTATCAGACCAGTCCTTGACAGCGTCTAAGTCCCGGTTCACATCGTCAATAGCGTCTGACAAACTCTCCACCCGCGCAGCTGCATAAAGTAGTGAGTCCTTAGTGACGTCACAAGCCCCCACTTTTTATTGATTGAGACTTGACGGGACCCTATTACTAAGACTCCACGATCAGTCTGTCTGTCACCAGGCTGTTTCTCATGAACCGTGATATACAGTTGAAATTTTCACTAATGATGTATTTCTATTGCCACTATAACAACAAATACTAAAAACCGGCCAAGTGCGAGTCGGACTCGCGCACGAAGGGTTCCGTACCACTATCGCAAAAAACGGCAAAAAAAACACGTTTGTTGTATGGGAGCCCCCCTTAAATATTAATTTTATACTGTTTTTAGTATTTGTTGTTATAGCGGCAACAGGAATACATCATCTGTGAAAATTTCAACTGTCTAACTATCACGGTTCATGAGATACAGCCTGGTGACAGACAGACAGACAGACAGACAGACAGACGGACAGCGAAGTCTCAGTAATAGGGTCCCGTTTTTACCCTTTGGGTACGGAACCCTAAAAACAGAATAAAATATATATTTAAGTGGGGCTCCCATACAATAAACGTGTTTTTTTGGCTTTTTTGCGATAATGGTACGGAACTCTTCGTGCACGAGTCCGTCTCGCATTCGGACCAGTTTTTCTACCTAGGAAACATCCCTCTTAGACAGCATTCTCATTTACTTTAAAAGTAAGTTGACTTGGTCTCCTACTTCAAGCACTTCCTGATATCCGATTAAGCTAAAACTAAGTACTTATGTAAATATGAAAACTTTGAAATAGTAGGGTACTATAGAGCTGATCTCATGGTGGAACCGGAAGGTGGCCATACCAATTCCTCAACCAGACAAGGTAGCACTATCGTGTTTGGGTTCATTGGATATGTATTGACAAGCGATATTACATTTCGTACTTCTTAGTTCATTAAAAGCTTGTTATACAAAAACTTTATAACAAAAAATAAACCGAATTTAGAAGCAAAACACTACAGATGGGTAAATAACTTTGTTTTCTGAAATCGGTGTCGAAAAAACGAAAAACGCGGGCTCGGGTCATATCACCGGCTGCCTGGATCCTATTGATCTCGGCAGCCAGCGATCTGGCCTCGTCCGTCATCCAGATTTCGTACGCACTGATGATGGTATCAGATACGCAGCGTCTGGGATTGGGCGTGGATTGAGACGGGCTCTTAGCAGCGGCAGTGGTGGGAGCCTCCTGTCGGCTTTGAGCGGGCATGGGGGCTACGGGTGCCTGAGGGGCCGGAATGGGATGATCCATCAAGCCTGGAAGCTGTTGGACGGTCTGGGGAGCCACACTTTGGTGGTTAAGCTTGCCCCATGGCGAAGCCCTCTGAGGGGCTAGCCGGGGAGGGGGTTTCATCGAGGGAGCTTGGCGTGCTTGACGCTCAGCGTGGATTTTGGCCAATCTAGGCGCAATTTTGGGGGCTTTAGGGCAACCCTTGTAATTTGCCGTGTGACCGACTTGGTCACATAGCACGCAGCTGGGAGGCTCCGTGCATTCGGCAGGGTTTTTGGGACGGGTGCACTCTTTTGTGCCGTGATCCCCTCGGCACTTAACGCACCTGGGGCGGACAAAACAATTTTTCTGGCTATGGCCATACTGTTGGCAGTTGTGACACTGACCAACGACAAAGGGACGGTATGGTTTTTCTATGGAGAACCCTGAAAGGGAGCATAGGGTTTTGATTTTAAAAATGGGGGCATAGGACTCGGCAGGGTCGCATTCGACCATTACCATGTCGTATTCCTGTCCACCTCTTGCTTTACGCATGCGGTGGACGGCATTGACGGGGACTTTTTGTGCGGCGAGATCCGCATAAATTTCATCAACGGGGATTTCCTTCGGAATGCGCCGGATAACCACACGGGTGGGCGCTTCCGATGGGAGGGAATATGTGTGGAACTCTATCCTCATGGTTTTTAGGAGCCTGGTAAGGTTCCTGAAATCAGTAGGGGTCGGGAGTAGGATTTGAATGCACACCTGGCAAGCGGTGGCACTAAGAAAATTGATTTTGCATCCATCGCAAATTTTCGAAACTTCTGTCCACTTGGCCTTGTCGTGGAGGAAGATAGGAGGGCATTTCTGCTTCTTGGGAATAGCAGCAGGACTGGGGTCGCGGCTCGACATTGGGGAAGCGTCGGCCTGAGTTAGGGGACTACGGGAGCGACTCCTGGGGGCTGGGGAGCGATCTGAGCGCCTAGACCGCTGGGAAGCGGTGACAGGGGTGGGCTGCACGTCGGAGGTGGAGGTGGACGGCAGAGTTGGAGGGTTGGTCGAAGCGACCTTTTTGGGCTTGGTGGCTTTGGGTGGGACTTGCCCTTCTTCCTCTTCCTCTTCCCCTCAGAGGTAGCTTGACAGCTTTCTGAGGAGGAATAGGCGGAGGCGTCATCAGTGGTGACATAATCATCGGAATCATCCTTACCGTGATCATCACCGGACATGGGTTCGTCGACGAGTGGACTGTCAACGTTAGGGGAGGCAGGATTATCCGAGAAATTGATCGGAAATTTGAGAGTTGGGGGTTGAGTGGCCGCAAGCGCCGAAACGGGGGCGGGCGCCGCGGTGCCGGTGGAAATGGGCTCCGGGGCGGCTATGGGAGGAGGGGGGGGGGCATGTAGCAAGCTTATGGAGAATGAAATTTAGCCTTTGCTTGTTCACGCTGACCGGACTAGGATCGTCTGACAACGCGTCCTTGACGAGCTCTATATTGATAGAGCTTCGACAGGATGCATCCTGTCGCTATTGATAGAGCCAGTACAAGTGAAGGAAAAGGTAGTGAGATATTCCCCGGGTGGATAGGCCCGGGGATGTGTGCAATCCTACACTCCCAGTCGGGTTAGACTGGGAGGTGAGTATCTAGTGAGCCCTAAGCTTCAAATCAAATCAAATCAAATATGTTTATTTGTTCGAATATGGTAAAATAGATGTTACAATATTGGTTCCAGCATATCCTGCCATAATATGGCGTACAAATATTTATTAATAATTATGAATTAAAATATAAAATCTGAATCTGTAATAGTTAATTAATTAAGATAAGAATTGTATTGCAGAAATAATAATGAATAAAAAATAAAAATATTGTATTATATTAGTAACGACTTATCTTCTAAATATTCTTGAACACTGTAATAATTTTTCTCCAATAACAGTCTGAACAATATCCTTTTAAACAATGGCAATGGCAAATCTTGAGTATTATTTGGTAAATGATTGTATATAATAATTGCCATGCAATAAGAATTTCTTTTAAATAGCGTTAATTTTATTTGAGGTAATCTCAATTTGTCTTTGTGTCGTGTTCTACTATTTATTTTATAACTGCTTTTTTCGAATAGATTATAATATTTTTTTACAAAAATGCATATTTCAAAAATATAAAGACATGGTAAAGATAGTATTTTCAGTTTTTGAAATAATGGTTTACAGCTATCCAAAAAGTGGGCTCCACACATTGCCCGGATACATTTTTTTTGTGCCCTAAAAACTCTTTGTACGTCTACTGAGTTACCCCAAATTATAAGACCATATCTGAGTACAGATGCTACATATGCATGGTAAGCAACCAGTGCGGTATCAAGATTAACTGTTTGTCTTATTCTTTTCAGGACATACACAAAGCGATCTATTTTTTTGAGTATATTATCTATTTGTGGTTTCCAACTGCAATTCTTGTCCACAGTTATACCTAAGAATACACATTCGTTAACAGTGTTTAAGGGGGCATTATTATACTGAATGTCTAGGCTATCTGTGTTTGTGTTTGTGTTGAGTGCTCGAAATTTTATTATATTTGTTTTTGTCATGTTTATCTTTAAATTATTATTTTCTAGCCATTTTATTGCCTTGTCTAATGCGTTAACAATTCGTTTTTCCAAGTCTTTGTTATTATCGCTTTTAATAATCAATGTTGTGTCATCTGCAAATAGTACGCACTCTTCATTAATCGCCTCTGGTAGGTCGTTGATGTAGACTAGAAAGAAAAGAGGGGATAAAATTCCTCCCTGGGGTGTACCGACATTGTTTTGTCTGTATTTTGATCTATATCTTTTTTGTTCATTTTGACAATTTCTTGTTATTTCTACGCATTGCAGTCGATCGGTAAGAAAGCTTTTGATCCACTCGTTGGCCCTCCCGCGGATTCCATAATGAGAAAGTTTTGACAGTAATGTTTGATGGCAGACAAAGTCAAAGGCTTTTGTCATGTCTAGAAAGACACAGCCTATTTTGTTTTTTTGGTTGAGACTTTGGGTTATTTGTTTAGTTAAGGAGAAACATGCTGAAGCTGTAGAGCTCCCCTTCCTAAATCCAAACTGTTCTTTTTTAAGGATGTCACATGAAGTCAAAAAGTTCTCTAATTTATTACTCATAACCCTCTCAAATATTTTCGATAAAATAGGGATTAAAGTGATTGGACGATAGTTACTCATATCTGATTTTAAGCCTTTCTTGTATAAAGGTTTGACAATAGACATTTTTAGCCGTTTTGGGAAAACTCCTTCACCTAAGGATAAATTTATGATGTAGCTTAAAGGTGAGACTAAACTCGGTGCACATATTTTTAGCACTTTAGTATTTAAGTCGTCATAACCAGTTGCGTTCGTATTTTTTAGATTATGAATTATTTTATATACATCTGTTTCATCTATTGGTGTTAAGAAAATACTTTTAGGATTCTGAGGGATTGTAAAATTGATATTCTGATTATTTTTTTGTGGAATTTGGGTCGTATTTGTTAGGGATATGTAATAGTTATTGAAGAGGTCACAAATATGGTTAGGGTTGTCATAAATTTTATTATTGAATTGTATTGTGTCTATGTCAGAGTAACTTGTCGTCTTATTAACATCTGCTTTAATTAAATTCCATGCTGCTTTACTTGCATTTTTTGCTTTGTTGATGTACTGTAAACTATTAATTTGTTGTGCATTTTTTATACATTTTTTTAATATTCGAGTATAGTCGACATATCTTTTTTTGTTTTGTTTTTTGTTATCTCTACAAAGGTTATATTTTAGATATAAGGTTCGTTTTGTAATACAACAGCGTTTTATATTTTTTGTTAGACATCGGTTTTTCACTTGTTTGTTACCATTCTTAACTTTAATAATGGGAAAGCATAAATTATAAAAAAGAACAATTGTATCGTGAAGGCAATTGAAGGCGTTGTCTGTTGAGTGGCATTCATATACCTCAGAGAAAGATAAGCTTGACAAACAGTCTCTGAATTTGGTTATGTTTTCGTCACTGAGCTCCCTTATAGTTTTAAACCAGAAACTGTGAATGTCCTTAACTTTATTATCAGTTTCTAAGTTAACTGCTAGGGATTGTGCTGTTTCGTGGTCTGATAGTGCCAAATAGTGCAGTGCTGACTTAGCGTCATGTATATTGCTTACAATTAAATCTAAACAAGAGTTTTTCCTCGTCGGTAGGGTAATATGGTTTTTCAGATTGTTATTATTAAGTATGGCATTTAAATCATTGGATATTTTATTTCTTTTTAGGATGTCTATATTCCAGTCACCGCATATGATGACCTTTTTATTAACCATTTTACATAGTTTATTTGTAAGGATTTCCAAACTATTCAGGAATGTCGCAGCGTCATGTGTAGGTGTTCTATAAATGCATACTACTATTAGGTTATGTTTAAGAATTTCAATGGCACAGTATTCGAATTGGAGGGGAATCGGAGGGATAAGGTTGACGATTTCTTTGTATTGTATGTTATTTTTTAGAAGGATACATGAGCCACCCCGGCGCTGGTTTGATCGAGAGAAGAATGATACCATTTTGTAGTTGTCAATTCTAAGGTTAGATTCCGAACCACTTTTAAGAAAGGTTTCCGTGAGACATATAATGTCAATGGAGCCCAATTCAAGTTGTAAGTCCGTTAAGGCAACTTCTATTAATTCTTGCTTATTTAATACTCCGGCAATATTTTGGTGAATTAACGTAATTGCTGTGGTTTTATTTTGAACTACGAAAAAGCCGATTACTTGTGTTTGTTTTGTTTGTTATTCCTTCAAAATAGTTTGTAATTTTTGTTTGTGTTGTTTTTAGGGGTATTGTTTGTGTGTTAGATTCAGAGTGTTGTGCATGCGTGTTTGTTGGTTTGGCTCTAACTTGTATATTCTTATATTGATTGAGGAACTCGGTTTGGTATTTCCTATAATCAATTTTCGTATTCAGCCGAAAACACAAATATTCCAGATATTCCTGATGGTAACTTTCATTCGACTAGGATTATTGTTATGTTTGTTTGCCGAATTGTGTATTTTTACGTATTTACAGTTCTTGTAGTTTTGTATAAGTAATTCTAAATTATAATTGATTGTTTTTTCGTTTAAATACGGGTTATATTGCACATTAGTGATGAATACAGTATGGTTGCGTAGTTTACATAATACGTTACATAATTCAGTTATAAATGAATAAGGGCTTTTATCGTTAGAACCTAAGATTAAAATTATAATATCGTCCGGGGTTAATATATTTATGAAGTCATCGTTGCAACTATTAAGTATTTGCGCACTCGTAGCCGCTGGCTTGATAAAAGACCTTATTTTGAAGTTATCATTCCATTTGTTAGACCTTGTGTTAGTCAAGGTTTTATTGAGACCGTGGGCTTGTTGATCTCCGAAGATGTATATATTATGTTCATTGGCAACCTTTTTAAATGATTCATCCTTGTCTTCATTACTACAGTTTGGCCGGGGTACATTTTTCTTGTCCGTGTTTAGTTGTTGCACTGTACCAGTGGCGACATCTATTGGTTGATTGGTACTAATAGCTTCGTGGTCGTTGTTGTCATTACTGGCAGCGATCGTCTCGTCCAATAGAGTATCATTACAGCTGCTTTTGGATTTTCTTTTGCGAACACAGTTTTTGTAAGATGGAGATCCATGGTAAACTTCTTTAAATTGTGCTATTTTCCTTGCTTGCTCACATGTTTTTTGTTTAAGCTGATTATTTTCAGTTGTTAAAGTGTCAATTTCTTGGTGTGCGCTTTCTAATTCATTGTTTAGTTTGTATATTTCTTCTTTTAGTGCTTCCACATCTTCTGTGTGGGTTGCGGATAGGTCTGGTAAACTTCTTGTGTATGGATTAGACGTGACTGATGAATAGGATAAATTTACTGACTCATTGGACATATTAGTTTTATTTCTCCTAAGAGTAACATTGTTGAAACTCCTTCGTCTTTCCACGTTATCCATCTTTGTGAAATTTATTTGTATGTATTATCACATGTATTAGTAAATATGTATCAGCAAAATTGTTCTCGTTTACAAAATTGTGTTCAGAGCCATCTAATGACAAAATTGTGTAGAAATACTCGTCGATACCAGATTCTGCTACTCGATACTAGATGTCGCTTTTTTCAGATTCATGCGTGGATTAGCTGCAGATTTATTTTTTTAAATGTTGTAACCGTTTTTCCCACAAATTCTTGTTTCTATAATATCGAGAGCTTTATTCACTGAAAGTAGTTAAAGGAATGCTTACTTTGTCTTTCCGGTTCAGTGCTGTCCCATCTGGGATGAGATTATTCACAACTTGATGTTTATGTTTTTTTGGCTCACAGTCACTATGTTATTGTCACTGTCACTGGTATATTTCCCATAAATGTTCACAGTTTTAATGAATAACAGTTGCACTCGCGTATCACTTGGTTATCCATAGAATAATCTACCTGCCACCAATCTTATTGGGTGGCAGGGCCCTAAGGTTCCGGTAAACCCACCGAAGGTGGGCCACCCACCACTGTGTACCAAAAGTCTGGTACGTCGGGATAGAAACACCCGACCGTGCCAGGTGTAAGCTGTGGGACGAAGCGGGGGTTGACTAAGCTATCTACCAAGGCCAACTGATCCCGCTCCCGACTCCAATGACTGCCGTGTCCTTATGGGACTTGGCGGGTGCTTGGGGCACACCCTTACTGGCTTGTTAACACCGCTAGGTTTCCCGCCAGGGACCACAAGATGTGGATTTGAGCTGCCACTACTAGTAACCAAAGTTACTAGTAGCGACACCTTTGGAGCGGCGTGCGAAGACGCGACGGCTGCAGTGACGTCACGCGGAGGGGCGCGATGAGACGGAGAGTGGGGGCGCCGGAGAGCGCGGTTGGGCGACGAGCAGCGAGACGTCCGCACGGAGCGACGGCTGGCGAGCTACCAAGTGAAATTAAGTAATTTATATATATATATATATAACAAACTTTAGCCTGGAAATCTGTCAAACTTTTGCATTAATAAATTAGGATTTGACCATAGATATAAATCTAACTAGATGACGCGATTGTATATTCTTCGCGTGACAAAAACGGAGTAAAGTTACGACCAATGATCGTAATCTGAGCTTGTCATTTAGCTTTATCGGCACCGGAAGTCCATTTTTAAGACATATTTATATGTATAGAAAAAGTTGGCCCAGGCATTGGAAATGTTTTCTTTCATTGGTAAGTAACTTTATTTTTGGAAGTCGGTGTCTTTGGTAGCCACCAAATTTTTAAGTTATGGACACCGACTTCCAAAAATAAAGTTATTTTTTTGTACCTACCTAATAGGGAAGTAGTTAAGTAAGTACCTATAACGACAGAATAGATTACCTAAATAACATGAAACTTGAATATAACCGGTGAAATGAGAGACCTGCATACCCCTTTCGAGCGTACTGCCGTGATAACATCACGGCAGTACGCTCGTATAGCGCGTTATTATAACAACGCTTAACAACAATATTTAAGGATCGTACTCCTACTACTGGTGTACACAATAAAAAAAGAAAGTAATTTTTCACTTTGTAGTTTTTTATTTGGAAGTCGGTAGTATTTTTTTCTAAAAAAGTTTTTTTTTTTTCAATTTTTGTTGTACCTAGTTACCTAATAGGCATTTTGTTTAGTAAGGTACCTAAAATGCCAGAATAGGTTACCCGAATATCATGAAAATTGAACATAACCGGTGAAATGAGAGTGAATCATGGTGAACTGCACGCATCTGCGTACCTCTTTAGAGCGTACTGGCGTGATGTCATGTTATGAAATGGTATAAATAATAAACAGACATGCGATTGCAGCAATCCCGAGAGATTTGCCGTTATTTATTGAAGAGTTCAGTTGTATATCTCCGAAGTTCTTCATCAGATCTTTACCAAATTAAAATGGGACCAATTTCGAAATATACTCTTTCAAACCAAAAAAGAAAATTGGTCCACAATTGACGGAGATACCGGTGAACATACATAAAAAAAGAAATACATTATGTCGAACATAGAACCTCCTCCTGTTTTGGTAAGTCGGTTAAAAAGTGGCACGCTTGGTTTTCAAACAGATGGAGGGACTTATTTAGATTAATAGAGTCTGTAGATTTGACACATTCCTAACTCCAAATACTCTATTCAGAAACCGGCCCTTAGTTAGGCAGGTACTTGTAATAAATAACTACAATTTTGACTTTTAAACTTAACTGCACTATAAGGTTAAAACGCTCATAATGAAACTTTAACTATTTTACAAATTGAACTTGATAAAGGTTGATGCGACTTTTTACTTCAAATCTACGTTATGCTGAAATAGTTAGTTGTTAGGGTTCCGAACAAGGAACCCTTATAGTTTCGCCATGTCCGTCTGTCCGTCCGTCCGCAACTTAGCTCAGAGAATCTTAGTACTAGAAAGCTATAATTTGGCATGGATATATATATTAATCACGACGACAAAGTGGTAAAATAAAGTCTTTTTTTTTTTTTTGAGTTACCTGTACTTGTGTGTACCTGTTATAGGTCGGATAGGCCATTAAAAATATTACGGGTCTTTGAAAACCATTTTTCGATTCAGGAATCCGTATGCGTAAAATTAAGCTTTAAATGGGATTTTTTTGTTAGAGTCAAGTCAAAGGGCTAAATGGTTACTTTTGGATATGTGAAAAAAATCACGGCAGTAGTACTAAATTAAAAGGAAACCTATCACAGCTAAGAAGGCTTTACAAGTTTACGAGTAATAGTCGACCAACTTACAAAATGTACTTGGAAAAGTAAAAAAATTGTATATTGATGTATGGGGATAATAGTTTTCGAACAGCAAAATTAATTTTGTCCCTTCGCTAGTACAATGTTCGGTGCTTTCATTGTTTATGAACGAAATTACTTTTTACTTTGTCTACCTTCACTTTACTTTGTAAACTGATAATGTTGTTTCATTGAACTTATGTTATGATACAAAAATTAATAATTATCTATTTTTAGCACGTCTTTCTTTGTTAAGAGTTTATTGTACTAATTTTTACTATTATATTACATTGTCGGCACTATAGGTCTTTTGTAAGTTACCAATTTACTGATGAATTATATTGATTGTATATGACTGTTTGATGCCAAAATAAAATAAAATAAATAAATAAATTAATAAAGTAAGTAATGTTACCTATTTATTTTGGTGAATGTAGCTGTTTATACAGAACCCTCTGTGCGCGAGTCAGACTCGCACTAGGCCGGCTTTTTTAAACAAATGGATTTACTCATAGAGCAAGAAATCGCTGCGCTTGCAGGGACTAGAGGAGACATTATAAACACTATTACTAGTATTGGATGTCATAACCATAGTAAGAATTGTCAAAGTTGGTCAACTTCTTTGAGTATACGGTGATACTCACAGACACGCTTGGCTTGCATATTTTTTTTGACAAAACCACTGAGGTGTCTTGGTGTTCTGTAGATTTATTGTACAGGGTTATTTTTAAAACACTAACAACCTTTCAGAGTGTGAAAGCACTTACGATTAGATACAAAACAACTATTAATATTGGGCGCACGGTTGGCGCAGTGGTTGAGCGATTGACTGCTGCGCTGCGTGTCGCGGGTTCGATTCCCGCACGGAACAAATATTTGTATGACCTACAGTTAGTTGTTCCGGCTCTGGATGCTTGTGTATGTGAATTTATATGTTTGTAAACGCACCCACGATACAGGAAAAATTCCTAGTGTGGGGCAAAGTTTAAAAAAAAAATGAGACCAACGCTTTTTTTGCTTTTTTAATGCTCATGCATACTGCGCCACCACTGGGAGATAGCGCAGTTATGTGGGGATGAATGTATGAAATAGTTAATATTTTTGAAGTGAAACCTTTTAAATTCTGATAAATGATTTTATTTCTGTAAGTTGGTTTGTACAAACACTTTTACATGTCGATCGGCGTTTCCTAACTACTCTGGGAAAAAAGGCAAATACAAACTTAGAGATCACAGTCTCTTTTAAAGTCCAGACAAAATCTTGGTTAGATCATGTGAAAACCAGGTAGATTGATGTCTGAAGTGGTCTTTTGAGGAAAGAACCAGCCAGATTTAGTGGACCTGTCCAGTCAGTGCAAGCATTTGTCAATAACCGTGCCGCTCAACTCAGAACTTCAGGAGCTCAACGATTCGACGAACAATACCAAAGAAAGGACATTCGGGTAGGCCGCATAAATTACCCAAACTGCCAGACCGTGATTAAAAACTAACTGAAAAAAATAAAAATAAAAAATGATCCACTTAGTCTTCACATTCACAGTAAATAAAATAATATAATACTTTAAAAAAGTAAATATTCTTGTCATTGCAAGAAAACCAAAAAAATAAACAAAATTAAAGAGGCAAAAAAAAACTAAAAATTGGATCAACTCAATTCCAAGCGTTTTTGTCCTCAACGTAATCTTTAACGGTATAAAACGCGTCACCGACATTGACATGCTAATGTGACGTGTTGCGCCAGTGAAAACTTCACTTCTGTCGGGAGTCCTCATGACTGCCTATTTTCAACCAATTTCAAAAAAGAGCAGGTTCTCAATTCGACTGCATGTTTTTGTATGTTTGTTACGAGATTACTTCGCCAACTATGATCCGATTTTGATGATTCTTATTTATTTGAAAGCTCTCTTCTCATGTGGTTCCATTTAAATTTGAATAAGATCTGACAAACAGGTTTTAAGTTATCATTTTTCTAAAAAGACTAAAATATAAAATAAACTTACTAACAAAAAAAATGAAACCAACTACCATAAAAAAACACTACAAAACGAAAGATAGCGACAAATTACTTTCTTTTCGGAAGTCGGTGTTAAAAACCAAAATAAATAGGTACTAATCACACCGACTTCCGAAAAGAAAGTTAGTAGTTTTTCGCTTTCTAGTGTTTTGTTTTGGAAGTCGGTAAATTTTTTTAGCTAAAAAGTTTTTTTTTTTTCCAATGTTGGTCCCGTTGTAAAACTTATTTATAATCATTTATTTATTTATTTATTTAACTTACACACACTATCTTACAGGTTGAACCCAATACAATAGAGCGGTTAAAATCTTAATCTAAAATTAGACTTTACTTAAATGTATAATAATAATATAAACCTAAACTTCTAACAATATTAAAATCATCTAAACTAATATAAAATTAAACTTTACTTATCTAAATTTTAATTATAACTAACAAAATTCAACAAAACTCTTGCGAATTCACTCCAATTGCACGAAAATATGTCCAGCCTCTCATGTAATTCGTTGAGAACACAGATTGTGCGGGTGAGAGGTGTTTTTGCCAATAGATTGGTTCTAGCAGCAGGCACGGCCAGCAGTGGCGGCCGCCGCCGCCTCCACACGTACCGATCTGGCACGCACAGCTTCAGGTGACGCAGCACACCCGGGTTATGTGCTACTCCACGCAGGAGCTTTAGTGCGTACGCCGCGAGTGTAAATTCCGGGCGTACTCTGAGTTCGTTATACCCCACCATTCCCAGTACAAACAGTGTAGGATACATTAGCGGGTAAAATGGGTAAACTCCATAAAGTTTGAAATACAAGTGTCTTGTAAATTTATTTTGTACTCGCTCCAGCATGACATTGTATTTCGCTTCATGAGGAGCCCAAATCACCGCACTGTGCTCCAAGTGACTCCTTACCAAAGCGTCATACAGCACCCTGAGCGTTTTTTTTTTTTATAATCTATAGGCTCGCGTTTGACCACTATCTCGCGTGGTAATATTTGTGAAACATTGCGACTGTCTCAGCACGAAACCCAGGTTTCGGTACGCTTTCTTGCAAATCTTAACTATATGATCCCGGAAAGAGAGATCCGGGGTAAGTAGTACTCCTAGATCTCGCACCTGAGACACTCGCTGCAATGGCGCTTCCTCTACTTTGTATTTGTAGTCTAATGCATTCTTCGCGCGCGTAAATGACATCACTGAGCATTTCGCTGTGTTGAAATAGAGTTTATTTTTATGGCTCCACTCTACCACTCTATCTATGTCTTCCTGCAATCGCTCACAGTCCGACAAACTCTTGACCTCGAGTAGCAATTTGAGGTCATCTGCAAATCATGAGTACTTTCACCTCCAGAAAGGTTCTTGAAGATTTGTGAGAACAAATCTTATCGCTCCTTCTTTCTGTCTCTATCCCACTTTAGGTGGGGTTCACAAATAACCATATATATTTCTTCATATTCTCTTTAAAATCTAAATAAATATGAGCTCGTTAGTAGCAACATCGTTAATTATAGTTCCAAAACTTGAATAAAACAAATGGAAGTTTATCGGCATTTTGCGGCGAGTCGCACGATCAACTTTGGGAGAGTTTTAACGAAAGTATTTTGTAATTATGTGGTTAGGGGTGATTTACTTTTGAACCATGTGGGTGAAAGGCTGGCAAATTGAATATGTGTAAAGGTTAGGTAACAAGAGAAATTAGACTTTGTTGATTCTCTTTTTTTATTGATTCTTCTACAGTCGATCAACATCTGCCTTACCTTTGCTCAACTATATGTTGGGGTCGACTTGCATAGTAAAGCCTGTGCTACACGGTTGCCAACCAAGCCAAAAACCAAGGTCACCTTGGTTTGAAGCGATGCCGGCTACTTGGTTTGAAACAAGCTCCCAACCTCAGTATGTTTAGAACGCTGCGCAAAGAGGACTTATTTACGCTCGAGCCGTACGTTTATTATAACTACATCATGGCGCCTTGCCTATCAAAACTTCAAAAATAATATAAAAACTTAACTATAATCTTACTATCTTCTTACTGATATTATAAATGCGAAAGTTTGGGTGAATGTGTGTATGTTTGTTGGTCAATCAAGCTAAAATTGTTGAGCGGATCATGATGAATTTTGCCGCAGAGATTGATTATAATCTGGAATAGCACATATGCATATTTTCATCCCGGTATATGAGTTGATAAGTTTTTTGTGCGTGCGACTGCGCTCGCCGCCTGCAGAAGCGCGACTGTCATACGCGTTTACAACAAGCGGCTACACAGCTTCAAACAAGTTGCCAATCAACTGGTCGGCAACGCACGCCTTTCTACCAAGGACGTTGGAAGGTAATGTAATTTTTTTTTGAAACCATTGTCTACACGGTTTGAAACGGCCAAACTTCAAACCAAAGTGACGTTGTTTTTTGGCTTGGTTGGCAACCGTGTTGCATAGGCTTAACCAGGCAGCCAAAGTATGCAGCCGAATATGTAGTAGTAATTTTACCGACTTCAAAAAAAGGAGGTTATCAATTCGACACGTATATAATATGTAATATTGTTAGAATTGCACCATATTCACATATGTTACTCTGTATGGGCTTTTACACGTGTGCCAAATGTCATAAGTGTATGTTGATATGTTTGTATGTATGTTTTATATGTGTTTGTCCACTCATTTCTCATAAAAAAAAAAAATTTTCAAAATCGGTCAACAATTGATAGAGAAATTGGTGAAAGTACAAAAAAAACATACAAAGCGAACATAGAAGCTCCTCCTTTTTGGTAAGTCGGTTAAAAACGTAAGCCCTCATTGTATCGTGTGGCTATCTATTTAGCAACGGTCCGAGTCCCTCGAGCCCGTGTGTTCAGTTAAGTAACAATTCCCCGCAAATCCGACAGGTTTATCAACTAACCTCACATTTCACGTGGGAGTATCATGCCAAATCATCCTAACAATAGAAAAGCGGATTCCCCAAGTATTTTACGGGCTCTACAGAGTATACACAATGCGGAATACACAGCACATTAAGAGTATTTTCACGTATCATCTTCTTATACTCATTTCTTAAATTTATTACGTAACACCCTCGTAATAGGAAGCGTGTCTAAAGAAAATATAGGAACCTTTTTTTTTTTTGCGAAGTTATTAAAAATATTAATTATTATTTATACTAATATTATAAAGAAGAAAGATTTGTTTGTTTGTAATGGATAAACTTAAAAACTACTCAGCCAATTTTTGAAAATTCTTTCACCATTAGAAAGCTACATTATGCCTGAATGAGACATTTTGTATTTTTACCCGACTGCCGAAGGAGGGTAATGTGTTTATCAGTCTATGTATGTATGTATGTTTGTTCCTATGTGGCGTTCTAGAGACCAAACGCGTTGGCCGATTTTGATGATTCTTACGTCAATCGATTTTTCTTAATCCTGCGAGTGTCACTGGCTACATTAAAATTGGAAAAAACAAAAATGGCGGATTTTGGGCGCCATTTTGTGGGGAAAAAATATTTTTTTTCTTCCAAACCCATCGTGTGGGGTATCAAAATAAAGGGTTTTCAAAGGCGATTTCAAAAATATAAAATCCTTATATGTTTAAATGTACCTAATTCTAAAAAATATAATTAAAAAGTTGTAAATAGTAGTAGTAGTAGTCAAGAGTGAATAGGTTACTTTTAGGCAAGCGTGCTTCACCGTCGATCACATCATCGCTTACCATCAGGTGAGATAGTGGTTAAACACGAGCGTATCTATAAATAAAAAAAGTTAATAAAAAAAATAAAAAAACCCGACTGCTTAAAAAGCAAACTAAAAAGACGTAAACAAGAAGAAAATCATGCTGTGTAGTCGGAGGATACATATTCGCGAGCAGGCTGACCAAAACCAGATGTATCCTCCGACTGCACAGCATGATTTACGTCTTTTTAGTTCGCTTTTTCGAGTCGGGTTTTTTGGTTTTTTTGAATTAACTTTTTTTAGTTATAAGTTATTAGTATATTTTTTTTAATTAGTTACATTTTTGGAGGTAGGTGGAACAGTGTGTAAAGTCCCACAAACCTCCATAGAAAAGGGAGGATCCCGGGGGGGTCGGTGGGGAGGGTGTTGTGTCTGGTCCGGGCAACTGCCCAACGGTTGATGTCGGACTGTTGTATGCGTTCAAATCGCGCCGCAAACTTTGCTTGCGCGATGTAGGATTTGTGTGACGTCATGTCATTACTTTGTAAGTGGCGGTGTCGGTGCCGTTACATCACTCCCTTCCGGAGACCGGAGGTCGATAGCAGGTTGAGTCGTCCGTACATCTTGTGATGAGTGCCTGGCCAGTGGAAGGCTGGTTTCCGTGAGTCGGAACTGAAAGTCGCAGAGTTCGCGGTGAGTCGGAACTGTATGCGGTTGTGCCCCAGTGAGTCGGGGTGATGATATCCCAGTGAGTCGGGATAGTGCTACTTGCTCCAGTGGGTCGGAGCGGTGATGAAAGAACCTGAGGGTGATGACCAGGAATGCGCGTCCGCTGCATGCTGGTGGTCATGATACCCCCGTAGATGCCGTGGGTACTGGCTGGCTGTGTGACTCGCTGCTCGAAAGCTTGAGGAAGTGATGATGACGTCAAGATGAAGTAGCTCTGCACGAAGGCTGCGCTGATGTTCGAGGGTCACCAGTTTGGAGGCAAGCGGAACAGTGTGTAAAGTCCCACAATCCTCCATAGAAAAGGGAGGATCCTCCGACCAGACGGGTGTTGTGTCTGTTCCGGGCAACTGCCCAACGGTTGATGTCGGACTTTTGTATACGTTCAAATCGCGCCGCAACCTTTGCTTGCGCGATGTAGGATTTGTGTGACGTCATGTCATTACTTTGTAAGTGGCGATGTCGGTGCCGCTACACATTATTAGTTAGTTATTATATATATATAAGAATTATATATTTTTGAAATCACCTCTTAAAACCCTTTATTTTGATACCCCACGCGATGGGTTTTGAAGAGATAAAAAATTTGGGCCTCCACAATATGGCGCCCAAGACCGCTAGGAGGGTTCAACACCGTCTATCAGACGGAGTGTGTGGGCATCATACAAGCGGTCCATGCCCTAGAAGCCAGGAGGGTTACGGATACCCACATACGGATACTCTCCGACAGCGCATCAGTCCTTCAATCCTTACGAAAAAAAATACATTACATCTAAACTAATACTAGAATGTCACAATGCACTCGAACAGATAACTGTATCTAGCCGTAACACGGTGACAAACTGTGGATCGAAAAACGGCTCTAGAAGACATAGGAACTTAAATTTAAAAGTGTAGGTTTTTTTTATTGAAATGGGTTCTAATAGCCAATATCATACTTATATATTTCATAGGACGCAATCTGGTAGGCAAAAGGGCAAGTTTTTTATTTTTTGCAAAAAATATGTATGGAGCTGATATAAAAAATGCATAAATCTCCGGAACCGCAAGACTAACCGTAATATCCTTGCACACGGTTATATATATAATATATATAAAAACAGAATAAAATATTTATTTTATTCTGTTTTTAGTATTTGTTGTTATAGAGGCAACAGAAATACATCATCTGTGAAAATTTCAACTGTGTAGCTATCATGGTTCATGAGATACAGCCTGGTGACAGACAGACAGACAGACGGACCGCGAAGTCTCAGTAATAGGGTCCCGTTTTTACCCTTTGGGTACGGAACCCTAAAAAGAAACCGGAACGCCGAACTTACTTTGTACTCAACAAAATGTCTTGTACAAAAATTAATTAAGAACAATAAAAAAACCGGCCAAGTGCGAGTCGGACTCGCACACGAAGGGTTCCGTACCATTATCGCAAAACACTGCAAAAAAATCACGTTTGTTGTATGGGAGCCCCCCTTAATTTATTTTATTTTAATTTAATCATTATTATTTTTTGAAGAGAATATATAACTAAATATTCTGTGAATATTTCAAGCGTCTACCTGTTGCCGTTATTAATATCGAGCAAAAAACGGCAAAAATATCACGTTTGTTGTATGGGAGCCCCCTTAAATATAAATTTTATACTATTTTTAGTATTTGTTGTTATAGCGGCAACAGGAATACATCATCTGTGAAAATTTCAACTGTCTAACTATCATGGTTCATGAGATACAGCCTGGTGACAGACAGACAGACAGACAGACAGACAGACGGACAGCGAAGTCTCAGTAATAGGGTCCCGTTTTTACCCTTTGGGTACGGAACCCTAAAAAATTAAGCCACTTCAATAGAATGGGCACAAGATAAAACAATTCTTCGAAATCGCTAGCTCTAGCTGGCGGGCCTATTGCCTACACCAAATCTGGACTTAAATATAGGACCTATCCAGAACACGACCCACTCGCTTAGGAACTCCAAGCGTCCATACTCCTGCACTTTACAGGAATTAAGGAGTACTGTTGCCGCTATAAACGTGGTCACTTGCTAGGCCCAAACTCTGTAGGGTTATGTCACCATCGATCCGAAAACAACGCAATTTAAAAAACCTACAAGATAAATAGAAACCTGAAAATCAAACATCATTTCTTCACAAACAGAACCTCAAAATTGAAGCCGCTTCAACTAAACGAGTACAAGATATAACGAGTCTTCAAAATGCCCGCCATCGGGGTCTCGTTAGCGCTGGCGGCACTTATTCATGCAGCCTTTTATTTTGTAGTTCCTACTATCGATTTGGTGAGTTTGCTTTTTTAGAAGCTTTATATTACCTTGCTTTAGTATGTGTGTCCGGCACTAGTTGCCGACTACTCAATTTTTCATGCACTTCCTGGCATTCTGGTTAAAACTTAGCGTACTTAAGTAACTTTGAAAACATTAAAATAATAAGGTAGGTACTTTAAAGTCTTTTTTTGGCCTTTAGAAATGCTCGTCCATACTGCGCTACCAAGGGGAGATAGCGCATGCCCGCATCATCGGCGCACCAGAACACATTCCACGCCGTGACCACCCCAGGGACCAAACCAGCTCCCCCCCGGTGGGTTCCCGCATTGTTGAGACGGGGGGCTCAGTAACCGTGGCTTGGTCACCTACGGTGAAGCGAAGAGGAACCCGAGGAGTGGCCACTCGTCAGGGCTTTTGCCGATAAGCCGACGACGTAGCGGCCAACAGGTAGGTTGCGGTGCAGCCTGGGCAACATCGCAACTGAGGCGGGCCGTTGATGTCGTATGGGGTCTCCCAAACCCATACGATATCACGGCTGAGGGTTGGAGGCCGCGGCGGGAGAGGAGTATTGCGGTGCGCCGTTTTCCCTTCATTCCGCGGCCTGGACGGGGTCGCCACCGTCTGATGGCGGACGCGGTGGGGCCGCAGGGGAGGAGGAGTGTCGGTATAGCATTGGCCGCTCTCTCTATCCCCTGCGGCCGAAACATGGTAGGTGGCGGGACCATTGACCTTGACCCGTCACAAGGGGACCAAGGGTGCCATACACGGGGTCGTCTGGCACCTATGTACTGGTTTGGTCCCTGGGGTGGTCACGACGCACAGAGTGTTCTGGTGCGCCGGTGATGGGGGGTAATCCCCAGAGGAGGGTCCGGTGACGGACAGCCGCGGCGGGTTCGCGGTGAGTGCTAACGCGTACCCGTGTTCTCGCCATAAGTGGCACAGGAGGACACCGTGGAGTTTTAGTGGGTTAGAGTCCCACATAACTGCGCTATCTCCCAGTGATAGCGCAGTAATTAGTAGTTTTTTTTGCGTGGAAAAATGCTCATGCATACTGCACTACCACGGGGAGAAAGTGCCCCGCCACCTACCATTGTTCGGCCGCAGGGGATAGGGAGAGCGGCTAACGCAATACCGACACTCCTCGTCCCCTGCGACCCCACCGCGTCCGCCATCAGACGGTGGCGAACCTGTCCAGGCCGCGGAAGGTAGGGAGAGCGGCGCACCGCAATGCCGGCACTCCTCTCCCACCGCGGCCTCCAACCCTCAGCCGCGACATCGTATGGGACCTGGGAATCTCCATAAGACATCGCGGCCCGCCTCATTTGCGATGTCGCCTGTTACCAAGCGGCACCGCAACCTACTAGTTGGCCGCTACGTCGTCGGCTTAATCGGCAAAAGCCCTGACAAGCGGCCCCTCCTCGGGTTCCTCTTCGCTTCACCGTGGGTGACCAAGCCACGGTTACTGAGCCCCCCCGCATCGACAAAGCGGGAACCCACCGGGGTTTGACGAGCGGTCCCTGGGTTCTTCTTCGCTTCACCGTGGGTGACCAATCATCGGCTACTGAGCCGCCCTGCCTCGACAATGCGGGATCTACCGAGGTACTATGGAGGTACTATGGAGCTGGAAGGTGGCCATAGCAACTCCTCAATCAGCCAAGATCACACCATCGTGTTTAGGCTCTTTGGATAGGTATTGAAAAGCTATATTAGGTACATTTCTTATTTATAATCCACTAAAACCTTGTTCTAAAAAGATTTTTACTTTTAATTATAACCCTTTTAGTCCCACGATTACAAAGGATAACATAAGATGACAAGGAGGCTCGCGGTTAAGTAATGACAGCCTTACGGATCTTTTGCTCAGGTCAGCCATGATTGAATGACCGTCCATTACTGAGATCGTCCCGGCTGTTATTAGAAAATCTTTGACAGTCGCTACGGGTATTCGGCCCTGAGAAGAGCCGAACACAGAGTGGCCTGGAAGCAAGCTGCTGTCAGTAAATCCGTCGAAGCTTTTCAGGACGGGCCAACCTTCAGCAATGAAGAATATGCATAAGATGGATATTCAGAAACCCGAAAATCTGTCCATCAGGTCTATTAAAAGGTATCTTGATAACTAATTACAGGTTAGTGGAGGTTAGACAGGTAGTATGTTCACAGTAAGAATGAAAGGCGATCTAACATTGTGTCAAGGTTATTAAGATTGATTTTCTGTTGATTTGATGAGCTTGCTTTTTCCCTTTTATTTTATAAGTAATAAAAGATGACATAGCCAAATTGTGCCAAGCCATGTTTTGTCTTTTATTCATGACCTCGAGCGTGTCGGCCGTATTTTGGCTTGTCATTATTTTATGACATTAAGGAATGAAAGGGTTAAAACTTTGTTTTTATTTGTTGTATTAGTTTTCTTTTCGAGTCCTTGCGGATCGTGTCGTTTTCTCATACAGTATTTGTGATCATTGTTAAATAACAATACGATATTAATCTATTACTCATATTATTATTCCTGGGGAATAATTTGAGGTAACGTGAAAATTACTTATAGCCTTATTCGAGTGACCTACGCAAACAGACACAAAAAGTCACTTTAATGTACTTTTTATTAGACTAAAGATTTGTATAATTTGCAATATTAGAATGCACTACAAAGTAATAATTGTCAAAAAAATTCAATTAAAGCTGAAATTAAATGAAATTTTAAAGTCTCGTAATAATTAAATTGCCTTTCGGCCATTCAGATTTCAATCAAATATATTAGATGTCCAATATTATATTTCTGACTGTAATTAATAAGAAGATTGGAGTGACCTTGAACTTTGATAAGGGTCAAGGTCAAGTTTATTTGAATAATTGAGGCGTTTTTATCTTGATTTTGAGAAAACATGAAATGATTGTCTTGTTTCACGCGTAATAATAATATCTGTATATTACTGTTCCCAGAACCAGACACGCTTCGATCAACAATCTATCGAACACGTAATTATAACACGATATCTTGCGAAAATACTCCGTTTCAAACAGAAAACAGCCCATAACTTTTGAACGGCTACAACGATATTCACCAAACGTAGTTAAGAATGCTCTCGACAAAGTCACCTTTCAAACAAAAGAATCTAAATCAAAATCGGTTCATTCGTTTAGGCGCTATGATGCCACAGACAGACACACATATACACAGATACACAGCAACACATGTCAAACTTATAACATCCCTCTTTTTCCGTCGGGGGTTAAAAATACGCTAATATCCCGCTCAAGCACCAAGTGTACCTAGGTTAAAGTATCCATAGATGTAACTATCCCCTTAGACCTCGATAAAAGTAGAAAAGCTGTTACGTAGAACTTTGCAGAAACCAGTAGTTTTTTCCTTTAATACTTAGACAGGCACAAATGGAGCCATACTATCGTACCGCTAAAAGCCGTAATTGAACTAACAATAAAAGCAGAAAGTTTGCACTTTGAGTATGAATGATGCTTGTGGAAGATCAAACTAATATATTCTCGCGGCTTCGCTCTCATCATATCATAGGAACGGTATTATTTCAAAATACAAACTAGCATGGTATTCAGCAGTAGTATTGCATTGAATTTGTGAAGCAATTCATAACCGAATCAGCCCTGCCAGGGATAATCTCCTAGATACAATCATTTTTATCTTTTAACACAGTCTTAGTTTTGAAGTGAAGCAATGGCTGATAAATAAAATTAAAGACAAAAGTACGTAGAACCCATGACTACATAAAAAGTAGTGTACTGGTATAGTTAAGCTCCTTGATTACCCCTGACTTGTGAGGCTCTAGTAGTAAAGTTCAAATGTAGGTGGTTGACAAACACTAGCCATCACATGGTCAATCCCATAGATATATTTGGGCTTTTGACAATCGTTACTACTAACAGAATGTTACTATCGAGGCCCTCTGGATTGAATCTCCAAAACAGAATAAGGTTAAACCTAAGATCAAAGCTACCTAAGCTTGGCGCATCGCCGCAAGGTTGCCTGCTTGTCGGTCTTCTACAGACTGTACTTCGGTGAGTGTGCTCAAGAACTCCACGACCTCATCCCACCAGCCCCCTTCTATCATCGGACATCGAGACGCACTGCAAGTTACCATCCTTACCTTGTTGCCATTCCACCAATTCGCACCAAGCGCTTCCAAACATACTTCATAATGCGCACAGCGAATGAATGGAACTCACTACCTGAGTCTGTGTTTCAGAACGCCTTCAACCCAAATCTCTTCAAAGTTAGAGTGAACAGGCTTCTTCTGGGTAAGCTCACTCCATCGTCGACTCTGTCTCGGTCACCTCTGACCTAGACTAGAGCCAAGAGCAAAACCATCACAAAAAAAAAAAAATTGAAGATGGAACGTTGCAAACAACAAGGTGACGCCGGTTAAAACTACGCCTTGCTGTATATATACACAATTACACGCACACAGGTACTACGATACTACGTTTTAGCTTGTCAGTCTGTAGTGCAACAAATAAAAAAATGTGTAACAGCTAAGTCAAACATAACGGCTACATTAAAATTCTATGAAGCTTAACTTATTCATACCCTGTCGTATAAAGTAAAGATCAAGTTTCAGACAGATTTAGTTCAACCGTGCTCCGATATTTCGCCTTGTATTATGTAACAAGCAGATTTCTTTACGGTTCTTAAAAAAAACTTTTTAACAAAAAATCAAACCGACTTCCAAAAAAACACTGCAAAACGAAAAATAACTTTCTTTTCCGAAGTCGGTGTCTTTGGTACCTATTGTTTGCCGTGTTTCGACACCGACTTCGGAAAAGAAAGTTATTTTTCGTTTTGCAGTGTTTTTTTGGAAGTCGGTTTGATTTTTTGTTAAAAAGTTTTTTATTTATCTCTTTTTAGTTTTGATAGGTACTTCCAATTGCCATAAAATTCATATATGGCCAAAGTACATCTCATGCCGATTCCAATAAGCCCATACACGACTAGGATATATTGTTTTATTTCGGAGTACCAGTGCCTACTTGCCGGCTTCATCATCAGATCAGTTTCATCAGCACTATGTATTTATAAGTATTTGCTTCATCATAGTCGTTAAACTATTCGAGATATGGGTTATAACCCATGACATACTTAGCATTAAGGAATTCTATTGACCATCTGTGGTCTTCTTCAGCAGTTCCACTTCACCAAATCTTACTTTCTGAGTGCAGGTGATTGCATTGTTGATAAAAATACCAAAATAGCTATATGTATGCCTATAATATTTGAGGAGTTCCCTCGATTTCGCCAAGATCCCATCATCAGATCCTGACCTGATGACTATGGGACCAACTGGGAAGTATACCCTTTCAAACAAAAGAAGAACTTCCCAAATCGGTCCAGGCGTCTTTGAGTAATCGGGGAAAACACAAAAAAAAAAAAAAAGATTCCGACGAATTGAGAACCTCCTCCTTTTTTTGAAGTCGGTTAAAAATAAGCATTTGTAAACATATCTGAGGAGATTTTGGTCCTGTATTTTTATAGATCTCGAAAAGTATTCGGGTGTCTGATTTAAAGTTTTAAAATAGAAAAGAATAGAATAACATTTATTTTCATTTCGGAATTGATTGCGTTTCTGGTTTAAACCAACAGAAAAGAGGTTTCGGAAACATTATTCTGGAGGTCCTTTGGCCACTTGGGATATTCAAAATATCCCAAGTGGTTTGAGCTAGTAAAAACAATAATAGTTTATGCAACGGTTATTAAAATACGAGTATGGGTTTATATACCTAATTACATGACGTTACATATATTATTTTATCTAAACTCATACATACAGTTGAAATAAAAGGTGGTATAGTGGGTAGTGCTACGAGTATTCTGGGTGCATTGTCCTCACATGTATGAATTTAATAATGTATGTACCTATGTTCCTAAATATTGTAATAAAACTATTTTTTTTTAAAAGAGTAAGTATGGAGTTTCTTGTGCATTCTTCTCCATAACAAGCTACTTTCCGAATGCACGGTAGAATAATTTTAATGTAACGTTGAACGTTACATTAAAAGTGCCGCTTGTTGGCCTAGTTGAAATAAAATATCTTTGTCTTTGAAAACAAAAGTGGAAACTGAAATAATATGTGGTATGGCGGGCAATTTTGATTCTCATTGCGCATGACTGCGCAGCGCGCAGATTCATAGATAATAACATTATTTTTCTACATTAAGTCAATGAGCCCATACGCGCCAATAAATTAAAAAGTAAAAGTGTGTTGTAAAAATTAAAAAAGGTTTTTTATGATGAGTTTTGTGAAAATAGAAGGAAAACGTTGCATTGTTATATTTTTTTTTCCCCTATCCACGTAAAAAAAGTACGTGTTAATACAATATTGAATTCATATTAGGAACATAACGTTCTTATTCTTATTCTTTATTGTACACAAAAAACATAAAGACACTGATACAATAGGATAGCTTATGTACAAAGGCGAGCTTAACCCATAACGTTGTGAGTGTAAATAAAAAACTACGTGTTTACACAAAAAAAATTGAATTCATATTTGGAACATTACGTTGTGAGTACTTACCATCAGGCGAGATAGTGGTCAAACACGAGCCTATCGATACATAAAAATAAAAAAAATAATGTAGATAAAATACTTTTTATGTGCACGGGATTGGATTATGGCACCTTGGATTAAAATGAAAATACTTTTTGTTGATTGTTTGTATTATACTTTTAACACCACCACATAAAAAGCACAGGGCAGTCTTATCAAACGGTGCAATATTTGGATAGACTACCAAATCTACCACAGTATCGCTTCAAACTTTCAGGGAGTCATTTAATGTCGAATAATTGTAATGGTACAAGCTGTGTACTAAAATGACGAAATTCTATACAAACCGGTTAAAATTTCGATTATGGGCCGTTGATTTTTGGCACGGGGAGGGGGAAGGGGGGGAAGTTTGGCTACCCCCCAGTACCATCCCCACTACTCGGAGCCCCATGGTTATGGAGATATCCATGGTTAAAGTTTTCAGGTTAGAATTAAAATTTCCATTTAAGTCCATCGATTTAAGGGGCGCGGAGGGGGGCAGGGTTAAGGGGGGTAGAGGGGCTACCTCACTGTACCATCTCTACCCCACGGAACTGGATGGACATGGATATCTCCATAACCATGGGGTGGTTATGGAGATATCCATGGTTAAAGTTTGAGATTACTAGTTAAGCAACAAAGTCGACGGAGCCCCGCTGCTCGGGGCTCCTATTTCTGTCTGCAGGGCCTAAAGTACCTTACATGAAGGAGATGACGGGAGGATCTCCTTCGAACCACACCTATCCGTGTCGGGGTGCCCTATGCTCCCGAGCTCGCTTCACTCGCTCTTGGACTAATTCTAATTTTTTCCCACGAAAAACATACAAAAAAACATAAAATTTCCGTGTCTTGAAAATTTGTAAAAAAGCTTTCTATTTATGAGTACTACCTACAAAAAAAAAAAATCCAAATCAACGACCCATGATGGAAATTTGAACTCTGACACCAGAGGTGGCCACACCTCACACGAAAAGAAGAAGAAGATGGAAATTTTATCCTACAAACCTTTAGCCCTTACGACCTAGGCTGTGTGGTATCCGTCAGTGAATAAATTTCTTTTTATAGTAGAAGGTGTAAAAATTTTGCTAATGCCTACGCATGTTTATAATATTATTGGTCATTCGTGGAAATCGAGCTGACAAATTAACGCAAAAAACAACAACAAAAAATGTAATGACATTAATTTCTTTATTAATCGTTGGTTCTTTTTTCGCGCCAAAAAAGCCAAAAATACCTAGCTTTTCCTTATCAACCAGTTTGTCAAGGCAAACTAGTAAGCGAAAAAGTGCTAACAAATACTCTCAATTTCGCCAGAAACGCTAAATCGAAAGCGATCAGGTTCATTACTCAAGGGAACAGAAAATTCTGGATTAGAAAATCAGCTCCTAGGCCACATAGGGAAAAGTAGTTGAAAAACTTTGCCAATTTTCGTAGAGCAAGCAGAATTTTTATTTGTTGTCGCTACTTCCAATTTCTGGAAAGTTTTTTTGATAGACGCTAGTCGCTATGAGATTTTAGAATTCCGTAGTCGAGAAATAAAACCACATTAACATTTTTGTGTTCAACTGTAGTCAAGTTTAAAGTATTTGGATGAAACATATCGTAGGTTTTTAATGAACGCTACAGGTGTGCGTTAATACAACCTCTATAACACATTACCCTCCTTCGGCAGTCGGGTAAAAAGCAGTTGACATGACGTTGCTTCGCACAAACATGATTTGAGAATGTAGTTTATTGTGTCGTATATTATTTGATTGATCTAATGAAACTTGAAACAAGGAGTACTCAGTTTATGCTATGGCTGCCAAAAACGTAAATAACTTACCTAGCTAAACTCTTTATGTTTCCCGAAAAATCATGAATCTGAAGTATTCCAATTTGAGCACCTATTTTTAGAGCACCTATTCTTAGAGCACCAATTCCCATTTGAGCACCAATCAATATAATAGCTTGGTGCTCAATGGGGAACAATAAAAAACATTAAATTTTATTCCCTTTTGAGCACCTACGGTACGGTAGCTTCTAGTGATGGGATATATTATAAAACATATCGATAAAAATTCGTTCAACAGGTTGTAAATATTTAGTAATAATATTTAATATTTATAATAATGAAATATTTTTTATAGGAAAGCGTATTTTTGTCGGATATCTGTGGCAACCACTTGGCTCTTCTATTACAGTTAGTCTGTAACTAATACAGAGCAATTTTAAATAAAATTTTGCTTATCAATAAGACATTTACGGAACCCATCATGCGATATTCGACACACACTTGCCTAAGTTTTCAATTGATCTGAAGAGATGTGAGAATATCGGGACACTTATTTACTTGTATAAGTGCCTGAAAAATATGTGCGACGATCTGAAAGTTTTGTTACGTTTCCATATGTTCGATTTAACCAGTCATTCGGTTTCGACTTGTTAACGCAATAATAAGTATGGAGATACATAACAGAAAATACTTATATGGTTGAATTGAGCTTTTTAAACTGAGTGAATACTTAGTTCCACAATCCAATTACAGGAGAATATGGATATATAAGAAACTTCATAATTGGATGGAATTCTACTTCAAAAATTGTTTTCTGTGTTATAATATAAGCACGGTCACATCTCGGAAAGTTGGAGCCGGGTGAAATTGGCTCTTTTTAGGGGAAAAAAGGCACGCCTGGGTTTTAGTAGCATTAAACCTGACCAGATTGGCATCCCCCCATTCGGAGACTGCCTGCAAGGACAGGTTTAAATGCTCCACCATGGCCTCACGGAGAGACTGGATCTGCGGCCCGGTAGCCCATACGTTGGACAAGTATCTCTCAGCAACAATGCTGTCATCTGCATACCCAAAGGATTTAGCAGATCGTTAATGTGCAGCAAGAATAATGTTGCTGAGAGTACCGACCCCTGAGGAACTCCGGCATTGATATCCAATTGTTCCGACGAGCAGCCATCGCTAACAACTCAAATAGACCGATCTCTCAGGAAATCTGCTATCCAATCACACAGACCACTGGGCAGACCGAATGAAGGAAGCTTACCAATAAGGCTTTCGTGCCAGACCCTATCAAAAGCCCTCGAGATGTCAAGGGAGACGGCAAGCACTTCCCCATGCCTCTCGATGGCCTCACTCCATATGTGAATGGCATATGCTAGAAGATCCCCAGTAGACCGATTTCGGCGGAAGCCGTATTGACAGTTACTAAGGATATCGTTAGTTTCTAGGTATGCCAGGAGCTTTGTATTAAGTACACGCTTGACGTTACTGAGATGGGTCTGTAGTTGGCCGGGTCAGCTCGACTGCCCTTCTTGGGCACGGGCTGTACGTTAGCTTGCTTCCAAGCATTCGGCACTTTTCCAGTCTCATACGATAGGCGGAATAGGCGTGTCAAGATCGGATACAGTTCAGGCGCACAGGTTCTAAGAACTATTGCTGGTATTCCGTCAGGACCGCTAGCCTTGTTCACGTTGAGGTAGCGCAGCACCCTACGGACGTTCTTTTGATGGATGCGAATGTCCGACATTCTCGTCTCGCATCCATCAGGAGAAGAAGGGGGCCACGCGTCACCAGGATTCAGGCGCGAAGATTCCGCAAAAAGAGAGGCAAATAAATTTGCCTTCTCCTCAGCGGAGTGAGCCAGCGACCCGTCGGGTTTCAGCAGTGGTGGTAGTGAGGGCCGGCAGAAGTTCGATTCGACCGACTTAGCCAGGGACCAAAACGCTTTACCTGCTGGGTAAGAGTAAGTGTGTTCCCTATTCGGCCAATGTGGTCGAACCGAGCCCTTCGCAAAACCATCTTGTAGGACTTGGCAGCCTTGTTGAAGGCCTTCTTCGTCTGATCCACATCACTCGCTTTGCGCGATCGAGCATCGACCCATGCCAGGTACGCCTCATGCTTAAGCGCGTCGGGACGATGACATTCGGCGCCAAACCGTGGCCAGTCAAAGCTGTACAGCTTTTATTCTTTTGTATAACAATGTTTATTGTTCTTTAGCATAATTACGTAAAGCTCGATCTTTTAAGCATTTTGTGATGAATAACTTTAATTACTATTTTGTGATTGTCAAAAAATAACGTTAATTACTAAGTAAAACTGATTATAAGTTCCTATTACGACTAATTATTATAACTACTGTTGTTTTTAGGGCAAGAAAGTAGTTACGATAAAACTTAAATATAAACTGTTTTTTTACATTAACAAATATAAAGGTTTATTGCGAAATATTTCTGTATTTTTATTTCCGTTTTACTTTTAAATTGTAATAAGTATTAAACATTTAAATATATTATATTATTTATTAATACTAAACTGAATTAGTAAACATTAGTATGCAAAAATTTTAAACATTGTTCATTGATTTTTATACTAAACTGACCTAAGTCGAAACTTTAGAAAATAACCTTCATTTATTAATTTGGTATAAATAATATAATTAAACTAGTACGTCAGTTATATTCGCTATACATCTGTCTACAATATAAGACCAACAAAATCAAAATAATACCATAAACACGTGAAAACCATCAAAATGTTTTCAACAAAGTAGAGACTCAAAAGTTTGACAGCTATTTCCCAAAAATGTGAAGTTTTGCCTTATTCCAGTTTATTATTAAGCGTGCGATATATTCTTGATATTAAGGAGTGATATGAAAGAAAAGGGAGTCAGTGATAGCGTGACGAGGGACAGGATGGTATGGAAGAGGAAAACGTGTTGCGCCGACCCCAAGTGACATGGGACAAGGGGAGGAAGATGATAATCTTCTTGATATTATTATTATTTTCGTGATTCCTAAATCAACCACCAAAGTTACCTGCGAAATGTCATCAAACACTGCTCGTCCATATCTACCTTCAGATTTTCGAAAAGTTGCATTCCAAGCAATTCACGACCTTAGTCACCCCGGCATAAGGGCGACAAGGAAGTTAGTCACTGCCCGCTACTGGTGGCCCTCCATGAATAGCGACGTAAATGAATGGACCCGAGCGTGCGACGCGTGCCAGCGCACGAAGGTGCAACAACACACGAAGACACCTATTGCGAGTTTTCAACAAGCAAACAGACTCGAGCACGTGCATATTGATATCGTTGGTCCGTTACCCATCTCTGACGGTTATCGATATTTATTGACCATGATAGATAGGGCTACCAAATGGCCTGAAGCCTGTCCACTGGAAGACATAACCGCAGAAAGGGTTGCTAACGCATTGTATGACGGTTGGATCGCAAGATTCGGTTGCCCAGTTACAATAACCACCGACCAAGGGAGGCAATTTGAATCAGACCTATTCAACAAATTAATGCAACGCATGGGAATCCATCGCACCCGCACCACTGCCTACCATCCGCAGTGTAACGGCGTGATAGAACGATGGCATCGCTCACTCAAGACGTCACTCACTGCAAGACTCGAATCATCAACATGGTCACGTGAGTTATCTACGGTGCTGCTGGGACTGCGTGCCTCGATAAAAGAGGATATTGGTGCAAGTACTGCTGAACTACTGTATGGCCAAACGCTGCGATTACCCGGCGAATTTTATGAAGAATCAACAAGACATCGCGACACGGTTTCAAACATCATGGATAAGTTAAATGGAGCGTTAAAGAAGGCCCAGGCGCAACGGAAATCAAACCAATCCCGAGCGACATTTATTCACGACGACCTATATAAATGCTCGCATGTTTATCTACGCAATGACGCATCAAGCAAGCCTCTGACGCCAACCTACAATGGCCCGTACGAAGTGATAAGTCGTAAGGACAAATATTTCACTATCCAGTTAGGCAAAAGAAGCAGCAACATCACTGTTGATAGACTAAAGCCAGCTTTCCGGATTAACACAGAGCCAGAAAAGCCAGTCACAGATACGTACGCATACGTCACGAAAACAGGCAGGACATCGAAGCCTTGTGTACGTTTCACTAGCGGGGGAATGATGTAGCAGCTCATACTTACGTTACGTAAATGTATAAACATACAAATTAGAGGCGCACACAACCGCTCGCCACCGTGCGCCCGCGCATACTAGCTAGCCAAGGTGAAAGGAATGTCGATCGGCCGGCTGTATCATCGCGCTCGGACATCGAGGGGAGCGCGGCACATCCTACCGACATTACCGAGATTGTGTTAGTCTTAAGTTTATTTGCATACCCTATTATATTTGATATTGATGAGTTTGTAATGTATATAAGCAGCGCTTTTATAATAAAACATATAGATCGTTATTAGTCTTCTTACTTTCAACACATATTCCTAAAAAAGTATTTTATAAGCATAGTAACAATAGATCCATGGACATGATTTAACGTAGATTTTATAAGAAACGAGAATCGAACCGTGCTTGCTGAATTTGCACTGCTCTGGCGGTTTCCAATAATTTTATAGAAGATAATTTCAAAGTTTTATTAACTGCGGATCTACTCTGGAAGCCCCTTGCAACAGTTAAGGGAATTAGGATCAAATCTAACTGCAAACCAATTACAGATCAGACATCATATTATAATTTTAAAAACGTATCCACTGTATGAACAACCACGATAGCAACTTTTAAGGAGAGGATGACAAGGAGAGGTCATAAAAGTTAGAATTAACTGCAGTGTAGGTATGGTAGGACCTACACAATCGTTTGCCAATCGCTCGCTGTTTGTCAAATTCACTTATTTAAAAAAAAACTGCCAACTACTCTAAAACTTTTGTATTGAAGAGCAATTATTGCGCAAAAATCGCTATCGTTTTGCTCTTGTATAAGATAAGTAATAAGCGTACGGTACACCTATCTACTAACGTTTCTAATTACAAAAGTTACGAACTTCCATAATTATCATCCATTAATTAACCTCTCTAAGGGCCTTTGCGAAAACCCCTTCGTCGTTTATGAAACTCATGTGGAAGTTCCATCATGTTTCTAGATCCAGCAGTTTATGTTGTACGATGTCTAACAGTGAATGCATTTATTATTTTACTATGAAGATTCTCGAAGAAAACGGTTCCTCTTCTTTTAGATATTACATCGACACCATGTATAAGTTGTAATGGAAATGGCTAGTCATAATTATACTAAAAACTCTTTCTGCTTATGGAAACGAACAAGTTTCTTCAAAGAAATCATGAACTATTCTCCAAAAATAATGTACCTCTCATACTAATTTTGATCAGCTTAAATTAAATTTGTATGGAAAGCCGTTTTTAGGGTTCCGTACTTCAAAAGTTAATAAAGGAACCCATATGAGATCACTCTCTTGTCCGTCTGTCCGTGTGTCACCACCGATCAGGAACGGGTGGACCTAGCAAGTTGAAATATACCAGATACTGAGGTCTATAGTCCCTATTAGGTGTATAAAAATCAAGGTCCTAAGTCCACATGATACAAAGATATGGGCAAATTTAGATTTCCGCGAAAACTTGTAAGTACCAAAATTTACCTTAATATACTCTTTTTTATTTTTCGGAATGTTCCCTTTACTTGTGCTGTAAGACCTTGCTTTTAACCAAAATTGACAATTCTAGGTCAACCGGAAGTAACCTACGCGCTTGACAACGCTTTGATCTAGTTACCTAATTATATTGGTGAATGTAGCTGTTTGTACGGAACCCTCGGAGCGCGAGTCCGACTCGCGCTTGACCGGTTTTTTGGGAATCTGCTATTACTTCCTGGACGAAAGTTGCTCGTTTCAAAGGCCACAAGCAGTTTTCAAAAAAAAAAGACTACCCATTACCGTTTCACCCTGTACACTATCCGTCTACCAGACACTACATATACCTACCTACCTAAACTATAATATTGAAGAGCGTCCTTGACATTTAGATCACCGGTAGCTTGTCAGACGTCGACCACGTAAACTACTTTGAGTAACACACTAAATAGGTAAAGGGTGCTAGACTGGCATTAGTAAGTGCTTTTAATAGTGTAGTTAGGTGGTTATAACTAAAGTTGGCGTTTATATAGCGTAAGTAGGTATTTTTGATTGCAGTAGATGCCTGCTAGTTCTAGTTCCTATTTTTTAATACTTGTATTACACTCGTAAACATAAAGTCAAAGTCAAAGTCAAAGTCAAATATATTTATTTCAATTAGGCCAATAAGCGGCACTTTTGAACGTCAAAAATTAAATGTAAATAAAAAATGTACAAGTAATAAAAATTGACTCTACCGTGCATTCGGAAAGTAGCTTGTTATGGAGAAGAACGCACAAGAAACTCCATACTTACTCTTTTTAAAAAAAATATGTTTTACAATGTTTACTTATGTACATACATTAATAAATTCATATATGTGAGGACGATGCACCCAAAAATAGCACTACCCACTAAACAACGTACAGGTATAAAGTAATAAAAGCACTAACAGGTAAATTCATTAGTTTTATAAATAGGAACATGGTTCTCACATACTTACAAATATTGCAAACATAGGTAAAATACCTAATTCAACAACAACGGAACCTTGTGTGAGTCAAAAACTGGAAAAAATATAAAAAATAACCTAAGAATACAAAAACTATGAATAGGAATACAAATTAGCAAATTTGATTTTGTCCACACCAAAGATTGCCCTACGGAGCGGGACCAACATGTTGCCAAGCATTCTTATCTTGAATATAATCATCTAATTTGTAATATGCTTGATTACAAAGTGTGCTTTTAACTAAAGTCTTAAATTTACTTTCATTTAGTTTTAATATATCACAAGGTATTTTGTTATAAAATTTAACACAGTACCCCATGAAAGATGAGTGTACTTTTGCTAGTCTATAAGATGGTTGATCTAACTTATCTTTATTTCTCGTATTACAGTTGTGTCTATCACTGACTTTACTAAAGAGATGTATATTTTTCCTTACATACATGATATTTTCATAAATGAATTGGCAAGAAACTGTCATAATATTAATATTTTTAAATAGCTCCCTAAGAGATTCTCTGTGACTTAAATTATATATGGCTCTGATAGCTCTCTTTTGCAATATAAATATGGATTTAATGTCAGCCGCTCGGCCCCACAATAAAATACCGTATGACATAATGCTGTGAAAGTAACTAAAATAGACCAAACGCGCGGTCTCCACATCCGTCAACTGTCTTATCTTTCTAACAGCATAAGCGGCCGAGCTCAGACGACCCGCAAGAGATGTTATGTGAGAACTCCATTGCAATTTGTCGTCTAAAGTGATTCCCAGGAAAACTGTTTGATTTACAAAGTCCAGCTTTCCGCCATTCAATATGATGTCGCATTCGCTACTTCTAACATTCGGCAATGTGAATCTAATAAATTTGGTTTTTTTTTCATTTAGTACCAAATTGTTTGCCGTGAACCAATTTTGGACCTGATGAATCGAGTTATTCACATCATCAAGATTTTGTGACCGCCGATCTATTTTAAATATCAAAGATGTGTCATCAAGTATAAAAAATAAAAGTTTGCAAGTATCAATGTTTGTAACTCTTTCACGAAAAAACTACAATATGGATTTTGATGAAACTTTACAATAATATAGCATTAGAATAACATACAGGAAATATTATTATAGACATTTGGGTAAGTACTGTAGTACCCTTGAGGCTACTACAATCCCACCGCACTATTCCCAAACCACTGCAACTCCTGAAAGCCAGAATCAACAGTGGCAACCACCAGAAAAGCGCCGAGGCAATGAAGCTCGACGAAGTCCCGGAGAATGAATTTAACTGTCTTGGATCCCGCAACGAAATTAATCAGAAAATAATAAAGGAGGAGCAAGAAAAATAAAAAAAATCTACTTCTCTCCATATCAAGCAGGAGACAGAACAAAAAAGGTCAAAAGGCACAAAGGGTCGTTTACAACTGGGAAAAGCCCAGTTGCCTAGCACCACGGATAAAAATTAGCATTAATATTAATGGGTCCTAACATTGAGGCTACTACAGTAAATAATACGTTATATTCACTTTATATCTTGGATTTATTCGTAATATATTCCATTCATTATCAAATGACGCACCTAACGCTATCCGGCTTCTGTCAAAAGATGATAACTAAAACATTCTAGATACGAATACATTTTAAATTGTATCCAGCCAGGAATGCTGTATAATAAATAACGAAGTCAAATGCAAACTCCTTACAGTACTAATTCAACACGGGCGGAGCCACGGGCGGCAAAACTAACTAATACTAGTACAAAAATATGTGTTTGTGGTTGCCTATTATAGAAAGAACAGGGTAGATGACACGTTTTCATGACGCCACAATTTGGTTATACATAGGTCATAATATTATTATACTGAAGTGAACTCGCCCAGCGGTTGGCTATCTTCGTAGGGTGGTATAGGGGAGACACTAAAAATGCCGTGTTTTTTGTATGCTAAGATAGGAGTTTCTACTCTATGAGAGGGAATTGGCCTTAATACACCACGCAGGCCCAGTGCGAGCTGTTGGATTTAAGATTTTTGGTTTTAAGATATGCCGGTTTCCTCACGATGTTTTGCTTTACCATTTTGAGAGCAGTGGTGATGAAAGAATTTGCGCAACGTAAAGCGCCTGCCAGGGTTCTACACCACTTCCACCATGATCATGTTTAAGAAGACGATATGCATTTTATATCGGTCTGCATGTAGTGATAGAAAAACCCTCTTCAGATAAGAGTCTACATTAAAAGAAATACCTATTTCGTTATATCATACGCGGAAATTACGCTACAAATAAAAGTAGTTTCTCAGAAATTTTATTATCGCTCAATAGGTATAGCTTAGTTTGATGTACAGAACGCACCCTCAGAATGAAAGATATCTAACTCAAAAAACCGGACAAGTGCGTGTCGGACTTTGCGCAATTGGCTTTTCGTACCAAAATATAGAATATATTGGTATTTTTTTGTAAAATGTACGTAACAATAAACATTATCACCAAATTTCAAGTTCATAGCTCAATTGGAAGTTAAAAAAATAATCCTATCTAAATTTTGTAATAGATCATGGAAATAAAGGCAGCACGCATAAAGCACGGACACGTGAGTGACAGCAATAGGATTCCGTTCAGATCCTTCGGGTTCGGAACCCAAAAAATGCAATTTTTGGGTAAAGAGCAAAAATTTCTTCAAGAAAGTATAGTGTTGACTGTACCCTTTTTTACTCATAATTCGGGTTCTTTTTCATCACAGAGTTTTAAGTACAGTTTATAGCTATATCAAAAACTAGCGGACGCCTCGCGGTTCACCCGCATACGAGTAGTTCCCGTTTCTGTGGGAATACAGGGATAAAAAGTAGCCTATGTGACCCGGCGATAGTGTAGCTTCCCAACGGTGAAATAATTTTTGGAATCGGTCCAGTAGTTGTTAAGATTATTCGTTACATACAAAAATCTTTCCTCTTTATAATATTAAGTATAGAAGTATAGATAACAGGAATTTTGAGTTGGGTTCAAATCAAATCAAATCAAATGATTTTTATTTCACATAGGCCTACATGGGCACTTATAAAACGTCGACAAAAGGTGCACGGTTCGGGTTAGTCGTTTCCTGTGGAGAAGAACCGGCAAGAAACTCCACGGTTACTCTTTTAAAAAAAATGGTTTGTTTTTACAATATTTCCACGTTACAGTATTAGTGCTTAGATATGGGGGGACAACGTAGGCCCGACAATAAGCCCGGCGCCAGGTGTACTGGTGGTCGCCGGAGCTTACGGCTCTGCGCCAGGCGTGCGTTGCTGCGCGACGCCGGTACACCAGGCACCGCAGGCTTCGTAACCGTCCTCCGGATACGGAAGCCATTGAGGCGGAGCTGTACGAGGGGTAAAGAGTAGCGAGGGTCAGCCTTCGTTCAGAGATCAAGCGGGCCAAGGATTTGGCCCGCGAGGAGTCGCTGGAGACTCTGAACAGGGATCCGTGGGGACGCCCCTACAAAATGGTGCGGAATAAACTCCGCCCATGGGCTCCCCCGCTGACGCAGAGTCTCCGGCCGCAGCTCGTGGAGGACGTGGTAAGCACTCTGTTCCCTTCGCAAGGGGAACATACTCCCCCGCCCATGACTCCGCCTCTTGCGGTGCCCGATGCGGACCACAACGCCGACAACGACGACGATGCTCCGGAGGTGACCGAAGTAGAGTTGAGAGTGGCGGTACGTAGGCTTAATGCCAAAAATACCGCCCCAGGTCCCGACGGCTTACCTGGCAAAGCCTGGGTCCTGGCCTTGGAGGCTCTCGGGCCTCGACTAAGAGGGCTCCTTAGCGCATGTTTGGAGAGGGGCCAGTTCCCACTTCGCTGGAAGACCGGGAAACTGGTCCTCATTAAGAAGCCGGGGCGCCCAGCGGACTCTCCATCCGCTTACCGGCCCATAGTGCTGCTTGATGAGGTGGGCAAGCTCTTTGAAAGAGTTATTGCAGACCGCCTCGTCGGGCAGCTAGTGCGAGTGGGGCCGGATCTGGCAGAGAACCAGTTTGGCTTCCGCAGAGGGCGCTCTACGGTGGACGCCATCATGCGCGTGCGAGCCCTCACGACGGGGGATGCAGTGGCCCGGGGTGGGGTCGTCTTGGCGGTGTCTCTAGACATCGCCAATGCCTTCAACACCCTGCCCTGGAGTTGCATCGGGGAGGCACTCCGGTATCACCGGGTGGCGCCCTACCTCTGTCGCGTGGTCGAGGCCTATTTGACGGACAGGGCCGTCATCTACCCCGGTCACCAGGGAGAGTGGAACCGGCGAGAGATGTCGTGCGGTGTCCCACAGGGATCGGTCTTGGGGCCGTATCTGTGGGACATCGGGTACGACTGGGTGCTGCGCGCAGACCTCCCTAGCGGCGTCAGCGTCATTTGCTACGCTGACGACACGCTGGTCCTGGCGCAGGGGAGGTCGCACCAGGTGGCGGCTGAATTAGCGACACGCGGGGTTGCGATAGTCGTTGAGAAGATCCGGCAATTGGGACTCGAGGTGGCCCTGCACAAGTCCGAGGCCATGTGTTTTCATGGTCCTCGGAACGCGCCACCGCCGGGCTCCCAAATAACGGTAGGAGGGGTTCACATCGGCGTCGGGTCGACGATGAAGTACCTGGGACTCGTCCTCGACAGCCGGTGGAATTTCGTGGAGCATTTCCGACGTTTGGCTCCCAGACTGGAGCGGGCCGGGGCTGCCCTCAAGCGACTCCTGCCCAATCTAGGGGGTCCAAACGCCTCCTGCCGGAGGCTCTATGCGGGGGTCGTGCGGTCCATGGCCCTTTATGGCGCACCGGTGTGGGCGCGTTCCTTGAGACGGCGACCATCCCGCTGGTTGAACGCGTCCCAAAGGGTCATGGCCATCCGGCTGGTCCGGGGATACCGCACGGTCTCCGGTGAGGCGGCGAGCCTCCTTGCCGGATTGCCGCCATGGGATCTGGAGGCAAAAGTCCTCGCGCACATTTGGGAGTGGCGCGAGGAGGCGAAACGCCGGGGCGAAACTCCGTTGCCGCGACAAATCGTGGCCCGGCGGACAGAGCTCCGGCAGGATCTCATGGCGTCATGGAGAGAGCGACTATCGCAACCCAGTGCTGGGCACGCCACGATTGCGGCGATAAGGCCCCTCTTTGAGGAGTGGCTAGAGAGGCGCCACGGCGTCCTCACCTTCCGCCTGACGCAGGTCCTCACCGGACACGGCTGCTTCGGGAGGTTCCTGTTCAGGATAAGGCGGGAGGAAACGCCCGGGTGTCACCATTGTGTGGATCGCCCGGAGGACACGGTGGAGCATACGGTGGAGGTCTGCCCCGCTTGGGCGGAGCACCGCCGTGTCCTCGTGGAGGCGATCAGCGGTGGCGACCTCTCGCGTCCGTCCCTGGTTCAGGCCATAGTACGGAGCGAGAGCGCATGGGAAGCCGTCACCTCCTTCAGCGAAGCAGTAATGCTCGCAAAGGAGGAGGCGGAACGCGTGAGGGAGACACAACGGAGACGCCCTCACGCCCCTAGCCACCGCAGGAGACGCCCCGGGCGTCGGGAGTCGCAAGCCGATTTCCGGCCACCGTAGGCGCGGGCTTGCGGACGGCGAGTAATGGGTAGCTCGCCGTCCGATAAGGACCAGGCCCGAGTCGACGGCGCGTAGTGTTCCACGCGCGCCTCAAAGAGATGTCAGCAAAAGTTGAACGGGGTCCGCTAGGGCCGATGCCTGTCAGGGTCGCGGATAAATTTGAAAGAGAGTTACCGCGGCCCTGGCACAAGCAACTGAAGGAACACGGGTGGGTTTTAGTCAGTAAAAGTCTGACACGCCCTCCCGCTTCACCCAGAGCGGGAGAAGTCATTGGATGATTTCCCACCCAAAAAAAAAAAAAAAAAAAAAAAAAAAAAAAAAAAAAAAAAAAAAAAAAAAAAAAAAAAAAAAAAAAAATTATTGTATATACGAGTGAGTTAACAAATGTTAACAAGCGTCTAGAAATCTAGAAGGCCTACAATGTTCACACATTCACAAAACAATCAGTAAAAGAATCTATACAAAGGAAAAAATTAATAAAAATATATAACAAGACTAAATTTAACATGTGGCACAAATTTTGTTATCAGTGCTGTAACTATTCATAGCAAAGGGCTGTAAAGATCATTGAAATCATTGTAAAAAGTCTAATTAAAAGAAAGAAAAAAAGTAAAAATGAGATTGAGAATAGTTAGAGACATCCACATATTTGTGCCGTTTATGAGTTACCAGGGAAGCCGCATGTGCAGAAGGAGCTAAAATTTTTATCTTCAACGTAGTCCTTGATTTTGTAATATGCTTTTCTAATAAGGACACGTTTGATGTAGTTTTTGAACTTTCCATCGGTCAATTCTATAACTGTTACTTTCCAAGGTGTGCAAGAATGATGATGATGATGCCTTTTAGCCGTTTTCAGCCACAGCGACCGCATTCTTTGGCTCCTCATTATGGTTGCGAGCATAGATTGAATATTGGTGCAAGAATACGTCGTTGACGAATTTCTGATTCTTTCTACACCTAGAACCAAAATTTTCAGTGGTCTTTCTTCGAATACCCTATTCGAAAACTGTCATTAAAATAAATATTAACCAATATTTCATATAAATTCTAAGGCTTAGCAAACACGATACAGAACAGGCTATCAAAACCCAATGAGGCGTGTCTAACACGTGCCGGCAACTCCACACATTACAAAAATCCGTCCTTTCGAATTAGCTGCGAATGAATGGGTAGTGGATAAGACAGGGATATGAAAAAGGACTTATGGCCTCCCAGTGAGGAATTGCTTGCGTGTGTCCCTCGGTTTACAAGTGGTTACATTTTTGGATTTTAAGGGTCGTTGGTAGTGGGTGTAACGGTACTATAAATAAGAATTAGGCTTACAGCAGGGATTCCCAAACTGTGCGCTGCGATGCCTCGGGGCATCGCTCGTGGTGCTCTCTCACGGGCGTCGTTCTGCATATTATGCTTACTGGCATATTCTGCTAAGTCGTAGTACAGATAACAAATCAATTGAGAAAATGATAGGGGAGTAAGTATTTCAAAACTTTAGCTCCGATTTGAAAAGTTATGCACAGAAAAGCGAACTCATTTGTTCCTAATAAGCAATATTTTTTCAAGCAACAAGAAAAACACAGTAAGTTATTAAGGTTGTTGCAAAAAAAAAAAACTCTATGTAAAGGGAGTCACAGTATAAAAAATATTGGGAAGCCCTGGCTTAAGGTATACTTTCGTAAGTACTTCCAGCACATCCTCGGTTGCCCGCCTCCAATCTTGCGTAACCCCGGCAAGCTCGAATTTTAGAAATGTGGAAGTTTACGTAGTCTATGTTCTATGTTATGGGGTTTGGTTTCCGCACTTAGTCCTTCAGGTGGACCATTGTGCGTGGAGTCTACATAGTCTTTTTTTTTGTTACTTAATTTAGCATCAACAATGATTTGAAACCATCATTGTCTTCATCATTTCAACCAAAAGACGTCCAGTCGTCCTTTGCTAGACCTAGGTCTTCTACAAGCCTCACCACATCTACCAGTCCTGTGCTTCTCGCATCCATTAGACTTCTTTGGCCTCCTCTAGGTTATATAGGCTCAACTTGTGGGGGCCCCTCGACGTCTTCAGCAATGCTTTCACCAGGATGCTTAATGCGACCGATGTCTGCTGTCACTGTTCCGTACCAGAAGGTGCCAAAAGGAGCCCTATTGCTATCACTCACGTATCTGTCTGTCTGTCCGTCGTCACACAAGTTTTATAGTTTTAGTTGGAGCTACAGTCTTCAAAATTTCACAGTATAAGCATCCTGTTGATCCAAAGCCATACAAATTGTCAAAAAATATTGTTAAAAGTTTTTAGCTTGGGCTCCCATACAGATATATACATTTATTATCATAGATATACATTTCATTTTTTGATTTAAAAAATATTGGAAAACAAAGGAATGAGAAGCCACCAAAATCAGCATTTTTTACAAAATTTACACATAATAATATGAACTTGAACTTTGGTGATAATGTTTATTGGTACATATATTTTACTCGCAAATACTAAAATACCTACTGATAAATATTTTTTTGGTAAAGGAATTTCCCTAATATTTTTCTATTACAATCAACTTGATTTTGCAGTTTGGTACGGAACTCTAAACGTACGAAGTCTGACATGCACTTGGCCGGTTTTTATATGTAATCAAAATCCAGCTATTACACCAGTGAACAGATAGTGAATTACAATAATTCATCATCATCAACATCATATCAGCCTCGTGGGAGGCCTTCCGTTAAATATTTTAATTATAATGATATTGACCATATTGAAGTTTACTTCAAATTACGGAGCGAAAAGGTCATTCAAATATTGACCTTAAATTCTCAATCAATTTATTTAACACATCAGTTGCTCAAAATGAAATTAATCTCATTGCATACATAAATATTTATTGAATATTGCATTCCATTATTTATTTAAAATACAATGAATAAATTGGTCTAGGAGAGAGCTTTACAATTGTATATTATTTACGGTTGTTACCTCTACAGCCCGAAATTGGACTGCTTTATACGTTTCAACCTTTCAATCAAAAGATAAGCTGAAATCCAGCCAATTTATATTGGCTGTGTTGTTGAAATATTAAAGTTAAGATCTGCAGCCCAATTGCGTAAGTGAATTCGGCAAAGAACACGTATAGGTAAGGGTGACGACACCATTAAAAAACGACTTTCGTATTGCTTTGTACACTCGGAATATAAAAGGTCATGAAAAGGATATGTGAATTCAACTCATAGGATGGACAACGTACCCTTCCTACATTATTTACGCATTACCAAAAAAAGCAGGCGCTTTACTTTGTGTACATTATTTCATCACCACTGTTCTCAAAACGGTTAAGGAAAATATCGTGATGAAACCGGCATGTCCTAGAATCAAAAATTCGAAGACATGTGACATCCACCAACCCGCACTGGGCCCGCGTGGTGGATTACGGCCTATTCCCTCTCACAGAGAGTTGACCTGTGTCCCAGCAGTGCTGCCCTCAATAGCATAGTTGCAGTAAGTACGCTCCAGACGGTTTCGAGAAAAACGCGGTCAAAGTTTTGGTGAGAAAATCTTCCATAAAACCTTTGTTTGTAATCGGATCATGATGGTTGATACTTTAAATGAAAGAGGACATCAGCGCCTATCTATTACATATTTCGAAACTAATACTGAGTAATTCAGAGACAACATAAATTCATTATCTTAGTTATACTAAGTATCTCCTAGAGGCTCTCTGATAGGTAACACTTAACATAAACACAGTAAGTGTGTTTTTTACTGTATTTATGCTAATTAACCATATAAATTGGCTGTAGTGATAATAAAATAATAAATTGTTTGTTTTAATTAATGTAGGTATTTGATTAATTTAATTTGATTTGATTTTTATAATCTTGTTGTAGATATACTGTTATTAACTGTTGCAGTAAATAACATAGCAATAAAATTTGACAAATCATGATACGTTTAAACTTTGATGCGCTTAAACTTCGTATTTTTTATTGATTTGGTAAAACAAAAATAACGTGTAATTATTTGATTATCTCACTGACGGACTAAATAGAATTATCATATTTCTACCCAAGAAACTAAAAGTAGCTTTACATTTCAAATAAACTAAAAATCGTTTCTTCGGTATCAAATCATCACATAAAGATTTGTCGAACAACACTTATGGATCTTATAGATACTTAAGCCGTACATAACAAAAGTTATAACCATTTTGGATAAAAAATTAAACTTTCTTCTATAACATTGAAACAAAATTAATATATTCAATGAATTAGGAATCAACGCCTCCGAAAACAAGAATGCGATAACTAATCGTCAAATTCGTTGGAAAGATTCAAGGAAGCATCGTCAACTGGCAAGTCAAACCAGAATTGCCTTCGGATGGGTAACATCAAGGGAACGAGATCTTTGACCATTCTCTCTTTTTGTGAAGAGGCGATATCCCTTGGTGAACTTCTCTGTTCAGCACAAGGGAATTGTTTGTTTTTTTTTTGGCTTGTAAAAAGTTTAAGGTTGGCCTGAATTCCTCATCAGCGTGAGATCTTTTGTAGAACAAATTGTACTCTCCACAGACAACTTTGACCACAGTTAGATTCTCAACGTATTCCCGGTCTTTCATTGCACGCATTTTCTGTTGTTTCTGTCAGAATGAAAGACACAATTTTTTTAAAAGATCACGATATCCATTAATTTTAGAATATTTAATCCTGAGTAAGAGGTTCAAACGGCTTCTACAAAGTCAAAAAAGTCGCAAAAAATAATAATTTTTGAAGAGATTGCTCCACTTGGTGGTGGAAGCTGTCAACTGAATTTAGTTTTAGATACTTTATAGTGATAGAGCGTGCTTCAATTACTGTTGACAACATTGACAAGATATTAACTTCAAAACTTTCGCGTTTCATAATGGAAAAACAATATATCACGGGTATTTAACGCGATGATTTAGATTATTTATTTACCTATTTAACCCGACGTTTCGACCGTGTTGCAACGATCGTGGTCCCGGGTAGACTGGTGTCTCGGTGTACTGGCTCCGCTGGGGCAGAAAATTCTTACACTACCCTCACATTCCCGTTAAATTCCCGTGATATATTGTTTTAACATTGACAAGAAACGAAAAGAGTTTCCAGTATTTGTTATGTAACGAACAATTATCTGCCCAAATCACCAAATGACTTTTGTGCCGATGGTGTATTAAAAAAGCTCTAAATGTTGAAACAATGTCATGACCATTTTGGCCTGAAAGGCTTCGTGCCATAAGACAGCGTAACGAGTGTTTTCTTTATTAGATTTAACTAATGGAGCAAACATTTCGTTGATGCAATAATTCGAGGACAGAATATTGCTAATTTACTGCTCTCATGGCAAGTACATCTGACCGTTATCGCTACAACTCTTGTCTAAACATGAACGCAGGATGGCTATATACTCTCAGTATAATAAGTAACCTTATATAAGATCTGATTACGTTACTTAACATAAACGCAATATCAAATCAAACTGTCTTTGTGGTAAGTAATCTGGAACCTACGCTTAGGATCGTTACTAAGCATACATGCAGTATTTGCAGCATACTGCTTTTAAGACTAGATCACTCATTTAGCTAATATTGGGCAACTGCTTAGGATGAAAACAGTATAACTTCTTAATGTCTATTTGCTAAGCTTATATCCATTTTTTATAGAGTTAATGACTTAACATATTAGTGGTATAGATGTCATACTGTACTTTGGCTGAGAGACTGTGAATAAGAACTTCTGCAGTAAGTATATCCACTGTATTCATGCCTAGTGATGTCAAAAAAATGCTCGACTTACTGCAAATTTCTAATTGTTAAATTTGGTTCAAAAAGCGATAGAAACGAATGGGTAAGATAAAAATGTAGATCTCGTTATCGTGATCACGGCTGTATATCTAACTCATTTTTAACAAAATACCGACTTACTGCAATTATGCTATTGAGGGCAGAGTGGGAACATTAATAGACATTAAGAAGTTATACTGTTTTCATCCTAAGCAGTTGCCCAATATTAGCTAAATGAGTGATCTAGTCTTAAAAGCAGTATGCTGCAAATACTGCATGTATGCTTAGTAACGATCCTAAGCGTAGGTTCCAGATTACTTACCACAAAGACAGTTTGATTTGATATTGCGTTTATGTTAAGTAACGTAATCAGATCTTATATAAGGTTACTTATTATACTGAGAGTATATAGCCATCCTGTGTTCATGTTTAGACAAGAGTTGTAGCGATAACGGTCAGATGTACTTGCCATGAGAGCAGTAAATTAGCAATATTCTGTCCTCGAATTATTGCATCAACGAAATGTTTGCTCCATTAGTTAAATCTAATAAAGAAAACACTCGTTACGCTGTCTTATGGCACGAAGCCTTTCAGGCCAAAATGGTCATGACATTGTTTCAACATTTAGAGCTTTTTTAATACACCATCGGCACAAAAGTCATTTGGTGATTTGGGCAGATAATTGTTCGTTACATAACAAATACTGGAAACTCTTTTCGTTTCTTGTCAATGTTAAAACAATATATCACGGGAATTTAACGGGAATGTGAGGGTAGTGTAAGAATTTTCTGCCCCAGCGGAGCCAGTACACCGAGACACCAGTCTACCCGGGACCACGATCGTTGCAACACGGTCGAAACGTCGGGTTAAATAGGTAAATAAATAATCTAAATCATCGCGTTAAATACCCGTGATATATTGTTTTTCCATTATGAAACGCGAAAGTTTTGAAGTTAATATCTTGTCAATGTTGTCAACAGTAATTGAAGCACGCTCTATCACTATAAAGTATCTAAAACTAAATTCAGTTGACAGCTTCCACCACCAAGTGGAGCAATCTCTTCAAAAATTATTATTTTTTGCGACTTTTTTGACTTTGTAGAAGCCGTTTGAACCTCTTACTCAGGATTAAATATTCTAAAATTAATGGATATCGTGATCTTTTAAAAAAATTGTGTCTTTCATTCTGACAGAAACAACAGAAAATGCGTGCAATGAAAGACCGGGAATACGTTGAGAATCTAACTGTGGTCAAAGTTGTCTGTGGAGAGTACAATTTGTTCTACAAAAGATCTCACGCTGATGAGGAATTCAGGCCAACCTTAAACTTTTTACAAGCCAAAATTAAAAAAAAACAAACAATTCCCTTGTGCTGAACAGAGAAGTTCACCAAGGGATATCGCCTCTTCACAAAAAGAGAGAATGGTCAAAGATCTCGTTCCCTTGATGTTACCCATCCGAAGGCAATTCTGGTTTGACTTGCCAGTTGACGATGCTTCCTTGAATCTTTCCAACGAATTTGACGATTAGTTATCGCATTCTTGTTTTCGGAGGCGTTGATTCCTAATTCATTGAATATATTAATTTTGTTTCAATGTTATAGAAGAAAGTTTAATTTTTTATCCAAAATGGTTATAACTTTTGTTATGTACGGCTTAAGTATCTATAAGATCCATAAGTGTTGTTCGACAAATCTTTATGTGATGATTTGATACCGAAGAAACGATTTTTAGTTTATTTGAAATGTAAAGCTACTTTTAGTTTCTTGGGTAGAAATATGATAATTCTATTTAGTCCGTCAGTGAGATAATCAAATAATTACACGTTATTTTTGTTTTACCAAATCAATAAAAAATACGAAGTTTAAGCGCATCAAAGTTTAAACGTATCATGATTTGTCAAATTTTATTGCTATGTTATTTACTGCAACAGTTAATAACAGTATATCTACAACAAGATTATAAAAATCAAATCAAATTAAATTAATCAAATACCTACATTAATTAAAACAAACAATTTATTATTTTATTATCACTACAGCCAATTTATATGGTTAATTAGCATAAATACAGTAAAAAACACACTTACTGTGTTTATGTTAAGTGTTACCTATCAGAGAGCCTCTAGGAGATACTTAGTATAACTAAGATAATGAATTTATGTTGTCTCTGAATTACTCAGTATTAGTTTCGAAATATGTAATAGATAGGCGCTGATGTCCTCTTTCATTTAAAGTATCAACCATCATGATCCGATTACAAACAAAGGTTTTATGGAAGATTTTCTCACCAAAACTTTGACCGCGTTTTTCTCGAAACCGTCTGGAGCGTACTTACTGCAACTATGCTATTGAGGGCAGTGATGATGTGATGTGTGTGAAGGTTTACGGGAGGAAACCTTCAAAAGGAGTCTGGACCCCGTTACCTCTTATAAGACCACTCCGGAACCCCACCGTGCAACGCCTGTTAGGGGGCGTGCCCTGGGGAGACTGAGAGGCGTCTCTCATGAGCCTAGTTGTGCACGGCACTGTGCCACCGTCTTACCTGGAGTCACTTGGTGGGTGGTCAGAGTCCCCGGTTTGAGCGCCCGCGACCCCGGAGTCCCACCTGCCTATGATGCAGGCAGGGTTTCGGCGTTTTAGGCATCGAGGCGGTTGCCTCTCCGTTGCCTTCTTCTCCGAGAGGGATCGGCCCTCTCACGATCCCACTCAGCGGCCTCCTTCTGGATCATCAGGGTCTCACAGAAGGAATCCATTTCCCTCCAGTTTCTGTCTCTGCCAGCATTGCCCTCACAACTGCAGGCAAAGACAGGTCTCGCCCGATCCTGGCGACCAAGACCTGCCGCTCAGAAGCTCACGCAGGGCATTCTTCGAGCGTGTACTGTGCAAAATCAAGGTCGCCTCAACAATGGTGGCAATTAGCCGTAGCTTCATGCCCAATCCTATTCAGGTACTCACCGAAGCAATCATGCCCGGTCAGTATCTCAGTGAGCCTGCAGGAGATGCGCTCCCCTCTTCGAAGTGCGGCAGGATGGCTTCGACAACGCTGGTTCCTTTGCCCTGCCGAACTTACGCAAGTAGGCTGCTGGTCCGCAGGCTTATTACGTAAGAAACAACATTAAGCAATCATCGCGCGACCAAACGCGCTATGTCATAAAAGTCGGCATTACCTACAGTGTAGGTATGGTAGGTCCTACACAATTGTCTGCTAAACGCTCGCTGTTTGTCAAATGCACTTTCTAAAAAATCCGCTAAAAACTCTAAAGCTTCTGTATTGAAGAGCGATTATTGCGCAAAAATCGCTATAGTTTTGTTCTTGCAAGATACGTTATAAGCCTGCAGGTTTCAGTAAATGTTGATGGTATATTCACTTTAAGTGGCAGTGGGCAGAAGAAAAATTACCAAAATTAAGTGGCTGTGGGCAGGGAACATTGCTCGCAGAACGGATGGCCGGTAGGGCAGAAAGGTTCTGGAGTGGTGACCGCGAACCGGAAGACGTTGCGTTAGAAGGCCTTCCACCAGCAGCCGTATTGCGTAAGTGCGCAAAGAGTTTGACTTCTATCCAATTGACCAAATCGGCCAATCACACAAGACGGAAATCAACATCGCGTCATTGTATACGCGTGTTGTGCTAAATAAATGTATTTTCTTTTTTTTCTTTCATTCATCTCGCCAATCAACCAATCATATGATTTAGTCGATTGGATAGCGGTCAAACTCTTTGCAATCAATTAAGGTTGCGGGGGTCCACTGGAAACGAGACGACCGGGACCGGTCAATGTGACGACGCTTGGGGGAGGCCTATGTCCAGCAGTGGACGTCTTTCGGCTGATATGGTGATATTCACCTCAGAATTTATTAGTTACTAGTTTATTTCCCCCGGCTTTGCTCCCTTGCCTAACCTCACAAGCCGTTAAATTAGCCCATGATAGTAAGCGATAATGTATCTTTCTATCAGTAGTTGCAGAGATTACCTATTAGGATAGGATAGAAGGACTCCTTTCTGACCACTTAGACTTCTATTTGGTTCGTTGTGCGTGCAGGCGTCTTCTCTGTGAGAGGGAATGGGCCGTAATCTACCAATCGGACCAAGTGCGCATTGGTGGATGTCATATGTCTGCGATTTTATGGTTCTAAGACATGGCTGGTTTTCTCACGATGATTTCCTTTGAGAGCAGTGGTGATGAAATAATTTACACAAAGTAAAGCGCCGGGATTTGAACCAACGATCTACATCTTTTAAGTCGCGGCCGTTACCACTGGGCCACCACTGCTCAGATTACCCCTTACCAACAAATATACGATTTTACCTGTTGACAATATTAGTTAAGACATGAAAACAGATTATTTTGTTGGACGTGCGGTTGACTGTATAAGTACTAAATAATGTGTCCTAAAAATACCGAAACTCACAGAACAAACACTTATGATATAGATTTACATAACATCACGCCTGCATTCCTTGAAGGGCTAAACAGAAGTGCGTCAACAGTAAATCCATATTTCCTTCCATGTGGGGAGGGGGGAGGGGGTATACTCACTTTCTTCAGACACGTATCAAGGCGAAACAGTCAGTCCATAAAGCGGTTAGCCGTCAAAGGAAAATTGGAAGGCTCTAGACCGCGGGAAGGTCACCCATGCGTTGGACCGACCAGATCAAGCCTGCTGAGGGTGGTCCCGTGCACGAGAGCACCTGGTTGACTTATAATCGAGAAAGGTGGTGAGACATTGTGAGACGTATTACATCTGCCGCAAATAGTAACAACACTTGATGACGACCGCGACCACTATGTCACGAGCGGCGAAAAAGTGAATAGGGGCACAAACCCGAACTCCAGTCTGCTACTGAAAAATTGCATATGGAATAACCCAATAACATTTTCACTGACCCGGGAATTGAACCCAGGACCTTATGTTCAAGAGACGCAGATAAAACACAGGGTTATAGATTTATGCAGTCGTATATAAAACAAGTTAAGCGCCAAAATATTAAAAAATTACTATTTTCGTTAACTTAATTAAATTAATAAAATCAAAAAACCCGACTGCAAAGATGTAAACAAGAAGAAAATCATGCTGTAAAGTCGGAGGATATATATTCGCGAGCTGGCTGATCAAAACTAAAAATGTCCTCCGACTGCACAGCATGATTTTCTTCTTGTTTACATCTTTGCAGTCGGGTTTTTTGATTTTATCAACTTTTTTTATTTACAATTTTTTGTTACACTTTTTTAAACATATAAGTGGTATATATTTCTGTAATCACCTATAGGGTTATCGATATAGCCAAAAGAATTGCCAAACTTAAGTGGCAGTGGGCAGGGCACATTGCTCGCAGAGCGGATGGCCGATGGGGCAGAAAGGTTCTGGAGTAGCGACCGCGAACCGAAAGACGTTGCGTTGGAAGGCCTCCCACCAGGTGGACCGATGACCTGGTGAAGGTTGCGGGGATCCGTTGGTTGCGAGACGCACGGTACCGGTCAAAGTGGCGACGCTTGGGGGAGGCCTATGTCCAGCAGTGGACGTGTTTCGGCTGATATGATGATAATGAATGACCTCTAAAACCCTTCATTTTGATACCCCACTCGGTGGGTTTGGAAGGAAAAACATAGCAACCCCCACAATATGGCGCTCAAAATCGACCATGTTCCTTTTTTTTAACGTAATTTATCTGAGAAATATTGGGTTGTCAAGACCTATTTAACGATGTCTTAAATATATAAATCCGTTAAGTGGTTTGCTTGATATGAAATAATATAGAATATTACAAACATACAAGATAAGCTATATATTGCGGATTTATTTACAACACAACTAAGGAGAGTCATCTCGTTTTCTTCTTTTCTGTTACTTCATAATTATATATTATATTCAGTATATATGTACGTGTATTTTACCTATTTTAGTATGTTAAAAGTAACCTTTTTTTCTTTTTCCCCGACTGCCGAAGGAGGGTAATGTGTTTATCAGTCTATGTATGTATGTTTGTTCCTATGTGGCGTTTCAGAGACCAAACGCTTCGGCCGATTTTGATGATTCTTACGTCAATCGATACATCTTAACCTTGCGAGTGGCACTGGCTACATTAAAATTTGAAACTAGAAAAATGGCGGATTTTAGGCGCCATATTGTGGGATTCCAAATATTTTTTTTCTTCCAAACCTATCGTGTGGGGTATCAAAATAAAGGGTTTTAAGAGGTGATTTCAAAAATATATAACACATATAAATGTACCTAATTCGAAAAAAAAAATAACTAAAAAGTTATAAGGTAAGGTAAGGTTTTAATCAGCCATCTCGAGAATATGTAAAAATCAAACTTTCTTGACCAGCTGTACAGGAAATAGTCACCCCAATACTATCGAAGTGAAGGTCGGGTATGCAAACTTTTGACCTGCAGAACTGATTCGTTAGGAGCACAAATATTGACGGGCCCCAGGGCGTGGAGTCCGCATCTGTCTGTTGAACCATGAACTATAGTCGCAATGCGGATATGGACTGTGCCAGGCATTGAGACGAGGATTACGCTCCGCTTAGCTTTGAGATATGGTAGGAAATTATTTATAGAATAAACTTTTCTCACATTTTGGTACCGCTTGTTCTAGTTGCATTCATGCGTGTTGTTGTGTAGCGGATCTACTTTGGCGATATTTTTCGACGAAAGTGATATACCGCTGAAATTTGTCATATTACTTTTTAGAAACTGTGGGTGAATAAAATATGCTTTACAACGCCGAATAAATTTAAATAAGGGTTATACTCTTCAAGCATTCTCACAATATGAACATGAATAATGATATACTTGAAAAGTTTTTCTCCCTTTTAGCAAAGACCAAAATGCTGTTCATTGTAAACTCCGATGGCCGAGACCATCCGAGTCTAATCTCAGCAAAGCTTGGCTTTATTCAGTAAAAATAAAACAAGCAGCTGTATCCAGCATAATTGAAAAGGCAAGCGAAGTAACACGAACAGTCAAATTTAGCAACCTTGTGTTTAAGAAGCTGTTTGTCATAATTAATAATAAATAATAATCATTTATGACAAACATTCAGACATGTCATCACAAGAAATGCATGCACAAAAACAAAATATTTAAACAGTAGATGCGAAGCCGTCTGCACAGAGCTAACTACACGTACTCGAGCAAAATATGAAATAACAGAGTTTAACAACAGTTAATAAAATTATTAACCGCGCTCTTAAAAGCCAGTTCACATTCAAAGCATAATGAAAACAAACGGTAATAGGTACTTAACACAAACACCCACTCATAGGCAGTTTGAAATTGCGTGGGTGATGTAACGGATGATACGATCCTGTGGAGCAATTAAATAAAACTAAATTCTGCCAGCGGCTTCGCCCGTGTGAATGTCGAAAATTTTCCCAAGGGAAGATATTCCCGGGATAAAAATGTATCCTATGTGCTATTCCAGACTATAATCTAGCTCTGTGCCAAATTTCATGCAAATTCGTCCAGCCGTTTCAGCGTGAAGAAGTAACAAAAATACAAGTACATTCACAAACTTTCACCTTTACCCTCTAACTAATAAACGTGGCATTAAGTTTATAACATGTATAACAAAGGAATAACCATACATTTTCATAGGTTTACACTTGGTATAACTTTATGCAGCGTTTATTAGTAAGAGGATTAGAATATTACTAGCTACTGTGCCCGACAAAAATGTTTTGAGAATAAATGGGAGAGAAATTGACAAGCTTGCGGGGCCCCTGAGAATGGGGGCCCTGGGCACGGGCCCCGTGTGCCCGTATTTTAAAGACGGTACTGATTACTGAAGTTCATAAACTGAGGGCACTGAACATTATATACTTATACATTATATACTTCTAACGATAACGTAAACAAAATTGAGGGACAAAATTAACTTTGCCGTTACAAAACTGTAGTCCCCATACATCGACATAAGTCGCGGTCAATTTAAAAGCTGAAAATATGTATTTTATTTTTATTTGGGCAGAAATTTACAGTATTCGGATGTTTTCCTTTACTTGTGCTATAACCCAACAAACATTTTGGCGCTAAGGGCAACCTTTTTTAGCTCTTATCCATACTAATATTATAAATGCGAAAGTTACTCTGTCTGTCTGTCTGTCTGTCTGTCTGTCTGTCTGTTACCTTTTCACGCTTAAACCGCTCAACCGATTTAGATGAAATTTGGTAAGAAGATAGTTTGAGACCTTAGAACGGACATAGGCTACTTTTTTTGCAAAAAATGCGAAGGGGGAGAAATGGGAGGGGGTTTAATTTTGAATGAAACTTCTTATTATGGCTTAAGCCGTTGAACCGATTAAGATGAAATTTGGTGTGAAGATAGTTTGGGACCCAGGGCAGGACTTAGGCTACTTTTTTTTGCATAAAACACAAAGGGGAAGAAATAGGGGGGTGGGTTAGATTTGTATGAAACTTCTTATTATGGCTTAAACCACTGAACCGATTTAGATGAAATTCGGTATGCAGATAGTATGAGATCCTAGGATGGACATGGGCTACTTTTTTGTATAAAACAAGGTGCGGGAGAAATGGGGTGGAGTAGTTATAAAATATGAAAATAAAGAAAATAATATGAAACTTCTTTTTATGGCGTCCTTCTTATTCGGCTGTAGGCATGATATAATTGTTTATGAAAGATTTGAGTGTCAATTTGAAAAAGTCAAATTAATGTCAGTGTCCGTGAAAGTGGTAATATAAGCAAAACTTTTAAATATTCTACTGCTTATTTTTATTAGGGGGATATTTTTATGCTGTGGATATGCCTCGCAAGCGTAAATCTTCTTTGAGCCGTAGCTCTAGCAGAGCTCGAACAGCAAGAGTAGCTAGAAGCTAAGAAACAGAGTAGCAGACTCAATCCGTCTAATTTTAGATGCTGAGCGTCACGCAACCCAAAGAGCTGCTGAGACTTTCGATCAGATTCAGGCTCGCCAACTCGCAGATGCTGAACGTCACGCAACTGAAAGAGCTGCTGAGACTTTAGACCAGATTCAGGTTCGTCAACACGCAGATGCTGAGCGTCACGCAACTCAAAGAGCTGCTGAGACTTTAGACCAGACTCAGGCTCGCTAACTCGCAGATGCTGAGCGTCACGCAACTGAAAGGGCTGCTGCGACTTTCAACCAAACTCAAGCTCGCCAACTCACAGATGCTGAGCGTCACGCAACTCAAAGGGCTGGTGAGACTTTAGACCAGATTCAAGTTCGTCAACACGCAGATGCTGAGCGTCACGCAACTGAAAGGGCTGCTGCGACTTTCAACCAGACTCAAGCTCTTTTAAAAAATGTGGTTTTATTCAAAATATATTTAGTATTTTATTTATTTTTTATTTATTTTACTAGCTTTTACCCGCGGCTTCGCTCGCGTAAAACGTAGAAAAGGAAACAGAGTAGTACAAAAATAGTTTATTGTGCGTAACATAAAATGCAGTAGGTACTAATTTGATTTTTGATTCTTATAAATATTGTTTTTGTCGTCAAAAGTGTGGAAATAGGTTGTGAGCACAGAGTTGTAATTTTTAATAACTTACTTTAACACAGTCGTGTAAACAATATTTTAGTTTTACCATCTTTTGCTAAAACATATTGATTATGTGGACTTGATACTCGTGAACACGCTACATACAGTTGCCCATGGGAAAATCAGTTTTTTTCTAAATTCACTCCTGCAGCTTTCAGTGTTTGCCCTTGAGCTTTATTTATGGTAATCGTGAATGTTGCTTTAAGGGGAAATTGCAACCTTTTAAATTGGAATGACATATTGGTTGGGATTATCGGAATACGTGAAATCATTACATCTTCTCCCTTTGCTATTCCTGTCATAATTGTTGCCCTTACTATATTGCGTCCTAGGTGTGTTATTTGTAGTCGGGTGCCATTACATAATTTTGGTGCGTCCAGATTTCTCATTAACAGGACTGGGACACCAACTTTCAGCCTCAACGTATGGGACGGCACTCCTGATAATTCTCACCGTGTAGAGTTTCAGGGCTAGTCACTCTGCTGCCACTTGCTTCAAGCTTGCTTGGAAGCATGTATTATATTTTCTTATTCTGCTTAAAAAACGGCGCGATTCATCACTGTCATACAAAAACAAAGACTTGAGTGGTTCTTCTGGCTCACCAAGCGTTGGAACTGAAGAGCAACACATACCCGGTGTCTCATCATTCCACTTGAGTGCTTCACAATATCTAAATTTTTTATCCATGTTCCCTATGAGAACTAATCGATGGTTAGTGTAATCAATCAATGGGTCATAATCAGACGCAGCGTTGTGGAACGACTCCCATGTATTTCTTGCAAACGTACGTCTCCTTTCAGACTGCCGTTAAGCTCGTAAAACACGCCGTATTTGGGATTGTTCAGGCGTCTCAGCAGCTATCGATGACGCGTGACGTTCGGCATCTAAAATCCGAAGGGCCTGTGTTTGCTCAAAGGTCTCACCAGCCCTTTGAGTTGCGTGACGCTTAGCATCTGTGAGTTGGCGAGCTTGAGTCTGGTTGAAAGTCGCAGCAGCCCTTTCAGTTGCGTGACGCTCAGCATCTGCGTGTTGACGAACTTGAATCTGGTCTAAAGTCTCACCAGCCCTTTGAGTTGCGTGACGCTCAGCATCTGTGAGTTGGCGAGCTTGAGTCTGGTTGAAAGTCGCAGCAGCCCTTTCAGTTGCGTGACGCTCAGCATCTGCGAGTTAGCGAGCCTGAGTCTGGTCTAAAGTCTCAGCAGCTCTTTGAGTTGCGTGACGCTCAGCATCTGCGTGTTGACGAACCTGAATCTGGTCTAAAGTCTCAGCAGCTCTTTCAGTTGCGTGACGTTCAGCATCTGCGAGTTGGCGAGCCTGAATCTGATCGAAAGTCTCAGCAGCTCTTTGGGTTGCGTGACGCTCAGCATCTAAAATTAGACGGATTGAGTCTGCTACTCTGTTTCTTAGCTTCTAGCTACTCTTGCTGTTCGAGCTCTGCTAGAGCTACGGCTCAAAGAAGATTTACGCTTGCGAGGCATATCCACAGCATAAAAATATCCCCCTAATAAAAATAAGCAGTAGAATATTTAAAAGTTTTGCTTATATTACCACTTTCACGGACACTGACATTAATTTGACTTTTTCAAATTGACACTCAAATCTTTCATAAACAATTATATCATGCCTACAGCCGAATAAGAAGGACGCCATAAAAAGAAGTTTCATATTATTTTCTTTATTTTCATATTTTATAACGACTCCACCCCATTTCTCCCGCACCTTGTTTTATACAAAAAAGTAGCCTAAGTCCTGCCCTGGGTCCCAAAATATCTTCACACCAAATTTCATCTTAATCGGTTCAACGGCTTAAGCCATAATAAGAAGTTTCATTCAAAATTAAACCCCCTCCCATTTCTGCCCCTTCGCATTTTTTGCAAAAAAAAGTAGCCTATGTCCGTTCCAAGGTCTCAAACTATCTTCTTACCAAATTTCATCTAAATCGGTTGAGCGGTTTAAGCGTGAAAAGGTAACAGACAGACAGACAGACAGACAGACAGACAGACAGACAGACAGACAGAGTAACTTTCGCATTTATAATATTAGTATGGATTTTGTATCAGTCAAAGTTTGAGCATAATTCTTCAACGTTTCTAATTGTACTGAGCCCTTTTTGCATGATCATTTGTACCATATTCGGTTAAAAGCCCTTAAATCGAACTTGTTACGGTGAACAAGCGACATGTTTATTTACAGCAAGACCGAAATATGTTGGCGAGTCTTGTGTGTGACTGGAACTGGGCGCGGTGTCGAGTGGGTAGGCACCTCCACTAAGATATGGGAATAGTTACTGAAACAATAGATTTGTTTATTAATAATGTAAAAATACATACAAGTTAAGCTTCTAAAAGTAAGTACAAAAAACAAAAATACAGTTTTGTATTATAGTAAAAGATAACTTTTAATTCAAAATATATTAGCTTAGGTTACGTTCGTACTGGCTTTTGTTTTCATAATTATTATAAATAATAGAATATTGAATTCATTGATTTATTCAGTCAAGTACGTGGTATGTAAGGTTTTTTTCAAACAATAAGAGAACCCTGAAAATGTTCAGCTTACAGGTTCACATAGAACCATTATGCAAACTGAACCTATAAAATTTTTGTCTTTTCACTTTCAGAACCATATTGTAGAACTGCAAGTGGCATATAAGTCCTAACAATCGTTCTTTAAGCACTATGTTAGGGATAAAAGAGTTATCAGCATCCATAAGTAATTTAGAATTGTCGCCATTAAATAAATAGTTAACCTATAAAATTTTTAAAAGAAAAAACTTTTTCTAGTCATTATTGTCCCACTTATGTATTATATTATTGTTAGTTTTCCATTAAAAAAATCTATTGACAGTACCAGGAACTATTATTCATAATAATTGAAATGAAAAAATAACTGAGGCAGTATATTTTTTCTACATATTATCATCAAATGCAGTTTATTTCTAAGGCGTTTCAAAATTGAGATGAAAACATACACATACTGTTACAGAAAACTTACCATGGCAGTGAATTTTAATAATTATAACACCATTGCAATAATCTAAAATATATTAATTGACTTACCTTTTAAACATAAAGTAGCTTTCAAACACTAAAGTATCACTGTATCGAGGATGAATAATGCTAAATATTTTAACACTATTGACGGTAACAAATCACAAAAACTATGAAAAAAGATACATATGTTGGCGCTTTGAGTGATGCTTATTGCTATTAAAAACCTACAATATATTCTTAAGGTATATATTGTGTCGAGGAAGCACTAATATGTCACTAAAAAAGTTATTAGGGTGGATTTCATAACTATATTAATACTTTAGCTTGCAGTTGTAACCTTTGTATAGCTTATAATACACTTAATGTGGTAAGCACTGCTTCAATAGCACTATTGTAGCTCTTTATTGTCACTCATTTATCACTACTCTATAACTATTAAGTCACTTTAAGCTCTAAAATCGTGGGCCCAAATCAGGGTTATAAGAAAGTTAAAACGCGTTATATCACCAAATGTTAGAGCCTTTATAGGACTATAGGTTCTTTAAATTCTCTTATATAGCTCATGTAGCACTTATTCTTATCACCTAAATGTTAGTTGGGAAGACTTCTTGCCAAATTTCTTGATTTTAGGCCAACGGGAAGTACCTTGTAGATTTTGTTTCCCTTGCGAGTGTAAAATATGCGACATTAACGGCTGTATCTTTTGATTGCGTTGATCTAGAAGTTTGATATTTTCACAGCTACAAGGGGTTGCAAACTTGAGTAAACGATATTAATTTCAATTCGATAACTCCACGCGTTTCCGAGATAAAGGGTCTTGACAGACAGACGGACAGAGAGAAAGACGGACAACATAGTGATCCTACAAGGATTCCTTTTTTTCCTTGTGAAGTACGAAACCCTAAAAAGATAGAAACCAAAAAATATCCATTTTTAACTTACTGACAAAAACTCAAACAACATTTTATAAGTATATTTTACGCCATTGCGTTTTAGTTATATTGGTAGTCTTCTCGGGCTCTGATTACAGCTCCGAGCCGGTCTTTCATACTTAAGACGACATTTCGGAGTCTATGGCTACGGAACCCCAAAAAGATATGGGAAATATCTTTTTGGGGTTCCGTAGCCAAATGGCAAAAAAACGGATCCCTTATGGATTCGTCATGTCTGTCTGTCTGTCTGTCCGTCCGTATGTCACAACCACTCTTTTCCGAAACTACAAGAACTATGCTGTTGAAACTTGGTAAGTAGATGTATTCTGTGATGAACCGCATTAAGATTTCCACATAAAAATAGATAAAAAAACAAAATATTTTGGGGTTTCCCTATACTTTGAACTGAAACTAAAATTTTTTTTTCATCAAACCCGTACGTGGGGGTATCTATGGATAGGTCTTCTAAAATGATATTGAGGTTTGAAATATATTTTTTTACTAAACTGAATAGTTTGCGCGAAAGACACTTCCAAAGTGGGAAAATGTGTTCCCCGCCCCCCCCGCCTTGTAACGTCTAAAATAAGAGAATGGTAAAACTAAAAAAAATATATGATGTACATTACCATGTAAACTTCCACCGAAAATTGGTTTGAACGAGATCAAGTAAGTAGTTCGTTTTTAATACGTCATAAATCGTAAACCGCAATTTACCAAGTACGAAACCCTTCGTGCGCGAGTCCGACTCGCTCTCGCCCGTTTTTTTTTGTTTTTGTTGAAAGTTAACTATAATTTCAAAGGAAGTTGATAGGAGTGTGGTAGGTACTAAGTTTTGAAGGCCAATGTATTAACTTGACTTCTTATCCAATGTGTTCGAACCTATAGTAATAAAACTTTAAGGCCTTAGAAAACCATTAAATTTTATCGATAAAAACACAATTTTCATTATTGCATTTCCTAAAATTCCGCAAAAAATATAAGACAAAAGAATTAGAAGACCGTCTGGGCGTCTGACAACCTTTACAAAAAAGTTTCTAGATGACGCCCGATATATTGTAGACATGTAAAGGACTAGGGCATAAGCTATACTGTATCAAAAATAGACGAGCAGTTGTCATAATAATTAATATTTTGTAATTTTGTCAAAATTACGTAGTTACTTCAATTGTCTTACCAGCTGGTCTTACATCTAATTGATACTAATGTTTTCTTTATGACATTATATGTTTCCTGGGTAGAAAAATGATAAATAGGGATGATGACTAAAAAAAATATTTTTCGTCCGTCAGTTAGATTTCCAAAAAAAAATATTGGACACGTATTTTTTCTTTTGTCACGTTAACAAAAAGTTATGACGATACAGTGTGTTAAAATATCACATGACGTCACGCCTTGGTTAAATTTTTACATATAAGTGACGTCGCAAGCCCCCACTCCCGAACTTTGATGCGCTTTATCTTGGTGATTTTTTAATAATTTGAATAAGCAAAAAATACGGGTCCAATATTTTTTGATAATTTAGTCGGCGGACTAAATAGAATTTGCTGTTTCGTACCCCATCATCTTCCCTATTCTATTGAGTCCGTCAGTGAGATTATCAAATAATATTGGATCCGTATTTTTTGCTTTATTAAAAAAGGCTTGAAATTGAGTTGCTCCAATTAATTTTCTTATTTTTTTTATATTTTGCATCGAGAATTTTGTTTTTTTTTGGTTGTCTTGCAATGACAAGAATATTTACTTTTTAAAGTATTATATTATTTTATTTTAATTATTGTGAATGTAAAGACTGTGTGGATCATTCTTTTTTATCATTTGTGTTTAATTTTAATTTATCTAAGTTAGTTTTTAATCATGGTCTGGCAGTTTGAGTAGTTTATGCGGCCTACCCGAATGTCCTTTCTTTGGTATTGTTCGTCGAATCGTTGAGCTCCTTATATTCTGAGTTGAGCTTTACGTTTATTGGCAGATGCGTGCACTGACTGGACAGGTCCACTAAATCGGGCTGGTTCTTTCCTCAAAAGACCAATTCAGACATCAGTCTACATGGTCTTCAAATGATCTAACCAATATTTTGTCTGGACTTTAAGAGAGATTGTGACTTGTGACAGTGAGTTTGTTTACGCCTTTCTCCTCAGACTAGTCTGATAGGAAACGTGGACCTCATCTATGGTGTATCAAAATAAAGAGGTGATTTCAAAAATATATAACACTTATATGTTTAAATGTACATAACTCAAAAAAAAAAACTGAAATGTTATGAATAAAAAAAGTTAATTCAAAAAATCAAAAACCCGACTGCTTAAGAAGCGTACTAACTCTTCTTAAGCAGTCGGGTTTTTCGATTTTATTATTATTGATAGGCTCGCTTTAGACTTTTATCTCACGTGATGGAAAGCGATGATGTTGTCGAAAGTAAATCGCGGTTGTCTAGAAGTAAATACCAAGTTGTAACTATCAGGAAACACAGACTCCACCAGAGAATTCTTCTCCTTAGCGTACGTACAATGAATGTTTTCCCAAATTTTTTTGTACGTATCAGTGGGATATGTTACTAAGTAAGCCAAGTGCGTGTCAGACTTTGCACATAGGGTTCCGAACCAAAAAAAACGGATTTATCAAAATATTGGTATTTTTTTGTAAAGTATACGCAATAATAAACATTATCTCCAAATTTCAAGTTCGTAGGTCAATGGGCAGTTAAAAAATCTTCGGAACAAAATTGTGTGACAGACAACGGACAGACAGACACGCGAGTGACGCCAATAGGGCTCCGTTTGGGGTTTGGACCCTTCGGGTACGAAACCCTAAAAATGAAACAGCTTAAAAAAGAAGCAAATATTAATGAATACCATATAATACCATACCATCGCATACCATCAGGTGAAATAGTGGTCAAGCGCGAGCCTACCAAAAATAAAATAAAATAAAAACACATTTTAATGCAAGAACACAGGGTCAAAAAATTAATAAGCTAAACTTTACAGACGTGATTAATACCTAGGTAATGACAATGAAACTTAAAAGAAAATAAAAAGCATTTAGTGTTAACCAATTACAGCTGATTACGTTGTCAACGGCCGCTACTAGTGTAGTAATTTGAAATGTTGAATAGAATTTTGCGTTTAAAAAACATTTAAGAAAATTAAATTTTGCAAAAAATGGTAAAATACCTGTATATAAATACCAGAATATAATTATTTAAAATCCACTATTATTTTATACTAAAGGGTCTTTCAACAAGGACGGGTCGATGTTAAAATTGAATAAAACAAGATGTGTGTGAGATATTAACGAATTTTTTTTTTTTTTAATGCCCATTTATGCCAATTATGGATGGAATATGACATCGTTCAAATGTCCGCCGCGGCTTCGTATGGTGGCACGAATCCGAGAGGTCCAATTTTTAATGACTCTGCTGCATAGATCCGGCTGAATTCGAGCGATGGCCTGCGTTATGTTGGTTTTCAGGGCAACGGTCGTATGTGGTTTATTGGCATAGACCTGCGACTGCAGAAAACCCCACAAGAAAAAGTCTAGCGGAACTCTAACTCTACCCTCAAACGGTTCATACAGAATGTCGATTGTGTCATTCGCTGTGTGGCAAGTAGCGCCATCTTGCTGGAACCACATGTCGTTCACGTCCATATTGTTCAATTCAAGCCAAAAGAAATTGTTTATCATTGATCTGTAGCGCTCGCTCGATCTATGCAGCACAGTCATTAAAAATTGGACCTCTCGGATTCGTGCCACCATACGAAGCCGCGGCGGACATTTGAACGATGTCATATTCCATCCATAATTGGCATAAATGGGCCTTTTAAATAAAAATTAAATTTCGTTAATATCTCACAAACATCTTGTTTTATTCAATTTTAACATCGACCCGTCCTTGTTGAAAGACCCTTTAGAAAAACTAAGTGGCTATTACTAAAACACTATTATTCTTTCATTTGAAACAGACACGAAACACGAACATTTTTATCATACGTGCTTATCAAGAATTTTATGTAGATAGCTCGACACTATTTTTGTTTCTTCATTATAATATTAACTAAGCAACACCTGTTAACGACAAACTCTAGGTGTTGAAACTCGTTATCTTCATCAATAGATATTCCAATAGAGACATTTAATTATGGGCTTGAGACCATATTTCATTTATTCTTTATTCAACTAGCTTCTTCTAGTGTGTTGCCAGTGATGACATATGGCTCTGAGACGTGGTCGCTTACAATGGGCCTTATCAGAAAGCTTACAGTCTCTCAGAGGGCAATGGACAGGGCTATGCTCGGAGTTTCCTTGCGTGATCGAATCAGAAATGTAGAAATCCGCAAGAGAACCAAAGTTACCGACATAGCCCGAAAAATTGCCAAACTTAAGTGGCAGTGGGCAGTGCACATTGCTCGTAGAATGGATGGCCGATCGGGCAAAAAGGTTCTGGAGTGGCGACCGCGTACCGGAAGACGTTGCGTTGGAAGGCCTCCCACCAGGTGGACCGATGACCTGGTGAAGGTTGTGGGGATCCGCTGGTTACGAGACGCACAGGACTGGTCAATGTGGCGTCGCTTGGGGGAGGCTATATCCAATAGTGGACGTCTTTCGGCTGATATGATGATGATGAACTAGCTTCTAGGCGCGTAAAGGTCTCCAGCTAGGCACAAAAGCATAACCTAAGCGACTACGCTAAAGGCTTCCCCCTATGGGCTCGAACCTCGGCTCAAGGCGTCGTCACTGGGGGGGACAACAAAGGCTGGATCATGATGAAGAGCGAGGACACGCTATGCACCTCTTTTTATAAACTTCCACCGTCCGCAATTCGCATGACTGGCAGTTTTTGTGGTGTCACTTCGCCTACCAGGTAGCAATATAATAAAATAATGTGACCAGGATCACTGTTCAAATGGCGTGACGATAAACTATTTTCGTAAGTAATCTAAATACTCACAAAACTAAGCATTTAATTTCATCTAAAGGTGAATTACTGAAATCGATGGATTAAAGTGTATTATATTTTGGATTTTTGACATCTCATTTATAATTCTTAATTTTTTATTAAATGTTTTTGACATTTCGTTTATAATCTTTAGTTATTGATTTCTAATTTTTAACCTTTAATTTAGTTTTTTAATTTTATTAATATATGCATGTATTTTGTGATCCACATTATTGTCTATTCTCGAGGGTACTGCGCTGTATGCCGAGATACAGGATCCGTCGTAGCTCGGCTACAGATGCTCCTTTGTAAAAATGTAATAAGATTATTATTAAAAAAAATATTATGATTATATAAACAAGTATATTAAATTAAATAATTAATTTTGATGTATGTGTTACTGTAAAAGTCCGAACTACGGTATAACCTGGGATTTACCGGTAAAAGTGGTTACCATTTCGATTCATAGTGTATCATAGTCATTACAATTATTCAACAGTTACCAGTCTCTGTGGTAAAGCCTAAGATTTACCATGTGATTGCTGGTAAAAACCTGAAATTAGCGATCGTCATAGATCATTTCGAACTATTACCAGTAAAATAACGACTATCGCGATAACGGACCTTCTTGGTGTTACGTTGACATTGACCCTCTTTTTGGCCCATTCAATGAAGCAAAGGCTCAGTGGCTGCAAAAAAGTTGGGGATCCTTGCAAAGGTGAGACGGCACTTCACGCTTGAACAGCTGCTGCAGCTCAACTTGTATAAAGCGCAAGTTCAGTCATGCATGGAGTACTGCTTTTACCTCTGGGACGAATTTACCAAATACCAACTTGATGCAATCGAGTCGATTGACAGACGGGCCAAGAGGCTGATCGGCAACGATGTGTTGGTCGCCTCAAAACTCAAGAGCCTTGAACATCAACGACAAGTTGCCAGCCTGTCGGTTTTCTATCGGTTACATTTCGGGGAGTGTGCGATGAAACTGCACAATTTGATACAGCCTAGCCTTTTGCCTCATCGGACTACAAGACGTACGGCAATGCGCCATCGGTACATGGTGGATATCCCACCCATACGTTTCGCAAATACTTTCATTGTGCGCACAGCTATCTTATCTTATCTTATGGAGGGGCCGAGAAATAACTCGGACACTTCGACCCATTGGGATCTATTGTGGTCCCCTAGATACCTTACTCCTCCTCAATCTCATTGAAAACCGTTTTCATGAGTTTTACAACGAGACTAGGAGATATGAGCCTGTAGTCTTCTGGTTTTGGGTATCCAACCCCTAGGAGACCCATTCGCTTGCCAGCCAGTGCATCACATGTGCACAGAAGGTGCTCCATGCGTTCCGTATGTTCCCCACACAACCTGCACACGGGGGTTGTAGTTAAACCCATCTTCATGAGCATGTCGTTGGTTCCAAAGTGCCCAGTGAAGGCCCCAAGCAGGTAGCGGATTTGCCCCCTGCTCATATTCCAAATGCATTCCCGGGCTTTGAACGTAGAGCCTAGAAATTTCTTGGAGTGTTGCAGACCGGTATTAGACAGCCAATAAGTTCGTTGTCTGTGATCTGCAAAGTCCCTGAATGCGGCTTTTACGAGACACGTCGAAATGCCTACACATGGTTCTGGACCCACAAAATTATTTGCTGAGCCCTCTCTTGCCAGTTCATCAGCCACTTCGTTACCATGGATTCCTTTGTGCCCAGGGACCCACATCAGTCTTAACCTGTTGTGCTTCCCAAGCCTGTTTAGGGTTTGGATAGCATCCAGAATAAGCCCGGAGTCCACCTTGTAGGATGCCATGGCTTTGATTGCTGCCTGACTGTCACTAAGAATATATATGGATTTACCTCTGCTTCCTCTATCTATATTCTCTTGAGCACAGGTTATTATGGCAAATGTTTCTGCTTGGAATACAGTTGCCATCTTCCCTAAGCTTTTGCTGCATTTGTTACCTTTTGCGTATATGCCCGCTCCTGTACCTGATTCCATTTTGGATCCATCAGTGTACCACACCAGACTACCTTGTTCTGGTGGATCGAGTCCCTTCTTCCAGTCCTCTATTGTAGGGATTTGGACCTTAAAAGACCTTTCAAACACAAATGTAGTTTGCATTTTATCGGATAACATGCTTGTTACCCGATCCAGGCCTTCATTTTCGTCGAATTTTGTATGGTTAGTCTTTGGCTTGGAGGCATCCCATAGTCCAGCAACAGCAAGACGATGTAATGTCTTCCTTGCCTCGAATTCAACCATCATATGCAGAGGAGGGATATTGAGGTATCTCTCAATCGCTGCCGTAGGTGTTGTCCTGAAAGCACCCGTGATGCCGAGACACACTGTTCTTTGTAACATGGTGAGTGGCGCTTTGCACGACGAAAGCTTTGTTCTTGGCCACCATACTATGCTGCCGTATGTGATAATAGGTATTATCATCGTCCGGTACAGCCATCGTATCACTTTGGGCTTTAACCCCCAAGTTTTACCGTAGGTGGAACGACACATGCCGAACACTCGTAAGGCCTTTGTCGTTATATTTTCCACATGAGTTTTCCACCTGAGTTCTTTATCAAGCGTTACACCCAGATATTTAACTTCGGTGGACCAGGGCAGCTTTATTCCATTGAGGGAGAGCTCTCCTAGGTTTCCTAGTTGTCTCTTCCTCGTGAATAGAATAATGACTGCTTTGCTTGAATTGATAGAGAGGTGATTTTTTGTACACCATTCCTCTGTAATCCTCAATGCCTGTTGTAATAATCCAGAGACTATGTTCGGGAATTTACCATTAACCATTATTGCTATATCATCTGCATAGCCTACTGTGTAGAATGGTCCGGTATTGAGTTTGGTAAGTAGCGAGTCTACTACCAAGCACCACAATAATGGTGACAGCACCCCGCCTTGCGGACAACCTCTAGTTGTTTTTGCACTAAGTCTGTCTCCCATCAGTTCCGATCTGACTATTCTGCTTCTCAGCATATAGTCAATCCAGTTGCACGTGGTATCGTTGATGCCATGTTCCTTTGCAGCAATGCGTATGGACTCAAATGTTGTTTTGTCGAAGGCTCCCTCTATGTCGAGGAAAGCCCCGACACAAGTCTCTTGTCCCTCTAGCGCAGCCTCGGCTCGACTCGCAACATAATGCAATGCCGTTTCCGTAGATTTGCTAGGGCTGTAGGCGCACTGTAATTTGTGTAGAGGGAATACTTTCAGTGGTCCCTCTCTTAGATAACTGTCTACCAGTTTCTCCAGAGCTTTTCAGAGAAAGGATGATAGACTGATGGGCCTGTAAGCTTTAGCTTCTTCATAAGTCGGTCTACCCACCTTCGGTATAAAGGTGACTTTGACCTCCCTCCATGCCTTGGGTACGTAACCAAAGGCTATGCAGGCTCTGTAGAGCTTACTCAAATGGGGTATCAAAACAGATGCCCCTTCTTGCAATAGTATTGGGTAGATTCCATCCGGACCAGGGGATTTGAGAGGCTGGAAGCCCGCTATGGCCAGCCTCAGTTTATTTTCATCTACCACTTTCTTTGCCGTGAGCCAGTTACTTTTGGACGTGTGCCTTGTGAGATCGTCCCTTGTGACTGGTTCCTCTTCATCGCTATTTCGCAGTATACATTCCGGGAAGTGGGTCCTAAACATCACGCCCAGAGTGTCCTGTCCAGTTCCCGTGAGATACCCATTCTCATCTTTTACAGATGATAGTGGGTTTGTCTTAGTCATGGACATTGCTTTGCACAACCTCATTCCACTTGGCAGAGTTTCGATGGAGGTGCAATGCTGCCGCCAATTAGTTCTTTTGGCCTTGCGTACCGCCGTGTTATACCTCGTTAGCATGCTATGATAGCCAGAAAAATCCTTCCTGACTTTTGCATCATTAAAGGCCTGTCGTGTTTCCTGACGTATTTTGGCTAGTTCAGGAGTCCACCATGGTACCTTTTTGCAAAAGGTCTTTTTCTCTGGGCAATTATCTTCCCACGCACCGATGATGCCCGCCTTGATTCTGTCCGCTTCGAATTCTATATCCAGTATGGAATTGAGCTTACCTTTAGGGCTCCCTAGATTTACTCTGAGGTCCCTCCTGTATGAGTCCCAATTTGTATGCCTTGGGTTTCTCCTTCGTCTAGTTTCGGCTTCTCCCGCCGTCCTAAACCTAAAGCATATATAATTATGGTCAGACAGAGAGATTTCGTCCGATACATGCCAATTTTCAATATGAGCGCTGGCCCTGTTTGAAGCCAGTGTCAGGTCAATAACTTCAGTTCTCGCAGAGGTCCTGAAAGTAGGTTTATTGCCTGCGTTAAGGATTTGTAAAGAAGAGCTTACCACAAAGTCCAACAAATCCTCCCCTCGTTTGTTGACATCTGAGCTGCCCCAAACGACGTGGTGTGCATTTGCATCGCAGCCAAGTATCAGATCGAGATTTTCTTGGTTGCCGTAGTCAACCAGTCTTCTGATTAGAGGTGTTACCGGTTCCTTTTGTTCATATGGGAGGTAGGCAGAGGCAAGGATGATTCTCCTTTTCTCATTTCCCGTCCCCACTTGGATCAGAGCTGTTGTGAGATCCCTGTAACAGAAAGTACGTAAGGGCATTGCCTCTATACCGCCCCTGATATAGATGCAAGTCCTCGCGTCATTAGTTGGACAGTCATAGAGCACCATGCCTCCTGTCCCACCTAAGCCTTTTATAGTCCCCTTATACAGATAAGGTTCCTGAATCAAGGCAATGTCGTATGTAGTTAGCTTCAGTTGCCGAGCCAGAAGGGCAGTAGCGGCTCTGCAATGATGCAAATTGATTTGTACACACCTTAGTCCTTCCATCTTGGATATCTTGATGGGTTTGTGTTGTTGTTGGGGTGTCTCAGTTTTGAGGCTCCCCCTCCATCGCACCCTCCTCGAGAGCAGTTGGCGACTGAATCCCTAGGGTGTCGAGGCCCTCAAGGATGTCATCCTCGAGGTCCGCCTCTGACGCCCCGGTCTGGATCTCTGCCTCCTGCGCTACGTCTTCAGCAGAGACCTCGTTGATGGCCTCCTCACCCTGCGGTGGACCATCTTCGGAGGGCTCCACTTCTGCTTCCGCAGTGGGTGCCTCTCCCTTGTCCTCTTCCAGGAGCTTGAACGAGTAACGTTCAATTCCTCCAGAGAGAGAGTAGCCCGCGGCCTTGATGACCCCAGCGGACACCCCGTCCATAAGGACGATACGACGGATGCCGGTCTGCTCAGTGAGAGTATTCACGACCTTCCAGTCATCCGTCCTCAAGGCAGGGTTAAGCCGCTGGAGCAGTCGAATGGCCCGGGCCGAGTCTTTCAACGCCAAGTTCCGACTCTTCCATGCCATTTTGACTGGCTTTGGAAGGTCCTTGGCGTTGACGACCTTGAGTTTCAGGGAGCCCAGTTCCACATTGTGGATGGCACCCCGAAACCAGTTAGCTGCTTCAGAGTTGTCGCAGGATACATGAACTGCACCCGCGACAACTCCGGAAGCAACCGTGAGAACAGGCAGAGGATCTGGCGCCACTTCCAGTTTCTCAATGATGAGCTCCTGAATCGGCACCAAGTCCTCCGCCTTCAAGTACTCCTCCGGGTACTTGACTGTGATGACAGCGAGTTTCACAGCCGCCACCGCATCCCTAAAGGATCCGGTTGAGGATGATTGCCCTTGGGTCTTCATCCTCTTGGCCGCCATGTCCCCGCTGTCACCGCTGAGAGCAGCACGCGGTCTTTTTGATGGGCCCTCCGTAGGAGTTCCCTCTAAAGCCGCCTGCTGTCTCAGCTTTTGGCGCTTTTTCCGCTGCGCCCCAGATCGTCCAACCGGAAGCCAGCCTGATTCATGCCGGCCACCTGGAGATGACGAGGTGCTGTCTTTGCAGGTCGCGTCCGGGGTCCCAAGGTCCGAGGTCATTCGACCTCTAACGCAAGGGTCCCGTGTCGCGCCAGCTTTGGCAGCACCTTTATGCCCGGTGGGCTGGTTTGCAGTTCCGCCCTTCGGTGGTCCTACAGCAGTGCCGACCCTCGACAGTGCCGCAGCAGTACCGTCATTTGACAGTCCCGCCGCAGCCCCACCTCGGGACGATCCCACTGCAGTCTCGCCTCTGGGCGTTCCTGCCAAGGAAAATGCAGTCCCGGCTTGCGCCGGTCCCGCCTTCTGGTGTGCAGTCCCAGCTTTTGCCGGTCCCGCCTTTTGGAGCGTAGTCCCAGTTTTCACCGGTCCTTTCGCCTTGTGGTTTTTTTTAATTAAAGATTCCATTTAAAAATCCCGATAAGAATTTTCATCCCTTGACTATCCCCACCCGCCATGGAGTGCTCAAGTGGCGATGCTACGGTAGCACCATTAGTCGAGGGATATAGCCCCCCCCCATTGGTTGCTCACGAGACTGCACGGCACCAACTCACACCGCTACCACTAGCGATACGAGCGAGCGCCGCCGTCTGCAAGCCCCCGATGGGAGTGAACTCGCCTGGGGGCCGTCTGACCGGACCCCGCAGCCGATTGACCGTAGCTGGCTAGGCTACGGCCTCCCGTGTGAGAAGAAATCCGGGCCAAAGTGGAGTGTTGCCTCCGAGACGTTAAACTACCTACGCTCATCGGCTCAGCCACCAGGATCCCATCATCCTTCCGTACGGGTCCCCGCGCACGGCACAAACACGCGGGAGGTCATTGCTATCCATCAATTGTCAATCATCTTGCTCAATGGTGGACACCCAGGGGCATGACCTCGCCACCCCTGTGTTGCGTCGCCCGGTGTTTTCAGTTACGTCTATTTCAGAGGGAATTAGACCAATAACAGGGCGGCAACCACGAGAAGAAAAATCACCGCACTTGCCTTGAGGATCTACACGACCGTTGCGCTCTCCCTCAAGACCACGCCACCTTGCCGGCTCTGAAGGAGCCAGGCAAAGTAGGACTGCATCAACAAAGCCAAGCCCACAGGGCTTGTCGCTGACAGCTCAAAGCGTAAGTTTGCTAACACAGCAGTGCGCACAGCTAAGGAGTAGAATCCCCTGTCGGAGTCTTTGTTTTCTGATAGCTACAATCTAGGGGTCTTTAAGTCAAGAGTGAATAGGTTACTTCTAGGCAAGCGTGTTTCACCGTGGACCACATCATCACTTAACATCAGGCGAGATAGTGGTCAAACGCGAGCCTATAACAAATTAAAAAAACTTCGTAAATCTTAGATTTTACCGGTAAAATAATAATGTTTATTGCCATAAATGCTGTTGGCATAATAATAATAATGAAGCATAATTTTATAAACGCATAATGATACTTACAAACCCATCGAGTGGCGTAACAAAATGAAGGGTTTTTAGAGGTCATTACAAACATATATACCACTTCTGTGTTTAAAAGTCCTTCGAAAAAAAAGTATAGCTAAAAAGTTGTAAATAAAAAACAGTTAATAAAATCAGAAAACCCGACTGCAAAGATGTCGACAAGAAAAAATTCATGCTATGAAGTGCATTATTATTTGTAGTTTTGGTCAGCCAGCTCGCTAATATGTATCCCCCGACTGCACAGCATGATTTTCTTCTTGTTTACATCTCTGCAGTCGGGGTTTTTGGTTTTATTAACGTTTTTTTATACATTTTGGTATACAATAGTGATATATTTTGAATTTTGGAGAAAGACATAATTGTGATAATTTTATCCCTTAATATGTTCAGGCAGGTAATAGTAACAATCACAATTCACGTCCGTGTAGCCGGTATTTTTGCCGCCCCGTCCAAACTAAATCACAAAATCCTGCATCGCACAAGCAATGTTTGCGTCGCGATTTGAACATACAACAGTCCTGCCAGACAACAGCTGCCTGGTCGCAAGTTCTCCCCTTTTCAATAGATGTTGCGGAACTTTATACCGTGTTTCGCTAACCTCCGTAATATTGTACTAAGAATAGTCGCGTAGCACATCGGTACCCTGCTACGGACAACAAAGCCGCGTAGCAGTGACATCGCTACGCGGCTACGACGTAGCGAGTACGAGTACTGACAGAACAATCTTTGTATTTATTAGTTTGTTTGTTCCTACCTGTTTTTATATTAGTAAACTGTTTTATGTCTCTCTTTTGGAGACTGATGTTCGCCAAAATAATAAAGTAAGGTAAGTTACAGTCAATGATTGTGATTGCAGGCAATGGCAGTTGCGTGGATGAAGTGCAGCGGCGAATGGCGATGTCTAGAGGGGCAATGGATAAGTTAAGGAAGATATGGAGGAATCGCAGTATAACGAAAGCCACTAAGATCAGGCTCGTCTGTGCGCTTGTTTTCCCCATATTTCTGTACGCAGCTGAGACATGGACACTACGAGAACTGGAACGGAAAAAGATAGATGCTCTAGAAATGTGGTGTTGGAGAAGAATGCTTGGCATTTCTTGGACAGAATTCCGCACTAACGTCTCCATACTCCAAGAACTCGGCATCAAGCAGCGTCTATCAGCAATAGTACAGTCTCGCATACTGAAATTCTTTGGCCATGTCTCAAGGCGAATTGACAAATCCATTGAGCGCCTGGTGGTGCAGGGCAGAGTGGACGGTAACAGGCCACGCGGGAGGTCACCGATGAGGTGGACTGACCAAATTAAATCTGCGATAGGAGGTCCAGTAAATGAATGCGCTAAACTTTCATCTAACAAAGCCAAATGGAGAAAGATCGTGAGGCGAGTGACAAGAACACCAGCGATCGGACAAAATTCATCGTGTTCACGCCCGCTCTGTCAAGAGCGAAACGAATAAGAAGAAGAAGTTACAGTCGGTAATAGCTGTTACCTGATCCACTTAAAGTTAGACGATTTTGAACCTACTGAAATTAGCAGTAGATAAGTGTAATTAGATACGCATGAGCTTATCGAATTAGAACGACTTGTTCAAGGAAGGCAAATATTTTAGAATACAGTTATACAAATTTGGTCTTTAACACGTAACATTAGGGTAGGTAAGCGTTTGTTAAGTTGTAGGTAAGAGTTACCCTGACTATTAAATAATACACGATCGGACTTTGGCATAAACTAGTTTTATATTTCTTTGTACTACAAAACGTTGCGTGCAGTCCCTTAATTATGTAACACAATTTTTACCACCTGAACTAGTAATTAAACTCATGATTATTTATGTAGTGTATTATCTACCATCAGCTTGCTTTAAGCTATGAAAAAAATCTATTAGGCTATTAATTCCGTACCACGCTACCTATTTTTGGTTCTAAGCAGAATAATTAAGTCAGGTTTTCTGATTCAAAAAGTATATTGTGATATTACTGGATTTGAATAATATTAGAACGAAAGAAAAAAAATGAAAACAAATTTATTTGAACAAACCAGCCAAGTGCGTGTCGGACTTCATACATTTAGGGTTCCGTAGGGTTCGTGGAGGCGATCGGCGGTGGCGACCTCTCGAGGCCGGCCCTGGTCCAGGCCATGGTACGGAGCGAGAGGGAATGGGAAGCTGTCACCTCCTTCTGCGAAGCAGTAATGCTCGCGAAGGAGGTGGCAGAACGCGTGAGGGAGAGGCAATGGAGGCGCCCTCACGCCCCAAACCAACGCCCGGGGCGTCGGGAGTCGCAAGCAGATTCCCGGCCAGCAGATTCGCGGGCTTGCGGACGGCGAGTAATGGGTAGCTCGCCGTCCGATAAGGACCAGGCCCGATTCGACGGCGCGTAGTGTTCCACGCGCGCCTCAAAGAGATGTCAGCAAATTGACGGGGTCCGCTAGAGCCGATGCCTGTCTGGGTCGCGGATAAAGTTGAAAAAGAGTTACCGCGGCCCTGGCTCAAGCAACTGAAGGAACACGGGTGGGTTTTAGTCAGCAAAAGTCTGACACGCCGTCCTGCTTAACCCAGAGTGGGAGAAGTCGTTGGATGATTTCCCCCAAAAAAAAAAGGGTTCCGTACCAATAATTATTTGGTTAATAAAACATAGGTAATAAACATTATCACCAAATTTCAAGTTTATATGTCAATTGGTAGTTAAAACCGATACTTTGTTAAACTGTTAAACTCGTACTTTTAAAAGCTGTCCAAGCGGACAGCTTTTAAAAGTATGAGTTCGCAGCCGACTGCATACAACAGCAGCAGACGACGCTACGTGTCGCTGCGGCATGTCCCAGTACTGGTTGGTAGACGGCACACGTCTTCGAATTTTTACCCGACTGCCGAAGGAGGGTAATGTGTTTATCAGTCTATGTATGTATGTATGTTTGTTCCTATGTGGCGTTCTAGAGACCAAACGCGTAGGCCGATTTTGATTAATCTTACGTCAATGGATTCGTCTTAACCCTGCGAGTGTCACTGTCTACATTAAAATTGGAAAATAGAAAAAATGCCGGATTTTGGGCGCCATATCGTGGGGGCCCAAATATTTTTTTCTTCCAAATCTATCGTGTGGGGTATTAAAATAAAGGGTTTTAAGAGGTGATTACAAAAATATATAACACTTATATGTTTAGATGTACCTAATTCTAAAAAAAAAAACTGGTTTTGGTCAGCCAGCTCGCGCATTTTATTATGTATCCTGCAACTGCAAAGCAGTCGGGTATTTTGTAATTTTTAAATATTTATTTTTGTTCTAGGATATATACTGGTTTTCTCACGATTTTTACCTTCAAATGGGTGGTGGTGTTGAAATAAATTACACAAAAAAATGCAATTGCCTGGGTTCGACCTATGATCATTTTAGGGTTCCGTATCCAAAGGTTCCCTATTACTAAGACTCCACTATCGGACTGTCTGTCTATCTGTCTTATGATCCGTGATAGCTAGACTGTTGAAATTTTCACAGATGATGTATTTCTATTACCGCTATAACAACAAATACTAAAAACAGAACAAAATAAATATTTAAGTGGGGCTCCCATACAACAAACGTGATTTATTGCCGTTTTTTGCGATAATGGTACGGAATCCTTCGATCCGCGATTTCGACTCGCACTTGGCCGTTTTTTTTGTTATTGATGATTTGTAATTCACTGCCGCAACCACTAGCCCAACATTGCTCTAAAAATTCATACCTACTGCAAAAATATGCATCGTATCCGTGCAAAATATTAATTTGGCGCTCTAAAATTATAAAAATCATTCACTCCCTTCATCATCATCATCATTTCAGCCGAAAGACGTCCACTGCTGGACATAGGTCACCCCCAGGCGTATTATTATTATTCACTGCCTTATTTCACAAAAAACAGCAATGAAAATAAAGTTAAAAGTGCAACCTATCAGCTGATTTCCTTAAGTTCACGAGAGGTCTATTATATATACACCGCTAGTGAGAGTGAAAAGTGCGGGCATTCTTTTTTTTTAAGTCTCTTTGAGCTGGATAGGAATAACGATTTTGAACTGATGACAGTAACAATAATGCAGTTTTATTAGGAAAGAACCTACGAAAAATTCTAATTCTAAAATTTTTAATAAATTACATTATTTTATAAGAGTATTAACAACTCTATATGCTTCCATGTTGATTGGAGAGCGTCTAGTCTGCACCAAGTGCAAAGGGCAACTGATAAAAATCCGACGACTGACGAAGCACGATGTTTGCCGAGCAAACTTGCGTCCCTCGGCAAACCGGACGTTCTCCATCAACTTGGAAGTATATAGAGTTGTTAATACTCTTTTAACACAATGTATAGTTGTCGGCACGTATTTTTTTTTATCTATTATAGGCTCGCGCTTGACCACTATCTCACCTGATGGTAAGCGAAGTTGTGGTCTACGATGGAGCACGCTTGCCTAGTAGTAACCTATTCACTCTTGACTTAAAGACCCCTAGATTGTAGCTATCGGGAAACACAGACTCCGGCAGGGAATTCCACTCCTTAGCTGTACGCATAATAAAGGTATTCTCAAAACGTTTAGTGTGTATGGGTGGGATGTCCACCATGTACCGTTAAATGCGCACAAGTCGTTTTTTAGGTCTCTTTGGTTACCCAGCGGGACGTGGGGAAAGTTTAGCACCGTTCCGAGTGCACAATTGGTTGGTCAGTTGACATAAAGATCGACTGACCAATCGCGTTGCGTTGTCGTTCCGTTGGCTCTATATGGTGGTTGGTAAGTCCGCACATAGTGCGCGAATTTACCGCCACTACGCCAAAACCTTGCCAAGTTACGTGCCGACAACCATAATTTATTTAAAAAATGGGTGGCAAGCTACTAAAGCTTATATTTTTACGGCTCTATATATTTCATAGGGAAATCAAAACAAAACAACAATAAGGTACTTAGTTCTGATTCAAATTATTATATTATAACAAAATACGTAAGCGGCGGTGCGCCTTGACTGTACTGTACATTCCTAGATTGAACTTACGACTACTCGGGCTAGAAAGGATTACAACTTAACCTCTTTCTCTGTTTAATTTTCTTTTGAAGTACATACTCTTTAAACTCACAAATATATTCTAAGCTTTCCAATAAAACACTTACAGAATAAATTACATTTCGAACCACTCATACCGTAATAAAATTGATTTTATCGGCGTTCAATTTATAAATAGATGCAATAAACGACTCACTCACTCAGTCAGTCTCGATCGGGCATATGATACCATTATTATGTCACGATTTTCACTGAGAATGAGATTATTGTAGAATGGGGATCGTGTTTTGTGTTCAAAGTTGAATTTTGTTGGGAACCCTGAATGTAATAGTAGTTAAATATACTGATTATTTTCACATTATTATTCAATTAATAAGCAATGCAATTTCATTATTTGTAAGGTATTCATGCCGTTCCTCTTTAACAGTCTTTTCAAGTCATCAGTCATTATTTTCAAGTCTATTCAATCAATCTGCCTAGCCTTTTCCCAACTATATTGGGGTCGGCTTCCAGTCTTACTGGATTCGGCTGGGTACCAGTATTTTACATGGAGCGACTGCCTACCTGACCTCCACAACCCAGTAACTGGGTAACACAGTACCCTTTGGCAAGACTGGTGTCAGATCTCAAGCTTCTGACTACTCGTAACGACTGTCCAGATCTTCAAATGACAGCCGGGACCAACGGCTTAACGTGCTTTCCGAGGCACGGAGGAAACTCGGTATGTTGAAATGGTCACCCATCCACGGACCTACCTCGTCAAGCGTTGCTTAACCTTGATGATCGACCAGTGCGGCTGTTATTATTTAGCCACGAGCTCCTCACTATTTTTATTTTCAAGTCTATTCGAAACCTGAAATTAATCACGTACAATCGTACAAAAGTCTATGACCCGTGTATTTTGCCAGTGATGAAATATGGTACTGAGACGTGGTTGCTCTCAATGGGCCTCATCAGAAGGCTTAAAATAACCCAAAGAGCACTGCAGAGGGCTATGCTCGGAGTTGCTTTGTGTGATCGAATATAAAAAAAAAAGTTAATTAAAAAAATCAAATAACCCGACTGCTTAAAAAGCGAACTAAAAAGATGTAAACAAGAAGAAAATCATGCTATACCGTCGGAGGATACATGTTCACGAGCTGGCTGACCAAAACCAGATGTATCCTCCGACTGCACAGCATGATATTCTTCTTGTTTACATCTTTTTAGTTCGCTTTTTAAGCAGTCGGGTTTTTTGATTTTTTTAATTAACTTTTTTATTTATAAATTTTAGTTATCTTTTTTTAGAATTAGGTACATTTAAACATATAAGTGTTCTATATTTTTGAAATCACCTCTTAAAGCCCTTTATTTTGATACCCCATAAAATAGGAAAATAAAAGAAAAAAAAATTTTGGGCCCCACAATATGGCGCCAAAAATCCGCCATTTTTCTATTTTCCAATTTTAATGTAGCCAGTGACACTCGCAGGGTTAAGACGAATCGATTGACGTAAGAACCATCAAAATCGGCCAACGCGTTTGTTCTCTAGAACGCCACATAGGAACAAACATACATACATACATAGACTGATAAACACATTACCCTCCTTCGGCAGTCGGGTAATGAAGACATCTGCAAGAGAACCAGGGCGACTGACATAGCACAAGGATTGCCAAACTTAAGTGGCAGTGTGCAGGGCACATTGCTTGCAGAACGGATGGTCGATGGAGCCGAAAAGTTCTGGAGTGGCGACCGCGAACCGGAAGACGATGTGTTGGAAGGCCTCCCACTAGGTGGACCGATGACCTGGTTAAGGTTGCGGGAAGGCGCTGGATGCGAGACGCACGGGATCGGTCAATGTGGCGACGCCTGGGGGAGGCCTATATCCAACAGTGGACGTCCTTCGGCTGAAATGACGGTGAATCGTACAAACAAATTTACTCTCAGTATAGAGCTTTAACACTGAACTGCAAAAACATTAGAACCATTTCATAGCAATGAAAAATTCAACTTAATAATATTTGTTTGATTTTAGAAGAAAAAATGTGACTACATGAAAATTCACTACGCATTTCAATGAAACACACAATAACACGGATTCTAAACAATGGTACAATTCAGAACCTTTGTCATATTATTTTTTGTTATTTTTGAACGATACAATCAACAGACATGGTCTCTCAATGAAATTAAAATGGAACAGAATTTAGGTAAAAAAATATTGTTCAATATACCTAAATGTTTTTGGGGTTTTGATTGGAGTTGAAACTAAATTTTATTTGCAAATTAGTATTCAACAGATTAAAGGGTATATACTGTAAGTGCGCCCTTTATTATTGGGTAGAGGTGCACTTATAATACATATACCGTTCGGGGAATATATAATAAGTGTTATGTAATGTTATGTGAGAGGGTATAGCTCATGGAAGGAAACTTGAGATTATTCATATTTCTAAGAATAGGTTTATCTGATTATTATTTGAACAAAATATTGATGTTCATTCAACAAAATCACAAGGCTAACGTCAGCTGTCAGATGAAACGTGATTTTGACGTTTGGATACGATCCATTTCTAAATTTACTAACATAGTCATAAGTGTTTACTAACAAATTATGGATCATGGTCCGAAATAAATGATTGATTGAATTGAATTTCAACCTATAATTACGGACGTGTTGCCTCTCAGGCTACTCAACAACAGTTTCTAAGGCCCGTACTATAGATGCTCACTCAACTCAAACTCAAAATTGGCCACACCTATCAATCAACTGCCAACCAATCACAACTCTCGAGTTTGGCCTATGATTCTTCAGCTTGACATTTTGTGTACTCAATAGAGCAAGAGCCCAGACGCCCCAGACGTAACTGAATCTTTCTACACAAAAGGACCATATAGGCACTTTTGTACGAACACTGGGACCTCTTTTTAAAATTGTGCAACAGTGATGAAACCTATGACATATGAAAGCTCTTGGTGCGTACTTATATATCTACGAATCTATAAAATACGGCGTGCCGTTCTAACCGACCAGCGCTCCTACTGCAGGATAGGCCATGGTGTCCGAGGCGGTCGACTGCTTCACCACATTGACAATGATGTGGAGCTCCGCTGGGAGCACCCAAACGCAGACATGTAGCGATGCGGCAGGTGTTGTCACTCAACATAGTACCTATGTTGGGTGACGGTAGTGCCTGTAGCCAGAGGCCCGACTCTCACTCTCCCACAGCCAGCAGGCGGGCACGCTCAGCAGTATTGGTGGACGTATCTATAAGTTTATTCCGTACCAACCTGCAGAGGGGCTCATCCCACTGTTTCTGGGAAAAAAGGCTCTCGGGAAACGCTGTAACGCTGGGCAAGCCATAATAGAGTAACATAATATATGAATATTGTTCAATTCCAACAATAATACATACATACATAACGAATTGATAACATAGTTTTTTTTGATAAAGGTAAAAAATAAGCAGTCATGGGGACTACCGACTGCTAAAACATAAAACTTTAAAATTGCTGGCGCGGCAAAGTTTAAAGTTATCACTGACGCAACCCGTCAACTTAGCCCAAAACAATATAGTTTTGCCCCTGCCAAAAAGTTTTCAGATAAATAAATAATTCTAAATGATTGTATTTCTATAGTGACTTTTATTTTTGTGCAACTCATCAATGTACCACTTAATCAGTGTATCTATTATTTTATTGAAAATATTATTTTACTATTTGTATTTCACGGACATTGATTCATTAAATTCTTTGTGTGGGCGGAATTGTTGATCATTCATCCATAAATCCTTTTACTGAGACAAAAATATATCATCTCTATATGTGAATGACCTTTATTAGAAGACATTATTTCTTGCTCAAATACCATATATATAAACCTTTTGAGTACGGACCCTAAAATATTTTTTAGGGTTCGTACCCAATGGCTTTATATATATTATTACTAAGACTCCGTGGTCTGTCTGTCTGTCTGTCTGTCACCAGGCGGTATCTCATGAACCGTGATAGCTAGACAGTTGAAAATTTTCACAGATGTTGTATTTCTGTTGCCGCTATAACAACAAATACTAAAAACAGAATAAAATTAATATTTAAGTGGGGCTCCCATACGACAAACGTGTATTTTGCCGATTTTTGCGGTAACGGTACGGTACCCTTCGTGCGCGAGTCCGACTCGCACTTCTTGAGTATCTGTTTACATAACAACAACAGATTCTCAAAAAATATTTTCCTTTGTGAGATGTGATTTTTTGTAGCCTGAGTTGTCCCACTCCTGGTAAAATCCCTACCTCCATTCCTTCCATTTCCTTCGATGTTGTGCTTCATAAATTCTCGAGGTAGTCATTCAAGACGTCCGGTCATCTTCTCGTCGTTCTGACGCTACCCCCATCCAGCTGTGTCAGGGTTCCAGTCTTGCGATATACGGGCCCATCCACAGCTTAGACTGCAGGTTATTCTTAAAATATTTAATCTGACCGTCAGGTTCCCGCAGGCAAGCGCGATGCGCTAAGTTACAATGATATTCGATGTTAAGAATTCGGCATAAATTAAGATAACAAGTCGGAGGATACATCTGGTTTTGGTCAGCCAGCTGGCAAACATGTATCCTTCGACTGCACAGCATAATTTTCTCCTTGTTTACATCTTTTTAGTTCGCTTTTCAAGCAGTCGGGTTTTTTGATTTTTTTAAGTAACCTTTTTTTAAATTAACACAGTTATACTTTCTTTTGGACTTCACAAAGGCAAAGTACAAGTCAATAATATTTATTTCAACTAGGCCTTTACGCGGCACTTTTCAACATCAGCAAATAAAATAGTATATATTGATTCTACCGTCCATTCGGAAAAGTAGCTTGTTATGGAGAAGAACAGACAAGGAACTCAATGCACACTCCAATATGTCATTCTTTATGGAATAAAATATTGTCCAGAGCCAAGCTCCTCAAGAGCTCAAGAGGCGCCAAGTTGCCAGCCTGTCGATTTTTATCGGTTACATTTCGGGGAGTGTGCGTTGGAATCTCATGAATTAATTCAGCCCAGCCCGTTCCATCATCGGCCTACAAGACGTACGGCGATGCGTCATCGGTACATAGTGGACATCCCACCCATACGCACCAAACGTTTTGGGAATACTTTTATTATGCGTACAGCAAAGGAGTGGAATTCCCTGCCGGAGTCTGTATTTCCTGATAGCTACAACTTGGGAGTCTTCAAGTCAAGAGTGAAAAGGTTTCTTCTAGGGAAGCGTATTTTTTGTTATGGTGATAAGATGTTTGTGTTGTCAAAAAGGTAAAATTGTATGGGATTGACAAGCGATATCGAAAAATCACGTGATCAATCCCTTACATTTTGACATTTCGACTTTCGCCTTCGCTGACATCGAATGCCACTTGTCGAGAGCCTCTCAGCTCTGAGACTACTACTATTATATTTACTAATTACGCGTTGAATACTATTTAATTGGCCGTCAGCCGTTCGAAGTACATACTAAAACTACTCAATACAAAGGACCATGCGCCATTTTGGGCCCACTTTTCAACATTGTTCAACAGTGATGAATTATAGGTCATATGAAATGTCTTGAACCATACTTTATTTCATTCTATGATAGCTCATATCCATATTCATATCCAGCGCGCCCCGAGAGCACCTGCGTCACCCGAAACGACAGAGAGACCTGCCTCCCCCCGAGCCAGCGCTAAAGCGCTGGCTGAACCGCCTTGATGGTGCGGAATGGCGGTAGGACATGAAAGCCTGTCCCACCATTCCACCACCAGAACCTCGCGGAGCTGAGAATGACGTAACTCCATATGTCGCTGTATCGGCCCGTCGCCTCATGCCTACGCTTCCTCGCGCCACCGGTACATGGACGCGAGTACCTTCGCCTCCAGGTCCCAGGGCGGGGATCCAGCCAATACACAAGCCGCCTCATAGGAGATGGTGCGATACACCCTGATGACTCTGACGGCCATCGCTCTCTGCAACTTTCGTAGAACAGCGATTCTGCCGGCCGTCAGGTCGGCAGAATCGCTGGGGCCCCGATCGCACGATCTATGGGGCCCCGATCTGGGTGGCTACCCAGATCGGGGCCCCATACAGGGCCATCGATCGCACGACCCCCACGTAGCCGCCTACAGGCAGCGCTCGGGCCCCTAGATTGGGCAGCAGCGTTGAGAGCGCCCGAGCCGCGCCCAACAACTTGAACGCCAGCCGCCGGAAGTGGGGGCCGAAATCCCACCGGTTGTCGAGCACCAATCCCAGGTACTTCATGGTTGACTCGACAGTGATTCGAGCCCCCCCGACGACGTTGTGGGCATCGGGCGGTTGCGCCTACCGGGACCATGAAAGACCATGGCCTCCGACTTGTTGAGGGCCAGGAGGTACCCTACCTACCTTATCTACCCTACCTAATAAGTCATGCGCATGTTTCATTTACAATATTTTATTGAACATAACAAAACGCCATTTTCGCGCTGGATTTGAACTTAGCTGCCATAGAATTCGTATACGCACAAGAGTGTATTTCAGAGCAAGTTGCTGATGGATTATCCTGGCTACAAGGTTGTGCCTATGCAAGTACTCATCGTTAGCTAGACGAGAACAACCTGAGATAATGTGGCGGATCGATTCACCCGGGCGGTGACATGCCCAGCAGATGTCAACCATGCCATCCATCACAACAAATCTCCGGTGGTTATTCTTCATGATAACTTCGTACATAATTTCACAGGCAAAACCTTCAGTTTCCCCAAAGAGGTCACCGAAACGTAGCCAGGCTACGGACGCTGATTGGTCTACATCGGACCCATGTAGGGTCCGGCAAAAGTTCCTTACTCTGCCATACCTTCCTGCGGTCATTAGTGTCAATCACTACAGGCTTGCGCCAGTTCTCATTCGCCAAGGAGAGCGGGATGAGTCCCTTATCCACTGCTACTACATCTCGATGCAATACCCACGTCGGCGTGTAGAAAATATTCTCTGAGATTGCATATCTCGCGGTTCTGGAGGTTTTTGGCATTTAAAAAGTCTCGGCCTCCACACTTCCGCGGGATATACAATCTCATGACCGACGATCGTGAGTGATGCATTCGAAATGCAGTCAGCAGTGTACGAACCCGCCTATCCAGGGCGTCAAGATCCGATTGAGTCCATTTGAATATATAATTTGCCGGAAGAGTAAATCAATACCGGCATGACCCAACCGTTGAAGGCGCCTTATTTCCGCCCGAAAGAAGGCTATTAAGTACCTTCTTCAGGCGGCCAAAGAAGAGTTTCCTCAACGATTGCTTCATGTCAGTAGTGTTGATACCTAATGCTTCCGACATACCCAAATACTTGTATTTATGCCAGAAACGGTAAAAAAGGAATCACTATTATTGCCGCGAGTTGGTGCAACTTTTCCTTCTGAAACTATCTTCACTTATCGATGTATTGGGATGTCTGCTTCGACACTATTTGCTATAAACGACCACTGTTTTCAATGTGGCCCAAGTTCCAGAATTATTTTAAAAGTTGTTCACGTTGGTCATCTGTGATATTTGAACGACATTTGAATGTGCAATTTTCTCAGCAAGGCGGTTGTGGCTTACGTTCTGGTTTTTTTTTGTTTTTACCGATTGACAAGTCTTACCGCTATTTCTCAGTCTCTTTGCTATATTTTTCTGCCAGCTTCCTTCTCGTCTTCATCTTATTTTTCCTTTTTTGTTCGGACTACACTTGATTTTTTAGTGGGCTATCATTTTCAACACAAGTGTAGATAGGTATTTAACTCAACCTGCGGCGGCGGCGGCGGAGTTTCCCTACTAAGTAGTTCTTTAAAGATTGTGCCTGAAACTGGAATATCCAAATTTTCCGTCAAGTCTTTTACATCGCGAGCCAACCTGGAATAATAAGAGCAAAGTTATTATTTGTTTTAGCATTAACAACGTTATATTTAGGAATATTACCGGTTAAATCCTTTTTTTTTTGTTCAATAACGGAACATCCGCAGATAACTGTAACTTGATTTTTGTATTAGAAAAAGTTTAATCATCAACAATGTTGTATCTTAAGGTAACACAAAGCAAAACTCTTACTCTTTCGGCAACAGTGTGACATGAAGATTTATAACAATTAACACATCACACATTTTTTCAACAACACTGTGTTAAATTCACATATCACATTACAATTTTTTTTTTTTTTTGAATTAAATCATACCTTTTCAATCCAAAAGTAGTTTCGTTGTGATGTCACGTTTTTGCGGAAATTTAAGAGCATCTTCCTCTGCATGTGCGTAGTGACAACTGTTTTGTTGCGTTGTTGAAACAAATCTTCGCGCAGAAAAGCAACAACGTGATATCGCGATCTGACACAGTTGCGCTGTCTCTTCCGCTCACAGATTCGCTATAACCCGCACAAAAAATACCACGTTTTTTTGGAAAAATTAAATCGGTCACGGCGGTTTCAATTATCAAATAAAAATAAATTGAATTATCGGACTTATCACGTTGTTGAAGCAAAGAGGCGACATGCATATTACCTATACTCACTTACAGACGCCCTACATGGCCAAATACAAAAAAGCAGGACCAGAAGTTGACAACATGCCAATGAGCCATGGAAAGGAACATGCTAGGGTGTACAAAAAGATACAGGCAAAAAAGTTAATTAAAAAAATCAAAAACCCGACTGCCTCAAAAATATAATTCTAAAAAGATGTAAACAAGAAGAAAATCATGCTGTGCAGTCGGAGGATACATCTGGTTTGGCCAGCCAGCTCGCGAACATGTATACTCCGACTGCACAGCATGATTTTCTTCTTGTTTACATCTTTTTAGTTCGGTTTTTGAAGCAGTCGGGTTTTTGATTTTTTAAATTAACTTTTTTTATTTAGAACATTTTAGTAATTTTTTTTTATAATTATAAACATTTAATAATATAAATGTCATATATTTTTGAAATCGCCTCTTAAAATCCTTTATTTTGATACCCCACATGATGGGTTTGGAAGAAAAGAAAAATTTGGGCCCCCGCATATATGGCGCCCAAAAGCCGCCACTTTCCTATTTTCCAATTTTAATGTAGCCAGTGACACTCGTAGGGTTAAGACGAATCGATTGACGTAAGAACTATCAAAATCGGCCAACGCGTTTGGTCTCTAGAATGCCACATAGGAACAAACATACATACATACATACATACATATATACATACATACATAGACTGATAAACACATTACCCTCCTTCGGCAGTCGGACTCCTAGATATTTATCTAGGAGTCCATTTATGTTCTTTGTTTTACCTATTTTCCCCTTTGTTATCTAACAAAGCGGAAAAGAGGAAGACATATAAAGCGCTGGTCTGATGACATAAAAAGGATAGCGAGTCTACTATGGCACCGACGTGCTAGAATTAGAGAGGAGTGGAAAATGCTGGAAGAGGCCTTCGTGTCACGCTGACACGCCGACACTCGCACAGAGGCAACAGAGTCTATAATAATAATAATAATAAACATATTAGACATATTGTCTCTGGTTGTTCTCGTCTGGCTAACGGCGAGTACTTACATAGCCATAAGCATAACCAAGTGGCCAGGATTATTCACCAGCAACTTGCTTTGAAGTACAATCTAGTGGAATCGGAGGTACTGTATTACAAGTATGTGCCCGACCCAGTTCTCGAAAATGACCATGTCACGTTGTACTGGGATCGGTCTATCCTCACTGATAGGACTATTGTTGCCAATAAGCCGGATATAGTGGTGATAGACCGATTAGCGCGCCGCACAATGATAATCGATGTCACCATCCCGCATGACGAGAACCTCGTGAAAGCTGAGAAAGAGAAACAAATCAAGTATCTCGACTTAGCACACGAGGTTGTCGCCATGTGGAATGTGGACTCGGCGATCATTGTGCCGATTGTCGTTACGGCCAACGGCCTGATGGCCAAGAGCCTCGACGACCATCTGTAGAGGCTGTCATTGGGTGGTTGGATCAAGGGTCTGATACAGAAGGCAGTACTCCTCGATACGGCTCGCATTGTGAGGAGGTTCCTGTCTCTGGAGCCCTAACCACTGGTAGCTTGGACCCTGTTCCCGATACCGGTTGGCCTCTATTTTCAGTTTATGTATGTATGTATGTATTTTATATTTTTAAATGTTTTTTTAAGTTTTCTTTTTTATTAATATTTAAAAATGTATCAAGTAAGTGTGAAAATAAATAAAGGAAATAATAAACATATCAAATAATTTGTACATAACAATTTCAGTTGAGAAAATTATCTTGTTTCATACTTTTAGAGTGTGATTTTTCAGTAGTCGAGTTTTAGTTTTTGACCTTATTTTTACTTATAGTATTTTGGAGTTTTTGGAGAGCCACATTTCGAAGTTTAACATGTATTTTTTGCATAAGTTACAAGAATTACAGTGTACTCTAGATAACGTATAACGATAACGTAATTGATTTAGGAAATTTACTATTCACTAAAGGATAGGTATTGGTATGTGCAATGTGTGTAGTTATGTTAGCTAACGATTAAACATACACATAGGTTTATGATTCGAAATTTACGAGACTCATTAACGAGGAAACAAATGAACATAAATGCAAACATACATACATATCGATCAACAAACAACGCGACGCCGTAGTCGGGTAAAAAAATAATTTTCATGTCTTCGACAGGTAAAAACTCGGTATTTTTCTCGCAAGCGGTATGCTTGACAAAAATATGATGTCATTTGCTTCCCCGTAGTTGGGTAAAAACAGATAAACCATTGCAATATCAACCAAATAAAATCAAATGAAGCCGAGCTTTGTCACGGCTTAACCACAAAAATCGGAATTAAAAATTCGGTGCCGCAAATCTGCAATCACGCCTACACCAACCCAAATTCAAACATACCCGTGTTTGAATTTGGACTGGTTTTGTTGGCAAACAAATCGTTATGAAGGCCAAAATTAAAATAACACAAAATAAAAAGGTAACTACAGTGTAGTATAAGAAAAAGATACCTACTGTGTAGAAAAACAATTATTTACCTACTAGCTGTTGCCCGCGACTTCGTCCGCGTAAAAACTATAAAAATAATACATATTAATGTTTTAAACCTTTTTAGGGTTCCGTACCGTCCGTCTGTCTGTCTGTCACCAGGCTGTATCTCATGAACCGTCATAGCTAAATAATTGAAATTAACACAGGTGATTTATTTCTGTTGTCACTATAACAAAACATACTAAAACAGAATAAAATAAAATATTTAAGTGGGGTCCCATAAAACAAACGTGTTGTGCCGTTTTTTTGCGATAATGGTACGGAACCCTTCGTGCGCGAGTCCGACTCGCACTTGGCCGCTTTTTTTAATAAATGTAGTTAAAGTTACTCTTTATTACATCATCTATCTGCCAATAAAAGTCCCGTCAAAATCGGTTTAGCCGTTTTGGAGATTACCCGGAACAAACAGTCAGATAGACAAAAAAATATTATATATATATGTTATGGACCAAGCGATTTATATGTGCACTATGTATAATGCCCGGACATTATGAATATAGTCCAAGTCAAATCGGGCAATGTAATGAATACTGATTAGAACATTTATGTTTATCACATTTATCAAGTCATTATGAATATTGCTACGTTGGGCAATTCGATAATTATGGCCAATGAATTAGTCCAAGAGCGAGTGAAGCGAGCTCGGAAGATTAGGCACCCTGCCACGGATAGGTTAGGACTTTGTAGCTTATATATTTATCATACTTACCTTTCAATATTAAAATCAATGTCAAGATTAAAATAATTTGATTAAACACACCTTTTTTATTATCCTGCCCAATGAGTGATGGACATTATTCAAAAACCCCGGTCAATTTAATTATTTCAATAGTTTTTATCATATTGCCTAATCATATTGGGCATTTTTCAAATTGCCCGAGCATTATGAATAATGTCGTATTAATCACTTGCCGTATTAATATGCAATAGGCACGCGCTTCACCACAATCACACCAGATGGAAAGCGATGATGTGGTCGATATATAGACAATTATAAGTACCTTGCGGTACTTTTATATGCAACTGCTAAAAAGCTATCATTTAGATATTACAAACATACACTTCATGTTTATTCATTTGTATAGAAATCATTTTATTGGCAAAAATCTATTCACTTGCTACTACAATGAATAATGAAAATAACGTAACAAAAGTTGAATTCACTAAAGAAACGATTTTGTTGTATTTCGATATTGAAAATATTTTATCGAAATGTATAAAATTAATTTTGTTTGCGTAATTATAAATATGGTGGATTGGTGGTTGCATATTCATAATTGCGTTAACAAGTATGTGCTCTTATTTCATTATTATAATAATAATGTTTATATCAGAAATCGGTTTATAAATTACGTAGTACATTTCATAATTCTCTTACGCATATATCCTTATTTACATGAGAGGCTCTTTACAAGTTACATTATCAAGACAAAAATGTTACATGATCAATCCCTTACATTTTGCCATTTCAACAAACGCCATTGCTGATTAACACGTTATTTGCCAGACAATAGACAATAGAAAATGTATTGTTTGAAGTCACCGGTGACCGGACTGACAGTAAAGTTACATGACACATTGTCTAGACTCTAGAGCCTCTATTTTGTTATATATAGATGGCATAGCAAGCAGGCTCGTTGCCCACAGAATTCAGGTCCACTAGTCGAGCTATTAGAATCAGAATCAGAATCAGAATCAGAAATCTTTATTTGTGAGTCATAGGTACAGTGGATGTTACATAGTACAATTTTAAGTTCGCTACAACCAGCCGGTAATGGCATACAAAAATTACACAAATCAATGAAAATTAAAAAGAATAAAAATTGAAATTAATATGCATTAAAAAACATTAAAAACCGTGATTATGTAATAATAAATTGAAATAAATTTAAAATATAATAATAAAACATGCTTAATACTATAAAATAATAACAAAAATTCAACAGTATATGTCAAAGAAAAATTAAATAATTCATTAATTAGATATATATAACATATATATTATTACATATATATTTATTCGACCATGGACTTGATTCATACATCGTATTCTATATTCCCGCCTGCCTTTTCTCTATCTTTGTTCGGATTACTCAATATAAATATAAGTATTAACTTATTTACAAAAGGTAATTCTTATTATCCTGCACTAATTATAATTTAATTAAGGTTGGAAAAATCTACAAGTCCGTGATTAGACCTGTCGTCCTGTATGGATTAAGGTCTATCCACACATATCAGGGACATGCCCGCGCCCGTGCACGGACGTGTGTGAACGATGTCATATAAAATGTTCCCACCGATATTTTTTTGAGCCCCTAACGGGGCACGATCTGTCTACGTCCCGTGCACGTCCCGGGCACGGCCCTGATTTGTGTGGATAGACCTTTAGAATATTGGGCTGTGAAAAGAGATTGTATGTAGCAGACATGAGAATGGTGAGATGGATGTACGGAGTGACGAGAATGGATAAAGTGAGAAATGAGTATATATGAGAAAGTTTAAAAGTGGCGCCAGTGACAGAAAAGTTGAAAGGAAACCGTTTGTCCTGGTGTGGTCATGTGATGAGGACGGATGAAACGCATATTACTCAAAGAATTATGAATATAAATGTGGATGTATGGAAGGGCAGAGAACCGCGAAAGAAAATATGGATGGACTGTGTGAGGGCTGATATGAAAGAAAGAGCCAGTGATAGCGTGAGGACAGGACGATATAGAAGAGGAAAACGTGTTGCACCGACCCCAAGTAACATGGGGCAAGGGCAAAAAGATGATGATGATCTCCATTTGCCGTCATCTCAATACTTAACTGATTTTTATCCATAATCATACTTTCAAAACAGGAGCTCGTGGATAAAAAAATAACAGCTGCACGGGTCGATCTTCAAGGTTAGGCAACGCTTGACAAGGTCGGTCCGTGAATTACCATTTCAACATTCCGAGTTTCCTCCGTGCCTCGGAAAACACGTTAAGCCATTGGTCCAGGCAGTCATTTGAAGATTTTTGACAGTCGTTACGGGTAGTCAGAAGCTTGAGATCTGACACCAGTCTTGCCAAGGGGTACCGTGTTACCCAGTTACTGGGTTGTGGAGGTCAGATAGGCAGTCGCTCCATGTACAACACTGGTTCTTATCTGAATCCGGGTAGACTGGAAGCCGACCCAATAAAAATTGGGAAAAGGCTAGGCAGTTTGATTTGATTCATACTCAAAACTTTCTGCACGTGATGTTTCTTCTTCTTTTAATACATGACCATTCCATGATAACCGATTTTAAACCGGTAAGTAAAAGCAGGAGGTTCCCAATTATTTTTTAGGGTTCCGTACCCAAAGGACCCTATTACTAAGACTTCGCGATCCGTCTGTCTGTCTGTCCGTCTGTCACCAGGCTGTATCTCATGAACCGTGATATCTAGACAGTTGTAATTTTCACAAATGATGTATTTCTGTAGCCGCTATAATACAAACTACTTAGAGATTGCGCTATAACAACAAATACTAAAAACAGTATAAAATAAATATTTAAGGGGGGCTCCCATACAACAAACGTGATATTTTTGCCGTTTTTTGCTCGATATTAATAACGGCAACAGGTAGGCGCTTGAAATATTCACAGAATGTTTAGTTGTATATTCTCTTCAAAATATAATAATTATTAAATTAAAATAAAATAAATTAAGGGGGGCTCCCATACAACAAACGTGATTTTTTGCGGTGTTTTGCGATAATGGTACGGAACCCTTCGTGTGCTAGTCCGACTCGCACTTGGCCGGTCATTTTTGTAAACAAGTGTTTTTCAATGATAAGACCCGCTTTAAATAAATGTTAACATTCCCCTTAGAATAACCCTAATACCACTTTTCATTGCCCTTTCTTTACAATCCCGACGAAGTAACTTTGTTTGGGGGAGCGCTTAAGTGAATTCACTCATTGTCAAAGTGAAACTTGTAATGGGTCCTATACAATAAACCATGGCGGAAATGGAGTGAGTAATAGATTATATTTGCTCTATGGAACGTTTTAGTAAAATTGACCGTAGAATTATTTACGTCATGAAATAATAAATATATATAACTGGATGTCTTTCAGCTGGAATACATCCAGTGTTGATCCAGCTGCCAAAAAGCATAATCCACTGCTGCCTTCTCTCTGTGAGAAGGAGCGGGCAATAACGGGCCCAGTGCAGGTTGCTGCGTGTCAAAAATATAAAAAAAAAATCCCGGCCACGGCAAAGCAAAAGGGAGGGTTATGGTTTTGACCGCTATGTGTGTATGGCAATCCCCCTCTTGGCATACATTTTTTAGGCATAATATTGTCTGGCATAACTTATATTAGCATAAAAATACTGTGGCATAATTATACTTTAGCATAATGCAAAGGGAAGCATAACTCTCTTTTGGAATAATTTGTTTTGGCATAATTTGGAGTTGCATAATTTTTTAAGGCATAATTTTTACTCTACATAATAATGTATTGTTAATGATTTTATGTTGTTTTATGTTGATGTTTGTATTGTTGTGTTGGTTAGGAGTCATTTACCCCCCAGTGGGTTACCGCACTGTAGAGGCGGGAACTAGGCCTCGTGGCTGAGGGTTGTAGGCCGCAGTGGGAGAGGAGAGAAATGCAGTAATGCAAAAAAAAAAGAAAAGTGTATTGCGGTACGCCGCTCTGCCTACCTTCCGCGGCCTAGACGGGTTCGCCACCTGATGGCGGCCGCTCGCCCTAACTCCTGTAGCTGAAAAGTGGTAGACGGCAGGGCCACTTTCCTGAACCGCCACATGAGGACCAGGACCACATGTTTTACGAGGTCGTCTGGCGTCCATGTGCTTCTTTGGTCCCTGAAGTGGTCACGCAGTGTGCATGAGCATTTCTCCACGCAAAAAAAATAAGTTAGGAATCAATTGGATTAAGTTAAAGTGTGGCGAGCCACGAAAGTGTTTATTTATTCCAAAGAACATTATGCGTACATATCATTATGCGTTTATAACATTATGCGTTATAAAATTATGCTTCATTATTATTATGCCAACAGTATTTATGGAAATATACAGGTACAGAGAGTTCAGGTAGGTTTCAGTGACAGAAACGAATCGCTGTAAATCCGACTCCACGCAGTCTTGTTTGTCTAGCCCTAGAGTGTAATTTAAAATAGCGAAGGCGCGAAGTGGCGAGGCTGCCCGCGAGTTGAGGAGCAGGTGGTTGTCACAATCGCCGCTGCGGCTGAGGCTGGAACCCGAAGCTGCGGCGGTGAGCGTTAAAACCAATCTGCGACGATAAACTCGCATGGGGCCGCGACAGAAACTTTGCCTGCTGCATGTTGAATGCTTGCTTGCATGCTGCATGCTGCGTGCTTGCATGCATGATGCATGCTTGCTTGCTTACAAAAACCACATGTTCACAATCAACTGCTTTATTGAGTACATGTATAATAGATTTATTTATTAAATATATTATATTTTTTTATTTTATTTATATTAATTTGAATTAAGGACTTATAACTTTTATTGAAAACGGTTTTATGTCTTTTGTATATTATTGATTGTAATATTTATGACAAACGGATTTAGGACATATTATATTTAGGTATTTCAATTTTATGGCATGTTATATTATGTGATATTAAGTTCGGGTAATTTATCATTCGGACAAATGATGATTAGGACAAAAAAAGTTATGGCACTTTTAATAATGGATAAAAAAGTTAGGTGACATAATAGAGAACCAAACATACTGTAACGGGATTTTTTCTTGGGAACAATAAAGCACCATATACTGAGAACGATGTTTATTATATTTAACCCTTGAACACGTTACAAAAGTAAATAAATTTAAAAAGGGTCGCTGGTTGCAGTTGGCTGGTCAACTTTTCTCCGTATCAAAATATTTCCCAACTAATTTATAGTGGAGGGTGGAAGAACAAAAAATAAAAATAATAATAAAACGGAAGGGTCCGAAAGCCTGTCTCCTGAACCGTTGCGTAGCCAGCCAACTCCACACTGCGACAGCCTGCCTCGAGCAGATAGCCTCAGCCAGACAATCAGCCCCAACCAGACAATCAGCCCCAACCAGACAATCAGCCCCAACCAGACACCTCCTGAAGTTACAGAATAAAAACTTCTTAGCACAAAAACTCAAATTAAACACAAAGGGTTTTGAGTATATAGAACAGACAGGTCGCTAAAACACTGAAAGCAACATCCTATACACCGGGCTTTACATAGGCGAACACAATGGGTGAGCCGTCCGGCACTCTTCATGATTAAACACACAGAATTTAGGGTTAGACGGAGCAGACAACTCGCTACACATGGAAGGTATTATCTTACACACAGGCTTTACATAAGTGAACACAATGGATGAGCTGTCCCGCACTCTTCATGATTAAACACACAGATTTTATTGTTATACAGATCAGACAAATCGTTGGGATACGGGAAATATTATCTTAAATACCGGGCTTTACATAGGCTAACATAATGGATGGCCCTCCTGAGTATATGGAAATCATGCCTAAGGTGTATGTAAATAGGTATAATTGTATGGAGCTTGTCAACAAACACCCACAAAGGATAGGCCAGCCCAAATAATATAAATGTATCGGCCGCCCTAAGAAACCGAATACCAACTGACAGAGCCTTTAAGAAGTCAAACACGTACCTTTCGGAGGAAGTAAACCCGTAGGGTAGATAGGTCGGCCCAATTTCGACCCCACGCCACGTTGTTCTGAAAGAAACCAGCAAGTCAGCACACAGAACTCACAACGAAATACGATGGGGTCAATCCCCTGAGCAAGGCGACTTACCGTGAGGGATTATGAGCCCAGCTTGGGAACACAATCACGCCGGGTATCACACCACGACGGTTACATGCAGCTTCCAGGCCGCGTATCCACAATCACGCACGCGGTCACCGGCGATTTTTGGCTTCACGTATTCCGATCAATCACGACAGGCACATACAGGAAACGCTCTGCCGCACAGAGGCCGACGCCCACGCGATAATTCCAGCCCACTCGCAATCTCCAGGCTCTGCTCAAGCCGGTCAGCCCAAGAAAAAACGCCTCTACGCAGTTCGCCCTTGTCGCCAAGAAAAAACTCCCGCCGGGTGCGCTCTCATACCATCATTCTCGAACCGAAAACCTAAAACACCGAATCCCATAAACTGTTTCCTAAAATTTCCGTTTTCGAAGAATTTACGCGGAACAATTTTCCTTCAAAGAAATACACTATCCCAGACCTACGCCTCACCCTACAACTTTCCAAAACCCGACTTAAAATCAGACTACAATAAAACACTATCAATCCCTGACAGCCCGGATGAGAATTTTGAACGCACCCCGCTCCCGCGTTTCGTTCAGGAAATCCGATCGTTCTCGAATCTTCTGAACTCAAAGGCTACCATCATTCACATAAGCAATTCCTTGAGGCACGCCAACGGAAGCGGGACAACGTCCTCGCAATCCCAAAACCAAACTCGAATCCTACCCGTGTGCTAGTCCAAAGAAATAATTAAGCCAATCTTAGCGGAGACGGGCGCGTTTCCGAACGAAAACGCAGTACGTCCAAATGACAGCTGCAGTCCGTCAAAACAAACAAAAAATACAGCCTCGGTGTACGGATATCAAGTGATTCTAAGTTATTTTGGTGAAATGAGAGTGTTTATAGGGAACCCAGGGTGCGGTTCCAAAGTGGTTCCACCACCCAGCGGCAGTTTTAAAGCGAACGAGCGAAAACACGGCGGCGAGAGGTAATTAATTTTCTTTTGACAAAACTTTTATCTACCACAAAAAAAGTGTTACAGTATCTACTAAAAAAAACTAAAACCACGAGAGTAAAAACTCACGAGAGATGAAACAAGAAAATATTCCTGTTAATTTGCCGTCGTATGCTACTTTGCAGAATGTATTGTTTTGTTACGGTAGGTGGCATGCGACAACGGTAATTTTACGAAAATATTTTCTTTTTTCATACTTTTTAGAGCGTGAGTTTTCAGTAGTCGCGTTTTAGTATTTTTAGTTTTAGGTCATGCCAGTTTTCAAACAGACAACAAATAAAAATATCTTACTATTATCTATCTTACTTCTTACTAATGTATATCTATACTACTTCTTACTAATATTATAAAGAGGAAAGATTTGTATTTTTATATTTTTTATGTAACGAATAAACTTAAAAAAACCGGCCAAGTGCGAGTCGGACTCGCACACGAAGGGTTCCGTACCATTATCGCAAAAAACGGCAAAAAAATCACGTTTGTTGTATGGGAGCCCTACTTAAATATTTATTTTATTCTGTTTTTAGTATTTGTTGTTATAGCGGCAACAGAAATACATCATCTGTGAAAATTTCAACTGTGTAGCTATCACGGTTCATGAGATACAGCCTGGTGACAGACAGACAGACAGACAGATGGACAGCGAAGTCTCAGTAATAGGGTCCCGCTTTTACCCTTTGGGTACGGAACCCTAAAAACTACTGGACCGATTTCAAAAATTCTTTATCTGTTGTTTGCTACACTATCCCCGGGTGACATAAGCTACTTTATATCCCTGTATTCCCACGGGAACGGGATCTACACGGGTGAAACCGCGAGGCGTCCGCTAGTAATATTATAAATGCGACAGTTTGGATGTATCTATGTTTGTTATTCAATCACGTCAGAACGGCTGAACGGATTTGGATGAAATTTGGCACAGAGATAGATCATAATCTGGAACATAGACTACTTTTCATCCCGGTATAATGTTCCTTTGGGATAAAAAAAGCAGTTTACACTCGGGCGAAGTGGCTGTGGCGAAGAGCAGTGGTGGCCCAGTGATAATGACCCCGAATTACATATATAGGTCGTGAGTTCGAACCCAGGCAGGCACTTTACTTTGTGTAAATTATGTCATCACCACTGCTCTTAAAACGGTGAAGGAAAACATAGTGAGAAAACCAAAAATTCGAAGACGTGTGACATTCACCAACCCGCACTGGGCCCGCGTGGTGGATTATGGCCTAGATCTAACCGAGAGGATGCCTGTGTCCCAGCAGGGGGAACATTATAGCGCTGATTATGATACTCAGGCTAAGCCACTAGCAGAACCTAGTACCTAATATAATTAATTTTATTTTCTTTGTATCTATTTTTACATACACAACAAGTTTGGTTTCCGTACGTCACGTCCTAGGCGACCCCTGAAAATCAGCGCCGGGCTGTGGGTCCAGCATTATGCTAAGTGGAAGCCTTCTTGCCACAATCACGACATGCATCTGCCTGGCACATTTTTCACCCTATTTCTTTTCCGTTTTTATGCAAAATGTAGGTAGTAAATGTTATTATTGTTTTATTTATTTCTCGTCTTTACTAACTTACTTTAAGTACTACTAATATTACTGTTACGGGCTTATTGACTCAACTGACAATTAGCAGACACAATAGTAATTACAAGCATGTATTTATATTGTATGTCGTTTTGTTACAATTAAAAACTTTTTCTTTCTTCTTTCTTATAATTATGCTCCGGTCCACAGAATGTGCCCCAAGAAGCGATTAACTGAATAAAAGTCTGTATGTTCAGCTAAATATACTCACAGGCATCCTAAGAATGACACAATCAATCTCAATAAATATTCAAATTGTACATAAATATTAGCAAACGAGTACCACTTTGGCAAGCAGAAGTTATAGAATAGAATAGACTTTATTGCACACCAAAAAATGAAATTTCACATATATTTTACAACAACTTAATACTATTGTTACAAAGGCAGTATTATCGCTGAAAGCGATATTTACCAGACAACCTTTTGATAGACTTAAAGAACTTAAAATAAAACAGAGTGTAGCCAATGGTGTACTGCTACATTAAAAATCATTAATACATCCATTTATATAGCTATATAAAATACTAAACCTAAACTTACAAATAAACATACATACATGATATTACATTTTACAAAATTTCAAAGAAGTGTTGAACATTGATAGAAGGAAAAACCGGCCAAGTGCGTGTCGGGCCACGCGCAGTAATAGGGTCTCGCAGTTGCATAATAATACGGAGTAAGAAGAGGGTCTTTTTTGTTGTTACTTGAAAATTAAAACGGTTTCTGCGGCTCAAAACGTCTAAAAACTGGGGCATTTGTACAATTTTTTTACTGTTTCATGAACATTTTACAAGTTGGTGGACTATTACTCGTAAACTTGTAAAGTCTACTTAGCAGTGATTTTTTTCCTTTTAATTTTGTTATATATACCTACTACCACCGTAATTTTATTATTTTTATAAAATACTAAACCTAAACTTACAAATAAACATATTACATGTTACAAAATTTCAAAGAAGTGTTGAACATTGATAGAAGGAAAAACCGGCCAAGTGCGTGTCGGGCCACGCGCAGTAATAGGGTCTCGCAGTTGCATAATAATACGGAGTAAGAAGAGGGGTTTTTTTGTTGTTACTTGAAAATTAAAACGGTTTCTGCGGCTCAAAACGTCTAAAAACTACTGTTTCATGAACATTTTACAAGTTGGTGGACTATTACTCGTAAACTTGTAAAGTCTACTTAGCAGTGATTTTTTTTCTTTTAATTTTGTTATATATACCTACTACCACCGTAATTTTTTTCACATAGCCAAAAGCGACCATTTCGCTGGCAGGGACACACTTGAATCTACAAAAAAATTGCAATTCAAAGCTTAATTTTACGTATACGGATCTCTGAATCGATAATGGTTTTAACAGACCCGTAATATTTTTAAATGGCCTATCCAACGATACCCCACACCATGGGATAGGTGAGAAAAAACAAATGGTCCCCACTTTACGTCTATAGGAGGAAAAAGAAAAATAATATTTATACACTAACGAGCAATGAAAAAGTTCAGTGACATAGCACCAAATTACTCCTAAACGGGAAAGGCTAGCTTAATGACGTCGTCTGCAATATTGAAGTACATTTAACAAAAAAAGTAATCGTGTTCATATTTTAAATTAAATGTGAAAAAGTTAAATTAATGTGTTTGTCGGCATTTTGTGGATGTTACTTTTTAGGGTTCCGTACCCAAAGGGTAAAAACGGGACCCTATTACTGAGACTTCGCTGTCCGTCTGTCTGTCTGTCTGTCACCAGGCTATATCTCATTAACCGTAATAGCTACACAGTTGAAATTTTCACAGATGATGTATTTCTGTTGCCGCTATAACAACAAATACTAAAAACAGAATAAAATAAATATTTAACTAGGGCTCCCATACAACCAACGTGTTTTTTTTTGCCGTTTTTTGCGATAATGGTACGGAACCCTTCGTGCGCGAGTCCGACTCGCACTTGGCCGGTTTTTTTTATTCATTGCTCGGCAGTTTATTATTTTGCCACTTTTTCGTAATTATTAATATGTATATCCATGCCAAATTATAGCTTTCTAGAACTAAGACTAACAACAACAACGAATCCGTATAACAATGAATCTTTTTGTATTTATATCATTATTTTCAAGTCACTAAATCCCACTATATTTCATTTCTCCTATCGCTAATCCTGTTCTACGCACTTTCATGAACAACATGTATCGGAAGTTTACGAAACGACGAATAGCAGAGACTTCAGAAATTAACCGCGGGCTACATGTGAGCCATGTTTTGTCAGAACTCATTAACAAGTCTGTATTATGTCTGTTTATTATACGATTATCGCAGTCAGACTGAACCATAGCCACGAGGGAGGCAGGTAAATCCGTCTAGTAAATTATCTGGTAACCATATATTTTCTGCTTAGCAAGCTTAACAAACCGTCGTTTTAGGGTTCCGTAACCAAAGGGTAAAAACGGGACCCTATTACTAAGACTCCGCGATCTGTCTGTCTGTCTGTCCGTCTGTCACCAGGCTGTATCTCATGAACCGTGATAGCTAGATAGTTGAAATTTTCACATGATGATGTATTTCTGTTGCCGCTATAACAACAAATACTAAAAAACAGAATAAAATAAATATTTAGGTGGGGCTCCCATACAACAAACGTGATTTTTTTGTCGGTTTTTGCGATAATGGTACGGAACCCTTCGTGCGCGAGTCCGACTCGCACTTGGCCGGTTTTTTGTCTAATGTTGTGCGTAGACAATATTAAAAGACAATGCATAGAGTTTATACAAGACACAAAAACAAAACACTATCAAAGACAAAGACAAAGATATTTTTGTTATACCCACTATACCACCTTTTTTTTTTTTTTTTTTTTTTTGTTTACGGGGGGAAACCTTCAAAAGGCGCCTGGAATTTTGGGGAAAAAACCAGGGAGTGTGGGATTTTTACCTCACTAAAACCACCCCGGTGATCACCATCAGCACGTAGAAGGGACCCCGTGACCTCTCAAAAGACCACCCCGGAACCCCCTCTGTGCAACGCCTGTTAGGGCACGTCCCTGGGGAGATTAATAATGCACCTCCCCTGAGCCTCGCTGTGCACGGCAGCACGTGACCACTGTGCCACCGTCCTTCCCGGAGTCACTTGGCGGGCGAGCAGAGTCCCCAATCTGATCGCCCATGACCCCGAAGTCCCACCTGCCTATGCAGCAGGCGGGGTTTCGGCGCTTTAGGCATCGAGGCGGTTGCACCCACTATACCACCTACGTATTATTTATCGTAAATATGATACTCCCACGGCTGAGAGGTTTTGCTTTTGAGTCATCATCATCAGCCTTTAAATGTTCCCACTGCTGGGATACTCCTCTCTGTGAGAGGGAATGGGCCGTAATCCACCACGCGGGACCAGAGCGGGTTGGTGGATATCACATGTCTTCGAATTTTTGGTTCTAGGACATGCCAAACCGCACAATGTTTTCCTTCCCGTTTTGTGAGCAGTGGTGATAAAATAATTTAAACAAAGTAAAGGGCTTATTACACTACACGGTATTCACGGCCCTGAATACCGGGTCACTAAATCATTCTGAAGCAATAAGGTCGATATTATGAGAACCCTAACTCCCTAACAGTTATTACACTACCGTGAAATAGGGTTTAGGGCCCTGTATACCGTGTAGTGTAATAAGTCCTTTAAGCACCTGTCTGGGTTTGAACCCACGGCCTACAACTTATAAGTCGCAGCCGATACCACTAGGCCACCACTGCAATCTACTTATTTCTATTCTCGACACAACACAACAGCAACAAACACAAAGTAACTGGAAGAATATTGTGAAACTAAAACTCGCATAGGGGTAACCATGACCTGAATTAGGACATTGGATACTTTTATCCCGAGAGTATGTTTCTTTGGATATCCCAATTTTCGACTTTAACGCGGGCAAAGCCGCTGGCAGAAGCTAGTATACAAATAAAACTGCAAACCAAACGAATACCAAAGTAACATACACTTTCTATAAGTTACTGACGCGACGTGATTTAGAACTAACCCAAACTTACCAAAACAAATAATAAGTACATCATATTTATTTCTCAACTATACTGAAATTGAACTTATAATCAGAGATTTCTACTTACACCGTGAACAGAATTAATACGCTGCAGCGATCTGCAATCTCGCGTACACCGCTGTACGAGTACAACTCTCACCCAACTCGCTTCGACAGTCGTTCGCTGAGATCCAGACACCGCGCATGCCTCGATGCGCTCACTGTTCCGTAACTTTTCACTTGCGAAACAACGTACAATAACTCTTCGAAAATTTTTAAACTCTTATTAAAAAGAATAATAAGAGTTAATTAAAAAAAATCGAACGTGTAATTCAGTGTCTGAAAAAAGAATCCTATTATTTTCAAATTTCGAACAGTAATAAAACTGCGTTTTGTTATCGAGTGTTTTGATTATGATTTTAAAAATGGATTAAGTGCGAATTCTAAATTCAAAAGTGCGAATTTTAATATATATTGTTCTTTTTTTTAACGAAACAGGAGTGTTAGTGAAAAGTTTTCGAAAACTTGACGAATTGTTTGTCCGAAAAAATTAAAGTGAGTGTGTTTATTAGAGATTTCTGTTCATTAAGAAATCGTTGAATTGATGCCAAAACTCTTATGGAACGTAAGTAAATAATTATTATTGGCTTTGTATTGACGTTTTTAATTGGTTTTAGAAATATGTTTGTGTGTTTAGAGCTGGTTTTAATCGGTTTATTTATAGACGTTAGAAAACGTACGTGCGCTATCTTACTGACATGACATTTTTCAACTCGGTAATAATTGTTTTCAATAGCAAGGTGAAATCATATTCTAGGTATTTAATTAGGGCAATATTATTATCAGTTGTAATATTTTTTTTTGTATTTAATTGATGTCACGTTTGTTTTGATAAAGATCCACTTTTATGCGTGCATTCTTTTGTTGTTTCACACAACAATGGTCTTTTTTTTAAATAATGTTGACAATAGAACTATTTATAAATTTGTCATAAAGAATAACCATTAGTTTCCACATAAAATATAATTATTTATTGCTAGAACAAAGGACAATCAACTCTTATTCTTATTACTTAATTTCTATAATTACAGATATTAAATAGGTATATACTTAGAAAATATTTCCCTTTGAAGTGAATAACCACACATTTACGTTACTAAATTATTACATAATTCAGTTAATTTGTTATTATATTGCCCTCAAAACAAATAAATTCAAGTAAAAAATTACACTAATACTCATTTATTACTTTAATTAAGCTTTCTTTGTTAGCAAGGAATTCTAGCTTATGTCAAGATCATTATAACAATTACGCAAGTACTTACTTTTGCCTTGAAGAATCGTCGTACTTTTAAATTAAGTACCTACGTATCAAGATTATAATGATTGCTGTAAATAAAATTTTGGCTCATTTTTAATAACAATTTACTTAAGCCTTTAAAAAGCCTTTATTCTAAATTAAGAATAAAATTAAGAGTTTCTGAATATAAACTTAAAAGGGCCAATTATTATTTGACTTTTTAATTCACAGATAAAAAAAAATAACTTTTTCATTTTTTCAAATGATTAGAAAATTATTTAGAAACTTCTTGTGAATAAAATTAATAACAGTTCTCCATTATTAAAACCAAAACCTTAGGTTTTATTATTTTCGAGGACGTTTTTATCTATAGTAACCGTTTGTACTTGATTATTTAACCCACAAGAAACTACCAATAAAGTTATATGTCTTAAGAGGAAATATGTGCAGAGAGCGCCGACTGAATTCAATTAATAAAAAGTCATAATTCGAGGTTTGGCTCTCGTCAATTTCCTCCTCAAATATTAGACCAATTTAAAAGAGATACTTTGCCCCTATGTCCTTTTTAGGGTTCCATTCCAAAACGGGATTCTATTACTAAGGCTGTATCTCATGAACCGTGATAGCTAGGCAGTTGGAATTTTCACAGATGAGTTATTTATGTTGCCGCTATAACAACAAATATTAAAAACAGAATAAATTAAATATTTAAGTGGGACTACCATACAACAAGCGTGAGGTTTTTGCCGATTTTTGCGATAATGGTACGGAACCATTCGTGCGCGAGTCCGACTCGCACTTGGCCGGTATTTTCATTTATATTTGTCAAATTTGTACACTAAGACTCTGTTGACAGCGCAATTTTGAACATTTTTTGAGGGTTCTAGTGCTTCTAAAGATGATGTATCATCAAAACAAAAAAATATTTAATTTTCAGATTATGGAATATCTTTTTAATTGGTCCAATATTGGAGGAGGAAATAGACGAGAGCCAAACCGCGAATTATGACTTTTAACTAAGGAAATACAGTAGGCGCACTCTGCCCATATTTCCTCTTAAATCAATACTATAATCTGATGGTAAGCAATTCCTGTTAATAATTGGGTATTACCTAATATGTATCGGATATTGGTTCTTAACAATAGGTTTTATTGGACAATGGTAACTCAATCTTTGGCAGGTTTTGGCCGGTCTTACTCGCTAAGTTTCGTAAACGGCAAACCATAGAATTCAATCCATTCAAAAACAGGCAGATATAGATTCTAATTACTAAATAGGATTTTTACGGAATAAAAATATATCTTTAGAATGAAACGGGCGTTTCCTAAAGGGATGTTTCCTGGGTAGAAAAATGATAATTCTACTTAGTCCGTCAGTGAGATTATCAAATAATATTGGACACGTATTTTTGTTTAACCAAATCAATAAAAATATACACAGTTAAAACGCATCAAAGTTCAGGAGTGGGGGCTTGTGACGTCATTTAGGCAGTATAAAGTGTACTAGCGGCGTGACGTTTCACGATATTTCAACGCATTATGTCGTCGTCACTTTATGTTTACGTGACAAAAGAAAAAATACGTGTCCAATATTTTTTAATAATCTACCTGACGGACAAAAAACAAATTTTCAGTAAACTACCCTATTATGAAGCGTATATTAATGGAAATAAATTGCCTACTCTCATTGTGCAAGTGGTGATAAAGTTATACTCACTCGTACTGTCTCTTTACAAGAAGAGGAATTTGGTCATTTAAGTTTCTGGAGAGTTTGTTGGACCACTGTTTTACTTCCCAGCTAAAACACTGGCATGTGTTGACGGGCGAGCGTTTTGGGTGGCTGTCTTTCTGATGCCATTTTCTCGCGGCAGACCAAGACTCTAAGAATAAATTTAATCCCAATGACAGAGGATAGACAAGTTTGGAAAATGGCGAGAGGCCTTAGCCCAGCTGTGGGAAATAATGACCTTTAAACATGTTTTTTATCACTATTACGGGCTGAACAAATAACTCTCGGCAGTGTTTAGCGTCTTTTTTACACCTATTATAAGGTGTAAACCAGACTTTGATAAGTAATCTTTGGTAAGTAGTAAATATTTTGTTCGTACATGTACAAAAAGAAAAAACACTCAATAGTTTTCACAATGCTGTCTTGTGTTGGACGAGTAGACTTCAATGTCAAATACTAAAAGCTTGAAGAAAAAATAACACACTCAGATAAAATAATATTTGGTTCTATATTGTGATAACGGCTACAAAAATGATTTTTAGGGTTCCGTACCTCGAAAGGTAAAAAAAGGAACTCTTATAAGATCACTTTCTTGTCCGTCTGTCAGTGTGTCACCACCGATGTTTTCAGGAACGGGTGGACCTAGCAAGTTGAAATTGATACCAGATACTGAGGTCTATAGTCCTTATTAGGTGTATAAAAATCAAACTCCTGAGTCAACACAATAAAAGATATAAGCAAATTTAGATTATCACGAAAACTTGTAAGTACCAAAATTTACTTTCATTTTCAATTTTTTTTCTTTTTCGGAATTTTCCCTTTACTTGTGCTTCTAATACCTTGTTTTTAACCAAAATTGACAATTCTAGGTCAAACGGAAGTACCCTTTTGGGTCGGAAACCTATATGGTAGTTCCCGTTGACCTAGAATCACGAAATTTGGCAAAAAGTAAGATCTTACAGCACAAATAAAGGAAAAATTCCAAAAAAAATATAAAATTTATAATTAAGATAAATTTTGGTACTTACAAGTTTTCGCGAAAATCTAAATTTGCCCATATTTTTAAAGCTTTGCCACCAATAAAATGATACCAATTTTATTACAGCAGTATTATGGGTAGGTACGGAACCCTCGGCCTACGAGTTTAACTCGCACTTGACCGGTTTTTATAAATATATTCTGTATTTTTGTTATAAGGGATTTCCCAGACGGTCTGCCCAGAATCGATTTAGGTTATTAAATAGTATGTCAACATTTTCGACATATTGGACTGACATTTAATTTTATTTTCTTGGTGAACACAAACGCAGCCGGGCGAGCACGGTCTCTGTAAAAGGACACGCATTTTATCACGGTTTTCGCTCCCAAACTGTGATAAAAATGTGTGACTAAAGCTTGCCACAGTAGGCCGTGCTCGCCCCACTGAAACCACTCCAGCGTTTGAGTTTACCACTATTTGGACGGCAAATCAGTGAGTACGTACCTAATAAATGCTATGAAAATCCTTATCTCTAAATAGCATAAAACAAAGTTGCTGTCCGCGTTTCTCAACGTCATGTCTGTTTCTCCGCTTATTCTTCTAAACCACGCAACGAATTTTGATACCGTTGCGAAGCTTGTTGAGGAACCTTTGTGTATAATTTGTCCCAAGCCAAACTGGGGCGGATCACTAGTTTACTATAACTAACATCACAATAGGGATGTTTCCTGGTTAGAAAAATGATAATTCTATTTAGTCCGTCAGTGAGATTATCAAATAAAATTGGGCACGTATTTTGTGCTTTACCAACTCAATAAAAAACCGGCCGAGTGCGAGTCGGACTCGCGCACGAAGGGTTCCGTACCATTATCGCAAAAAACGGCAAAAAAATCACGTTTGTTGTATGGGAGCCCTACTTGAATATTTGTTTTATTCTGTTTTTAGTATTTGTTGTTATAGCGGCAACAGAAATACATCATCTGTGAAAATTTCAACTGTGTAGCTATCACGGTTCATGAGATACAGCCTGGTGACAGACAGACATACAGACAGACGGACGGACAGCGAAGTCTCAGTAATAAGGACCCGTTTTTACCCTTTGGGTACGGAACCCTAAAAAGTACAAAGTTATAGCGCATCAAAGTTCAGGAGTAGGGCTTGTGACGTCACTAAGGCAGTAAAAAGTGTAATAGTGGCGTGACGTTTCACGATATTTCAAGGCATTATATCTTCGTCACTTTATGTTTACGTGTCAAAAGAAAAATACGTGTCCAACATTTTTTGTTAATCTACCCGACGGACAAAAAACAAATTTTCAGTAAACTACCCTATTACAGAAATAGATTATTTTCCTGCCATATAATATTATGGTTTGTGTGTGATTTCACTGTATATTATAAGGACGGCCAAACTCCTTACCTCTTATAAAGCTACCACGTTTTGGAAGAGTATTCATAATATTTGGAACGCTAGGAATATTTGAAGATGTTTTTGTTTCGTTTTGCATGTCACTTCTGTAAAAGCTATCTTAGCGTGAATACTCTATGAAAAAATAAATATGGTAAAGCAATAAAATAAAAAAAGACTATGAAAATACAAAAGTACCGTTTTTACACTTTCAATTTATATTATTAAATAATATAAATTGAAAGTGTAAAAACGGTATGACATAAATTTTATGTCAATCATAGCGTTTTCAGTCAGGCCACAAAAAAAAAATAACCTTCGCTCGATCTCTAGGTCTGGGTAGCCACGTTGGTGTAGAGTTATTGGCACCCGTCGTAGTATATTACTGAATATATCGTTTGAATGATATGTAGAAGTCGAAGATCAAGACCGAGATTGGGGTAGGTGGGTATTATTAATTTTATGCTCTGCGTACCTTTTTTCTCGCCATCTGCTCCATAATTTCAAATTATATATCATCCAAAACTCTGTCTCAGAATTTATTTTGAGGCAAGTCTGCTTTACCGTCGACCACATCATCGCGTATCATCAGGTGAGATAGTGGACAAACGAGAGCCTATAAACAATATATATATAGCGACAGCGCTCAGAACTATTCGCGAAATAATAACTATTTCATTACAACTCATTGGTAAATAATGTAATTTGAATTTGCAATATCCGCAAAAAATCGTATAAAGCAAAATAAAATATGTCACGGCAGTTGTGAAAGATTCTCCTTGGGGATAACGGTCCCTTTGTCTTGGGCGAGCTTGAATCCCGTTAGTAACATTATACACTGCTTTAGTCCCTTGGGAAAATAATCTACTATGGTAGACGCTATGAAGTCCAGCAGCCTAGTTGCGTAAGTAAATTTGGCTAGGCAAAGGGTTTGACCGCCATCATTCACCAATCACATAGACGGCAATCCACATCGCGTCTTTCGTCTCGCATGGTCGATTGATGGCGTCAAAACCCATTGCCATACCGAATTCACTTACAGGACACCAATCATTGTGAGAATCCGATTTAATTCATGAGTTGATATAAAAAATAAATTACTTTTACATTTTAAATATTCCGTATGATATACGGAATATTTAAAATGTAAAAGTAATTTGTAGTTAGTAAAGTAATTAGTGGCATGTTTAATATGATTTAAAATGCGACATTTTCGTAAAAATTTCATACCTGTCACATTTTCGCGACAAGTATAGTTTTAAAATAGACATAATGTCAATATAAAGCTAAATTGCATCCATGTCGCTCTGTTTGGCTATTATAAATTTTAAAATAGTGTTTTTTTTTCAGATTAATCATTTATAAAAACAATGTTTTTACCACAGGGCAATTTCGTACAAACAAACGTTGGATCAACACATAGAATTTGGGCTGTCAGTCCACAACTTATAAATATGCGTTTAGGTCGTTCGGTTCTACTATTCAGGGTGGTAGATTGATCGGTTCTTGAGTACTTTTAGACAAATCAGATGTGTGTGTGTGTAGGTATGTGATTATACAATGTAGATATTACCCGGTGTGCTTTTGAAAAAATCTCCCTCCATATTGATACAGGTCACCAATGTAATTGATGTAGATATGTTATGTAGTGCAGAAAATAAAAGCTTTCCACTCTGGCGTACTCACAATTATAATATTAGTATCACAATCACAACACGATTTAGATTAAATGAAACCTAGATATGGTAGCTGCTTGAAGATTATTACAAATAATAATATCGGCGATAGATATTTACAATAACATAAAATCGAAAAATTACGTTCTAGTCGTTCAAGTCTTTTTTTATTTCGTCTTTATTTTGTGTATCCAGAGAGTGTATATCTGTAAAACTCGTGCTCGTGGTTCAGTCCAGTTAAGTTGCCAGTACTAAATACTTATCGTGTTGTGTATTAAAAACTTCTTCGAGTAGCATATAGGTACATGACATGTAGAACAGACTTAACGATACCTTGATAGGTACTTCATTTTGGCAGCATCATACGAAGCTTTAATAAAACATATTTTATTGCAAAAATAAAATATTATTACGAATTTCGTGTCGTGCCACTCACAAAACAAGTTTATTGACTTTTTTATGGTTCTATGCAATTTATGAGTTTTATGATTCCGCCTGTCACCAGCTTGTCACATCGTTAAATTCAGACTTAAAATTTTGCTTCTGATTCGTGATTGGCTAGACCTCTTCCTTTTTCAAAATGAATCATTCATTTTTTCGTGTTTATTGTTTTAAAAGTGTAAAATGGTTTTAGAATAACCTACTGGCCTTCTCGTTGCTTCTATTTTGCGGCAATAGTACTTGCACTTAATCGGGCTTTGGATGAATTTAATTTACGCAGTTTTCTACTACCATGAGGGCTTTAGACTGCTGCAGACAAGTGCGATGTCACAATGTGACAAAGATGCAATTACGCTTTTTCATAGCATATAATTTATTCTTTCTGTAGATGAATTTTAAGAACAATATCTATGAATCGTTGCCGTGCTGTGGTTTTGCACTACTCTGCTGGATGCTTCAAGGCATATTGTCTAGTTTAAATAATGTATCTACAGTCACAAATAATATAATAATAGCTACAGCGGTCTTAAACAATACACAGCATTGCATAATATGTAACATCAGTAAGACGTTGCATAACTGAGATTAAGAACATCATGTTAATCAAGAGGCATATTATTTTCTATGACTGAGCTTTGTCTAAGCGCACTTTTACCATAGTCTACAAGGATAAAAAAAAACAATAAGACCTTTCTTTAATCTAGGAGGTCGCAACTCGCACCAAAGAGTTCAGTTAACAAGATTTTAAAACCACGAAAATTGTTAAGTTAGCGTATGCCGTCTGGGTTGTATGTCTATTTTTAACCGACTTTCCCAAAACGGAGGAAGTTTTTTTATTTATTCAAAATTCCGTAAATAACACCTTAACAAAATATAATTAAAACGCACGTTCTAAATCGATTCGAATTTCTGTTAAGTTATCGTTTGATTCTAAAGCAGGCAACACGATACTCATGCATATTGCAATATTGCAGTTATACGAAATCAAATAATTGCTACCATTGTTCAGAACTCGGCATACAGATTTGATAGAACTACGAGAGAATGTAGTATTGTGCGGGTCTAAAATTGGAGGAATGTTCTTGTTCTAGTTGTATCTGTATTTGAATTTAATAACTGTAATAATTATACTGTATTTTTGTTCTTCCAACTCGTCACTTCTCTTTCGGGGTCGGCTTTACTAGTCCAGAGCTGCCACTTGTTCCACTGATAAACGTCGTCAGTAGATAGATCGCATCTCTTCATGTCTTTTTAACCGACTTTCCAACAAGAAGGAGGTTCTATGTTCGTCTGTATGTATGTTCTGTTTTGTGTATGTTCACTGATTACTCCGTCATTATGTTTGTAAAGGTATAGGATCTGATGAGAGGATCAAATGTAAATCCTTAAATTTTATAGGAATATATATACAGCGATTTTGGTATTTTCATCTATATGGCGAGCGTTTGCATTAAGGAAACATCATTTGGTGAAGTGGAACTGATGAAGAAGACCACTGGAACTTCTCAAATACAAGTATGGGGTATAAGTTAACTCGAATAGACAAATGACTGTGATGAAGCAAATAAATGTTTCTAATGAAAATGGTACCATCGTACTGATCTGGTGATGAAGCTGGCAGGTAGGCATCGGAACGCCGATATAAACCAATGTATCCTAGTCGGATTAAAAGGTATTTAGGCTTGTTGGAATTATTATGAGAAGCCGTCTGGCTATAAATGATGTTCATGGTATTATAATGTACCAAAACTAAAAAGTAAAAAAAAGGTACTAAAAAGTTAAACCAACTTCCAAAACGAAACACTACAAAGCGAAAAATAATTTTCTTTTCGGAAGTCGGTATCAGAAACGAAAAAAAATAGGTACCAAAGACACCGACTGCCGAAAAGAAAGTTAATTTTAGCTTTGCAGTGTTTTGTTTTGGATGGCTGTTTATTTGTTTGGTTACATAAATATTTTTTACTGTTCATCATCCAGGACGTTAGTGGAGTCCCCGCGTGTTTGTTATATATAATCCGATGTCTTAATATAGGTCATGGTCTACTTGTGTGTCAAATCTATTCAGCTGTTGAGGCGTGATTAAACACCAAACATTTAACATTTAAATAATATTATTATGTAGACTTCCACATTTAGTTATAACATTTGAAGTAGCATAGTAGGATAACGGCGACGACCTATATCTTCGAAGTAAAGCAGCCATTATTTTCTGGCTACATGTAGCTGAGGTCTTAGATGGACTATGCAGCGGTGGGTATACCTTCTGAAGACCCAAGATATAACTATAAAATTATATTCTTATTTTTTTTAAATCTTTTTTCGTATTCTTCTCAGTAAACCCTTTCATTTGATATCCATATCATGGTAGTGCAGAAAAAATAACTAGTCCGCCAACTTGGGCCGTCCACCATATTGGATTTAGAATGACGTCACTTAGCTAACCATGCATTGTCAACAAAACGTGTATGTAAAATTTCATCTTAATCGGTGGAGGATAACTGCTTTAAAATTCTAAAATTCAGTTGCAAGATTTGACCCGAACACTCATACACATACAAACATACATACATACATTGCAAGTAATAAAACAAAATTGGTAATAACTTCATAACAAAACCATCTTAGTTGCAAAATATTAACTTGAATTATTGCAAATGATTTTAGTTCTGCAGTCTACAGTTAGTAAGGTAATTATTTCTTAACTTTTCAAACCTAGCTTAATGAAACTAAGGGTGAAGTCTTAATTGAGCATTTAGAGTTAAGAACATAACAAACCCTACTTTAGTGCCGAAGTTTGACAGGTTTTAGGAATGAAGTAAAATTTGAACTACAAATTCTTAATTCAGGAATCGGAAGTTAGGTAATCAACTACTTCTCTTTATTACCACAAAACCTTTTCATCCTTGGAAATGAAATCAACAAACAACAACATCAACACACTACAAACACTAAGATAAAAAGATTTGGTGGTAATAACCACAAAATCTTTTATCCTGGAAAATTTAATAGTTTTCAACCAGGCCAGACTAAGAAAGACGTTAAGCAAAGAGCGAACTGATTAGTTAGGACCTCACTACTTCTTTATTTATTTAGGCTTATATACTTAATGTAAGTCTGAAATAGCCAAGTCAGAGGCCTGTGGGGTTTCCTAGAGGCGGCTTAATTAACTCTGACACCAGAGGTGGCCACACCTCACACGAAAAGAAGAAGACTACTTCTTTCAACAAGACTTTAAACGAAGAGGAATCTTTTGAAATAAGGTCGTACAGTGTTGGTTTAATAAATAGGCACTAGTCAGCTTGAAAGGGCAAAGTTGTAGAATGCGGGCAAAATATAAACATCTTTACACTAACTTTATGTACCCATTAGGTTCTTTTCGCGACTTCGCACTTGTAGCGGATCTTTGCGTACTTTTTCAAGATATAAAGTAGCCTAGGCTTATAGGATCACAATCGGATTAAACTTATATTATTTTGAGTTACAGAAGAAAAACAAAAAAAACACCGGTCAAGTGCGTGTCGGACTTCGCACATTTAGGCTTCCACAACAAAGAAAAAATCTGATTTATCAATATGTTGGTATTTGTTAGTAAAATATACGTAATAATAAACATTAAACCAGATTTCAAGTTTATAGGTCAATGGGAAGTTAAAAAATGCTTCGAAACAAAATTGTGTGACAGACGATGGGCAGTCAGACAGACGAATAGACAGACACGTGAGTGACAACAATAGGGCTGGACCCTTAGGTTACGGAACCCTAGGAACACGGGTGGGATTTTAAGAAAGCAAAAAAAAAAAATAAAAATTACGCCACAACCGCGAAATTATTACAATCGATGCTGTTTACTCATTATAAATCATATGATAATAATATGTGAAACATTCCGGTACCAAAAATAGATTTATTTGCACACTTTCAAATAGCCATATTTTTAGTGTAAATCAATTACTTACCTAATATTCATTAAAAATAAGTTTGTAAAAGTGTTGTTTTAATTTTTTATCCGGAAAAAAATTTATATGGAGGAGCTCGTGGCAAAATAATAACAGCCGCACGGGTCGATCTTCAAGGTTAAGCAATGCTTGACGAGGTCGGTCCGTGAATGGGTGACCATTTCAACATACCGAGTTTCCACCGTGCCTCGGAAAGCACGTTAAGCCGTTGGTCCCGGCTGTCATTTGAAGATCTTTGACAGTCGTTACGGGTGGTCAGAAGCTTGAGATCTGACACCAGTCTTGCCAAGGGGTATCGTGTTACCCAGTTACTGGGTTGTGGAGATCTGATAAGCAGTCGCTCCATGTAAAACACTGGTACTCAGCTGAATCCGGTAAGACTGGAAGCCGACCCCGACAATAATTGGGAAAAAGGCTAGGCAGATGATGATCCGGAAAAAAAATGATAGTAGAAAATATTGCTTAGACAGATCTATAGAGAATTTTTTGCTGATTACGGAACTCAAAATCGGCCAAATTTCATACAGTGACACTCAAGCTTTAGGATGGCCCACACGAGGAATTTAATTGCAATATTGTTGTGGCAAAATTGCACGATTTTGTGGTAAAATTGCACGATTCATGCGGTAAAATTGCACGATTCTTATGGTTAAAATTGCACAAATCTTGTGGTAAAATTGCACGATTCTTGTGGTAAAATTGCACAATTCTTGTGGTAAAACCATTCGAAAAGCACCACTATTATTTTCTATTTCTAGCATAAATTTATATATTACATATTATATAATTTGCTCATAAAGCTATGATATTGTCACACCATATTGCAGTTGAGTGATGTTTCAAAACTATTTCAAATAGATCACAGATAAACTTTGGCAATAGAATAGAGAAACACTAAATATGAATATATATATTCGTATATTAAAGAAGACATGTATTAAAACTAAAGTGTTATGAAATAGCAGTGCAACATGATTATAAATGTTGTGGTTTTAAAATCTATGAAGCAAATGGTTTTTTCTTATCTTTTAGTAATTTTAGTATCTTTTAATGCTCAAACGCGAGCCATATATATTGACAGAGAAAAAAAAAATATTTTTATGCTCAGATAAAACGCACATTCTACTTAATCTACACAATTATTTACACACTAGCTGTTCCCCGCGGCTTCGCTCCCGTAGACCACCCCACAGGAACTATTTTCAGGATAAAAAAATTGCCTATGTCACTCAAGAATAATGTAGCTTTCTATTGGTGAATTTTTTTTTTAAATCAGACCAGTCGTTTCAGAGACTAAAAAAAATCTTTCCTCTTTATATTGATATAGATAAGACAATTATTATCATCTTCATCATTATCACTTTAGTTGATTGACGTCCACTGCTGAACAACACCCCCAAGCCAAGTATCGCCATATTGACCAATTCTGTGCGTCTCACTTAAAGCGGATGCTTATAACTATTATTGTATTCGAGAAATAAAAAAAAACACAACATGACTTCTGAACTACGCTTTTGTTTAACAAATGGGAATTAGTGCTAGGGCAATCAGCTTTTTGTTTTCGGATTATCAAGTCTATTCTTCAAAGACAAACAAATGACATTCTACAGTGCGTCCATTATAACTTGTCCCGTGACGTGATTGTTAGCACTGTTACTATCAATAATAATATTATTCGTTTCAATATTGAGGCACTAAGGCATCAATCAGACGAGCAGCACTTTGCTGTCGACAGGGCGATCTTCAACTGTCGACAAAAGCACCTGCTGTACTCTGTCTGAGCTTGGCAAGCTATGGTGGAGGCTTGGAGTTTCTTGCCGGTTCTTCTCCATAGCAAACGACCAACCCGAACCGTGCACCTTTTGTCGACGTTTTATAAGTGCCCATGTAGGCCTAAGAGAAAAAAAAATGATTTTTGATTTTGGTGCCAATATGACGGCAAGGGACACGTTATAGTGAACTGTCTGTCTGTTCTGAAGTGAAAGCGTCGCGATATTGGTTGGAAAAAGGCAAAAATGTAAGGAATTGTCAGCTATTGATTGTCACGTGATCAATCCGTCACATATTGGAATTTAAACCATCACTTTCGCTGACATCGCAGGTTAATGGTTCATTTGTCTCTATGATAATTTTAAAATTAATACCCATCTCAAAGGCTTGGACAAGTTTATCGAGATTACTAGCAGCTTTTACACAGTATTACAAGCTAAAACAAGAAAATATTGTGCAAATATTTAAGTACTTACCTACTTACTGAAATTTGTTTGTTTGTACAAACTCGAGTTGATTATACAATTTATATGCCAGTGCATGTTGGATTAATAAAGTATGAAACTTTTGGAATATGTCGACTTCTTCTTCAGGCTGCAGGCGTTATAATTATTAAGGAGTTCGTGGCTAAATAATAATAGCATATCTTCAAGATTAAGCAACGATTGCCGAGGTCGGTCTGCTAATAGATACGTTGCAGCCATCTGGTTATATTAGCCGGCTAATTGGACGCCTAGGCATCCAATTGGATGCCTAGGCCGATAGTTAGTTGAATTAGAATCATTCAACTTGGCGTATTTCGAGTCAGCCTTTTGAAGATGACTGACCAAAACTCAGCCAAGTGATTCAAATTTAGTACTATATGGCGTCAACAGTGCAAACCGTGAATGTTATTTTTCGTTCTTGTGTGCAATTAAAAGTGAAATTAAAGTGTGGTATTGCCATAATTGTATGAAAACATGGAAATTCCAAATAATACTACGTCTTCTGCAAGTTTTCGCGTAATATTTGAGTCTAAACTATCTAGTCACCCTAACATTACATTACAACTTTACAAATTTATCAATATTCAATTTTACTACACACTTCAGCCATCTGGTTAAACGGTTGCGCTCAATGACTTGGCTAGTTGCCCTTCAGCCAATTAACTGGATGCTGGAGTTTACTGTCTAGGCGTCCAATTAGCTGGTTAATTTAACCGGATAACTGTAACAGATACATAACATACCAAGACACATCCGTGCCTCAGGACGGCGGCACCAAGCCACTTGTTATTTATAGATACCTATTTGACAGTAGTTACATGTAGTCAGAATCTGCATGTTTCAGCAAGATATCGGAAGGAGATAGTAAAAAGATGGTTTAAAAAGCAACAATTTTACTCGAATCCGGTATGCCCATCTACATTTTTGGCCGAGAGATAATTGAGGAAATTTGTAGTAATAAAAAACATTTATTCGAAACAGACGCAACATAACAACAACAAAAACAAAGTAAAAGAAAAGAATTGCTAAGAACATGATTAAATAAAGATGCTGAACGGGACCATACTGATAGAGTTACCAAGTCAGCACTCACAAGAGATGGATTTAAACCTAATAATCGGGATGAAATCCATTTAATAACCCATCCTACATATATATTCGAAAGATTCTGACAATTAATTCTAGGAATGGAACCAATAATAATAAGTACCTTGATAGATAAATACAAGTTGAGGTGAACCACTAGGCTTGGTTTCTCAGAAATAGGTAATAACGAAACTCGATAAATACTTTCAAGAAACATGTATTTTAGTTAATAGTTTTTTTATTAGAAAAGTTTTGTCGGTTTTATTTTGTTGGTAACACGAAAAGAACTAGTCATCTAGCTTTCTGAGTAACCACAATAGAACTTTTGTATTTTAATATCGAAGAAGATTTTAGTGTACCTATTTTACGAATGAGTACCAAATATCGACGCTGATAGTTTGAAAGCTCGAAATGGACATATAATTTATTTGGATTTTCAACTGTCGCTCGAGAGCTGAGGGTTTTAATTTCCTCTATCGATACACGTCTACACTTAACTTAAAAAGCAGATTGTAACCTTTTAACGAATAGCGGTAGGTAAGTAATTAGGAACAAAGCATCAGCCCGTGAAAAATGCATGAAATTTTCATATTTGTAAAATCCAGCAGAAAATTATTTATAGAATGTACGCAGTTCTGAGTCGAGGCTGTGTTTGGTTAGATATTAAAATTGTCTTTAAAAACACAAAACACAGCCGCACGAGGCCTATTCGCTATAACTGTATACCCAGTTAATTAAAAATTATCCTGTATCAGTACACTGGCCATGTTTCAGTGGATGACAGTACTGATGAATATAAAATGTACAGTGGAATCAACTCAAAAATAAATCTGCTATTCAGTTTATATTTGTAACAATAACTTTTATTTTGATTAAATTAAGGCCTAAACTCCATTTGAAATAACATTAGACATGTTTCCAAATCTTTTTACAGTCCGTTTAACCAATTTTAAGTTTTATCCCGTAAAAATAAGGATGACATAAAAAGCATAAACCTGTTACCAAAACCAACTGTTTACTACAGCTACCATTTGTGTATCATCAACGCAATAGAAGTCAAAATCTGTTGGACGGGCTGTAAAATGGGATTATTTAAACGTCTAATGTTATCGCAAATGGAGTATATGTATCCTTTTTCGAAAGAAAAAGTACTACCTGTCCCTATCAGGACAATATTTTCCGTATGCGGCTCGTACAAACAATTGTTCCTCTTCAGTAGAGGTTCAAGATTTTTCCCGGAACAAAAACAGCAATATCTGGAGTTAGCTATAACCACATAAAAATCGATGTCAAACCAACATAGCGTTTTCATAAGACTCTGATTACGCTTTTCCCCAAATAGGGGAATTCATGAAAGGAAATGTGGATAAACATTTTCCTGTCTGTCAATAAAAAGAAAGGGAAGAGAGAAATACAATGTTTATAAACGTTCATTTAGGATAAGACGATCGAACATAGATATTTTGTGAAGGAAACTCTTTGTCTAGCAGTAGATGCAGTTTGGTTAAATGACAATGATTTAGTGACTTAAGTCGAGTTTCTGAAACCAAAATTTTCTCAAAATGAATATGACAAACTAGCTTTTGCCCGCGGCTTGGCATGCGTAGACTACATGCTTCTCCTTATCATATTTTAACAGTATGTAGAGAAAAGTAAAAAAATAATGTAATGCGAAAGTGTTTCTTAGGACAGACTTATACTTACCTACTCTATCATCAATGTTTATCCATGACTAATAATAAGTAATCATAAGAATTAGTAAGTAATTAAATTGAAGTATTTCCTTACAGACAACATTTTAAACCATTTTGGATGTTGACGCCAATATCACCGGACTATTTGATGAGATAACACGTGAACACGCTACATAGAAATGTCCATGGAAAAAGCAATTTGCCCTCAAATCTACACCAGCATACTTCAGAGTTTGTCCTTGAGCCTTATTAATTGTCATGGCGAAGCAGATTTTCCCGTCCCTATTTAATTCCTATATTTATGCGTTGAGCCATTTTATAGTTACCAACAGAGTTTAAAGACTTGAGAGTATTTTTAACAATTTTTCCTTTGTAAAAGAAGGCCTTTTGTACACAACATTTCATCCCCCATGATCCGCCCCCCCCCAAGGATAGAATTCCCAAAAAACCTTAATTTGCGTTAGATTTAAATCTTCAGCCCAAACCCAATATTCGAAGATCCTAACTTCAAAACTGGCCAACTTTCATACAAACTTTGAACCCCTAATTGACCCCCTTAGGGATGGAATTCACAAAAATTCTTTCTTAGTGGATGCCTGCACAGTATAAAGTATCTATTTGCAAAATTTCAAGTCTCTAGACGATTTAATTATTCCCATAACTGCATCCCCCTTTTCACCCTCATGGGGGAGTGTGCTATAGAAATGGACATACATACATACCACATACTTACGCTCGAAAAACATTATCCTTCCGCAGTCGGGTAAAAACTGTTGATAACGACACAGGTTTTGGACATGTATACGTAAGCAATATAAGAATGAAAATATTTTCATTAAATTATAATTAATTATAGAATAAACAATTATACATGTTTTGATTTTTATGGTTCTAATGATAGGAATAACAGATTATTTCAATATCAAAGTATTGTTGTTGATAACGGGTCATTATTCCCTTGGATTCGATATCAGGTACTTTCATATTTGTTGCAGATAATGCATTAATATCCTGTCCGTTGTTGCTAAAAATAAGTTGACCTTTCTGTGCCCCTGAGTGTTGGACTTATAATAATTTGGTAAATATTTGTGGCAGGACGCTTAATGAATAGGTTACCGATAAGGCATATTTTATGCGAGTTCATAATGTAAACAGAATACATGCGACCATAGAGCAAGGAATAAACGTGCCCGCTCGTCGACATGATTCGAGTCGCTTAAAATGCGTAGAGTTCACAATTTCTGCCATGGGTTACTTTCTAAACGTATAATATACTTTGGGCATATGCTAGTTGTTAACGTCCCTTATAGGCCTAGCCCTGTTTTGTCTTCTGCTTGATAAGAAGGGAAGTAGATATTTTGTTTTTTTTTACTTCCCCGATGTTTTGTGCGTCGTCCGAGGTGTCTCCATGCTTTGTATATGCCACCGAAGAAGCCGTGAGGTGGCGATATTTTGGGCCAATAACATTTGAAATACCGTTGGCTTAATGATCAATGTCATATGCGAGTTTTACAAAAATTGTTTGCTTGAGTGAAAATATTAAACAGTTCACTTTTCAACTATCCATAATTATGCAGTCACTTAAGTTAGGTTCCAATTCAAATTTAACTATAGAATTACTTTATTGTATTTCTTTTAAAGCTAATGAAATGAAACGTAAAATTCGATACACAATAAAAAACTTATTATATATTTTTATAGATTTTTATTAATATCTTTTTAGATTTGATAGGTACTTCCAAGTGCCATAAAATTCATTTATAGCCAAAGTACATCTCATGACGATTCCAATAAGCCCATACACGACTAGGATACATTGTTTTATTTCGGAGTACCAGTGCCTACCTGCCGGCTTTATCATCAGATCAGTTCGATGGTATCATTTTCATCAGCACTATTTGCTTCATCATAGTCGTTAAACTATTCTAGATATCTTATAACCCATGACATACTTAGCATTAAGGAATTCTATTGGCCATCTGTGGTCTTCTTCACCAGTTCCACTTCACCAAATGTTACTTTCTGAGTGCAGATGATTACATTGTTGATAAAAATACCAAAATCGCTATATGTATGCCTATAATATTTGAGGAGTTCCCTCGATTTCTCCAAGATCCCATCATCAGATCCTGACTTGATGACTATGGGACCAACTGGGAAGTATACCCTTTCAAACAAAAGAAGAATTTTCTAAATCGGTCCAGGCGTCTTACAGTAATCGGGGAATATACATAAAAAACAAAAAAGATTCCGACGAATTGAGAACCTCCTCCTTTTTTTGAAGTCGGTTAAAAATAAATTAAACAATGTTAGCATAAAACCTCCAATTTATTTAGGGAGCCTAAGTTAACCATTTACGAGTATGAACTCAGAATGGTGTTTAAACATAATAGTCCTTAAAATAAGCTGGAGTTATCCCCGACTGTATCTCGTCAGGCATTCGTTTGGGATTCACAGCGTTTATCACGATTGTATCCTTGTTTATAGCTGCAGGATTAGGGCATTACTGAAATGTAGAAATATACGGTATGACGGTTGTGGAGGAAAAGCTTATGTGTCTAGTGAAATAATTTAAACTGTATTTATTATGTATTCGTGGTCCTGGCGCTTTAGACTAATGACATTCTTTCAACAAAAGCTTCGCAATAGCGGTTGAAAACATTACAAAAAAAAACCAGCCAAGTGCGAGCCGATTGCGGTTTACGATTTATGACGTATTAAAAAAAAACTACTTACTGGATCTCGTTCAAACCAATTTTCGGTGTAAGTTTACATGGTAATGTACATCATATGTTTTTTTAGTTTTATCATTCTCTTATTTTAGAAGTTACAGGAGGGGGGGACCCATTTTACCACTTTGGAAGTGTCTCTATCCAGTTTAATTAAAAAATATATTAGAAACCTCAATATCATCTTTGAAGACCTATCCATAGATAACCCACACGTAAGAGTTAAATGCATAAAAAAAAATAGTTTCAGTTCTAAGTATGGGGAACCCCCAAAAAGTATTGTTTTTTTTTGTATGAAAATCTTAATGCGGTTCACAGAATACATCTACTTACCAAGTTTCAACATGATACTTCTAATGGTTTCGGAAAAAAGTGGCTGTAACATACGGACGGACAGACAGACAGACAGACATGACGAATCCATAAGGGTTCCGTTTTTGCCATTTGGCTACGGAACCTTAAACAATGGTATGGAAATGTCAAACGTTATCGAAAAATTTACTGTCGCCATCGTTTTTATATTAACAATTTCTCTAGAAGCTTTAGACACACTGAAATTTTATTTGCGAAAACTTGGAATATATTTCCAAGTTACAATGACAGTACTTTCATAGTTTTCCAACATTCAAAGAAACGATTCTCAGCTATTATATTAGGTTACATTTCGGGCAGTGTGCGACAGAACTGCAAAATTTGATTCCGCCCAGCCTTTTCCATCATCGGTCAACAAGACATACGGCAATGCGCCACCGGTACTTAAATGGTGGACATCCCACCCATACGTACAAAGCGTTTTGCTAATACTTTAATTGTTCGAACAGCTAACGAGTGGAATTCCCTGCCGGAATCTTTGTTTCCTGATAGCTACAACCTTGGGGTCTTTAAGTCAAGAGTGAATAGGTTACTTCTAGGCAAGCGTGCTTCACCGTCGACCACATTATCACTTACCATCAGGCGAGATAGTGGTCAAACGCGAGCCTATAAAAAATTATAGCGAGACTATAAATCAAACGTACTTTAAGGCCTGAATATAAAAAAGAAAAATTCAAATACCAATCAATATTCTTACAATAATATTTTGCGGCAAAAATATTTATGTACTTGATATATTTTTGTTTCTCATGAACCCACGCGTCTGATTTTATTACCGCCCACGAGTCTGAGAATACCGAATTAATGTTCCAATATTAATAATAGAACATACTTTAGCACCATTCGTTAAGGGGCAGGGTGGTTTTTATTGGGGTGAAGTCATTGAATACCTCATACTCAATATATTTATGATATCAATACATCTAAGGATTCATACAAATTTTCATTTACTCAGGTTCAGGTTTTTTACCCGGCTGCAAGGAAAGGGTTACGTTTTTCGCGCGTATCTTATATGTATGTATGTAATATTCTTTTTTGAATGAAAAGAAAAGAAAGAAAAAGTGTTTTTTTGTCACAAAACGACATACAATATAAGTACATGCTTATGCTTAAACCTTAACAATATTATAAGTAGTACTTAAATTAAGTTAGTAAAGACGGGAAATAAATAAAACAATAATAACATATACTACCTCCATTTTGTATAAAACAGAAAAGAAATAGGGTGAAAAAGATGCCAGGCAGATCAAACCAATCCGATTAACGAATTTACATAATTAAGTCATCGTTAGATATTTCTTGACCACCAAGTGTTCTTGGATAAGCGACGTTAAAAAAAACATGGCGGATTTAGGCGCCATATTGTGGGGGTCCTGATTTCTTTTTCTTTTAAACCCATCGAGTGCGGTATCAAATTGAAGGCTTTTAAGAGGTGTTTAAAAAATATACTGGTACCGCTTATGTTTAAAATAAATTTAAAAAAATTATACTAAAAAGTTAATTTATACTTCAAGAGCCTAGTATAAACGAACAATAATATTTACCTCGAGTGTCATTCTGAACTTCGACAGTTAATTATTTCGACACAGTCTCAATTTCGAAAAACACTAGTTCGACTACTCATTGCTTCGACAGAACATATATTCGACAAGCATTAGTTCGACAGATTATACTTCGACAACACACATCTTCGAAAAACACTACTTCGACAGAATCCTTCTTCGATCTACACTTGTTCGGCGGATCTCTATTTCGACGGAACATATCTTCGACATAATACTGTTTTGAAATGTGACAATAATATTTTAATTTCTCTTTATATGAAGCTATCATAAAGTTGTAGTGACCAATCAAAAAGAAAGAAAAAAAACCGATGAGGTTTTATTTGTGGCGTAGGCGACTGGGTACGGTTGAAACAATTTTGCTTTGAATGCCCGTAGCAAGACAATCAATCAATCTATGCTAATATCAAGAAAGTAATTTGAAAAAGAAAACAATAGAATAATACTTCCTTTTTGTCGAAAAAATATAATAGGGCCACCTGGCAATGTACACAGCGCAAAGTGCAACGCGTCACTTTAATTCATGTCCAGACTCGCCGGCCGCGCCTTTTTCTCCTTGTACCGCGCACCACACCGCTAATAGTTTACGAGTTATTAGCGTTGCTTCAACCGTACCCTGTTTCAGTTTTCTACCTTAGAGTGATAGAGAGAGTTTACAAAAGGCAGAAGAGAAGTAGTCCAGTGTACAATTTTAGAATAATATAAAATAAATCATAAATACACATACTTACATAAGAACAATATATATATGTATATACATATATTAATATTATGTCATTCCGAAAGTAAATGTTCCTTGATTTTCCTCTTCAAGTATTCAGAGAAGGGCTGTCGCATAGGGAATGTGGTAGAGAGTTCCAGAGACGCACTGCAGTAACAGAGAAGGAGCCATCATAGTGGCAGGAAGTGTGACGTGGGGTACGAAGGAGAAGAGAAGTGGAAGTGCGACAGGGTTCACCCCTCGGGACAAAGTACTCAAAGCGTTCACGAATGTACTGAGGAGAATTAGGATTGTGTAGGATAGCATAGAGAAGAGATAGGATGTGGGTATCTCGACGACAACGGATCGGCAGCCACTTCAATTTAGTCCGAAACTCCGACACGTGATCTTATTCTCATCCGATATTATCAAATATCTCCGATATTGTCACATTTCAAAACAGTATTATGTCGAAGATATGTTCCGTCGAAATAGAGATCTGTCGAACAAGTGCATGTCGAAGAAGGGTTCTGTCGAAGTAGTGTTTTTCGAAGATGTGTGTTGTCGAAGTATAATCTGTCGAACTAATGCTTGTCGAATATATGTTTTGTCGAAGCAATGAGTAGTCGAACTAGTGTTTTTCGAAATTGAGACTGTGTCGAAATAATTAACTGTCGAAGTTCAGAATGACACTCATTTGAGTGATTTACCTCTTTATAATATTAGTTTATAAATTTCGATTAATTCAGTTTTATTTCCTTTTTTTTAGCATTTGCTTAGCAACGTTAACATATACCTAACTAAAACCAATGTATTGGTGAAACGTCACTTTTTTATTTCATATTTGAATTTCGAGAGCGCTTGTGAATACATTTAAATTTCATAAATATAAGCGTACCTACCACAGAAAAAATTTTGCTCTGTGGTACCTATCAAAATATTGTAATAAATTTTGTATCGAATAATTAAATTCCGAGAATACCAAATCATTTTATAGTTATACAAAGTTGCGTCTAAGTAGATACCGCTTACAGATCTTAGTAGAACGTTTTGGAGCTGAACTTACGCAAGTAGGCCTCGTGGCATTCTATACAGTTCTTAGGGCAAAATTACTGATTCGAAATAAAGATCAATGAACCGGTGATAGCGAGATGGTTGACAGGACGCTATGGAAGAAGAAATCGTGCTGCGCCTACCCCAAATAACATAGGACAAGACCAGAAAGATTATGACGGACTGGTATGTAGAATTTGCTTCATGTTAAAATCTATACTAATATACTAATACTAATCTATACATCTTTACAAATAAATAAAATTGAAGTGTCTGTATGTAATATCAAAATAACAACGTTTTATTGAATGCACATGAAAGTTACGGTACTAACAAGAAATAAGCAATTTTTAAGATTTTTGTCTGTCTGTCTGTTTGTTCCGAGTAATCTCCAAAACAGTTGGACCGATTTTGACGGGACTTTCACTGGTAGATAGCTGATGTAATAACGAATAACATAGGCTACGTTTGATAACTACGTTAGTTCCGGCGGGAAACTAAAAAAATAAAAATTTACGAGTTTGACGCGGACGAAGTCGCGGGCAACAGCTAGTATTAATATTATAATTATAAAGTTTGTTTGTTTGTACCGAATAGGCTCCGAAACTACTGGACCGATTAAAAAAAATTCTTCACCAATAAAAAGCTACAATAGTGTCAAATAATTTGATTAACTGGCTGGGTTTAATAACACTACTTACGAGCGAAGCTGTTAGTACACTAGATTAGCATTCACAAATAAAAACAAACTGTATTCTGCTCAGGGCTTTCAACGTTTATTTAGTACCTACCCAAAAACAAACTTTTTAGGTGGCATATTCTGACGGCTAGGTTGTTTAATTTTTCACAACCGACAAGCGGTTAGGTGTATGTAAATTAATGACCCTTCAGCAAAATACTTTAATTGATGGAGCAAACTAAAAACCCTACGAAATTCATTGGAAAAATCAGATTTTTATGCATAAATTTCATCATCATTCAAGCATTTTTCCAATTACGCTTCTCTAGGTCAAAAGTCTTTTCAGATGCGGCTGAATATTCATGTTTTATTTGAAGCAATTTTTTAATGAACTCGATCTGATTGTTAGTCATTGAGAAATATAAGTATATATAACAGTCTATAAGTATATATGACAGTCAAACTGCCATCAACACGATGGCAGTTTGACTGTCATATATGTAAAGGTTTCTAATGACCCTTTAATTTCATCATTATTACAGCCCGGATTGATCTGCTGCCGGGTATTGGACTGTAATTTTATCACTATGCCTACATTTTTGCATGGCGACTGCAAGCTAAGGAAACAGGCTCTTTGCAAATCGAAGATTCCAATGTGCAATAATACTCTACCAATCAGAAAAGTGGTCTCATTGTATGTGTCACGATGGTCGAAGTTCACTTAACTGAAGCCTGTGCTACACGGTCGCCAACCAAGCCAAAAACCAAGGTCACCTTGGTCGGAAGCGGCCGTTCCCGACCGTGTAGACAGTGGTTGCCAACCAAATTTAGCATGACCTTCCAACGCCCTTGGTCGGCGTGCGTGCGTTGCCAACGAGTTGGTCGGCGACTTGTTTGATGCCGTGTAGACGCTTGTTGACAACCACGCGTATGACAGTCGCGCTTCTGCAGGCGTCGAGCGCAGACGCATGCGCAAAATATGGCTCAACTGAGCGAACGAAAAGTAATATGAACGGAACTTATCGATATATACAGAGACTTGTCCTGTCTTTGGGATTTGACATCAGAGTCATGTAAAAAAATGCATGGGATATTTATTTTTTAAGTATATTCTTTTATTTTTAATGTACCTATATTAAATATACTAGCTTCTGCCAGCGTCTTCGCCCGCGTGAAAAGTGATTTCTTATCCCAAGGAACATTATACCGGGATGAAAAGATGCATACGTGCTATTCCAGATTATAATCTATCTCTGAGGCAAAATTCATCCTGATCCGCTCAACAATTTTAGCTTAATTGAGCAACAAACATATATACATCCATCAAAACTTTCGCATTTATAATATTAATAAGAAGATAGTAAGATTAGAGTTTAGTTTTTAAAGTTTATTAGTATATTCTTTTTGAAGTTTTGATAGGCAAGGCGCCATGAAGTCGTTGTAATGAAAGTACGGTACGAGCGTAAATGCGTCCTCTCTGCGCGGCGTTCTAAACATACTGAGGTTGGGAGCTTGTCGCAAACCGTGTAGCCGGCATCGCCCAACGTGCTTCCGACCAAGGTGACCTTGGTTTTTGTCGCGGTCGGCAACCGTGTAGCACAGGCTTGAAGAACGTTCAGCCGAAAGACCATTTGCCCGAAGAACTGTTGGTCGACCGGACCACAGATAATATAATACTAGCATACAGCATGTTTTTACTGTTTTATTATTCTAATTGATGTTATAATTATATTAATAAGCAATGGTGAAATTGTCGACTCTCTGCACGTGTTGGGTTAAACTGTAAGTGCAGAGAGTAATTGTGATAAATAAATAAATAATACAGATGTGTTGGTGACGCAGCCTGCGAAGCCTCAACGTAGTGTGATTTGTGATAGTGTGTATAGACTCAGACTCATGATTAATAGTGAATATGGACTTATATAAGTGTTTAGGACAGTGATAGTGAATATGGACTTATGTAAGTGTTTAGGACAGTTTAGTAATATGTTTTTGATTTATATGTAAACCAAATTATGTAGCTAATATGTTTTGTTAACTTATTGTAGCGAGGCCCATAATTTAAAGAGAAATTAATTCGAAATAGCCAAACGGGCCTCGTTACAGTAACGTTTTGTCATGGAATAGCGTCGCGCCCGAATTATGACTACTTTGCGCTGATTGGTCGAGTAACCGCTTCGTTATTATTGGTCGACGCTCGATCGACGTGAAGTTGCTCGACACGGTGCAATTTGTAGAGGGGCGCGGCGTTAGGAACAATTGCATAAATAAGGGGCCATTGTTGGCAAAATCCCTTTTTACTGCGAGCAGCGGCGCAAGCAACACCTGTACACAAGATTGAAATAAAGAAGAATTATTGCCTCGGTAGTTGACCTGGTTTTATTGGTTGAATCCTCAACAATGCCATGGTCCTTCGAAAGCCGGATTCAAGACTGAAGCCAGAAGAAATACAGTTCCGCCGCTGAAGAATTGAAGATTCTTGCAGATACGTGCTATCTTTATCAAGATAATTCAAGAACACGTGGTCTTTTCAAGACGATCACAACCAAACGTCTTTTTCAAGACGATAGTAAAACACGTGGTCCTTAACAGGGTCGTGTGGTCTTTATCAGATGGTCAAAACGTGGTCTTTTTCGAGACGATCATACACGTGGTCTTTTTCGAAACGATCGAAACCAAACGTCTTTTTCAAGACGATCGTACGGAACGTGCCGACCAACGAGAAGACATCAAAGGATATCGACTGAAGAATTATCGCTGCGTCCGTCATATCAACCTGGAATCCGCGTCGAATCTACGCTCAAGCACATCGGGGTGAAGTACTTAGCGGCAGCAAGGTTGAGCCAAGCGCTACTTGCGCCACGAAGAATAAGTACCTACTTACGTCGCGTCTTGGAAGCAGGAAGATTTCCTATTGAAGATTCGTCGGGATTTACGCTGGGAAGAGTGAATATTTGAAGAAGTCACTCATCTCGAAGCCTGATATGATGACGCGAAGCCGCAAAGGAGATAGCACGAGGGCAACTACCGAGGAAGAAACCCGCGGTGGTGACACAATGGCAACGGGGACGACTTCGGGTGCCACGTCGGAAATAGTGACCGACAGCACCGCAGCGACCGAACACTTGACTGTGGTCGAGGACGCCGACATCACCGTGGTTGAAAAAGGCAAGAAGAAACAGTCCAAGACAGTTTCTAAGAATAGTTCCAAAATGAAGAAGGAATTAGAAGCAAGATTGGAGCTGGAAAAATTGCAATTAGAAGAAATAAGAATGAAGGCCAAGCTCGCTAATACCAAGCTGGAACTAGCGCGCGTAGAAGAAGATACGGACTTGAGCGACCAGGAAGGAGAAGAAGATGCTGAAGTCGAAGCCGCCGCAGCGCAGGCAACTGCGGCGTGGGTGTCAACGACGAAGAGTGTGGAACGCAACGAGGGGGAGCCGCCAAGTGAGTTGCCCGCCCCAGAGACCGCGATCGCCGCACCCAGTCACACCAACCAGCTGGCAGAAGCAATCCTTCAAGCTGTCAAGTCCGCGTCTGAGAATAAGGCGCCATCAATCATGCAGCGCGCACCGAAGTACGTTAGCGAGCTGCACCAGTTTGAAGGCGACGCCTGCGATTGGATGGCGTTCAAGGCGACTTACGAAGATACCCGCGCGCTCTTCTCAGATATAGAGAACATGGGACGATTGAGAAGAGCTGTCAAGGGCAAAGCAAAAGAAGCGGTGAAATCGTTATTGTTCACCCAGATTGACCCGCAAGAAGTAGTCACCGCCTTGGAGCGCCGCTTCGGACGCCCCACTTATCTCATTAGAAGCGAGATAGAAAACATCGAGAAGCTTCCTCCGATGTCAGAAGATGCAAGAGAGTTGGTGCGTTACGCCGGGGCAGTGTCGAACACCGTTAGCGTCGTGAAACAAATGAAGAGACAAAGTTACCTGCACTCAAGTGATATTTCGAGTAGAATCATCGAGAAAATGTGTACATTGGTGCGTTTCAAGTGGTACGAGTATCGGGCAAAGAAAGAAGATGAAGATGAGCCCATACTCCTGAGCCTCATGCAATTCTTCAACGACATGGTGGATCAATTTGAGATGCACGAGTTCGTGCGATCCAGAATGAAGAAAGAAAGCATGAGGTTCCGAGACCGAACCGCGGGCCCTCGTGGCGTGCATACTACTCGAGCTGCTAGGAATCAAGAAAATCACACGTCAGAAGAAGATTCAGAAGGCGAACACGAGTGCAGGACGAAGTCAGCTTCGGTGTTTTCCTGCAAAGAACATCACAGGAAGGAACGCGACAAGATTACCTGCCCGCAGTGTGACGGCGAGCACACTCTTCTGAAGTGCAAGAAATTCAGTGAAGCAACGATTAAAGACAAGTGGGAGCAAGCCAAGAAGTCTGGGTTTTGCTACAAGTGCCTAGAAGGAAGGCATCGGGGCTTCAGCTGCAAAGCGAAGCCATGTGGCAAGTGCAAGAAGGGTCATCATTTGCTGTTGCATTACGAAGAAGCAACGAAGCCGACGACTCAAGAAACGACCGCCCAGACGATAGCTTCTACGGTCAACGCGGCGCGAGCGGTATCAAGAGCGTATCTGAAGATTGTTCCGGTCGAACTAATGGGGCCAGAGGGGAACGTCTGCGTCTACGCTCTCATGGACGAAGGCTCTACGGTCACGCTGATAGAAGACTCAGTAATCGAGAAGATCGGGGCACAAGGACCGGAAGAGGAGCTACGCATAGAAGGTGTAGGCGGCCACCGCATGGATCAGAAGTCCAAGAAGATTGACCTCAAAATCCGCGGGATGTTTGGCCTTAATACCGAGAAGTTGTCCGGGTATTCAGTGAAGAATCTGCACTTGACACCTCAGGAAGTCAATGAAAAGGACTTGGAAGGATGCGAGCACCTGGAAGAGATACAGGACCAGTTGAAGTATCCCAATGCCAAGCCGTCGGTGCTCATTGGTCAAGACAACTGGAATCTCATCACCTCGCAGGAAGTCAAGCATGGCCACCGCAGCAAGCCAGTCGCATCGAGAACGCAGCTGGGATGGGTGCTACATGGAGTGCGGTCAAGCGGCAGCGCTGCAGTCAGGGTCGTGAATCACCTCGTCACACAACCCAGCTTCAAAGATGATCACAGGGAATGGCGACGGGTGCCCACAGAGCACATTGTCGCGGACGACGCCACGCGGGACGCGCCCAAGGACTCCAGCAAGGAACATCAGTGGTTCGCGGGGCCGTCATTCCTAGATAAAGGCCAAGAAGGGTGGCCACAAGATGAAAAGGATCTCTTCAAGGACACAGGGCAAGAAAAGCCAAGCGCCGTCACGTTGAGCGTGAGAAGAGTCGCGCCCACCGCCGTCCCAGAGTCAGGGAGATTTGCGACGGCAATATTCCCGCAAGTTGTGGACGCTTTTAAGAAAAGCATTGCCCACAGAACAATCAGCACCAGAAGAACCTCTAAGGAAGAACGTGACCCGGCTTGGAAAAAGTCACGGAAGAAAGACCAGACGCCGGTCATTATGAAAAGAGGCAGCGCAGAATTGAACCTTCGTCAGAAGTTGGCGCTACACGTCGGAAACCAACGAGATCGGCATAGTATGGGGGTTCATTCCTCCTGGAGCCCCACACATGGGTGGCTCATGGGAACGGCTGGTGCGTACCGTCAAGACCGCACTGGCAGCGACACTCCACGAACGAAGACCGACGGAGGAGGTCCTGCACACACTGCTACTGGAGGCAGAACACGCGGTCAACTCACGGCCACTATTTTCCGTGAGCACCGACCCCAACGAAGAAGAAGCACTAACCCTTTACCACTTTCTTATCGACAGGTCCAACGGAGCCCACATGTTTGGCTCACTCGACGACGCAGAGCTCATCGGTTCTCCATCGTGGAGGACATCCCAGCGCCTGGCCGACCACTTCTGGTCGAGATGGGTGCGAGAGTACCTACCAATGCTCTCGCCCCGGTACTTCCAGGGTCCCCACTATCGGGATCCCACCGTCGGCGACCTCGTCCTGCTGGTGGACCACACCCAGCCACGCTGCTCGTGGCCACGCGGCGTGATCAGCGCGACCTACCCTGGGCCAGATGGAAGAACTCGGATCGTCGACGTCCGCACCCCGGCGGGCGTACTGCGGCGGCCAGCATCCCGGCTGGTCGTGATAGTGCCAGCATCGTCACCCCTGCAAGCTGAGGTGCAAGGCACCGAGGGGGAGACTGTTGGTGACGCAGCCTGCGAAGCCTCAACGTAGTGTGATTTGTGATAGTGTGTATAGACTCAGACTCATGATTAATAGTGAATATGGACTTATATAAGTGTTTAGGACAGTGATAGTGAATATGGACTTATGTAAGTGTTTAGGACAGTTTAGTAATATGTTTTTGATTTATATGTAAACCAAATTATGTAGCTAATATGTTTTGTTAACTTATTGTAGCGAGGCCCATAATTTAAAGAGAAATTAATTCGAAATAGCCAAACGGGCCTCGTTACAGTAACGTTTTGTCATGGAATAGCGTCGCGCCCGAATTATGACTACTTTGCGCTGATTGGTCGAGTAACCGCTTCGTTATTATTGGTCGACGCTCGATCGACGTGAAGTTGCTCGACACGGTGCAATTTGTAGAGGGGCGCGGCGTTAGGAACAATTGCATAAATAAGGGGCCATTGTTGGCAAAATCCCTTTTTACTGCGAGCAGCGGCGCAAGCAACACCTGTACACAAGATTGAAATAAAGAAGAATTATTGCCTCGGTAGTTGACCTGGTTTTATTGGTTGAATCCTCAACAAGATGTCTCATCCCATACAAAGAAACCGTGCCGAAATCAGTCCAGTAGTTTCGGAGCCTATTCGGTACAAACAAACAAAAAAAAATCCTCTTTATATTGTTAAGTATAGATAAATGAGTTAAAGCAAAAAATGTGCGTTCCCGTCCATCCTTCACCCCCGTATTACCCAACCTCAAACTCTCGTTAAGGTAATGCCCTGTTATCTGCTTCTTATCTCTCACAAACATCTTCAATACTCACTTAGCGCCCTTTTTACGGCGTCTCAGACTTCCTTCCGTTCGTGAAACATCGGATTTGGGTATTCAAATAAGGTCGGTTTATTATTTTGGGCATTTTCTGCCATCTCATTTGCATTTATTCGCTATAATTCGGTTGGATTATGGTATAATGTGGCTGCCAAAAGATACTATTTTCATTTGGTAGGTAAGGTATACTTTTGATGGATAGGTACGATCTTTTTTTTTCAATTAGTAAATTTTTAATGTTAAGATAAATAATAAGAATATGTGTGGATTGAGTCATCCATTCTTACGTGATCAAAGGAGTGCCTACCGAGTACATTTTTGTAAAAAAGTTTATTTGTCTGGTAACCTTCCAGACAAATAAACTTTTTTACAAAAAAAATCTACTCTAAATCTAAATCTAATCTACCGACTTCCAAATAAAAAAATCACAAAGTAAAAAATAACTTTCTTTTTGGAAGTCGGTGTCCTTAACGCATTATTTTTATTTTTCACTTTTCAGTTGTACCTACCTAATAGGCAAGTAGGTTAGTAAGGTACCTATAATGCCAGAATATATTACCCAACATCAAGAAACTGAACATAACCGGTGGAATAAAAATGTACCAAGGTGAAATGTACACATCTGCGTACCCCTTTAGCGTACTGGCATGATGTTATGTTATGTAATGGTATAAACAATAAACAAACATGTGATTGCAATCCCGAGAGATTTCCCGTTATTTATTGATGAGTTATGTTGTACATCTCCGAAGTTCTACATCAATCTTCACCGAATTAAAATGGGACCAATTTTGGACTAGAATTTTCAAAATGGGTTCACAATTAACGGAAAAATTGGTGAAAATACACAAAAATAAATAAAAGATAAACAAACAAACATAGAGTCGAATATAGAACCTCCTCCTTTTTGGAAAGTCAGTTATAAAAGGGTTAATTAAACTAATTGTTCCAAAAACTCACGCACTTCAGCCCATTTGTTTTATACACAAGGGACTCGTCTTACTGTGTCTAGGTACATATATACAGGTTGCATTATATACTCTGCTTGGGTCAGGTCAGGGTATGGGCCAGGATAATCATTATTAACTAGTTTACTTTGAAGTAAAGATTACACAGAAACATTGTAATCTGTCTAGCTTGTATCCCACTATGTTGAGGTTGGTTGCTAGCTTAATTACATGTATAATTATATACTAGCTGTTGCTCGCTATTTCGTCCACGTCAAACTCGTAAAAAGTTTATTTAAATTTTAAATTTTTCCACATGAACGGTGAATTATGCCGGGATAAAAATGTAGTAGTCTATGTTAGTCCTTGTAATATTAGCTATCTATTAGTGAAAGTGACGTCAAAATCGGGCCAGCCATTTCGGATATTACCTGGAACAAACAGACAGACAGAGACAGGCAGACAGATACACAGACAGTCAGACCTTTGACGCCCATACTTTCACAAGCATTCAATAAAACGTGTTATTTTGTATTATGTATGTTCTTCTTCTTATTCGTTGTCTTCATTTCTGAAGGTGGTGCCCGTCTTGAAAAACTTTGACGGAGTCAACGACGAGCTGCTTCCAAGCCACCCTGTCTTCAGCTCTTCTCATAGCAGTGGTCACTGTGAGTCCCGTAATGGTCCTGATCTGGTCAAACCAGCGAGTAGGTGAACGTCCGCGTGATCTTTTTCCATCCACCTTGCCCTATACAACCAGTTTTTCCAGGTTGTCTGGCTGTCTCCGGGTGATGTGACCAAAGTAACTTAGGACTCGTTGGTAGCAGATCGTAGAGAGTCTGGTTTTAATGTTCAACTGGTCGAGAATGGACTTATTCGTGCGCTTGATTCCATGGTATGCGCAGCATTCTTCTCCAGCACCACATTTCAAAAGCCTCTATCTTTTTCCGATCCACCGTGTGAATTGCCCAGGATTCCGAGCCGTAAAGAAATATCGAGAATACCAGAGTTCTCACGAGTCTCTTCTTTGTGTTATTGGAGACATTTCTGTTCTGCCATATCCTTGACATCTTGCTCATAGCAGCCTTGGCCATCCGCGTACGCCTCCGAATCTCCCCGTCGCAGCCTCCCTGATCACTGATCATGGAGCCCAGGTACACAAATTCACTCACAAACTCCAGATCCACAAGTTCTCCCGTGCGTGCGATTAGTCCAGCTCGGTCGATGATCATCACTTTGGTCTTTGACTTGTTAATCGACAATCCTACCATCTCGCTTTCACGCTCCACTCTAGCAAATAGGTCCGCGAGTTCGCGCTCTGAGGATGCAAACAAAGTGGTGTCATCTGCGTACCGGAGATTGCTGATTCTGTTGCCACCTACCGCGATGCCTCCCTCCCACTCTTCTAAGGCTCTCCTCAGGATGTATTCGCCATATATGTTGAAAAGAAGGGGGGACAGAATACATCCTTGCCGTACTCCTTTTTCTGGCTTAAAAAGTCCCGACACCACATTATTGACTCTAACCATCGACTCTCCATCCTCGTACACAGACTTGCAATCAGTGCTGTTAAGTGCGATGGTGCTCCCATTTCCTTGAGTATTCTCCACAGGCAGTCCCACCTCACACAATCAAACGCCTTGGAGTAGTCTATAAAGCACAAGAGCATTGGAACATTAAACTCGCGGCTCTTCTCTATCATTTGCCTTATATTCAGTATTTGCTCTCTTGTGCCTCGACCCTTTACAAAACCAGCCTGCTCACTTGGAATTTGTCACTGTAGATAAGATTGGAGCCGTCCATTAATAATGTAGAGCATTATCTTGCTAGCGTGGGATATGAGTGCGACCGTCTGGTAGTGCCCGCAGTTCCTTGTTGACCCTTTCTTGTGCAGTGGTATCAAGAGAGACTCCTTCCAGTTCTTAGGCCATTTACCCGATCTCCATAGCTGGTTACATAAATCCCGTAAAAGCCTAACACCTCTGTCTCTAAGACTTTTCAGCTCTTCGGCGAAGATGCTGTCTCCTCCAGCTGATTTATTAGGCTTCAGCTTTTTCAGCGCACTTTCCACTTCGGATTCCAGGATCTCTGGCTTAGCTAGTATTATGTATGTATAGAAGATATACCCATAGACGTAAAGTGGGGATGTATTTTTTTTTCTCATCTATCCCATGGTGTGGGGTATCGTTGAATAGGCCATTCAAAAATATTATGGGTTTGTTAAAACCATTTTTCGATTCAGAGATTCGTTTGCGTAAAATTAAGCTTTGAGTTGCAAATTTATGTTAGAGTCAAGTGCCCCCCCCCCCCTGCCAGCGAAATGGTTGCTCTTGGCTATGTGAAAAAAATCACGGCAGTAGTAAATATAACGAAATTAAAAGGAAAATTATCACGAATAACAAGGCTTTACAAGTTTACGAGTAATAGTCGACCAACTTATAAAATGTACTTGGCACAGTAAAATTTTTGTACAAATGTCATTGAAAAATTACTTAAATAACATTGTTAGCTGTGTAAAACAGATAGTAAATATATGCTTATGAACCATGTAACAATATACAAAAATAAAATCATAACATCCTTAATAATAATGATTTCTAAATTAATAATGTTTAAGTTCGAATAACGCATTGGAGTAGCCGGAGTCGTTGAAGGTAGCAGTCCGTAGTCCATACGGCGCATGCGCGCGGTGGAGTCTATTTTGTGTTAGTGCAGAAGTATTTTCGACGTTTTATAATTAAAACGTAAAAGTAAAGTCAAATTAGATTTTATTTCCAAGCAAATTACTTATTTTCTTTTGTCGATATTCTTCTATAAAGTCAATATTCGACCCGACTTCATCACTAATTGAGTAGCGTATAACTTTCCAGAATGAATTAGTGAATACCGCATATTAGATGATTCACCTCTAATCTGTGGTATTAGAGGAGATTAGAGGTGAATACATAATTTTTTTTTCTAATTCCGAAAGAGAAATAAACAAGTAGCCTGCACGCAAGGATCCAGTAACGAACCATTCCCCGTGGCTCTAACGCGCGCTCGTAATCGCGGGTGCGAATTCCTTTCGCAATTCGCACCCGCGGTGGTACTCAAATAGATAATATTTTTCTAACTTCAGTTGCAAAGTTGGATTTTATAACTCCTTCTTCAGTTACCAGTTAGTCCTTATTTAGTTTAAGTCAAGAGTGAATAGATTACATCTAGGCAAACGTAATTCACCGTAGACCACATCATCGCTTACCATTAGGCGAGATAGTGGTCAAACACAAGAAAATAGATTAAAAAAAAACATCATCCTATGTAGGCCTGTTTTTAGAATTTGTGAGCCGCTGAAACCGTTCTAATGTTCATGTAACAACAACAAAACCCTCTTTTAGTCCGCATTATTATGCAACTTCGGAACCCTATTACTGCGCGTGGCCCGACACGCACTTGGCCGGTTTTGTTTTATTTATTTTGCTACCACTGATTACTATTGAAGGTAAGGCATTATAAATAATATCGCTAAATGCAGTGTTGTTCAGATAACCATTACCTACATGAATTAATTGTTTTTTTTTTAATCGAAACAAGTGCTAGCTCACAGTTAGATACATATAATAATTGTCGCAACAGCTGGTTAATGTAAGTACATAATTATGCATGGTGACAGCAGTATCAAACCTCGCGCGCGATCCCGTACCGTACCCCGCCAACCTCTAAAGTCTCTGCACGTTCAGGCGTATATATATTCCCCAATGTTAACGCAATACTGGTTGTGCGCCCGCTCGGAGCCTGGATATCAATATTGAACCTACTTTTGGGCAGTTTTATTTGTAAAATATTCTTTGATTTAAATATGCTGTTTCAGTTATGAAGAAATTCTAGGTATTTTTCTGTGTACAAATATTTTTGCAAGTACTTTTTTTTCTAATAAAACATCAAGCAAAATCAGTTTTTACCTCATAAAAACCGATCAGTTTCTTAATCAAAGGGACTCATGATCAAAAACCATATACAGGCTTACGCTGACAGGTTAATTTCCTGCTAAGAACCTGGACACGTTATCAGCAAGCTTATCAGACGGCTTTTTACATGTTTTGTAAGTATTTTTTTTCTGCTAATAAAAGTGCCTAGGCCAAAAAAAAATATATCTGCAAAAATTATTAAAAAGAAATTACGTAAAAATGTGAATCAACGATTACAAGATTAAAAAGTCGAAACAGCTTCCTGTCGTTCACTAAATCAATTAACGGCAATGAGTTAGGGAAACAAAGAAAAATCTATGGCTCCTCAGACACACCCTTCCAGCTGACTATATTGAGCCTGCAGAAAAGCTTCCTGCGGGTCACCAATTGCCTTGGCCCACCTGGAAATCTCTAAACGGACTGCGAAGCCAGATGGGTCGCTGCAGGCACAACCTAGTTAGATGGGGGTCCAATGACCCACAGTGCGTTTGCAGACCTTTTGTCGTGCTCTCTGTGCATCAACACCTGCACCTCAAAAGACCTTCTGAGGCAAATGACAACGCTGTTGGCGTGGCTGAATTCCGGTCAAAATATATTTAATTTTGGAATCACCGATACGACGAAGAAGGAGAACTATAACTTATGCCCGCTACTTCACCCGCTTGCTTTTTAATTTTATTAAAAAACCGGCCAAGTGCGAGTCGGACTCGCGCACGAAGGTACTTGGTAAATTGCGATTTACGATTTATGACGTATTAAAAAAAAACTACTTACTAGATCTCGTTCAAACCAATTTTCGGTGGAAGTTTAGATGGTAATGTACATCATATTTTTTTAGTTTTATCATTCTCTTATTTTAGAAGTTACAGGGGGAAGGGGACACATTTTACCACTTTGGAAGTGTCTCTCGCGCAAAAAAAGTTATATGAGAAACCTCAATAACATTTTTGAAGACCTATCCATAGATACCCGACACCACGGAGCACGTAACCAGTGGAGAGAGTATGCGGGGACTACCGCGGGCGCCAAGCGCATGCAAAATCAAGCATATGCAGCGAAATTTTGAACGTACGAACGTCACGCGCTTCCGTCTTTAAAACAAATAAACTGAAAAGTAATGCCTAGTTGTGCAATTAAATGGTGTGGAAAGTGTTCTACTACTTCAAGTTACACAAAAGATGGTATAACATTTCACAGGTAAGTGGTTTTCTACTCCATTTGATCAATTTCATTAAGTAAAATCAAATATTTTTATTTTTGGATGGTTCCGCTGCTGTCTCTTTCTGGCACACTGATTTGCGCATTAGTCGTTGTCTCTTTCTTTCTCGATAGTGCTGTTCGCAGCATCACGACGATTATATCGATATGTTAGGCTCTAAGACAGAAAACGCTCGTCGATCGAAATAAATACATAGAATGCGGTTGTTTATTATTAAGCATTACACAATACTTTCTAAGTTGACGAAATTAATAAGAACTGCAGCTGTATACGTCCTTTTGTTTTTATTGGTTTGCCCGTATTTACCATATCATAAATCTAACTTTTAAACGAGCAATTCTTGGATATATGTATGTATACATTAAGTTTGCCGGGTCAGCTAGTGTATATATATATATCATAAAAAAAGATTACATAAGAAAAACCTATTCAAAGCTAATCCATTTTAAAAACCAGTAAATACTTCATTATTTTTTAATTATGCAGTAAATTTAATAAACAACTGTTTTATTTCAAAATCGAACCCGTAATCTCTGTATCCCAAAGAAATCCTTATACTATTAATAAATTAAACAACTATCGATATCGATATTTTTTTAATTACGTGTTTGGAATCCCTAAAGAATCAGTTGTCATTTGGTTGTCAATCTGTCATCCAATCACAGCAGAGGAAGCTTACCTCTGCCCCCGCCGTTATTTGGTGACTTTGATTTAGAACAAAAACGTACCGATTCTCTCTCCACTGGTTACGTGCTCCGTGCCCGACACACTCAATTTTTTTTTTTCATCAGACGTATGGGACGTATGATGAAAAAAAAAATTGAGTTTCAGTTCTAAGTATGGGGAACCCCCAAAATTTATTGTTTTTTTTCTAATTATCTACTCTCTCTTGTGATCTTTTGTGTGAAAATCTTAATGCGGTTCACAGAATACATCTACTTACCAAGTTTCAACAGCATAGTTCTTATAGTTTCGGAAAAAAGTGGCTGTGACATACGGACAGACAGACAGACATGACTAATCCATAAGGGCGTGGTTATCAATGCTCGTACCTTTCCTGTATGAGAAGATACTTTTTCCCTGCAGTGGGGTAGTAACAGACTGGTATTTATTTATTTATACAGACTATTGTACCCTGTGGCACTTCCCTGTTTTAAGGTTCCGTACCCGACGAACGGGAACCTAATATCAAGACTCCTCGGTCCGTCTGTCTGTACGTCTGTCTTCAGGCTGTATCTCATGAACCGTGAAAGCTAGGCAGTTGAAATTTTCACAGATGATGTATTTCTGTTGCCACTATAACAAATACTAAAAACAGAATAAAATAAATATTTAAGTGGGGCTCCCTTACAACAAACGTGATTATTTTGCCATTTTTTGCGATAATGGTACGGAACCCTTCGTGCGCGAGTTCGACTCGCACTTGGCCAGTTTTTTTAATTGCGCGATTTCTTTTCTTACCGTTCAATTAATAAGACGAGGTGCACGGGACCGGTCAATGTGGCAACACTTGGGAATATGTTCAGCAGTGGACGTCTTTCGACTGAAATAGTCTTAATAATGAATTAATAATAAAAACTCCGTCGACAATAAAACCAAACAGTAGACGGGGTCAACGGTTATATGAAATTATGAGTCTACGATTTTTAATTCGTTTTTTTTATCAAGAATGCTTCAGTGATGTTGTATAAACGTACAGACAGACTCAATAATTTTAAAATTCGGTGATTAGTATGGATATTTTTATATTAAAAGAACACGTAAAAATGTCTTGGCAATATGTCATCACGTATAACGAAACGTAATTGAATTTTCAGAGACATGAATTTTCTTGTGCGAACACATGCTGTATGACATCAAATCAACAAGAAATAATCCTGAATGATTAATTTGACAACGTTTAAGACTTGGCTTCGTAGTAATATTATTTTTGTTCTTAATTTATAAATATTTCATTTTTTTTCTCGATGTCTCGATGGTATAGATATAGATGTTCTATTCTTATAAAAAAATAACTATAAATGACGGTATGTATATTTGGATGTTTTATGATAAATCATACATTTACCACTGAATGAATTTCGATTAAACTTTTCACAAGGGTAGACCATTAGCTGGGTTAGGACAAAGGGATATTTTAACGGAATTACGACTTTGAAGCTCGCGATGACGGTTGCAAAAGGTAAGCTTTGAATAAAAAGATGCATAATGCACTATCCTCTCAATTTTAGTTTAGACTACGTAACTAACCTGCAGTTTACCGTACGCCCGCTTATATCACCTTAACATTGGGAAATATCTTATACGCCTTTATAGAAGAACACTACTGTCCACTCTCGACTCTAATCCTACTGTTAAGATACCCGTGTGTAAAAAAGTTAAACACACTATAACTGTCTACTTTAACCCCTCTAACGCCCACAATATAACCCATAAATGCGACATATTCCCCCTTTATTACGCCCTAAATGCCTGCAGACCCAATAACTGTGAGAATGCCCCAAATGTTGCCAAGTAATGCATGTAACGGAATGAATTGAATCAGTTGTGGTCGTATTATATCTTGAGAAATTAGTTTATGTAGAGCCGGATTATGAAGATACTTCAAAGCACAGACATAAATCTAACTAGATAACGCAAGTCTGAAAACCAGCTTGCCACTTATGCCAGACAGCCGAAGGAGGGTAATGTGTTTATCAGTCTAAGTATGTATGTATGTATGTTTGTTCCTATGTGGCGTTTCAGAGACCAAACGCGTTGGCCGATTATGATGATTCTTACGTCAATCGATTCGTCTGAACCCTGCGAGTGTCACTGGCTATATTAAAATTGTAAGATAGAAAAATGGCGGCTTTTGGGCGCCATATTGTGGGGGCCCAAATTTTTTTTTCCGTCCTATCCCATTGTATGGGGTATCAAAATAAAGGGGTTTATAAGGCGATTTCAAAAATATATAACATTTTGTCTTTGTCTTTGAATAAATAAAAAAAAGTAAATAAAAAATCAAAAAAACCCGACTGCTTAAAAGCGAACTAAAAAGACGTAAACAAGAAGAAAATCATGCTGTGCAGTCGGAGGATACATCTGGTTTTGGTCAGCCAGCTCGCGAATATGTATCCTCCGACTGCACACAGCATGATTTTCTTCTTGTTTACGTCTTTTTAGTTCGCTTCTTAAGCAGTCGGGTGTTTTGATTTTTTTAATTATCTTTTTTTTTTCACAAACAATTTAAAAACAAATTTACTTACCAACGAAAGAATACATTTCCAATGCCTCGGCCAACTTTTTCTATACATACCTTACAGCTCAATATGGCATGAAAAGGCATTTTTCTCGATTTCGGTGGATTTCCGGTGCCGATAATGCAATAATGCTAAATGAAAAGCTCTTATTCGATCATTGATCGTAACTTTACTCCCTTTGATGGCACGCGAAGTACATACTCGCGTCATCTAGTTAGATTTATATCGGTGCTTCAAATAGCATCTAGCGTTTTTCGCGCTTATTCGTCAGTTGGGTTTTCTCGGTCTGGTTTTAAGGTTTTTTTTTTTTTAATTATAGATAGGCTCGCGCTTGACTACTATTTCACCTGATGGTAAGCGATGATGTGGTCGAGGGTGAAACACGCTTGCCTAGAAGTAACCTATTCACTCTTGACTTAAAGACCCCGAGGTTGTAGCTATCTGGAAACACAGACTCCGGCAGGGAATTCCACTCCTTAGCTGTACGCATAATGAAATTATTTCCAAAACGTTTAGTGCGTTTGGGTGGGAAGGTTTCGCAAAGGTTGCGAAAGGGAGGTTTTTGCTAAACTTTTTTCTTCTGTAGTTTCTGCCTACCCCCAGAGAAATAAGACGTGAGTTTGTGTATGTACAAATTTAAGTCTTCGCCCGTATCAGAAATGTTTTATTACCCAAGTTATAAACTATCTGTGTGCCAAAATACAGCCATTTTTACCCGACTGCTGAAGGAGGGTAATGTGTTTATCAGTCTATGTATGTATGTATGTTTGTTCCTATGTGACGTTCTACAGACCAAACGCGTTGGCCGATTTTGATGATTCTTACGTCAATCGATTAGTCTTAACACTACGAGTGTCACTGGCTACATAAAAATTGGCGAATAGAAAAATGGCGGATTTTGGGCGCCATATTGTGCGCGCCCAAATTTTTTTTTTCTTCCTTCCCTTTCGTGTGGGGTATCAAAATAAAGGGTTTTAAGAGGTGTTTTCAAAAACATATAACACTTGTATGTTTAAATGTAACTCATACTAAAAAAAATAACTAAAAAGTTATAAATAAAAAAAGTAATGCCAGCTCGCGAATATGTATCCTCCGACTGCACGGCTTGATTTTCTTCTTGTTTACGTCTTTTTAGTTCGCCTTTTAAACAGTTGGGTCTTTTGATTTTTTAAATTTACTTTTTTTACTTGATTGAAACACAAACATACAAACTTTCACGTACAATTTTTCCGAGACAAAATTTCAATACTTTTGAGAACGGTTTTATTTTTCAAAAAGTGCCTAGCTCTTCATCTGGATTCTAAGGATTCGTTCTTTACACCAATTTGGAGCAAACAGACAGAGACACTTCGAATTACTTATTTCGCAAGTAAGAGGGATAACAATCTTGTCAGGTATTTGCTTCACTAGACATTGTCTGATTGAGTTTGTCGAGCTATTTTCGGAGAGCTGCGGGTGTAACATTGTTAAAATTCAACTATGTAGGCACCTGCTAACTAAAATAACAAAAGAAAATTGCTATATTCTTACTTAAATACAGAACCAAAAATATTGTGTGTGTGTTTGGTTGTTTCTCCACCACCCTTGGTTGACTGGTAGAGAATGCCTCAGGCATTAAGTCCGCCTATGTATTTTCATGTTGCATGAAGTTTTAATAAAAATAAATAAATAGTGCCAATAAATTGTTGCAATGTTAAAATTGTTTGTTTGTATCAAATGTTCTCTAAAGCAATAGTTCGATTAACAAAATTATTTCACTAAAAAAAAAGCTGAATATATCGCTGACTATCATAGACTTCTTTTGTCGACGGGGCTTTTATTCCTACTTTATTATTTTAATTTGCCCTACTCTAGGGAGTTCTCCTGTATTGTGGGTGCGTTTACCAGCTTGATGTACTCGAGTCGATGGAAAAACGGGCCAAGAGGCTCATCGGCAATGAAGCACTGGTCGAATCAAGGCTCTAGAGACTTGAACATTGTCGCCGAGTTGCCAGCCTGTCGGTTTTGTATCGGTTACGAATTTTGAAGCAGTTATCCGCCACTGATTAAGATGAAATTTTGCATACAAGTTAAGTTTGGATGACAATGCGTGCATAGCTAAGTAACGTCATTCTAAATTCAATATGGCGGACGGCCCAAGATGGCGGAATAGTTATTTTTTGTGCACTGCCATGATATGGGTATCAAATGAAAGTATTTGCCGAGAAGAATACGAAAAAAAGCTTGTTTTAAAAAAAGGTTTTTTATAAATAGAAATAACGATAAATTTGACTTTTTCTAGTATAATATATTAAAAAGCCCAATAAAACGTTTGGTGGCAGACACATATAAATTACAAAACCAAACAAAACGAAATATTAATCATAATAAATCAACGAGCCTAATCAAACATTGGTCGAACATAACTCACATTTGTTAAGTTAACAAAGCCGTATAAAAACTAAACTCATACAAAACGAAGCCCTAACTTCGAAAACTAATTGTAATGGGTGACAACGGGTCAACAATTAATCATAATAAGTTCGCACTACGTAATCAATCACGGCTTATATAAAACTATAGGTATTAGGTATGTGTGTGTGTGTCAGAGATCACCGATGGGACCGAGACGTGGTCGCTCACAATGGGCCTTGCAATAGAGAGGGCTATGCTCGGAGTTTCCTTGCACCGACATAGCCCGAAGAATTGCGAAACTTAAGTGGCAGTGGGCTGGGGCCGAAAAGTTCTGGTATGGTGACCGCGAACCGGAAGACGATGCGTTGGAAGGCCTCCCACTAGGTGGACCGATGACCTGGTTAAGGTTGCGGCAATGCGCTGGATGCGAGACGCACGGGATCGGTCAATGTGGCGACACCTGGAGGAGGCCTATGTCCAGCAGTGGACGTCTTTCGGCTGAAATGATGATGGTTATGATTGGGTATATTAGGTAATCAGACAGCCTAGTGGTTGCAAGCGCTACTGCTGAGCATGAGGTCCTGAGTTCGATGCCTGGGTCGGGCAAATTGTTATTGGATTTTCCATCTCGAATTTCTCAGTAGCAGCTCGAAGCCCGGACCTTTGCATGATGAGTTCCCCCTAGTCCGTTTCATTATCAGACTACCACACGTATGCCGATGGATGCACCATCGGTACCTACATAGTTGACATCCAACCCATACGCACTAAACGTTTTGGGCACACTTTTATTATGCGTACAGCTGAGGAGTTTTCCTTTCTTTCTCCCGGAGTCTGTGTTGCCTGATACAGTCCAGGGGTTTTTACCCGACTGCCGAAGGAGGGTAATGTGTTTATCAGTCTATGTATGTATGTATGTATGTATGTAAGTATGTATGTATGTATGTATGTATGTATGTATGTATGTATGTAAGTATGTATGTATGTATGTATGTATGTTTGTTCCTATGTGGCGTTCCAGAGACCTAACGCGTTGGCCGATTTTGATGATTCATACGTCAATCGATTCGTTTTAACCTTGCGAGTGTCATAGGCTACATTAAAATTGGAAAATAGTTAAATGGCGGCTTTTGGGCGCCATATTGTGGGGGGCTAATTTATTTTTTTCTTCCAAACCCATCGTGTGGGGTATCAAAATAAAGGGTTTTAAGAGGTGATTTCAAAAATATATAACACTTATATATTTAAATGTACCTAATTCGAAAAAAATGCTAACTAAAAAGTTATAAATAAAAAAGTTTATTAAAAAAATCAAAATACCCGACTGCTTAGAAAGCGAACTAAAAAGACGTAAACAAGAAGAAAATCATGCTGTGCAGTCGGAGGATACATCTGGTTTTGGTCAGCCAGCTTGCGAATATGTATCCTCCGACTGCACAGCATGATTTTCTTCTTGTTTACGTCTTTTTAGTTCGCTTTCTAAGCAGTCGGGTATTTTGATTTTTTTAATAAACTTTTTTTTAAGTCAAGAGTGAATAGGTTTCTTCTAGGCAAGCGTGCTTCACCGTCGACCACATCATCGCTTACCATCGTCATCATACTGTGAACTTTGATTTTGTATAAATTTGACTATTAATTTTATTGATTTAATTTAATTTTTAATCTGATATAATTTAATTTTTAATCTGATTTAATTTAATTTTAATTTTCTATTGTAATTTAATTTTGACTAGGATTTTTATTTTAATTTGCTTTTGATTTAAATTTAGTTTTTAAATTGACATAAATTTTTCTTTTGCTTTTAATTTGATTTGTAACACTATTATTTTATGGGGCATGCGGTGCTAACCTTTAAGTTTATTTTTTTATTTTTATTAAATTTAACCTTTAAGACATAAAAAACTTTAAATTTAAATGTGTTTACAGTTGTTGGTTGGCCATTAATAATAAATAAATAAACCATTGGTGACATAGTGGTCCAGCGCGAGACAATAAAAAAAGTCTGGTTTTGTGCCCAGTTAATGGCAGTAGTCTCGGCCCTTATTACATGGTACTTAAACAGAACTCGCGAAATATGGGTGAACTAATAAATGCACGTCTAACTTATCCCTCGGGGTAATAAATCACTACTTATGTTTATGAAACCATCGTTCTGGGCACGCTTCTTATTAAAATAAATAATAAATATTTATAAATGATAAATATTTATTTTTATTTTCTCATCACAAACTTTGCAGGTGGGTACAGAAAATGCTCAAACTAATATTAAAAAAAAATATATAAAAATATTCGTGAGAGACTAGTGCCCGAAGTAGGTATTGAATACCTGTTTTACGGGTCACGAGGCTCTCCAATACTTACAGTTAGACTTTGTATGAGATCAAGTATGAACTAGGTGTGTGATGAAGTTTACAATATTAACAAAAATGCTGATTCTAGAAAGGATTTATGGTATGAGTTATATGTGTATGTACAGGCGTATGTGAGTTGACGTATGTGGGTGTGCGAGAGTTTGTGTCCCTACACCTAGTAGGTATACGAGTGCTTGAGGGTGTGTTTGGGGGTGGATGTGTGGGAATAGAATTGAGGGTTAGCGGATTGGAATCAGCAGCCCTTCACTTGCATGATAATCAAGAGTTTTCAGCGATTTCGATACAGTTAGTTTGCAGATTGATTTACGAAGAGGGTATTGTATTTTATTATACAGGTATCTTTCAATAAAACAGTAAAATCTTGACGAGAGACTGGTGTGAAAAAAGTTAACAGTACAGATATTTCCGTTTCTACGTTTATTCTTCACTAGTAACCCGCCCCGGCTTCGCACGTGTAGTAGAGCATTTAAAATATCTAAGTGTACAAACACCGGGGCGGAGTATGTTTTTTAATGTACGGTATGTGAAACTATATTAGGTAATGTATGTTATTTAAACTAGTTTATACCGTAGGGTTCTGCTGCAATTTATAAATTTTATCGGTTTTAACGAATAGTTCTGACTAGGAAATCTGATACCAGTATTTCCAAAGGGTATATTATATATGTACTATATATAATATATATACACCAGTAAGGTACAAGGTTGTGGAAATCAGATAGGCGGATAAGTACTGGTTGGTACTCAGCAACATATTGAGTTTTTCCACTGAATATGCTTGCTCAAATACGTTGCTAGCTCCCCCTCTAATAGTAAAAACCGGCCAAGTGCGAGTCGGACTCTAGCACGAAGGGTACCGTACTTGGTAAATTGCGGTTTACGATTTATGACGTATAAAAAAAACTACTTACTAGATCTCATTCAAACCAATTTCCGGTGGCAGTTTACATAGTAATGTACATCATATATTTTTTAGTTGTATCATTCTCATATAGGAAAAAAGTGGCATGACGAATCCATAAGGGTTCAGTTTTTTGCCATTTGGCTACGGAACCCTAAAAACGTATTAGATTAGAGTCAAGTGCGTTTCAACAAATTATTTTAGAATTTAAATAATCATGAAAACGTTTGCTTATCTACTTCTTAAAAGTCAGCTAAAACTAGCTTCATAAAATAATTCATGTCTTCATAAAGTTCGTTTAAATATATACATAACGTGCAAAGTAAACAAGGCTACTACGTTTTATTTGTAAACATAATTATGTTTTTAAATTTCACAATTGGACGAGTTTGTAAGGAGCTCGTGGCTAAATAATAACAGCCGCACGGGTCGATCTTCAAGGTTAAGCAACGCTTGACGAGTTCCGAGACCATTTCAACATACTGAGTTTCCTCCGTGCCTCGGAAAGCACGTTAAGCCGTTGGTCCCGGCTCTCATTTGAAGATCTTTGACAGTCGTTACGGGTAGTCAGAAGCCTGAGATCTGACACCAGTCTTGCCAAGGGGTGTCGTGTTACCCAGAGTTGTGGAGGTCTGATAGGCAGTCGCTCTATGTAAAACACTGATACTGAGCTGAATCCGGTAAGACTGGAAGCCGACCCCAACAATAATTGGGCAAAAGGCTAGGCAAATTATGATGGACGAGTTTGTGTCATGTTTGTGTAAACAAAACTAAATGTTTAGTAACCCGTGTGTTTGAGTTAACTAATGTGTGTTTTTTGTTCGTATAGCTGCGCGTATTGTCATTTGAGACTTTAGTATTAACTTCGACATTACGTGTCCCTGACAGATTTCCCATCAGTAAAATAACGAACGTCAATGCAATCGTTGACCCCCAATGTATCCTATTTATCCAAATCATAGGGCGTTTTTTTTTAATCTATTTTCGCAACTAATGAAGCACTTGTTGGAAAAATTCGTGCTTTTAGTGCCAGCAGTTTAGGCTGTGGAACTTTTAATTTGTCGCGCACTTTAAATATCTGGCTGTGTCACCATCAAAGTAGTTAGATAAAGGTCTATTCACACATATCAGGGCCGTGCCCGGGACGTGACAGAGCCGGGCCCAGGCGTTGAAGCCCTGTCACTGGCCCGTGCACGGCCCGTGCACGGACGTGTGTGAACGAGTTCATATAAAATGTAAACACCGATATTTTTTTGAGCCCCTGACGGGGCACGGTCCGTCCACGTCCCGGGCACGGCCCTGATATGTGTGGATAGACCTTTAGTCGTCAACTAGTTAAACCCGTCCAATATTTGTTCAGTGGGTACAATCACGCACTGAAAGCGCCTCCAGTTAGATTTTATTTGGGCGATCTTCATGGTTCAGGTTTTGGAGGTTTGTTTGACACTGTTGACAGTATCGCGGGCTGTCGCCACAGTCCCACTCGATACCACACGAACTTGTTTCTAGCATTAGCTTGATAGTCGAAAAAGTCCATACGCTGCTTAAGGCGCCGATTCCCTTGTGTGGCTGATTTTAAAACGAGAATCACGTCTAAATGGCTAGTCGTAGTTTTTTGGAAAAAATATATGTTATATTAGACCATTTTTTTAATAATTTGATCTAAGCAATTTTTGAGTTTTATTCGTATGACATAGTGTAATTAATTTGTAAAGTTATGTCTAAAACGGACAAAAACACGACAATCGCACCAAAACCACTGGGCGTATTTTACTGAAATCAACACCACCTCAAAGACAATTTCATTATCTACATTTTGATCTGAGGCTTTTTTTTTTAAAGTCATAGACTAATAAGGAAAGTACAAAAAACTACTAAATTTTGTGTCGCGCGGGTGTGAAACGAGAGCGCGTTTTGTTCCCTCAAGGTCGTTGGCGTTAGTCGTCGTCTTAACTATGATAATCATGTGCCGTGGAAACCTACCATTATACTTGATGTTCATAGTCATTTTTATCAATGATCAGAGCAAATCTCCTAAATATTATGCGTCATCGCAAAATATTATAATGAGATAGACATATTTTCCAGTGAATCATAGACCACACAACAGAATACGTCACACAAATCGTCAACAACTTCTTACGCAAGAATCTGCTGCTATTTTAAAATAAATCACGGTATCTGAAATATAAGCTGAGTTTGTACAACTAATCGTACAATTCTATTATTGAAACTGCCGGTCAGCATTTACTTTGTTATACAATACTGACATCACAATTTTTCTTATTAGAACAAAACAAGAGTTTGATAATTATTTTAGTTTTATTTTTTCATAGTTTATTTTATAATACTCATAACTTTAGTTACTTTGATTAAATTTAAAGTTACATTTGATCAAAGTAAACTTAGTAATTATCGCAAAAAAACAGCAAAAATATCGCGTTTGTTGTATGCGAACCCCACTTAATTATATATTTTATTCTGCTTTTAGTATTTGTTGTTATAACGGCAACAGAAACACATCATCTGTGAAAATTGTCTAGCTATCACGGTTCATGAGATATAGCCTGGTGACAGACAGATAGACACACGGACCGTGGAGTCTTAGTAATAGGGTCCCGTTTTTACCCTTTGGGTACGGAACCCTAAAATGATTAGTTTTAACTGAAAACGTTTTGTAAAAATAATAATTAACTATAGCTATTAGATAATAAACTATAATAAAATAATACATTACTAGTTTTGTTGTTAGTAAGAAAAAAGTTCTCAAGTCCCAATTATTGTTTTCAGTGTATCTGTGTTAGGTTTACAATGAATTTGTTGGGTCAACGGAATTAAAAGCAGAGTAATAAGGGTTTAAAAATAAAATAGGACTTGGGAACTGTTTAGCTTTTCTATTTAATCGACGTAAATGCTAAGTTGAGCGTCCCTCACGCTCTGAAAACTCTGAGTTCGATACCAGGATTGGGCAATTTTTTATTGAGTTATTCCATCTCTTATAACCTTCTATCTCTACCAAACCGCACTGGGCCAGCGTGGTGGATTAAGGCCCGTTCCCTCTCACAGAGAGGACGCCTTTGTTCCAGCAGTGGGAACATTAAAAGGCTGATGCAGTTGATGTTGATCTCTTATACCTCAGTTGTACCTCGGAGTCTAGATGCCATCATGATAAGATCACGTCTGTATTCACCTAAGCGTTAAGCAGATGTTGCATATTTCGCCAGTTATTTTTTAAATATTATAAGTGTTTTTTCTGTTTATTGTATTTTATCAATAAGTCCGCCTATGTGTATTTATGTAGGACGAAGTTTTAATAAATAAATAAATAGGTAAATGAATAAATAAATAAGTAAATAAATAAATAATAAAGGGCAACCCCATTGCCACTAACCTGGCACAAATCCAAACTCCGGGCTGATACAAAAAAAATCCAGATGAAAAACACGAATAACCCTAAATATTTCAAACTGTAACTAAAACCGTTACTAAAAAAACCTAGCTTAACCCTGGCGTTATGACAGTCACCATTAGCCACGTACCATCGCGTCCCAGCAGAAAAGGTTATAAAACAAATGGCGTATGTTAGCCCCACCGTTAAAGGGCTTATGACCTTTTGCTCTTTGTTTAATGGCTAACAGATATTGTTTTATATCGCTGTTAAGATTTAGTGATAAAGATATATGAGGATCTGAGTTGGCACATTTTTAACCACCCCCGTTCGCGTCGTGTTTATATAAGCCAACTTCTTCTCGCCGAGAGGAGGACTGTGTCCCATGCATTGAAAAATAATAATTTAATTGAACCTAATTTTGTAAATCTCCTCAAACGTCGCGCGCACACCATGTGTGCGTAACCACAGATAATATAATACTAGCCTACAGATACCTCATCCCATACATAGAAACCGTGCCGACGTAACTAGCGTTTTTCATCTGATTAATCTTGTTATTTTTGTAAGTACATCAATTTCGTTCTATCCCGTTTCACGGAAATAGATGGTGTTAGCAGCAACTTGAAAGCAAAAAAAAAACAAAAAAAAGGGGTTTACTAGGTTCGTGAATATTTTTTTCTTTAAATACAGTGACGGTTCGTTTTATAGTATTTTTTGCACGTTTTTACAGTATTTTTGCACCAAAATGTGTTACAATGCAAATTTTAACAATCGAGTGGAATGATCCGTTCAAATAATCTTTGAAATGTGAATGAGAGCCCAATATTACATAATTTTATACTTAGTTAATTAAACAAGAACATACAATTTTTATGTTCAATTCCAGAAAATGTTAATTTTACACCATCGCCATCTAGTGAGATTTATTTGAACCAAATTTTCTTTTTTAGCAATGAGACCCCGTGGTAATACCACAGATAATATAGGCGTTATCTATTGTTGTTTCTATTGTGTCTGCTAATTAGACGTTAAGATTTAAGCAAACTTTAGTTATTAGAAAATAAACATGAGTAAAATAAATCAAAATGAACAACAAACTTTGTTTTGTTCCTAGTAAGACATAGATTTGCAAACCCAATAGATTTTTTTCAGAGTGACAGCAAAAAACTGTGAAGGTCAATAAAAGTTCAGATCGAGTCGAAGTAAAGTGACTCGTCAGTATGAAAGAAAAGTTAATTTAAAAATCAAACAACCCGACTATAAGAAAAAAATCATGCTGTGCAGTCGGAGGATACATATTCCCAAGCTGGCTGATCAGAATCAGATATATCCTCCAACTGCACAGCATGATTTTCTTCTTATTTACGTCTATTTAGTTCGCTTCTTAAGCAGCCGGGTTTTTGAATTTTTAAATTAACTTTTTTATTTATAACTTTTTAGTTATTTTTTTTTAAATTATGTACATTTAAACATTTATGTGTTATATATTTTTGAAATCAACTCTTAAAGCTCTTTATTTTAATACCTCACACGATGGGAGATAAAGAAAAAAAAAATGGGCCCCTACAATATGGCGCCCAAAATCTGCCATTTTTCTATTTTCCAATTTTAATGTATTGCCATTGACACTCGCAAGGTTAAGACGAATCGATTGACGCAAGAATTATCAAAATCGGCCAATGCGTTTGGTCTCTAGAACGCCACATACATACATAGACTGATAAACACATTACCCTCCTTCGGCAGTCGGGTAAAAAGTGACTCTTCTTTTCACTGTTTATGTAGTTTATCTATGTATATGTATAAGTGGCTGTGGATTGTGGAGCAGGACTAGCATTGAGCCAAGCATTTTTATCAGTGATGTAATCCCCAACTTATAATATGCCAGCCTACATAGTGTTCGTTTTATACAGGTTTTAAACTTCGTCTCATTCAGTTCAAGAATGTGGGGAGGAATTTTATTGTTACATTTTGTACCCCATGAAAGATGAGGCTACTTTAGCCAGTCTGAAACCTGGTTGAACTAATTGGTCACTATTTCTAGTAACGTAATTATGTCTGTCGCCGTTTTTACTAAAATGATGTAAATTCTTTCTCACGTACATGATGTTTTCATAAATATATTGACAAGGAACCGTCATGATGTTAATGTCATTAAACAGTTCCCTTAGAGAATCGCGCCGGCGAAGATTATATACAGGATATTAACTTATACATACGAAGCTGAAGACCTAGATATAGTAGCAAATAATAACAGTTATGGACCCTCAGGGCCGCGCCTTTGATTTCCGTTTAACCAAAATGCTAGACAGTTATGGCTTAATAAACAGAAAATATATGTAAGTACTGTATCTCCCTTCTCAAAATTTGTCTTTAGGGGGATTATGCAAGAAGGATGAGGACAACAAAATATATATTTGTCAGCACTTCTAAAGATTTCGTTCTGAAGAGAGATATGGTTTCGAATAACTCTGAGTCTCTGACAGATGTCAACTTGACGTAACACTAATTACTAGTTTTTGGCGCGTACAAGAGAGGATAAGGTCGAGAAAGAAGATGGCGGTTATGATTGAGTTAATGTGAATTTGTGATAAAACTATAGGAGTAATACAGTGAGAGTTACCGATTGTTCCTGTAGATCAAACTACGTGCTTGGTGGAATGTCTTTTACGTTATTCTCCATTACTTAAAGTGATTAGTTAGGTCGAAAAGGACCCATACAATAATCGTGGGATATAAGGGCTAGTTATTGAAGAGACTAGTGAAATAACAATCGAACAACACACTGACACTTGTGATCAGTGAAATTACCTACCGAAAGAAAGTTTGTAGCGGGAAACTTCAAATACGTGAAGACTTTTGTGACGCGTACTCAGTCAGAACATAATCTTATTTGTAGCACAAGGAGTGACTGAAAAACATTTCTCAACTATAAAGTTTGATCATGATGCAAAGCTTATTGAAAGGTCTACTTCTTGCTTAGTTAAATTTGGAGCGTTTACGATAATTGTAACTAGGTAGGAATGTCAAAAGTTCGTTCCACGTCATGCGTTGTCCAGGTGGATGGTTGAAGGGCAGCGTTACCAGACGTCCCGATTTTGGCGAGACGTCCCGATTTTTATGTGTCAAGCGGGATGTCCCGTGCGGGACAGGCTCAGTCCCGCTTTTCGAGGATAACTCGACCATGCGTGCAGATGTATTTTAAATGGTTGAATGCGAGAAATAAATAATCCTTAAATTTAATGAAAGCGGAATTACTCATACAGTTTAATCTAGAGCTATCCTGTGCCTAACCGCGAGGGACCTTTAATAAAGAGGAAAAAATAAATTTTAAAAGAAGATCTTCACAGAAATATCATGAATAAGTAATTCTTATAAATAATTATTCTATTATTGTAACACAGAGAGTAGTACAAAAGTAGAATAGATTATTTATTGAAACACTACATTTTACTAATGAACAAAACTTTTTGACTTTAATTTTTGTTTTAATTTTTTTTTTTTTTTTAGAAGACGAAGGAGACTCAACTACCTAACGATAGGGCAAATCTGATTTAAAATATCATATTTTTATTAAAAAATATTGTCTGTCATGTAAACGTAATTTAAAACTTAAATACGAAGATAAATATTTAAAAACTTCTGATTGAATACGTTTTTTTACTATGTCCCGCTTTCGACGAAAGAATCTTGCTTTTTTCAATCAAAAAGTTACAAAATCCCGACATGCCAACAAAAATAAACTGGCTACGCTGTTGAAGGAGCTGAGTACCCCCGGTCCATGCCACGCTGAGAGTAAGTGGGGGTACATTATTATAATTATATTATTAGTCCATTGATAAATAAAAAATATTGGCCAGGTATTTTTCTTTTGCCACGAAAATCTTACTAAATGTGAAAGTTTAGATGGATGGATGTTTGTTTGTTACTCAATCACGCCAGAACGGCTTAACGTATCTGTATGAAATTTCGTAAAGAGATAGGTTAAATTCTGGAATAGCACATAAGCTATTCCAGAATATTATTCAGAATATTATTATTATTTATTCAAAGTGACCGAGCCTGACGTGATGCCTGTGTTCGTGGCCCGTGATTTAAATAAGCTACCTCCCATAACGTTTGATCACTTGGATGTTTCAAAGCTGCTAAAAGATATCTTATTGGTGCAAACTGAAATTAAAGATATCAAAGCATCCTATGCCACCGTGATGCAGTTAGAAGATCTGAAGAAGGATTTCAAGGCCCTGTCATTTTCTGCTTCACCCCGGAATGTCAACATGAAAAGTGGAACGCGCCGAGACAGTGAACCTTCATTACCATCACCTACCATGATTGGTTCAGCAGCGGAAAACGGTGAAAATATTGATGATTCATTGTTCTTGATAAGGGATAATAAAAACCGTTCTTGTCATAATAAAAATCAGGTTGCGGGTAGTAGCTGCTTTGTTGACGCTTTAAATAAAAATCTGTTGCCGAGCTCGCCGCGGTGTGTCGCGGCGACTGAGTCATCGCAGCTGGCCACTAATCAGCTGGGCGACTCGATACGACCGCGAAGTAAACAATCGTTTGCGAATGCAGTTAGACAAAAATCTACCATAATGAATGAGGAGACAAGGCGGAATAACGACTGGACCTTAGTCCAGAATCGTAAACAAAGGTTTAAGGAACGTTTTATGGGGAAAATGGGTAAAAGTGCTGTTGATACTGATGAAAGGTTTAGAGCAGCAGAACGAAAAGTGCCTATCTTCATTACCAATGTTCACAAAGATACAGCAGAGGAGGACATTCGAGATTATATACATAGAAAAACTTCTATAAATGTGAAATTGGAGAAAATAAATTTGAAAAAACTAAGTGATTACAATGCATTTAAGTTCTTTGTACTGCATCATAACGTACATATGTTCTTAAATAACGAAATGTGGCCGCAGGGAATTATTTTCAGACGGTTCGTGCATTTTCGACCTAAGCCAATGAATACTCCAAATTCTGGCTATGGAGACGGTTCTTCCGCATTCATTAATGCATAGTAAGCTGCACAAGTTTGCAACATTCAATTGTAAGAACGTCAAGCGTTCAGTTGACAGTATTAGGGATTTATGTAAACATGTTGACATTATAGCCTTGCAAGAGACTTGGCTACTGTCGCATGAAATATCGTACCTGGACACCATTAGTGACGATTTCAATTGTACGGGAACGTCAGCAGTGGACTCCACTGCTGGGATGCTACGAGGAAGACCACATGGTGGTGTGGCACTATTGTGGAGGAGGAGCGTCTACACAAATGTAACTGAGCTTCCGAGTGATAACCCGCGTATAAGTGCAATTAAAATAGTGATGCAAGAAAGGTCAATGTTAGTGTTTAGCATTTACATGCCGACTGATGTGGTGCGTAATTTAGCGGACTTCACGGACGTCCTCAGTGCGGTGAGTGCTATTGTTGATTCTTGCAATACTGAGTGCGTTTATATACTGGGGGATTTTAACGCTCATCCTACGGAAAGTTTTTATGCTGAGCTAGTGGACTTTTGTAGTGAACAAGACTGGTTGTGTATTGACATTGAACGTTTGGGTCTAGCATCAAATACATATACATTTATAAGTCAGGCTCATGGGTCGTCGAGATGGCTTGACCACTGTTTGGTTACCAAAGCGGCGGCTCAAACTGTTAGTAGGGTATATGTGAAGTATGATGTTGTGTGGTCTGACCACTTTCCTATGATTGTCGAATGTTATTTAGATAATGTTGTACCTAAGAGATGTGCGTCTAGTGAACACGTTAATTACAGGATTACATGGGGTGAGAGGGACTTGGCTCAGATTCGATTGTATAATACTGAGTGTCATAAACGTCTGAGATTGATAGATTTCCCAATGCAGTTCCAATATTGTTGTGATCATATGTGTTCTGATATAAATCATAGACATCTGATTGATAAAATGTATGGCCAGATTATTAGGGCTTTATGTGAATCTTCGGTGGTGGGCCGAAATAGTAATAAACGCAAAAAGAAGATTGTTATTGGGTGGAATAGACATGTTGCCGATGCACACAGGCATGCTAGGGATAAATTTATTTTATGGTCCTGGTACGGTAGGCCTACTTCTGGTCGTTATTATGAGGAGATGTGTGAATCCAGGAGGAAATTTAAATCTCGGCTAAAATGGTGCCAGGGCCGAGAAGATAAGATTAAAATGGATATTCTGGCTTCCAATCATGTGAATAAGGATTTTCGTGGATTCTGGAAAAACACCAATAAACTTAATCATAAGCCGGGCGTGCCTGTGTGTGTTGACGGTGTGAGTGATCCACAGGGAATAGCCGAACTGTTCAAAGATAAATTTGAAGTGAAATCGTCATTAGGTCCATCGCGGGCGATGATTGATGTTGAGCCCATGGGGGAGTTGGGAGTCAGGGTTACTGCTAAAGACATTGCTTCTATCATACAGTCTATGTCAAGGGGCAAGTCGCCCGGCCACGATGGGCTCAGCATCGAGCATCTTCGTTATGCTGGCCCTCACTTGCCACGTATATTAGCTTTGTTGTACAATCTTTGTTTGAGCCATGCGTATCTACCCCCGGAGATGTTAAGAACGATAGTTGTACCTGTAGTTAAAAATAAAACTGGGCTATTGACGGATAGGAATAACTATCGACCTATCTCGCTGGCTACGGTTGTGTCTAAGGTATTGGACAGCGTGCTTAATTCGCAACTGAGTAAACATGTACAATTGCATGACAACCAGTTTGGATTTCGACCTGGGTTGTCCACTGAAAGTGCGATTTTGGGATTTAAGCACGCTGTGGAGTACTATACAAGCCGTAGCACGACAGTGTATGCCTGTTTCCTCGACCTATCGAGTGCTTTTGATTTGGTTTCCTACGACACTCTTTGGAAGAAGCTAAATGATGCTAACTTACCACCTGAAGTAACAAATATTTTTAAATTTTGGTACGGGAACCAGGTCAACAGTGTTAGGTGGGACGGGGCGTACTCCAGATCATATGGTTTGGAATGTGGTGTGAGACAGGGGGGTCTAAGTTCTCCCACACTCTTTAACCTTTACATGGACCAGTTGATTGTGGAGCTGAGCAGCACCAGAGTCGGATGTTATATTGATGGCATATGTGTCAACAACATTAGCTATGCAGATGACATGGTGCTGCTCAGTGCTTCAATCTGTGGCCTTAGAAATTTGGTGAGTCTTTGTGAAAGTTACGCTAGTGCCCACGGCCTATTGTATAATGTGCGGAAGAGTGTCGTTATGGTGTTTGGGGCTGCTGGAAAATATCCAGAAACGGTGCCTCATGTTAAAATGAATGGTGTACCTTTGTCGAGGGTACAGACTTTTAAGTACCTTGGGCACGTATTGACCACTAGCCTCAGGGACGATGACGACATTGAGAGAGAGCGGAGAGCGCTGTCGGTCAGAGCGAATATGATTGCCCGCAGGTTTTCACGTGCTTCTGCGGGGGTTAAGAAGACTCTGTTTAGGGCCTTCTGTACCTCGTTTTACGCCTGTAGCCTGTGGGTTCATTTTACGCAAAAATCGTACAGCGCCCTTCGCGTCCAGTATAATAATGCCTTCAGGGTGCTGATGGGGCTGCCTCGCTTCTGTAGCGCATCAGGGATGTTTGCAGAACTGCGCGTCGATTGCTTTTATGCATTGATGCGTAAAAGATGTGCATCCTTGGTGCGCAGGGTGCGGGCCAGCTCCAACGGCATCCTGGCCATGATTGCTGACAGGCTGGACTGTGTTCACATGAATCGTTGCTCCAGTATTTCATCTGGAATACTGAAGCAATGATGATGTTATTGTGCTACTAACATAGGTATAAGTTTGTATTGTTACTAACTCCATGATAATGTATGTTTAGGTTTAAGTTATTTTATATGGGCCCTGTCGCCTTAAATAAATGGATTAATAATAAGCTACTTTTTAGGGTTCCGTACCCAAAGGGTAAAAACGGGACCCTATTACTGAGACTTCGCTGTCCGTCTGTCTGTCTGTCTGTCACCAGGCTGTATCTCATGAACCGTGATAGCTACACAGTTGAAATTTTCACAGATGATGTATTTCTGTTGCCGCTATAACTACAAATACTAAAAACAGAATAAAATAAATATTTAAGTAGGGCTCCCATACAACAAACGTGCTTTTTTTGCCGTTTTTCGCGATAATGGTACGGAACCCTTAGTGCGCGAGTCCGACTCGCACTTGGCCGGTTTTATTCTTAATAACGTAGCACAGAGATTTATAAGATTTTACCTTCAAAATATTTTATTAAAAATATTTTAGTTTTGGTCCCTAAAGGCCTCTCCCTAAACACGTACCAATCTTAATTTCTGACTTTATCCTGAAATTCAGGACGGAATCCAAGGAACGACGCTCCACGAATTAATGTGTAAATTTTAAGCTTCAAGATTTAAAAATTCCAACCTGTCTGAATAACAACACAACATAACATCACGCCTGTAGAGAGCAGTGGTGGCCCAGTGGTAACGGCCGCGACTTACAAGTTGTAGGTCGTGGGTTCGAACCCAGGCAGGCGCTTTACCTTGTGTAAATTATTTCATCACCACTGCTCTCAAAAACGGTAAAGGAAAACATCGGCATGTCCTAGAACCAAAAATTCGAAGACATGTGACATCCACCAACCCGCACTGGGCCCGCGTGGTGGATTACGGCCCATTCCCTCTCACAGAGAGGAGGCCTGTTTCCCAGCAGTGGGAACATTAATAGGCTGATGACGTGATGATGATGTGTACCTAAACGGTCTCTAAAAGTACACTGAAACTTCACCAGTTATGTTTTTAAATCCCGTGTACAATAATAGAGGGCGGGCCATACACTAAACCGGGCACACATCCAGTCACCGGGCTGCTTCAGATGGGCAACCCCTTTATCACATTGCCCAAACCAGGAATCGAACCCAAAACCTCTTGCTTAGCAGTAGTTGCGACTACAAGACCAACGAGGCCATAAGTATATATTATACTAGCTGCCGCCCGTGGATTCGCCCACGTGGTATTAATACTTCTCCCAATAATATCTTTATAAATTATAGCCTTTGTTTTATTCTGTATAAGCTATATTTTTCTACAGCTTATCAAAAACCGTTCAGTAGTTTTTGAGGAGTAACCAACACCTATCCTCACATACTTTCACGTTTATAATAGTATTTAGTAAGATAGTTTCACTAGCTTCTGACAGCGGCTTCGCCCACGTGTAAGTCGGAAATCATCCAAAGCGTACATATTCCCGAAATAAAAAGTAGAATTGAGCTATTTCAGACTATCTCTTTGTCAAATTTCATCCTAATCCGTTCAGCAGTTCTAGCGTCATTGATTAATAATCATACATGCAAACTTTCGCATTTATAATACTAGCTTCTGCCAGCGGCTTCGCCCGCGTGTTAGTCGAAAATTATCCCAAAAGAACATATTGCCATATATGTGCTATTCCTGACTATAATCTATCTCTGTGCCAAATTCCATCGTGATTCGCCTAGGCGTTTCAGCGTGAAGAAGTAACAAACACACACACACTCAAACTTTCACCCTTATAATGTTAGTGTGATTAGTAAGAATTCGATAATAAACTGCACTAAATTACCAAGTCCCAACTTAAACATATTATAATTTGTAAGTCATTTCAGATCGTAAATGCGCCATTGTGACGGTTTCACATTTGACCCGTCAACAAATAGGTAGGTTACATCTCTATTATTGCCGTTCAGAATGAGATTATGACGCGGCGAGTGTATTGTGGGTACTTTTGGTACCTAGTGCTAGTTTTGTTTGTAAGAGGTACAGTGCACAGAATAAATTTTACTTATGCATTCCTTTGGATAACAAGAAATGTTTTCTTGCAAGAAAACTGGTCTTAATAGGAATTGAGGATACCGCAGACAGACGCGACCCTCAGTTTTATTTATTTATTTTTTAACCACCTTTAAAAAAGGAAGTCTGCAATTTGATGTGTATGTTATATTGTTGGAATTGCACAGGATTCACTTATTATTATTATGTTCTCAGATACTAGAAATTGGATTGAAGTCAAACTTTTTTTTTTTGGATTGGGTATCTGTCAACAAAAAATAAAATATTTTCACAAAAAATATAGTGACTTCCAAAGCAAAATACTGTAAAGTACAAAATAACTTTAATTAGGGCAGTCTGAGTCTAACAATGAAGTTTCTTTTAAGTTTTTAATGATATTTGCATCGTTGTTGCATTGTTGCATCGCACCTATCTAATAGCCTTTACTCTTGAATAGTATATTTACAAATACTCATATAAGATACCATTTGCCATATTTCGATAAAATAAACTAATGTGGGAATCGAACCAACGATCCGCAGTCACTGTCCAAACCATGTCATCTTATTCTCGTTGCCATTAGATGTGTTATTTTGTGTACAAAAAGGTATTCTAAACAACTATATCGGTTACTTTTGTTTGATATTTCCTCGTTGCCTAGCCGCATTGTTCGTTTGCCTCGTTTGGCCTTTAGGTCCCCCGTGTTGAATGCCCGGGTCAGTAAAAGTGATGAAGTGTTTTTCGGTTAGGAAGTTCTCAGTAGAAGCGGGTTCGCTCCGGGCTGGTGCTAGTTGGCGGTGTAAAACCCTCGTGCCTCGGAAAGCACGTTAAGCCGATGTGAGAGAACAGAAGGGCTCCTGAGATTAAGATTAATCATCCCCCTAACTTCTAATTATAATAATTTATTATCAACTGAAGCATCTTTTAAATATTTTTTTTAACCAAAATGTTGCTTCTGTTATTTTTTATTTACATTCTTAATTAAAATTGCGCTCAAACTTGTGCGCTCTAATATCTCCCACGCCATTGGATGGGTAGTCTCCATTGAGATTGGCCGTTGTGGCTGAATTTCGGTCTGGAGGACTATTATAATGAGCGTTTGAATTTGCCGCTAGGGGCGCTGGTGTAGAGTAAGGTCTTCAAAACGTCAGATTTCATAGTTTTTTGGCTTTTAGCGCGAGTTTATTTACTACTTTTTTATTTATGTGAATATTTGCCGAATATGGCAGATTAAAATAGGTGCGTGTTTTACCAACCACTGTTTTACTAGAGTTTAATGTTTCGGAAAATGCTTTTCTCATTTTTTTTTAGAAAAATACGGGCGACACATACTCGATGTTATATTTAATCGCACTTCTTTGGCATTACAATTATTTTAATTTAAACTTGGCCGTCGTGCGCATAATAACAACATTTAACGTTGTTTAGTTATATTTATGTACCTTAGTCGCCGGTGGCGCCAACTGGTGAGCACAAAAACGGTAGCCCTCATTGGTATTTATTTTTCATGCGAAACAAAGTTTTTTGCCGTGTGTACTTGCTAAGTGCAAGAATAAAGCGGAATGAACTAAAAGCTATTTCCGTGGGTAATTGGTAAATCGGTCCAAAACGTTGAATTTAGATTGTTTGAGTGGTAAAGGAATGTAAGTTTTGGCCACAAATAGACTAGGTACGCCATTTTCGAGATACTTACTTCGCATATGAATAGAATGTAACTTGTAACTTCAGGTACAACTGCATATGTCCTCTATTCAATTTATTTACATACTTTTTACATTATTAAATATTTGCTTATAAAAATAATATTTAAACAAGTAAAAATTAAAAAAATCCAAAACCTCCGGCAATTATTTTTTATTTCATACTTTTTAAACTACATAATATATCTAGTAGTAGACACGCTTATCGCGATCAACAATCTATCGAACACGTAATTATGACACGATATCTTGCGAAAATACTCCGTTTCAAACTGAAAACAGCCCATAACTTTTGAACGGCTAAACCGATTTTACTCAAACATAGCTAAAACACTCTCGATAAAGTCACCTTTCAAACAAAAAAATCTAAACCAAAATCGGTTCATCCGTTTCGGCGCTATGATGCCACAGACAGACTGCTCTGCATTAAAATATACAGCAACAAATGACAGCCTACCAGCGCTGATCGGAGCAGGTCGGAACTTAACGGCAACGTTCGGCGCTTTTTTTATTTTTACCAACCTTCGGAAACCATCAAAAAGCGCCTGGAATTTTGACCAGGGAGTGTGGGATTTTTACCTCACTTAAATCACCCCGGTGATCACCATCAGCACGTAGAAGGGACCCCGTGACCTCTCAAAAGACCACCCCGAAACCCCCTCTGTGCAACGTCTGTTAGGGCACATCCCTGAAGAGATTAATAAAGCACCGTCGGCTGAGAGACTACCTGCGCCAACTACCTACACGGGCCAGCACCGACAAGCGCTGGCAGATCAGCGTCGGCAGATCAGCGTCTTCAACCCGCTTTCTACATGCATATGCACTTACTTGGGTCCGGCAAATAGTTTTCTTCTTCCATGTTGCCCAGTCAAAATTGTCTTATAAATAATTATTTTTGCTTTGGTCTTCCTCTCCCTCTCCATCCATTATCATCATCCCATCCTCTCTCATCATATGTCCATACAAAAAACGAATCCCTTTCTATATATGTACCTTAGTACTCTTTACCTAGACGGCTACCCAAAACCTGAATATTGCATCAAATTCTATTCCAGCTCTATATGGTTTTGTTTTTGTCGCTAGGAATGGGGTCACATGCAAATTGTATTTCTACTTAAGGTGACGCGCCATGAGATATCGAGAAAGTACCCCCCTTTGCATAAGGCTCCATACACATTACAGAGTAACACGGTACGGTAGCTCATAATTAGATTCGACGCGAATGAATAAGCCTCAGAAATGAAAAGAAAAGGTGCGAAAGAAAAGTTGAGGAGAAAAGAAAGGACTTTTCTTTTTTAATAATTCAATTTTCGCAAGTCACTTTCTACTTTTTTTTGAATAATGAATGGAAAATGGAGATAGCATTCAAAGAAATGATGCTTTGTAACTAAATAACGGTGGTTTCCTAAATAAGAATACAATACGGGGTTAGTAACAGTTGTGCCAATCTAAATAAAAATAATATTAAAAGGTAGTTTCTGCAAGTTGTTTTCGATAACGTAATTTTTTTCACTGTTATAAAACTTTCATGCCGTAAAAAAGGCTGTTTAAGTTCAATTTACCACCGGCGCCATGTTGAATAATGACTTGCAGACCCATTTTCAAAAAAATAAAATGGGTTCCTGAATCAAAAATGATCTGAGAACGCGGTGTTTATTTATCTTTGAATACGTCACTGAATAAAGTAATTTATTGGCAAAAAGTAAACAATTACAGGTAAAATCTAACAAGTTATAACTGGCGAGGCACAAAATATAAAAAATCAATGATCCTCCATGCTAGGAAAACCTATATTTCAGGGGTCATCCAAAGTTATAACTAAACAACTATTATAACTTTTTATGCAAACTTTAGTTATTAAACTTTAATAAAATAATACTAAACAACCAAAACTCTTCCGTAACCAGCAACCTAACTTTTTTATTTCTCTGTTTCAGTTTCATCTTACGGTCCCCGTAAGATGAAATAGAGTTTAAAAAATCATCTCTCATTTACGGAACTAAAAAAAAACCGGCCAAGTGCAAGTCGGAATCGCCCACCGAGGGTTCCGTATAAACAGGTACATTCAATAAAATAATTATGTAAAAGATCAAAGAAGATCTTTTTAAATACTGTAATGTTATGAATGTGTTCAATAAAGTGGAATTTTTTACTCTCACTGAAGTGAATAGACCCGAGCTGCTAACCGAAAAAACAAGATCTGACTTTCTTAGAAATATAAAACTTAAACATAAATACAGCTTACCAAAATACAATAATGTGTACGGGATGAGGGTTGCAGAATACTTGGTACCTCTTTTTCTTAATAAGCTTCCAGAAGACTTGCAAACTTTATACAAGAGTGGTTCAAAAGGTTGTAAGTACAAATTAAAACGTTTCCTAACACAGCAAAATTCCCCAATTAATTTATCTTTCAACAAAATGTATCAATGTTTATTATGAATGTATTTTTATATGTAATTTGATAATTAATATGTGATATTGTATTTACTCAGCATTGCAATTTGTAATTAAATTTAAAATAAACGGCTCGCCATCACACAGTTAAGCCCTGTGAGGTTTTTGTTGTGTGGCTAAAACCAAATATAAAATAGGTTAAGTATTTTGGCAATAAATAAAATAAAAAAAATAAAAAAATTAGGTAACATTATTGACGTTCATAAACAAAGAAAGAACTGAACATTGCTTTAACAAAGGGGCAAAATAAACTTTGGCGAAAACTGTTGTCCCCATACATCAATATAGGTCGCGGTCGGTGTACCAACTGCAAAGGAACGGAACCCTATAAAGATTTTTATTATATCAAATAATTTTGTAAGCGTGATTAATATTTTCAACCACGCAATTACAGCGTTATAGCACAATTTATTTCTGAGTAAATCCGTGCGGGTTGCGTCTACGTAATTATTTGGATAAAATCAAAGATGATGTTTACGCTCATATTTTCTTTTTGGAGCTATTCCGAATCAGAATCTGTTCCACCCCTAAAAGAACTCTCGGCTAGGTTCAATGCTTGGAAATATACAGCAGAATGGAGCAGAAGTAACCAGCAAGTACCTGTAACAAAAGAGGATATATCCGTCAACTAGACGTTAGATATATGTCAGCCAGCTATGAGGATTATTTGACATGTTCCCTAAGTTTCGTGTTAGTTGTCTTTATCGCCATTATCATCAACCTTTTAAAGTGCCCACTGCTGGGACACAGGCCATCTATCGATTCCTTGGCCTTATCTGCTTATTTATCCATAGTTTTAAAATAGAAGTGTGAAGGCATAGAGAGCCTACATAACCTTACCTAATGCTGTAACACCACACACATTGTATAACCTATGTTTAGAAGTATTATTCTGATTATATAGGCATGTTGCATACACGGTATACGGATCACCCAGATTATATTTTTGGATAAAACAGACGGTTATATTTATCAGAGCATATGAAAGGCTAATTTAAGTATTTAAAATGATATTTTTTACGTGAAATTAGAGTCATAGTTGCACACGTCGATTTTACATTATCTCACACCGACAGACGACTTGGCGCAAGGTTCTACCGAATGTGAGTAGCAGGTATATAATAGATCCGTTGATAAAAATGTAAAAACCGTAATAGATTTCAATTATACATTTCAAAATTAATCCTTTCAATATATTGTTATGCTATGATTCGGGCTGACATTTGCAATAGCGGATAATCGGAAACGATCAATTTGAATTCAAACATTATTTTATTGACGACTAGCCGACCCCCGCGGCGTCGCTCCCGTCATCCGGCTACCTACCTTAATACCACCACCTACCCTCCCTACCTACCCTACCTACCTACTCAATAGTGTTCTCAGCGCTCGCCAAATAATGAATTTTATAGGCAAAATTGTGCTACTTTGGGTTACATTATTGCAATTTTCATAAGGATCTCTAACGTTTTTGAAAATAAATTATAGCCTATGATACTTCAGAATAATGTAGCTTTCTAACGGCAAAATAATTACTAAAATCGGTGCAGTAGTTTTTCCCCGGCTGCAAGGAAAGGGTTATGTTTTTCGCGCGTATCTTTTATGTTTGTATTTATGTATGTATGTAATATTCTTTATTACCTCATATATATCAAACCACTTGACGGATTTTTATAATTAAGATATCGTTAGATAGGTATTGATCGCCCAAGTGTTCTTAGCTATGTGCCTTTAAAAAAAAAGTAACATGGCGGATTTTGTCATCCAGCTCGCGACTATGTATCCTCCGACTGCACAACATTATTTTCTTCATGTTTACGTCTTTTTAAGCAGGCGGGTTTTTTGATTTTTTGAATTAACTTTTTTTTTCATTGTCTTCATTACATACAAAAATACAAATCTTGCCTCTTTATAATGTTAGTGTAAATACAAATTTATTATTTATTAATTAGTTACCGTCATTACGTTAAAAGTAGTCCTGGGTCTCCATTTTCTTGATGTTGGGGCAGTTTTTCGTATATTTGTCACTTTACCTTAGGGGTTTTTTTTTTTTATTATTATTATCCAATCTATCAGAAAATAATGTGCATAATATGAACATTTTTTGCATTACAACATGACTTCACAATAATATTGTGATGCGCAGTTGGGACATCCCAATAACATCAATACAAGAGAGCATAATAGAAAGTATTCACATTTTTATCTTTTTCAAAGGTCTGCGATCTTCAAGGCATTGTTAGTACGATTAGAATTGAAAGAGAATTGTAAAGAAGCGACCATGATCTTTCAACTCGAACTATAAATATAAAGGTTGTCCCAAACAGGCGAGACGTGATATTGATTTTGAGATATTTTAGGAGGAACGCCCCCGACGACTTTTTGTATCGATTCAGAAATCAGAAGCGCATTTACCTAATGCATCGCTGCTTTTGGCCGTTTATCGCATTTGCAGCGCGCTACTGCATCAAAGCTAATGTACGATTGTACTGATACTGCATCGATGCAAACGCACGACTTTTCTAATGCTGAATACCTAATAACGTGTGACTGCATCGTAGCAAATAGCAGAATCTTACGTTCACAGGTAGTCACTAAAGAGCACGATTGAATCAATGCTGTATCACGTCTGTATTCATGCAATATAGCGATATCACTACTGTATCTACTACTGCAATTAATTATTACTACTTCATCAGTCGGTTAAAAATTTGCCATGGGCACAGATAATATAATACTAGCATACAGATACCTCATCCCATACAAAGAAACCGTGCCGACGCACTGTGGATCGAAAAACGGCTCTAGAAGACATAGGAACTTAAATTTAAAAGTGTCGGTTATTTTGATTGAAATGGGTTCTAATAGCCAATATCATACTTATATATTTCATAGGACGCAATCTGGTAGGCAAAAGGGCAAGTTTTATTTTTTTTGCAAAAAAAATGTATGGAGCTGATATAAAAAATGCATAAATCTCCGGAACCGCAAGACTAACCGTAATATCCTTGCACACGGTTATAGAACTATTTATTTATGATTTTTTGACATACTTCATATGACGAGAAAGACTGCGTTTTTTTTTTTAAAAATCCTCAACTTTTTTTACCTAATATATGCTATAAATAGAAATAGACGTGTTAAGTGATGTGTCTATCTAACTTAAAAAAAATATTTAAAATTATTAAAGATATTTTGATGTTTATTAACCGACTTCAAAAACGGAGGAGGTTCTTAATTTGTTTGAATTTTTGTGTATGTTTATTCAGAGATATCTTCGCCAATTATTAACCGATCTTGATGATTTGTTTTTTGTTTGAAAGAGTATGGTCCCGGATTAGTTCCAGTTAAATTTGGTAAAGACCTGTTGAATAACTTCGGAGATATTCAATGGAACTCTTCAATAAATGACGGTAAACCACCATAGATTGCTGCAATCGCATGTCTGTATATTGTTAACACCATTTCATAACGTAACATCACACTAGTAGACTCTGAAGGGGTACGCAGATGTGTACAGTTCACCCTTCTACACTCTCATTTCATCAGTTATGTCCAAGTTCCCTGTTATTGGGGTTATCTATTTGGGCATAGCATTTTTGTTTATTAACCGATCTAGATGATTCGTTTTTTGTTTAAAAGAGTATGGTCCTGGATTGGTCCCAGTTAAATTTGGTAAAGATCTGTTAAATAACTTCAGAGATATTTAAAGGAACTCTTCAATAAATGACGGTAAACCACCACAGATTGCTGCAATAGCATGTCTGTATATTGTTTACACCATTTCATAACATAACATCGTACCAGTAGACTTTGAAGGGGTACGCAGATGTGTACAGTTCACCCTTCTACACTCTCATTTCATCAGTTATGTTCAAGTTCCCTATTATTAGGATTAGATATTTGAGCATATCATTTTTGTTTGAAATAGTATGGTCCCGGATCGGTCCCAGTTAAATTTGGTAAAGATCTGTTAAATATCCAATAGTACTCTTCAATAAATAATGGCAAAACACCCAAAATTGCTTTAATCGCATGTTTGTATATTGATTATAATTCAGAGTTTGGGAGATAAGTGATGTATATTGGCAATTAAAGTTATGATGATTTACCGTCATTTATTGAAGAGTTCCATTGAATTTCTCCGAAGTTCTTCATCAAATCTTTACCAAATTTTACTGGGACCGATCCGGGACAATACTCTTTCAAACAAAAATGATATGCCCATATATCTAATCCCAATAACAGGGAACTTGAACATAACTGATGAAATGAGAGTGTAGAAGGGTGAACTGTACACATCTGCGTACCCCTTCAGAGTCTACTGGTGCGATGTTATGTTATGAAATGGTGTAAACAATATACAGACATGCGATTGCAGCAATCTGTGATGGGTTACCGTCATTTATTGAAGAGTTTCATTGAATATCTCCGAAGTTATTTAACAGATCTTTACCAAATTTAACTGGGACCAGTCCGGGACCATACTCTTTTAAACAAAAAACGAATCGTCTAGATCGGTTAATAAACAAAAATGCTATGCCCAAATAGATAATCCCAATAACAGGGAACTTGGACATAACTGATGAAATGAGAGTGTAGAAGGGTGAACTGTACACATCTGCGTACCCCTTCAGAGTCTACTAGTGTGATGTTACGTTATGAAATGGTGTTAACAATATACAGACATGTGATTGCAGCAATCTATGGTGGTTTACCGTCATTTATTGAAGAGTTCCATTGAATATCTCCGAAGTTATTCAACAGGTCTTTACCAAATTTAACTGGAACCAATCCGGGACCATACTCTTTCAAACAAAAAACAAATCATCAAGATCGGTTATTAATTGGCGAAGATATCTCTGAATAAACATACACAAAAATTCAAACAAATTAAGAACCTCCTCCGTTTTTGAAGTTGGTTAATAAACATCAAAATATCTTTAATAATTTTAAATATTTTTTTTAAGTTAGATAGACACATCACATAACACGTCTATTTCTATTTATAGCATATATTAGGTAAAAAAAGTTGAGGATTTTTTAAAAAAAAAACGCAGTCTTTCTCGTCATACGAAGTATGTCAAAAAATCATAAATAAATAGTTCTATAACCGTGTGCAAGGATATTACGGTTAGTCTTGCGGTTCCGGAGATTTATGCATTTTTTATATCAGCTCCATACATTTTTTTTGCAAAAAAAATAAAACTTGCCCTTTTGCCTACCAGATTGCGTCCTATGAAATATATAAGTATGATATTGGCTATTAGAACCCATTTCAATCAAAAAAACCGACACTTTTAAATTTAAGTTCCTATGTCTTCTAGAGCCGTTTTTCGATCCACAGTGCGACGTAACTAGCGTTTTTCGACTGCTTATACTGGCGATTTTTTGTACATCGAACGCATTCGGTTCTGTTTCACGGTGATAGATAGATGGTGTTAGCAGCGACTTGCAAGTAAAAGGGTTTACTAGGTTCGTGAATGTTTTTTTCTTTAAATACAGTGAAGGTTTGTTTTCTAGTATTTATTTGCACGTTTTTACAGATTTTTTTGCACCAAAATGAGTTAAATTGCAAACTTTAACAATCGAGTGGAATGCTCCGTCTAATAATCTTTGAAATGTGAATTAAGAGCCCAATATTCCATAATTTTGTACTTAGGAGAGTTGATTAAATAAGAACATGCAATTTTTGTGTTCAATTTCAGAAAATGGTAATTTTACGCACATTCAATAACAGATAGGTGGATGCCGAGGTGCATATCGCGCCATCTAGTGAAATTTATTTGAACCAAATTTTCTTTCTTAGCAATGAGACCCCGTGCCATGGGCGACCTCTCTCGTATTCGTAGTACAAGTTATATAACCTTTAGGTACCTTACTATAGACTTTTCTCACTTTTTAGTGATAGGGTACAAAAACTAAAAGGAGAGAAATAAAAAGTAATACACAAAAAATAAACCGACTTCTAAAGCAAAACGCTAAAAAGTGCAAAAAATTACTTTCGTTTCGGAAGTCGGTGTTGAAAAACGATAAAAAAAGAGTACCAAAGAATCCAACTTCCGGAACGAAAGTTATTTTAGCACTTTTAAGTGTATTTCTTTAGAAGTCGGTTTATATTTTGTGAAAAACTTTTGGTAATTTGGACGGGTGCGTAGATGCGGTACGATTATCGCTGCACCACTAAAGTCCACGATGTAGATCCAGTACCTGCAATTATCGCTGCGCTACCAAAATCCACCATGAAGATACAGTACCTGCGATTATCGCTGCGCCACCACAGTCCAACATGTAGATACAGTACCTGCGATTATTGCTACGCTACCAAAGTCCACCATGTAGATACAGTAGCTGCGATTATCGCTGCACCACCAAAGTCCACTATGTAGATACAGTACCTGCGATTATCGCTGCGCTACCAAAGTCCACCATGTAGATACAGTATGATTATTACAGCACCCTCTCAACAACACCGCCGAAGGATCAAAGATCAGGTTACAAATTAACTACATTGTAAGTATTTATGCCGATCCAATCCACCGAACACATACTGTTGTCTGTGAAATTCAGTTTTCGCTGCGCAGTAACTCATTTCTTACCCCCGTTGTTACATGAATTTGCTACTGCGCAGCGAGTCGCAAAGTTTTCCGGGCCGCCATTAGTTTGTATTCTACCGGTTCATACGGAGGCCTAATCCAGCAATTGGCACTGCCAATGATTAAGTCGACGATGAACCTACTTGATAGCGTTGATACCAATTAAAATAATTAAAGATCAAAGATCGCGCTACAATTCAACTAGATTGTAAGTACATACCTACACCACAGATAATATAATACTAGCATACAGATGCCTCATCCCATACATAGAAACCGTGCCGACATAACTAGCGTTTTTCATCTGATTAATCTTGTTATTTTTGTAAGTACTTCAATCGCTTTCGATCCCGTTTCACGGCAATAGATGGTGTTAGCAGCGACTTGCAAGTAAAAGGGTTTATAGTGCGCGACACGTAAGTTGAACCAAAATGTATTATCGTTTTAATGAAATTATACGATTTCAACAGAAATTAATAATTTTTTTAGTACCTAACCGTTGACAATTTGTATATTGTAAATGGTTAGGTCATAGAAAAGGGATTTATTTCGTTTTAAATTGTTTAATTTCATTAAAACATTTTGGTTTAACTTACGTGTCGCGCACTATACTAGGTTCGTGAATATTGTTTTCTTTAAATACAGTGACGGTTCGATTTATAGTATTTTTTTGCACCAAAATGTGTTACAATGCAAATTTTAACAAACAAGTGGAATGCCTCAGAAAAATGCGCCATCTATTGGCATCAATTTTAAATGATTCGTTCAAATAATCTTTGAAATGTGAATTGAGAGCCCAATATTTCATAATTGTGTACTTAGGAGAGTTGATTAAACAAGAACATACAATTTTTATTTTCAATTCCAGAAAATGTTAATTTTACACACAATTCTATTGAATTGTGTGTACAAGTCGCGCCATCTAGTGAGATTTATTTGAATCCAATTTTCTTTCTTAACACAAATAGTATGAAAATGGTTTAAGTTAGATGAAAATAAAATGTCTTTTCAGTCTGTGTTTCAGGACGACCGGCAAAGATAAAAGTTATTATTGGTGACAATGACCTGTTTTGTAAACTATTTTTTTTTTTAAGTCATCCTATACTGTCCCAGCTAGGTAAAGGCCTCCCCCAAATCCTCCAGGTATTCTTCTCTTGAGCTACCTCGAAGCAGCCCTTTCAGTAGGCATCTAGGTTTCCTCGCCACCTGTTTCTGGGCTGGCCTCGGCGACGCCGTCCATCTTCAGGCACCCGATTTGTGGAGTTAACAGTAAAACTGTTTGTTTGTTTATATATTATACAAGACAATTTTGTAAACACCGTCGGATTCTTTTGCGGTTTTGTATCAGTATAAAGGTCTATCCACACATATCAGGGCCGTGCCCGGGACGTGCACGGGACGTGGACAGACCGTGCCCCGTCAGGGGCTCAAAAAATATCGGTGGGAACATTTTATATGACATCGTTCACACACGTCCGTGCACGGGCCCGGGCACGTCCCGTGCACGGACGTGTGTGAACGAGTTCATATAAAATGTTCCCACCGATATTTTTTTGAGCCCCTGACGGGACCCGGCCCTGTCACGTCACGGGCACGCCCATGATATGTGTGGATAGAGCTTTAGACATTGCCATTAATAATTAAAAAAAAATATCCGATTTAAATCAGCAAATAAGGCAATGATATTCTAGTAAACAGATACGTTATACACTCATAAAACAATCGATAAAAGCGTTCCGCACAGCAGCGGCAGCACACATACACACTTTTCATTCATTTGACATTTCACTACAAGTCGAAAGGGATGGCTTGATAAAACCAACAAGAAATAAAAAGCTTTTTACAAAAAAAAATAACAAAAAACCCGACTGCTTAAAAAGCAAACTAAAAAGACGTAAACAAGAAGAAAATCATGCTGTGCAGTCGGAGGATACTTATTCGCGAGCTGGCGGACCAAAACCAGATGTATCGTATGTAAACTCGTATGTAAACCAGATATATAACATACATACATACATACATATATACATACATACATACAAACGCACGGCGCGCACGGTTGGCGCAGTGGTTGAGCGATTGACTGCTGCGCTGCGTGTCGCGGGTTCGATTCCCGCACGGAACAAATATTTGTATGACCTACAGATAGTTGTTTCGGCTCTGGGTGTTTGTGTATGTGAGTTTATATGTTTGTAAACGCACCCACGATACAGGAAGAAATTCCTAGTGTGGGGCAACGTTTTTAAAAAAAAAAAAAAAAAAATACATGCACTGATAAACACACCCTCCTTCGGCAGTCGGGTAAAAATACTACCGACTTCCGAATAAAAAGACTACAAAGTGAAAAATAACTTTATTTTTGGAAGTCGGTGTCTTTGGTAGGTACCACTTTTTTGCGTTATAGACACCGACTTCCAAAAATAAAGTTATTTTTCACTTTGTAGTCTTTTTATTTGGCAGTCTGTAGTATTTTTTTGTAAAAATCTTTTTATTTTTCACTTTACACACGTACAAGTTGTTTAGTAAGGTACCTATAACGCCCGAATAGATTACCCGAATATCATGAAACTAGAGCATTACCGGTGAAATGAGAGATCTGCGTACCCCTTAAGAGCGTACTGGCGTGATGTTATGTTATGAAATGGCATAAACAATAAACAGACATGCGATTTCAGCAATTCCGAGAGATTTGCCGTAATTTACTGAAGAGTTCTGTTGTATATCTTCGAAGTTCTTCATCAGATCTTCACCAAATTAAAATGGGACCAATTTCGAAACATATTTTTTCAAACAAAAAAAGAATTTTCAAAATCGGTCCAAAATTGACGGAGATATGGGTGAATATAGACAAAAAAAAAAAAAAACAATGTCGAACATAGAACCTCCTCCTTTTTGGTAAGTCTAAAAAGTTTAAAAAGAGACACCTTATGTCTAATTTTTGTTTGCGTGTGAATGTAAATAAACATTATTCTGACCACCAATGTTGTTTTTCTTTTTCTAACCTCCAAATATCAGAATATTATTAGGAAATAGTACATTACTGCAGCGGCCAGCAAAATAGGCATTGATGGACGAACGTGTAAATGTGGGCCGAGGCGAAGCCGCATATTATTAAATTAAATATTACAAAAATAAATACTAACTAATATCATAAATACTTAAATAATAATACATATTAATATGCAACTAAGACATTACGACGTTTGACGTTTCATTTTGACGTTATTTATGCTACAAGTGCGGAAGGTAGGTGATTTCCGATGAGTGGCATTGACACGAGTCGGATATCATCTTACGTACGTGTATCATACAACATTTTACTATGCACTGTGCAAAGAAATAAAAAAATATATCTGAACCAAACAAAAATGAATAAAATGGCGGGCTTATTCAAGCGCGTTCAGCATAGCCACAGATTAACTAAAAGTTCCTCGGGCATGTCTACTGCGTATATGCAAATAGCTGTCACGTCGTAACGTAAAAGGCACGAGTAAAATATACGTTCTGCCAAACATATTTAATGAATATTTAAAATTATTAATTTATTGATCAATATCTAAATCTAAATTAATTAAAAACGCCTTTAATGAAGTATTAGTTTTATTTTACCTTTTATATGAATGATAATCTGTACTTAACTAATTTGTAAAACTTTTCTCAAATAATAAAAGCTCTATGCGTCTGGCTGACGTTGGCGTTAAAAATTAAAAAAGTACAGAAAAGTAAAAAAGTACTATAAAACTCTGGAACGTCCTTCCCCTTGACATAAAAAAAGCTGAGAGTAAATTTTCATTAAGCGTAAAATACGGAACTATTACCTGTCTTCTCTTACATAGCGATCTTCGTCATAGTTATTATATTTAAATTTCTGTTTTATTTAGAATATGATATTTATTATAATATTTATTAGTCTATTGTTTTAGAAATTATTTATGTATTTTATTAGTTAGATAGTTTATTAATATCCGAAATTTAATTATTGTTCATTATTTTATTTATTTTTTGTACTCCTACCACTATTGTGTCCTTTTTAACCCAAAGGTTGACTGGTAGAGAATGCCTTGCTGCATTAAGTCCGTCAGTCTATGTATGACCATTGTACATGAAGTTTAAATAAATAAATAAAAAGCACTAGTGAAAAAAAGTGACACTTTCTGCACAGTTTGGCTGCTTGGAAAACGCTCTTTTCGAGGACATGCATTGTCAAACAATTAAAAAAATTAGTAAATTGAGGTGTATTGCGTACTTACATATGGTATGAGATACCTTCTGTTTTATGTACTTTGGTATCATAATTGGTACACTTTCTAAATATACACGTTGGCATTTATTTAATTTTGTTTTTGTTTCAAAAAAGCGTATCGCTCTTCGCCATGCGTGAAATAGACTAAAGACTATACGTCCCAATTAGGACGTATTCGAGTCTTCACACTGCGCGCGCAGATAACATATATGTTAACTAGAATATCATTGAAATAAGGCCAAGCGCGTGCGGCAGTCGGGCATGTCCCAATCATCCCCCGTGAATTTCACAGACAACAATATGTTTGGATCGACATATACTTACAATGTATTTAATTTGTAACCTGATCTTTGATCTTTAATTAATTTAAATTGGTATTATTAAGTTGGATTATCATCATGATTACTGGCAGCCTTGTACCACCCGCTGCAGCTGAGTAAGTATAGTCCTCACATTTATTATTTTCTGCCTGGTCTGTTTCTCTTCAAAGGGCCAGTAAATAAATAAAAATAGGTTTAGAAGATTTATTATATTCTTCGCTGCAGCCTTATTAAGGGAGTCAGTTTTTAAATGAAATATACGCAATCTAAGATGACAGCTTGTCGCGCACCGCCATCAAGACCCAATTTCGCGTGCATTTTTAGGGATTCTGTTTTTGTTTTTTGGTAACGCTGGTCATTATTTTGCTGGTATTTTTTAAGGTAATTGAATTCGGTTTTAGCTTATGTCTTTCTTGTTTATGAAAAGCACTCCGCCCGCGACTTAGTTTGCGTGATTTTGTATTTTATCCTAGAGATTACTTTTTATGTGCAGTTAGCAAAGGTGACCAAAAATCTATTATTAAATCGATAAAAAATGAGGTATCATAGTTATCTAGGGTTTATTGGTTTGGGACTATTCGTTATTTGACTTAAAGAATAAAACATTAACACCCCTTACCCTATCTGGCTACTACCTACTACCCGTATTAAAAAACCTATTATGTCAATTTGGATTATTTACTTTATTATTTTATTTGTCCCCAAGGAATTCGATTTTTCATACAAAAGTCAAAGTCAAAATTCGTCAATCTGCTTCTAATTGTCAAAACAAACAAACAACAAAAAGGCACACAATTTCCCCCTTTTACACCCCTTCTTTCCGATTTTTTTTTTCCGACTTTATCCCTTAAAGGTTGAATTGCCGAAAATTCCTTCATATTGCTCCCCAGATCCCTACATCAAAAACGAAACCCTTTGCGGTAAGATTCGTAGCAAACTTCAACACCCGCTAAATCGTATTTTGGGGGATTTTTCGAAAATCTTAAAATAACAACCTTTATTGTTTATCAAGTTCGGTATTTGCGCCAAGTTTCAAGTTTGTTAACCCAATAAAAACAATTCTTCGAAAAAAAACTAACATCCCCTAAACCGTCTATTATTAGTTTTTCGAAACTACTTTTCGAATAACTAATAATGACAACCTTTATCATTTACTTAGATTACTATTGTTCATACAAACTTTCAACCCCCTTTTTCCCCCTTAGGGGTGGAATTTCCAAAAATCCTTTATTGATACTCACTTACGTCACTTGAGGAAGCTTTCTGCCAAATTTCATGCTTCTAGTCCTAGCGGTTTCGGCTGTGCATAGATCGATCAGTCACTGATCAGTTTCTTCTTTATATTTAGAATAGAATAGAATTTCTCTTTATTCGAGTATCCATGACCCAAAAGATGGTTCGTAAAACTTACAACTATGTTAGTAACACAGATATTAACAAACTGACACTACAAAAACAAAACAACAAATAACAGTGGATCACCGTTGCGACAACCCATGAGAGATGGCACAACAGCGACCCACGAAAACACAGGCTAGGCGAAATCATACTTAGGATACTGTTGGAGCTGCCCCACACCCTGCGCACGATGGATGCTCACCTTTTGCGCATGGTTGTGTAGAAACAATCTACATGCATATCCGCAAACATATAGTTAGATAATAGTATATACGAGTACTTAGATAATTTGAGGACACGATGATGATGATTCTGTCTTGCGATAGACTACTGACCTTTGGGTTCTGGGGTCTCAGCGTTGGCAAAAATATTATTGAGTTTTCTACTAGGAATGTCTCTGTACCAGCCAGGTATCTGAGTTTATGCCCTATTAATGACAATAGCTTAGCCCATGTTGTTTGATTCCGCCGATATTTTTTCTTATTTATTCCATTACGGGATCCAATATAGTTGAATCCGATAATGGAGACTCTTCGAGTTTCATTGCTTCGGCAACATATTTAGTATATAAATCTTACCCACTTATCGTTTCACTCCAATCCTTTTGTAATACATCAAAGATTAGAAGGTTTCCAACACTACCAGCTTAGCAGTAGTTTATCTACAAAATACAATACTTCTACTTGACTGCGTTACCTATTGTGTTCACGACCGTGAAGATAAACTTGTTTTCAACGCTGCTCAAGAGAAAGCAAATTGTAAATTTAATTGTATGAGTCGGAGAAAAGTGTTTTATAACAAACTGGCTTCTGCTCGCTAATTCACCCGCATCAAAAGTGTTTTTTAATCCCAAGGGACCACCATCTTGGAATAAAAAGTCGAAAAATCCAAACCTGTTCACGAAATTTCACGAGAATCGGTTGAGAAATGTGACTTGGTAGAGGAGAACAGCCTGACATCCGAATTTTACCTAAGGGTTCGGTCAATTAATGTAGGATTATGACACCTGTATTATACGAAGGAATAGCTGAAGTTATTTTTGGCACTTACATGTATTTATTTAATCAGTAGTAGCACATACATTTTATATATTTAAGTCGATGCCAACATAAACTCATAAGAGTGTTACCGTGCACCAAAAAACCAAAAAACATGTCACCAGTTAATTTCCATTTGTATAGTTCTTTCCTCAAAAGAAGGAACACAATAATAAGTATCATTCCTCGTGATTTGACCAAGGTTGTCTACATTTTTAAATATGGCTGTGAATTCAATTTTTCTCAAAGAAGCTAAAATGGGCGGCCAAAATTACGTTTCATTCAGTTTCTCAAATCCCCTCTCTTTTTATTTAAACTTCATGTACAAAGGAACAATGGTGGACTGGGACTGGGAACCAAGGGTAGTGAAGCGATCGCTTTCTCAGTTCATCATCATTACCATCCGCAGTCTGGCTTCGCCCACTACTGGGAAACTACCCTTTCATGTGCTAATCTATTCATGTACACTCTCAGCCTAAATCCTCTTACTCATTTTCAGCATCACAGTTTAGGCCGGATTACATTCATCTAGTGACTATTGCAGTTTTCCCTTAGTGAAAACCGCAATAGTGCGTGGTTCCACAAATAGAGGCAATAGTACTTTGTACTTGTAACTAAACTCTATTTACTATAACATTAGACATTTAATTAAGCCCATTTTACAGCCCGTTCAACCGAGTTTTGACTTATGTTATGTTGGTGATACGACAAATGGAAGCTGTAGTAAACAGTTGGTTTTGGTAACAGGTTTATGCTTTTTATGTCATCCTTACGTTTACGAGATAGAACTCAAAATCGTTTGAACTGACTGTAAAAAGAGTTGTAAAGACGTCTAATGTTATTTCAAATGGAGTTATAAGGCCGAGTTACTTACCTCTAAATTATCGCAGAATTAATATGACAAATTGTCAAGCAAGCGTTATCTGCTGTGATTGGCTGTTGAAAATTCATTCAACCAATCAAAGCAGATATAGCGTGTTTGACAATTTGTCACATTAATTCTGCGATCATTTAAGTGTGAGACACTCGGCTTAAGTGACATAAAAGGCAAGGGGATCATACTAGGAGGAAGTTTAATCGCTTGTATATCTCTCTCTGTTTGCCGGGTCAGCGCATTCTTTAACACTTAAATACCATACCTTTTGGTTTTCCACAGAAACGGTGATTTTTTCCGAATTGAAAAGTAGCTAATGGCACTTAGCAATAATGTAGAATTCTATCGGTGAACGAGTAATCGAACCGTTATATTGTGTTCATTTTAATCCCGTGGAGGGTCGATCCGGTGCAAAACAGAATGTCGATTGAAAAGATAAAATTAAAAAAAAAAAATTAAAATGTCACAAAAAAATAATCTGACTTCCAAAGCAAAACACTAAAAAAAAATTCATTTAAAAATCAAAAACCCGACTGCTTAAGAAACGAACTAAAAAAATGTAAACAAGAAAAAAACATGCTTTGCTGTCGGAGGATACATATTACCTCCTCGAACTGGCTGACCACCTGATAGCATAAGGTATGAGGTAATAAAGAATATTACATACATACAAACATACAAGACCCGCGCGAAAAACATAACCCTTTCCTTTCAGTCGGGTAAAAAGTGCAAAAATAACTTTCGTTCAAAACACTTTTTAGTGTTTATTTATTTATTTAGTGTTGCTTTGGAAGTCGGTTTATTTTCTTGAGGTAGTCGAACCATCTAAAATACTGGCTGCATTTTTTGTTTAGACTAAGTTTCCTTGAATTTACACTTTTTTTTCGGTTGATACCGAACAAAATTTTTAATAAATAAAGGAAGCTTTTAAATAAATAAATAATCATCAAAATCGGTTCATCTAGTAAATAGTTTTGAAGTTAAACACATAAAAAATACAGTCGAATTGAGAACCTCCTCCTTTTTGAAGTCGGTAAAAAATAATACAAAAGTACGAGTAGTTTTGTTGCCAGTAAAAAAAGTTGGTAAGTCCCAATATTATTTTTACCCGACTGCTGAAGGAGGGTAATGTGTTTATCAGTCTATGTATGTATGTTTGTTCCTGTGTGGTTTTCTAGAGTCCAAACGCGTTGGTCGATTTTGATGATTCTTACGTCAATCGATTCGTCTTAACCCTGCGAGTGTTACATTAAAATTGGAAAATAAAAATGGCGGCTTTTGGCCGCCATTGTTTTGCCATTTGGTGAACCATTTTTTCAATCAGCCAGCTCGCGAATATTATGTATCCTCCGACTGCACAGCATGATTTTCTTCTTGTTTATGTATTTTTACCCAACTGCGGAAGGAGGGTAATGTTAGTTCGCTTTTTAAGCAGTCGGGATTTTTATTTTTTGTTTTGTAATGTAATTGCGAATTATATTTCCGGCTTAAATATAGATATGCACTGGGATCACAATAATAAATCACTCTTAGTTCAGTCAGAGTACCATTTTAACTGACTTTTGCCTTTTCATGCTCTCAAATGCATGAATGTTCTTTATGAATCAGAGTAGCCTGAAAATAGCAACAGGGGGGTTTTTTGGAGGTGTGTTTTGTAATTTTTTTGTTTGTTTATGCAATTGATATTATAAAAATAAAACGTCTTTCTATTTTTCAGTCAAACATTTTTATTCTTTTGTAATAGATATCTTAGTTAATCGAGAATGACAATACTTATTTAATAAATTTAAAATAATATTCTAAGAAATTGAAATGGAAAAAAACCGGCCAAGTTCGAGGCGGAATCGCACACGAAGGCTTCCGTACTATTATCGCAAAAATCGGCAAAAAATACAGACAGACGGACAGTGGAGTCTTAGTAATAGGTTCCCGTTTTTACCCTTTGGGTACGGAACCCTTAAAACTATACTCGTGGACACAGTCACGAGCACATAAAAGCCATTTCGTATGATTTATTTAGCACATAAAATTCTTGTGCAAAATATGAATCAGGAAAGTTATGGACCAAGTGAGTTAAAAGATTATGTTTTGTTGCAAAGGCATTTTGTACTTGGCTAAGTTGCTTTTTCATTAAAAAAAAATCCGTTCGAGTTTAGCCATTTTCATTATAATTCTAATTCTGTACGAAAATATAAATCTATCTAATATCGTCGCAAAATATCATCATCAACTTTTTACATTTGGTCCATGTAACTTAGAGACAGCACAACACGTAATCTCCATTAATTCAGTCCAGACAGCCGACAGTCCCACACAATCCACCCATATTTCTATCTATTTTCTCTTCACATGGCAAAAGCGCGGTATCAATCTATGTAATAATAACTAGTGAGTTATAATATAAGCCAAATTGGTGGATTAAATAAACCTAAATAAGGCGTGGGTGGACTGTAATTTTTAGGCTGATTCTAGATTAATAAACCTGAATAATATGATTTAAAAAAATACTCTTTACAAAATAGGTAACCTTTGTATGAAGTTAAAAAGTTAGAAAAATACCCAAAAGTGTAGTCATACTTTTGGGTAAGATTTCAGAAAGAGGCATAGCCAAACGGGAAAAGAAAGCATGTGGTACTCACAGTTCCAGCAATGTGTGAAGGTCTTCCGTAGATCCACGTTTTCTTAAATTCTTCAAAATATTAGCAGCACCAAAACTGGGTTTCTCGGAACACACAAATATTGTCTTTACACAGTTATACGGTGACGGATTATCAAAATAATAAAAGATTTACAAATAGATGGACAACAAGTTATTGTTATACAACATAATTTTAAAGCCAATTTGGACTTACGGTATCCAACTATGGGGTACTGCTTGTGTCTCCAACATCAATATGCTCCAGAGGTTCCAAAATGTTATCCTTAAAAACATCACAAACGCACCGTGGTTTATAAGAAACTGCGAGGTTCATGAATACCTTAGCGTAAACACAGTGCACCAGGAGGCGAAAATCTGGGCAGAACGCTACAGAACATGCTTGGAGAATCATCCAAATCTCTTGGCGAAGGCTCTTACAAAGCCGGATCACAAAAGGCGGCTGAAAAGGTTGGCTATAATGGACCTTGCAAAGTAGGACATCGGAACGTATGATGTCATGAGTATAAAGAGGGAAATCTCGCTGGAGAAACCACTCTGCACCACAATATCACAAAAATTCTGCTCATAGTCCTAGGACTGATTGCAGAAGAAAAGGGGAAAAAAAAAACAAGTAGATAAGCCGGGTGCGCGCGCGCCTACGACTTCAGCCTTCGAAGCATGTTTTGAGAACACTGCTGCTCTCAGTCGATTTTCACACAATACCACATGAAGGACTAGGAAAAAGAGGGTAGGAAACATACTTCATACAAGGTGTACCCTCAATTTAAATATGAACGCGCAGCTAAATAAAACAAAACCCAACACATATAAAATTATATCTTTAAGATATCGTAGATATAAAAGATGCTTAAACCCTTGCATCTGACGTTGATCATCTCAAAAACTTCTAACTTAAGTAGTTCTTGGATATTATTTGTTTGCTGAGCACGGCTATCAGCAACTATCGATCTTTATCCCAGCATCTCATCTTATCTCGCCAGAAGCCGAAGGCGAACTTATTTCATCTCCTGTTTCAAAAGTTTGCAAGAGATAAGCTGTAGCGGAAATGCGCTTTGGCAGTTGGGAGAGTTTGCGTCGAGATTTGAGATAGCAACAGGTTGAGTTTATGCCAAGAATTTTCTTATCTTCTTCTTGTGACGGACTTAAAACTCAAAGTGATGATGGTAGTCGTGTTCGTGAGGATTTGTTTTATTAATAAGTGTCTACAGCCTTACTTAAGAGGAATAAATGTCGCAAAAGGTCGCAGACATCCGACTCAATATTCTAAGTAAAAACTGGCCAAGTGCTAGTCGGACTTGCGCACGAAGGGTTCCGTACCATTATCGCAAAATACGGCATAAGTCACGTTTGTTGTATGGGAGCCCCACTTAAATATTTATTTTATTCTATTTTTAGTATTCTGAATAGCTGAATATGAGTATTTCGTATGAAAAAAGTTACAGATACTTTTTATATCGTCACAATCCTGAAAATAAAATCGTAGAATCGCCTACATTAATAGGTATACAAACTTGTAAAAGAATAAGATTTTGCTATGATACTTTATTAAGGCGTTCAGAGGAGCTCGTGGCTTAATAATAACAGACGCACAGGTCGAGCTTCAAGGTTAAGCAACGCTAGCCGAGGTCATTCCGTGGTTCCATCGTGTACCATCTTTACATAGCGAGTTTCCTTCGTGTCTTGGAAAGCTAGTTAAGCCGTTGGTCCCGGCTGTCATTTGAAGATCTTTCATTTGTTCCTACACCACAGTTTATGCATCTCATGATGAATCAATACACAATTGAAACTTAAGAACATATTAGTTGGCTCTGTATTAATACATAATACCCGGCGAAAGGTACTTCGTTCAAAGTGAGTTCCCATGACACCCCCAACATGTTTCTTTTTTAGGGTTCCGTACCCAAAGGGTAAAAACGGGACCCTATTACTGAGACTTCGCTGTCCGTCTGTCTGTCTGTCTGTCTGTCTGTCACCAGGCTGTATCTCATGATTCGTGATAGTTCGACAGTTGACATTTTCACAGATGATGTATTCCTGTTGCCGCTATAACAACAAATACTAAAAACAGTATAAAATAAATATTTAAGGGGGGCTCCCATACAACAAACGTGATATTTTTGCCGTTTTTTGCTCGATATTAATAACGGCAACAGGTAGACGCTTGAAATATTCACAGAATATTAAGTTGTATATTCTCTTCAAAAAATAATTATTATTAAATTAAAATAAAATAAATTAAGGGGGGCTCCCATACAACAAACGTGATTTTTTTGTAGTGTATTGCGATAATGGTACGGAACCCTTCGTGTGCGAGTCCGACTCGCACTTGGCCGGTTTTTTTATTTGGTTATAATCGAATCGAACTTTTTAGTGTCAGCACTATTTAAGCGCCGTTGCTTTCCAGATTTTGCCAATGATTTCTAGAAATCAGATAATCTCTGAGGTTTTGAGATGTATTGCGATAGGTACAATATAAAATAATAATGAATACTGTTCGTTTCGACTTACGCAAATGTATTTAAAAGTAGGTTTATTGACTAAAATTTTTCGTAGAACGGAATCTTAATGATCTTCTTGTCAAACAAAAACATGAAAAACTTTTAATTATTTGATTAATTCACGAAAGTTCTAGAAGAATAATCAAACTGTAATAATTCATTAATGAATATTTTAATGTTACGAGCTAGTGAGAAATTTCTAGACGTGCTAAGGGCAGTTGTTTAGCCATGTCCTTTAAAAGATATACCATAAACAGAAAAAGAAAGATACATACTGTGCCCCTATGTTCTACTTATTAAATATTGGTCGTTTAAATCCCGTACAGAGTCGATCCGGTACATGAAACGATATCAATTTGTAAAGATAAAATTAAGAAATAATAAAAAATTACAGAAAATAAACCAGGCGAAACGGTAAAAAAATACCAAAGCAAAACACTTAAAAGTGCAAAAATAACTTTCGTTGCGGAATTCAGTGTTACAAAGCAAAATGATAAAACAAGACGTACCAAAGACAAAATTCAATTACAGGGATAAAATTTCAGTTAGCTGTCTAAACCGCTTGCCACATAAACCTTACCCCACACCTGAAATGCAAACACCTCCCCATTGACACCGATAAGTGTGGCACCGAGCCGACGTCGTCATCGACTTCTAATTGAAGTTTTTTTACTTCAACATCATCTCTTGAAGATGAAGTCTTCAGTTACAATACACTTTTAAGTTAAACTTCAACAAACTTTAATGGGCTTCCTTTCATTTAGTTATTGAAAATTGGACGGTGACCTTATTTTGAGTATTTGCCGGAGTAGTTGGTACGACGAAGATAGTTTTTACCCGACTGCTGAAGGAGTGTAATTTGATTTTGATGATTCTTACGTCAATCGATTCGTCTTAATCCTGCGAGTGTCACTGGCTACATTAAAATTGCAACATATAAAAATGGCGGTTCTTGGGCGTCATATTGTGGGGGCCCAATTTTTTTTTTCTATACCTATCGTGTGGAGCATCAAAATAAAGGGTGATTTCAAAAATATATAACACTATAAGTGTGTGTGTTTAAATATACCTAGTTCAAAAAAAAAATAACTAAAAAGTTATAAATAAAAATTAGAGAGACTTGACCAATAGCGTATTTGGCAAATTTCATAATTAGACAAACAGACGATTTGACTAACTGCAGCTTTGACCAATATCAAATTTGACGAATTGTCGATTCGACGAATATCAGACTTGACCAATGTCGTTCAACCCCAACTGCCTGGTAGGTAGGAAGGTAAGTAGGGTAGGGTACCCTACTTACCTTCCTACCTACCCGACCTACTTACCAATATTTTTTCTAGCGTTATTCTTCACACATTTAACACCGCCATTCAAAAAATGATGTCAATTGCACAACGCCATCTATCGAATATGGAGTTCAACTGTCCGTGTGTTGTGATATTTTACTTCTTGAACATTTTAAATTCAGCTAACTTTTGAAAGAGTGAAGCGGTTGTGATGAAACAAAAACTATGTAATACTTCAAGTTACGTACAATTTTTATGTATAAAAGTTATCTACATTAGTTTCGTGCATTTTACGTGATGCGTGAACAACTAAACAGACAGACAATCAGACAAACAGACCAAACATTCCAAAAATGCTGGATATGAATATTTTCAATGTAAAAATCTACTTTTCTACAGATTTGTTACATGTATTGATGAGCCCCCCATCATGGTCCACGTCATAACAAGTGGGACGGACGCACTGATTGAAGTCTCGAATCTATAGGCTCTGTCGACTACAAACCTTTCATGTTAATCACGTGTCCTCGTGAACGACTGCCTTAATAAACGAATACTACACTACATAAAATGGTAGCAATAAATCAGCAATACGATTACATTCCTGAAGTAATGACCGACTCTCACCGACGATAAACTGGGCCGTTATGTGGTGAAGCCGCTTACTAGAGAGTGCAATACATCTTCGAGCCTCGATCGTATAGCTATGGCATCTATTTCAATAGGTGGAGAGTGCAATAGATCTTTAGTCTTAATGACTTTCCTGGTGGCGGCGTCGATAGGGTGATATGACACACGTATTTTGTAAGACATTTTCAAATATGATTTGCATTTGAAATCTTATAAAATACGTCAAATTGGATCGCATTCATATGAAACTACTTGCAATTTTATCAGGAAGGTGAGAACAATTTTCCTTGTTGTGAGTACATGTTTCTGTAACATTTTCAACTCTGACACTGGTTGTAAAATGTACGCAAAGCTTCGGATTCTGGTAGGCTTTGGAGAAGACCAAACATACACTAATAGGAATTGCTCTGTTGGTCCCAAAATTACACCTGTTTTTTTTTCTAATTTCATTTTAAAATGCGGACAATCCGGTCAGATAAGATTGCAACACCATGGTCAAACGCGAGCCTATTGATTATAAAATAAAGCCAATACCCGACATTAAAAAGCATCTCGAAAGCCTGGAGTTCGGAACTATTATGATAAAAAATTAAAGAGTGCTACAAAAGTAACTATTATGTGTTGTTAAGGTTGTATTTTTTAAATTAGTCGGATTATAACCGTTTGACGTTTCTTTGTTTACAGTTTATTTTTTCCTCCAACGAGTAGAGTAGAACCTGAGATCAAATCCTGAACATTTAAAGTTTGCATAGTGACTTGGAAAAAAACTAGTCTTAGTTCACCTTGTACTTACCACGTTAGTTTACTAAATAAAACATGTCATGTAGGTACAAAAAAACTGAGCAAGTTCGAGTCGGACTCGCGCACGAAGGGTTCCGTAACATTATCGCAAAAAACGGCAAAAAAATCGGGTCCGTGGCTTACGCCCCCAGTGGTCGACGCACCCGTGGCCGACGCCCCCGATTCGATTTATTTATTTCTAAGCAGTTTTTGATCAAATGTACTGTCAGGCACAAACATGTTGTACAAAAATAATAAATGTATATTGATTGTAAGTATATGTATAATATTAAATCATAATTATATTTATAACAAAGAAATGCTAATATATTGGTTGTATCTTTTGAAAAATGTAAGTCTTAGTTATTTTTCAATATTTATTTATTTATCTCAATAAGAAATCTAGTAAAAAAATTGTATATAAATCACAGTTTTCGTCACCTATAATCAAGATAATCATTTAACTTAATTATAATAATCAGTCTTAAATGTAATAAAATAAGATAGTGATTTTAAATAGTCAATCTTAAAAATTACTGCAGAGCAACTAACTTTTTACATAATGAAATGTTCTTTTTATCTTTGTAACAATAATAATTAAATGTAATCTATACTATGAAACATGAAACATAAAACTTTCTTACAATGAAACTATAAACAAATGAGAATAATTTTAACTAATTATAACAGTTTGTTTCAATAGCAATAACAAAACAAAATAATCAGGCTTAAATCAAATAATAAACATTTTTTTTACATGTCAAATGTTTTAAAATTTTCTAAGCAAAAAAATTATTAAGTGTAAAAACATAAACAAATATAAAAATTATAATTTCAAAAATTTAAATTTCAAAATAGTATACTAGCAAAATCATCTCTTTTCACTAAGTAAGATAAATAATTACTTTTTGGACTGATTGCCACATATGGGCGGATTTGTTCTAAAAACATGATTATGGTATTTTTTTTGTTTTCATACTGTTCAGTCAAATGGGCAATCATTTATCATTCTATCTTATTCTTATCATTATTTCTTGTGTTGTTCTTTCGTCTGCTCACAGGATTGTATAATAACAACATTCACTAACATTTTATATGAAGTCTTTTTGATTTTTTTGGATGTTTGTACATAATATATATTGCTTTTAACGGAGAAAAAGGTGTGTAAGGATAAGGTTAAGTGACGATCTATTCTCCTCTGCAAGCAAGGAAAAATACTTTATTTTGGTGAAACACTTTTCTCATTTACTGTACTAAGTGAAAAAGCACAAAAAAATATTTATATTAAATTAATTGAATCGGGGGCGTCGGCCACGGGCGCGTCGACCACTGGGGGCATAAGCCACGGACCCAAAAAATCACATTTGTCTTATGGGAGCCCCACTTAAATATTTATTTTATACTGTTTTTTAGTATTAGTTGTTATAGCGAAACAACAAGAAATACATCATCTGTGAAAATGTCAACTGCCTAGCTATCACGGTTCATGAGATACATTCTGGTGACAAACGGACAGACAAACGGATTGTGAAGTCTTATAATAGGGTTCTGTTTTTATCCTTTGGGTACGGAACCCTAAAAATACACAACACAAAACACTTGAAATTCAGCCCATACAACAAACGCGTTATATAAGATATCACATTTACTGTAAAAAGACTGAAATCTCGACATTTATCTGTCGAGCACGTCTATTTTTATTTGGGACAAAAATGTTGTAGTAAATAGGTACCATTTTGCGATTTCTGCACAAACGATTTATGTGGTGAAGATTGCTTCTATCGTGGGCAAATTCAACTTTATTTATTATATAATTATCTAGCTTTTTCCGATGACTTTGTTCGCATATTTTTACATTAAACATTATCCTATTTCACTGCACTCTGCTGTTTCAGAGATAGCTCTCAGACTCTTTCAGTCAAGGAAATTTAATCGTATTTAAACTGCCAAAGATTACTTTTACGAACTTAAATAAACAAACAATTTAACCTTTTATTCAGTTTAGATTTAGGCAAAATATGTTTCGGGCAGTAATAGGTACTTGCTCGTTGGTGTAATTATATGGTGAACTGTAGTTTGTATAGCAAGCTGAATTGATACAATTAGCTTGTTTTAATAATTATTTATCTATACTCACAATATAATGTTCCAAAAATGAATGCAAAAAATATTGTATAAACACGTACTTTATATTCGTGGATAGGTAAAATTAAAAAAAAAAACCATTACAATGCAACATTTTCCTTCGATTTTCAAACAACTGTATCATAAAATTACTTTTTAATTTTTATAGCACACTTTTACTTTTTAATTTACTGGCGCGTATGGGCCCATTGAAGTAGTGTCCTTGTTTATGGATGCGCGCGCTGCGCAGTCATGCGCAATGAGAATTATTGCCCGCCATACCACATATTTTTCCGTTTCCACTTTTGTTTTATTTCAACTTTATGTGCAGATAAAGTAGTGTATGCAATGGCATATACTTAGGTATTAAAACACTCGCGTAATATTATTATCACATTCGGCTTCGCCTCATGTGATAAACCTACTATCATGTTTTAATAACCCCTATTAAATGACCATTGCATAAACTACTATTACAGAACAACTTTTTCATAATGTACCTTGGCAAACTTTGTGTTTCGTCAATCGTCGGATTTCTATAAATTGCTCTTTGTGCTTGGTGCAGACCGGACGCTCTCAATCAACTTGGAAGTCTGATAGAAATGCGACGTCTAACGAAACACGAAGTTTGCCGAGGGACATTAAGAAAATACTTGTACTGTACTTTCATTCACATAAAAACGTGTTGGCTCATCGAGTCCTAGGTGGAATAGAGCGTCTGGCAGCTCTTTACAAAAGATCATAAATATATCATAGATAAACAAAAAATAGTAGTAACTTTGTGTTGCCATAAATGAAATATGTGTGTCTATCTTTCCTTTTTTTGGTTGGGAAATCATCCAATGACTTCTCCCGCTCTGGGCGAAGCGGAAGGGCGTGTCAGACTTTTACTGACTAAAACCCACCCGTGGTGACTCTTTTTCAAATTTATCCGCGACCCATGTGTGTCTATCTACAAGAAAAGCAATCACATTTCCTGCAGCTGTCTGTCTTTCCTGGCTTTCTGTCTAAATGCAGCATTGGCTTGTCGAGTTTTTCCGCACAAATTTGATCTATGCTAAGTTTCAATTAAGCTGTTTTATTAGGATTCCGTACCCAAAGGGTAAAAACGGGACCCTATTACTGAGACTCCGTGGTCCGTCTGTCTGTCTGTCCGTCTGTTACCAGACTGTATCTCATGAACCGTGATAGCTAGACAGTTGAAATTTTCACAGATGATGTATATCTGTTGCCGTTATAACAACAAATACTAAAAACAGAATAAAATAAATATTTAAGTGGGGCTCCCATACAACAAACGTGATTTTTTTGCCGTTTTTGCGATAATAGTACGGAACCATTCGTGCGTGAGCCCGACTCGCACTTGGCCGGTTTTATTAGTATACGAAAGACGCGAGTGAAGTCATAGTCCTGTTTTACCTAGGAAAATGAAGTGACATTATATTATTAACATTTTTTTTTACCCTTTGGGTACGGAACCCTAAAAATAACAAAGTTGAACATAGAACCTCCTCTTTTTTGGAAAGACAGTTTAAAAGCGACACGATAGCGATTTGTAATTATAAACAAGAAGAAAATCATGATGTGCAGTCGGAGTATACATATTTACGAGCTGCCTGACCAAAACCAGATGTATCCTCCGACTGTCCGGCATGATATTCTTCTTTTTATGTCTTTTTAGTTCGCTTCTTAAGCAGTCGGGTTTTTGATTTTTTAATTAACTTAATTTAAGTATTACTTTTAAATAAAATATTTTTATCGAATTAGGTACACTTAAATATATAGGTGTTATATTTTTTTTTAAATCTGGGGGGTGACCATAAGCTCTTAGAGTAAGGTTATTTTGAGTGTGTGTAAGGGACAGATGTATACGACTTGTATACATCTGTCACTTACGCGATCTCAAAATAACCTTACTCTAGAGCTTATGGTCACCCCCCAGTTCTTAAAACCCTTTATTTTGATATCTCTCATGATGCCCCCACAATATGGCGCTCAAAAGCCGCCATTTTTCTATTTTCCAATTTGAATGTAGCCAGTAACACTCGCAAGGTTAAGACGAATCGATTGACGTAAGAATCATCAAAATCGGCCAACATCATCGGTTTGGTCTCTACAACGCCACATAGGAACAAACATACATAAATAGACCGATAAACACATTACCCTCCTTCGGCAGTCGGGTAAAAATAATAAAATAATTCTCAAAACGGTGAAGGAAAACATCGTGAGGAAACCGGCATGTCCTAGAACCAAAAATTCGATGACATCCAACCCGCACTGGGCCCGCGTGGTGGATTGCGGCCCATTCCCTCTCACAGAGAGGAGGCCTGTGTCCCAGCAGTGGGCACATTAAAAGGCTGATGATAATGACATTAAAATAATGCATTACACAGTTAAAATAATAAATGTGTTACCAGGTTGTGGCGGTCTACAGTAGAAAATTTGGAATATTCTGGAAGATAGAAAGAAAAAGTATTTAATTGCCACAAAACGACATACAAACATTACATTACAAGAACATGAACTGTGTTATTGTATCCAAACCTACCCAAATATAAAGTTATTCTGCCGAAGACGCACATGACAGCGGATCTATTTATTTAAAGCCAATAGATAAACTGCCTGCACCATTTAGATTTCATTCCCTTGAAATTCTGCCCACAGAAGAGAAGAAATATAACGTATTTATTTAAATATATTCAACCCTCTGAGCTATCTCACCCAATGCGTTCATTGTTATCAATACAAAAGTATTTTACAACTATTTATCAACAATACAGGCTCGAAATAAAGATTTGATTTTGAATCCACTTTATTAGATACATTATTTATTTTTGTACATAAACTGTAAATAACCCTATACTATCAATTGAATATGAAAACAGTTATATCGCGATCGATTCTTGTCATTATAAATACACTACCTATTAAATTGAGTTTGTGTTTTATCCGTTAGTTAAACTCCTAGAATACTGTACTCTATTGCTCGTTGACAGACCTTGAGTTTGGACTTCTAGATGTTAGATAAAGACCAAGTCGGTGCACCAAATGTTAAGATGGGAAGAAATCATAGGGCTTGCATTTTAGTGCCAAAGAACACCTTTAAATAGTTTCTCCATAGACCAGTAGTTGTCCCAGGCGTTTTCTGGTTTGCGTCATACCTGACGCAAATAAAAGCCTTTTTTTTTTCAGAAACGGTGTAGCTACTTGAAAAATGTAATATAAAGTGAACAGCTACAGTTTTATTAGATCAAATCTCGTATGCGGTACTAAAACGTTGGCTGTCTGGACGAAACTTCTCTCCCCGAAGATTTCATGCAGTTGTATTGTGTTATGTAGAAAATTGGACAGACTATGAAAATCTCTACACTGCCACTGATCTAGATAGAGAATACCAAAGGTTTTCTTTTGCTTTTTTATTTGTTTAAAACTAACTTGAGATTAAGTCTGTATTCCCTGAGAGGTGTCCAGGGAGGAAACGCTAATTTTACCAGCTTAGCCATGATACAAATGCTTGAGTGCCCCAAGTGCGCACTGACGCTGCGATTTGCGTAACCACCTACTAAGCCAACAATATTTAAAGAGTTTTCCCTCAATTCAAAGAATAGAAGAAGCCTACTCCATTGAATTTTAGTGAGTCAGCCTTATGCCAATGTCTGAGCATAATTTCACAGTCATTGTTTGAAGGACTCAAGAACGTTTTAGCACTTACATTATTAAATAAGTATTTTCTGCATCAAATAATTATTATAATACCGGTAATCTTATGCATTTTTTTGGGGCGTTTAAAAAAATATATCAGCCTGTCTTATACAGAAAACATCAAAAATAATGCCAAAAAGCTTGTAAGTACGTATGTAAATATATTTCTTCGATAGATTTGAATGATCTTATTGCATTATGTAAGAACTGCATGACTTAAAAATTCCCAAAAAAACTCTTAAAAATGTAAAACGAGGTTAAATTGATTAATTTTGAAATTAAAATTGACTTGACTATTTCAATAATATTTTGAAAAATATGAATAAAATGCAGTGTTCACAAAAAAAAATATATGCCCTAAAACAATAGTTTTTTTTTTCCATAGTTTGGGAGAAAATAAAAAATGACGAGTCTATGATCGCTAAAATAAAAATGTGGTTACTTTGGGGTTACCCAATTTATTTTGAATGAATTCACACTGTACAATTCAAATTATTTTTTCTGCAACAAGTAAATTTATTGCTTGCGCTGAGGTAATGCAAAACATGGCTGACATGTCAGTGTTGCAAATTTTTAAAAGAAAATTTAGGTGCGTTCCGTTTTCACGGAGTTAGCTTTAAAAACCTAAATACTTAAAGAAATCATCAAAGTTACCCCAGATCTCAATGTAACCCCGTTTAACCGGTACCAATATTATCCAAAATTGAAATTTCAAGACCCACTCATCCGCGAAATCTAGCTTTTATTCAACTATACCAATCTGTGCTGGACGGAAGTCGGCAATCGGGGCTACAACAGTTCATCCTAATCTAAATTGCACTCTATTGTTGCAGAGTTAAAATCTATTCTCGTACAAAAGGAGCACTGTTCCATTGGAGAACATTATGATTGCTCGAATGTAGTTCGTCTGTGCATTTGCTTGGTATTGGCACTGTGATAACCTTTTGGATTTGGTCTAGACTGAGGTTTCTCTTTGAACTACCGTTTCGCTCTTGAGAGTTTACTTGATAGGTTTATGTAAGAACTTGGCATACATGTGTCTCTAAAAGTATTTTATTGGGCAGAAAATGCTATCCATCTAAAAGGAAAGGATTATGTTTTTCGCGCGTATCTTGTATGTATGTATGTATATTGTGGGGTCCCAATTTTCTTTTTCATCCAAACCTGTCGAGTGGGATATCAAAATGGTTTATTAGAGCTGATTACAAAATATATACCACTTGTTTAAAAGTAATTTGAAAAAAAAAATAACCCGACTGCTTTAAAAGCGAACTAAAATAAAAAGATGTAAGATACATATGGTTTTGGCCAGCCAGCTCGCGAATATGCACAGCATGATTTTCTTCTTGTTTACATATTTTTAGTCAGCTTTTGAAGCAGTAGGGTTATTTGATTTTATTAACTTTATTAACATTCGTGTGCTAGATTTAATGCTGCCACCGATAAAAAAATCTCTGTACATACTTATTTGGTTTAAGAATAAATGTCTTTAGTTCTTATGAATATAATATATTATATAATACTTAATACTAATATACTAATATATAATATTATAAAGATGTTTTGTTTGTATGTACCGAATAGGCTCCGAAACTACTGGACCGATTTAAAAATTTCTTGCACCAATAGAAAGCTACGCTATTCCTGAGTTGTTACTCAGGAATAGCGTAGCGTACCGTATTGGTGAAAGAATTTTTTAAATATAATTAGGCTATTTTTAAAACCCGAAAACGGCTCCTGTGGGATGGCCCACGGGAGCGAAGCCGCGAGGAACAGCTAGTATATTATATAAAGACTATTTAACAAGACTGCCTGTAAGTGTGACCCTGATCTTATGTAATTACAATCTTTGTTCTACAGGATCCTTGTATTTTTTACCCGACTACGGCAAAGTAACCCTGGGTTATGCTTTTAACCGGTTTGTGGTTTTTATCTGTTCTCTCATAACTTCTAAACTGCTTATTATAATTTGACAAATTAGTGTTGTTGGAAGCGTCTTGTTTGTCTGATGGTTATAGGTTATGCGAAACTACATTAAATTGATTATGGCGCCCTCTAGGGGGCCGAAAGTCAAAACAAAAATAAATATTGCCCCACCCCATCATCTGTGGTATCATTGAACAGGTATTTTAAAATGGAAGTAGGGTTTTGTACATCATATATTTGTCAAGCGTACCGTTTACAAGACATATCTAAGTAATGAAAATTATGTTTTGCCCGACTGCGGCGCGACATCGCAAAATGTTTGTTGATCGGTATGTAAGTAAGTATGTATTTATGCTTTATGTTTATTTGTTCACTCAGGCTCTGCAAATACCCGAAATATTTTAAATAAAAATAAGTTCAAAAACTAAAAAACCCGACTACCGACAAAAAAACGCTCTAAAAAGTACGAAACAAGAAAATATTCACGTAAATTTACCGTTGTCGTATGCCACCTACCGTAACTAAACAGTACAATCTGCAAAGTAGCAGTTTTTGAAATTATTTCTTTAGACAAAGCTAATGACGCTCAAGAGTCGTGTAATTTCTATCATTAACATAACATCACGATTGTTTTCGCCGAAGGGATGGCAGAGTTGCATCTTTTAGTACACCCTCATATAAACTGAATATTTTTTTACATTCAGACCAATACTTCCAGAAAAGTACTGGTTCAGATACTTTAAAAAAAATAATTAAGGGCATGTTTTCTGCTAACGTTATTTGTAATTTATTGTTTTGTCTGACCACTTCTTCGCGTGATCAACTCAATATACCTTATTATTCATATTTCATATGAGCTAACACTTAGCGTGCTATTATCATGCACACACAGTACCTATTACGCAAATCTCATTAACTCTCCACTGTCCAGTGCTCATTTATTTAAATATTTCGTAACAAAAGGCCACACAGATTCGCCCACAACAAAGAGAGGACTGTATATGTGTATACTTCGCATTTTTGGTCCTGAGAGACCACTGAAACCGAAATAAAGACGATTAGGTACCATGGCAGCGTCCTTTGTATGCCCAGTCTCGGCTTTCATCATGTCTTGATGTATTAATTTGCATGTGTGGGTTTGCTTCCCAAGGGTCGCCTTTATAAGAAAAGGATATCTTGACCTATTTCGGCAATATAACGCCAAGGGGAAATAGCAGCCTTGAGACTGGTCATAGTTGGCCAGGTGAAATAGCAACTTTGGATGTTGTAACTTTAGATGGTGTATTAGCAACTTTGGACCAAAGCCGATGGAGGCAGATTGTTCGGTCAAGTCACCATGATCCTTAGTAATGAGGGACCGATTGAAGAAGACGATGTTTTTACTAACCTTTTCGCCCGTATGAATTTCAGAAATTACTCTATAAGAACCTACTACCCGGACAAAGGTATTCCTTCATAGTATCCGTAATTTGGCACGCAGTTTTTAACCTGGATTAACATTCAGGTTTGTAACCTAAACTATCTTTGCACCGAATTCCATCCAAATAATGTTCCGTAGCTTTTACGTGAAATAGTGACAAATATCCATACATCCATCTTCACAAACTTTTGCGTTTATAATAGGTAGTAATAGGATTTGAGCAGTGGTGGTTAAGTGGTACCAGTCCCGACTTACAAGTTATAGAAAAAAGGTTCAAACCCAGGCAGGCACTTTAGTTTGTGTAAATTATTTCATCACCATTGCTCTCAAAACGGTGAAGGAAAACATCGCTTTCGATAATAGAAAGTCACTTGTAGGTTCTGAGGTTAAATACAGCTTGATACACTAATTACCGACGTGTAATATTTAACCCACAGTGTCTCAAGACGAAAGTCTATGACCAGTGTGTGTTGCCAGTGATGATAAATGGCTCTGAGACGTGGTCGCTTACAATGCTAAGCTCGGAGTTTCCTTGCGTGATCGAGTCAGAAATGTAGAAATCCGCAAGAGAACCAGAATTACCGACATAGCTCGAAGAATTGCCAAACTTAAGTGGCAGTGGGCAGGGCACATTGCTCGCAGTACGAATGGCCGATGAGGCAGAAAGGTTCTGGAGTGGCGACCGCGAATCGGAAGATGTTGCGTTGGAAGGCCCCCACCAGGTGGACCGATGACCTGGTGAAAGTTGCGGGGATCCGCTGGTTGCGAGACGCACGGGACCGGTCAATAAGGCGACGCTTGGGGGAGGCCTATGTCCAGCAGTGGACGTCTTTCGGCTGATATGATGATGATGAATATTTAACACAGTATAAATAAAAACAAAAACTGCAAAAAAACGTTTCATTAAAACCCGTTGCTAGAAATTAAGATGTCACTTACCTGTATAAAATTCGAGCTTTAGGCGTAATAGACATACAGAGTTACTTTTGCATTGATTGTTGTATTAATTTTTGTCCTCCTATTGAAACGTCTTATAGCAATTATAATTATGTTTTTCATTACTGGTTCTTCTGGTATCCCTAAACGGAAGATTTTCTTCCATACTTGAAAAACATTTTTCATATTGTGAAGAAGGAGACGTCTAAGTGTCTTTGTTATATCATCTGGCGTACATCCAAGACCCGAACAGCGTATAAGATTTTTTACCGAGTCCGTGCTTTCTCAAATAATTAAATTCTTGGGATCTTCAAGTTGCGAGTGAATAAGTATGCAAAGCAGAAAATACTTAGAATTTTTAACACCTAGATTAAAGTAAGCAATTTTTGTACAGGATATTCTTCTTCTTGTTTTGTATTGAAGGTACGTATTATTGAGTTACTTGGGCTCAGATGGTGTCCATGTCAATCGATTTAGTCTCATTCATGCGGCTTTGCGCCCAAAGCCTATTCCACAAAAGTTGTGCACTTTTTAGAGTTAAAACTGTTAGTAGTTCTGAAATTATTATGTTAGTAAAGACAAGCTAAAAAAATAAGATAAAAAATGTGAAATAAAAGCAGATTAATATCGTGGTTCTGGCAAAAAGGTTCCACTCAGCGTGCCACCCCACAGCACAGCGCTGATTTTCAGTAGTCGCCTAGGACGCGGTATTTAGAAATTTCAGATTGGAAACCCAACTATATTTTGCTCGACGCGGGGATCAAACTTTATCCTCAAAAGGAGCGCTAGTGACCACTATAAAAATAAATAAGAATGTTTATTACATCAACTTTAATAAATTATTCTAGTTACAATGGGGACAATCCTTTTAAGCAAATAGTTTGCTTGTGTTAGGATGCTCCGCTCTTCCCCAGGTTATCTATTTATTTATTGAGTCTGCTCAAGATACGCAAACTATATATATACTATACTATATATACAAATAAAAATAAAGACAAAAACAACAAATTAAATGGGAACACAGTATTTTTATGAAAGGCAAAAAACGCGCTGGGATGTGTGTGTTATTGTGTATATGAGATGGTGTGAAGGTGAATATGTATGTGAGTAGTGGGTGTGAGTAGGTGTGGGAGTGAGGGATGTGCTTCTGGTTTATTAAACGTGAAAGTTTTATACTACCCGACTGAATTTAACTTTTCACATTAAACCCAATAACAGAAATAAAAGCTTTTAAGCAAATCAATACCAAACTGACCGAAGATCTAAGGGGAGTGTCCATCACAAATTTTACCTTTATTTTTCAGACTATAGCGCCGTATTTAGCTTCAATTTTTAATTTGTGTGTAGATCAAGGAGTCTTTCCGGATCTAATGAAATATAGTAAGGTTATACCACTTTTTAAATTCGGGGCAGTTAAGAGCCTACATACGATTTAGTGCCGTAAAACGGTAACTTTCTAAAGCATACTCCTTAGTAACGGCTAATTTAAAAAGATTGAAAACAAAAAAAATATGATTCATATACATAATTTTGAACACAAGGTTTTTGCGTGTAACTAATAGTTTTGCTTTAAAAAAAAATAACAACACGATATTTTTTCGCAACTTTTGGAAACTCCTCCAAAACGACTTACTTGAATGTTTAAAAATATTTTTACACAGAAAAATTGATGGCTGGCATTTCTTCATAACTAACATAGCATATGTAAATCAAATAATACTTTGCAAACAAAACTGTTGAAAAGGAGGTTCAATATTGATATTTTGGCATCGAGCGGGCGCACGGCCAGTACTGCGTTAACATTGGGGCGTATATATCGCCTAAAGACACAAATAATTATAGACTGGTATCCGTGTTGCCGGCTTTCAGCAAGGTGTTTGAAAAGATAATGCTTAATCAAATGCTCATTCATTTTCATACGAATAGCATCCTACATGAAAAACAGTATGGTTTCACCAAAGGACGTTGTACAACCGACGCTGGTGTCACCCTATTAAAACACATATTTGATACGTGGGAAGAAGCACAAGATGCCATAGCTATCTTATGCGACCCGTCGAAGGCGTTTGATTGCGATAATCATGAAACGCTTGATTAAATGAACCAGTTAAAATTAAAATAAATTACAAATACGTTGTTTGATCAATTGCTTCAGTGCTTACAATCATATTGACTGAAACACACCGGGAAACTAGGCTATATTATGACATAGGATTTTAACCCGGTACTAAATTCTCATGGGATACTTTTAGGCCCCGTTTTTTTATCTCTAGTTAACTCAACCAATAGTTTCAAATTACGGTAAAGAACGATTATTCATAAAGTTTTAGTCTAACAAATGGTAAAATAAGTTGGAGATTTAATTATTTGACAATATTTTATAAGATTTACAATAGATGAATATACGCGTTTTACCGAAATTCGTAACCATTGGTTAGCACGTTTAACCATTGGTTAAGTTAATCACGGATAAAAAAACTGGGCCGTAGACAACGAAACCACGGGCAAAACTTAGTAAACTACAAACGATGTTTGATTAATTTTAGTTCTTGCAACCACCTTGACTCTAAAACAAAGGGGCAATTTATCTAGCCCAAATTTCAAACATTCCAATTTCAAATATGATTCAGGCTTCGTCCCGTTCCAATAAGCTCTGCAAACCTAAGTCTTGATTGTCGGTCCACCACAATAATAATGCGGTCGAATTCTGAACGATCCATCAAAATGGTTTGAACTGAAGCTGATTCATTTTCGTTAGGTTTTCACTATTTTCGAGATTAAAATTTTCAATATGCTTATTTAGCGAGTTAAAATAATACTGGTCAGTGATTTTCGTCATTTTCGCTCGACGTGCTCGTATTTTTAGAATCGAAATTCGAATCGGGAATTAAAATTAAACTACTCGTCTTTTTTAGGGTTCCGTACCCAAAGGGTAAAAACGGGACCCTATTACTAAGACTTCGCGATCCGTCTGTCTGTCTGTCTGTCTGTCTGTTCGTCTGTCTCCAGGCTGTATCTCATGAACCGTGAGAGCTAGACAGTTGAAATTTTTACAGATGATGTATTTCTGTTGCCGCTATAGCAACAAATACTAAAAACAGTTTATATTAAAAGCGGGCTCCCATACAACAAACGTGATATTTTTGCCGTTTTTTGCTCGATATTTATAACGGCAACAGGTAGACGCTTGAAATATTCACAGAATGTTTAGTTGTATATTTACTTCAAAAAATAATAATTAATAAATTAAAATAAAATAAATTAAGGGGGGCTCCCATACAACAAACGTGATTTTTATGCAGTGTTTTGCGATAATGGTACGGAACCCTTCGTGTGCGAGTCCGACTCGCACTTGGCCGGTTTTTTACTAGCTTCTGCCAGCGGCTTCGCCCGCGGTAATTTTTTTTTCATATCCCAAGGCAAAATTATACTGGGATGAAAAGTAGCCTATGTGCTACAATCTATCTCTACCAAATTTCAACCAGATCCGTTCAGCCGTTCTGGCGTGATTGAGTAACAAACAAACTTCCACACACACATCCATCTAAACTCACACATTTATAATATTAGTAAGATGATTTAGAAAGAAAAAGCGTCTCTGTATACCTATAAATACTATTAGTTTTTAATTGTTATTAATAGTTTGATATCCATTGCGCCCGTTTGATGGCAGTAGACTCGCCCTCTATTACAAGTACTTAAAAATAACAGACGACATAAAGTTTTACTAGAGACAGGTACATCTGCCTTACCCTCCGTAGATTACAGGTTTGATTAAAATCAAGCCATTCGTTAAGTTTTAGTTAAAAATGAAAATCAACATATTTTATTTCAACTTGGTACTACAACTTTACCATTACGGTACTTTTGAATTGACAGCAAAATAAAAATGAAGCTAATTGCACATTCACAAGCGTCAGTAGGTGGTGGAGAAGAATGTGCAAGAAACTGCACGGACACTATTTTCCATCAATAAGTATTAATTACAAGTATTTGGTTATATCATTCTTGTTTTAAAATTACATATTTATGTGAAAACGATGTAAAAAGACGTGCACATAAAAGCGCGTAGAGTAAAATAAACAACCTCAAAATACAATAATTAATTAAAAACAGGCCGAGGCAACCAAGTTATGACCCATCCAAACCGATGGCGCCTGTTCACGAACATGACGCATGGATTGCCATCACTCAGCTCAACCATCATGAAGGGAACCGAGTGATCCAACACATATTCCACCATCAGAGAGACTTTAAAAGAACATGACTTACTCTTTACTGCCAGGGCACATTAAAAAAAAAAAAAAAAAAAAAATAAGTTTCCCCAAGAATAGACGATATTACTATTATGTAGCTCCCATTTACAGACACTAAATCTATTTTGTTTTCAACTGTTCATTATTATTCGACCGTTTCATTTGTGTTCTCGATGGTCCTTAGGAACAACTTTAATATTTTGTGAAATTCGGCGCGAGCTAAAATCTCTCTAGGGCTTGTTGCGACACAAAACAAAAGATTTGCAATTATTTTCAATACTTAAGCACCAGGATTTGAAGTGTTACGTATTGACATTTCCAATCCAAGAAAGGTTAGAAAGTATTTTTGCTACGGTTTTAGTATTTTTTTTTAAGTACATTGTTCTTGTCTATTACAAGCCCATATTATCTTAGTGTCGTAATATGTGTGTCCGGCTACTTCCAATCCATTTTTCAAGAATTTCCTGGCATCCATGGCATGCTGAATACTTATTATTTATTATTACCAAAGAAAGATAGAAAGAATAGTATATTATGCAACTAGTGAATAAAGGACGGACTTAAAGCGAGGGACATAGATGAATCACGAGCAAGTGAAGGGTTCTAACGACTGAATCACGACCGTAGGGAGTGATTCATGATGATCGAATCACGAGCATAGCGATTGAATCAAGTGTTAGAATCATGAACGACGCGAGTGATTCATGGCCCTCGATATAAATCCGTTTTATTCAAGAGTTGCATACTATATGTTATACCATGACTACGAGAAAAAGAACAGCACCTGTGTTTCAGGGGCCAGTGACCACCTCCGTTCCGTTCCATAATTATAATTAATTAAACACCATTGCAAGTAATATTAGAATTACAATCCAAATAAGTATTCAATAAATATCCTAGACTAAAATCAAAATCATTATAAATATCCTAAATATAAACAAACTCAAAATTAAAATCGAATAAGGAGTTTGAAATTCGAGTATTATTTGCAAAAGAAGTTTTTATCGAGTATTTTTTGCTCAAGGAAGTTATATAGCATTGAGACGGAGGTCCGATACATTGGTGTGTTCCAAATTCAAACACCAAAACAGTGATTAAAATTCTTATTCACTGTTTTCAGTGAATAAAATAAGCTTTGTAGAGGGGGAGTGGTATAAAACTAGTTTATTTGGCACACACAGATACACAATGTAGGTTCAAATAAAAGGGAACTGAATTTTAAAACAATTACATAGTGTGCCCCGCGGCTGCGCTAAAAAGGTCCAATTCAGCAAAATGCCAGACAACTAGGAGTTGCCTGACGCTGGTGAATTGTGGCTCCGTCTGCGTGAAATTCGAAAGTTATACCAAGGGAGCAAAAAGTAATGTTGAACATTGTTCCTCTCCAAGATCCAATCAAACTCTTTACTAAAATAATTCATCAAAATTGGTTCAGTTGTTGAAAACAAATAAACAGATAGACATAGTTACTTTCGTTTAGATAATATTGGTATGGATATTCCGTACAAGATTATGATTTATTTTATTCGTTATAAACTATTCTAAATTAATACACTGGAATATTTGTCTTCTTGCTTTTGTAAACTCTCTCTTTAAAGGCCGCTGCATACATTATGTGTTTTAATCCCGGATGGAACGGGACGACGTGGCGTTTCATACAAAAGCCAAGTCGCCGTCACGTCCGTGCCCCAGTGACGTATGCTCGTATATATTTTGTATGAATCGATATTGTCAAAACTTGTCATCCCGTTCCGTGCGGGATTAAAATCAGTTACGTATGCAGCGGCCTTTACTCTAAGGTTTACTGGAAGAAAACTCTACTTTGAGTTAAGCTTGTCTTTGTATATATCCAAATTTACTTTCGCTTTATGTTATTTTGTTGACAATAAAGATTTAAGATCTGCCTCCAGCCTGTTCGATCGTTAAAGCATATCTTTTGTTCTAGGATTGTAATTCAAGAAATCAGAATGCTGGCAAACAATATCGAGTGACAATAAAGGGTATGTTTTTAATTTGTTGCTATTTTTTATTTTCAGGCTTGTGTCTTAGGCATGGCGTTTTCAATTATACGAATGTCCTCATATAAGCTAATCATCCCTATGATTACGGGGTACGAAACAGCAAATTCTATTTAGTCCGCCGGTTACATTATCAAAAAATATTGGACACGTATTTTTTGATTATTCAAATCAATAAAAATTCACCTAGATAAAGCGCATCAAAGTTTGGGAGTGGGGGCTTGTGACGTCACTTCTATGTAAAAATTGTACGAAGGCGTGACGTCATGCGATATTTTATGTACCGTCATCATTTTTTGTTAACGTGACAAAAGAAAAAATACGTGACCAATATTTTTTGGAAATCTAACTGACGGACTAAAATATTTTTTTAGTCATCATCACTATTATGACAACCTGTGATCATCAATTCGTTTATTAAGTGTGGTGATTATAGCAATTTTTCATCATCACCCCCATTTTGTAATTTATCAGATTTACGTAAACTTGTATAGGTTGTTAACATTTATTAAGAAAGAGAATGGCTAAGGTCAGGTAGAAAACTTGGAAACATTAATAGAGGAAGGACCATGCATGAAGGGTAGTTTACTGAAATTAATTTTTTTGGTCCGTCCGGTATATTAATAAAAAATATTGGCCTCTTTTTTTTCTTTTTCTTTTTTACACTGTAGACTGCCTTAGTGACGTCACAAGCCACCACTCCTGAACTTTGATGTGCGTTAACTTTGTAAATTTTTATTGATTTTATAAAGCAAAAAGCATGTGTCCAATATTATTTGATAACCTCACTCACTGACTAGAAATATCATTTTTCTACCTAGGAAACATCGCTATTGAAACAGCTTGATGACATGATGGAAATAGCGTTTTCGGCGAAAGCTATTTATCTAGTTTTCCAAACAAGTGAACTATATTTCTATTATATCGCAGCACTCAATGGCACCGCGTCCTAAGAAACAATTTTTTTCAGGTTTCCTCCACTTTTTACAGAGCGTAGCCACACATAAACGAATAGTACTTTTTACTTGTTAATATTCTCACACATTCCTACCGTATGTCTGTGTTTACTAGTCTTACTGCTGATTAATAGGTACTTGTTTAAATACCCTCGTTGAGCTAAATGTTATTTTAGATTTTTCTATCTGGATTTTCACAGAAGCAGTCCAAAAACATTAATTGGGTACAATTCAGACTTTGGCAGTCCAAAGTCTGAATTGTACCCAATTAATGTTTTTGGCAGTCCAAAGTCTGAATTGTACCCAATTAATGTTATAAGTCTTGGTTAAAACCTAATGGGGTGACCATTAGGTTTTAAACAAAACTTGCAAAATTTGGGCTCAGATTATTATCTACAAATATGTTATGACGTACCCTTAAAAAAAAAAAGTTAATTCAGGAGGATATTTCTGGTTTTAGTCAGCCTGCTAACGAATATGTAATCTCCGACTGCACATCATAATTTTCTTCTTGTTTACGTCTTTTAAGTTCACTTCTTAAGCAGTCGGGTTTTTAGACTTTTTTATTTATAACTTTTTTTTTTCGAATTATGAACACTTACATATAATTGATTAGGTACATGTGATATATTTTTAAATTCATTTCTTAAAACCCTTTTTTTATATATCCCACACGATGGATTTGTAAGAAATAAAAATTGGGCCCCCACAAAATGGCGCCCAAAAGCCGCCATTTTTCTATTTTTATATTTCGTCTCTAGATCGCCACATATGAACAAACATACAAACATACATAGACTGATAAACAGATTACCCACCTTCGGCAGTCGGGTAAAAATCAATCACGAATCGGCAAAATTAATGTACACAGTGACTGTTTAGGACCTAATTAAAGGCTGGTAAATGAAACTAAAGTGGACTGTAAAACACTTATATTGTGGTTCTGAAGGACAGTATACTGTTGGAAATGACTTCAGGACAAGTAATATGCGCGCGCGTCGTCGACCGTGCTCGGTAGTGGAGTGCGGTGCGGGCGGCCAGCCCGCTGCCGCGGTGTCGTCCCGCGCCGCGCCGTGTTATGATTTACGTCTTGTCTGCGTGAACAGTGATTTAAGTGGACAGACCGTTAATCCTTTAGAAAAACATATTCAAACTTGATATTCGTCATAATGTGATATAGGTAACCATATTTCATACATCCCAGTACCCACTATTATTAGTTTATAGGTACACGTATCAAGTAAACCCACATTGATTAGATTTGCTATTGTTGTCTTGTCGAGTTAACCCTCATAAGGGTACATAACTACAGACGTACTTCTAGGGTCGCAGAGTAAATAATAGGTAGGCTTATGGATATGGGCTTAAGCTTCCCCGAATATTAACTTGGGTACCTTGATTAGTTCTTTGACAAATTATTGATTAACTTTTGTTTACCCATGTGATATTAAACTAAGTTATTAGGTGGGCTTAAATTGGTTTCTAAACCATCAACCATCGACCAAGAAGTAAACACGAAAAGGGACTCTAAGTTAAGGGAACGCCAACTTTATCTAGTTTTTAACCGACTTACCAAAAAAGGAGGAGGTTCTATGTTCGACATAATGAGTTTTTTTTTTGTATGTGTCTTTGGTAGGTATCAAATTTTTAAATTATGTACACAGACTTCCAAAAATAAAGTTATTTTTCACTTCCTAGTTTTCTTATTTGGAAGTCGGTAGTATTTTTTTGATAAAAGTTTTTTATATAAGACACATGTTATGTATTTCTTTTTGACGTTTGTTCAAAATTATTTTTGTTCAAAAGAAAATTATAATTTTTAAATTTTATCCATCAAAACGATATCCATATAGGTAATCATAGGGCTTTTTTAATCTGATTTCATGTGATAAGTGAACGATACGGCCAACAGAAACTGCCAGGGAATTAAGGCATTTACGGATAAAATTAATTACAGAATCTTTCATAGAAAACGGCTCCTTTTCACGTCGTTTTAGACCTCCTGGATCATCAATCATTCCCATAGGGTTTTGGCTCCCTTTTGCGGAGATAGGGGTCCAAACCATATGGAAGTGATTTGGGATACTCATAATATCCAAGGGAGGAAGCCCCGTTATACTATTTAACACCATAACATAAACATAGCCTGTTATACTTGATTTATTTATTTATTTTATTTATTTATTCAAAATTATGTAAATAACACCATAACAGCTATAACGCCAATGCAATGTTACTACCACTGATAAATGATGATTACTAACAGAAATACAATTCAAAATACCATTAAAATACAATTTAAAATACAATCAAATATTACAATTATAATATCAATTAAAATACAATCAATATTACAGATATAAATACAATTAGAATCCAATTAACATACAATTAAACAACAATAAAACTCAATAAAATACAATTAAAATCCAATTAAAATTCAATTAAAATCCAACTAAAATCCAATTAGAATCACTTTTCAACGTTTTCAATGCACTTCAGTGCTACTCTTGTGAACTTTATCAGTGAAATATACCTAACTTATTTGATATAATATTTAAAAATCTTATGGCGCGTGACAAGGGTAACTTGTTCAGTTTAGTCCTATAGGATGGCTCCAGTAGCGTAGGCGTGGGGTGATACGCACAGCATCGCACAAGCATGGATAAAGCATACAATAAGCAGAGGTGTATCTCCTCATACTCTATTACTCATACGCGAGCTTGTTGCCATCGACCACGCACAAGATTCCCGGCAGCTACAGAGAATTTCCAGATGAAAAATACGAATAAAACTTCCCCGGTGCGGGAATCGAAACCAGGCCATCAAGCTTAGTAGTAGCCTTTACGACCACAATGCCAAAGAGGCGTGATTTTTAATCTCTTTTACGATAAAAGGAATCTGAAACCTTTTGGAGAGGTTTACATGAAATTCAATAAAAGAACAAGATTTACTAAAAACCCGAGTAAGGAAAAATATGATTTTGTGAAATCCAGTTTATATCTTTGGAACGTGCGAATTTAAACCTCCAATTTGGTTCCGAACTCGCTGAAAGTAAAAAATAAAAGTTATTTTTTTGTCATTGGTATTCTACAGATATTTTGTTTAAGTCGCCTTATTAGACTTAAGGAGCCATCATTTAGGCTATGTTACGCTAAGAACTCATATAAATCTTAGCCAAACTCGAAAGTTCATAACCCTCTCAGTATTCAAATGAACACGTTCGCTGCCAAGGACTCGTTTCGCGCGAGACACAATGGATTTTTAATTGTTTTAATAATTACGGCAGCGAACGTAACAATGCAATTTCAACAGCTTTAGAGCCGTCAAACGGTTACTTCTTGAAGCATACTCCTTAGTAACAGCTAGGTTAAAAAGAATTATTATTGATTCATGTACATTATATGTGAAACAAATCAAAAAAATAAATAATGAGAGACCAGTGGTGGCCCAGTGGTATCGGCCGCGACTTACAAATTGTAGGTCGTGGGTTCAAGCCCAGGCAGGCGCTTTACTTTGTGTAAATTATTTCATCACCACTGCTCTTTAAAACGGTGAAGGAAAACATCGTGAGGAAACCGGCATGTCCTAGAACCAAAAATTCAAAGACATGTGACATCCACCAACCCGCACTGGGCCCGCGTGGTGGATTACAGCCCATCCCCTCTCACAGAGAGGAGGCCTGTGTCCCAGCATTAGGCACATTAATAGGCTGATGATGTGATGTGATGATGATGTGATTTGTGAAACATATTATTTCGCACTTTTGGAAACTCCTCAAAAACGACTTGAATGTTTAAAATATTTTTACACAGAAAAATGTATGGCTAGAATTTCTACATAACTGAAATAGCATTTGTAAATCAAAGAATATTTTACAGAAAAAAAACTACTACGTAATTGCACCCCGGTTGGTGCAGGACTATTGTTAAATAAACCTCCCAACCCATAGCCCAATATATTTGTATCCAACAAATTTTGTGTTGGGAGGTTTAGTGGATCGATTGCATAACCACTGTCGAACTACACGGCTATAAAATGGCATGGGATGATTTGCACTTAGTATTTTTATTATTGGTAGTATTTATAATTAGTTTTATGCCCATTATTGCAGAGGATAGTTTTTTTTGTAAATTACCGTTCCAACTTCATAAATTGCTTCTCTTTGTGTTTTAAATCCAAGTGCATTAATATTCAAGCTAGGTTCTCAGAAATAAGTACTATTTGGATTGTAGTACGACGCTTTCTGAGAACACTGAGGAACGAATAAAATTAAAATAAATTTACGCTTTTTATCTTTGATGAACTGCACTGGTTCTGAAAGGTTAAGTAATGAATTCTATTGTACGTAGGAAGCCAAATATGTGCGTTCCGAGTACGGTAAGAAACTACATAATATTTTAGAGTAAAAAGTTAATTTCAACTAGGTAATACCGACTGCACAGCATGATTTTCATCTTGTTTACGTCTTTTTAGTTCGCTTCTTAAGCAGTCAGGTTTTTTATTTTAACTTTTTTTATTTATTTATCTTTTTGTATTTTTTTTCGAATTAGCTTAATATAAACATATAAGTGTAATATATTTTTGAAATCACCTCTTAAAACCCTTTACTTTGATACCGCACACGATGGAATTGGCTGATGAATCGATTGATGTAAGAATCATCAAAATCCGCTAACGCGTTTAGTCTCGAGAACGCCAGATAGGAACAAACATACATACATAATATTATACACTGATAAACACACTACCCTCCTTCGGAAGTCGGGTAATAAGAAGCAAATTAAAATCTGCCAAAGTTGAGTTGTTGACACAAAATTCTAAATCTGTATAGTGGGTGTAACAGATTTAAAAAAACCGGCCAAGTGCGTGTCGGGCCACGCGCAGTAATAGGGTTCCGAAGTTGCATATTAATGCGGATTAAAAAGAGGGTTTTGTTGTTGTTACATGAACATTAGAACGGTTTCAGCGGCTCACAAAGTCTAAAAACGGGCCCACATAGGATGATGTTTTTTTTTAATCTATATTCTCGCGTTTGACTATTATCTCGCCTGATGGTAAGCGATGATGTGGTCTACGGTGAAGCACGCTTGCCTAGAAGTAACCTATTCACTCTTGACTTAAACTAAATAAGGACTAACTGGTAACTGAAGAAGGAGTTATAAAATCCAACTTCGCAACTGAAGTTAGAAAAATATTATCTATTTGATTACCACCGCGGGTGTGAATTGCGAAAGAAGCCGATACGAGCGCGCTTTAGAGCCACGGGGAATGGTATAGTTCGTTCCTTGATCCTTGCGTGCACGCTCCTTGTTTATTTCTCTTTCGGTATTAGAAAAAAATCGTATGTATTCACCTCTAATCTCCTCTAATACCGCAAATTATAGGTAAAGCCTCTAATCTTCGGTATTCACTATTTCATTCTGGAAAGTCTTACGCCACTCAATAAGTGATGAAGTCGGGTCGAATATTGACTTTATAAAAGGATATCGACAGAAATCGACAAAAAAGAAATTAAGTAATTTGCTTGGAAATCGAATCTGATTTGACTTTACTTTTACGTTTTAATTACAAAACGTCGAAAATACTTCTGCACTAACACAAAATAGACACCACCGCGCGCATGCGCTGTATGGACTACGGACTGGTACTGCTAAGTGCCAACGACTCCGGCCACTCCAATGCGTTATTCGAGCTTAAACATTATTAATTTAGAAATAATTATTATTAAGGATGTTATGTTTTTATTTTTGTATATTTTTACATGGTCCATAAGCATATATTTACTATCTGTTTTACACAGCTAACAACGTTAATTAAGTAATTTTTCAATGGCATTTGTACAAAAATTGTACTGTGCCAAGTACATTTTACAAGTTGGTCGACTATTACTCGTAAACTTGTAAAGCCTGTTATGATTTCATTTTTGTTTATTTTTACATGGTTCGTAAGCATTATATTTACTCTGTTTTACAAAGCTATCAACTTTGTTTAAGTAATTTTTCAATGGCATTTGTACAAAATGTTTACTGTTCCAAGTACATTTTATAAGTTGGTCGACTATTACTTGTAAACTTGTAAAGCCTTGTTATCTGTGATAATTTTCCTTTTAATTTCGTTATATTTACTACTGTTGTGAATTTTTTCACATAGCCAAGAGCAACCATTTCGCTGGCAGGGGGGGGGGGACACTTGACTCTAACATAAATTTGCAACTTAAAGCTTAATTTTACGCAAACGAATCTCTGAATCGAAAAATGGTTTTAACAAACCCGTAATATTTTTGAATGGCCTATCCAACGATACCCCACACCATGGGATAGATAAGAAAAAAAAAGTACATCCCCACTTTACGTCTATGGGAGGTACCCGAAAAAAAAATATTTTTCATAATTTTATGTTACCACTTTGTCGGAATTATTAATATGTATATACATGCCAAATTATAGCTTTCTAGTACTTAGATTCTCTGAGCTAAGTTGCGGACGGACAGACGGACAGAGCGAAACTATAAGGGTTCCTTGTTGACTTCGGAACCCTAAAAAAATACTATGTACATTATTTTACTAACAAATTCGTATTATTTTTCTTTCCTCCTATTTTAACTTATATCTCTGTAAATAGTAGGTCAGCCAAATACGATTAAATAGGATACCTTTTAAACATGCAAGGACTCAGATAAGGAAAGGGGCCACATACAAGTACGTCGCGACAATGCGTTAAAGCATTTTCATAAATCAATCATATTAGGGTGGCTTCCTTTCTTACCGTACTCACCAGTGTTTTACATGGAGTGACTGCCTATCTGACCTCCACACCCCAGTAACTGGGTAACATAGCACCCCTTGGCAAGACTGGTGTCCGATCTCAAGCTTCTGAATACCCGTAACGACTGTCAAAGATCTTCAAATGACAGCCGGGACCAACAACTTAACGTGCTTTCCGAGGCACGGAGAAATCTTGGTATGTTGAAATGGTCACCATCCACGGGCCAACCTCGTCAAGTGTTGCTTAACTCGATCCCGTGCGGCTGTTATTATTTAGCCACGAGCTAAAACAATTTCTATGAAAATGCGTTCCCACATTGTGTGATTGCGTTGATGAAAACACCGTCTAAATCAAATCTAATTCAGCCTCGTGTATCATCAACAATCTTCAATAAACCTCAATGAATCATAATGAGAATTATGTAATAAATACCGTCTCACTCAAATCCCTTCGCAAAGCAGATCATACAATTTATCGCAGTACTCTCGTTGCCTCAATTTTCATACAAATCCCTTCACATTAACATAACATAAACAATGTCTTATAACCTATCGCTTCACTTCGAATAATCTTTCGCGATAACTAGCAAAACATCCTAATTAACGATCTGCTTCAACTGAAAACCAACTCTGTTGAAATCAAAGCAAAGTTCGATTTGAAATGTCGGTTATGTAAACTTTAGGCGTTCATTCAGATCGATTTTACAGCAATGGGAAATGGATTCTACTTGAGCACAATAGAGTTTACTTTTCAGTTTTGTAGATCGAGATTACTTCGGTCGTTTACGAGTTTTGTAAATGCAAAATGCGAAAATCATTGAGCTCAGCTCGTCGTTATTAGTTTATTATTGTGGGTATAAAGTATTTCTGATGTGAAGGAATGCTATCGGCGTTTCCAATCGCTTATCGGCCTGTGTACTCGTTTTTCCAAGTATTTTCCTATTCAGATCCGATTTGTTCGCAGAAGAATTTGATTTGTGATCCGGTTTCCTCACATTGTTGAAGATTTTTGGAAGTATTGATATGTTTTCCTTTATTTTGAACAAATACTTTATCCGAGTGATCTGTTTGGCTCGTTTATATATGCGTCCATGATACGGATTTGTGGAACATATATTATTTTCAGTCACCTGAAACAAATCCAGGTTTTATTTAAAAGCAAACTTGTTTTTGATTTATTGTTTCTGTACCGGTATATTTATTTATGTGTGGCTAAAGAACATGCCAAAATATGAATTTAAACGTTGACAGATAATAAATAATTTCAGGCCAGTTTATGATGCCTTTAATTTAGTAGTTGGATGAATTTAAACCCAGTTTATGATGAACGCCGAACGGACGAACGGACGCTAAGGAAGGCTGATCGTGATCGCATTGACGCTTTTGAGATGTGGTGTTGGCGAAGGATGCTTCAATTTCCATGGTTTGCGTTCCGCACAAACGAGTCTATCCTTCGACAACTGAACGTCAAGGCCAGGCTCTCCACCATCTGCCTGCGAAGAATCCTGGAGTTCTTTGGTCACATTGCCCGTAAGGATGGTCATAACCTCGAACAGCTGATGGTCACAGGCAAGGTCAAAGGCAAGAGGCCGAGGGGCCGTAGCCCGATCAGATGGTCTGACCAAATACGTGCAACGCTGAACACCAAGCTGCACGATGCACTCCACGTCGCCATGGGCAGACACAGATGGAGAATCATCGTCAGAGAAAAGTTGGTCTCCTGCCGGGGGAACCACGACCCCTCAGTAATGAGGAACACGACGCGAGGAGGAGGATGATGCCTATAATTTAGTAGTTTGGTATTATGAGAAAGTGTAAAACAGTTTCTTGCTATGTTGACTTGCTGAAGCGTATTTTCAAATGCTTCACGTGAACAGTTGAACAGGGCTGTGTTTCTAAAAGATTTGGGCTGAAAAATTGTAAAACATGAGTCCACAATGTGTCATTAGCTCAAGACATAAGCCGAGTTGAGGTTAAGAAGTAAACGCGGTTTGTTATTCTGGATAAGTGCGCTCAGTAATAGTGCGGCTTTATACGTAATAAATATATTTTGTGAAAAATACCAAATTACATATACCCGGGATTCGGCATTGTCATACTGCTGCTGGTTGTAGAAAGTGCGACCATGACCAAGACCATGACCAAGACCATGACTTGTCAAAACTACCATTTTTGACTGTGAAAAAGGGAGAGATCTGTACAAGTCATATACACCTGTCCCTTACGCATACTGGAAATAACCTTACTCTAAGAGCTTATGGTTACCCACCTGACGCTCTAGATGATGCGCTGTCCACTCATGTCCGGGTGCCCATCTCTGGCGGAACAAACTTACATACGGTTTGTATGAACGATCCGGATCCCCCTGATATGGAGATGAGTAAACAATTTCGTACAAATCGTATATAACCGATTCCTGCCGTTTTCCGTCAGGGACGGGAACCCGGAAATGTGTGGACAGTGCAAAAAGTGTTATTTTATTAATAAAAGCGATCATAAAAATGTCAAATTGTCTGCACCTGTCAACAGCTTGCCAATCTCATAGATTTTAGACTTTTGAGGCGTTTTTGGCGGGCTTTTTTCAAGTGAAGTTCAGAGGCTTTTAATATTATTTGCAAATTGATTCCTAGTGGATACTGTGATATAAAATTGGTGTAGTTTAGTGTCTCAACTGTCTACGCAAGTAAAAAATATGTGAAATCATTGACAGAAGCGATGTGGAGCGGAGAATTTTATTGTTTTTAGGGTTCCGTACCTAAAGGGTAAAAACGGGACCCTATTACTGAGACTTCGCTGTTCGTCTGTCTGTCTGTCACCAGGCTGTATCTCATTAACCGTGATAGTTAGACTGTTGAAATTTTCACAGATGATGTATTCCTGTTTCCGCTATAATAACAAATACTAAAAACAGTATAAAATTAATATTTAAGGGGGGCTCCCATACAACAAACGTGATATTTTTGCCATTTTTTGCTTGATATTAATAACGGCAACAGGTAGACGCTTGAAATATTCACAGAATATTTAGTTGTATATTCTCTTCAAAAAATAATAATTATTAAATTAAAATAAAATAAATTTAGGGGGCTCCCATACAACAAACGTGATTTTTTTGCAGTGTTTTGCGATAATGGTACGGAACCCTTCGTGTGCGAGTCCGACTCGCACTTGCCCGGTTTTTTTTAGACTGTCTAGTCCGTCTTAACTTAAACACAATACGAAATTCGTAGAGCGTCGTTCCCATAATTCCATCTTCAATTACAGGATAAATATCTAAAATTTAGAATTTTTGATTTAAACCCAGAATGAAAAATCCGACTACTGAAAAATTACGCTTTAAAAAGTATGAAACAAGAAAATATGCTCATCTGAAATTGTAATGTACAAACTATATTCCGTAGAGGATAACCGAAGTCGTATACCACATACCGTAACAAAACAGTACAATCTGCAAAGTGGTAAATTATTATATAAAATTGGTTTTAGTTTAATAATTTTTGGTTCTAAAACATGCCAGTTTCCTCATAATGTTTTCCTTCACCGTTTTGAGAGCAGTGATGAAATAATTTTCAAGTAAAGCACCTACCTGTGTTTGAACCCACGACCGACAACTTGTAATTCGCGGCCGTTACCACTGGGCCACCACTGCTCCCCGTTCCCAACTATAACGGGGTCGGTATCCATTCTAACTGGATTTAACTGGATACCAATATTTTATATAGAATGACTGCCTATCTGACCTCCATATCCCAGACACTAGGTTAGGTTAGGTTTTTTCACACCCATTGACAACACTGGTGTCACACTCCAGAATTCTGACTACCGGTAACCACTGTCAAAGATGTCAAATGACAACCGCCGGGACCAACTATTTAAGATGCTACCCAAGAGCCTGAGGAGTATCGATACATAAGTAAAGGTCCAAGTTTGTAGGCAACTGCAGACAGCAGCAGGTGACGTGGAGACAGCAGGTGACGTGTCGTTGCGACACTACTGGTTTCTATGTATTTTTATGAAATACCTCCCGCAGCTAGCGACACGTCACCCGACGCACGATCACAGACGACGTTTCACCCAACCGCTGATCAGTAATGACGAGTAGACAGACATCTTGTCTCACGGAACACTCAGAACCAATAGGAATACGGTGCTGCCATCTGCATTCGGATTCGTAATCATGACTGCAGCGACATGACGCCACGACGTGTTGCTGCGACATTTTTTTTTCTTTATCTCTTGTATCTGCAATCAGTCTTCAGTACTTTAAGCAGATGTGGTAAGTGACAACTGGCATTTCGAGTGTGCTTTCCAGCGAGAGCAACTACTCATAGGTTTAGCATGTATTAAATGCTACTCAATAGGGTACAGATAGTTGTCAATCCAGTGGCCAGTTCATTTGGATGCATCTCCAGCCTATCCAAGTATGTTTTACTTATGGCCAAGATTTCCTCTTTCACCGAGTTCATTTGAAATTGGTTGTGTATTTGACAATTTGTAATAAACCAAGGCCCATTGTTTATGGATCTAGGTTGCTCGTCGACTCGTCACCTGTTGCTGTGTGTCTGTGTACCTTAAAGGTACAATTTTGTAGCTGACTGCAGACAGCAACAGCAGGTGACGTGTCGTTCTGACACTACTGGTTTCTATGTATTTCTATGCAATACCTTCCGCGGCTAGTGACACGTCGTCTGCTGCTACGGGCCTAACGGAAGACGACACTGTTGCCCGATCACAGATTAGTAATGACGAGTAGTGAGTGAGTGTAGTCAGACATCTAGTCTCACGGAACACTCAGAACCAAAAGGAATACGGTGCTGCCATCTGCTGCTGCCGGATTCGGAATCATGACTGCAGCGACATGACGCTGGAACGTGTCGCAACGTCATGTCATCTGCTGCTGCTGTCTGCAGTCAGCTACGAACTCGAACCATGGTCACCCATCCGCGAACCGACCTCAGCAAGTGTTACTTAACCTCGACGATCTACTTGTGCTGTTGTTATTATTTATGTATATATATATATATTATACCTTTAAACGAGCAACTCTTGTATATACGTATATATATAATCTGAATCTTGGAAACGGCTCCAACGAATTTCATGAAATATAATATGCATGGGGTTTCGGGGGCGATAAATCGATCTAGCTAAGTAAAAGTTTTAGAAAACGTGTTTTCCACCCGAGCAGAGCTCGGTCGCCCAGGTACTATAAACATAATACAATCAAAACAAAATCTTCTTAACATTCAAAACAAATCTAGCATCACATCAAAACATAAAACAGCGTTCGGTTCGTAATCAGTAATGTGTTGTTATCACGTGGCACTAAACACGTGTCGCTCGTTCCGATACTTTCTTATTACATGCGAAACGTGATATTTTGGAGGTAACGTGTTGAGTAAATAGTACTGTAGGTAATATTATAATATATTATGGTATGTTTTGTGTAATTTGTGTTCGGAAATCATAATCGTTATCTTTTTATAAGATCCAATTAATTAGCAAAACTCCGCATATTTTTGGACCACAGATATTTTTAGGTCCTCATCATCATCATCATATCAGCTGAAAGACGTCCACCGTTGGACATAGGCCTCCCCCAAGCGTCATCACATTGACCGGTCCCGTGCGTCCCGCATCCAGCGAATCTCCGCAACGTTCACCAGGTCATCGGTTTACCTGGTGGGAGGCCTTCCAACGCAACGTCTTCCGGTTCGCGGTCGCCACTCCAGAACTTTTCTGCCCCATTGGCCATCCGTTCTGCGAGCATTGTGTCCTGCCCACTGCCACATAAGTTTGGCAATTCTTCGGGCTATGTCGGTATCCCTGGTTCTCTTGCGGATCTCTACATTTCTGATTCGATGACGCAAGGTAACTCCGTGCATGACCCTCTTCATTGCCCTTTGGGTGACTGTAAACTTATTGATGAGACCCATTGTGAGCGACTACGTCTCAGAGTAGTCAGCACGGGCAACACACACTGGTCATAGACTTTAAGTCCTACTTCTGTTATAAACCTGAAAGTTTGTGAGGATGAATGGATGTATAATATGTTACTTTAAAAGCCTGAACTTCGATAAAACCTAGGATTTACCGAAATTACTTAAGATTTACCAAGTCTTACCGGTAAAAGTCCGAATCAGCCTATGATAATCGATAATTTTGGTCTACCAGCAATCTATACTAATATTATAAAGCTAATCTCAGGAACTACTGGTTGGAATTGAAAAATTATTTTTGTGTTGGATAGTCCATTTATCGAGAAAGGCTATAGGCTACATAGCATCACGCTACGAGCATTAGGAACGGAGCATAAAAGAAAAATGTAGCAAAAACGGGAAATATATTCATTTTTGAGAGCTTCCGTTGGGTGCGTTGCGTACAATCATGTATGTAGGGTAGAGTAGGTAGGTAGGTAGATTAGCTTAGGTAGCCAGTTGACGGGAGCGAAGCCGCGGAACAGCTAGTTAAAATATAAAGCTTTGGGTTTCCTTAAACAATTGGTAAATGTAAAAAGAAATGTTTGTTACATACTATGATACGAAATGATGAGAACAATTGAGGACTGATTAATTTGCTTCACCAAGTTAAGTATAATGTTTTGTTAAACGATTTTTTGGTCGATTATTTGAATCACATTCTACAAAAAAAAAAGAAAAAAAAAGAAGAAAAAAGAAGATTAAGAAGTTTATTTCGAAATTTTACTATTTAAATTTATAGAATAACTTCGGAGATATACAACAGAACTCTTAAATAAATTACGAAAAATCTGTCGGTATTTCTGCAAGTGCTTATCTGTTTATTGTTTACTTACACCATTTCATAACTGACCATCACGCCAGTATGCTCTAAACGGGTACGCAGATGTGTACAGTTTACCCTGGTACACTCTCATTCCACCGTTTATGTTCAAGTTACATGTCATTTGCGTAATCTATTCTGTCACCCACAGTGATCTGTGGGCACTATAGGTACCTTACTATAGAACTTTTCCATTATGTACCACTAAAAAGTGGAAAATAAAAAACTTTTTTGTACAAAAAAATACAACGACTTCCAAATAAAAACACTACCAAGTGATAAATAACTTCTATTTCGGAAGGCGATGTCAAAAAACGAAGAAACGAAAACAGGAACACCGACTTCCGAAATTTAAGTTTTTTACCTTTTTTAGTGTTTTTATTTGGAAGTCGGTTGTATTTTTCTGGATTCAGAATAACGTCAAACACTTCTGCAAGAACGAGTAAAGGCAGTAGGTACTCAATGTACTTACATTATTCTTATTTCTTTGGTATATTTATGTATCACCTATAACAATCTCTACAAGGTTCTTACAGTGGAAAAAAGAAGCAATATAAATAACAATAACAATTTACTTGAAGACGTGAAAAAAGAATTGTTATGTTTTGCGGGAAAAATGGAAAAATTCAATCTTGCTCAGTGGCGAAAATGAGCGAGATTGATGAGATGCGAGTTGAGATTATGTTTTGAGTATAGAAAAATAAGTTACTACATTCATAACATCATTCCTGTATTCTCCTAAAAAGATAATATAATATTAGCATACAGATGCCTTATCCCATACAAAGAAACTGTGCCGACGTAACTAGCGTTTTTCGACGGACTACATACTAAAAGTACAACGATCACGTTCGGTTCCGTTTATATTCTAGAAAATGTTAATTTAACACACAATTCAATAACATATCGATGCATATCGCGCCATCTAGTGAAATTTATTTACAACAAATTTTCTCTCTTAGCGCTGGGACCCCGTGCCCTAAGATTAAGACAGAAATGTATAGTAGGTACACCCATATTTCGCTAGACCCAACCCATGTCACAAAGTGCCTATTGGCATCAATCTGGTACAAAACAACATTCCATCCTTCAGGGGATCAAACTCAGAAGATGAAATTATATTATATCAGCGATAAAGATTTGCAAATGAGATTGAAGTGCACCACCGAAATATCACGTAAGTCAAAAACCGAACCGCGGCACAAGCAACTGAAATAACACGGGTGAGTTTTGGTCAGTAAAAATCTGACACGCCTTCCCGCTTCACCCAGAGCGGGTAAAGTCATTGGATGATTTCCAAACTAAAAAAAAAGGCAGCAACCGAAACCTTTAGAATTTTTGGCAATCCTTTACACTGATAGATGGTCACTTCACTAGACGACTTTAGAGTCTAGATCCGCCCAAAACCGAGTAAATGTCGGTTGCTGCAGACATAAATAGATTGTATAATATAGTACTCGCTCCTTCTTATCCAAATAATAATATTATTGTAAACATACACCCACGTAAAACCAATTTCAACTCTATTTTAGCATTCATTATCACTCTTCTATTTATTCATTGAGATTTAGATTATAACGAAACGTTTTATTTAGTTAGTTCAAAGAATTTTACGAAGGCAAAACGCGTTGAAGTCGAAATAGAATTAATGAAAATGCTGTAAAACAACGTATATTAGCTCATCTGCTTCTTGTTTTCTGGTGAATTCAGTTGATGAAAGGAATTTTCCGCATCGAAACAGCTTGCCTAAGTATGTTGAGGTCACAAACATAAATCTAACTAGATAACGCAAGTCCCACCATCTGTATGAAAACCAAGCGTGCCACTTTTTCACAAACAATTTAAAAACAAATTTACTTACCAATGAAAGAAAACAATTCCAATGCCTCGACCAACTTTTTCTATAAGTTCTTTAGAGCTCAATATGGCATGAAAAGGCACTTTCTAGATTTCGGTGGATTTCCGGTGCCGATAATGCTAAATGAAAAGCTCAGATTACGATCATTGATTGTAACTTTACTCCGTTTTTTGGCACGCGAAGTGCATACAATCGCGTCATCTAGTTAGATTTATGTCTGCGGTTGAGGTCGACTTCCATTTTATAGATGCAGACGGTCACCAATATTTTATATGAAACGACTGCTTATTGCAGCAGTGGTGGCCCAGTGGTAACGGCCCCGACTTACGTGTCGTAGATCGTGAGTTCAAACCCAGGCTGGCTCTTTACTTTGTCTAAATTATTGCATCAACACTGATCTTAAAACGGTGAGGGGAAAAAAATGTCCTAGAACCAAAAATTCGAAGGCATGCGAAATCCAACAACCCGCACTGGGCCCGCGTGGTGAATTAAGGCCTACTATCTCGTTCACAGAGAGGATGCCTGTGTCCCAGCAGTGGGAACATTATAAGGCTGATGATGATGATGACTGGTTATTTGGCCTCTTTAATTCAGGTACCGGGTAATAGGATACTCTATGGCAAGTCCTTACTGTTGGACCTTCAGGCTTCTGACTCAGCGTAACGACAGTCAATGATCTACATATTTTATGTATATATTCCCAATGTTAAGGTGATATATACGCCTCAATGTTAACGCAGTACTGGTCGTGCGCCCGCTCGATGCCAAAATATCAATATTGAACCTCCTTTTGAAAAGTTTTGTTTGCAAAATATTATTTTACATATGCTATCGTTAGTTATGAAGAAATTGCAGCCATAAATTTTTCTATGTATAAATATTTTTAAACATCCAAGTCGTTTTGGAGGAGTTTCCACAAGCTGCGAAAAGATATCGTGTTTTTAAAGAAAAATATCGAAACAGTTGATTTTCTTAAAAAATAAATATTCTTTATTTGAATTTCGTAGATCACAAACTACTAATTTTGTCACCTACACTTTCGTAGGTAACAAAATTATAATGTCCACGATGTTGTTTTTAAATAATGGTCAATAAACCCGAGTAATAATTTACTAACCGTTGTTTTTAGGGTTCCATACCCAAAGGGTAAAAACGGGACCCTATTACTGAGACTTCGCGGTCCGTCTGTCTGTCTGTCTGTCTGTCACCAGGCTGTATCTCATGAACCGTGAAAGCTACACAGTTGAAATTTACACAGATGATGTATTTCTGTTGCGGTTATAACAACAAATACTAAAAACGGAATAAAATAAATATTTAAGTAGTGCTCCCATACAACAAACGTGCTTTTTTTCGTTTTTTGCGATAATGGTACCCTTATGCTTACCCTTACCCTGGTATGGATCCCTATGAGTCCGACTCGCACTTGGCCGGTTTTTCTATTATGTAATAGTCACCTGTCTCTTTACCATTAAGATCGACCCGTCTTGTCTGGTAGTATAAAGCCATGAGCCCCGAAGGAATTTAGCGCAACAAACTTTAATAAAAGCAGTGTTATGATTTTCCCTTTATACCAAACATTTTAAACATGAGCACACTAAATTCCTGGGGTTCCCAAAATATGTCATAATATTTTGATGGACAGTCGTGGGTAGACGACATTTTGTAGCACGCCAAGTTCGCCGTGTCAACCTTTTAATTTAATTATAAAACAAGTGACTCATTCTGCCTGTCAAAATCACAGATGTTTTGAAAAATAGTTTCGTACATTTTACTGTACTTTTAATTATTTATACTGAATTTTGTCTAGTGAACCTATACAAATAATTAAATTACAAACACAAGGATACAAATTGTTTCATATTCACCGTTCGTGTAGAAGTGATTCTCCCAAGTTTAACTCCACGGTCGGTAGATGGCGTTACAGGCAAAATTAGAAGTTTATATGGTTTCGTTGTCGGGAATGATAATTTATTTATTTAACCCAATACCATAGAGTGGTTAAAATCTTAATCTAAAATCAGACTTTACCCGAATGTATAATAATAATATAAACCTAAACTTCTAACAATATTAAAATCATCTAAACTAATAAAAAATAAAACTTTACTTATCTAAATTGTAACTATAACTAACAAAATTCAACAAAACTCTTGCGAATTCACTCCAATTGCACGAAAATATGTCCAGCCTCTCATGTAATCCGTTGAGCACACAGATTGTGCTGGTGAGAGGTGTTATTGCCAATAGGTTGGTTCTAGCAGCAGGCACGGCCAGCAGTGGCGGCTGCCGCCGCCTCCACACGTACTGATCTGGCACGCACAGCTTCAGGTGACGCAGCACACCCGGGTTATGTGCTACTCCAAGCAGGAGCTTTAGTGCATACGCCGCGAGTGTAAATTCCCGGCGCACTCTGAGTTCGTTGTACCCCACCATTCCCAGTACAAACAGTGTAGGATACATTAGCGGGTAAAATGGGTAAACTCCATCAAGTTTGAAATACAATGTCTTCTAAATTTATTTTGTACTCTCTCCAGCATGACATTGATGATATAAGCTCGTCCACGTTTATTGAATTATTACCTACATTAGTATTTAATTAGAAGTTATTTTTGTTATTCGTACATTTTATCGTACGTTATGTTGACTCCCGTCGGGCAAAGTGTTTGGGGTTTTATTGTTTTTTTTTTCCTTCTAACTTTTCTCAGTAGTCAGCTGTGATTCTGGACTTCACGCTTTCTATTTTTTTGTGTGGGTAATGATCCAATGACTTTTCCCGCTCTGGGTGAAGTGGGATGTCAGACTTTTACTGAATAAAACCCAACCGTGTTTAGTTGCTTGAGCCAGGGCTGCGGTAAATCTCTTTCAAATTTATCCGCGACACAGACAAGCATCGGCCCGTCTGTTTTGCAGACATCTCTTTGAGGCGCGCATGGAACACTACGCGCCGTCGCCTCGGGCCTAGGGAACTGACTAACTGCGTCTATGTTTCCGAACGCATTCAACCGGAATCTCTTCAAATTTAGAGTGAACAGTCTCCTTCTGGGTAAGCTCACTTCATTGTCGACGTTGTCTTTGTCACCTCTGACCTAGAGTAGAGTCAAGAGCAAAACCATCTCAAATAAAAAAACTTTAAGGCAATAGATAAGTATGACGCATACCATAAAATATATGAAAAACAAAAGAAAGTATGAATACAAAGAGGGGAACTATACGTCACAACCGTGTAAAACGGCAAATTGCGTGGGCCTTAAGGCGCAGATACCCCTGAGTAACTGATTTTAAAATAAGAATCACGTCTAAACGGCTAGTCGTAATTTTTTGGAATATACGTTACATAAGACCATTTTCTTAATAATTTGATCTAAGAAAAAATTGAGTTTTATTCGTATAACATAGTGTAATTAATTTGTAAAGTTATGTCTAAAACGGGCAAAAACACGACAATCGCACCTAAACCGCGGGCGTATTTTAATGAAAGTGTCACCATCTCAAAGACAATTTAATTATCTACATATTGATTTGCGGCTTTCTTTTTAAGTCATAGAAAAATAAGGAAATTATAAAAACTACAAAATTTTAGCTCGCGTGGGTGTGAAACGAGTGCGTGTTTTGTTCCCTCAAGGTCGGTGGCGTTAGTCGTCGTCTTAAACATAACTTGTGAAATGTTTTCACAATCTGGGTAACACGTTTGCCATATATTCTAGAAATACAAGCGTGATGTATTACTCGTATTACCAAAAAGTTCAAAGAATTTAAAACTTCAATTCCTGCAAAAAAGAACAAAGATTAAAAATCCAATTAAAATAACTGCCTTTATTTCTGTATTTAATTCCAAAACAGAACAATAATAAAGCCATTTAAACAACAAAGAAAGAAGAAGCGAAAACATTAATTTTCAAATAAACAAATATTTCTGTCGAAAACAAACATTAAGAGATCGCAAAACAAAAAGATTTTATACGGGTCTTCCTGTTAAAAGCTGATTTTTAGGGTTTCGTACCCGAAGGCTGCAAACGGAGCCCTATTACTGTAACTCACGTATCTGTCTGTCACATAGGCTTTACTGCCAAACAGTTGGAGCTACAGTCTTCAATTTTTTACAATAAGCGTCTTGATGACCCAAAGACAAAAATATTTTAAATGTTTTATAGGGGCTACCATACCGTAAAGGGGGGCGTGAAAAATTATTTTTCACCTACCACATCGAGCCACCAGCGATACCAGCTTGATGCACTTGAGTTGATAGAAAATCGGGTCAAGAGGCTCATCGGGAATGAAAGACTGGTCGAGTCAAGGCTCCAGAGACTTGAAAATCGTCGCCGAGTTGCCAGCCTGTCAGTTTTTTATCAGTTACATTTTGGGGAGTGTGCGATGGAACTGCAAAATATGATGCCGCCTAGCCCGTTCCATCATCGCACTACAAGACAAACGGCGATGCAGTGGACATCCCACCCATACGCACAAAGCGTTTTGGAAATACTTTTATTGTGCGTACAGTTAAGGAGTGGAATTCCCTGCCGGGGTCTATATTTCCGGATAGCTACAACCCGGGAGTATTTAAGTCATGAGTGAATACGTTACTTCTAGGCAATTGTGCCCCATCGTCGACCACATCATCGCTTACCATCAGGTTAGATAGTGGTCAAACGCGAGCCTATTAATAATAATAAAAGGGTAGAGTATCGTTGTTTAGGGCTCGTTGGGTAAAGAATACTGTATTTTCATGGAAATGCCCTCATTTTTAGGGTTCCGTACCCAAAGGGTAAAAACCAGGACCCTATTACTGTGACTTCGCGGTCCGTCTGTCTGTCTGTCTGTCACCAGGCTGTATCTCATGAACCGTGATAGCTACACAGTTGAAATTTTCACAGATGATGTATTTCTGTTGCCGCTATAACAACAAATACTAAAAACAGAATAAAATAAATATTTAAGTAGGGCTCCCATACAACAAACGTGTTTTTTTTGTCGTCTTTTGCGATAATTGTACGGAACCCTTCGTGCGCGAGTCCGACCCGCGCTTGGCTGGTTTTTATTCCTATTATTCAACTTCATCACTAATTGAGTAGCGTAAAACTTTCCAGAATGAAATAGTGAATACCGCAGATTAGAGGATTTACCTCTAATCTGCGGTATCACATACGATTATTTTCTAATTCCGAAAGAGAAATAAACAAGGAGCGTGCACGCAAGGATCCAGGAACGAACTATACCATTCCCCGTGGCTCTAACGCGCGCTCGTCTCGGCTCCTTTCGCAATTCGCACCCGCGGTGGTACTCAAATAGATAATATTTTTCTAACTTCAGTTGCGAAGTTTGATTTTATAACTCCTTCTTCAGTTACCAGTTAGTCCTTATTTAGTATAAGTCAAGAGTGAATAGTAAACATCTACGCAAGCGTGCTTCACCGTAGACCACATCATCGCTTACCATCAGGTGAGATAGTGGTCAAACGCGAGAATATAGATTTAAGAAAAACATCACCCTATGTGGACCCGTTTTTAGACTTGTGAGCCGCTGAAACCGTTCTAATGATGATATAACAACAACAAAACCCTCTTTTTAGTCTGCATTATTATGCAACTTCGGAACCCTATTACTGCGCGTGGCCCGACACGCACTTGGCCGGTTTTGTTATATGGGTGTTGTCGATTATTTTTTGCCATGATCGCCTAAACTCTCTGTTATCATTTCTTAAGCATAAAAAACCTGTTTTCGTTTCTTCGTTTTATAACACCGACTGCCGAAATCGAAATTATTTTTCACTTGTTGTGGTTTTTGGAAGTCGTTTGTATGTAATGGGCAAGTTCTATAGCAAGGTATCTTATAATGCCCAAAGTGATGACATAATAGATTACCCGAATAACATGAAACTTGAAAATAGCCGGTGAAATGCGAATGTACCAGGGTGAGCTGTAAACATCTGCTTACCTATTTCGAGCGTACGTCGCAGCGTGATGTTATGTTATGAAATGATGTAAATAATAAACAGACATGCGATTGCAGCAATCCCGAGAGATTGGCTCATGTATTGAAGAGTCCTGAGACTGTTATATATCTCCGCAGTTCTTCATCAGATCTTCTCCAAATTTAAATAGGACCAATCCAGGATCATACTCTTTCAAACAAAAATAATTTTCAAAATCGGTCCACAATTGACGGAGATATCGGTGTACAAGATAAAAAAACAATCATACAGTCGAACATAGAACCTCCTCCTTTTTGGAAAGTCCGTTAAAACGAGGAACTATTTGTATGGTAAAAATATTCAGCTACTTAGATAGATAAGAAGAAAAGGGGGAATAAAACCTGTTGTCTTAAAAAAATATCCTGATTCTTTTCAATCAATTCCTGAGAGCTACCTAGCTACGGAACTAAAAAACTTAACTGACAAAACAAGAAGTAAACTAATTTCTGACGTGACAAGGCCTGGGCGTGCTCAAAGCAACCTATTTGAATAAACTTATATGCAGATGGAACCACTAAAGTTGGAGGCCCGTTATTAGCGGTACCCTAAAAGGGATGGGCCAATGTGTGGACGTGATCAAGCGAATTAATTCGAAAAGTTTGTTTTAAAGACCGTTGTTCTAATTAAAAGGTTAGCACTTGGCAGTTTAGGATCTAAACTTGCATAATGGCTTGCAAGTATTTTGCATGCCATTTCAACTTCTGGCATGTGTACAGTAAAGGGTCAAAAGTGCAGTCACACTGTACCAAAACCGCGGTGGCAATTTTTTTTAGTCTAAAGAATTTCAACTTTTCACGGATAGTTGGTATAATCTATACTTCAATTTCTATACAACACTAAATCAGTTGTGGATAATTTAATTTCTTCTACAAAATAGTCATTTGAGTTTTGGGATAGTAAGACTGCACTACCCTTGACTGTGCCTACTATACGGTCAAAACAACCTCGGGCACTTGGACACGATAATGATATCCATTGTTACTTGGCCCTGTCCTTGAAATAAGTGCCTACAAGCCCGCGTCACGTAAACACGCGTTAGGGCTGCCCGCCTCTACCTATTTGAGTTTCTTTCCAGTTTTGTGATTGTAAATATCTCAGATTCTTTTCTCTAATCTGAGGTAAATATTCTATTTTTTGTTATACTTATTTTAAATCTTACCAGGTAGGTACCTACTATTTATTACTCTCATAGGTAATCATTTCATAATCATATATCGCCTAATTCAATAATATAATTATGCAAGTAACTAAGCACATAAGTAAGTAGATAGCCTAGCCTAGGAAACAACCTACTAGTTTTTTTTTTTTTTCGCGAGCGTATGTAGGTCACTCGTGTGCCACTTTAACACCTTATCCACTTATTTATTTAATAATCCAGGTATTTTACTTGTTGGAAAAAACGTAAAAAAACAAATTACGTACTGGTAGGTTAGGTATATAGTTTTTTTATAGTCTTGCCTTTTGGAGGTTCCATATCTGGGTGCGTTTTAGAAGAATTCATGCAACCAAAAACCGCATAATATAGTGTATAATTGCTCTCTGCCATATTAAGTAAGTAAATACCTGTAATTTGTGAATATTTGATTGAAATAAGTACATTATTTCAATCAAATATTCACAAATCGCACGCTTACTCCTTACAAAACCATCACACCGGTCGTGACTGTTTGCGTCTGTAGTGTATCGAGTGTTGGCTGAACTCGAGACGCGTAGGTATGACTCGCGTTCCGTCCGACCGCTTTAATTGCCCGATTTCTGATTTGAGTATTCATTACCGTGACTTGGAGCTGTCAATATCATTCTGACGCTCGACTCTCGCTATTGACGTACGCGTCGAACGCGGAGCGTTGCGCGGGTAGGTGGGAGTGAGGAGGAGGAGAGCCGTAAGACACTTGATGTGCACAGTTATTTTGGCGGTATACTTCTTTGCATTTAAGCTGCTTAGCTTTTGGCCAACTATGTTTGGGTTGGCGAGGAATGGAGAGGGCTATGCTCGGCGTTTCCTTGCGAGATCAAAATGTAGAGATCCGCCAGAAAACCAGGGTTACTAGCCCGAAGAATTGCCAAACTTAAGTGGCAGTGGGCAGAACACATTGCTCGCAGAACGGATGGCCGGTGGGGAGAAAATTTCTGGAGTGGCGACCGCGAACCGGAAGACGTTGCGTTGGAAGGCCTCCTACCAGGTGGACCGATGACCTGGTGAAGGTTGCGGGAATCCGCTAGTTGCGAGACGCACGGGACCGGTCAAAGTGGCGACGCTTGGGGGAGGCCTATGTCCAGCCTCCCCCAAGCGTCGCCAGGTGGATACATATTCGCAAGCTGGCTGAAAAAAACCAGATGTATATGCCGACTGCACAGCAAGATTTTCTTCTTGTTTACGTCTTTTTAGTTCGCTTCTTAAGCAGACGGGTTTTTTTATTTTTTTATTAACTTTTTAAATTATCGTTTTTTATTTACAACTTTAGTACATTTTGTCGAATTACTTTTAATCATATAAGTGGTATATATTTTTGTAACCACCTCTTAAAATTCTTCATTTTGATATCCCCCTTTATGAGTTTGGAAGAAAAAATAAAAGGTTCCCCACAATATGGCGACCAAAATCCTCCATGTTTGATTTTTAAGGTCATTTATCTAAGAATATTTGGGCGGTCAAGGCGCACCTAAAGATGTCTTAAAATCCGTCTAGCGGTTTAAAAGATATGAGATACTAAAGAATATTACATAGATACAAGATACGCGCGAAAAACATAACCCTTTCCTTGCAGTCGGGTAATAACAAAACACGAAGAAATTCCACAGTCAGATCAATGGGGTAGAGGTTTTCTCAACGTATTTTCCTCCACTCATGTCAGTTTTATTTAACCGGTCTCTGAAGAGCTTAATAAACAGGTTAAGCAGAATTTGCAACTATCACTTGATTTGAAATGGTATCAGCTTTGCCCGGTATTTTAATCTGATAAGGCAGGCTAACCTTAATCCTACTACGTTCTACGATTTACTAAATTCTGCCGACAGACACATTTTACTAGGAATATTGTAGCAGAAAATCGCTTTAGGATATTAGTAAGGAATTAATTTCTGGGTTTAATAATTTGGTCAGATTATGTTTTATTAATGTTTGTCTTACTTTTGCAAGATATTACCTTACTTTTTATTTGTTGGTTGAAAGCATTTCTTATATGGTTTCTATAGCAAAAAGTTTACATCAAAATCCGATGAATAGTTTAGGCGCTACGGAGCTACATAAATATACTCTTAAGCCGTGTGCCGATTTCCACCCGTAAAAATGACGAACTTCTATTTTAACCTTTTAGGGGAGAGTTTTTAAGCCCCTTCCTTACCTTTGTTATTGTATTGTGATACCAATTTTTTTATGCAAATTTTTTGCAAATGCTTTATTGCATGTTTTTAGATGTATAGGTAGGATTTAGGCTGTGTTTACAGTGATGACGAATAAAAATATTTTTATTTAGATTCATCATCATCATCAGTCTATTATATTATTAACAGTCCACTGCTAGACACAGGCCTCTCCAATTGCACCATTTGGTTAAATTTTCGGCAACTGTCGTCCAGCTGCTACCAGCCAACCTGCAAAAATCGGCGCTCCACCTAGCCTGAGGGCGTCCTACCTTGATCAAATCAAATCAAAATCAAATCAAAAATGTTTATTTGCCAGAAAAATACATTGTTTACAAGGGAAGATCTTAAAGCCCAAAGGTCACTGTATTCTGCCTGCAAGCAAGCGTGCAAATCTTTTACAATAATAAATAAATTAATTTTTAGACATCATTCATAAACACAGTAGAATCATTTTGATGTAACACTCAAAAGTACCGCTTGGTGGCCCAGTTGAAATAAAATATCTTTGTCTTTGTCTTTGACAATTGTAAACATCAAACAAAAACACAAAAAAAATAAGAAATCACAAACAACACCAAAAAACATTGATGCATATCAATAAATCAAATTAAAACTGTATAACTAATGAAATCAAACAATAACTCAATCAAAGTCCCCAAAAATTGACAAATTATAAAAATGTCAAAATGTAAAAAAAATATTAAAAAATAATGTCAAGTGTTGTCAAGTCAGTGTTGCGTTTACCAGTTCGCGGTCTCCACTCAAGAACACGTTTACCTCAACGGTCATTGGTTCTACGACTTATATGGCCGGCCCATTGCCACTTTAGCTTACTTATTCTGTGAGCTATGTCGACAACTCTGATTCTCTGCCGGATCAACTCGTTTCGGATTCGATCCCTTAGAGAGACTCCGAGCATAGTCCTTTCCATAGCTCGCTGAGAAACTTTGAACTGATGAACCAGCCGTGTCCACGTCTCGGCACCGTAGGTCATAACAGGTAGGACGCACTGGTTGAAGACTTTGGTCTTCAGGCTTTGTAGAATTCGCGACGAGAAGACTCGACGAACTTTTACAAACGCCGCCGTCCAATTCTATTTAGATTAAAACAGTAAATTCATCAAATGATTTCTTTAAAAACAAAAAACTACATCAACTAACGTTCACGTTAAATTCCATCTCAAATATTTGAATTTCAAACAGTTTTTTACTCACAAACCAAAAAATCTCCCACTCAAACCCGCGTTTGCATTTAAAGGCTTACCCAATTAACTGACCCTATAACCCCGTCAGGATCAACCTGTTCGTTTATTTTATTAATCCTGTCGGACATCGAATCCTTTATGACTTAATTAACTTTGCAGGAAAGCGATTGACAATAATGGTTTAACGAACCAATTAATTGAATTTGAATAAAAATTGGAATTTGCATTCTGATGTGGTTTTGATAAATAGGCGTCGTTGACATTTTGGACCACTATTGTGGTGTAAATTGAAAATCGTGATTATTTATCTCACTAATTGAATTGAGTAAAGATCAATGGTGGCCCAGTGGTAATAGCCCCGACTTACAAATTGTAGGTCTTGGGGTCGAACGCAAACAGACACTTTAATTGAATGAATTTAATTTACTTAGTGGTTCCCCGACGCGAGTACGACTTATGTTTTGACTTTTTAGAGGTTTTTTAATCGGGGTTTTTTTTAATTTTATTTTAATTTTTATTTCATGCTTTTTAAACTATATATAATATACCTAGTAGTAGAGACGCTTCAATCGTCAATCTATCGAAACACATAATTATAACATAATATCTTGCGAAAAAACCCAGATTCAAAGAGTAAAATCCGAATTACTTTTGAACGGTTGAACCGACTATAATCAAACATAGCTAAGAACACTTTCGACAAAGTCACCTTTCAAACAAAAAAAAACTAAATCAAAATCGGTTCATCCGTTTAGTAGCTATGATGCCACAGATAGACACACAGATACACAACAACATACGTCAAACTTATAACACACCACTTTTTCCGTCGGGGGTTAAAAATGCCTCGTTCGTCGTTAATTCCCGGCTCGGGCTTTGGGTTTACACATCTAGAATTTTTCAGTAGAAGATTGAAGTCTAGACTGCTTGGTTCATAGCAAGACATCAATATTATTACTGGCGGTGTACAATAGGTGCACAATTGCATAACCCTTCCGCAATTACAGCCGTTAAGTTATCTTAAAAATACTCGTATTTATTAAAAGTTGTTTCCAAATAATGTAATTTGAAAATGGAACAAGGTGTCTGTTAATTATCACAACATTGTTTTACATTGTTCGCTTTAAAGATAACCTCTGTTTAATATTTTAGAAGTATGGCCCATAAGATAGAGAATTAGCGAGTATTTTACTTCCATAATAATTATGGTAAGAGTAGATATCCCTTATTGCTAGTAGGCAAAATATATTTTTGCAGAATTAAGATTATTTTTAAGGGTATTTACCCGACTGCCAAAGGAGGGTAATGTGTTTATCAGTCTATGTATGTATGTTTGTTCCTAAGTGGCGTTCTCGAGACCAAACGCGTTGGCCGATTTTGATGATTCTTATGTCAACCGATTCGTCGTAACCTTGCAATTGTCGAAATAAAAATGCGAATGTCGAAAATGGCGGATTATGGGCGCCATATTGTGGATGCCCAATTATTTTTTATCTTCTAAATCCATCATGTGGGGTATGAAAATAAAGGGTTTTAAGAGGTTATTTCAAAAATATATTACAATTATACGTTTAAATGTAGCAAATTCGATTTTTTTTTTAACTAAAACGTTATAAATCAAAAAAAGTTCGTTCAAGAAATCGAAGAACTGCATAAGAAGCGAACTAAAAAGTCGCAAACAAGGAGAAAATCATGCTGTGCAGTCGGAGGGTACATCTAGTTTTGGTCAGCCAGCTCGAAAATATAACGTAGTAGTTATATTTGCGAGCATGTATTTAATAATAAATAACTTTTTGTACAGGTTTATTTATCTGTAACTTACTTCTAAGATTTTTCTATATTATTCATATTAAAGTCAAATAATTTTACTTCTTTTTAATATTAGGTAAGATTTAGGTTAGCATTTTGTCTCGTTAAGACATCGTCGTTCTCATTCTAACAATGAGATATTTGATTTATCCTAATACTTACTGACAAACGAGTTCGTTTAGTCTAAACTAATGAGTTGAATGATAGATACTGTACCTACACAGAACTCACAGTTCGTTTTGCTGATAAATTTTTTTTTTTATCTTTAAATATTTTGATGGAACTGTTTGTTTCGCCTGTTAGTATCATTCACCTGTCTATATTGACTGGTAACCGACTCGTTCAATCAACACGTCTATACTGTCGGATGAACAAGACGTTTCATTTATATTTTTTCTTAGGAAAATGCGTGGCTGGAGTGTTTCAATTTGGAATGTTTTGCGTTGGTTAAAACATTTAGGTATTTTCCTATGTTTTTTTTAAAGAAAGTATATTTTAAATTAACGATCATTGACCTCTTTATCTAATCTATTTTCTAACTAATATTATAAATGCGAAAGTTTGGATGTATGTTTGTTGCTCAATCACGCCAGAATGGTTGAACGGATTTGGATGAAATTTAGCTCAGAGCTTTTATTATGGATGTTATGATTTTATGTTTGTTTATTTTTACACGTGTTCATAAAAAATTTTTTACTACCTGTTTTACACAAATAACAACGTGATATGAGAAATTTTTCAACTGATTTGCACAAAATTTTTACTTTTCCAAGTTCATTTTATAAGTTGTTCGACTATTACTCGTAAACTTTTAAAGCCTACTTAGCTGTGATAGTTTTCCTTTTAATTTCGTTTTATATACTACTGCCGTGATTTTTTTCACATATCCAAAATCAAACCATTTAGCTGGCAGGGGCGGGACACTAAGCAGCGGACGGACATACGGACATAGCGAAACTATAAGGGTTCCTTGTTGACTACGAAACCCTAAAAAGGGGAAAAAAAATCCATTTTTCCATTAACGTCACCAGACGGTGTTTATTCAATTTTAGTATAAATGTAAGTTAAAAACTCGCACTAAGGCCTCTGGATTACCATAAACACCTATACCAGAAACCACTATGTTTATAAAAAACGTAATTTTAACTCTTTGTTTAATTTATTTTAGTGCTTGAGATACACTGGGCCTAAATCTTTGAAATGGCTGACATTTTCCTCTCGTTCCCAAATCGCCCTTTTCATAGCCTTTCATTTCAGGACGTCTACACATGTGGTGTTTACAGCTAATAAAGGAAGTGTCAAAATGACACGGAAATGACGACACATTTTGTACGATGAAGCTATCGTGTGTGCCGACTTTAATGCGTACTCGAAATAGAGACAAAAATCTCGGGCAATTGATTGAGAAATCTGTAACTGTCTTGTCTTGTCGGCGAAAGATAGACGAGAATAGTTGATTTCGACAGCAAATTTGATTTCAATGCAAGTGAAAATGCTTGTCTTTTTTTTTTGTGGTGATATATTCATTGGCGGGTCCTAATGTTTTATAATAGGTGTTGCCTGCAGCTTCGCCCGCGTCAAACACGTATTTTGTTACACAGGTACTGTGGGTTAAAAGCCTATGTTACTCCTTATAATATCAGTCGTCTACATACGAGCGAAAATCACGTCAAAATCGGTCCAGCCGTTTCGGAGATTACCCGGAACAAACAAACAAAGAGAGAGAAAAATCTTAAAAATTGCGTATTTGCTGTTGTTCAATAAAACGTTGTTATTTTAATGTTACATACAGACACTTATAATTTATTTATTTATATAGATAGAAGTATAGATAGCTTACTAAAAGACAAAGAACTCTTTCCATACATACATGTAATAATGAAATTTGAATTTCATTCGAATTTGGTCTGGTTTGGTTGGAATCAAATTGATAATCACTCGCTTACTTACTAAAGACATGACTAGACATTCTATAATTGACCAGCACCTGTAGCCAAGTTAACAATCTACAATCGATAACGCTAGTAGAAAAGGAATCAATGTTTGGGAATGACACATCTGAATGTTAAGTCACGTGGTCAGACAATCTACAATCGATAACGCTAGTAGAAAAGGAATCAATGTTTGGGAATGACACATCTGAACGTTAAGTCACGTGGTCAGACAATCTACAATCGATAACGCTAGTAGAAAAGGAATCAATGTTTGGGAATGACACATCTTAACGTTAAGTCACGTGGTCAGACCATATAAATTGAAAGCGTTAACGATTGTAGAAAGAAATTCGATACGAAACGAGGCAGAGGCTGAAGAAAGATGTGTTAAAAGAAAGAAGGTTTAATAAAATAAAATAATTCATACATTGTGAATCAGCCTTTTTATTGTAGCAGAAAAACAATACATCTAACTAGGTGTAGAAAAAAAAAGTTTTCAAAAGTTTTTAATAAAATGTTTATAGTAGTTAATTAAATCAAATCAATGACTCCAAGTATCGTGGTGGCCCAGTGGCTAACACACCGCCTCTCGTGCAGGTCATGAGTTCAAATCTGGGCAAGTACTAATGTGACTTTTTCAAATTCATATGTACTGTCCAAGTTTATCTTGAACATCACAGGCAACGGTGAAGGAAAACTTATATATATATTTAATGTAAGTCTGAAATAGCCAAGTCAGATGCCCGTGAGGTTCCCAGAGGCGGCTTAATTAACTTTAACACCAGAGGTGGTCACATCCTCAAACGAAAAGAAGAAATGACTCCAAAAGAAGCTAGTTATACTTAATGAATAAAAGCTTAGCAGAGTTACCTCCTTCCAGTCTATTTCTCAACGGGACATAGATTAGGGTAACACCACTAAAAAGTTGTGCGCTTGCTACTGAGCTTGGTGGACACGAAAACGGGGTCGGCCCTATTGCTGTCATTCACGTGTCGGTCTGTCTGCCCGTCGTCTGTCACAAAATTTTGTTCGGTTTTTTTTAAACTACCCATTGACCTATGAACTTGAGATTCGGTGATAATTTTTATTATTACGTATATTTTACAAACAAATACAAATCTATTCTACATTTGGTACCCTAAATGTGCGAAGTCCGACACGCACTTTGCCGGATTTTTAACTTCACTTCAAGTATATTCCCAAAAATATCTTAGAAACTGTGTTTACTATCGAAAATATACCTAAATTTCCACTTAAACAGATTACAGCAATCTCGAAACCAATAAAAATGTTACATTTTTAATCTTGAATAGAAAAAGCTACAAATATCCTACCAGTGACAGAAAGAAAAACAGTCACTCGCGTAGTGTTCCGAGCCGCCATTAAGTTTGAATCACCTGTAATACACCCCGTCATAATTTGAAGAAGAGATACCCCAAGGTAGCCTACAATACTTTTTCATAAGCATATCATCACAAAGTAATAGGAAGGTTTTCTCGAGTTTTTCCTTGTACTTTAATCAAAATGTAACCGCAAAATACCTTGCTTATTTCTTTCACCAAGAGATGGATATCTTTAAAATACGTAAGGCCGATTATATCCCGAGAACACAAATTGTTGAGAGATGACTGTCGGAATAATATGGTTCCGTGATTATTTTCGAAGTAAATCGGATCTGTGGTAGGTGCGGGTATCTTATGATCGCGGATTAGGGTTCCGTAGTGTAGATCAAGAAATAAAGAAAAAGGGTTTATTTGTGACTGAAAACGCTAAAACGAAACGATATACCTATACCTACATACATACAATTTAACCAATTTTTTTATTTATCTGCTTATGGTGCTCCCACTGCTAGGGCACAGGCTGCCTCTCTGTGAGACGTGTTTAGAGCAGGTTGGTTGCCGTTATGTAATTAGTTCCACCCGGCTCCATCTTGCCGTGGTGTAACTGTGCCGTTAACGGACCATCTCGAACTTCTTGGTGTTACATTGTCATCGACCCTCAATTTCAGTCCATGCATTAAGGCGAAAGCTCAGTTGGCTGCAAAAAAGTTGGGGATCCTTGCAAAGGTGAGACGGTTCTTCACATCTGAACAGCTGCTCAACTTGTATAAAGTGCAAGTTCAGTTGTGCATGGAGTACTGCTCTCACGGGACGGATCTGCCAAATACCAACTTGATGCACTTGAGTCGATTGACAGACGGGCCAAGAGGATTGGCAACGATGCACTGGTCGCGTCAAAGCTCCAGAGCCTCAAAAATCAACACCGAGTTGCCAGCCTTGCGGTTTGTTATCGGTTACATTTCGGGGAGTGTGCGACGGAACTGCACAATTTGATGCCGCCTAACCCTTTCCATCATCGAAATACAAGAAGTACGGTCATGCGCCATCGGTACTTGGTGGAAATCCCACCCATACGCACAAAACGGTTTGCTAATACTTTCATTGTGCGCACAGCTAAGGCGTGGAATTCCCTGCCGGAGTCTTTGTTCCCTGATAGCTACAACCTTGGGGTATTTATGTCAAGAGTGAATAGAAAAAAGAAAAAGAAGAAAGAAAAATTGTTTATACTGCACAAACTAAACGCACAATACAAAATATAGAGTGGCATTCACCAAAGGTTACTTCTGGGCAAACGTGTTTCATCGTAGACCACATCATTGCTTACCATCTTGCGAGATAGTGGTCAAACGCGAGCCTATCGATTACAAAAAAAAAAAAAAAAAATGGGACCTAAAAGTTGAGTTCATCGAAAAAGTGATCCAGAAATTTGCAGAAGCTAACGAAAAGAGACTTCATCAGTATGTGAACGTCGAGGCCAGCTTTTCAACCACACAAACAAAGCTATAAGTCCTAAAAGAACAAAACCGTTCGAGCTAGTGTTTAGTACTATTGAATAGTGTAAAGTACAAAAGTGCCAAACAAACACAAGAACGAAGTGTATTCGCCTTAAAAGAGACAATAAGAAAAGTGCTATTTGACACATTCTTAGTTAAATAAATAATTAGGTTTTAGGTTACATTTTAATTAATTATTAGTCTACTTAAAGATTGTAATAAGATTAGAGCCCATCCTATTGTTGAACCCTAAGACAAGTGGAAAAAAAAACTTATTAAATTAAAGGCAAAAAAATATTGCACCGAGGTGGGCTCAATTTCTAAGAATGTTTTTAACCAGTCGACCATCGAGTGACGGGTATTCAAATGTTAAAAATAGATTTCAAGTAAGTAAGATTTTGATATAAAATGAATGAGATTTGAGCAATAAATATCTTAGAATGGATTTTTGTGACGTCTGAATACTTTTATACTTTTGTGAACAAATCTGTCTAAATGTCAGTGAATATTTCTTTGATAAAAAAAAATCTGTACCTACTGACTTTAAAAAATCCAATTAATCTGTTCAAAAACGCGAGTTGTTTAAAAAACCAAAATCAAAGAAAATTTTCATTCTCAATATCCCTATCTTTCATCTTGTTTCGCACAGAAAACTCTTTTATCTATATGAACCAATCACAATTTCCTGTTTATTAATCCTGCGGAACCATTTCAATCAATCTCCGCATCCGTTGAAAAATACCGAACAAATTCTTTCCTCAAAAATGTTCAGAGGAAATCCGCCATTTTGTTTTTTCGCGCCTAACATTTCTACATTGATTGACGTTTCCCATTAGCCCACCATTGTTTTAATATTCTCGGTACATACCTTGGCATAAATGAGCGTGTAGATGAAAATAATATGCGTAGGAGAATCAACCGCATACAATGAGATTTTTCCAATACTCATTAAATTTTTCAGCAATCGGAAAATCAAATTAATTTGGGAACTGGGAAATGAATTTTTTGTTGTAAATATGTGATGGATTGGTTGATGAATCAAAGCATTTTTGGATGGTAAATATTGATTGAAAGTACAGATGTACATTGGAAAAAGATTTTTGTTTGGGGCAAGAAGTATGGTACTTATTTGCATTGTGCAGGCACTATTACAGTGTTTTTTGATGTGAAAACCATAATCATCATCATTTTAGCCGAAAGACGTCCACTGCTGGACATAGGCCTCCCCCTCCCCACCGTCCCGTGCTTCTCGCGTCCAGCGGATCCCCACAACTATCACTAGTTCATCGGTCCACCTAGTGAAAGGCCTTCCAACGCAATGTCTTCCGGTTCGCGGTCCCCATTCCAGAACTTCTCAGCCCCATCGGCCATCCGTTCTGCGAGCAATGTGACCTGGCCACTGCCACTTAAGTTTGGCTATTCTTCGGGCTATGTCGGTAACCTCTTCGGTTCTCTTGCGGATGTCTTCAAATAGTACTGTATGGTGTCGGACGTAAAGAATAGCACCATCCCATATCTTCCCGTGGGTGTCGTAAGAGGTGACAAGGGATATACCAGAGAATGGGCATCAGCGTTCTCTATGATTTTTGTAACAATCGTACTGCGATCGCCAACCCGCCTGCCAAGCGTGGCGATTATGGCAACACCCCCAAAATGAAATGAGTGCAATACCATAATATCAATATAAAATCTAGTATCTACTTTAACAAATCTAAAGTAATATGGAGGTGAAATTGTTCGTTTTGGCGTGCCGGCCTGGTGGTTGTATTTTTTTTTGTTCCGGGTACCATGGTACCCAGCGACGTTTCAGTGCATTTAATCTCTAGAAGTAATGATGTGATGACGAAAATTGTTGCACTATGTTGTGAGTGAAAATTGTTCCAAATGCTATTTTTATGCCAAAAGATATCACGGTTCCAGATAGGCCTCGTAAGCAAAATGGTGAGGAACACCAATTAATTATCAATTTCAACCGAAGGCCAGCACATAAACTCACAGTTCGGTTTACCCAAACTGTACATTTGAAATCATGAAACGATTGCCAACATTCTGATGACCCTAATTCGCACATGTTCTGTTTAATTGGTCGAAACTGCAACTGTTCTGAATATTAACTAACAGATTTTAGCTATTATTGTTTGTTTAGAACTCGATTGCAGTATTTTTGGATGGAAGATCATCGCAAATATATATAAAAAGAGAACACCAACCCCTTACTCTGTGTCATAACTATCATAGTTCGACTGTAAAAAAGAGATATGTATACAAAGCATATACATCTGTCCCATATACACACTCAAAAAAACCTTACTCTAAGACCTTATGGCAACCCTCCTTGTACGGGGTGGACGTGATCGCTGGCGATAGATAGGGATTCTGGAGGTGGTAAGGCTCCTGCACCGGCGCGTTGACACCCTTGCACCTATAGTTCAGTTGTCTTCAAGAATTCTCGTCCCTGTGAGCTGCTTGAGGTCTGCCAGATGTTCGTGGGTGAAGATATGATGTCCAGGAAATAAAAGACTTTATTCTTCTTAACGTTTTGCGATGTTTTTTCAAGGTCTTCGTGACATAAAGTTGCGTGGATTCTTCTAATACAAATTTGGCTACCGAATTGCTCAGCGCGCCTGCGCACTATCGTACTACCAAACTTTACCGAAACGAGGACCCTGATTTCACACTCGCACAAGATTTTTATTTACAAATTTTTTCATTATGAACTTATGCTATAAATCAACAGAACCTCCCTTCCCTGTGTAGGAACCATGGCATGACCCATATAGTTGGATGCGCCCTGAAATGGCCCATCCGATGGACCTTCGACCAGGTCCCTGACTATCTTCTCCGAGGAGTTCTGCCAGGAAGAGTGAGTGATGAAGGGAAATTCTGTTGGTTTTCCGAACTTAGGGCTATTTTATGCTAAAATATTCCTTTTTCTGGTGGTTTTCTGGTAAGGGTTTTGAAGCCCTTTTCCTAAGCTATAGAAATCTAGTATTTTTATAGCTGTATCTATAATCTTCAGGCGTATATCCGCCTGGAAGTGTGTGAGAAAAGTGAAAGGTATCAATTTCTAACATAAAGTTAGATTGTACTTAGGGTACCTGTGGAATCCACACCCACCAAGTATCAGTCGGTAGCCATCACGACAGGCTATTGTATGGTAGTACTCTGGTGGGCGTGGCTTCAACCCTCGAAGCAGTATTCACCCTGGAGTGTCCGAAAATGAGAGTGTCCCGGGACTAGGCAACATATTCAGGGGGTTACCTCCCTAGCCACCAGAGCTAGGCTCCTTACAGAAGTGTGGTTAGGGAGGCAAAGAAATAAGGAATCGAAGGGTGAGACTTTCATGGGTGTACCACAAACCCTTCTGGTGTTTTAGGTGCCGGAAAGCGGCCGAAAGGGAGAATATTTGCGAGGCCCAGAAAAACTAACAGACTTCATGATGCGCCCGAGGGTCAGAGGACCTGGGGCCTATGAAAGAATCCGGGCGCCTGCCTGCCAGATCCCGAAGGTATTGCTCCAGAAAGCAAATCTATAACCCTTCAGGTTCAGAAGGTACCTGAAAGCGGGCGGGCCTGCTGACAAGCGCTCGAAACCCTTATGTTTTGTGCATACAAACACATTATCCCATGCAAGTGGCCTTTATGTACTAGAACTATGTGAGTACTATCTGTTTACATGACCTAGGCAGATATCTAGGTTACCTAGAAGCGCTGAATCGCTTATAACGAGTTGTCTTACCACTTAATTGAGAGAATGTGTATGTATCTAGTGTTCCAGGGTGAAACTCTATAATCCCTAGCTATGTACTGTTGTTTGTTTTTCAGTCATAGCCTTAGGGTATTTAAGTTAGAACACCTAGATTGTGTTTCCTAACAGATTAATGTGTGTAAGGTCAATAATACGAATTCGTGCGTGAGTATATCGCACCCTGCGCTACTTGCGCTCCCGCTTTTTTGGGGACCCCTAATCGAAAAGAAATAAATTCTTCATTTACCTATGCTATTACATACATTGCTTTGCTTATATATTGCTTACATTGCTATGTGTCACTTTGTCGCGAACACTCCTCATAGCTAAACAATTTGCCGTGCGAGATAACGTTATTAACTTATTTATTCAGGATCCCTAACTAAAGATATACACGGAAAACACAGCTTTAGGTATAGCGACATTATGGCTAACTAGACGAAAAAAAATTTTCAAAAGTTACAAAATGTACAAATACTTTTTACAAACACTATTAAATTTCAAAATAAAAACATTATTGTAAATTTAACTGAAACAAGTTTAGATACAGAGGGCAAAATGTTAACACTTTTAAAATAAACAACAAAAAAAAATGTTAATAAAATCAAAAAACCCGACTGCTTAAGAAGCGAACTAATAAAAAGATGTCAACAAGAAGAAAATCATGCTGTGCAGTCGAACGATACATAATTATTTACGAGCTGGCTGACCAAAACCAAATGTATCCTCCGACTGCACTGCATGATTTTCTACTTGTTTACATCTTTTTAGTTCGCTTCTTAAGCAGTCTGGTTTTTGATTTTTAGATTAACTTTTTGTTATTTAGAACTTTTAGTTATCATGTATCGAGTGGTATGTATTTTTGTAATCACCTCTTAATACCCTTCATTTTGATACCCCCCACTCGATGGGTTTGGAAGAGAAAAAAATTGGAACCCATACAATATGGCGCCCAAAATCCGCCATGATTGTTTTTTTTTAACTTCACCAATCAAAAAACACTTGGGCGGTCAAGACTTATCTAACGATGTCTTAATTATATAAATCTGTCTAGGGGTTTAAAAGATATGAGGTAATAAAGAATATTACATACATTTAAACATACAAGATACGCAAGAACCCTTTCCTTGCAGTCGGGTAATAATTATTCTCATAAAGATACAACATATTCATTAATATGAAAAGTTGCTACCGAAAAAAACCAACGATACTGCGCACTTTTCTTATTTATACCATATAGACCGAGCCTATTAAACTGTGCATTGTCTGTCAGTGATTGAATTTAGTTTAAAGTTTTATTAAATAAAAGACAGTATTCGTATTCCCACCAACAAATTCAACTTACCTCAAAATAGTGCCCTGTGTGCTTACAAATAACTAAATAGAATGGATTAGATTTACAAGATATAGGATCCCAAGGGTACATTACCCACATTAGTGTTACAGGATAAAGCCTAGCTCTTGTCTCATTGGAATGTACTTACTAGAATATATATATTATATATTTGGCCTTAATAAGCCAAACTCGGTTGGACCCGGACTCGGTTTCTGATTTACGGTTTGTTCAACCGTAAAAAACGCTGCTTTGAAGGGTCAAATTAAATAAATTAGTGGAACTACACAGACGTTGATGTATTTTATCCAACTTTCCATAAAGGAGGAGGTTATCAATCCTGTTTTTTTTTTTGTAGCTTGTATTTATAGGCATAACTCCGTCGTATATTGTAGATCCGACGTAGATTTGCAAAATTCTTTTCTTTTTTTGAACTGGTATACTCTCGAGGTGGTCCGATTATCACGAAGTCGATACTGATAATGGAATCCCACGGAAATCGAGGGAAATCCTCAAATATCATAGCGATTTTGGTATTTTCATGAACATGGCAAGCATTTATCCCCAGAAAGTATCATTTGTTGAAGTGGAACTGATGAAGAAGACTACAAATGCTCACTGGAACCTCTTAACAGGTATATATGTCATGGGAATATCTCCAATAGTAAAGATCGACTACGATGAAGCATATACATAAATAAATGGTACTGATGAAAGTGGTACCATCAAACTGCTCTGATGATGAAGCCGGACGATAGGCACTGGAAAACCGAATTTTTTTTTTTTATTCTAGTCGTGTTTGGACTCTTCTCATGGAAATTTGAGGTACGAAAACAAAATAAAACTTTTAACAAAAAAAATTATATGAAAGGAAACTGGCTGACGTAGTTTTGAAAAGCCTAGACAGATTGGTGACATAAAAAACAAAAAAAAAGTATCGACTGCCAAAAAAACATCACTGCTAGCGAAATAGTACATTGTGATACAAGGGTGGAAAGTAGGTTATTGCAAACGAGCTGTCATTCTTTAACGAGTTTTTAATGGCACGAGTTTGCAATAACCTACACACCCGTGTATCACACGACGTTTTTCAATACAATTGTGGTAAATAGTAAAAACAAATCAAAGAATTAGATTTGTTTATTCACAAAATTAAAAAAACAGAAAATGGCGCGTTTTTGCAACTTGACATTTTTTTTTTACAACAAAAGCAGCCTATACAGCCTTTTCGATTTTTGACAAAACGTTGATGTGAAAATAATTAAATTAAAACTGGTAATTAAACATATCAAACAACCATTTAAAAGACTTTTGAGAATTCTATGCTAAAATTCCGTACGAAACATTTTTTGTTTGGAAGTTATTTTAAATTTTTGTCAACAAGGTTTTTTATGACACCAATCTATCTACGGTTTTCAAAACTAGCCGGAGTCAGCTTCCACTCTTATTAATATTATACATAGAGCGACTGCCTATATAACCACCACAAGTGACTGAGTAACGGATACCTATCTTTTGGCAAGGCTGGTTAAGAATTTGGGGCTTCTGAATTGCCGTAACGACTGTCTATGATTTTCAAATAACAGTCGGGAATTAAATAGCGTACTTGCTGAGGCGCAAAGGGATATCGGTACGTAATGTATGGTCACCCATTTTATCTGACCACCCTCGGCAAGCATTGTTTAACCTAGAATATTGACACATGCGAGTGTTATTATTAAGCCATTTGTAAATAAAAAATCTAAACTCTTACCAGCAACCCTTGGCCCCGCCCCAGCTGCAGTAGACTTCTTTTTGTGTTTCATCGACATTTATTTGTGAATACTTATCGAGTCTGTGGCATTTGCACAGATAATTTAAATTGAACCCATTTTAATCATACTTAAGGAAAATAGACTTAAAGCTATTTGCGAAGACATTAAAATTTTAAAAGATATTTTTAAGTAACCTTGCCCGGAATTTCAATGGCTCTTGTTCAACGTCAATATTATTAGTAGCATTTCACAACCCTTTAGAACTAAGAGCTTTACAAGATAGGGATTCAAGTTCTCTGTAATCTTATTTCATTTCACTTTTGAATGATTCAAGCCTTTTAGTAGGAATTTCTTCTGAAGCATGGATGTGTAGGCTTGAATCTTAGAAATAATTATTTTATTTTACAGGTATTAGAAACCTTCAAATTCAAGTTTAATGTGTTGCCTCGTCTGTGTTTTTATTGATATCTTATTGTTTGTATGTTTTTATGTTTTGTCACTGTTTTCTTTATTGTATTTTGTATTGTTTATTTCGTAATGTTTATTGTCTGTATAATTTTTTTGCATATTTGATCATTATGTTTTGTAAGCGTACCTATGGACAGATAGTCTGAAATAAACGATTATTTAATTTAATTAGTTGCATGTATACAAATTTTGTTCCATTTGGTCCCATCCTCGTCGCCAAATGATATGTTGGTAGTAATGAAACACAAACGTTTTGCTCCAAGGCTAGTTTATTACTGCTGGTACCCTCACTAACAATGTACATACAGTTCAGAATCACAGAGATATCCCAGTCGTATTAACCGCAACTTACGTAAATGTAAGTCGTAGTTTAAAATCTAGCAAGATGCTTTACTTTGTGTAATGTTATTCATCACCACTGATCTCAAATCAGTGATCTTATTCGATCGTGTGGTTATCGGCGTGACCTCGAACCGAAAATTCAAAGACAAGTGACATCCACCAACCTGCCAATCCACCAACTGTGATTAACTGTTTTCAATAATTTGTATGCTAATTATATGATCATCTCGTCCTACAAACTAGGTTTACGTCCCCTCCAGTTATATATGGTATACCTATATTTCTTATTTTATATAACCGACCCATCTGCAGACGTAAGCCTTTTTCGAGGGGACCGAAACCCCTCGAAAAAAGCTTTCGTTTGCAGGTTTTAATCAAATTTATTAAAGTTTAAAGACCTACTCACTAATAGACATTCTCGATAGTAGAACTTAACCTTGTAAGTTAAAATGAGATTAGATAAGGGCACAGAGCTCGGAATCGCATCACCAGCAGCGACTAGAGAAGCCATATCATCTGGCCAAGTACCAGTGTTTTTATAAGACAACTGTCTTTCTGACCTCCACTTTCAGTAACTGGGTAAAACGGCTCTCAATGGCAACTGACTGGTATAAATATATATCACCGCACCAAACGTTTTGGGAATACTTTTATTATGCGTACAGCTCAGGAGTGGAATTCCCTGCCGGAGTCTGTATTTCCTGATAGCTACAAACTGGGAGTCTTTAAGTCAAGAGTGAATAGGTTTCTTCTAGGTAAGCGTGCTACATCGTCGACCACATCATCGCTTGCCATCAGGTGAGATAGTGGTCAAGCGCGAGCCTAACAAATATAAAAAATAATACTTCTAATAATTCCTACTATCGCCTTGTTTCGTTTGATCCACGATTTTTTGCCCACCCTGTATATATATACCAGTCTACCCAAGGGGTACCGTTTTAACCAGCTACTGATTGTGGATGTCAAAAAGACAGTCGCCTTATGCAAAACTTGGCAGCATCTGGATAAACGGGATGCCGACCCCAACATAATAAAAAAATATCTAATACCTTTAAACGAGCAATTTCTTATAATCTGAATCTCGGAAACGGCTCCAACGGTTTTCATGAAATTTTGTATTCAGGGGGTTTCGGAGCGATAAATAGTTCTAGCTAGGTTAAATTTTTAGAAAACGTCGTTTTCTCTATTTACACCATCACCCAGATACTATAGATACTAAACGATATATAATTTGTTGGCATAAAACAATAAAAACCGGCCAAGTGCGTGTCGGGCCACGCGCAGTAATAGGGTTCCGAAGTTGCATAGTAATGTGGACTAAAAAGAGGGTGTTGTTGTTGTTACGTGAACATTAGAACGGTTTCAGCGGCTCACAAAGTCTTGAAACGGAGCCACATAGGATGATGTTTTTTTTTATCTATATTCTCGCGTTTGACCACTATCCCGGTGGTCTACGGTGAAGAACGCTTGCCTAGATGTAATCTATTCACTCTTGACTTAAACTAAATAAGGACTAGCTGGTAACTGAAGAAGGAGTTATAAAATCCAACTTCGCAACTGAAGTTAGAAAAATATTAACTATTTGATTTGCGGTGGTACCGCGGGTGGGAATTGCGAAAGGAGCCGATACGAGCGCGCGTTAGAGCCACGGGGAATGGTATACTTCGTTCCTGGATCCTTGCGTGCACGCTCCTTTTTTATTTCTCTTTCGGAATTAGAAATAAATCGTATGAATTCACCTCTAATCTCCTCTAATACCGCAGATTAGATGTGAATCTTCTAATCTGCGGTATTCAATATTTTATTCTGCAAAGTTTTACGCTATTCAATTAGTGATGAAGTCGAGTCGAATATTGACTTTATAGAAGGATATCGACAAAAGAAAATTAGTAATTTGCTTGGAAATCGAATCTAATTTGCATTACTTTTACGTTTTAATTACAAAACGTCGAAAATTTTTTTTTTATTTTTTTTATTTTTTATTATTATAGATAGGCTCGCGCTTGACCACTATCTCACCTGATGGTAAGCGATGATGTGGTCGACGGTGTAACACGCTTGCCTAGAAGTAACCTATTCACTCTTGACTTAAAGACCCCGAGGTTGTAGCTATCTGGAAACACAGACTCCGGCAGGGAATTCCACTCCTTAGCTGTACGCATAATGAAAGTATTTCCAAAACGTTTAGTGCGTATGGGTGGGATGTCCACCATGTACCGATGGCGCATCGCCGTACGTCTTGTAGTCCGATGATGAAACGGGCTAGGTGGAATTAGATCATGCAATTCCATCGCACACTCTCCGAAATGCAACCGATAAAAAACCGACAAGCTGGCAACCTGACGACGATGTTCAAGGCTCTGGAGCTTTGACTCGACCAGTGCCTCATTGCCGATGAGCCTCTTGGCCCGTTTTTCGATCGACTCTAGAGCATCAAGCTGGTACTTGGCAGATCCATCCCAGAGATGAGAACAGTACTCCATGCAAGATCGAACTTGCGCTTGATACAACTTAAGTAGCTGTTCCGGCGTGAAGTACCGTCTCACCTTCGCAAGGATCCCCAACTTTTTGGCAGCCAGTTGTGCCTTTGCCTCAATATATGGGCCAAAATTAAGTGTCGATGTCAACGTTACGCCAAGAAGCTCAAGATGGTCAGTTATCGGTACGGTTACACCTCGGAAAGATGGAGCCGGGTGAAATTGGCTCTTTTTTGCGGAGAATAGACACGCCTGTGTTTTTGCGGCATTGAACTTGACCAGATTGGCATCGCCCCATTCAGAGACTGCCTGCAAGGATAGGTTCAAGCGCTCCACCATGGCCTCCCGGAAAGACTGGATCTGAGGCCCGGTAGCACGAGCATTGGACAAGTATCTCTCAGCAACAGTGCTGTCATCTGCATACCCAAAGGTGCCGGGTTTTAGCAGTTCATTTATGTGTAGCAAGAACAATGTCGCTGAGAGTACCGACCCCTGAGGGACCCCGGCATTAATATCCAATAGGTCCGAAGAGCAGCCATCGATTACTACTCGAATGGACCGACCCCTCAGGAAGTCTGCAATCCAGTCACACAGACCACCGGGCAGACCGAATGAAGGAAGCTTACCAATAAGGCTTTCGTGCCAGACCCTATCAAAAGCCTTCGAGATGTCGAGGGAGACGGCAAGCGCTTCCCCATGCTTCTCGATGGCCTCACTCCAGATGTGAATGGCATACGCTAGAAGATCCCCAGTGGACCGATTTCGGCGGAAGCCGTATTGGCGGTCGCTAAGGATATCGTTAACTTCTAGGTATGCCAGGAGCTTACTATTAAGTACGCGTTCCATACTCTTACAGAGTATGGACGTTACAGAGATGGGTCTGTAGTTGGCCGGGTCAGCACGACTGCCCTTCTTGGGCACGGGCTGTACGTTGGCTTGCTTCCAAGCATTCGGCACTTTTCCAGTCTGATAAGAAAGGCGAAACAGGCGCGTCAAGATAGGAGACAATTCAGGCGCACAGGTTCTGAGAACAATTGCTGGTATACCATCGGGTCCGCTAGCCTTATTCACATCGAGGTTGCGCAGCACCCTACGTACGTCCTTTTGGTGGATGCGAATGTCCGACATACTCGTCTCGCATCCATTAGGAGAAGGAGGGGCGCGCGCGCCACCAGGATTCAGACGCGAAGACTCCGCAAAAAGAGAGGCAAACAAGTTTGCTTTGTCCTCAGCGGAGTGGGCCAGCGACCCGTCGGTTTTCAGCAGTGGTGGTAGTGAGGGACGGCAGAAATTCGATTCAACCGATTTAGCCAGGGACCAGAACGCTTTACTACCTGCTGGGTAGGAAGCAAGTTTGATCCCTATCCGGCTAATGTGGTCGAACCGAGCCCTTCGCAATACCTTCTTGCAGGACTTGGCAGCCCTGTTGTAAGCTTTCTTCCTCTGACCAACGTCACTCGCCTTGCGCGTTCTAGCGTCGACCCAAGCATGGTACGCCTCATGTTTACGCGCATCGGCGCGAATACACTCGGCGCCAAACCAAGGTCGGTCTTGGCTAGACATTGCAACGTCAGAGAACGGACACGGCGTCTGCGCACGACGTAGGATCAGACGAAGAAAAGCAAAGCTGCCAAGGATAGCATGCGAAGAAAGATCGCATGCCATCCCAATCTGCTGACTTGTACCGCCATACCCGCCGGGTGCCTCTTGGGCTGGGATCGGGCGGGGAGTAGACGGATACAGACTTCACCAGACAGTGGTCGGAACTACCCAAAGGTGGAGATACCGAAACCGAGTAACGGTCTGGATCTGTGGTCAGCAGAAGGTCCAAGCAATTAGCCGTATGCGATTCGACATCCGGCACCCTCGTTGCCCCCTGGACCAGCTGAGTGAGATTTAACGCTAGCGCAAGCTTTCGCGTCTCTCGCCCAGCATGGTCAGTGTACTGGTACGGGAAGAGCCACTCCTGATGGTGGGCATTAAAGTCCCCCAGTATCACAAATTGGGCGGTTGGGTACCGTTGCTGAGCCTCATCAGCCGCCTCACTAAGGTATTGTATAAGCCCGGTTGTCTCCATGTCTCCGCTGTGCGACCTATAGACACAAGCGTAGATAATCTTATCTAGACCTGTGTCAACCAGGGCCCAGAGCACTGAGTATCGAGAGTCTTCAAGGTTTCGGAGACGCCGATAACAGATGTCGTCACGGGCGTACATGCATACACCTGCGCGTGGCTTGAACCTGTGCTCCAGGGTAAACCCTGGGTAAGAAAGATACGCCACATCTGACGGACATCCGATCTGCGTCTCCGAAAGGAACAAAAGCGCTGGTTTATCAGTCTCCAGATGATGGTGGACTGCATCAAGGTTAGAGTGCAGACCTCGGATGTTACTGAGGTGAACCTTATGTGAGAGTGAGTGCTGCCGCTGTTCAGCTTTTCTCTTTTTGTTCCTTGGCATTTATTGTGAGTGAAGGAAGGTGAGGAGAAGGAAGTGAGATGAGGTTCCACGCTGGCAACCTTCAGACACGCGCAGACAGGACGCTATCATTGGGGGACTAGTCTGGAGACCGCGGGGACGCCCGAGCCCCCCCCGGGAATGTCCATCGGGCACTCTCGTCTGGTCGCCAACCAGCACGATGGCGCATCCCGGGATTTTTCGACAGTTGGCGGGGCAGCCTTTCGTGTGTGGCTGGCACACTACTTGGGCCCCCAACTACCTGCGGTCGGCCAGCGGCGCACCGTGCCTCGGATCCCGCTACCCTCCGCGACTAGTCCCACGATAGGCCCATAACAACGCGAGTCAGGCTGGTCCGCCTGCAATGGAACAACTATCTCGACCCAACTCCTCTTGTGGCTACACCGAGCATCTTACCGGAACACGGCTAGGCCGCTTGGCGGTACGTCTTCGCTCGGTGGGTGGTCGCAAGCCTTCGGTCGAAACCTACCACCAGTTAGTGTCACCTGTTTAGCACCACCCGGGGACCACGTGTAGGGTAACAAAAGGGGTACTCACCTACGGACGCGGGTGACTCAGCCCCCAAAATACAAAATACTTCTGCACTAACACAAAATAGACTCCACCGCGTGCATGCGCCGTATGGACTACGGACTGCTACTGCCAACGACTCCGGCCACTCTAATGCGTTATTCGAGCTTAAACATTATTTATTTAGAAATCATTAGTATTAAGGATGTTATGATTTTATTTTTGTATATTTTTACATGGTTCATAAGCATAAATTTATTATCTGTTTTACACAGCTAACAACGTAATTTAAGTAATTTTTCAATGGCATTTGTAGAAAAAAATTACTGTGCCAAGTACATTTTATAAGTTGGTCGACTATTACTCGTAAACTTGTAAAGCCTGTTATGATTTTATTTTTGTATATTTTTACATGGTTCGTAAGCATTATATTTATTCTGTTTTACACAGCTATCAACTTTATTTAAGTAATTTTTCAATGGCATTTGTACAAAATTTTTACTGTTCCAAGTACATTTTATAAGTTGGTCCACTATTACTCGTAAACTTGTAAAGCCTTGTTATCCGCGATAATTTTCCTTTTAATTTCGTTATATTTACTACAGCCGTGAATTTTTTCACATAGCCAAGAGCAACCATTTCGCTGGCAGGGGGGGGGGACACTTGACTCTAACATAAATTTGCTACTTAAAGCTTAATTTTACGCAAACGAATCTCTGAATCGAAAAATGGTTTTAACAAACCCATAATATTTTTAAATGGCCTATCCAACGATACCCTACGCCATGGGATAGATGAGAAAAAAAAATACATCCCCTCTTTACGTCTATGGGAGGTACCAGAAAAAAAAATTTTTTTCATGATTTTATGCTACCACTTTGTCGGAATTATTAATATGTATATACATGCCAAATTATAGCTTTCTAGTACTTAGATTCTCTGAGCTATGCTGCGGACGGACAGACGGACAGAGCGAAACTATAAGGGTTCCTTGTTGACTTCGGAACCCTAAAAAACAAATGGTTATGAAACTCTGGTACCTGTGATAGATAATGAGAACCTGTATTACAGGCCACCAGAGTTCCACCCAACAGCATTAGAAACACATTATCAATTTGTGATACCAACAATTTAATCAACATTCATGGCAGGCAAGAAAAATAATTAAAAATAACATAAGAACAAAAACAGAACAGGGGGGTGACCATAAGCTCTTAGAGTAAGGTTATTTTGAGATCGAGTAAGTGACAGATGTATACAAGTCTTATACATCTGTCCCTTACACACACTCAAAATAACCTTACTCTAAGAGCTTATGGTCACCCCCCTGAAAACATTAACCAAAGTAGAATTACAAAACAAACTATTAGGTATGTGGGTGTGTGTGTGTCTTATTTCCGACCTCTGACTATCCGTAACGACTGTCAAAAATCTACAAGTGTCAGCCAAGACCAATAGCACAAAGTACGTAAGCGGCGGCGCGCCGTAGCTTGACATGCTTTACGAGAAACGGATGAGTTCGGGTACGCAGTTGATAGTCCTCGAATCGACCTCGGTAAGATTTGCTCAGCCTCAAAAGTTGAAAATCGACCTGTGGGGCAGCTCGAAATTTTCAGATAGTCTAGAGACTATTATTCATTACTATATTGGTGCCCACGCAATCTGCGGTGAGCACAAGTTACGGCTGTCACAAGCATTGTCAGAATTGTCAGGGGCCGTCACCTTTTATAAATAAACGGATATTACTTACACACTAAACTTGTTTTGACAATGCCGAGGCCGCCATTTCATCTCGGTGCTCTATGATTTAGAGCCAGAATGTCATAAAATTCTAGAAAAGAGCGATCTTATAAACTTGAAAATGAGTTTTACTACTTATTAACACAATGAGCGGTCTCTCTTAATTTAAAACTTGGGCGAAATATGGTACGCTTCTTCAAAGTTTTTAAAACAAAAGTGTGACAGCTTAACTAGGTAAGCTTGGCGTCATCTTCACTTTATTAGTTCATCAAAACTATTACTAGCACTACTATACAAAGAAGTATGGCATGGAATCTCAACCATGAAGTGTGAAATTGTGGCAACAAATCTTTGTATCTTCTCTACGTCTGGTAGATATGTCTTTGGCGTAGAAGTACCCGAATAAGAAGAATAATTCCGATTGTCGTTACGGCCAACGCCCTGATGGCCAAGTGCCTTGATGACCATCTGTTGAGGCTGTCATTGCGCGGTTGAATCAAGGGCCTGATACAGAAGGCAGTACTCCTTGATACGGCTCACATTGTGTGGAGGTTCCTGTCTCTGGAGCCCTAACCACCGGTAGCTTGGACCCTGCTCCCGACACCGGCGGACAACCACTTTTTTGTATATTTTTTTTTTCTGGTTTCGTTTTTATAAAGAAATAATTTAAAAGGTAAATAGAAAGCGAGTAGAAGATTGAATAACCGAAATAATAATAAGTCTTAAAGCCTAATTTTTTTTTTCTGTTTGTCGTCTCGCAGTTCGGTCAAAGTGACCGGTAACTGCTTAACCGGGCTTCCCTACGGAGACTAAGCTATATAGCCTCCAGCTAGGCAAAAATTACTAAACCTAAGCGACAACGCTGAGGGCTACCCCAGTTGGGGTCGAACCTCGGCTCAAGGCGTCGCTGGGGGGACAACTAAGGCTGGATCTGAATAAAGTGATTCTACCATCCGTTCGGAATAAGCCTACGTGGAGAAGAACGGACAAGAAACTCCAATTAACTATCTAGAATTTAACTACTGCACAGCGTTACGCGGGCTGGCTTGTAAATCTTGACTGGGACGTCGCGACGGGCCTCGGCGGTGAGGACGGAACGAAGGCGGTCTGTGCTTTCTTCTTGTGCTGGTCTCTGTTTTGCTCTCTTGGAGCAGGGTAGTGGCGTCATCGGGGGTGGAGAGAGTGAGCCTTGGTCGGCGAACTTTTGAAATTTTGGAAACTTAATAGCGGGAGGCCGCTTGAATTAGGGGGTTGCTGTGATTGACAGCTGAGTTGAAAAAGCGCTTGGTAATGCGCTTCATGTATTTTTGGACAGTGGGGATTCTAAGATCGACATGGAGTTCCTGGTCGCGAACGTACCAGGGGGCTCCCGTGATCTTTCGGAGAAATCGGTTTTGTATAACCTGAAGCTTATGAATGTGGGTGGGACTTGGGCATTAAGCCCACATTTGTACCTTTTATGCAGGTAGTCTAAATAAATACCCTGTTTATTAAATAATTTTACAAGTGATAGTTGCCAAAAGACTCAACATAATCACAATAAAATAGAGCTCCCATAAAACAGTTTGCCCAAGGAAGTACTACCACCATAATTATTTATTTTATATTTTACCTAAGCAGCAGTACTAATAAAATTTTACAAGACAATTAAAGTTTGACATTCTCTAGACAACAAGTGAAATTCAATAATAATAATTCAATAATAATTAGATAGACGTAATCTGAGAAGCATGCAGTTGGAAAACTGTAGAGGTTACTAAATTAACTATATAGAGCTGGAAAACAATTTTCCTTTAGCAGATCTCCTCCCATTTTTTAATAAATTGCATTAAGTTAAAAGAGTATTAACAACTCTATATACTTCCAAGTTGACTGAGAGCGTCCGGTCTACGCAAGTGCAAAGGGCAACTGATAGAAGTCCCATGAATGACGAAACACGAAGTCAGCCGAGGGACATTAAAAACAGTACCGTACCGTGTCTCATCAAAACGATGTTTTCTTAAAAAAAACAAAAGCTATCGCACAAAAAGTTAAAAGCTTCTAAAACAGTAGAAAAAACTAATTAAAGAAAATGAGTCGTTCCTTTTATCACATTGTGGTTTTAGAGAAAATGCATCTGCATGTTCTGCCTTTTAACATTCTTCACTATTTTTTTAGTTTTCATCTGTTTTTCACGTGATAAAAAATGCACGCGTCTTTCAAAGAATACAATCAGTGAAAATTCTAAGGAAGAAGCTAATGGACTTAGGAAACAAAGCGAATATGTGTTTTTGTAAGTATGAGCTATGCATAGCTTATGTATATTTGTATTTATGAACGTAGTTCTTTTATGTATGTACGAGTATTATTATTCTATATTTAATTAGTATCTTACTGTAAAATTGTACACTGGATTACTGCCCTCAATTATTATGATCTCTATCACTCAAAGGTTTGCTGGAAGAAAACTCCATTTTGGAGTTAAGCTCGCTTTGTACATGAATCAATAAAACAATACAATTTCACTTTGTGTAAATGTATTGTTTTGGTGTACAATAAAGAATTAAGAATAGCTTCTTAAAAGCACCCATTGTTTTAATTAACTCATATCATACAAGAGGCTATAGACAAAGGTATACTCTATCAGCAATAACAATTGTCAAATAGACCAAAATGTATGCGATTGATAAGTTTTACGGAAATGACACGCGATCAATCACTTAAATTTTTATATTTCTACAATCGTTGATATTGAAAAACCAACTTCCAAAAAAACACTGCAAAACGAAAAATAACTTTATTTTCCGAAGTCGGTGTCTTTGGTACCTATTGTTTTCCGTGTTTCGACACCGACTTCGGAAAATAAAGTTATTTTTCGTTTTGCAGTGTTTTTTTTGGAAGTCGGTTTGTTTTTTTGTGAAAATGTTTTTTATTTATCTCTTTTTAGTTTTGATAGGTACTTCCAATTGCCATAAAATTTATACATAGCCAAAGTAAATCTTATGACGATTCCAATAAGCCCATACACGACTAGGATACATTGTTTTATTTCGGTGTACCAGTGCCTACCTGCTAAGATCAGTTCGGTAGTACCATTTTCATCAGCACTATGTATTTATAAGTATTTGCTTCATCATAGTCGTTAAACTATTCGAGATATCTTATAACCCATGACATACTTAGCATTAAGGAATTCTATTAGCCATCTGTGGTCTTCTTCACCAGTTCCACTTCACCAAATGTTACTGTCTGACTGCAGATGATTGCATTGTTGATAAAATTACCAAAATCGCTATATGTATGCCTATAATATTTGAGGAGTTCCCTCGATTTCTCCAAGATCCCATCATCAGATCCTGACCTGATGACTATGGGACCAACTGGAAAGTATACCCTTTCAAACAAAAGAAGAATTTTCCAAATCAATATTTAATATTTGTCGTTTTAAACTATAAACGGAATTTGAAATCTATATAAAAAGAAAATCATAAAAAGACGGCCAAATACATCGCAAAAAAAAAACGTTTAGCAAATGCAAAGCATGTTTGTACAGCACAAAACGTCCTCGAACGTCACTATTCCATAGTAGATCCGAAACAGAAATAGCTCTATCAATAGAACGAGATAAAATAAACAATATTAGAGTGCCTATCACTGTTTGTAATGTTCTATTTGTGTTAGCCATTGCTTTGTTTATTTTGATTAAGGGCTTATTAGCGATCTCAACCGAGAAAAGCTGCGTTTGTATTAATAAGGATGTTTCCTGGTTAGAAAAATGATAATTTTATTTAGTCCGTCAGTGAGATTATCAAATAATATGGGACACGTATTTTTGCTTTAACAAATAAATTAAAATTTACAAAGATAAAGTGCATCAAAGTTCAGGGAGCTTGTGACGTCACTTCTCAAGCAGCACATTATCGGAAATTACATCCAAAAACCAGCTATATTACAGTCAAACGCTCTTATGCAGCTGTACTAATGGATAAGATGATTCTTCAGACTGTATGATGTCTAAACAGCACAGCTGACTATTAGCTGTACAATGGAGAAAAAAACAACAAAATGCATTTTAGTAGAATTTGAAAGAACTTTTGTCCAGCCTTGGCTACGTATAATTCTACTAGCTGGGTAAGAAGACCAATACATATAAACGGCTGCTTAGCGCGACAAAATCACACCTCTTCTAAGCTGTATAAGAAAATCAAATTTTGCCATTGGCTTTTTTATCATCATCATCATATCAGCCGAAAGACGTCCACTGCTGGACATAGGCCTCCCCCAAGCGTCGCCACATTGACCGGTCCCGTGCGTCCCGCAACCAGCGGGTTCCCGCAACCTTCACCAGGTCATCGGTCCACCTGGTAGGAGGCCTTCCAACGCAACGTCTTCCGGTTCGCGGTCGCCACTCCTGAACCTTTCTGCCCCATCGGCCATCCGTTCTGCGAACAATGTGCCAATGTGGCTTTTTTATGGTGTACACTAATTCTATTATAATGCTACCACAATGAGCTTAGTAGTAGTAGCTGGTTAAAAGCATTTAAGACTGCATAAGCTGTAAATTAGTGTAACCTTACTCCGCTTTATTTCCAAAGCTTATAGTGAAAATATTAGCTATTTTACAGCCTCTAGAATTATTGAAGAGTAAAAATAGGTTAATAGTGTTATGATAACGCGTCAATTTTGTCATAACCTCGCAACGCGACTTAATTAATTATCGTGCGAGAATAAAATGCAATTTTAATGGTTCACTTTTAGTTTGGCATAACAGGCGAGAATAAGTAGGTTCACTTGGTTTTGTGTTCTAATGGTTTCCACTAAGACGCTGTTGTAGACTCTCACTTTGCTATTTTAAATAACCAAAAACCATTATACAGCTAGCGCACAGTTTTCAGCTGATTAATAGGCTTAAATATGGTCATTGTACAGAAAAGAGAGGGTCAAGGCAATTTAGTTAGAATTATTGCTTTACAAATTAACGTCATTTAAGGGCCCACCACCGCTTTAGTGCCGTAAAACGGTCACTTTCTAATGCATTCTCTAGTAACGGCTAGATTACATGGATTGAAAAATAGTAAAATATTATTGATTCATGTACATTATTTGTGAAACATGGTTATTTCGTGTAACTAATATGCTAAATGCTTTAAAAAAAATATAAAAACACTATATTTTTTCGCTACTTTTGGATACTCGTCCAAAACGACTCTTGGATGTTTAAAAATATTTTTACACAGAACAATTGATGGCTAGAATTTCTCCATAAATGAAATAGCATTTGTAAATCAAAGAATATTTTGCTAACAAAACTGCCTAAAAGGTGGTTCAATATTGACATTCTGGCTCCGAGCGGACGCACGGCCAGTACTGCGTTAACATTGGGGAATATATACGCCTAAATGTAAACAAGCTAATTAGGTACATATGAAAAAAAACACAGATATCTGTTAAATTTTCATGATATTTGAAAGCTATTAAAGTTGAGGGTTTTTACCCATTATTTCATTGTTACAAATAGATATGATTGCTCAATAAATGGAATAATTCGTAAACCGTATTCATCTTGTATATTATTTTTAGTAAAACTATATTATTTCGATGTCGCGTGTAATATTTGATAATATCAGCTATATATGTATATATTAACAGTAAAGTGGCACCTGCAGTACAATTTTCCAATAGAGACACAAAACAAACGTAGGTCATACCGACTCTTGTTATGGAACCGGCTGAATGTAGAAAATATAACTTTCTTGTCCCAAAAATAACGCCCGTATCCCCCAGAAGGGCATGAGTTACCTCACCAACATTTCACCAATTACACAGGCATAAGTAATTAAAGTAAGATCAAGAATACTTATCAAAGATATATTGGGCCGTTATGATACCCATAAAAACAAGTTAATCGATTATTAATTACGGCCAATTGCTTACCTTCCATCGTAAATCATTGACTAATAGGCTGTATTAAAGAATTGTTATGTTCCTATACTCCATTTGCAATAATATTAGAATTTTAAATAATCCCATTTTACAGCCCGTTCAATCGATTTTGACCTCTATTGCGTTGGTGATATGACAAATAGCAGTTAGTTTTAGTAACAATTTTATGTTTATGCTTTTTATGTCATCCTTTATGATCACGGAATAGAACTCTAAATCGGTTGAACGGACTGTAAAGTAGGGTTGTAGAAATTTCTAATACTATTTCAAATGGAGTATAAATAAGTGCCTTTTTATTTATAAGACATATATTCTATGGAAACAATTGTGACTATAGTACACCCCCGTCTCTACATTTCGTCAATTTCAGTCTTAAGTAATAGAAGGCGAGCTTTTTTGCCATCAACCGGGCGCGCATCCAGAATTTTGCTCAGGGGGGAGAGGGGGTCAAATGGCTCTCTAGGCGGGGCGTTTCATCACACAAATATTTTAAAGGCGAAAGAATGTGAGAGTGTGTGAGTGTTTTTGTATGTTTATTACTTCTTCACGCTCAAACGGCTGGACAGATCTGGATGAAATTTGGTACAGAGATAGGTTATAGTCTGGAATAGCAATATGTTCCCTTCGGATAATTTTCGACTTTCACGCTGGCGATGCCGCTCGCAGAAGCTAGTTAGCTACAAATAAAGTAGACAACTTCTGTTGCGAGAACGAGCGTCGCGAGTTCGAAAATTTTAGCGCCCTGCATCGGAGATAAATTTTCTGATGACCATTCATACAACTAGTTTGGTCGAGGGTCTTGGGGGGTTATTGCCCCCGTTGCACCCCCCTGTATCCACGCCTGACTGGGCACAAATCCCAACTCCGGTTGCTACTGAGACTTTCTGGAACGAAAAAATCCAATAAAAAATTGGACTGACCCGGGAATCGAATCAAACGCAAAATCAATCGAATCGAATCAAATCAGTAGTAGCACTTGTGACCGCCATACCAATGAGTCATACAATTATGAAAATGAAAAATGTAATTCATTTATCTGCATCTCTACAAATTTAAATTTGCCGCCACCAGACTGCAGAAATTACCATACGTATGCAAAAATATTATAATTAATACTAGAAGCCTGGAACATAAAACAATTTATATCTTTATCTTCGCAATAAAATTACGAAAGTTTCAGCAGTTCATAAACCGCAATGAAAAAGGAATTACGAAGTTTCAGGTCCTATATTCTTTTTGGAATTAGAAATTACAAGGTTTTATCATTTATAGCATCTTGGGATAACTTGTGGGTTGCTTACCTTTTTAGGGACTGCGAAAATTCCAAGTTTGACTTGCTTATTTTCTGCCAGCCAGCATTATTTTGGAGAACGAGTACCTACTGGTAAACATAAGCACCCTGTAAACGATCAAATTGTTTGACAAATTTTACGTGTTTGTCAAATTATTGCAGCTGTGTTTGACGTGATTGTCAAACAGTGTCTTGTTTGACGAAAATCTAGATTGATGACATGTTTGACAAATAAATTCGAATGAGAACGGCGGTGTTTATCTATTGCGGTGATCTATTGGATTGTTAACACCCAAATAAATGTTTTAAACTACACTGGATAGTACTCGTAGTATACAGACAGTAGACTATATACTCGTATTATGTTATGTACCCGACTTTATTGAATAAGCGATCTTCTACTTTTTAGGCCGCTTGTACCCTTGCATTTGTTGTCTTGCGTAGACAAGATTTTTTCTTGTTCAGCACCGAGAGTGCAGTGTTCACAGTTCGTGTGTAGAAACGACACAATTTTTGTGTCTTTTCTTAGCGTGTACAAGCGGCCTTATTCTTCTACTTCATCTTCATAATTGTCCCAAAAAAATAACCCAGATTTCTTATAAAAACACACAAAGGCGCGTATTCATTTCCTCTCATAATCTTTTCATTTTATTTAGATTACTCTCATTATACTTCCACGTGGCACGACACGGCAACGCTCTGACATCATCGTGAAAATGTTTACTGTCCTTTGCAGATGTTTCTTGGAGTTTTGATGGAATGTCCTTGGGGATATGGAGTACTTCAAATTGGATGCTTTATTTTGTCATGGATACTTTATGTGGCTTTGAGGTACATGTTAGAATTGTATTATGTTTTTTAAAGAAAGAAAGCCTAAATTACTATTAGGTAAATCATGCGGTCATATTCTAATTTTCGTAACTATTCGTAAGGGGGTGTAAAATATCATTTTGAATGTGTTATTCGTAAAATATTAATATACAAGCTTCTGCCAGCGGCTTCGCCCGTGTGAATGTCGAAACTAGTCCCAAGGGAACAAATGTATTTATTATTTATACACACACACACGTTAAGGGCAAGGGGACTCGAGAACAAATCTTGAATATTCGCCAACTGATCGAAAAGTCCTATGAATTCAACACTCCTGTCATCTTGTGTTTTATTGATTATAGTAAAGCTTTCGACTGTGTTATCTGGTCGGATCTGTGGAAAGTGTTAGAAGAACTCGGAGTACCTAAGCACCTGGTTTTTCTGATCCAATCGCTCTACCAAAACAACCAGGGCGTTGTGAGGGTTGAGAGGACGTCATCTGAGCCCTTTAGGTTTGAAAAAGGTGTACGCCAGGGTTGCATCCTATCCCCCATTCTATTTAACGTGTATGGGGAGTACATCATCCGGCGAACATTTGAGAACTGGGAGGGAGGTGTCACTGTTGGTGGCACTAGAATCACAAACCTCCGTTACGCAGACGACACAACGCTTTTAGCGGCTAACGAAGCTGAAATGGTAAGGCTGCTGGAGAGGGTTGAAAGGATCAGCATGGAACTGGGTCTTCAAATCAACCATTCCAAAACCAAAGTTATGGTGGTGGACCGCGCCAACTCACTCCATATCACAGGTGCCCTGTCCCTCAAAAAGGTAGATGAGTTTGTTTACCTGGGCGCTACCATCAGCAACACAGGGTCTTGTGAGAAAGAAATCAGGAGACGAATCGGTATGGCCAAAAGCGCAATGTCCCAACTGCAGCGAATCTGGAGAGACCGTAACGTATCTCGCAAGACAAAGATGAAGCTGGTGAATTCTCTTGTGTTCTCCATCTTTAGTTACGGCTCGGAAACGTGGACGCTAAAGAAGGCTGATCGTGATCGCATTGATGCTTTCGAGATGTGGTGTTGGCGAAGGATGCTTCAAATTCCATGGACTGCATTCCGCACAAACGAGTCTATCCTTCGACAACTGAACGTCAAGGCCAGGCTCTCCACCACCTGCCTGCGAAGAATCCTGGAGTTCTTTGGTCACATTGCCCGTAAGGATGGTCATAACCTCGAACAGCTAATGATCACAGGCAAGGTCGAAGGCAAGAGGCCGAGGGGCCGTAGCCCGATCAGATGGTCTGACCAAATACGTACAACGCTGAACACCAAGCTGCACGATGCGCTCCATGTCGCTAAGGACAGACACAGATGGAGAATCATCGTCAGAGAAAAGTTGATCTCCTGTCGGGGGAATCACGACCCTCAGTAATGAGGAACACGACGCGAGGAGGGACACACACACACATATTCCCGGGATAAAAAGTATCCTATGTGCTATTAAAGTCTATAATCTATCTTTTGACCAAATTTCATCCAGATCTGTCCAGCCGTTTGAGCGTGAAGAAGTATCAAACAAACACACACACACATGCTCACAAACTTTCGCCTTTATAATATTAGTGTGATAGTGTGATCGAAAAATATTTTATTACATTGGGTTAAAAATTGTGTTGTATATCGTTATCGTAATATTCGTTATTGTGTTAAATACTCAGTGGAATTCTTTGGAATAAACATTGGATGGTCATATTACATTAAAAACCCAAAGGTTGGCTGCCATCCACGCACCGGTGTCCAAGTGGGGGACTGACCATGCACCGGTGCGTGTTGGCGCTTAGTTAAGTTCATACAATCATGCAGCACCGGCATCGAGCCAGGGAGGGACATTGCATTTGGAGCGGCACTGAGATTGAAAAGAAACAGAATGTTTTGTCCCCCGGATTGACCTTTCAATTTTGTAGGTGGCAGACAACGTCTTAAGCCTGAATTTCCTAATCATGAGTCAGGTCCTGTTCAAAACTATTCAAATAATTCGTATTTAACCTCTTTTAATGAGTTTTTATTAAAAAACTTTCATATCAAACTCCTAACACGAAAAGTTATGCAGTCAAAGGTTAACTACTCGTACCTGCGATTTTCAGTATAAAACGAAATGAACCTGAAAATACGCTTGTCGACCAATAAAATCATAATTGAGCTATTTCCTCGCGAGGACTCATAAAATGTAACTTATTTTTATACAGTGCTGACGTGTTTTTTAGGGTACCGTGAAGAATGGTTCTAAATACAAAGGAAAAGCTATAAACATGACTTTGGTAAAATACTCATAAAATCCAATGATCAGGTGAAACATCGTTTGAATCATCATCATTATCATTAGCTTGTTAATGTTCTCACACACACATGTCTTCGAATTTTTGGTTCTAGGACATCTCGTTTTCTTCACAATGTTTTCCTTCACCGTTTTGAGAGCAGTGGTGATGAAATAATTTATTACACAAAGTAAAGTGCCGATCTCGCCCTGCCGATGTCCCATGTAGATCACACCTTAAGCTTCACCTAAACTTCCCATCCCATGGTACTAATTTCTATTCCCACTCCTCTGTTCATGCAGTACTGACTGTGGAACTCACTTCCACCTAAAATTCGTGATTCCCAAAATGTACATCTATTCAAGAAACAAGTCAAATATCATTACCTCTCCACCATATTGTAATTCACATCACACACACATCATCAGCCTATTAATGTTCCCACTGCTGGGACACAGGCCTCCTCTCTGTGAGAGGGTAATGGGCCGTAATCCACCACGCGGGCCCAGTTGCCCAGGTTGGTGGATGTCACATGTCTTCGAATTTTTGGTTCTTGGACATGCCGGTTTCCTCACGATGTTTTCCTTCACCGTTTTGAGAGTGTTATATTGTAATTATTATATATTATTATGTACGTATTTTATCTTCTAGATGTTTATTTGAGGTATATGTGTTATTTATACATAATTAGTTAAGATAAATAGTTATATAGTTGTTAGTCTATTTTAAGTTTCCTTCTACACACTGTGTCTTCGTATATCATCCAACTTTCCTGTCGCAGGTCTGCTGGAAGAAATTTCTATTGAAATAAGCAGTACCTTTGTGCTCTTCTATATGTATTATTTCTTTTCTCTGTTAAGTGTTTTGTGTGTAGGTACATAAATAAATAAAGTGCCTACCTGGGTTCGAACCCACAACCTACAATTTGTAAGTCGCGGTCATTACCAATGGGCCTACGCTGCTCTATCCTTCGTATCTGTCAGTATAGTAAAAAGTTATTTTCGAAGTCATATTTTTTTATTTTTGACCGGCCACTATGTCAGAACACATCAAATATGCGACTTGTCAATAAATAGTACATTGTGATACAAGGGTGGAAAGTAGGTTATTGCAAACGAGCGATTGCAAAGAATTAGATTTGTTAATTCACAAAAAAAAAAAATTTTCGCGCGTTTTTGCAACTGGTCATATTTTTTTTTACAACGAAAACAGCCTACACAGCCTATTCGATTTTTGAAAAATGTTGATGTGAAAATAATTAAATTGAAACTGGTAATTAAATATATTAAACAACCATTTAAAAGACTTTTGAGAGTTCAATGCTAAAACGTGCGGAATCATTAATTTTTCCTCGTATAAAATGAATCCCATTTTATTCTATGTATAAAAACTCTTTGCTACTAAACTTTTTTAAATTGACTTATAACTAAATAGGCGCGTTTTTGCGACTGGACATTTTTACAACGAAAACAGTCTATACAGCCTATTCGATTTTAGACAAATGTTGATGTGAAAATAATTAAATTAAAACTGGTAATTAAATATATTAAACAACCATTTAAAAGACTTTTGAGAGTTCAATGCTAAAACGTGCGGAATCATTAATTTTTCCTCGTATAAAATGAATCCCATTTTATTCTATGTATAAAAACTCTTTGCTACTAAACTTATTAAATTGACTTATAAATTTAAAACTAAACTGCAAAACTAATGATCGAGCTCGTAAACAAAAGTCACGACCGCGTAACAGAAAGATGCCTATGCATAAGATTTAATTTTCGAATCATAATTATAGCCTCTGAAAGTACGCCATGTTTAACAACTGTATTGAAAAATCAATTTGCTTAACTTGCCTTCTCTTAACTTTTTAAAACATTACGATCATAATTTGTTTTAAAGGATGTCTGGTATTAGCAGAAAATAATAATATGTTTTTATATACAGTATCTAAATGAGTACAAAAAACATGTCAATATTTTAACATAATTATTAAGGAAAAAGTCCTATCCTATCCTAAATGCCTATTTTCATTTGCTTTTTGGCCTTACGAATAATGTAGGCACATCTTAACTGATAAAAATAAAAAGGAAAAGAAGGGAAATATATTTTTTAATTTGTTTATGTAGCAATTGGACCAGTTGTACTTTCAGAGATTATCTTCAGGGCTCTGGAATTTCTGATCCCATAACATTTTTTTTTTTCCATCATAGAATGGGAATTGTCGCTGGATGCGAGGATCGGCTCCCGTTTGATAGGCTACGGGGGCAAAGCCTAGCACTTTTTTCTAAACTCGCATAAATTATTAAAAAAAATAAAAAATAAGTTAACCCAATGTTTAGACCGGTGAATGCTCAACTTTATATTTAGTATGCACCCTCTTAATTTTAGTCTAGGTACCAGGCGAACATAAAAATCAAAAAGGTCACGTTTTACTGTAATACTCAACCCTCTAGGGATACGCACTTTTGACACTAAACAGAAAAGTACAGAAGACCCATTTTTACTCAAATCTTTATTACAATCCATAATGTACACATAGGCTAAGATCAAATAAAAAGTTAAGCTAAGGCGTATTCTTCTACGTGTGTGTGTGTAATTGTGTATGTATTCGGCAACTGCTCTCCAAAAAGGTGAAGGAAAACATCGTGAGAAAACCGGCATGTCCTAGAACCAAAAAATTGTAGACATGTGACATCCACCAACCCGCACTGGGCCCGCGTGGTGGATTACGGCCCATCCCCTCTCACAGAGAGGAGGCCTGTGTCTCAGCATTGGGAACATTAATAGGCTGATGATTTGATGATGTAATTCGGCAAGGCGTAACCGGCGTCCCCTTGTTGTTTGCAACGTCCCATCTTGACTTTTTATTTGATCTGAGCACATAGGTAAATCTTGCTTATTTAGTGAGAAATTTCGCATCTTTGAACAACCGTTTGAAGTTTTAGATCCACTTCTACCTATACCAAATCACCACTATTTGATCGCAATAACCTCAAATTATTTGGCGGGCTAGGGCTTGGTAAGTCTTCTTTTGTCGTGAAACTTAATATTTTGTGTTCAAAGAAATATGCATAATTTTACGGTCTTATTTTCGTACAAATTAATTAAGATGACTCCGGTTACATCTTTCTTAAATTAAATGTGTTATAATTAGACGTTCATTATGACACTTCACCATAAATGAGAGAGACACGAGGTGCAATTATAAAACGAAATAAATTTTGAATGAAACATCTACATAATTATTTCTCACCACGCTTGTTTTCAAAGGGTAAGGCAGAGATGTGAAGTGTCGGAGGTGCGCGCGAATTTATTTGCATCCGGGGCCCCCGACTTGCGGTAGGTTTTAGTCGGTTGAAGTCCGACCGATATGGTATTGGTCAGTCAGCTCGCGATTATGTATCCTCCGACTACAAAGCATGATTGTGTTCTTGTTTACGTCTTTTTAAGTTTGCTTCTTAAGCAGTCGGGTTTTTTGTTTTTTTTTAAGTTATTTTTTTTATTTTACCGCCATCATTTTTTCCAATTACTTTTAAACATATAAATGTTATATATTTTTATAATCACCTCTAAAATTCCTTCATTTTGATGTCCCACGCGATGGTACAAGGTTTGGAAGAAAAAAATTTAGACCCACAATATAGCGCCGAATAGCCGCCATTTTTCTATTTTTTTCTCAATTTTAATGTAACCAGTGACACTCGCAAGTTAAGACGAATTGGTATACGTTAAATGATCAAAATTGGCCTACGCGTTTAGTCTCTAGTACGCCACATAGGAACAAATATACATACATACAAACACACATAGACTGCTAAACACATTAGAGTGCAGTGGTGGCCTAGTGGTATCGGCCGCGACTCATAAGTGGTTGGTCGTGGGTTCAAACCCTGGCAGGCGCTTTACCTTGTGTAAATTATTTCATCACCACTGCTCTCAAAACGGTGAAGGAAAACATCGTGAGGAAACCGGCTTGTCCTAGAACCAAATATTTGAAGACATGTGACATCCACCAACCCGCATTGGGCTCGCGTGGTGGATCACGGCCCATTCAGAGGAGGTCTGTGTCCCAGCAGTGGGGAAATTTAAAAGGCAGATGATGAAACACATTACCATCCATTGCGTCGCGCAGTCGAGTAAAAAGAGATGTAAAGTGAAAAGAAAGAAAGAAAAATTGTTTATTTGCGCCAGACACGACGCCTACCATAAAAAGAACAAAAAATCTTAAAGACAATAATTACATTCATTCATCATTCATTCATATTTTTTGTTTTTAGGGTTCCATACCCAAAGGGTAAAAATGGGACCCTATTACTAAGACTTCACTGTCCCTCTGTCTGTCTATCTGTATGTCTGTCTGTCTATCACCAGGCTGTATCTCATGAACCGTGATAGCTAGACAATTGAAATTTTCACAGATTATTTATTTCTGTTGCCGTTATAACATAAAATACTAAAAACAGAATAAAATAAATATTTAAGTGGGGCTCCCATACAACAAACTTGATTTTTTAGCTGTTTTTTTGCGATAATGGTACGGAACCCTTCGTGCGCGAGTTCGACTCGCACTTGGCTGGTTTTTTTTTCATATGTTTTTTATTAATTTTGTCTTCATATTGAATTGTTTAATCAGTCTAACTGGATCCAGTTGAATACCAGTATTTTTCGTGGAGCGACTACCTTTCAGACCTTCACAATCCAATATCTGCGATGACACCAATCAAGACTAGTGCCAGATTTTCTGGTTTATGAACACTGTAACGATTTTCAAAGATCTGCAAATGACATCTGGTACCACCGGCTACAACCATCCCACGGTGCGGACGAGTCTTGGTGTGTAATGGACGGTTGGAATGGACCCTAATGAATGCTAACCTTAACTTTCGTCACAGATAATATAATAATAGCATACAGATTCCTCATCCCATACAAAGAATTATGTATTTATATTTGTATATATCCACCATTACACTATTTGTGTAGGTGCGCGAATTTTTAAATCTTAGTTTGAGTCGTTCAATTTTCTTATTTTCCTATTCTCACACACTATTGTCTACATTTCTTTTTCATTTTTCCTTTTCGCGGGTCTGCTGGCAGAAATTTCTTAATAAATAAGCAGTGCCCTTGTACTCTATTGTCTTGATGTGTTGTCTTTATGTATTTTACTGTGTGTGTACTGTGAGGACTCTGCCTAAAAGGCAAACTCCTTACATATATTAAGACTGGCAACCGTTATACAGTCTTGAAAGGTGATTGAATTTCGATCATAAAATAAATGAAGATATTTTAGTTTGACTTTTTCCATGTATATAAAGACACCTCTGTGCTTTGATTGTGAATTCTGCTGAAGCAGCCTAGAAGGCAGGCACGTTATTACTAGAATACATGATATAAAGTAATCTCCAAGTATTTTTATTGATTATCTGAGCTAGAGGTTCAAGCATGACAGCGTTGATTTGTTAGTGCGTATTCGCACGTCAGCTAAAAAGTTAAAAGCTCATATCGGAGCATCAGATAATTCGTTTGTCTTGACTTAAGCCTTCCCCTTTTAAGGGTCGTACCTCAATTGTAAATGTAATTCCTCTGTTAGGTAAATGTTCGGGTTAGGATAAGGTAGGATTGATGTTACCTTTCAAAACTTAGAATAGTAGCACCTCATATGATTCTGCGCGACTATTCGTAGGGGCGTAGCTCATGTGAGGACTCTGCTTTAAAAGGCAAACTCCTTACATATAATAAGGCTGGCATGACATACATAGTTTTGCAAGGTAATTGAATTAGGAACACTTGTCAGATATAGAATGTTTTAGTTTGACTTTTTCCATGTATATAAAGACACCTCTGTGCTTTGATGGTGAATCCGATAGAAGCCGCCCATGAGGCAGGCACGCTGCTTCTCTAAATATACGTTGAAAGTAATTAATTTGTCTATCATTACGTAGCGCTCTGGCTACGTCCCTTACAAAACTATGTATAACATGCCAGCCTTATTATATGTAAGGAGTTTGCTAAAGCAGAGTCCTCACATGAGCTACGCCCCTACGAATAGTCGCGCAGAATCATATGAGGTGCTATTATTCTATTATTTATTATTTATTTTGTTTCTTCGATGCGTAGCCAACGTTGCCAGCCTCTTCTTCGCCCAGCAGCTTACAACTCATCAGCACATCAGAACATGCAAAAGATAACATTCATTAATATCGATACTATTTTAAAAAGGTCGACATTAAAACTATCGATACATTTTTTCTACTTCCCCATCCCTACTAACTTCAATGTGTCATATTGACAGTTGACATTTTTTTTTTTTTTTTTTTAAATTAAATTATTTATTTCACAATCAACAGGTTTTACATAAAAGTTGTAGAAGACCTCTTTTAGGTATGGATATACCTGTACCAGAGGACCTCACTCTTCCATATCTATACATTACATAAAGAGCCTGTTAACAACATAATCAAACCAAAATGAAAATTAAACAAAATTGGATTACATAAAATTAGAAATTAAATTAAATAATAATGTATCAAAACAAACAAATTAACTAAAAAATCAACTAAATAATAATGAATGAAATAAAGTTAAAATTGAAAAACTTAATTAAAAAATAAATCAGTCAATAATCAATAATTAAAATTAATTAAATTAAATTATAATTGGTTTAAATAAGAATAAAATTGGATTAGATAAGAACAAAAAAATAAATAACAATAAACAATCAATAATCAATCAATATTCAATAATCAATCAATAAGCTTAAATTAAATATAAAACAAAGTAGGTGCAGACTATATAACTGTATTAAAGACTCGTGGACAGTCAATGTGAGTGTGAGTGTGTGTGTGTGTGTATTGTGTGTGTGTGTGTATGGTGTGTGTGTGTGAGCGTAATTCCCTCTATTAGTTAAGGTATTTATTATGTAACTGGGTGTAGAAGTAACTCAGTTTCTTCATAATTAAGGGTCTTTAGCCATGCGGTCAGTGATCCCTTACATTCATAGCGCGTTTTTTGGTACAGAGCAACCTTTTTGCTAACAGCACTGTACAGAAAAGAAGCTTGAGCAATAAATTGCCGTCGTGCGAATGCAGTGCGAACTCTAATCACAGGAATACGAAAGTGAGTTCTTCTCTTCCTCTATACTATATGTATACCAGGATCAAAAACCATTGTTTTATGTATCTTTAAGGTTGAATTTAAAATAAACAACTTCCTAACAGTTAAGAGGTCGCATAGGTTGTACAGCTCGAGTGTAGGAAAACGATAAGGTTTAAAGTAGATGGTTTTGAGAAGGGCACGCTGTGATCTTTCAACATCAAGAAATTTAATCTTGGAGGCACCACCCCAGATAGGAATGCAATAGGTTAACACAGATTGAGCCAGTGCAATGTATATTTGTTTAATTAGACTCGCTGAAGCAACATGTCTCAGTGACTTAAAAATCCAGATTAATTTTCTCAAACGAGCACTAACCAATGATACATGAGAATGCCAAGAGAGACGCTGATCAAGTACAATACCCAGGTATTTGGTTTGCTCCATCTTCTCAATAGTTGTACAAGCACAACTGGTATCCTGGATATTATCACATTGGTGTATTTTTACTTTAAAATTTGTATGCGGCTGGGTTCTATCACTTATAGAGAAGCACATGTAGATTGTCTTCTGGCTATTCAGCGTAAGTAAATTACTTTTCCGCCAGGAGGCAACTCTCGATAATCCCACTTCCGCGTCCCTCCGCACTGAATCCCAATTATAGCCCGTAAAGACCAGCGCAGTGTCATCAGCATAAGAGAAGACCCGAGAACCACCCGCCTCCAACCCACACAGATCATTGATATAGATAAGAAACAAGGTGGCCCAAGAACGCTTCCCTGTGGTACCCCGAATGTTACATTTGAGCCTCTGCTTGTATACTGGCCGATTCTAACCTTTTGCGTTCGATATGTTAGATAGCTTTTAAATAATTCAAGGGGGGTGCCTCTTATTCCTATGTATTCAAGCTTGCGTACAAGAATGGGAACAGAAACTGTGTCAAAAGCCTTTTTTAGATCGAGGAAAACTGAGAGGCATTTCTTTCCACGATCCAGGCCTTCAGTAATTAGAGAAGTTAGAGCTGTAACTGCATCTTCAGTTGATTTCCCCTGTCGAAAACCATACTGTGTATCGGATAATATGTGATATTTATTAAGGAAGTCAGTTAATCTTTTATTTAAGAGTTTCTCTAATATTTTGGATAGAGCCGGTAGTACTGATATAGGCCTGTAATTGCTAACATCATCTCTGGCCCCACTCTTGTACACGGGTGTAATAGTTGACTTTTTTAAGAGTTTAGGGAAGATACCTTTACTAAAACACAAGTTTGCTAGGTGAACGATAACCGGAAGAATTTCGTGCTTTGCTAATTTGAGAAAACTGGTTGGTATGGTGTCCCATCCAGGAGCACTACTTGATTTTAAATTCATAAGTACACAGTGCACCTCGTCTATGTCAGTATCTAAAAGAACAAATGAAGTTAATTGTGCCCTGTTTCCCCCCAAGTTAGTCTCAGCTCCAGATCTGGTATCCGGCACGATTTTCTTTGCAAGCTGTTCACCTATTCCCACAAAATAATCATTCACATGATTGACTGCCTCAATTGGAGATGGCATAGACTCTAGAAGCCTGGTACCATCTGAGTTAGTTTGTTTCATGTGAGTAATGTTTTTAATATTTGACCAAAGTCTTTTGCTATTATTAGTGGAATTTGCCAACTGTGCCCTTTCGTACCCGCGTTTTAGTTTTTTAATTAATTGATTACAAAAGTTGCGATATCTTTTGTAACTGATTTTTAATATGTCATTGTGAGGTTCATTTTTTAATTTCTTTTGCAAGTTGTTTCTATTTCTAATACATTTTAAAATGCCGGGGGTAATCCAGGGTTTTATAGTTCGTTTAATTTTGGGTATAGTAGTCTTGATAGTGTACTCTTGCAGTGATTTTGTGATTTTATCAATCAATAGTTCCACTATAAGGTCAGGATCATTAGAAAATAAGAGTTCGCCAACATTTTTATCCACTAAAGATTTAAGTGCCTTATTGAAATCAGTAGTTATTTTTGTTTTCTGTGGATTATTTTTTAGCTTGATTTTGGATAAGTTAAGAAACAATAGAGAATGATCAGTCACTGATGTATTAAGGACAGCAATCTGTGCACATGACTTTTCCTTATTAAGTTTTATCATAAAATGATCCAGGCAGTTATTAAGTCTAGTAGGAAAAGTGTGTCCCGCCATCAACCCATGCATAGATAACATTGAAATGTAATTTTGTCTATTATTGTGCTCCTGGGCCTGTTCTGATAAAGGTGGAGTAAGATTTATATTTATATCTCCAGCTAAAGTAATACAGTTGAAGGATTTTATGGATTCCAAATATGTGTCGAGCGAGTTAATAAACATTTCAGCGTTGGTAGTAGAAGGGGATCGATATACTCCCAATATCACATAACTATCATTAACTTTAACTTCTAAGGCGGAGGCGTGAGTCAACTTAATTTCTCTGACGTTAACTGTAATATTATTACTGACGTATACAACTACGCCATCGTTTTTATTCATGTGGTTTGTAGTTTGAAACGCTGAGAAGTTTTGAATAGTTGGTACCGGCTTATTAGGATTCAGTTGACTTTCAGTTAGAATCAAAATATCAGGCTCGAATTCCAGACAAGACAGACTCAACTGCAGATCATCAATGTTACTATAAACGCTACGTATATTTTGGCAAAATATTTTGCAGTCTTTCTTTTGTACGTTTATATGTTTAGACAAATCTTCAATGTCACAGTGAAAAGCTTGTGCGACATTTGCATTGTCTATTTCGTTGAGTGTTTGAAGTGAGCTATCCATTTATTTTACGATTGAATGGGACCGAAGGTGAACTTTGATACATATTTGTATGAAATATATGCATTTAGCCGGCGTCACGACTGTTAGCCAAGAGGTATAGTATACTCTTTGTGAATTTTCCAAGTAGGATTGTTCAGACAGAATAGGTGTGAAAGTTAGGAAGATGGCTAAATGATACTACTGCATATAAAGTCAAAAATTAATATATTATTCGGACCAAAGGTTTAGTAATACAAAGGAGCGAGGGAGCACACGCGATGACCGCTAATCGAGTACTAAATGCTCTACTAATATCAATTAGTGAAATGAGGTAAAATGCACGAATAAGCATTAGTGCATTATTATTACTGTATGGTTTCACCGTACATGCTCCCGGGCCAAAAAGATACAAAAATGTTACACGTCTTCTAATCTAAAGCGACACTTTTTAGATATAGGTGACGTAGCTATGTCCCGTTTACAATCAGTGTTCGCACTAGGTATTTTCACTTCACTTGGCTGACGGTCAGCCGTACTCTGCTTTCGCGAAAACACAACACTATTTGCCACACTTTGGGATAGTTCCACTGAAGAAACTGCTCGACACCTCCTCCATATGAAGTACGCTGCCACCAAAACGGCTACACCCAGCAGGCAGTAACAAATAGTGTACTGGTGAATGTCATGCGTAGACAGAGTGTAATCTGGTGAGTTAGTATTGGCAGATTTCAGTTGTTTTATTCGTTCTCCCAGATCGACTAAAGTGCTGTTTATTGGATCTTCATATGCTGTGTAATGGGATAACGATATATTTACGATATGATTTAATTCTGCTATCTGAGGGATCACAATTTCTGATTTAGATTTAATTGTATTAGCTGAGGCATGGGCATGAGGATACAAAGTAAACTCGTTACTTTTTATTATGCATTTCGAATCTAGGTCAATGATACCGACTCCTGTCACCTGTTTCAAGGCAACTTGATCTTGACATATAATCCTCACCGAGTAGGTATTGCAGCAAAAGTACATGAACCTAGCTGGCTCATTTAATTCGAGCCATCTGTCTTGACAAGGGGATTTAATTACAATGCATTGTTTTAAATTGCTATCCAGTTTACAGAATTTTTCATCAATGCTTAAATGATTAATCGGTTTGTTAGCTTGGCACAAATATGAGATATCATTGTGCTGACATAACTGGAGCTCTATAAACGATATTGTGAAGAAGGCATCCTTTTTCAAGCTAATAGCTATGAAATCTGCGGCTGGTATAACGCTAATCATATCATTTTGAATTTGCTGAGGAACTGGTATGATTTTATAGATTTTGTAGCTATCTCTGCTGGTCAATGGAAAAGTAATCTCAAATATGAAGTATTCTTGCATCATTCTCGCTTTTACTTTCAGCATACTATAAATATGTTTTAGGTCAGACTGTAGGTTGTCCACTGGCAATGTAGTGTCCTTTGTTAATTGTCCTGAAATAAACTGTAACTCACGTTGTAACTGATCAGGTGGTAACAGGTGAGTATTGAATTTCCCGTGGTAGACATCCGTGATGATATCTAACGTATCTAAAGTATCCTGAATCCTTTTTAGGTTTTGAAGCAAGTTGATGGTCGTGAGTGCCGACAGAGCAAAATCTTGTGTTTTAGCTAAGCCTTCAACTTCTTGCTTAATAGCAAATGCTGCATTATCTAATTGATTCAAGTGTTTGTTTATAGTTTTATGTTGTAATTGGATAGTTTGCTCGGTTCTTTTCAATACGTTATATTCAGCTTCGATGATAGAAGTCTGATTTCTTAACAAGTTATCAAGATGATGCTCGTTTTGTTTTACAAGCTGTATATCTTTCTTGTACTGTTCTGCGAATCGTTCATCTAATACTCCGAACAGGCTATTGGCCACGTAACCGATACCGTTAATGAGACCGCGACGCTGTCTGGCGCGCGCGTCAAAGTGCTGATTAATCATAAGTTGATTATAGTGCTGTATTTCTTTGTAGTCGTGATTTAATTGAAGCGTTATCATATTACATTGGCTAGTATCGTTTAGGGATGCGCAGAGTCTTTGTAAATAATCTAAAAACTTTGTGGCTGCTGTATTCCCTTCCCAGTAAGGGCTCATGTCATAGTAAACAATAAGATTCCATTTATCTCGAATAACTTGCATATTGCCCACTGTTTCGAAATACAGTGAATTGTTGTTTGGCAACGCTGATATGTTAAAAGCTGCGCGAGATGATGTTATCAATGACATAAAAAAGATTAACGATACTACCACTGATACGAACTTAGATTTGATTTTATTGCTTGTTTTCTGCTCGTCAGGTTCCTTTATGCTGATGTTGATTTCTTGATTAACCTTTCTATCGTCTTTCATTTTGCTTGAAGCAGGCGATATCGGCAAGGTTGAGAGTTTCACAACCGGCCTTTTAAGTATTCCGCTTTTTGTTTTTAATGTTACTACTCGTACTAATCCATCTTGACCAGGGTGAGTTTCTACTACTCTTCCCATCATCCATTTTCCAGGTGGCAAATTGTCATCCTGGATGGTCACTAAATCATCGATGTTGATACTTTGCTCAGTGCTTCGCCATTTGCTTCTTACAGATAACTGCGTTAGGTATTCCGATCTCCATTTCTTCCATATGTCATTTACTATATTAGCTGATAAATGCCATCTAGTTCGAGCATCTGTTTCCGTTTCAATTATGACAGTTCCAGATCTCCCGGTCAAGAAATGCGCTGGAGTAAGTACGTTTAAATCTTCGATATCTTCAGACAAGGCACACAAAGGTCTGAAGTTCAGACAAGCCTCTATCTGTGCTAATATTGTGCTGAACTCTTCGAAAGTCAATTTCTGCTCTCCAATTACTCGCTTGAGGTGATATTTTAAGCTTCTAATGGCTCTCTCCCATAGACCTCCCGCACTTGGCCAAGATGGCGCGTTAAAGTGCCATTCTATATTTAAATCTGTTAGCTCTGCGAAAAAGTTACGATCATATACGTTTTCGAAATCGTGATAGCTTTCCTGTAGCATTCTATTTGCACCTACAAAATTCGTCCCGTTATCGCTATAAAGATGGCGTGGCGCCCCTCTTCTGGCGGCCATCCGTCGTAATGCTGCTAAAAACCCAGTACTGCTTAGGTCGGATACAAGCTCTAAATGTACAGCTTTAGTCGCTGGACAAATAAACAACGCAATATATCCTTTTGTGGTCTTAATTCCGCGCCCCTTGTTGCTTTTTATCTCTACGAAACCTGTATAATCCACTCCGGTATGATAGAATGGCGGGGCGGGGTTGCTTCTGGCTTCTGGTAATTCTCCCATCAATTGATGCTGCAGTTTAGGCTCATGTTTTCTACAGGTGACGCAGTTTCGCACTTCTTTCTTTACAGCTTTGTTTCCAGCGATTATCCAGTATCTCTGCCTAAGATTAAATAAAGTTAATCGCGGTCCACCATGAAAGGTGAGCTGATGAGCTTGCTGAATTATCAGAGTAGTGAGCCGACTGCTGTAAGGTAATATGGCTGGATGCTTCATTTCCATGCTCATGTTTGCTTTGGTTAAACGGCCTCCCACTCGTAAAATACCCTCGTTGTCAAGGAAAGGATTTAATTTTAGTAGATTACTTCTGCTACTCAATTTATTATTTTTTTTGTAATGTCATGATTTCCTCTGCAAACTCAGTTCTTTGTACATATTTTATAATGAGTAACTTTGCTTTCCGTAATTCATGCAAGGTCAGAAACTCGGGCAAACCGCTATGTTTACCTAACGTGACTGGATTCTGCTTAAATTGTATCGTTTTGATGGCTCGTAAAAGCCATGCTACTATTTTAGTTATTTTATTAAGTGAACTGAATTTAAGTAACAATTGTAATATGATGCTTTTCTTGCTGTCTATTTGAGCGGCAACTACTAGTACCACAGATGTCTCATCATTTTTCTGTAATCGCGCGTAAATAACTGCCGCGTAGGCTTTAGTAGATGCGTCACAATAACCGTGCAGTTCTATGACGTGATGAGATTGATACCCGATCCAACGTGGTATTTTGCATTGATTCAAATATTCCATGTCTATTTTTATGGTTTCCCATTCGTATTTGATGTTTACAGGAACTTCTTCATCCCAATGCATTTTATTTAACCACAGCTTTTGGAATATCAGCTTTAATTTTGTTGTAAGTGGGGACAACCACCCCAACGGGTCGAATACTTTTGATATCTCCGACAAAAGTAATCGTTTAGTAATTTTGGCGTTAGGATTAGCTATGCTGTATTTGAAAGTAAACATGTCATCACAAGAGTTCCAACGAAGGCCTAATGTTTTTGACGTACTTTCTGATTTGAAGTTAAAAATTATTTCGCCATTGCTGCTGCTCTGCTCTATATTTTCAAGAAGTTCCGGATGATTTGCGGACCATTTTCTCAGTGTAAAACCGCCTGATTTTAATAATCTGTTGAGATCTTCGATGAGCTGCTTTCCTCTTTCGATAGAGTGAGAACCATGGACCAGATCATCCATATAAAAAGATTCTTCTAGAATCTTTGCTGCTTCCGGAAATGCACTTCGTGCATCCGATGCTAAACGTTTTAAAGTCATCATCGCTAGGAATGGTGCTGATTTTGTACCGTATGTGACGGTAGTAAGCTTGTACGTTTGTAGTGGTTGATCTGGCGCATACCTCCAGATAACTTGCTGATATTGCTGATCTGCTTCGTCCACCATTATCTGCCTGTACATTTTCTCGATATCTGATGTGTAAGCATAACGATATTGCCGCCACTTCAGTATCAGTTCCTGTAGATCCTGTTGTAAATTAGGGCCCTTATACATCAGGTCATTCACGCTGTATCCGCTTGACGTTCTTGCTGATGCGTTAAATACCACCCGTAGCTTTGTAGTAGCTGATTCTGCTCGTTGGACGGAATGGTGCGGCAAGTAACACGATAGCGCTTGTTTGGTTTTATTGCTGTAACTAGGCACCATATGTCCTAAGGCTATGTACTCACTAATGAATGTTTTATATTGTTCTGCTAGAACAGGTTGTTTGCTAAATTTACGTTCCAGATTTTGGAACTGTGCTATTGCCATATCTTTAGATGAACCTAGTTTTTCATTGATGTCTGCTTTTAGTGGCAATTTTACTACATACCGGCCGTCTTCTTGACGTTTTGTAGTTGATGAATAAAAATCGACACATTCTTGATCTTCCAATGATAGGTTTGATTTCTCGCTTATATCCTCGATGTCCCAAAACTGCTGAATATCGTGGATATTATTCATGATGACGTTGCACTGTAGTGATGCTATTTGGCCACCACCATATATGATCCACCCAAGCTGTGTTTCTTGCAACACTGGCTGTGATACAATCTGTCCTTTGATCAATCCTCCCATTAGTATCAAGCCATTGACTTGGGCGCTTAATAATAAGTCCACTGGACGGCTAATGTTAAAATATGGATCTGCTAATTTAAGATTTTCTATGTAGGACCACTTCGATGTGTCAAACGATTTATATGGAATATCCTTAAGTACGTTGTTCATGACTAGTACATCGGTTGTGAACGAAAAGTTGTTGTACGTTGAGAAGCAGCTTAGTGTGACCATACCCTTACAATTATGTTCGACTTCACCTACTCCGCATATCAATCCATTGAATTTAGATCTACGTAATCCTAATTTCTTTGCTGTACTTTCTTTTATTATCGACACTTGTGATCCAGGATCAATGAGAGCCCTTAAAATGTGACACGATCCATCTATCGTCGCGACCTTTATCAAGGCTGTAGCTAACAATACTTCATTCGTCCCTGGATCATTCTGAGACACATGCGCAGTCATTGCAACATTGTCTTTTGGATTTGGTTCAGTTGTTGTTGTTGCTACGTTGCTTGAATGCAATATATTTTTTGAGCAAGCGTCATGTAAAACGGAGTGGTGATTTCCGTCACATTTGCGACATCGCCTAACGGAAATGCATTGCTGGCCATTATGATCAAATAAACAATTTCGACATAATTTCAATCTTTCAACTGTTTTAAATTTTGCTTCATTAGGCAATTGCAAAAACTTTACGCAATTAAACATGGCATGTTGGTGACCGCAAAATTGACATTTTGTGGTAGACACGTGTAAGGAATTTGAATATGGCTGTGGCTTATTGTATTTATTGGCAAAGTTCGGGTTATGTCGTCTTGCCCTTTGGTTTTCAGGAGCATCGCTATTAGTATGATGAGTTGGTTTCGGTGTTGCTTGATCGAGCTTCCTGCGAGAAGTTTCCAGGCTCGTAAACTTGCTTTCTAAGTAGTCCAAGAATTCCTGCAGTACCGGCAGCTCTCTGGAATTTTTAAGGGAGTCTATGTAATCTCCGTACGTTTCGCTATCCAGCTTCTGCGCTAATAAATGCACAAGAAGCGGATCCCAAGTGCTGATATCAATTCCTAAGTTCCGTATGGCATGCAAGCTTTCTAGTGCTACGTCATGCAGTTTCTTAATATGACCTAGCGTTTGATGCTGCGTACTTGGTAGGCCTAGTAAAGTATTTATAACATACGTAAATATAAGCTTTTTATTGTTATACCGATTGTTTAAGATTTCCCAACAGGTATGATAGTTATTGGAACTTATAGGTAGATGCTGAATAAGTTTTTCTGCTTCGCCCCTGACCTTCCCTTTTAGAAATTGCATTTTTTGCGCTTGCGACAAGGTAGGGTTGTTATGAATAGCTTCGCTAAAGAGGTCCTTAAATGACGTCCAATGTTGGTAGCTACCTGAAAATACTGGTATATCCATTTTTGGTGTGGAATGCTCTCTATGCGATACGCTCCATAGCTTTTTATTGATCATTTTCTTTAACAGAATATATGATCGCTCATGCTGAGTATACACTTCTTCGTAATCCTCTTCCTCTCCACCTGTCTCGCTATCTATCTCCCAATGGAGGGAATCAATCTGCGACCAGCGCGCTTGAAGTGTTCTCAAGGCGTCCTCCATCTCCCATTTTTCGGACATGGAGTCTAGGTCGATAAGCCCTGCTGATCTCTTGAATGCTTTGAAATTAGCTGTTTGCTTACGCAGCATGTCATCTAATTTGCTGGTAGAGCCTTTTGACTCCATTGTACGTAAAATGCTGGCTTTTGCTGGCTGCTTATAACCCGTTGGTCCTGCTGCTGCTAGTTCGGCTTCCTCTTGTTGCTCCTGTATTGGTTGAGTACCCCTAACGGATTTCATAGGCGTTTGCTTGCTTGACAACTGTTGGCGTTGTTCATTGATGAAAGACTTGGCTGCTGTATAAAGCTTGCTAACTTGTTCATGCTCGGAATTTATAAAATAAGAGTGATCTTTGTCCCCATGTTGACAAATAGCTAAATGATTGTTCTGAAAATCTGACCAATACCTCTCTAACAACTCTAGTCGCCTTTTAAAATAGTCGTCCGATTTCCTATCGGCGCTATCCTTTTTTATATTTATCAGTATTTTCTTGATTGACTCGCTAAGTTCAAGTTGCTGGTAGTAAAGCTCCTCCATTATGCTGCTAGTTTGTTTATGATGATAAAAAGGAAAGATCTTACTTGTTCGAAACTGGCTTTCGACTGCCGCTGGTTTGTTGTTGCACTCCAAACGCTGCTGCTCTGATGTAGCTGGGCTCGGACGCCCTGCTGCTGTAGATACCGATGTGCTGCGTTCTGCTCAAGATGCTGATTGCCCTGTCTTAGAGGCGCTGATGTCCCGCTGCTTGGTATGCTTGGGGACGGTGCTCTGCTACTAATTTTGCAACGCTACCCTGTGCTGCTAGGGTTTTGCTACAAATGCTTTGCTAAATTACTGCGGTTACGAAAGTAGACCACAGTTCATACGTATCACTGCAATCCAATATGCTGATTTCTGGACGAGTTCACTCACAAGTTACTTAATACACGTTACTCCCCAAAGAAAAACGAATACTAACACTCGCGAGGTCCCGCCCGATAGCTCGAAGGACCAATGTGAAAGTTAGGAAGATGGCTAAATGATACTACTGCATATAAAGTCAAAAATTAATATATTATTCGGACCAAAGGTTTAGTAATACAAAGGAGCGAGGGAGCACACGCGATGACCGCTAATCGAGTACTAAATGCTCTACTAATATCAATTAGTGAAATGAGGTAAAATGCACGAATAAGCATTAGTGCATTATTATTACTGTATGGTTTCACCGTACAATAGGTGTATATGAGTTGAGATTGAGGGGGTGATGTTTGTGTATGAGTAAATTTCGGTAGTTGTAGGTATATAGAAATATAATGGTGTGTGACAGAGTAGATGTTTGTGTAGTATTACAATTATTTATGATTAACCTAGTAAATATAAATAAAATTTTCAGTACAATAAAACCAAATGAAAAAAGCAAGGAATCGTTTAGAATAGGCGATAAGCTAGAGCGAACATAATAGGGCAAATGTTTTTGGCCTAGTCACGTTCCCTGTGTCAGCTGGTGGATTTGCGCTTCAGACTTGACTAATATTCTATGTGATGTTTCGTCCTTCTTTAGGTAAACTTTGCCGTAAGCCGTCCAGCAAAATTTAAATTTCCGACTTTTCACTAGGTCTCGCGCAAGAAAGTGTAGACGAGAGCCTTTCGCAGTCAGCTGCTCCGACACAAAGATGGGAGTTTCTGTATTTGTGCGGCATCCTACATGTTTTGCAGAAAGCTTATTTTGGTGTTTAGTATTAAAAGACTTACACATCAGGAGTAGCTCAGTCTTCAAAAGCGTCGAGGAGGTTTCCACAACAATGGGGCTATTTCGTTCTTCCTTCTTGCTACTCACTCTGTAAACATCTTTGATTTCACTTTTCTCAATTTTGCAATCAACAGTTTTAGAGAGTGAGAGTACCATCCCAATCAGATCCTCTTTCGTTTCTCCACTAGTCTTCGGCACGTTTTTTAATTGAAAATTTGACTTTCGATTCGACATTTGCATATCTTCAATTTTACTCTCCAAGACCGCTATATTATCTCTGTCCTTGACTGCCTGCTTCTCCAAAAGGTCAATTTTACTTAGCATGTCCTTGTTTTGCGCTGTCAGAAACGTAACCGAGCTCTCAATGTTTGTGTTCGTCTTTTGTATATTAGACAAAGCCAAGCTAATTTTATTTAATTCCTTTTCCATTTCCTTACGTTGCTGAGACATAAGAGAATATATACTCTTAATATCGATATCGGTATCGGAATTCTCTTCTCCTCGCGGTCTTTTGCAGCGAGGCTGACCAAAGTTTGGCGGTGTGCTTTCTTGACTCAGTTTGTTCAAGTCCGAATCCGCCATGTTTTCAACCATAAGGCTTAAAATCGTACTAGGACAACAAGAGAGTCAAGGAGATTGTTTAACTAAATGCAACTTTTATCTAATTATGAGGCGAACACTGGCAGCAAGAAAATAACTCGTACATAAACAAATTAAAATATCAACACTCGAATATCATGTGATCGGCAAGAACAAGTAATTTGGTAGTTGGTCTTGTGAATATTAATTATTAATTACGCATTAAGCGAAAGGATAACGAAAGCACGAAATTTTGGCCTAATTCAATGTTGAGCGTTGCTCGAGGTTACTAGGCGCGCAGAAGACACTGACACTTAAACTCCGTCCTTGTTCTACGCATCTACGGTCATTAGCTAATGACCTGATAAGCTAATGAGTCAAATAGCTTCCGTCCCCCAATCGCCTAACGACGAGGGTGTGGTCTCTGCGCCTCCGCTGTTGTAGGAGGTGCGCACGCGCAGTGTTAGCAATGGTTGGCTCCTTACGTGTCCTTGGGGGTGGAGTCTTCACAGCTGGGAGCCAGCTCAGTTACCAGGGGCGCACGATCATAGGAGTAGTCGCTGCTGACTCGCAATGACGCGTCGTTACTTCCAGTATTGTAATAAGCTCCTCGGTGGCTATGTACTCCTATTTTTCACTTTGAATTTAAGACTGATTAAAGTTGATTTTAAATGAAATAAAATATTGCGTTCGCTACTGAGGTACGTCAACACCTTGCGGCGGTCCAAGGGAAGAGGAAATTCTAGACATTCCTATTTATTTTTAAATTTGTTAACGGGCCTTTTCCTAAATAATAATAAAGGGGACCTAAGACACTAAATAACCTTAACCTAATGACTTACATCTAATCTAGGCCTAACTCACCTATTCACATTTTTATTTATATGTATAACTAGCCTAACTAGCTTATGTTTCCAATTTTCTAACTGTCTGGAATGGATCTTAATTCTCTATTGTCTACCTATCTAATCTGTGGCTAAGACGGCTCAAAGAGTATAAATCTAATTCTGATGTGATGAACACTGTGCTTTATTGTGTTGTTTATAGCACAACGTGTCAAACCTATTCTTATAATGAACACTATGCTTTACTTTTGACAAGGTTTTGACACTGTGCTTTTTTTGTGTTACCTGTGGCACTATGTGTCATACCATTGCTTAAAATGACATTATGCTTTCATAGCATTTATTTGCCTTAAGGGCTGATAAAGACGTTTTTATTAATATATGACTGTTTCAGACTTAGTCCTTATGGATTTGTATTTGGACTTTGTCTGCGATTTCATTAGCTAATCCTATTTTGTAAAGAAAGACAAGACAGAAGAGTATTTAATTTCATCAAAACTTATACATATAAATCATTCAAATAATTGCATTAAGTTTCTTTCGATGCCCAGCGCGCATCGCAAATTCCTTCTAGGTTGGATCGTATTCATTTGCACGACATGAAAAGAAAACATTGGTTAATAAAGCACAAAATATAAGACATCACAAGAATCACATCAATAATAAATTATTTACAACCCTATTTATCCCTAATCTTCTTTCTATAAAATTTCCAAAACTTGCATTTTACGAGATTAAATTGTTTATTTGTTATGCGAATTAAGGCATAGGCTAGGGTATTAGTATAAACCCAGTTGGTTTATTAAGGTAATAGTTATAACTGATACCGACTTTGCAAACGGGGCATAGCCTTTGCAAAGGATGTCGAGTTGACATCATTGGTTCAGTTAGTGGCTGTTGTTTAATTAAAAAGTAAAAGCATTTATAAATTTAAACCCTGGTGCAAGTTCTATGAATAGGATTAGAAATTCGATGCGATCCAGCCTTTCCTTCTCTGGCCTGATAAATGCACGAGATCGAAAAATTGTATCATATCTGAATTTTTGAAATTTAAGCCCCATCCGGGTCGATGTGAGTTGACGCATCATTCGTGTTTGTGTCGGGAGGACGCCTTGATACTTTTTCGGTGGTTTTGTTCAAGGAGGTTTAAGCATGACGGCGTTAACTTGTCAGTGAAATTAAATGCACATAAATTGAATGAAAGTACATATACAGTAATTCGTTTGTCATGACTTAAGCCTACCCATTTTAAGGGCCGTACCTTAATTGAAAATTAATTCCACCGTTAGGTAAATGTTCGGGTTAGGATAAGGTAGGATTGATGTTACCTTTCAAAACTTAGAATAGTAGCACCTCATATGATTCTGCGCGACTATTCGTAGGGGCGTAGCTCATGTGAGGACTCTGCCTAAAAGGCAAACTCCTTACATATATTAAGACTGGCAACCTTTATACAGTCTTGAAAGGTGATTGAATTTCGATCATAAAATAAATGAAGATATTTTAGTTTGACTTTTTCCATGTATATAAAGACACCTCTGTGCTTTGATTGTGAATTCGATAGAAGCCGCCCATGAGGCAGGCACGCTGTTTCTCGAAATATACGTGAAAGTAAATAAATTTGCCTTTCATTACGTAGCGCTCTGGCTACGTCCCTTACAGTACATTAATTATTAAATATTAATTTCGTACTTCAATCGCGTAACGACGTCCTTCGATCGCGTTTGATTCCGTTCCACGGCTTAAGATGGTGTTAGCAGCGAAGTTTTTCTCGGTTTTCTTTTTTCGTGACTATTTTTTCTTTAAATACAGGGTCGGTTTGTTTTATAGATTTTATTGCACGTTTTTACAGTTTCATTGAAACAAAATGTGTAAAAATATAAATTTAAAAAATCGAGTGACATTCCTCAGAAAATTAAAACGGCGCCATCTATTGGAATCAATTTTAAATGATTCGTTTAATATTCCTTAATGTTGTGCTTAATAGAGTTGATTTTACGAGAACATACAATTTTTATGATCAATTCTAGTAAATATTAATTTTACACACAATTCAATAACAAACCGATGCATATCGCGCCATCTAGTGACATTTATTTGAACCAAATTTTCTTTGTTAGCGCTGGGTCCCCGTGCTTTCGTCAAGTGAACCTTTTGAAAATATTTGCCTTGTTGTCACTGACGTCACTTAAGCAATAAACACAACATTTGTTTTAAACCTCCATTAACGCAACGTCGTTAACTTTTGTGTGTACGCGCCCTTACATATTTGATGAAGTTTTTTTTTGACAGGAAAAAATGTGGGCTTTTTCCCGAGTTTGCTCAAATGTTGAGGAATTTTATGTTGATTCGACAATGAATTGCTAAAACCAGTTCGTTGTACAAAAATATCTGTATTTTTGTAGACGCAGAGGTCGGCAAGTAATTTCAAATGGGGTCCGAAGAGAGTTGATTTTTTTTATCGAGGACCCGAAAAATGAAACGCATACTTAACCAGTTGATTTTTTTAAATTTTGAATAATGTTAGTGGTTATTAACAAAACAACCCTTTTAACAGACGAAATAACGAACTAAAAAGTAAAAAAAAAACAATATTAGTTTGAATTTTGAGTTGGCGCCAAACAAACAAACATGCAAATTAATTACCTAAAGCGTAGAATGATAGTAGCTAGTTTGATATTCGTTGATTACTTAATTTCAACAGAATCGTGGGGTACTTTGAGGTATAGTCATTCCAATAAATAAAAATCGGACTCTATAACAAGTAATGCGTGGTCATAAATTAAAAAAAAAAATGTATATGTTGAATTGAGAACCTCCTCCTTCTTTTTTGAAGGTTAAAATAGGTATAATTTCGAAAGGAATTGTTTAAAAAAATAAATAATAATAGGTAGGTTATTTAACAATATTTGGCGGCCCGCCTGTTGACTTTGGACGGAACGATGGATGGAAAATGGTTGTGAAGGAGGTGACTATTAAGAAAGAAAATGATTGGCATTAGAGGTGTATGGAAGGCGACATACTCCAGCGCCCCAAATGTATTGGGATAAGGAGGATGGTGAATTTCGTGATTTTTTTTCTGCCTCGGAAATTTTGCGATCATAATCTTGTTAAGCAATCGAGATTATGTTCGCAATATTTCACAGGCGGTTAATCCACACGTTGCAGAACAATATGGCTAGCTCCCACCAGCGGTGTCACCCGCGTGTAAGTCGGAAATTATTTTAAGGGAACTTTTACCAGCAATAAAAAGTGTTCTATGTTAGAAAAAAAGAAAACAATGAAACATATTTATTTGACATAAGCCAGAGCAAACAATACAAAGAAAAAAAAACTGGCCAAGTGCAAGTCGGACTCGCGCACGATGGGTTCCGTACCATTATCGCAAAAATCGGCAAAAAAATCAAGGGAGCCCCACTTAAATATTTATTTTATTCTGTTTAAAAACGTAACGTCAACTGTCTAGCTATCACGGTTCATGAGATACAGCCTGGTGACAGACAGACAGACAGACAGACAGACGGATCGTGGAGTCTTAGTAATAGGGTCCCGTTTTTACCCTTTGGGTACGGAACCCTAAAAAGGAAACACAAATGATGATGATGATGATTTTTGATGTTCTCCAAGGAACAATCTATATCTATACCAAAATTCATTAAAATAAAAATATAAATAGTTACAATATAGGCACAACACTAAACAAAATGTAATATCACGCTGTAGGGTGACAGCGTGATTTTAAATTAACTGTGAAATCACGGCTTGCGTGTGAGAGATGCGTGTAAGTTCACTCACAGTAGGCGCGTTCTCCTGTCATGTAGAACTAAAGGCTTTGACCTACACACGCTTCAGAAAGATGATTAATGCCTGTAACTTTCCGGCGCGAGATATATTTATGAACAAAATTAACATTAAATTTTAGCAAAAGACAACAGTAAACACTCAATGAGTATGGCTAACGCGTCATCACAATATCTGTTTGTAGTTTTGTTCATTCAGATGTCATCTTACTGTAAAAATCTCATGTTGTAAAACACATATTAGACAAAGCAGTTTATTCAGTGATAGCATGACATTGACAATTGACAGGACGTAATAGAAGAATAAAACGTGTTGCGCCAAAGGAAAAGGGACAAGGGCAGGATGAGGCTCACCGCGATCACCGCGCGAACACGCGACCGTCGCGTTCATTTGTATGGCGAAATCGAAAAGCGCCCTCTGTTGGCGCGACGACGGGTTCGTATGTTGATTGTAATTTACTAAAAATACTATTTTGGTCACTACGCCCCTGTGCACAGACTCTGTAGACAATATAATACTTTGTCCAAAACTTGTTATAATGTAATTTTTGAGTCATTGCCTTAATTTTAAAATCATTATAATTTATTATTAGTTTACTTTAAAAGTGTTTACATTTTGCCATCTGTTTTTAAAATTGTTTTAGTTCAGTTTACCGTTATGTTTTTATTTTAAAATAAGTTTATATTAAAAGTGTTTGTAAAAAGTCAATATTTTACTTTTAAATATATTTTTTTCCGTTTGATTTGCCATAGAGAATATATAATACGAAATTGTTTTTTGTAAGTAGGTATGTAATGTTTTGGTTTGTTTATTCTTTTTATATATTGATATGTTTTACTATGACCTAACTGTAGTTAGAATTTATGTTAGTTTTTAATTAGTCAATACTCTAAATATCCTATAGCCTCCTATAATTGAGGAAGAGCACTGGTCATTACTCCATATTGATGTTTCATTGTATTTTTTGTATACATCTTTCGTTGGAGGTCCTGATTTTTCTTTTGGCAATCTTTTTCATGACTTTTGACATTCGCTATGTCTTAGGTTTGTTTGCGTTGCAGGCACATGGGACATATCAGCTTTGACTCAACGTTTTTACTTAATTAAATTCCATATTCAAACTTTTTCACAAAAGTTAGGCCCAAAAGAATTCCGGCCAGAAATTTTAATAAAAGTATACAAACTTTTATTGCCCAAACAATAATCCAAGTGTGCCAAAATAAAATAAATACTTCAAAACTTTTCTTGGCTAAAAGTGGAATTGTTCCCAACTGCATTAGGTAAGGTCTACAAATAAATTCGGTCCAATTTAAGGTCTATCCACACATATCAGGGGCGTGCCCGGGACGTGCACGGGACGTGGACAGACCGTGCCCCGTCAGGGACTCAAAAAATATCGGTGTGAACATTTTATATGACACACGTCCGTGCACGTGACCGTTCACACAGGTCCGTGCATGGGCCCGGGCACGTCCCGTGCACGGACGTGTGTGAACGAGTTCATATAAAATGTTCCCACCGATATTTTTTTGAGCCCCTGATGTGACCCGGCCCTGTCACGTCACGGGCACGCCCCTGATATGTGTGGATAGACCCTTAAGCAACTGGCTGCGTACAAATAAATTCAGTGTAATATAATCGACTGACCGCGTCTGCCTACTGTATAATGTGGTTACCACAATAGCTGTGGTCTTTGTATGGTAAAATACAAATAGATTACGTTACAAGTAAGTTTTTGAAAGAATGAATCATCATAATCAACTGCCTAGCCTTTTTCCCAATTATTGTTGGGGTCGGCTTCCAGTTTTACCGGATTCAGCTGAATACCAGTGTTTTACATGGAGGGACTGCCTATCTGGCCTCCACAACCCAGTAACTGGGTAACACGATCCCCTTGGCAAGACTGGTGTCAAATCTCAGGCTTCTGAGTACCCGTAACGACTGTCAAAGATCTTCAAATGACAGCCGGAAACAACGGCTTAGCGTGCTTTCCGAGGCACGGAGGAAACTCGGTATGTTGAAATGGTCACCCATAGACGGACCGACCTCGTCAAGCGTTACTTAACCTTGAAGAACGACCCGTGCGGCTGTAAAGTATGTTGTTTGGAAAGAAAGAATTAATTTTGGAAAAGTTGTCCAGCCAAAAATCTTAATAAAAGCTTATAAACTTTTACCAAGCATAGTACTGAAACAAAAAATAAATACTGACGTGGTCCCAAAAAAATAAAACGTTGCCTAAAATTGAAATTGCTCCCAATTGCATTAGGTAAGGTCTACAAATAAATTCGGTCTTATTTAAGCAACTGGCTGCGTCTGCCTGTTTCTGTATAATGTTGTTGCCACGTAGCTGCGGTCGTTGAAGGTTAAAATGTAAATAGGTTACGTTACAAGATAGTTTCTGAAAAAATAACTAGAACTAGAAAAACAAGAGCTCGAAAATTTTATTTGAAATTGGTACATCAAGATAATTACGTTTTCTATAGCTTGAGTCACGTCAATAACGTAACAGGTGGGTTTATCAGCCAAATTACTTAACTATTTAAAAAAAACCGGCATAGTGCGTGACGGACACCGTACATTTAGGGTTCCGTACCAAAAAGCAAAAAAAAATACAAAAAAAATCGAGTTGGTTGTACCATTATCGCAAACAAAGGCAAAAAAATCACATTCGTTGTATCGGAGCCCCACTTAATTATTAATTTTATTTTGTTTTTAGTATTTGTTGTTATAGCGGCAACAGAAATACATCAACTGTGAAAATTTCAACTGCCTAGCTATCACGGTTCAGGAGATACAGCCTGGTGAGACGGACAGACAAACAGACAGACGGACCGCGTAGTCTAGTAATAGGGTCCCGTTTTTACCCTTTGGGTACGGAACCCTAAAAATGAGGGAATTTCAAAGAAAAAATGTGATTTATCAATGTATTGGTATTTGTTAGTAAAATATACGTAATAATAAACACCTCCAAATTTGAAGTTCATAGGTCAATGGGAAGTTCGTCGTAAAAGTCTTCGTTCCTCTGTCGTAATAGTCGGTTTGCTGGTAAAAAATACGCACGCTGTCTACTATTTTATTTAAATTTTCAGTGACAAACAGGTTATTAGAGCAGAAAAAAAGTAAACTGTTACTATAATAACGTGGTGTGAAGATATTCAGGCATTCCAAAAAGATAATAAATCTGCTATGTAAAAACGTAGCCCTTATTATCTCTTCCCAAATGTTTTCAATGCAGAATTGAAAAGAAAGAAATATACAGGATCTCCAAACAAAATCAAGGCTGACGGCTAAAACGTGGTGTAAGCTCAGGGTGTTACATTTTAATTGTAAAGATCGCCGTCCGCACCAAAAGAAATGTAAAAGCTGAGTGGGTAACTCAGTTTTTTTATATTTCTCCGCCAACTCAGCCACCTAAATCTGCCCAGAATTTATATTTATTTTACTTGTACAGTCAGGCTTTTGTTAAAACGAGGCGGTAAGGGCAGTGGCGGGCTGGGGCCGGGGCCGAATAACTAAATAAAACGAAGAAAACTTTTTTCCAAAAAAATACAGCCAACTTCCAAATAAAACACGAAAAAGTGCAAAATATCTTCAATTTCGCCAGTGTGTGTTCCTATTTTTGTTTCTTCGTTTTTTGACACCGACTGCCGAAATTGGAGTAATTTTTCACTTTTTCCTGTTTTGTTTGGCTGTCGGTTATATTTTTTTGGAAGATGGTTATATTTTTTTTGGATATCTTTTGTATTTTTTTGGATATTAGTTTTTATTTTTCACTATTTAGAAGAAAATAAGAAAGAGCAAGTCCTATAGTAAGCTACCAATAATGCACAAAGTTATGCCAGAATATATTACCCGAATAACATAAAGCTTAAATATAAGCGGTGAAATGAGAGTGTACAAGGGTGAACTGTACACATCTGCGTACCCATTTAGAGCGTACTGGCATGATGTTATGTTATGAAATGGCGTAAACAATAAACAGACATGCGATTACAGTAATCCCGAGAGATATGCCGTTGTTCATTGAAGAGTTCTGTTGTATATCTCCGAAGTTCTTTATCAGATTTTCACCAACCACATGAGAAGCACCAGTTTTCAAATAAAAAAGAATCATCAAAATCGGTTCACCTAGTAAAAAGTTCTGAGGTGACAAATAAAACAAAACTATCGAATTGAGAACCACCTCCTTTTTTAAGAAGTCTGTTATTGAAGAAGAGTTTGTTTTCGCCGAGCTTGATGCATTCCACAAAAAAATACAAAAAATTAATCACTAAATACATGAAAAGTATTCTTTGCATCCACGCAAAACGGGCATCGCTCAGCATAGTGCTGGTGATCGATTTTTAACCCCTTTATTGCTTGAAACGTGGATCCACGCTTGACACAATTGCTTTTTAATTGTTTCGATAATAACGCCATATAACCGGTCAACCGACATCCGGCGTTGAGACTAAAATGGGAACCCATTTTAATCTCATTTTAGTACATTATAATCAACGCCGGCTGTCTCCGTATATTACTCAGAAAAGCTGTGGAGGTTCAAAATTGCAATTGTTCAATAGCCTCGCTAGTACGTACAAGTACATACATCTCTGCTTAAAACTTGGGTGAATAATAGCCGTGAAAATATTGTATGTATGTTTGTCCTTAAAATAGCCGTGAAAATATCATTTTACTTCTCCAGATTTTGGGGTCCCCGGGACCGAGGACTCGAGACAAACCATTACCCCACTGACCTCCGGTCTTGGATCAATTAGTTCGCCAATGGTGTGACCAGAGATTTTAATAAAACGGAAAAATAAGCAAAATTTAAAGAACTTAAATAATGTTTCTTGGCTTTGGTTTTCTCTATAGCTATGGTTGCTAAATTGATTGTAATTGGCAGCTTTATTGAAGGAAGAATTCTTTGAATTTAGACTTAAGGATTTGAAAATAACCTATGATAAAAAATCTTCGATTTTCTTTTACCCGATTGCGCGACGCAAAGGAGGGTAATGTGTTTATCAGTCTATATATGTATGTATGTTTGTCCCTATGGGACGTTCAACCGATTTATCTTAAACTTGCGAGTGTCACTGAAGACATGACAGTAATCAAAGTTAATTAGAGTATTTAAAAATCATATTTAGGTTTATTTCATCATTTTTCATTTTAGGATATAAAACGATTTGAAGTTGAATACCAACCATTCTCGCTAATTATCTCATTTCTTTCAAATCGCTAGACGGAATTATGTAATACTAGCTGTTGCCCGCGGCTTCGCTCCCGTGGGCCACCCCACAGAACCCGTTTTCGGGATTAAAAAATAGCCTATGTTACTCAGGAATAACGTAGCTTTCTATTGGTGAAAGATTTTTTTAAATCGGTCCAGTAGTTTCGGAGCCTATTCGGTACAAACAAACAAACAAAAAATCTTTCCTCTTTATAATATTAGTATAGACTAGCTGTTGCCCGCGGCTTCGCTCCCGTGGGCACCACCCCACAGGACCCGTTTCCGGGATAAAAAAATAGCCTATGTTACTCAGGAATAACGTAGCTTTCAATTGGTGAAAGAATTTTTTAAATCGGTCCAGTAGTTTCGGAGCCTATTCGGTACAAACAAACAAACAAACAAAAAAATCTTTCCTCTTTATAATATTAGTATAGATTACTAGCTGTTGCCCGCGGCTTCGCTCCCGTGGGCCACCCCACAGGACCCGTTTTCGGGATAAAAAAAATAGCCTATGTCACTCAGGAATAATGTAGCTTTCTAGGTGAAAGAATTTTTCAAATCGGTTCAGTAGTTTCGGAGCCTATTCGGTACAAACAAACAAACAAACAAAAAATCTTTCCTCTTTATAATATTAGTATAGAAGTATAGATAGTATAGAAGAACATCGTTAGATACGTCTTGACCAACCAATTGTACTTAGATAAGTGACGTTAAAAAAACAGAGAATATGGTTTTGGTCTGCCCGCTCGTGATTATGTATTCTCCGACTGCATGATTTTCTTCTTGTTAACATCTTCTTAGGTTTTAATTTTTGAAATTTACATTTTTTATTCTAAGTATTTATATTGACAGGGTTTCTACCCTGTGGGAAGATATTTTTTGTAACGTTAATAAAAACCATCTTTTGAAGCAAATTTTGCTGAACAAAATACTGTCATCTTCCTTTCAATAGACATCAATGACTAAGCTAAAAATGATTTCTCCACGAACATTTTTAGGGTTACAAACCTTAAAAGGAAAAAGGACGGCTAATGGAATCACTTCGTTGTTCGTCTGCCTGTCACACGTGGTTAAAATTAATATCAAATACGTCAAATACAGTCCCCAGAACGATAACAAATTAAACTTCAAAGTCAACAAAAAAATGGTCATAAATGCCGCATATTTTGTCAAAAGCAACTATTCTCAACAAATTCAATTTTTCTGTACAATCAGTGCTTTTTTTTAATTTTTGTTATAAGAGCAGTAGTATTTCTGTAAATGAATTACATTTATTCTGCATATTACAGTTTTATCAAAATACTAAGAAATAGGGAACCCTGATAATAGGGTAGTTTAACAAAATTAGTTTTTGGTCCGTCAGGTATATTAATAAAAAAATATTGGGCTCGTATTTTTTTTTTGACACGTTTTTAAAAAAGTGACGACGATATAATGCGTTGAAATATCGTGAAAGACGTTTCACGATATTTCAACGCATTATATCGTCGTCGCTGCTAGTACACTTTATACTGCCTTAGTGATATCACAAGCCCCCACTCCTGAATTTTGATGCGCTTTAGATAAGTAATTTTTTATTGATTTAGTAAAGCAAAAAATACGTGTCCAATATTATTTGATAATCTCACTGACGGACTTAATAGGATTATAATTTTTGTACCCAAGAAACATCCCTATTGTACGAGTCCGAATCGCTTTTGGTCGGTTTGTTGTAACTCTCCGTCTTTTATGTAATTTGAAGCCAACGTTGAGTTCCATAATACAATATTTAAGGCCTTGTAGTATAAGTACCTAAAAAGACATTCTCAAAACAAATATTGAAACAGTTCGGTACACATTAAACAATACTGTCACGAAATTAATTTGGTAAGAGAAAATACACGAACTGCCATGTTAGCCAACTTTACGTGACGAAAATAATAAACATTTTGAGAAACAGTTAAATGCCGTTTTACATTTAAGTGCCTACATTACAAATAAATGTTTACATGCGTTGCGGACTGTAATATTCACTGTGACAAAACACGCGAGTTTTGTGGGTTGCCATCTAAATAATGTTTCGTGGCGGGTGGCCATAATTATTATGTAGGTAGCAGAACATATATTAATTTTGAATTTCTCACATAATTATAATGTGAAACCGACCTGTACATCCTTGTATTATTTGTCATTATTGATACCAACCTATAAATAACTGCAGGGTGAACATACAGAGAGTATTTTCGTGGAGTTTCTTTTTGGTTTTTCTCCATATGAATCGTACCAATTAGATTACTATACTTCATAAAAGATAGCTTGATCTCTGCGAGAGCTGTCAGTATCAATACAGTAACAATAGCGCTTGACCAACAATAACGTATACGTCAGTTTGACATAATTATGTCGCAGAGATCAAGCTATCTTTTAAGAAGTATAATTGGTAACATCACTGAATCGTAGACTAACTTCTGACGTTTAATAAGTGCCCATATAGGCCTATGTGAAATGTAATAATATGAATTTACTAAATACAATATTTTTTAGTAGCTAAACTTTAAGATAAGTTTCTTCACGATGTTGTTTTTCAGGTTTTATCATTTTTAAAGTAAACATTTACCACTTTTTTTTTAAACAAGATTTTTTCGTATTCTTCTCAGCAAACCCTTTCATTTGATACCCATATCATGGCAGTGCGCAAAAATAACTAGTCCACCATCTTGGGCCGGCCGGCCTATTGGATTTAGAATGACGTCACTTATCTAACCATGCATTGTCATCCAAACTAAACGTGTATGCAAAATTTCATTTTAATCGGTGGAGGATCTGCTTTAAAATTCAGTTGCAAGATTTGACCCAAACACACTTATATACATACATACATTGCAAGTTAATTAAAAGCTTGTAAAATATACGATTCTATTTGTGAATTTCTTCCTTTTTTCTGTAAAAATCGTGATGGTTATTTTTAGCCGCAATTCAAATTGCTCAAGGAAATAGATTATCCTTTTAATATAAAACGTCCGAATTAACCTTTCTAAATTGATTGTCTTCAACGATTAACTTTAATTAATTGACTTTTAGCTAGGGCTGCCATGATCCGGATTCACTGAAGTCGGTATGTCCGGTTTTTCATTCACAAGCCATTTCTCGCACCGTCATTCACGTGGATGGCCTACAGGAAAATTGTTGCCTCAAACAGTATTCTCATATTGCTATAGAGATATTATAGAGAAAAATATCTATGAGAAACCATTGTGGCATTGTCGCGACGCACCTGTCTGTGGGGAGCATTTAGCAATAGTACAAATACAACGAGTATTTTTATGAATGTCGTCTTTTTTATCAGGGTTTTATTATAAATGGTAACCCTACTTCAAACTCGACCCAGTTTTTGGTTAAATAGAAGGTATTTCAACCTTTTGATACCGTAATGAATAAGATTGTTTTTGATTTCTTTTTTTTTTTTTTTATAATTTATAGGCTCGCGTTTGACCACTATCTCGCCTGATGTTAAGCGATGATGTGGTCTACGGTGAAGCACGCTTGCCTAGAAGAAACCTATTCACTCTTGACTTAAAGACCCCAAGGTTGTAGCTATCAGGGAACAAAGAAAGAAGGAAAGAAGGGAGTTCCACTCCTTAGCTGTGCGCACAATGAAAGTATTAGCAAAACGCTTTGTGCGTATGGGAGGGATGTCCACCATGATACCGATGGCGCATGGCCGTACGTCTTGTAGTCCGATGATGGAAAGGGCTAGGCGGAATCAAATTGTGCAGTTCCGTCGCACACTCCCCGAAGTGTAACCGATAAAAAACCGACAGGCTGGCAACTCGGCGACGATGTTTGAGGCTCTGGAGCTTTGAGGCAACCAGTGCATCGTTGCCAATAAGCCTTTTGGCCCGTCTGTCAAACAACTCAAGTGCATCAAGCTGGTATTTGGCAGATCCATCCCAGAGGTGAGAGCAGTACTCCATGCAAGATCGAACTTGCGCTTGATACAACTTAAGCAGCTGTTCCGGCGTGAAGTACCGTCTCACCTTCGCAAGGATCGCCAACTTTTTGGCAGCCAGTTGAGCCTTTGCCTCAATGTATGGGCCAAAATTAAGTGTCGATGTCAACGTTACGCCAAGAAGCTCAAGATGGTCCGTTATCGGTATGGTTACACCTCGGAAAGAAGGAGCCGGGTGAAATTGGCTCTTTTTCGCGGAGAAGAGACACGTCTGTGTTTTTGCGGCATTGAACTTGACCAGATTGGCATCGCCCCATTCGGAGACTGCCTCCAAGGACAAGTTCAAGCGTTCAACCATGGCCTCCCGGAGAGACCGAATCTGAGGCCCAGTAGCCCGCGCGTCGGACACGTATCTCTCAGCAACAGTGCTGTCGTCTGCGTACCCAAAGGTTCCGGGTTTTAGCAGATCATTAATGTGCAGCAAGAATAATGTTGCCGAGAGCACTGACCCCTGAGGGACTCCGGCGTTGATATCTAACTGACCGGACGAGCAGCCGTCGATAACCACTCGGATGGATCGATTCCTCAGGAAGTCCGCAATCCAATCACACAGACCACTAGGCAGACCGAAGGAAGGAAGCTTACCAATGAGGCTTTCGTGCCAGACCCTGTCGAAAGCCTTCGAGATGTCGAGGGAGACGGCTAGCGCTTCCCCGTGTCTCTCGATGGCCTCACTCCAGATGTGAATGGCATACGCTAGAAGATCCCCAGTGGACCGATTTCGGCGGAAGCCGTATTGGCCATCATTATTGGTTACCATTTTCGGCAATTATAGTAAAAGTTCAGGATTTATCTATTTTGTGCGCTGAGTGTTAATTAGTTACCGTAAGAAGTTAATTAAAATTGATTGAACTGTTTTTATAGATTTTTTTGAAAAAAAAAATTGAATTGAAAGTTCCATATATTATTACCACTTGTTTTAACGCATCTTTGGGCGGAAATAAATACCATAAGAAGAAGGAAAATTGCAAAACAGCCACCATACAGGGATAGATTAGTAGTTCAACAATGCAAATAATTATATTTTGATAATATACATTTAGTCGTACACAAAGTAAAGTGCCTGCCTGGGTTCGAACACACGATCTACAACCTGTAACTCGCGGCTGTTACCACTTGGCCACCAGTAACACGCATGAACACTAGACCAATGATTAACTAACTCGTATAGAAAACAAATGGTACTTTACAACAGAACGAGGTAGTTTAGGTTCCTTTATAGCTTCAAGCTATTTAGACTAACGAAGCAAATAGAATTGGAAGCGAGACCACCGCTAATTATATTACAACGAGACACGGTTCGCGAGGCTTAAGTTGGGAGAATGTATATGACGTAGTTAACATGTATATATTCCCCAATGTTTGCGCGCTACTGGCAGTGCGCCGACTCGGTGCCAGAATATCAATATTGGATCTCCTTTTGGGCAGTTTAGTAAAAAAATTATATTAGAAACCTCAATATCATTTTTAAAGACCTATCCATAGACACCCGAAACATATGGGTACGATGAGAAACTATTGTTGAGTTTCAGTTCTAAGTACCCAAAACCAAAACCTCCAAAATTTATTGTTATTTTTCAATTTGAAAATCTTAATGCGGTTCACAGAATACATCTACTTAGCAAGTTTCAACAGCATCGTTCTTATAGTTTCGGCAAAAATTGGCTGTGAAATACGGACGGACAGACAGACAGACAGACAGACAGATAGACAGACAGACAGACATGACGAATCCATAAGGGTTCCGTTTTTTGCCATTTGGCTACGGATCCCTAAAAATGGATTAATAGTTGCCGGACAAACATACGAAACCAAGATTACAAACCTTGTAAAAATTACAGAAATGACTTGACCGTCTTCTAAATTACTGCATTCGATTTATTTTCAATTTGCGTAAATATGATCATGTCTATGCGCATCGGTCGCTTCTAAAGTGGTTGCCCATACGCCAGCGCAGAGAGCAAAGGGCTCTAACTACATTGTACTAATTTCTTGACTCTCCCAATTCCCCTAGTTATCTGGCCTCTCACTTTCAATACATCTGCGACAACCACAATAAAATCTACGTTCTTCAAATAACCGCCTTCTTCAATGTCCTTCTCACCGCACTGACTTCATTCACCGTTCTTTCTTCATTCAGTCTATTTCTCTGTGAAAAGCGCTCCCCCAGGAAATTAAGATGGCAACCAACCGACTGCTATTTTTTTACCAATTGTCTATTTCTACTAATTGTTTAGGTATATTCCTATTTTTCGTTTATTATTTATTGTATAATTGTATTGTATTTATTTATTATTTCTAGTTTACATTTATGTATTGTATTTATGTTTAAATCCATTAATTATCGTTATTGCAGCTACCACTATTTATCTCTGCATCACACAAAGGTTGACTGGTAGAAAATGCCTAAGGCATTAAGTACGCCTCTGTACATTTATGTGCTTAAAGTATTAAATAAATAGCACTGTATACCTACTTGCCAGATATTTAACAAACTATACAACACATGTAAGTAATTACTCGGTAAAACTACGTAATTAATTAAGGCATCCCCATTGTTTCGGGAATTAAATAGATATACGAGTATAGATTACTCTGAATTTATTGCTTACACTGTACCACATTCATTTGTTTTAATTGTTTTGTACGTTTGTACAGTTACCAACATTAATATATTGGAAAGTAATGTTCACGTGAAATTTATAATAGTTGGGTTTCAGACGGTAGAGAAACAGCCAAGCAACATATTTTCACTAAGGCATAGAGTTTGTGAATTTAGGCCTTGTAAGTTAGGGCGTGTAGAGATAGGCCTTGTAGAGTTAGGGCGTGTATAGTTAGGGCGTGTAGAGTTAGGGCGTGTAGAGTTAGGGCGTGTAGAGTTAAGGCGTGTAGAGATAGGGCGTGTAGAGTTAGGGCGTGTAAAGTTAGGGCGTGTAAATTTAGGTCGTGTAAAGTTAGGGCGTGTAAATTTAGGGCGTGTAAAGTTAGGGCGTGTAGAGTTAGAAGTTTGGTTGTACATGAGATCTGGTGGCCTACCCCCATCTTTTACAAAACAACCTTAATTTGAGTACACTTTCTTTCGAGCTCTTATTGAGAACTCTCATTATCGTACCCTCACCTTAGTTAAACGATATCAATTTAATGCCGGGTAGTGTTGAGAAAGAACGAATGATTTGAAATATTTATCTATGAACCGATATACTATTACAATGAAATTGTAAAATTGTGCTCCTTTCAGCTCTCATTTTGGCTGAACTGAGGAAAATTTATTATACATATACATATGAATCTTGGCTTAAAGAAGGTTATCTATATTCCTATTCTTAATAGTTTGGTTATTTTGTAGAAAATAAAACAATATACTTACCTACTCATTAATTACGTACACCAGTTTTTGGTTAATACTTATCACAATATTATAATTTTGTTATAGGATACACTATTATCAAAGTATAGAAGTACCAAACCATAATTATGTTCTGTTAAACACCCCATTGTAAAGATAATCGCTATCTAGAATCAAACAAGAAATTCAGTCCACATGCACTAAAATCGCATGAGATACACAAATCAATGGACAAGTTTACCTACGTAGGTAGGGAATAACATAACATGATGCTTGTACCCCTGTAGGGCTTGGCAGAGGTTATGAATTGAATAAATGCGTAAATAAATACGATTTACTTACCGGTTGTATCACGGAAGTGATATCTTAATATATATATTTCTTGTGTGCGTGTGTATGTGACTGAACTCCTCCTAAACGACTGGACCGATTTTGATGAAATTTTTTGTGTGTGTTCGTGGAGATTCGAGAATGGTTTAGATATACAAAAAAAAATAATGGAAAATTAGGGTAGGGTAGGTAGGGTAGGGTAGGTAGGGTAGGGTAGGTAGGGTAGGGTAGGTAGGGTAGGGTAGGTAGGGTAGGGTAGGTAGGGTAGGGTAGGTAGGGTAGGGTAGGTAGGGTAGGGTAGGTAGGGTAGGGTAGGTAGGGTAGGGTAGGTAGGGTAGGGTAGGTAGAGTAGGGTAGGTAGGGTAGGGTAGGTAGGGTAGGGTAGGTAGGGTAGGGTAGGTAGGGTAGGGTAGGTAGGGTAGGGTAGGTAGGGTAGGGTAGGTAGGGTAGGGTAGGTAGGGTAGGGTAGGTAGGGTAGGGTAGGTAGGGTAGGGTAGGTAGGGTAAGTAGGGTAGGTAGGGTAGGGTAGGGTAGGTAGGGTAGGGTAGGTAGGGTAGGGTAGGGTAGGGTAGGTAGGGTAGGGTAGGGTAGGTAGGGTAGGGTAGGTAGGGTAAGTAGGGTAGGTAGGGTAGGGTAGGGTAGGTAGGGTAGGGTAGGTAGGGTAGGGTAGGTAGGGTAGGGTAGGGTAGGTAGGGTAGGGTAGGGTAGGTAGGGTAGATGCATATTAGGTGTTTTTATGGCAAAACAAAGTTTGCCGGGTCAGCTAGTTTTTTTATATATTTTGGAAAATGATAGTAAATCGAGCCCGCCAAAGCAACTTTTATTAACTGTCAAACAAAACCAACAATTGTAGTAAAAACGATATCGCTAGTTGTCAAAAAGCACGCTGTGGTTTGAATTTTGAATGATCTATATGACAATCGGCATACAAACATTATCAAAGCCTAAACAAAAACAACTTCGTAGCGTTATCAAAGTGAGCTTTTTTAAACGACGTCATGGTACGAAAACGCGACATAAGGTCAAATTGATACCGCTCTAAGAGCTTGTGGTTACTCCCCTGATAACTTTTTGACAGTGCGAGCCATAATATGGTCTCGTCTTGGCAACATTTTACATGAAAATGTTTTTGGTGGGATAGTATTTTCGTAACAACACAAAACTATCAAAACTTCAGCTGAAAATTGGTTTTTAATTTTGCACATGTTGTCACATAATTACTTTTGCTCGTGAATGTACCACAGAGAACGGTTCGACTAGAGACGCCATCATCAACTAAAAATATTCGTTCATTATCTACTAAAATATTCGTTCATTATCTACTAATAATTACCTATGTCCAGCAGTGGACGTCTTTCGGCTAAAATTATGAGAATGATGATGATGATGGTAGTTAAAATTGCCACGGGTCATCAATTACTATGTGTAAACGGTGACACTCAATGACACGTTTAGTTTGTAAGGAGACTTTAGAAATGCCGTCTTTAGTTGAAGCCGCGGATGCGTCTCTGTACTTTGTGATATATACCATATTGGGTAATATAGGAGTTGGCTAAACTATTTGAGTCGTATGAGAATTCAAAATAGTTAAAATAAAATATTATAGAATGTACTATACTGTATGCAGTTATTCGAATATTATTGCAATTATAGAACCCATCAAAAACATAACATGAAGTCTCGCGGCGCAGTTCTTCTACCGCAAAAAGTAGTGAGATCGAATTTAAAACTCACTAATTTTTGCGGTAGAAGAACTGCGCCGTTAGATTTTTGTTTTTAGGGTTCCGTACCCAAAGGATAAAAACTAATAAAGTCCCAACTCTATTAGTAAGACTCCTCGATCCGTCTGTCTGTTTGTCCGTCTGTCACCAGGCTGTATCTATTGAACCGTATCAACAAATACTAAAAACAGAACAAAATAAATATTTATTGTATTAATATAAACGTGATTATTTTGCCGATAATGGTACGGAACCCTTCGTGCGCGAGTCACTTGACCGGTTTTTTTACATGTTATGTTTCTGATGAGATCTCATTTCTTTTTGTAAGTAGTACTTCTTTATTTCTTTCGGGTACTATTTCCAATGCGTCAGCTGGTACGGTCCACGTTCCATTAGGCAGTTACCTATACTAGCTAACTAGTCCATCTGTACTGTAAATGTAGGTAGCGCAGGTGATGAATAATTTTACAAATAGTTTCTTTATGATTCAAATACTAACCCAACCTAACGAAATTTCATGAAATTCGGTACTTTCCCTAGTTACATTATTTTCTCTTAGTCTCTGAAAATTCAGGCTCTTCAGCTTTATCCACAACGAAGTTACAGGGGGGTCGAAAATGTCTTTAATGGGTTCAAGAAAAGGGTAGTACGGCTGTGCCTTTGTTTGCTCGACTTGTTGGCGGCACCGCCGTTTCCCCAGATGTTTAAACTTAAATCACTAATCATCCTGCCTGTACTTTTAAAGTTCATTGAAACAAAGAAAGTACTAGTACTTCTTTGTTTACTAAACGTTTCCACCATATTATACTAAATGGTAACACCATTAGAATCCTTCATTAAAACATTGTGGGAATAAACATATTAACAGATATAAAAACAGTGCGTCAATAAATAATAAATATGTTAGCATATCCTCACGTTCTTCTCAAGTATTTGTAACGTTCACTAGATAAAAAAAAATATCTATGCGGTGAATAATGCCAATACCAAACCTAGTAATATTACCTCAAAGGACAAACTTGGATATAACTTAGGAAATAAGTAGACCATGACGACAAAAGGATACTTTTATTTCTATAGTCCTTTGTCTTGGGATAATTTCAGATTTGCCCGAGGGGCACCACTGATAAAAACTAATTTTGTATAATAGAATAACACCTACTTAAAAGAAAAAATCTCAGATTTGGTTCAAGCTCGCAAAGCATAACCAATTAACCCAGAACGGTAAAAAATCAGTTAAAATAATAACCTCCCTCAATTCTTATTTCAAATTCACATCTATTACAGCCGACGCCAAATTGCCCAATTTAAATAAAGACTTTTCTTTCGCAGATGGCGCAAAACCCGGCAACTCAACGAAGGAAATGATTGATCAACTAACGAACATGCACACTTGAAGACAAGAAGATGGATTTAAAAATATTATTTGCGATTCTTACTGTAGTCATATGCGAATTCAGTTTTTCTACAGCCGATATAAACGGCAATACGTCTATATCAAAATTAGATAGCATAATAAATTCTGCCAACAAACCAAAGATGGCGGTTAACAAAACCGAAAATGAATTTGAAATAGATGAGTTTATTATGAATACTACACTAAACAGAGATAGTAAAGATACAGTAGAAAATAATACTGATAGATTATACAATGACAGTGACTGTGTTGGTGATGTTGAGTATTGTGATCTCTCAGAAGAAGATTATTTGAACCTATTGAATGACTACATTTTCCCTCAGCCAGCTGAATGGGTTTTGATAGCAACTCATGGCATAGTGTTTGTGATTGGTTTAATAGGAAATTCCTTAGTGTGCATAGCAGTGTACAGAAATCATTCTATGAGAACTGTGACGAACTATTTCATCGTAAACTTAGCCGTGGCTGATTTTATGGTGATCCTCATTTGTTTGCCCCCCACCGTGCTGTGGGATGTGACGGAGACGTGGTTCTTTGGGACAGCGATGTGCCGAATTGTGCTGTATTTTCAGGTGAGTGAGTTCATTTTTAATTGTTTGCTAATCTAATTTTCTTAAGCCAAAGTTTTAATTTTTACTTAACATTCATTTTCATATTATTATTAGTATGCATTGTCTTGTCATCGAATAGATCAAAGTCTTTTAATTGTTGATGGCCGATGATACGCCTTCTTAACGATGTAAACATTTTATTCATTCAGCATAAATAATCGACTATTGTAAAATTAGCCCTTCCGAATACTCAATACGTAAAGGTAGATAATCTATTTATGGAAAAATATTATTGGAATTCCGTAAGACAGGTGTATTTTAGTTACGTAGGCAGAGATATATGATTGCATGAATTTATTTGGCATTGGTTCGGCTTTTCCTGGAAGCCACCTGCGCCTTCTATTGTGATCGAACAAAAGCTACGACACCTCTCTTGAATATAATATGAGAAATATATGCATCTGTTTTGAGAGGAATATTTTTAATTCCTTCTTGATTTAAAGGAAGTGGTACCGAATTACTGAACCCGGGATCAATTTCAGTAATTTCTGCAAGGTAATTATAAAACAAGTACACGCCATGACCAACATAATGAACCATTATATTATCATTCATCAGTGCCATTTATTTTTATTAGTCAGCTTTATAACTTCGCCAGTTATCAAATAGTTAAAATTAAACATTCTCCGTTCAGTGGGAAGAATGCTAGGCAAATAACTTAGTATTTATATAACTTAAAAAATGTCGCAGGACGAGAACGAGTTTTATGACGCAAAATCAAGAAGTGATCATCCCCCAACATTTATTTATTGCTCTTCCATAGAAAATCTAGGTCCGTAACGTGTTTATCAGCACTGGAAGTTCCTTCCTGTATCCACCAAAATCGCGAACAACAAATTATGCCACATCAATAACTTACGTCATCAGGCCATATCTAGTGGTTTGAAAATAATGGCTTCCTACGAGCCAAACCCGATATTCAATATGCGCAAAATATTTATGCGACAAATACTCGTAGACGCTTTGGGTCGCGGTGCATTTTAGATTATTTTAAGTGAAGAGTGAATGGCTTTTTTCTGGGCAAGCGAGCCGAGTGAGGATCCCATACAACAAACGTGTTATTTTTTGGCGTTTTTTGCGAAAATAATACGGACCCCTTTGTGTGCGAGTCTGGCTCACACTTGGCCGGTTTTTAGATTTTTTTGTCCTCTATCTGATCTTTTAGCTGTAAGTCCTCTTTTCACTTTACAGTTGTTACTCAATTATTATGTCATGGTCCTTGATAAAAAAGGTAGATATTTGACAGTCGTAACGGGTAGTCAGAAGACTGAGATCTGACACCAGTCTTGCCAAGGGGTATCGTGTTACCCAGTTATTGGGTTGTGGTGGTCAGATAGGCAGTCGCTTCATGTAAAACATTGATACTCAGCTGAATCCGGTTAGACTGGAAGCTGACCTCAACATAGTTGTGAAAAGTCTAGGCAGATGATGATAGTCCTTGGTAACTAACAGTTTTCCGATCCTACCCACCAGAACTTTTTTTTTTTTTTTTAAAACGTTGCCCCACACTAGGAATTTCTTCCTGTATCGTGGGTGCGTTTACAAACATATAAACTCACATACACAAACACCCAGAGCCGTAACAACTATCTGTAGGTCATACAAATATTTGTTCCGTGCGGGAATCGAACCCGCGACACGCAGCGCAGCAGTCAATCGCTCAACCACTGCGCCAACCGTGCGCCCATATTAATATAATTATATATTAATATAATTATTGTACTTAGTATAAATTTTCTGCCATATATCACAATTAAGCCCTTTACAAAATATGACTACAACAAGACACTTTAATTTTCACTAAATTCTACACCGGCGTCGCCTGCTAGCCTACAAAACCCCATCTTACCAAACTCGATACTTAATCAGACAAATTGCTTGGTATCGAGTACAATGTACAATTTATCAGTAGCATCAATCATTGGGGGCGAGCGATTAATTTCCGCACAGCTCCACTCTAGGCTGATACTTTAAACTGGCAGTATGGACGGTGTTTTGGCTAACTACCTTTGTTTGATTAAGTGGTTTGTCTTTGATGATGTCTTTCAAATTGACATTCTGTCAGCGAGTCAATACTCCAGAGAATTGAATATCGACGCCGAGTTGCCAGCCCGTTACTGTTGTATCGGTTACATTTCGGGGAATGTGCGTTGGAATTGCATTTTTTTAAATTGTAGATCTGATGGTAAGTCATCACTTACCATCAGCATCCTGTGGGCGAAGGTGTAGCAAGCTTGCCTAGAAGTAACCAATTCACTCTTGACTTAAATACCCCGAGATTGTAACTTTCGGGAAACACAGACTCCGGCAGAGATTCAACTTTTTAGCTGTACGCATAATGAAAGTATTTCCAAAACGTTTAGTGCGTATGGGTGGGATGTTCACCATGTACCGGTGGCGCATCGCCGTACGTCTTGTAGTCCAATGATGAAACGGACATGGAGGAACGGGCTTGCAAAATTTAATTCCGTCAAGCCCGTTCCATCATCGAAGTACAAGATGAACGGTACATGGCGCACATAGCAAAAGCTGACATTAGAATTAGATCCTATTATATTATAACTATGTTTTTACAAAAAAACATATGAATTTGGGTTTGAATGGTTGCATCCCACTCATACGCACTGAACGTTTTTGGAATACTATCAGTATGCGTACTGCTAAGGAGTGGAACTCCTTACCAAAGTCTGCGTCTCTTGGTAGCTAAAACCTTATTAGTTCAAGAATGAATAAGTTAATCTTAAGCAAGTGTGCTTGATCACATCATCGCTTATCATCAGGTGAGATAGTGGTAAAAAGTTAAAAATGACTTACCGAAATTCCATGTGCCTAACCCCAAAAATCTTGAGGATCGCTATACTGTGAAACCAGTATGTCACTAAGCCATGAAAGAAAAGAAGTCCCATGGCATTTAGCGGAACGACGTAGAGATGGACCACAGCTCAAGACCGCACACAGTGGATAAGATGGATAGCGTCGACCCCAAGTAAATTTTATAACATCGCAAGACACACAGAGTTTTAAAGCAGTCTTTTTTTAATTTAAGTTTAAAATTAGTTACCACCGAAGTCTAACCCTGTGACAGATTTTAACATGGCAATTATCAACGTAAATAATCTACATAAATAAACTTCTCGTACGAATAGTAAATGAGATTACTAGCTATCCGTAAGCAATTTCACAAAATAAGTTCAGGATGGCTGGTGACAGTTGGATGATGCGGACGATTATAGAGGTCTGAGTTTAACAGTAACATGAGCGGGTATTGGTGATTATAAAGGGCTTATGTTTAACTTACCACCAGATATAGTAACATATAACAGACAAAAATAGTAAATGATCACCAAAATTAAACCCGCATCTTATTGTAAAATTATAACCAAAGTTTTAACATCTCGCTATCCTGTTTAGGCAAAATGACTCCAAATAAATCATTGTTAACCCAAAAATAGTAAATGATCACCAAAAGTAGTAAATGATCACCAAAATTAAACCAATGACCAAAAAGATTATAAAATTTCTGGGAGCAACTTGGAAGTAGCGCTCGCCGGCCGCTGCCGCGGCACCGCTCGCTTTGCTCGCTCGGCTCGCGCGCGGTTGGTCACAGTTCTAACCTAACCTAACCTATTTTACAACATTAAATAGCGCAATAATTTGCTATTAAAATTTGGTGACCAATTTACTAAATTTGGTGATCATTTACTATTTTTGTCAGTATATTACTAGATTTGGTGGTTAGGGGTTATCGTCACAAAGTTTTTTTTGGTGGTCATTATATTTATTCCCATTATAAAGTGCAAGTTCTAAAAATTATTTCACCTTATTAAAAATTTTTTCAATGTAATATAACCATTATTGTCTCAAGCTCCGTTATATGCCCTGTTATCATAATGGTATTCTTTCTAATATTCTGTTGATTATAAATTAGTCTTGAAATTATTATAAGGCAAACTTTTCTCATCAAAGTTTTGCAGAGTAGGTAAGTATATTAAAATAATTTCGCAGTTAATTTTAAATTGTCTAATTTGCAATGCTGGTGATTGTTGTTGAGGATCCAAAACTAAAATCTTTAGGGATTTTACAATTATAGTATAATACTTCTGGTTCGAAAGACACTTTCAGAACGCGGAGTCCTAGGTAGGTAGGTATATCTAGGTCAAGCAATGATATTAATCTGGTTTATCTAGAATGCTATACACGCACTTTGAATATTAATAGGATAATAATCGCCAATCTGTGCACAATACCAGAAAACTATATAACTAAAGCATTTGCAAAATTTCATTACGCATAAAAAAAATCTTTGTACTTACTTACCTTAGGCATTCTCAATAACAGCCCAGAGTTTTATTAATTTCCTAGCGACTCACCTTGGCTTCGCACAGATAGTAGACCATTATTATGCCTAGGTATAAGTTTTTTTCTGTCGTCATCATCATTAGTCCCGTCATCGTTGTGAGCCACGCGTATTTTTTTTATTTTGCGGTAACTCCTAAGATATTCATTTAAATTATATGGTGTAAAGGATTATCATAATATGCATGAAATGCTACTGATTAATAATGTATCCGTCTAAACAGCTTTCCAATTACCCCATTGTACGTGACCAAAAATGGTCACGTAAGTTATCATTAAAAGATAGACATATGCCATCGTGGACTTTTCTGTAGACCTATAAAAGAGGAACGATTCCACCAGACATTATATTGTTATATTGCATAGGGATTAGGCAGCGTTTTCGATGAAAGCTCCCAGGCGGCTTAACTTTAAATCTTTTTAACACAAAAACTTTAAAGTTAAGCCTTAATTTACACAAAACCATAACAAATTATACACCTAAACCTTCCTCATGAATCAGTCTGTCTATTGGTGAAGACCACATGAAAATCCGTTCAGTGGTTTTTGAGTTTATCGTGAACAGACATACAGCCAGAGACAGACGCGGCGGGGGACTTTGCTTTATAATATGTAGTGATAGCTCTGCCAATACAAGCATAATATATTGTTATATTGAAAATGACAAAAGTTCTATAAAGCAATATAAAAAATATTCAAACACAATATCTTCAAAGATTTATAATTTAATTTCGCAAAATGTGTACATAATTCTCTCGCTGATTGTGCCTACATACATGTGACATAAATGCTCGATATTGCGTAAATTCTTCCGTTTACTGACATAGCGAGCGAATATCAACATAGAATAATAAATCTATAGAAGGGGAATTTTTCATATGTGCGTAATGTAGCAGCTAATCCAACCTCAATAAATAATAGAACGTATATGAATATTTATAAGTTATACATTATGTAATAAACATTATTTAACACATATAAAAATTTATAAAAATACAACCGTAGACTGACAGGTAAGTTTTTCAGATACTATAAAAGATGTTTCTATTGTAGCGGTATTATACCTATTATTATATACTGAGTTTTTTTCCCGGTGGAGTAAATCTGCTCTTCAGTACCTAAAACTCTCTGCTTTGTTTCACCCATTCCCAAGCTGAAATAGATTTAATTAATAATATTCTGTAATAAGTCAACAGCCAGATGGGTGAATAGCCTACAAAGAACCTCGAGTTCATCCAATTTGCCAACGCATTCACCTAAAACTTACCGCGTTAGTCAACCAGCCCTTAAGCTGTAGACATTTTTAGAGTGGTTGTGAGTTCTATTTATTCTATGCTCAATGGTACCATACACGAGATACGAAGTAACACTCTGAGCTCGCGCGTATAATGTGGTGTAAATTCAATTTAACATTATTTGGTGTGGATAATGGAATCCAGAGCTGCATTGTTGAGTTCCCTCGGTCTTTAATTTTAAATGTGTTTCGCTAAAAGGGTTTTAAACTCGTTATTTATATACGCAATATGGAGCCCAAATAATGGTAGATGTATGTACATCTTCCATTCTCTCTTCTATTGCTCAGCCTATGTAGGCTGAGCAATAGGAGGAGCTCGTGGCTAAATAATAACAGCCGCACGGGTCGATCTTCAAGGTTAAGCAACGCTTGACGAGGTCGGTCCGTGGATGGGTGACCATTTCAACATACCGAGTTTCCTCCGTGCCTCGGAAAGCACGTTAAGCCGTTGGTCCCGGCTGTCATTTGAAGATCTTTGACAGCCGTTACGAGTAGTCAGAAGCCTGAGATCTGACACCAGTCTTGCCAAGGGGTATCGTGTTACCCAGTTACTGGGTTGTGGAGGTCTGATAGGCAGTCGCTCCATGTAAAACACTGGTACTCAGCTGAATCCGGTAAGACTGGAAGCCGACCCCAACAATAATTGGGAAAAAGGCTAGGCAGATGATGTACATAGGCTGAGCAAACCAGTGTTCTATTCAGGAATGGGTTTGTGGTAGACCAATTTGCGGTCATGACATGTTACAAATATAATACTAAGTTTTTTGCTATTATAACAAGTGTACATATACTTACATTTACATAGAGTTGGGTCCATGAGAAAAAATAGTAAGTTAGGCACCCAGGCAGAAGTTACAGAAGGTTACCTACTAAGATATATATATCCTATTATAACTCCTCTATTTTATATCAGCGGTTGCGTCGCCCACGTAAAGATCTGTAAGATACCGGATAAAATTAAAAATCATTCATGAGTACATAACTCACCTTCGGTTTGCCGACGACATAGTGGTCACGGCTGAGACCATGGCAAACCTCAGTACAGTGCTCGATGACCTCAGTAGAGCTTCTGAAAGGATGGGTCTTAAAATGAACAAGGACAAAACCAAGGTCATGGTGAATGCCCATGTAACACCCACTCCTATCAAGATCAGAGACTCTAGACTCGAAGTTATAGACGATTATGTCTACCTGGGACAAACGGTCCAGCTGGGTAGGTCTAACTATGAGAAAGAGGTCAACTATGAGAAGGAGTTTCATTGCGTGATCACGTCAGAAATGAGGATATCCGCAGAGAACCAAAGATACCGACATAGCCCGAAGAAATGCTCGCAGAAAGGAAGGCCGATGAGGCCAAAAAGTTTGGAATGGCGATGGCGAAACGGAAGACAATACGTTGGAAGGCCACCCACTAGGTGGACCGATGACCTAGTTAAGGTTGCGGGAAGGCGCTGGATGCGAGATGCAAGGGATCGGTCAATGTGGCAACGCCTGGGGAGATCTATGTCCAGCAGTGGACGTCTTTTGGCTGAAATTATGAAAAGGAAAATTTTTGATATAAAGATAAATGTCCTCCATCATGGTCTACCCTGCCTTTGGTTCAAACCCGTTCACAATATGCGTAGGCGTGATAGATTAACAAACATCCAAACTTTAACATTCATGAAATAATCCTCCTTCGGCAGTCGGGTAGTGTAAGAAACTTTGAAATAATGAAAGAAATAAAGAATATTTATTTGTGACCCGCACAGGAGATATATAGCAGCAAAAACACACAAAAAAAATATTAAAATAAATAAAAACTCCTTGCGAGACCAAAAAGACTTCTATATCAGCATGTGCATGAAAAAAAGAAAATAAACTTAGATACTTTCCTCCGATTTATAAATAAGAATTTAAAGTTGAGCATATTTTTTACTCTACTTTGGCGTTAAAGTAGGTTTGTCTCGTACTTAACTTCAAATACTCACTTCTCAAACCGGTCCTTAATTTATTTATTTGGCCAACCAACAATTGTACATACTGATACATATAATTTCAAATTTAATTTTAATGTCTAAGGTTAGTATTACAATTTCTTAAAGGTTAGCACCGCATGCCCCATAAAATAATAGTTACAAATCAAATTAAATTAAAATCCAAAGGAAAACATATGTCAACTCGATAACAAAATCAAAAATATAAATCAATAAAATCAAAATTATAATTAATATAGAAAATAAAATAAAATTAAAATCAAAAATATAAATCAATAAAATTAAGATTACAATTAAAATGGAAAATAAAATTAAAAATACAATTAAAATAGAAAATTAAAAGTTAAATTAAATTACAATAAAATTAACTGCCAAAACAACACAAAAACAAAATACATAATAAAATAGCATAAAATCAAATTTACACGAAACAACGGGAAACAGAGATACGAATAATTACAATATTAAACAGCATTAAAAGTTATTCTGTGGAACCTGCCAAACGAGTCAAAATGCACGTCGACAAGATCGCTGTAGCCATTCAACTGTTTACTGAGTCGAGGGACAACAGAACTTGTGCCGAGTACTGTTCTACGCGGTGGGGAGTACAAAGGTGTGATGGGGGTACGAGGGAGTCTAGCAGGAGCACGGAACCGAAACTTGCTTAGCAACTGAGGACAGTCAGTTTGGCACCGGAGTATTTTATATAGGATTATGGAGTCAGCAATTCTTCGGCGTTTCTCTAGTGAAATCATTTTAAAATGTGATAGTCTGGCTCCATACGACCGTTTCCTCCTGGAGATTCCGCTGGCATAAGCTAGATGCCATACGAATCTCTTCTGTATCCGCTCTAATCTCAGGTTGTGAGTAGCATAGTGAGGTCTCCAGACAATGCTGCAGTATTCCAAAATACTTCGAACAATACTGTTGTACAGCAAAATCTTGGTCCCACGCTTGAAACCAGAAACATTCCTAACAACGAAACCCAGCATTCTAGACGCCTTCTTAATAACATCTTCGATATGAGTTACGAATGTCAGTTCTCTATCAAAAATAACACCCAAGTCCCTGATCTGATTCACCTCTTGGATTAGATTAGAGCCCACATGATATACACTAGCCGTTATTTTTTTTTCCGGGTGTACTTCACATGGTAACATTTTTTGACGTTCAATGTCATTTCGTTCTCGCTACACCATTGCGGTAACGAGTCGATATCGCTCTGCAGTAGTTCAGCATCATCGCTAGACTCAACTATCCTGGCGAATTTGAGGTCGTCTGCGTACATATAGCATTCTGAGAATTTGAGGCAGTGTGGGATGTCGTTAACGAATATATAAAAAAGAATCGGACCTATATGCGAGCCTTGAGGCACTCCCGAGGTGATCCTATAAGTTTCAGACTGGAAACCATTGACCGCAACATAGAAGAATCGATTATCTAGATATGATTTTAACCAGGTATAGAGTGAGCCAGTAATTCCGTACGCAGAGAGCTTTGACAGAAGTATATGGTGAGGAACGCGATCAAAGGCTTTACTGAAGTCTGTGTAAATTACGTCGACCTGCTTGCCGCAGTCAATGGAATCCGTTAACATTTCTAAAAAAGTCACCAGGTTTGTGCTAGTTGACCTAGAAGCCACGAAGCCATGTTGGGAGTCACTCAAATAGAGTTTAAAGTGTGACTGGAGATAGGGACAAATTAGATAAGGGAAAGTTGATAAAATAGAGATGGGCCTGTAATTCCCGATATTATCCTTCTCATCACTTTTATAAATCGGCACAACTTTCGCCTTTTTCCAGTAGTCTGGAAATACACCTGAGCTGAGAGACTTATTAAAAATCGTTACTAATGGGGAAACCAAATGGGTAGCGCATTTGGAAACAAAAATTGGCGGAATACCATCATGCCCAGCGCCTTTACGAATATCCAATCCCTTAAGTTTTTTGAGTACGCTATCGTGATCAATCATAGGTGCCGTTAGTGGTAGGCTATTATTGTTCATATTAAAAAGAAAATCAGAGACTGGTTCGCTTTGGGTCACTTTTGTATTGCCAAAAGCCGATGAAAAATGTGAAGCAAACATTTCACAAATTTTTAAACCGTCTGATGTTGCCGCGGTTCCGTTAGTCATTGTGGCGGGTAAAGTACTAGAGCCTCCTCTTTTAGCCTTTGCGTAAGACCAGAAGCGATTTGGATTTTTAGGGATTTCATCTTCCACAGCTTTAATATAATTATTATATGAGCTGGTTGCTAATTTAGAACATCTTTGGCCCAACAATTTGAGTTCAATTTCGTCCATGGGATTTTTATTAATTAATCACTTTACTTATACCTAAAGGTAAAATTCTGTAATCTTACCTATTCTTAGTCCGGCAACACAAGGTACCACGATGATGTATTACAGGACTAAAAATAAGCTGCACTATTTGTGGCACGATCCCGTACTAAGTTGTGGGCGTTCAAAGGAGTACTTTCATGCCGCGAGGAACTGCTAACCTTTCGTCATTCGATCAAAATTGTTCTAGTTTGGTAATGTTTGCATTTTTTTTGTGTGCTCATAAAGCCGGTGGCTCGACCAATTTCGAATTTGAGTGCACCCTTAGGTTTGCCATAGGTTCCTGATATGAAGGATCTTGACTATTATATCATTGATATCTTCTGATTGTAAAAAGTTCAAAATGTTTGGGTTTGATAGCGTGGCATTTCGATAGCTTTAAGGGAAAACAAAGATGTATAAAATATGGCATTTTTTTTGCTTGATTCGAAGCTCATGCATACTTCACAACCACGGGGAGATAATTGGGACAATCCCACCGCACTATTCCCAAACCACTGCAACTCCTGAAAGCCAGAATCAACAGTGGCGACCACCAGAAAAGCGCCGAGGCAATGAAGCTCGACGAAGTCCCGGAGAATGAAATTAACTATCTTGCTCTCCACGGGGAGATAGTGCAGTTATTCTTTTCTTACTTCAACCCACTAAAATTCCACGGTGTCCTCCTGGGCCCTTTATAAGGCTAGCACTCACCGCGAACCCGCCGCAGCTGTCCATCACCGGACCCTACTCTGGGGAGTACCACCTATCACCGGCGCCCCAGAACACATTGTACGCCGTGACCACCACAGGGACCAAACCAGCACATGGGTTGCAGACGACCTCGTGCATGGCACCCAGGGGGACCTTGTGACGAATCAGGTCAGTGGCCCCACCACCTACCATTTTTCGGCCACAGGGGATAGAGAGTCCGGCCACCGCTATACCGATACTCCGCCTCCCCTGCGGCCCCACTGCGTCCGCCATCAGACGGTGGTGACCCCATCCAGGCCGTGAAAGGAAAGCCGCGATGCCTCCCATACGACATCGTTGCCCGCTACAGTTGCGATATCGCCCAAGCGGCACCGCAACCTACAATACAGGAACCCACCGGGGATTCTAAGGATGTTTACATCATATAATTCATTATTTTCATCATCATCATCATATCAGCCGAAAGACATCCACAAATGAGTCAAAACATAACCCACCATTTTGCGTAGTCGGGTAAAAACAGGTCTACGTTCGACGCACGTCTTGTTATTAGTTTTAACCATTTGGTTTATCAACGTCAACAAATGAAGGTTTAATTTAATAATTAGAGTTTGTTTGAACTTTAGAATTTGTGAGATCAGTCTTAACTTTTGCTGGACCCAAAAGTTGGTAGACCAAAATAAACACGAAATTAATTCAGAAGGTCCCAAACAGTTTGTAGAAGACAATATATGTGACAATATGTTGTGCACACAAATATCATTTAATTCTTATTTTAGCAGAAAAACATTCACTACTGAATAATCATAAAACTCACAGATTGCCATAAACGCCGAGGATTATTCTGTACATATCTAGCGGATTCTAAGGATATTTACCATCATCATCGTCATCATATCAGCCGAAAGACGTCCACAGCTGGACATAGGCCTCCCCCAAGCGTCGCCACATTGATCGGTCCCGGGCGTCTCGCATCCAGAATATCCCCAAAACCTACACAAGGTCATCGGTTCACCGGGTAGGAGGCCTTCGAACGCAATGTCTTCTGGTTCGCGGTCGCCACTCCAGAACCTTTCTGCCCCATCGGCCATCCGCTCTGCGAGCAATATGCCCTGCCCACTGCCACTTAAGTATGTCAATTCTTTGGGCTATGTTGGTAACCCTGGTTCTCTTGTGGATCTCTACATTTCTGATTCGATCACGCAAGGAAACGCCGAGCATAGCCCACTCCATTGCCCTTTGGCAATTTTTACTAGGTCTTGCTCAATTATATATTTATTTATCTACCTATCTCTTTTTCAACTAAGTTTGGTTCGTTTCCATTAAAACTGGATACAGTTGAACTATGTAAAGTCTTTGCCCGTTTGCACATTACTACAATTGAAGCTTTTATGGTCCACTGTATATTCATAAATTTTTCAAAAGATGTTCAAGCATGACAAAGTTAGCAGTTGGGTCTATAGTATAACTACTACAGACCCATTTCAATAACGTCCATCCTCTGCAAGAGTATGGAACGAGTGCTCAACTCTAAGCTCCTGGCATACCTAGAAGCTAACGACATCCTCAGTGACCGCCAATATAGCTTACACCAAAATCGATCAACTGGGGATCTTCTAACGTATGCCATTCACATCTGGAGTGAGGCCATCGAGAGGCACGGGGAAGCGCATGCCGTCTCCCTCGGCATATCGAAGGCTTTTGACAGGGTCTGGCATGAAAGCCTTATTGGTAAGGTTCCTTTATTCAGTCTGCCCAGTGGTCTGTGCGATTGGATTGCAGACTTCCTGAGGGACCAACTGGGTATTAATGCCGGGGTCCTTCAGGGGTCGGTACTCTCAGCAACATTGTTCTTGCTGCACATAAACGATCTGCTAAAACCTTTGGGTATGCGTACGACAGCACTGTTGCTGAGAGATACGTGTCCGACGCGCGCGCTACTGAACCTCAGATCCGTCTCTCCGGTAGGCCATGGTTGGGCGCTTGAATCTGTCCTTCAAGGAAGTCTCCGAATGGGGCGATGCCAATCTGGTCAGGTTCAATGCTGATAAGACCCAGGCGTGTCTTTTTTTCGCTAAAAGGAGCCAATTCCACCCGGCTTCTACTTTCCGAGGTGTGACCGTGCCGATAATGGACCATCTTGAGGTTCTTGGCATTACGTTGAAATCGACGCTCAATTTTGGTCCATTCATTCAAGCAAAAGTTCACGCCAGAACAGTTGCTCAACATGTATCAAGCGCCAGTTCGATCATGCACGAAGTACTGTTCTCATCTCTGGGACGGATCTGCCAAGTACCAGCTGGATGCGCTTGAATCGATCGAAAAACGGCTCATCGGCAATGAGGCACTGGTTAAGTCAAAGCTCCAGTGCTTTGATCATCGTCGCCGAGTTGCCAGCTTGTCGGTTTTTTATCGGTTACATTTCGGGGAGTGTGCGTTGGAATTGCATGAACTAATTCCTCCTAGCCCGTTCCATCATCGGTTTGCAAGACGTACGGCGATGTGTCATCGGTACAATGTGGATATCCCATGGACATCCTCATGCACCAAACGTTTTGGGAATACTTTTATTATGCGTATAGCTAAGTAGTGGAATTCTCTGTATTTCCTGATAGCTACAACCTGGGAGTCTTTAAGTCAAGAGTGATTTCTTCTAGGCAAGCGTGCTTCATCGTCGACCACATCATCGCTTACCATCAGGTGAGATAGTGGTCAAGCGCAAGCCTAACAATAATAAAAAAAATATTGACTATCTTTTTTCCCCAAGCTTCTACGTCTTGGGACTTTTGTACTTATTGAATAAACACGACCTGTTTATACTGAATAAACCAATACTAAAGTGACCTTTCAACCTATAATTTTCGCTACACTCTGTGTGCTGCGATGCACTTAGTGTCCATATAAAGCTCAAACACAGCCATTAGAGCTTGGTATCGACTACACTGTTTATACAAGATGCCTGTGTTTCCCAAAGCTATATAATAATATTGATACTGTGAATAACAGGGAATATTCCTTTTTAGTACCTTTCACCATTTTATAATCACGCAAGATTTACTAACTTAGGGTTAGCTCACAGCTAGACCTTTAATAGCAGGTATTATTGAAGGTCTCGTGGGAGACTGGGAGATGACCCTAACGACCCGCGAATTTGAATATTAGCCGCGGCTTGGCGATGCGTCTAGTGGCGTTGCGATTCGTTTCTGACCAACTTCTCAATTGGTCACCTCAAGAACTGGTCTCTATCGCGTCATCGTATCATCGTCTTGGTGTGACCTGTGCTCTCTGCATCGCTATACTCTCATCACAAAAAGATCTTTAAAGAAAGAAACAAAGAAAAAATATTTATTTGTGACCCACACATGAGACACGAGATAAGCAAAAACAAAGAAAAGACAATAATAAAAAATAAATGATAACCCCCCCGTGCCAGACCAAAAAGGCTTCTATCTCAGCGTGTGCAGCGATATTTAACAGAAAATAACGCTGCGCTGATCTTCCAACTAACTAACGTAACTTTAGTCCAAACCCAAACCTTCGATCTAGTCGTTGTATTCTGCACTACAATCCGACAAACTTTAATTTTCAATCAAAACTGACTTTTGAACCGAGTCTTCCCCTATATTGTATGTAGTTTCCTCCACTCGACTCAACCGACTCAGCCTCGCTCAATCAAGTTGACAGATAAAGTTTGTTATTTATTGACATTGATCGCTAGTTTATCCATTGCCATAGCGACCCAGTCAAGTATAAGAAGTTTTCTTTAAAAAGGACTTCGAACTCAGACCAGGAACAGAAAATATACATGTAAAATTATATACACATGTAAAATTTTACCAAACAAGTTGAAACAAGAGCTAGGGGCATACCATTTCATCGAGTCTGTCGCAAGACGTTCACAATTTACATCCCATATTCGAGACATGTTCCTAGTATGTAAGCCTCGTCGTCGGTATGCTAACTGAGGCGGATTGTCGCATACCGCTTGAGGAACATTGCGTTTGTGGTGGAACTTGAGCCAGTGCCGAAAACTACGGAGGGTAGTTTTTGACACGGTTTATAGCTTACTTTGGAACGAGTAATCTAATCCGTATTATCCATACTAATATATTGTTAATGCAAAGTAACCTTGTCTCTCTGTTTGTTACCTTTCACGTCTTAAAGGCTAAACGGATTTGGATGAAACATGGCACACGGGTAGACCATGTCCTGGATTAGAACCAAGAATACTTATAATCCCGAGAGTATATTTCCATGGGTAATTTCCTACTTCCACGCGGGCGAAGCCACTGCCAGTAGCTAGTACCTATCTAATAAAAAAACCGACCAAGTGTGAGTCGGACTCGCGCACGAAGGGTTCCGTACCATTATCGCAAAAAATTGCAAAAAAATCACGTTTGTTTTTGTATGGGAGCCCCACTTAAATATTTATTGTATTTGTTGTTATAGCGGTAACAGAAATACATCATCTGTGAAAATTTCAACTGCCTAGCTATCACGGTTCATGAGATACAGCCTGGTGACAGACACACAGACAGACGGACCGCGGAGTCTTAGTAATAGGGTCCTTTTACCCTTTGGGTACGGAACCCTAAAAAAGATAACCAAACTCCCAACATGCCACTCCCATTTAATCAAATAAAAAGAAAACAAACATATTTTCGATTATTAAGTTGATGAAGCGATATACTCGAAATATTTTGCACGGTGGTAGGGTACTTTGTAGTACCCGCCTGGCTGGCAACCACCCTCAAGTTGAAAATCTGTCGCCAAGCACCTTCCGGTGTGTTCCGACAGCAGCACTTGAGAGCCAGTTCCCTTCTAGGCTTTGTGTGCTTACCACCATCGGCCACATCATCACTGACCACGGTGAGATTGTGGTCAAACACAGGCCTATACATAGTAAAAAAAAAAAAAAAAAAAAAAAAATATTCAAATAAAAGGCGCTATGCAAAAAAAAACATATATTTAAGGTAAATCCGTGGGTACCAGAATACTTTCATTGTTCCTTACTCCATCCAAACGACGTCAATTGTTTTTGTTTCTTATCTACAAAACCATTACCACACAAACGTACTACCACTACCAGTGGGCAACCTCTCCACATGCATAAACAAAGGTACTGACGTCACATTCAAATTGCCCACTGAGGCAGACCGAGGCACCGCTTACAGTCTAGATTTAGTGTTAACTACGTGATTGTTATGTAAATCTCAAGATTTCTCTCATTCGGTTACCGGCCACAGGGGCTTGTTGTTAGATTACGCAGATTGACTACGGAGGCAGATGAGGAGTAAAGAAATTGTTATAGACTTGCATGCTGCTTGTTTGTATAACATGATTTGGTTCAACAGTCTACTTTACACAAGAGTTAAAAGTCTGGCTTCTCAAAACAATAGGTTACCAATTAATCTACCTTGTTATTTTTTCCTTGTATAAATACTCATGCATACTGCATTACCTCGGGGAGTTATGTGGGACTCCAACACACTAAAACTCCACGGGCACGAGTTAGCACTCATCCGTGAACACGCCGCGGCTGTCCGTCAACCGACCTTCCTTTGGGGAGTACCCCCGTCACCGGCGCACCAGTACACATTACATGCCGTTACCACCCCAGGGACCAAACCAGCACATAGGTGCCAGACGACCCCGTGTATGGCACCGCCACAGACGGTGGCGACCCCGTCCAGGCCGTGGAAGGTAGGGAGAGCCCCAATCGCTGCGGCCTTCAACCCACAGCCAGCATGCACATACAACATCGCGGCCCGCCTTAGTTGCAATGTCGCCCAAGCAGCACCGCAACTTACTTGTTGGCTGCTACGTCGTCGGCTTAATCGGCAAAAGCCCTGACGAGCAGTTACTCTTCGCTTCACCGTGGGTGATCAAAGCCACGGCTACTGAGCCCCCCGCTTCGACAATGCAGGCACCCACCGGGGGGCCCACCAATCTGCCTAGCAATCACATTGTTGTGTGTTTTGTGTCAATTGGACGGACAGTAAGCTCCCTTCCTGTAACTTGAACTTAACTGCCATGGGTGGGTATATTGTCCTCATCATCACCATAGAAACCGAAAAACATCCTCCGTTGGACATAAGCCTCCCCAAGTGTCGCATATCAACCGGTTCTGTACGTCTCGCAATGCGGTTTCTGTAGCCTTACCAGGGCTTCGATCCTCTCAATATATATTGTAATCTTCGGTATCCTAATTCTCCTAATCCTTGTATAATAGGTATTATACAATATATTTCTAGTTCCACTAAACTTGTTACTAACTTGTGTTTGGACAATGCCGATTGTACCATGGACCCACATAGTAAACACATTAGTACATTAAGTGCCTTTAAAAGCACATCTGAAACGTTGTCGATTTGCGACCGGACCAGTCACGTTATTGCCCATTTCCGCTGAAGTAACAGCCTTGCTTTAGACCTAGTTTTGTTCGAATGTATCTAGGTCGGAAACATTACAATGTAGTGTGTCTAGTTTCCTTTATAAATACATTCTATTGACTCAGTTTACGGCCTTAACTCTGCAGGGTATTTTCACATTTTCGAACTGAGAATTATCGGCATAAATTAACATGCGTTCTAACAGTGTGTTTGCAATTTGAACTTAAAGTTTAGGTTCGGGTTCCGTAGCTGTTATGGTATCTCCATTTACAAAGTGGCCATTGATTTTTGTTATTATGGCCAAAGATGCAACAGCTGTTTAAAGATTTTATGGTAGGATTTAGCTTTAAAAAGAGGTAAAATGTTTTCTATTTAGGGGTTAATCTCTGAAAGTACTGATCCAGTTACGAACTTGAAACTGCTGTGTCATAGACTGCTTTTGAAACGGACAAATTTACGGTTCCTTTGGAATGGGACGCGGACGTGAAGCCGCGAGAAATGGCTAGTCGAGTATAATTTAAAGATGAAAACATTCTCTCGAAAAATATTACCTACCTTCTGGAGCAGTCGCGTAAAAAAGTGTTTATGCAATAAAAGTAGGTACCAAAGTACAATAAACATTTGTTTCACGAAACGTAAGAGGAGAAAAGGTGCAGGTATTATCTTACCCGGAATCAAACATTTGTTTAGGGATAATAGAGAGAGGGCACGATAAATATATTGACGTAGGTCACCCGAGGTTTTGTAGGCGGAGAACTTTCGTCGACGTTTATCCTATAAATACACTTTTGTTACGAATAAATTTTACAATGCGTAGGTCGTGGTAGGCCAGTGGTCAAAACAAGGGTCTCATAATACTAGAGTCGGTAAATTTCAAAATTCTTGCATCAGTGTTTTATTTTTGCTTAAAACTTTTTAGTTATTAAATAAATAGCATTATTTTGGTAAACTTTTATGTACGACTTATAGATTATACCTACGTTATAAATACATATATAAACCCACGCCCTTTTCTTATGGGGGCAAGGTAGCAACTCATGTTGCAATTCCGAATACCTTTTCCGATATCGCAATATAATACATTTGTATTTTCTTTGCCGGATGATTATTGTTTCATGGACCTCACGCGCAGCAACAGTCGTTACATTGCGAATATTTAACCACAGTAGCATTTTTTTACAATCAGACTTGCAAATTTCTTGGTGAATACTTTAATTTTGGTGTGACCAAAGGCACGTGTCACGATTATTAATCTCCAGTTTTATATTTCTTTTAAATTCTGGTTGAACTATCACATAGCCTCGAACTCACCTTAGATACTAATATTATTGAGTTCCATAAGCTAAAATGAAATAAATTTTCCAATTTAAAAACACTTGTTTTAACAGCTTTTTCACAAATTAAAAAGATAGTTGAGAGGAATACCAAAAAAAGCTTGTTTCAAAAAAGATTTTTTAATTAATAATTTTATTTCCTATTACAACCAACTTGATTTTGCGGTCAATGTACAAACCCTAAATGTGCTAAGTCCGACACGCACTTAGCCAGTTTTTTAATTTTTTGATGACTACTTCCTATCAGGTTTACTTCCAGCATATTTTTACCACTCAGACAAACTTTAAACATTCTCTCTCTTGTTACAGTCAGTATCAGTGACGGTGTCGGTGCTGACGCTGACGTTCATCTCCGTGGATCGCTGGTACGCCATCTGCTTCCCGCTCAAGTTCAAGTCCACCACGGGCCGCGCCAAGACCGCTATACTTATTATATGGCTGCTGTCTTTGTTGTTTAGTAAGTACCTATTAAGTAATAATGTGTGAAAAATACCTATCATTGACCGTTTTCAAAGGCGGCGTAGCTTTAAAATGGCTGGTCTTAAGGTCTAGATAAAGAGATATTCTATCGGCGGAGGGTTTCCGTTTTTGTGCCCATCAGTTGGAGCCACTGGCGATTAATGTCCTTAAATATAGTTAAGTGTGTGTTAAATATAGCAAAGTTTGAATTAAAACCATTTCTAATGCCGTAGAAAAGCAAATATTAAATCGAGCATGCCGCAGATTTCATAAACATAAAACTCTATTAAAGCAGGGGTTGTGTTGTACTTCGTAGCACGACCATGAACGCATTCATTAGAACTTTAGACGGTTCTAAAATCCTTTTAATTTGTACTATTTTATACCACTAATTAGGAATTTTATACCTCTCAATTATCGCAGATTCACAAGATTCTTTCCCAGCACGACCACGCTAAAATTCCAGCTGGCCTAGAAGTGATGAAACGGGAGCATGCCTAAAAATGTGGTATGGTAAATTGTCGTAAATTGTTAGAAAAGCAATAAAAAAAATGTGTGATGTGATCTGTATACTTGACACTAGATGACGTTAAATGTGGCAGAAAATGAAAATAGGTTGAAATAAGTTGTCATAAATCAGTTGGTGCGTACACTGAGTACTCAATAAATTATATTACGATTTATTAGGCCATAATTGATAGTAAAATCACTTAAATTAGTAATAAGAAAACAAATTATTACAAATTATGTTGACTACCCACAGTTGTAATTGATAACCAACTCCGACACATATTATAATAAATCTGTGGAAAAGTATAATAAAAAAAAATTGCCAGGGCGTTAAAGGATAACCGACAGAACACATTGCCAGCATTTTTGGATTTTTTGTCTGTTTATTTGTGCACGCATCACCCAAAATGTACGAAATCAATGTAGATAACTTTTATACATAAAAATTGAGTAATACTTAGTTTTTGTTTCATTGCAATCGGTTCACGCTATCAAAAGTTAGATGAATTTAAAGTGTTCAAGAAGTAAAATTATCACAACACATGCAATTCAGATACTCGGACAGTTGAACTCTTTTTCGATAGATGGCGTTGTGCATTTGAAGTTATTTTCTGAATGGCGATGTTAAGATTCTCCGCAAAAGAAAGAAGCTAGAAAAAAATTGGTAGGTAGGTTAGACCTACCCCAGGCAGAAAGGTAAGTAGGGTAGGGTAGGCAGTTGACAGGAGTGAAGCCGCGGGCTCAGCTAGTTATTTACTAAAAAAATTCATTAATATAGTCAGTTAAATACTAAAGTAACAAATCAGTAACTTTAGACTAATAATTTCTAGTATATCAGATGTCTAGTTGTGACACGGAAATCGATCCTTCAAATCAGAACACGATATTGTACTCTCAGTCGCTGTTATTCTATCCGTCATTAATCATACCTCGAGCCTTATTGAAAAGCCTTCAACTAGCTAAAATAAATAGAACCAATTTTACACCATTATTCAAAATGGCGTGTTTGGAAGTCAATCGTTTCCTTACTCTTCAAAAAGACATGAAATTCCCGCCATATAATTAAAACTTACATATTTCTATTCTATGGTAACGCACTACATCTGATCCGTGTTCGTGAAAGTTTGGTCCCGTTGTAGCCGTAGTACATCTTGTAAGGAAGCTTACGCACTACATCCGAACTCTATCCATCATAGTCCGTCATAATTCAGAACAATTTGAATTCGGAACTCAAATCACGGACACGGATCGGATTTAGTGCGTAACCGCCCTTACACCTGGTAAGTTCTGCTAAGATGTTTTAGGTATAAAGTAATATTTCTAAAACATCTGGCAAAATATGTTTGTAAATTCTCTGGTAGCATTGTTCCGATTACAAAAAGTTCACTATTATACAGCTGAGAGATGTAGATCTCAGTTAGCCGCCCTTTATGGGTTGCCAGATTTTGCAGGTAAACTGACAACCCACATCTTGCGGCTATCTGAGATCTGGCAACCTTATTTTTTCCTATTTTCTACACCAGTGTCTATCCAATGACGTTGAATTTACTTAAAAATATTTTATATTTGGGGTTAATTATCAAATATAAATTTCAATTCATTTAATTAAAGTTGCAACCCTACAGCAATCTATTCTACTATCAAGCATCATTCATGGAAATAAAATTAATCAAAAACCCAGATTCCTGCAGATTTATGCAGTCGGATCTTAGGCTGTAGGTAGGTAGAATTTATCCCGAAAAACAACATATTCTGTAGGATGGCCCACGGCAACAAAACCACGGGATAATGCTAGTATACGAAGACAGGACACAGTGAACGTCGACACTCCTAAGAAACCCTAAAAAATAACGACCTCATTTGCTTGTTAATAACAGTACCAAATTATTTCCAAGTGACGTCATTTCTGTCACACAGTCTCTTGTTCCATGTCTCTTAATTATTTAATTAACTAATTTACTGTTTGAGACCATATTAAACACCATTTTATTCTCCAGTTCCCATATTCCTCTTGATGAAATATTTACGATTTCATAAAGAAGACATTTTGCCGTTTTGGATAAAATCATGCAAGCCGTCTCCCTCGGGTGTAAAACCGACTTAAACATTACCTCAATTCTCTTGAGGTTTTTTTAAATGTATGGGCGTATTTATAAGCTGTCTGTAAATACGATACATCACTCACGCCTGTATGCCCAAAGGGATAGGCTGAGTTTCGGGCACATAATATTTACATACTTGAAATAACAATAAGAATTTCTTCAGTAGTGCAAATATTCTTGCATACAAAGTGTTTTGTTTGACTTTATGTGGAGGCAATACAAAGCTATACTGAAATAATTCCTTTTACAAAAATGCTTTTTAACCTCCGACGGAAAAAGAGGGTTGTTATAAGTTTGACGTGTATACCTGTGTGTTTGTGTATTAGTGTATCTGTCTGTGGCATCATAGCTCCTAAACGAAAGACCCGATTTTGATTTCGTTTGTTTTTGTTTAAAAGGTGACTTTATCGAGAGAGTTCTTAGCAATGCTTGATGAGAATAGGTTCAGCCGTTCAAAAGTTATGGGAGATTTACTGTTTGGATCAGAATGTTTTCTATTTTTTTTAATTTTTTATGTTACTTGTTCAAAATGTTTTCGGGAAGTTGTAACAATTTAATTTTCTTAAAAAACCCTGACACGTTTTTATTTCATGCTACATAATTTATCTAGTAGTCGACTCGCTTCAATCGACAATCTATTGCAAACGTAAATATGACACGATTTCTGGCAAAAACAGCTCGATTCAAACAGTGAAACGCCCCTAACTTTTGAACGACTGAACATAATCTTACGCTCTCCACAGGTGCCCGCTGCTACTTAAGTTTGGCAACTCTTCGGGCTATGTCGGTAACCTTGGTTCTCTTTCGGATCTCTTCATTTCTGATTCGATCATGCAAGGAAACTCCGAGAATAGCTCTCTTCATAGCCCTTTGGGTGACTTGAAGCCTTCTGATGAGGCCCATAGTGAGCGACCACGTCTCTGTCCTGTAAGTAATCTCTGGCAACATACACTGTCATAGACTTTCGTCTTGAGACACTGTGGTAAGTTGGAAGAGAAAATACCGCGCAAATTCCCGAAAGCTACCCAGCCGAGTCTGATTCGACGGTTTATCTCTCTCTCGAAGTTAGTCCTACCTAACCTAGCCATGTAACTAATGCTAATGTAATACATTTAGGTAGTCACATGCAGCCATATCAAGCAAAATTTCGAACTTTCAAAACTATGCTCGGCATATTTCAAAACCCTGTGGTCATAAAACAAAGTTAGCAGACGGTATTGCTAGCTAGTCAACTTAGTTTGCGCTGCATCAAAATCTGCTTTGACATTAACCGAAATGGCTTTTTTAACCGACTTATCAAAAGGGCGGAGGTTCTATGTTCGACTTTTTTTTGTGTATGTTCACCGATATCTTCGTCAAATGTGGACCGATTTTGAAAATTATTTTCTTGTTTGAAAGAGTATGTTCCGAAATTGGTTCCGTTTTAATTTGGTGAAGATTTGATGAAGAACTTCGGAGATATACAACAGAACTCTTCAATAAATAACGGCAAATCTCTTGGGATTGCTGCAATCGCAAGTCTGTTTATTGTTTATATCATTTCATAACATAACATCACGCCAGTACGCTCTAAAGGGGTACGTAGATGTGTACAGTTCACCTTGTTACACTCTCATTTCACCAGTTATTTTCCGTTTCATGATATTTGGGTAATCTATTCTGGCATTGTAGGTACCTTACTTAACTACTTGCCTATTGAGTTTTAGTTGTACCTAACAACTAAAAAGTGAAAAAAAAAAAAAAAAACTTCCGACTTCCAAATAAGAAAACTACAAAGTGAAAATAACTTCATTTTTGGAAGTCGGTGTCTTTGGTAGGTACCAATTTTTTGCGTTATGGACACCGATTTCCAAAAATAAAGTAATTTTTCACTTTGTAGTTTTCTTATTTGGAAATCGGTAGTATTTTTTTGTAAAAAAGGATTTTCATGTGTAATCAGTAAACACAAATGATTCGCGTCAATAAGAGCAGACCTGAAATATCAGTATTATGTGGGTGGTTAAGGGTGGTACAAGCCTTATGATGTTTGCTTATGTCATTTTTAGGGTTCCGTACCCAAAGGGTAAAAACGAGACCCTATTACTGAGACTTCGCTGTCTGTCTGTCTGTCACCAGGCTGTATCTAATGAACCGTGATAGTTAGACAGTTGAAATTTTCACAGATGATGTATTCCTGTTGCCGCTATAACAACAAATACTAAAAACAGTATAAAATTAATATTAAAGCGGGGCTCCCATACAACAAACGTGATATTTTTGCCGTTTTTTGCTCGATATTAATAACGGCAACAGGTAGACGCTTGAAATATTCACAAAATATTTAGTTGTATATTCTCTTCAAAAAATAATAATTATTAAATTAAAATATAATAAATTAAGGGGGGCTCCCATACAACAAACCTGATTTTTTTGCAGTGTTTTGCGATAATGGTACGGAACCCTTCGTGTGCGAGTCCGACTCGCACTTGGCCGGTTTTTTATTATACTCGTATACTAGCTGCCAGCGGCTTCGTCTACGTGAAAGTGGACAATTATTTCTGAACGTAGGTACTGCCAGGATAACAACTAACAATTTAATTAACTGAAAAGAGAAAAACAAGTACTAGATATAATTTATACATTAAATATTATGAGGTGCTGCAGGCGGGGACAAACAAAAATTAAAGAAAAACCGACCAAAACTTTGTTTCGGAGGATACATCTGGTTTCGGTCAGACAGCTCGTGAATATGTACCATCCGACTACACAGCATGATTTTCTTCTTGTTTATGTCCTTTTAGTTCGCTTTTTAAGCAGTCGGTTTTTTATTTTTTTATTTAATATAATAATTTGTTTTATTTCACACTTTTTAGTTTTAGTAATGAACGAGTTCTCCGAAAAACATTACCCTCCCGCAGTCGGGTAAAAACCCCCGAGACATTTTTATGTCATGCCACATAATTTATCTAGTAGTAGACACGCTTCGATCCACAATCTATTGAACGCCCATAACTTTTGAACAGCTAAACCAATTTTCATCAAACATAGCTAAGACCACTCTTGATAAAGTCACTTTTCAAACAAAAACAAACGAAATCAAAATCGGTTCATCCGTTTAAGAGCTATGATGCCACAGACAAATACACATATACACAGGTATAAACATATAACACCCCTTTTTTCCGTCGGTGGTTAAAAAGTACTCCTATCTACAGCATCAAGACCATTTCCATGTCCATTAGGACATTTGACGTCAGCGAAGGCGATCGTCGAAATGCCAAATGTAACGTATTGATCACGTGACATTGCGATAGCGTTTGAAATTTCCATACGTTTTTGACGATTTTCTAATCGCTATCGCCACGCTTGCGATGATTTCGAATATGCCCATAGCCGGGTGTCACAAACCGATTCCCGGCCACTGTAGGCGCGGGCTCCCGGATGGCATGTAATGGGTAGCTCGCCGTCCGATAAGGACCAGGCCCAAGCTTACGGCGCGTACTGTTCCACGCGCTCCTCAAAGAGATGTCAGCAAAAATTACGAGGCCCGCGATGCGTAGCGGATAAATTTGAAAGAGAATTACCGCGGCTCTGGCATAAGCAACTGAAGGAACACGGTTTTAGTCAGTAAAAGTCTGACACGCCCACTCGTTTCACCCAGACCAGGAGGAAAAAAAGGGCCTCATAATCTATCCGAGTGCCAAGTTTTAGCCAAACTCAGTGGATTAAACGTAAACAAACAGACATACTTTCGCGTTTCTAATACGAGTATTACTGTAGATTTTGAGCTCAGTTTTTCTGTCGAATTTTTCACAATGGTTGGTTGGTTTTGGTTTATATCGATCATAAAAATTATTGGTACCTTTTCAAACAACGTAAAAGTAGAAGTTTCGTAATAATTTCTTCTTTCCTGCAGCAATGTGCTTATGACGTCACCTCTCTCTTGCAGCCGGTGTCTTTAAACACGACAAAGGAAATATTAAAGACTGTTTTCTTGCTTCTGTACAATTGTAGTATTATTTATCTTTTGCCATATCGTTTTGTTTGTCTCCAAGTCTGACATTAGTACTCCCGACGGAAAAAGAGGGGAAGTTTAATATGTCTACAAGTCTTTATCTGTGTGGCTGCCAGTAGCATCGATGCTCCGCAACGGTTGAACCAATTTTGATTTAGTTTCGTTTTGTTTAAAAGGTTACTTCATCGACAATGTTCTTAGCTATCTATACAAATATTATAAAGAGGAAAGATTTTTTGTTTGTTTGAACCGAATAGGCCCCGAAACTACTGGATTTTTCACCTATGGAAAGCTACATTATTAATTATTTTCAAAGTAATTAGAGATCCTTATGAAAATTGCAATAATGTTACCCAAAGTAGCAAAATTTTGCTTCTAAAATTCATTATTTGGAAGTGGCGAAGTTGGTTGGTAGGTAGATAGGGTAGGTAGGTAGATAGCCGTCGTGCGGTGTTCCACAGGGCTCGGTCTTGGGCCCGCCCCTGTGGAACATCGGGTACGACTGGATGCTGAGGGGCGAACTCCAACCGGGCGTAGACTTGACGTGTTACGCAGACGATACGCTGATCACCGCCCGGGGGAGTTCGTACAGGGAGGCAGCGTTGCTAGCGACGGCTGCGGTCTCACAGGTGGTGAGCCGCATACGGCGCCTTAGCCTGGAGGTGGCCCTCAACAAGTCGGAGGCCATGGTCTTTCATGGCCCCCGGCGGGCGCCACCACCCGATGCCCACATCGACTTCGGGGGGGCTCGAATCGCTGTCGAGTCTACCATGAAGGACCTAGGATTGGTGCTCGACAGCCGGCGGGATTTCGGCTCCCACTTCCGGTGGCTGGCGCCCAAGTTGTTGGGCGCGGCTGGGGCGCTGTCAACGCTGCTTCCCAATCTGGGGGGCCCGAGCGCTGCTTGTAGGCGGCTCTACGTGGGGATCGTGCGATCGATGGCCCTGTATGGGGCCCCGATCTGGGCGGCTGACCTGATAGCCGGCAGCATCGATGTTCGGCGAAAGCCGCAGAGAGCGATGGCCGTCAGAGTCATCAGGGGGTATCGCACGATCGCCTACGAGGCGGCTTGTGCACTGGCCGGATCCCCGCCCTGGGACCTGGAGGCAAAGGTACTCGCGTCATTGTACCGGTGGCGCGAGGAAGCGCGGGCGCGGGGCGAGGGGCTGATGTAGCGACATTTGGAGTTGCGTCAGTCTCAGCTTCGTGACGTTCTGGTGGCGGAATGGCGGGACAGGCTTTCACGCCCTACCGCCGGCCTCATTACCATCGAGGCGGTCCGGCCAGTGCTCGAGCGCTGGCTCGGGAGGAGGCACGGCTCCCTGTCGTTTCAGGTGACGCAGGTGCTCTCGGGGCATGGTTGCTTCGGGATGTAACTGTGTCGCATAAACAGGGTGCCGGACGCCCGGTGTCACCACTGCGTCGACTGCCGGGAGGACACGGCGCGGCATACGCTGGCAAAGTGTGCCGCTTGGGAGGAGCCACGCCGTGCCCTCATCTCTGAAGTTGGCAGTGACCTGTCGCTTCCGGCCGTAGTCGAGTCTATGGTCGGCAGCGAGGAGTCCTGGGACGCAGTGGTATCCTTCTGCGAAACAGTCGTCTCGCAGAAGGAGGCTGCGGAGGGGGAGAGGGAGATTTCATCCTCTAACCCGATCCACAGCAGACGCGCCGGTCGTCGGCGGAGGGCGGACAATGCCTTCTTCCAGCCCCCCTAAATGGGTCCAGGGGCGACGGACGTCCCCGAGTCCGTCGCCCCACACATTAGGGTGGTGGCGCGTAGTGTTCCACGCGCGCCCCTCTTAGACGTCGCGGGGGGAGTCCAACACCTCACTCCCCCCCCATCACGAGGTCGTGGCCCGCAGAAGCGGGCTGGCATTAGCCGGGGGTTGCGGAAGTATCGCTGTTCCCGCGACTCCCAGCGTAGGTGTGGAATGGAACACCGGGGTGGTTTTTAGTCAGTACGAGTCTGACAGACCCCTCCGCCCTCACCAGGGTGGAGGACATCCAATGAGGATTTTCAAATCAGGAAAAAATAAAAAAATAAGTTAGGTAGATAGCCAGGCCAAAGCCGCGGGGGGCAGCTAGTCTGTGATAAAAACGTTGAGCCTTTCAAAACTTACGCGTATTTTGAATCCGGGTATTTTTATTTCGGATTTATTTCCAAGTAAGCAACATCAAAGGGAGCTTCACTTTTGAATGAAAATCTTTACTTTTTTCACTTTTAAGTTATATGAATGGATTAACTCACCTTCTATTAATTCTTCAACAGATGTGCCAGAGTTCGTGGTCCTCCAAGTGCAGAGTAAGATACAGCTCCGTTTCAACGTGCAGTACTTTATGCAGTGCACCTCTACCTGGTCAGACGAAAGTGACCTTAAATGGCATATCGTTAAGGCCCTGTTTTTATACACGTGAGTATTTTAATTCATCATCATCTTTTCAGCCGAAAGACGTCGTCTGCTGAACATAGGCCACCCTAAGTGTCACCACATTGACTGGTCCCATACGTCTTCCATCCATCGTTTTTCCGCAGGTCAGGTTTTTTCAACCAGGTCATCAGTCCACCCAGAGAGAGGCTTTCCAGCGCAACGTGTTCCGGTTCGAGGTTGCCACTCCACTCGACTTTAATTAAGAATGCAATTATTTTCATCACCACTGCTCTCAAAACATTAAAAAAGAAAACGTGATAAATTGACATCTTGCCGAACCATAAATTCGATGACAAGAGACGTCTACCAACCCACACTGCTCTCTCTCATAAAGAGGAGGCAATAGCCATATTGCCCCCCTCATTTGGCTATTTGATTGATGGCGGGTTTGATTCCTGCACGAAAAAAATATTTGTTTGACCTACAGTACGTTATTTTCTTCTAAATATCGCTGAACATGCCGAGATAGGAGCCTTTTTGGTCTCGCACGGGGTTATTTTTTATTTTTGTGTTTTTGCTTGTCTCGTGTGACTTGTGCGGATCACAAAACATATTTTCGGGTCTAGTTGTTGGTGTATGTGAGTTCAAATGATTGTAACGCACCTACGGTACAGGAGTCATATCTAGTCTGGGGTGTGTGCGAGTCGGGCTCGCGCACGAAGTGTTGTTGTATGGGAGCCCCACTTAAATATTTATTTTTCTATTTTTAGTATTTGTTGTTATAGCGGCAACAAAAATACATCATCTGTGAAAATTTTAACTGTGTAGATATCACGGATCAGGAGATACAGCTTAGTGACAGACAAACAGATGGATAGTGGAGTCGTATTAACAGGGTCCCGTTTTTACCCTTTGAATAGGGAACCCTACAAACTTTCAGTGGAAAAGATTTTTTATGTCGCCTATAAGCTAGTATGGCCAGTTAGTTGTATATAGTCTCAAACGAAAGTGAGTGGATTTCCCGCCGCATTTGCTTCGGAGATTTTCCCCGACATAAAATTCGCCTTTAAACAAGCTTATAAAGAGCTTTTAAAGCTGCTCTTGGATTTAAAGTTTAAAATCTATAATGGAACGTCAAAGGGAATACACGCTAAAGTGCCTCCAAGTACCCTTCGATTCCTCGTGCACAAGTACTTTCCAATTCTCTTTACTTGAGGTAACGATAAAATCGGTAAGTACTTACAATTTGAATGAAAGAAAGAGTGCTATTATGGATTTTGACTGAAGCGAAGGTCTTTGTAATCAATTAAACCTTTTTTTTAAACGGGAGAATTGTGTATGGTCTAATTCAAATCATTTACTTCAATGAAGTAAAAAGAAAAGTTAATAAAAAAAAACAAAAAACCCGACTGCTTAAGAAGCGAACTAAAAAGACGTAAACAAGAAGAAAATCATGCTGTGCAGTCGGAGGATACATATTCGCGAGCTGGCTGACCAAAACCAGATGTATCCTCCGACTGCACAGCATGATTTTCTTCTTGTTTACGTCTTTTTAGTTCGCTTCGTAAGCAGTTGGGTTTTTTGATATTTTTAATTAACTTTTCTTTATTTATTACTTTTTAGTTACTTTTTTTCTAATTTGGTACATAGAAATATATAAGTGTTATATATTTTTGAAATCGCCTCGTAAAACCCTTTATTTTGATTCCCCTTCATTAAAAAATTAGGCCCCCACAATATGACGTCCAAAATCCGCCATTTTTCTATCTTATAATTTTAATATAGCCAGTGACACTCGCAGGGTCCAGACGAATCGATTGAAGTAAGAATCATCAAAATCGGCCAACGCGTTTGGTCTCTGGAACGTCACATAGGAACAAACATACATACATACATAGACTGATGAACACATTACCCTCCTTCGGCAGTCGGGTAATTAAAAGGCACTGTTAAATGTCAACATTCACAGTTAATATTAGATTAGATGTGTATGGGGATAGTCGCTGGAGTGGCCCGAGGCCCCTAGACAAGTGATATTCTAGCATCGAAAGCGTGGCGATAGCGATTGTCAAAAACCGGCTAAGTGCGAGTTGGACTCGCGCACTAAGGGTTCCGTACCATTATCGCAAAAATTGCAAAAGAAAACAAGTTTGTTGTATGGGGGCCCCACTTAAATATATATTTTATTCTGATTTTAGTATTTGTTGTTATAGCGGCAACAGAAATACATCATCTGTAAAAATTTCAACTTTCTAGCTATCACGGTCCATGAGATACAGCCTGGTGACAGACGGACAGACAGACATATACAGACGGACCGCAGACTCTTAGTAATAGGGCCCCGTTTTTACCCTTTGGGTACGGAACCCTAAAAAGGCAAAATTTTATGGGATTGACAAGCGATATCGGAAAATCACGTGATCAATCACTTACATTTTGACATTTCCACTAACGCCTTCGCTGACATCTGATGCCACTTGTCTGGATGCGAAAAACACGGAGGCTCGACGAGTAGTAAGTGTCATTCAGTAAGTGATGATGTTGGTCCAAATGCCGAAATATAAGGGATTGAGTTGAGTAAGAGATCTATGAAGATGATCTATAGATCTCTATAAAAATCAAATAAACTATAATGTGATTTTGTTTTATTTCGTGGACTAAACTGACATTTGGGGGTTGTTACTACTACGTTACATTAAAATAGTGTCGTACCCTAACTATCCTGAGTGATCGAAAGTTAATCGAAAATCGAAATAGATCGAAAATGAAACTATTTCACGGTATAAAAAAATAATTTGTTTAGAAACTAGCGGCCCATATTTAGTTTCTTCTCATTTATGTCAGACTTAATTTTATCGATTGCATTTATTTTATGGTTTATTTCATATTTAACACAATAAAAGTTCATGTACTATGTGTATGAATACTTTTATATTTAAATATATTACGTTTATATTCATAATACATTTATTTAAACCAGTAAAAATAAATTCAGGAGTCATGTCACATCGATTCGATGAATCACTTATGATTGAGCCTTACCTACAACACTATGCTCCGCGCTTGCAGCATTTAAAAAAAATAAGGTCAATAGCAGCTGTCAGTTTAGTCCACGAAAATAAAAATCACAGTCTATACTGTGATTACACTTGACTTGACTTTTGTATTTATTACATTTACTATTAAATGTAATAAATACAAAAGTTAAATCGAATAAATAAATAAGTAAAAATAATACATAATTTAACATACACACAGAAAGACACACACACATAATATATTATTACATTTAACCACATAAAAGCAGACAGATAACTGAAATGTTAATTAATTAATTAGGAAAAAATAATAAGGAAAATTATTAAGCGCTATTCCTCTTTCCTAGACACTGACTGTATCTAGAATGTTGTTGTACCTGATAGGTTCCATATTTTTTTCTGTAACTTATATTTACCACCTGCAAGTACATTATAGATGCAATAAATTTAATTTGAATTCAATTGAAATCTTTAACTTTTGTCCAATTGCCATCACGATTCACGACACTTGCGTTGATACATTTCACTAGTCAAGCATACCGTATCCTATTGCTGCCGAAGATTTTTTTTTTCTAACTTTGCCCCACACTAGGAATTTCTTCCTGTATCGTGGGTGCGTTTACAAACATATAAACTCACATACACACCACCCAGAGCCGGAACAACTATCTGTGGGACATACAAATATTTGTTCCGTGCGGGAATCGAACCCGCGACACGCAGCGCAGCAGTCAACCGTTCAACCACTGCGCCAACCATGCGCCCAAACTAATAATTCTTACCAAGACTATCCATAAACCTAATAATTCTTACCAAGAAACTCAACCAATACCTTGTTTTCAGATTTCCACTGTTCCTGATGATGATAGCATACTGCCAGATTGTGAGGGTGCTCTGGAGATCAGACAACATCCCAGGACATACGGAGTCACATACGCTGTGTTCAACACCGCAGGGACATAACAACTGCAAGAATTGTAAGATTTTGTCATAAAACCCATGTTCTTCTTTCTTTTATCTTCTTCCTCTTATGCTGTAAAAGTAGGTTTTTACAAAACCTAATAGTGGATATAGATTTCCCTTTGATCAGGATGGTAATTAAAAGTTTTGTCCATACTCATGATGCTTGTCAGATAATGGCAGTAAGGGGGAAGCCAAACGAACGTAATTTTGTAAGTTGTGAGTCGCGTAAAATGAGTCGCGTAATTTACGTCCAACTGTAATTCGGTTAGGCTGCCAGACGGACGGACGTAATTTTTCAGTTGCTATTCTACGTTTGTGCGGGGCGCTGACGCTTGCCTCGCTCTCCTCCGTCACCTCCAGCGCTATTCGGTTGAATTAATATGCGTGAGTCAGCAGATAACTCATTTGCGTCGCCGTGTGGCAGAAACAGGACTTTAGTATAAAACCGAATGCAAGGTAAATTCCGTGACGCATTTTAGGCAACTCTAAAAATTACGTTCGGGGTGCCTCACCCTATGGGTTTGGGAACTAAAATAATGCTTTGGTAACCATTTGAAACCAGCGGGCTTAATGCGAGTTTTTAAAAGAAATCGATCGCGTTAACGTAACGTCATTGATACTGGATAAACGCCATCTCGTGGCAATAGTGGAAACTTCGCTCTTTTGTATAATAATTGACATTAGTGAACGTTATGTTCACGCAAACGAGTATTAAAACTCTCACTAGGATCTCTTCGTATGTCTACTAAGTCACAGTATGCTATTTATTTAAGTATCATAATTATTTTCGTTTTTATCCAAACCATTGTAAAAATTCTAATTAAAAGAAGAAACAATGAAATAAAATTGAGAATAGTTAGAGACGTCCATATATTTGTGCCGTTTATAAGTTACCAGGGAAGCCGCATGCGCAGGAGCAGGAGCTAAAACCAAAACTTTTATCTTCAACGTAGCCTTGATTTTAGATGAAAAATGTTTACCGATACAAAATTTCCATCACGAGTATCTTCATAAGCAAGCTTTCTAACCTTTCCTTCTTCCAACTAACAAGTGCCCTCTGCCATGCCCAGGATACAGGCTAATACTTTGATCAGTCCTCTCATTTCTGTGCATAGGGCTGACCGCTAACCGGCGCACGACGCCTTCAATCCACACGAACGCGTCCACAGAGGGTCAGCTGCGGTCCAGGCGGAAGGCTGCCAAGATGCTGGTGGCTGTGGTTGTCATGTTCGCTGTCTGCTACTTTCCTGTGCATCTGCTCTCTGTTTTGAGGTAAGAATTTATTATGCCCATTATTAACGTAAAAATACAGTAATTAGAAGCCAAATTATACTGGGCCCGCGTGGTGTAAATTATGGCCCATATTATCTGCGATATAGACCGTCGCCTGTATCTTACTTACTGAAAGTATATGGGGATTATTGGGTTATTGGTTAATAGGTTACTTCTAGGCAAGCGGGCTACAACTTCGACCACTGCTACACTTATCTGGTGAGATAGTGGTCAAGCGCAAGCCTATCATCATCATCATCAATACATATAGTAAATCTATAGAAAAGTCGTTTTTGTACATCAAAAATATTTCCAAAAAAAATAGCCAGGGTGTTAAAAGAGAACCAACTGAACCCATTACCAGTATTTTTGGATTTTTTGGTCTGTTAATTTGTGCACGCATCACGTAAAATCTACGAAACCAATGTAAATTTTATACATAAAAAATGTGCGTACCTTAAAGTATTATTTAGTTTATGTTTCATCACAATCGTTTCACTTTATCAAATATATTATAAAAGTTTTAATGTTCAAGAAACAAAATATCGCAACATGCGCAATTCAGATATTCGGACTGTTGAACTCCATATTTGATAGATGGCGTTGTGCATTTCACGTCATTTTCTGAATGGCGGTTTTCCGCGGAAGAATGACCATAGGAAAAAATAATGGAAGTTAGTTAGGGTTTCAAACATCATACATCAGGTTTCATAGGTACCTTACTAAAAAACTTGCCTATTAGGTACAACTAAAAAGTGAAAAAAAAAACTTTTTTATTTTTAAATAATGCCGACTTCCAAATAAAAACACTACAAAGTGAAAAATAACTTTCTTTTTGGCAGTCGGTGTCCATAACGAAAAAATTTGTACCTACCAAAGACTACTACTTCCAAAAAGAAAGTTATTTTTCACTTTGGAGTGTTTTTATTTGGAAGTTGGTAGTATTTTTAGGGTTCTGTACCCAAAGGGTAAAAACGGGACCCTATTACTGAGACTCCGCGGTCCGTCTGTCTGTCTGTCTGTCTGTCCGTGATAGCTAGACAGTTGAAATTTTCACAGATGATGTATTTCTGTTGCCGCTATAACAACAAATACTAAAAACAGAATAATATAAATATTTAAGTGGGGCTCCCATACAAAAAATGATTTTTTTGCCGTTTTTTGCGATAATGGTACGGAACCCTTCGTGCGCGGGTCCGACTCGCACTTGGCCGGTTTTTTTATTATGAAGTCGATATTCTTCTCCCTAGAGTAAATAGTATTCTGCGCAGTGAACGCTCGATCTAGGTGGGTAGAAAGGTAATTAAGATAGGTAGGTCTAGGTAAGTAGAGTAGGATAGGCAGTTAACGCAAGTGAAGCCGCGGGCACAGTTAGTATAAAAAACCAGCCAAGTGCGAGTCGTACTCGCGCAGGAAGGGTTCCGTACCATTATCGCAAAAAACGGCAAAAAAATCACGTTTGTTGAATGGGAGCCCCACTTAAATATTTATTTTATTTTGTTTTTAGTATTTGTTGTAATAGCGGCAACAGAAATACATCATCTGTGAAAATTTCAACGATCTAACTATCACGGTTCATGAGATACAGCCTGGCGACAGACAGACAGACAGACAGACATACAGACAGACAGACAGACAGACAGACAGACAGACAGACAGACAGACAGACAGACAGACGGATCGCGAAGTCTTAGTAATAGGGTCCCGTTTTTACCCTTTGGGTACGGAACCCTAATAAAAAGATGTCCATGTCCAGAAGTGAAAGAATCTTTACTGAAATTATGATAACAATTATGTGTTCGATAGACGTGATTACACTAGAAGCATTTTTTTGTATCTAAACTTCAAATCTTAACTAAGTTATTCCGGCCTACCTGAAAAATTTTGCTATTATGTACCAAACTGTATAGGTAAATACAGTGAAAATATTACTTTTTCAGCAGACTATTTTTTCCGACGTTTTAATCATTAACATTGTTATGTCTAAAAGTATTGGTACTGATTTTCAGCTTAAACTTGGCCCAAACTTTAAGATTCCCAGAAACATTATCCATCGACTAAGGTCAATAAGTTCAAAACGAACAAGCGAAGCCTTTTAACAGAGCCATTTAAATTCTATTCATGTTCTAAGATACAGGCCCGACAAATTAAACGGTACCATTATTGTGCCAAATTTAAGTCTTTTCACTTCGCGATGGTAAATATTCAGAACAATTGTACAGATATTTGCAAGTAATTATTATCTTGAAGAATTCGTGGAAAATTTAATTTTCATTTGTCTTTTAGTACTTAAGATATTGTTTCGAGAGAGGGATTCGCAGATCGTACTTTGAATTTGTTAGGTAAACGTTTTATACGAATTTGAACATTATTTTATTAATCGACTTCCCAAAAAGGAGAGGGTTCTCAATTCGGATGTTTATATTTTTTATGTATATTCGGGCATAACTCCGTCATATAATATAAAAGGATTTGTAAAATTATTTCGAAAAATCGAAAGAAACTGACCAAATTTAAATGGGACCACGTTTAAATTTGGTAAAATTATAATGAAGAACTTCAGAGATATGCAACAGAACTCTTCAATAAATGACGGCAAATCTCTCGGGATTACTGCAATCGCATGTCTGTTTATTGTTTACACCATTTCATAACATACCATCACGCCAGTATGGTCTAAACAGGTACGCAGAAGTTTACAGTTCACCCTGGTACACTCTTATTCCACCAGTTACGTTCAAGTAACATGTTGTGCGGGTAATTTATTCCAGCATCATTGTGGGCATTATAGGTACCTTACTATAGAACTTGTCCATTGTATTATACCACCAAAAAGTGAAACATGCAAAACATTTTTACAAAAAAAATAAAACCGACTCCCAAAAAAAGAACACTACAAAATGAAAATTATCTTCAATTTCGGAAGTCGGTGTCACAAAACGAAGAAATGAAAACAGGGACACCTTTTTTTTTGGAAGTCGGTTATATTAAGTTATATTAATAAAAGTTTTAGCGTTTATTTATTATATACCACTTAAATAGTAACAGGACAATATTTTTAAAGATAAGTGTACAATGGGCGGTCTTATCGCACAGGGCAATCTCTTACAGACAACCTTTGGATGGACTGAACAAGAGGAGACAGACATAGGGCTGTCAGTGTACAAAAACTATCTTAATAATATTACTTAGATATTACATAAAATACATACATACCAATAAAATAATATACTGATAAATATAAAATATAGAACAGAGAAAGGAGAAGAATAGTTACAGATAAAGGAAATGCTCCTTCACCATTTTTTTTAATGTAGGTAATGTTTGCGCACGTCTTACCTCAATAGGTAATGCATTCCACAAACGAGCTGCTTGAACCGTGAAAGATTTGGCGAAGAAGGATGTGGAATGCATACGAATGCTTAATTTTAGGTTTTCCGATGATCTCAAGGACAGAGAATGTGTGTCACTGAGGAACTAAAAGCGTTGTTTAAGATAAAAACCGGCCAAGTGCGAGTCGGACTCGCACACGAAGGGTTCCGTACCATTATCGCAAAAAACTGCATAAAAATCCAGTTTGTTGTATGGGAGCCCCCCTTAATTTATTTTATTTTAATTTAATAATTATTATTTTTTATACAACTAAATATTCTGTGAATATTTCAAGCGTCTACCTGTTGCCGTTATTAATATCGAGCAAAAAACGGCAAAAATATCATGTTTGTTGTATGGGAGCCCCCCTTAAATATTAATTTTATACTGTTTTTAGTATTTGTTGTTATAGCGGCAACAGGAATACATCATCTGTGAAAATTTCAACTGTCTAACTATCACGGTTCATGAGATACAGCCTGGTGACAGACAGACAGACAGACAGACAGACAGACAGACAGACGGACAGCGAAGTCTCAGTAATAGGGTCCCGTTTTTACCCTTTGGGTACGGAACCCTAAAAAGGACTAGCAGGATTAAAGAGCACATTATATAGTAATGAAAGTATGTGGGCATTCCGGCGAAGGCGGATAGGAAGCCATTAATAATGGAGACTTACAGGGAATATAGATGGTTAAACATTTTGAACTACCCGGTAATTGAATTCAAAACCTCATGGTCAGCCGTAGCGCTTGCATCCACTTATCTAAGACTAACGAGGCAGTCATTACAACTTTAATTATTACTTGAGTAATCGCCTTTCTTTTCTAAAAGAATCATAATTCAATATTTATTTTTGCTAAAGCTCTGATGCAGACTTTATTCAAAAATTTCCGGAATCACGTTGTCGTGAAATCGCTTTATCACTTTCAAAGTACCCTTGGCAACCGCTTACTTAAAAATTGTTTCGAGTTTTCGAAGCGCGAAGGCGAAAAGAAATATTTTTAATCATATTTTAGAACCATGTTTCTTCAAGGGTATTATTTCATCCCTTGGCAATTCTTTTTTCAGTTTTAATTAATAAGCGTGACGGGAACATTTTATTAATTAAGATCGGGCGGTATATTGTTAATTTTTTGGTGTTTGCTTAAAGGGATAGCGTGAATAAAACAGTCTTGTTTCCAAATGAAAAAAGTTCAAGGTCAACTATCATCAATCATGTTCTAACAAAGTTGCAAGAGACAAACGTTAAAAATTTACCAACGCATTTCGCTTTAATTTTCCTTATGGATATTGTATAATTTTATTTATGAAATTATTTCAGTAAACCACTAACCCGGATATTAATCTTCAAAATAAAATATCTGATCACACTGATGATGTCCACTGGCCTCCCCAATGCGTCGCCACACTGATCAGTTCTGTGCGTCTCTCATCCAGTGGATTCTTGTAGCCTAAACCAGGTCATCGGTCCACCTAAAGAGAGGCCTTCCAACGTTGAGTCTTCCGGTTCGCGGTCGCCACTCCAGAACTTTTCGGCCCCATCGATCATCCGTTCTGCGAACAATGTGCCCTGCCCACTGCCACTTTAGTTTGGCAATTCTTCGGGCTATGTCGGTGTAACCATGATTATCCGGCAGATATTCTCTTTTCTGATTCGGTCTCGTTAGGAAACTCCAAGCATAGCCCTCTCCATTTCCCTTTAGGTGACTTTAAGCCTTCTGATGAGGCCCATTATTGTCTTAAGACACTGTGTTGCGTTCATCATGATCATGTGGTGTCTGTATTCCCTGCCTTTTTGAATGCTCATGCATACGGCGCTACCACGGAGAGATAGCGCAGTTATGCGGGATTCTAACCCACTAAAACTCCACGGTGTCCTCCTACGCCGCTTATGCCGCGAAACGGGCACGCGTTAGCATTCACCGCGAACCCGCCGCGGCAGTCCGTCACCGGAACTCTCCTCTGTGGAGTAACCACCATCACTGGCGCAACAAAACACATTGCACGCCGTGACCACCCCAGGAACCAAACCAGCACAGGGGTGCCAGACGACCCCGTGTATGGCACCCGTGGTCCTTTTGTGGCGGGTCAAGGTTAATGGCCCCGCCACCTACCATTTTTCGGCAGCAGGGAATAGGGAGAGAAGCCAACGCTATACCGACACTCCTCGTCCCCTGCGGCCCCACTGCGTCCGCCATCAGACGGTGGTGACCCCGTCCAGGCCGCGAAAGGTAGAAAGAGCGGTTCACCGCACTCCTCTCCCGCCGTGGCCTCCAACCCTCATCTGCGATATCGTATGGGTACGGGGGGGTCCTATATGACATCGCAGACCACCTCAGTTGCGATGTCACATAGGCGGCACCGCAACCTAAATGTTGGCCGCTACGTCGTCGGCTTATCGGCAAAAGCCCTGATGAGCAGCCTCTCCTCGGGTTCCTCTTCGCTTCACCGTGGGTGACCGAGCCACGGCTACTGAGCCTCCCCGCGTCGACAATGCGGGAACCCACCAAGCGGGTGTATTCTCTGCCTAGGGTCATTATAATCTTCTTGATATTATCCCACGTTTTTTGTGGTCGACGCAACAATTTTTCTTCTTTCTGCCCGTCTCCCATCACGATATCCCTTTTCTTTCATAACATTATTTTAAGGACATGATAAGACCTAAAACGCGGGCACTGTCGGACTGCATCAATGGAAAGAGATCGTGATGAAACAGCGCTTGTAATTTACTGGAAAATATGAAAACCTTTGTCTTGGATCACAATTTTCAATTTAATGTCCAGGATTTATCTTTAGTCAGAATAATATCTTCCTTACAAAACTTATTGGACCAAACTTACCCTTGGACTTTTCGGAGGCAATTTTTTTTATTTGCACGTGTACCAAGTTAAAAAGCTATCCGTCCGAGAGATTGATAACAGCGGAAAATTGGTGATACAAGATCAAGGCTTCTTTCGAAAGTTCTTAAGATAATCCTGCATATCGAAAGAAAACCTGACATTTATTATTTTACAAATTAAGGATTATTATGGGGATCATAATTAAAAGCTCACGGGGTTTAAAACCACTTGACCGCTTGCTTGTTTTGATCTTTTTTTTATCTCTGAGTCGGTCTACAAACAGCTTTAAGTACTGCTACTTCCCAAAATCAATTCATCATTGCTTTTTTGTTAAAATCTAAAAATCAAACTTAATGAATTGCCAGCTCTCTTCTCTTTAGAAGTTTTTGACAGACTTAAGTCATGAATCAGTCTGCATCGATTCTGTGAAAAAATCCATCCATACCAATTGATGCTAGGGTTGACAGCACACTTTAAGTTCACTTCACCTAAGGTATAACGGTGTTCCCCCCGGTGGGTTCCCGCATTGTCGAGGCGGGGGGGTTTAGTAGCCGTGGCTTGGTCACCCACGACCGCGGCGAGAGAGAAGTGCTGGTATTGCGGTTCGCTGCTCTCCCTATCTTCTGCGGCCTTTACGGGGTCGCCACCGTCTGATGACTGGCGCGGTGGGGCCGCAGGGGAGGTCCATATCCCCTGCGACCGAAAAGTGGTATGTGGCGGGGTCACTGACCTGATCCGTCACAAGGGGACCAAGGGTGCCATATACGGGGTCGTCTGGCACTCAGGTGCTGGTTTGGTCTCTGGGGTGGTCATAGCGTGGAATGTGTTCTGGTGCGCCGGTGATGGGGGTTATTCCCCAGAGGAGGGTCCGGTGACGGACTGCCGCGGTTTTTTGCTTTGCGAGGTTCGCTGTGAGTGCTAACGCGTGCCCGTGTAGCTACCATAAGCGGCACAGGAGTACACCATGGCATTTTAGTGGGTTGGATTCCCACATAACTGCGCTATTTCCCGTGGTGGCACAGTATTCATGAGCAATACTCCAAGCTAAAATAATGAATAGTTATCACGGTGAAATGTTTACAGAATAGCACTGCATTACTTATTGCGTGTTTTGCATTGTCGAGTAGAAGGATTTTTAAACATATGAAGCAATGCATTAGCAACTCTTTTCGGTTGTGATAGAAACTTTGATTTAGTTTGTTACGAAATTATTAGGTGCTATTTGTATTTGGAAAGAAAAATAAAACATAACATGTATAAAACTTTAAGTCCTATTAACTTGTACTCTTCTTTCCCAGGGTGGCATACGATGTGCAGCAGAGTGACGTCATGACCTGCATAGCGCTGATCAGCCACGTGATGTGCTACGCCAACTCAGCCGTCAACCCGCTGATATACAACTTTATGAGTGGTATGTATTACTTTTGATTTAACTCTGGATCATTTATTTCATTATAACATTTTATAGCTCTACAGAATTTCTGCTCTTCATCATATTCCATGTCAACAGTAACTAAAGGATCATTCACTTAGAAATCATGAGATCCGGCGTAGAATTGCTAAAATTCGAGTATGACGCCTTCCTCCCCAAACTTGTACACACCAATGTGCGATACCCGTATGCGCTCGGTAAAGAATCTGTACCGAAACGCACCTGAGTCGTTTCGGTACAGATTTTTGCCGAGCGCGTGAATCTTTACAGATTCGGTACAGAAAGAAAAACGGTGAGGAAGGCACCTTAATCGACGACAGGCGCTAGTTCTTACTGGTTCGGTGAAAAGTAGAAAACTGCCATCCCCGTTTGCTCTGACAACAACCGCAGATCAGCGTTTATAACGCAAGTGTTGGCAGATCAGCGTCAGTTGCTTGCTTTCTACGTGATTGCACCCAAAGATATGGTTGAATTACGTAAACCTTAATTAAGAAGAACTTAGAACCTTGCCATATATATAGGATGAGTTTTTCAAGAGGCCAAATCCGAAACTATGAGGAATAGTGAAAAATACTCAAAGGAGTCACGAGGCCGATTTTTATGAAAACTAAAACTGCATCATTGGATTTTTTTTAAATTAATATTCCTAGCCAGCAATAGAACCCGACTATTATAAAAAACCGGCCAAGTGCGAGTTGGACTCGCACACGAAGGGTTCCGTACCATTATCGCAAAACACTGCAAAAAAATCACGTTTGTTGTATGGGGGCCCTCCTTAAATATTAATTTTATACTGTTTTTAGTATTTGTTGTTATAGCGGCAACAGGAATACATCATCTGTGAAAATTTCAACTGTCTAACTATCACGGTTCATGAGATACAGCCTGGTGACAGACAGACAGACAGACAGACAGACAGACGGACAGCGAAGTCTCAGTAATAGGGTCCCGTTTTTACCCTTTGGGTACGGAACCCTAAAAACACATGCTGTATTATCACACCATTTGATAGTATCGCTAATAAGAATACAATTCTGTAAAGTAATCAATCAATCTGCCTAGCCTTTTTCCCAACTATATTGGAGTCGGCTTCCAGTCTAACCGGATTCAGCTGAGTACCAGTGTTTAACATGGAGCGACTGCTTACACGGTACCCCTTGGCAAGACTCCACGGTACCCCTTGGACAGATCCCAGATAAAACTGCGAGATTGTCAAGTGGAAGGTACACTCAAGGAATAACGTGCTTCGCCGCCTAACCTCCACTAGATCCTCAAGTCCTGTTAATGCCTGGATGGCGCTCTATTTATCCGCTGGTGAATATGCGAGTCCAGTATGGAGCCGCTCTGCCCACTCTTAATGATTGGATACAGCTTTAAATGAGACGTCGCGACGTCTCATTTAAAACTGTATCTTCGATGCATCGACGGCGGACTGCCACAGGTTGCCTCAAAATGACTCCTATACGAATGCTGTATCTACAGGATAAAAGTATTATATATTTTAAAATTAATATATATACAAATATATAATATATAAAATTAATATAATATACAAATATGTGGATGTCTCTAACTATTCTCAATCTCATTTTTACATTTTTTCTTTCTTTTAATTAGACTTTTTACAATGATTTCAATAATCTTTATAGCCCTTTGCTATGAATAGTTACAGCACTGATAACAACATTTGTGCCACATGTTAAATTTAGTCTTGTTATATATTTTTATTTATTTTTTCCTTTGTATAGATTCTTTTACTGATTGTTTTGTGAATGTGTGAACATTGTAGGCCTTCTAGATTTCTAGACGCTTGTTAACATTTGTTAACTCTCTCGTTTATACAATTTTTTTTTAGTTTCTTACGACTTATTGTCGGGCCTACGTTGTCCCCCCATATCTAAGCACTAATACTGTAACGTGGAAATATTGTAAAAACAAACCAATTTTTTTAAAAGAGTAACCGTGGAGTTTCTTGCCGGTTCTTCTCCACAGGAAACGACTAACCCGAACCGTGCACCTTTTGTCGACGTTTTATAAGTGCCCATGTAGGCCTATGTGAAATAAAAAACATTTGATTGATTGATTGATTGATTGATTGATTGAATATGATAATAAAAGTATTGTCAATTTTTATCGATATGTTTTATGATATATCCCATCACTAGAAACTACCGCACCGTAGGTGCTCAAAAGGGAATTAAATTTAATATTTTTTATTGTTCCCTATTGAGCACCAAGCTGTTATATTGATTGGTGCTCAAATGGGAATACCTTTTGGTGCTCTAAGAATAGGTGCTTTAAAAATAGGTGTTCAAACGGGAATACTTCCGCAGAACGGCTACCAGCTACAGCTGGAAATAAAATTGAAAGCAAATGAGGCCTTCTTTCTAGGAGTTACGGATGCAATATTTGAACCATATCCTACAAACTGTTTTCAACCTACGAGGGTCTTTGATCCTTATTTTGGTGAAATAAGTTAAATTTATCATTCAGCATTAGATGGCTCATCGCGATCCATACAGTTGTTATTATGAGCAACTATTGAACATCTGAAATGAGATTTAGCAGTAGAATTGCATTACTGCCCCCTAGCCAAGTTACAATCGTTTCGTATCGAATCTCTTTCTACAATCGTTAATGCCTTGTATTTCCACGTGACTTTACGTTCAGGTCATAACCATACATTGTTTCATTTTCTACCGATTATCGATTGTAGATTGTCAACTTGGCTACAAGTGCTGAAACAGTCTTTGACACGCCCTTAGGTTAGGCTATATCTTTATTTCAACAAGTAACTTCAATTAAACATTTACTGCCACCGCAGACGAGAGACAAAAAATGTTCAACGGTAGCTGCAGAACAATTTCCTCAAAAAATAGTTGTCACATCTTTACCTCTATGGTGTTTGCTGGAACCTTTGCAATTTGTATTTACTTCCCAATACAAAATTAAAAATAAAATATTCCCCTGTACAAATTTTGTCAGCATAATAAATCTGACAGAACATTAAGTCGGGATTACGGTTATCTCACGATTTATGTACATAAATAAGCGTTTACATTTTGTAAAGCCTGTCAATTATACTTGATTTGGACGTGAAGGTTTACCTCGAAAGGTATGTTAAGCTCAGTAAACAAATACATACCAATTAATAATAAGTTAATTATCAGAAAGTAATACAAATTTTAATATTTCCAAGCTTCTGCCAGCCGTCAAAAGTGTTTTATAATCCCAAGGGATCTTTACACCGGTATAAAAAGGATTATATGTGTTAATCCAGGTTATAAACTATCGATTTGCAAAATTTTGGTCCAAATCTTCAGCCGTTTTTATGAATTTAACCTCAAACATACAAACTATTGCATTTATAGTATTAGTAGGATTTACCAGCGAGCCACCAGCTTCACTCACGTGAAAATTATCCCAAAGGAACATACTCTCCAGATAAAAAAGTGTCTTATGTTTCAATCCAGGACATGTTTACCGGAGTGCCAAGTTATATCCAAATCCATTCATTCTGATGTGAAAAAAGCACAGTTACTGTCGCAATTTTAGCCTGTTCTGTCTCTATTACGATGTTAACAAAACAAAATAATATTTTATTTAGGCTTTAACCAATCAGCAATATTGTCTTATTGCCCGGTCCATTTAACATTACGTTTCAAATTGAAAACCGAGTGTATTCAACTTTAGCACTGTGTGATAGGATGTGACGCACAGACGGACATGTTAATAATTTTACTAGCTTTTATTTGACTTGTAGTGTATGTATATCTGTTTGTATGTAAGTGTGTTTGGGTCAAATCTTGCAACTGAACTTTAAAGCAGTTATCCTCCACCGATTAAGATGAAATTTTGCATACATGTTTAGTTTGGATGATAATGCATGGTTAGATGTGACGTCATTCTAAATCCAATATGGCGGACGGCCCAAGATGTTGGGCTAGTTATTTACGACATATACAACACGAAAAAAGCTTGTTTTAAAAAAGATTTTTTAATGAATAATTTTATTTTATACTAGCTTTTGCCCGCGGCTTCGCTCGCGTGGTATTTGGTCTGCCACATAAAGTTTCGTGACTAACCAATTTGATTAATTTTTTTATTTATTTTTCACTATAAATTCTAGTCGTATCCGAATTATCAGATGTCTAACTTCAAAACTAAAGGATTCCATACAATCTTTGAACCCCTATTATATTAAGGGCGAAACCATTGGAGGTGGAAAAACAATTCCTAACCTATAACTACTACTAACCGTTATTCTTAACCTAACAAAATTATAATAATCTAATGAAAACAATAAAAGGTACGGTATTCAGGGTTCTAAACTCTAATTTAGGGTGGTGTAATAACTGTTAGGAAGTTAGGGTTACCAAAATATCGACCTTATTGACTCAGAATGATGAAGTGACCCGGTATTCAGGGCCCTGAATACCGTGTAGTGTAATAAGCCCTTAAGCCATAACGCGGCATTGCTTGGATCACATCGCCCCTCTTCTCGCTCCCCCGCTTTACCCGTCGCGCGTATTTGTGTCGCTCGAGCTCCATTCAAGTCAATCTTATCCTGTTAACTTTTAAACTATGCGTTCAAATTAGTTAGTAGTAGAAAGTAAAAGACAAAGTTTATCTACATTAAATATTTAAAGCGACAAATGTGTCGATTTTGATAAGAGTAAAATAAATATTCTAAAATGTGCATTGTATCCAATTTTATTGTATTTATGGTTCACTATTTTGGTCATAGTGGCTTCCATATAAAAGGTAGATATATGCTGTCGCGGACTTTTATTTAGAACTGTTTAAGACAAACAATCCTACGCTACATTATATTTGTGTATCTCCAACGGTTTAGGCAGCGCACGCAAAGATAGCTCTCAGAGGGCAGTTTTTTTCCCGACTTATTTGATACTAGCTGTTGCCCGCGGCTTCGCACGCGTAGACTACATGCTTCTCCTTATCATATTTTAACATTATGTAGAGAAAAAGTAAAAAATAATGTAATGCGAAAGTGTTTCTTAGGACAGACTTATACTTACCTACTTTATCATCAATACGCTCTATCTTTGTCCCGTCCCTATCCCTTCACTATTTCTGTGTTTATCCATGACTAATAATAAGTAATCATACGCATAAGTAAGTAATTAAATTAAAGTATTTCCTTATAAACAACATTTTAAACCATTTTGCATGTCCACGCCAATATCACCAGACTATTCGATGAGCTAACACGTGAACACGCTACATAGAACTGTCCATGGCAAAAGCAATTCTCCCTCAAATCTACACCAGCATACGTCAGAGTTTGTCCTTGAGCCTTATGAACACGTTCAGACTGGCACCTCATGAGTAGGTACTTGGTATCCTACGGCGCAAATCTTTATTTGGCCACCGGTGGTACATCACCGCCCCATGAACCAAAAGTCTTGCCCGGACGGGGTGCGTCACCGGTAGACACGGACAGGAATTATGCTTTCTCTCTCTTGTTTTGGATTATAATAATGCGAAAAAGGGGGTAGATATTTCTGATCAGACGGCGTCGTACTATACCAGCCTTAGAAAACCCTAAAGTGGTACCGCAAGCTGATCATTGAGATTGTCTGTGGCACAATGTTAGTAAATGCTTGGGTTATTCACCAAAAATTTGGAAAGGAAAAAAAAAAGAAAGTATTTTAGAATTTCGGGAACAAATTATAAAAGAGATGATTAGCAAGCCCAGCACTGATAATCAATACGATGACGTGGGCTCCATGCACAAAGAAAGCCAAAGCACAAGTTCAGAGATACCCGAAAGAGATGTAGACCTTATTACGACCATTTTACAACAATCGAATCTGCGGTGAAAAACCAATGGATGGTTTGGATTGTTTCAATATGATTCATACAAAATAATTTTCATTTAATACCATCCATGATAGCATTTCATTTTATGCTTATTTCAATTTTGATCCAATTTCGCTCATTCTTTTTTTGTTGTGATTGTTATTGTTAGAAGGATCTTATGAAAAAAAAATAAAGAGAAAAAAAATTGGTACCTTACCTACACTGGTAGGGTAGGTATGTAGGTAGAGTAGCGTAGGTAGGGTAGGGTAGGTAGGGTAGGTAGGGTAGGGTAGGTAGGGTAGGGTAGGTAGGGTAGGGTAGGTAGGGTAGGGTAGGTAGGGTAGGGTAGGTAGGGTAGGGTAGGTAGGGTAGGGTAGGTAGGGTAGGGTAGGTAGGGTAGGGTAGGTAGGGTAGGGTAGGTAGGGTAGGGTAGGTAGGGTAGGGTAGGTAGGGTAGGGTAGGTAGGGTAGGGTAGGTAGGGTAGGGTAGGTAGGGTAGGGTAGGTAGGGTAGGGTAGGTAGGGTAGGGTAGGTAGGGTAGGGTAGGTAGGGTAGGGTAGGTAGGGTAGGGTAGGTAGGGTAGGGTAGGTAGGGTAGGGTAGGTAGGGTAGGGTAGGTAGGGTAGGGTAGGTAGGGTAGGGTAGGTAGGGTAGGGTAGGTAGGGTAGGGTAGGTAGGGTAGGGTAGGTAGGGTAGGGTAGGTAGGGTAGGGTAGGTAGGGTAGGGTAGGTAGGGTAGGGTAGGTAGGGTAGGGTAGGTAGGGTAGGGTAGGTAGGGTAGGGTAGGTAGGTTACGGTAGGGTAGGTAGGGTAGGGTAGGGTAGGGTAGGGTAGGGTAGGGTAGGGTAGGTAGGGTAGGGTAGGTACGGTAGGGTAGGGTAGGTAGGGTAGGCCAGGGTAGGTAGGGCAAGGGTAGGTAGGGTAGGGTAGGTAGGGTAGGGTAGGTAGGGTAGGGTAGGTAGGGTAGGGTAGGTAGGGTAGGGTAGGTAGGGTAGGGTAGGTAGGGTAGGGTAGGTAGGGTAGGGTAGGTAGGGTAGGGTAGGTAGGGTAGGGTAGGTAGGGTAGGGTAGGTAGGGTAGGGTAGGTAGGGTAGGGTAGGTAGGGTAGGTAGGGTAGGGTAGGTAGGGTAGGTAGGGTAGGTAGGGTAGGGTAGGTAGGGTAGGTAGGGTAGGTAAAATTCGAAGATCCTAACTTCAAAACTGACCGACTTTCATACAAACTTTCATCCCCTATTTCACCCCCTTAGGGGTGGAATTCACAAAAATCCTTTCTTAGTGGATGCCTGCACAGTATAAAGTATCTATGTGCAAAATTTCAAGTCTTTAGACGATTTAATTATTCCCATAACTTCATCCCCCTTTTCACCCTCATGGGGGTGGAATTTTCAAAATCGCTGAGACACGTGTAAGTAATTTTTTAATCTTCAGCCTAAACCCAAAATATGAAGATCCTGACTTTAAAACTGACGGATTTTCATACAAACTTTCATCCCCTATTTCACGCCCTTAGGGGTGGAATTTCCAAAAATCCTTTCTTAGTGCTCACCTACACTACCAAAAGAACCTAAGTGCCAAGTTTCATGATTGAAGCTTCAGCCGTTTGGCCTGTGCGTTGATGGTAAGTGAGTGAGCTTCGCTCCCGTGGGCCACCCCACAGGACCCGTTTTCGGGATTAAAAAATAGCCTATGTTACTCAGGAATAACGTAGCTTTCTATTGGTGAAAGAATTTTTTAAATCAGTCCAGTAGTTTCGGAGCCTATTCGGTACAAACAAACAAACAAACAAAAAAATCTTTCCTCTTTATAATATTAGTATAGAAGTATAGATTATTATTAGTTTTGAAGTATAGATTGAGGAATAAGTTTTTTCATACAAAAAAATTTCCCCCTTTTCACCCCCTTTAATGTTAAAGGTTCTGGAGTGACCGCGTACCGGAAGACGCAGCGTTGGAAGGCCTCCCTCTAGGTGGAGCGACGCTGGTCAAGGCTGCGGGAGTCCAGTGGATGCGAAATGCACCGTACCGACCAGTGTGGCGACACTTGGGGGAGGCCTATGTCCAGCAGCGGACGTTTTTGGCTGTAATGATGATGATGGTAAAAGGTTGAATTGTCCAAAATGCCTTCTTAGTGTTCTCCTAAACGAAACCCTAAGCATTAAGATTCTTAGCAAACTTTAACGCCCGCTAAATCGTTTTTGGGGGTAGTTTCGAAAAACTTATAATGACAACCTTTATTGTTTACGTAAGTTGGTATTTATGACAACTTTCAAGTTTATTTACCCCCCCCCCCTAAATCGTCTTTTGAGGATTTTTTCGAAAAACTACGTATGACAACCTTTATTGTTTACTTATGTTGGTATTTATGTCAAGTTTCAAGTTTATTGGCCCAAGTAATGATTCTTCGAAAATAAACTTTAACACCTCCTAAATCGTCCTTTAGGGTAGTTTCGAAAAACTTATAAAAACAATCATTATTGTTTTCTTAGGTTGGTATTTATGCCAAGCTTCAAGTCTATTAACCCAGGAAATCAGATTCTTTCATACAAACTTCAACACCCCTAAATCATCTTTTGAGGGTAGTTTCGAAAAACTAATAATGGCGACCTTAATCATTTATTTAGATTACTATTTGTGCCAATATTCATGTATTTTGGCTGAAGGAATTAGATTTTACATACAAACTTTCAACCCCTTTTTCACCTCCTTAGGGGTAGAATTTCCAAAAATCATTTCTTATCGGATGCCTACGTCATAGAAAGAACACACCTTCCAAGTTTCAGGTCTCTACAATCAGCAGTTTAGGCTGTGCGTTGATCCGTCAGTCAGTCATTCAGGACAAAGCATTTTATATGTATAGATAGATTCGCTCCCGTGGGCCACCCCACAGGACCCGTTTTCGGGATAAAAAATAGCCTATGTTACTCAGGAATAACGTAGCTTTCTATTGGTGAAAGAATTTTTTAAATCGGTCCAGTAGTTTCGGAGCCTATTCGGTACAAACAAACAAACAAACAAAAAAATCTTTCCTCTTTATAATATTAGTATAGACTACTTCCTATCCTATACAGCGAGAGTTAACTTCTGGAATTGTCATTTTCATTTAAAAAGTCGGATAATTAGGACATTACAAGTCAAAATTAACCATAAGGTGCTTAACATTTACAATCTTTGACTGCACGCCACACGTAGTGAATTCCGTCCGATGCCAATAAAGCAGGCAAAAACCAAATAGTTGGTGACTGCTTAAATTTAAGAACGTCGAACGTCTCAAAGATTACAAATTCGTCTTGTCTTTGTACATTGATCATACTAAATTACTGAATTCAGCGTCACTGCCTCATCTACCCATACAAGCAAGATAGGACTTGACACAATCGATAACAAGTACTGAAGCTTTAGAAATTGCGTGCAAATTCAATTGACAACCAATTTGTTTATAAATTGAACAAGTCTGTCGTTATTTTTAGAACGGAACAGGCAATTCAATATATTTCCTTGTATATCAAGTAACTATAGAATTATGTTATGTTTCTTTACCGAAGAGACAGTTCTACCATATATCCTTAGCTAGTTGCAACTTAATTCTTACACTGCTAGTCGCGTGAGGTTTCTTATGGAGCCCAGGAGTATTTGTGGCAAATAAACAAAAATAATGCTGATAATCTATACCAATATTATAAAGAGGAAAGATTTTATTGTTTGTTCGTACCGAATAGGCTCCGAAACTACTGGACCGATTTCAAAAATTCTTTCACCAATAGAAAGCTACAGTTATTCCTGAGTGACATAGGCTATTTTTATCCCAATAAAGGGTCCAGTGGGGTGGTCCACGGGAGCGAAGCCGCGGAGAACAGCTAGTTATTTTATAAAGGTACTTTGAAGAGCAACATATTTTCTCTTAACTAAAAAACTATCAATATCTCAAACGGTCTTCAAAAATACTTTTTGATTACCTAGCACAAGAAACACAAACTTTAGTATATTGTTCATTTTTTTAACTGCTTTCAGAAATTTAAAGCTGAGTTACTATGGACTCATTTCACAAAATTTTTACTGCACTAATCTTCGCTGGGCGTATTTTAAATGATAAATGGTAAATGATTTATTTCTGTAAGTTCGTTTGTACAAACACTTTTACATGCCGATCATATTTTTTAAAACTATATGAGGTCGGCGTTTCCTGTCTGACTACACTGAGAAGAAAGGCCGAAACAAACTCAGAGGTCACAGTCTCTTTTAAAGTCCAGACAAAATCTTGGTTAGATCATGTGAAGACCATGTAGACTAATGTCTGAAATAATTAATAAGTAAAGTACAAAAATCTACAAAATTTTGGGTCGCGCGGGTGTGAAACTAGTGCGCGTTTTGTTCCGTTAAGGTCGTTGGCGATAGTCGTCGTCTTAAGGGCTAAAAATTACCTAACAAACAACACAAAAAGAAACAGTTTTGTTGTTCCAAAAACGGAACCCCATTCAAATTAGTATATTAGCAAAAATTTGGCAACGCTGATCAGTTGGCTTCACAATCGAACAAAGTTTGTCGTAAAGTTCGCGGCGCCGAGCCGATTCTACTGCTCCTTTAGGTTGATCTTTCATTGAGTCATGGCTATAGTAGATTTTGTACTCTCCGGGAAGTTTGGACAAATTACTAATTAGTACTAAATTTTGGATCTCGCGGGTGTGAAACGAGTGCGCGTTTTGTTCTGTTAAGGTCGTTGGCGACAGTCGTTGTCTTAAGGGCTAAAAATTGCCTCTATGTTTACCTACTAATGCTTATCTACTTACTATGACATGGAGCTGTTATTATTTCACTCGTGCTGTCCGTCTCATATCTTCCCGCACCTTAGATCTTCAGTCTTACTATAGTATAAATTGTTTAATCACCCTGAATTTAATTTTCTGCTCAACTAAATTTCAATGTTCCTTTTGCCTTTTTAAGGGTTCAATAGGCTTGTAGTGTAGGTAAGATTTTATGGTTGATTATAAAGATTATAAATATAGTCTGTGTAGTAAAATACCACAGTATTAAGTATTTTTATGTGCCATCTAATTAACACGTGTTTTTACCACGATTTTATGTGTCGGGTTATAAGACAGAGTCCATACTGTTTATTTTTAATCACCGACAGAAAAAGATGTAAGTTATAAGTTTGACGTGTGTTGCTGTGAATCTGTGTATTTGTGTGTCAGTCTGTGGCATCGTAGCTCCTAAGCAGAGGAACCGAATTTGATTTAGTGTTCGAGAGTGTTCTTAGCTATGTTTGATGAACGGTTCATCCGTTTAAAATTTATGCGCATTTTACACTTTGAATCAGGGTATTTTCGCAAGATATCGTGATGTAATTACGTGTTTCGATGAATTTTCGATCAAAGCGTGTCTACTACTAGATAAATTATGTAGTTTAAAAAGCATTACCTGGGCGACTGAGCCCTACTCGGGTAAAAATAGAGAAAACGACGTTTTCTAAAAATGAAACCTAGATCGATTTACTGCCCCCGAAACGGAAACGGCTCCAACGATTTTCATGAAATTTTGTGTGCTCCCTGCATTTCGAGCCGTTTCCGAGATTCAGATTATATAACTATATATATTAAACAAGAATTGCTCGTTTAAAAGTATTAGATAGATTAGTTATTAAGTCTCGGTGGTTGTAATTTTTTTAATTTATACTTATTAAATTACCTTTTCTCGTCGCTACGCTTCTGTGACCAGTCTACCAGGAACGTAGCTTTTTTTTGGGATAAATAGTAGTCTCATGGCACTTAGCGATAGGGTAGCGTTCTATCAGTTAAATTATTTTTGTAATCGGATCAAAATACATTCAATACTTTTAGAGATTTCTCTTACCATCAAACAATAAAAACTTCAAGCAATAAATCTTTATAAAATGAGTTTTGATTTTTAGGGTTTCGTACCAGAAGGGTCCAAACGGAGTTCTATTGCTGTCATTAACGTGTCCGTCTGTCGTCTGACACACAGGTTTTAAAGCCAAACGGTTGGAGCTACAGTTTTCAAATTTTCCAATTATAAGCATCTTGTTGATTGGGTCAACAAGATGCTCATAATTTGAAAATGTAAGTCACAGTAATTATCAAAAATATTTTAAGTGGAGCTCCCATACAGATAAAGGGGGGAACGAAAAAATAAAAGTTATCTGTCCCATCTAGTGGGGTATAGTTGTTTAGAGCTCGTTAAGTAGATAAACACTTTTTTTTTGTTAAATAAAATTGGCAAACAAAGGAACGAGAAACCACCAAAGTCAGCTGATTTTTCAAAATTGTTGGCTCATCTTTGATAAACATGAGACACCTAATTAAACTTGGTCGAGAATTTGACATGTCCTTAACAACTTCCAATCTAAAGATCAAAGAAAATGGTGTTTATCCTGGAATTCGAGATGTCAGAATCAGTCTCCTCTGATATGGGTAATTATAAGTTCGGAGCAAAATCCGCAAGTTCTACTAGATTTTGCGAGTGGCTTCGCCGGCCTCCTTATAAATCCTCCATTGTCATAATTCAAGTTATGGTCTACCCGAGTGCCAAGTTTTATCCAAATCCGTTGAATCATTGAGGCTTGTTTAATCACCACACCCACCGCACTTTTTCCAAACCACTGTGACTCCTGAAAGTCATAATCAACAGTGGCGACCACCATAAAAGCGCCGCGGCAATGAAGCTCGACGAAATCCCGGAGAATGAATTTAACTGTCTTGGATCTCGCAACGAAATTAATATGGGAAGATTAGGAAAAATAAAACATAATTTTCACTTCCTCCTGGCTTGATTTATTAATAGGTATCCAAACATACAGACTCATATTTCACGATATTTGCTGGATAGGGTTTATTTATTTAATTGTAACTAGTGGATACCCAGCGTGTGCTACTATGCCAAAAAAAAATTAGAATTGTTTTTATTAATATTTGGCTTGTTAGTGGTCTAAAACCATCTTCGCATTATTGCCTTTCTTTCTAATAAAACTGGGTAATAGAGCAGTGGTGGCCCAGTGGTATCGGCCGTGACTTACAAGTTGTAGGTCGTGGGTTCGAATCCAGTCAGGCGCTTTACTTTGTGTAAATTATTTTAACACCACTGCTATCAAAAACGGTGAAGGAAAACAAGGTGAGGAAACTGTCATGTCCTAGAACCAAACACCACGACATCCACCAACCCGCACTGGACCCGCGTGGTGGATTAAGGCCCATCCCCTCTTACAGAGAGCCTCCTCTCTGTGTCCCAGCAGTGGGAACATTAATAGGCTGATGATGTGATGTGAATAAAACTGGTTTGGAGCACATCGATTGGATGGTTTCAAAGCCTCTAACGGTCATAGTTAGAAACATTTTTTGTGTTTTATATGTTAGGATTTATTATTAGTAGGAAGTATTATTCTGTGATGGAAATAGGATAATTATTATTACAGGATCCAATGTTAAATTATCGCTGTGAATTCATCCTAAAACATACCGTTTCAACTTTGAGCTTTCTACATGACTTTCTGCAAAACTTTCTTTTAGAACTTCTTTGAAAAACATCGCTGGTTCTGTACTAGTTGCCTTTTCTATTTATTGAAAAGAAACTGTATTTTAGTTTACCGTTTCACGTCGATAAAGTTTTCTTGTTTGGACGTAAATGGCTAGTTTTCAGGTAGGGGAAACCAGCTATTTCTATTTGCTATCGTATTTTTGGTTTCAAAATATTTGAATGTTATTATTTAACTTTAAGCGGCATGTCACTGCAAGAAGAAAGCATTTTTAGGGTTCCGTACCCAAAGGGTAAAAACGGGACCCTATTACTGAGACTTCGCTGTCCGTCTGTCTGTCTGTCTGTCTGTCTGTCACCAGGCTGTATCTCATGAACCGTGACAGTTAGACAGTTGAAATGTTCACAGATGATGTATTCCTGTTGCCGCTATAACAACAAATACTAAAAACACTATAAAATTTATATTTAAGGGGGGCTCCCATACAACAAACGTGATATTTTTGCGGTTTTTTGCTCGAGATTAATAACGGCAACAAGTAGACGCTTGAAATATTCACAGAATATTTAGTTGTATATTCTCTTTAAAAAATAATAATTATTAAATTAAAATAAAATAAATTAAGGGGGGCTCCCATACAACAAACGTGATTTTGTTGCAGTGTTTTGCGATAATGGTACGGAACCCTTCGTGTGCGAGTCCGACTCGCACTTGGCCGGTTTTTTTAATATTTATGCAGTTTCTTGCCTATTTTACTCGATAAAAAACTACCTTTGTGTGTTTGTAAAAAGTTAAAAAAATAACAACCGACATCCAAATAAAAACACTATAAAGTGAAAAATAATTTCGGATGTCGGTGGAAAAAAACCAAGTAACGAAAACAGGCACACCGACTTCCGAAATTGAAGTTATTTTTCACTATATAATACTATAGTGTTTTTATTTGGATGTCGATTGTGCTTTTTGTAAAAAATATATTTATTAACTTTAAAATATATCATTCAAAATCGCCGTTCAATGGCCTTATTGAAATAAATTATTTCATTTTTAACTTTGGCTTTAAAGATATTGTGATGTCCCAGAACTGAAACATAATACACATCAGCTTTTGCTTGTGACTTTGCTCGCGTGTAAAGTGTTTAATCATCACAATATGGGAATTTACTACTGGAATGAAAAGTATCAAATGACCTAATCGAGGCCATGAGCTAACCGAGTACCAAACATCTAAATCCGTTCAGCGGTTTTTCTAAACCGCTGAACGGATTTAGACGCGACGTTTTTGTTTCTGCAAAAAGAAATAGGCACACGCGTTTGTAATATTTGTACTGATATGCGATATACAAACACCAATCCGGGCTGCGCTTACATGATAGATTAGGGTTAACCCTGGGCTCACTGAGAGGAAACCTTTGACCCAGTAGTAGGGACATTATAGAGGGTGATTAATAAGCTTATAGTTCAGAGATCTTAACTGGGCCTGTTCTTGTCAAGTTTCATGTTAATTTTAAGTGGACTTATCCCAGTTTCAAGTTTACCCTTTGTGGATATAGGTCTAGCTTTGTTGTGTCTTCTACTTGATATGTAGGAAAGTATAAATTTTGAATTTCTTACTCCTCCACTGTTCTTTTCTAATTAACTTCGGATCCAATACAGTTTGGTTTAAGATTATTTAAGAGAGAGCTCAGACTCAGCAAAAAATCATGATCTAGAATTATGCCAGGTTGGATAACAGCGAATCTTTGCCTATTTCGTGTCTTCTACTTATCAATACGAAAAATAGGATGCAAGGGAATTGAATAGGCCGAAACTCGTTGAGTTTCATTGCCTCGGCTTTTTTCTGGCAGCACTATTGAATCTGTCTTGCAGGAGTGGCAGTAGTCAAAAATGGAGTGGCGCGCTTATCACAAAGTAAAGTCTAAAGTATTAAATCAAGAGTGATTTAGTGGAAATAAAACTTGAATCTCTGAATATCTCCTTGTGACAAACGGCAGGTGGCGTTTCTCTAGAATATATTACGAGAAATTTGGGTAAGACTTGTCGACTATGCAGGATGCAGATGGCATATGCCACGTGATAAGTGCGGAATTGTCGTGATTTATTCTAGAGCTAAGTGGTTGTCAGCTTGTTGCATTAATGCTGTCGAGTTTGCGATTTCATATTTTATACGAATTGCAAATGTTTTGATATTACTAATTAATGTTTAATATGCATACTATTGTATAGATTCAAGTTCTTCTAACTTAACATATTTGTTGCTGGGCAGTTTGTTGCGCTTGTCTTTTGTAATGTTGTTCAAACAGTTCTGATTCTCAGTTAAATTCTCTGCTTCAATATGTTATATTTTTATTTTGACAGCAGCATTATGCTAGACTGAAAGCCTATCAAAATATTTTTGCACAAATAGATCAGATTTTGATATTATATTATAACTTAATATTATAAGTATTTCCGTTACTTATTTTTTTAATCTAATTAATTCAACGTTATAATATTGATTTATTCCGGTTGGATCCCCTGATCTGATACCCTGCTAGTTATTATTATTCTTTAATGCCTGTCTGATCCACCAAAAACTTTGACATTCTGGTCTGATCCCCCTCTTTTTTTCTCTCTTCTTTTCTTCTATCTTACTTACCAAAAGTTTTATGTCCAAACGAAAAACTACGAGTTAGTGTAAACCCGCCCTAACAGCTATTTGGTTACAACGAACGCCCGCCGCGTTTATGAGCATAAGTCTAACTAGCCTTTTATGACGAGTCTTTATAATAATTATTATATTAGCCAGCATTATTGTTTGTGTATATTATACTATCTCAGAATTTAGGCATTTTCGTGGAGGGATTATTTTCATCTCCTGTGTTTTTTGAAGTATGAATTTTTGTTCGTTTTTGGACTCGCCCACTTTGAGGTCGAAAATTATCCCTCGAAAACATATTACTGGATAAAAAGTCCTATCTACAAATTCAGGTCAATTCGGTATATCCTGTATTCCAAATCCAGATTTTTTATTATTGATAGGCTCACCCTTGATTAATATCTCACCTGATGGTAAGCGATGATGTGGTCGACGATAAAGTACGGTTTCCTAGAAGAAATCTGTTCATTCTTAAAGACTCCCAGGTTGTAGCTATTAGGAAATACAGACATCGGCAGGGAATTCCACTCCTTTGCTGTAAGCATAATAAAAGTGTTCCCAAAACGTTTGGTGCGTATGGGTGGGATGTCCACCATGTACCGATGCAAGGTCGCCGTATGTCTTGTAGTCCAATGATGGAACGGGCTAGGAGGAATTAGTTCATGCAATTCCATCGCACATTCCCCGAAATGTAACCGATAAAAAACCGACAGGCTGGCAACTCGGCGCCGATGTTCAAAGCTCCAGAGCCAAGGGCGGATTCAGGGGAGGGGCACGGGGGCACGTGCGGTGACGGTATTTTGTGTACTGTGGAGATTCCATCAAAGTACATACTTAGAAGCAAATCAAATTACAGAGTTGTTAAAATATATGAATAAAATAACAGAAAGAAACTATTCACCACTGCACTGTGGATGTCTTCAAGGTTCTAGACTGAAGAGGCCAATTCGCCGATGATAAAGCTGTCATGGAGGACCCCAGCACAACGCTCGATGACCTCAGTAGAGCTTCCGAAAGAATGGGTCCAAAAATGAACATGGACAAACCAAGGTGATGTTGAGTGCTCATGTCGCATCCACTCCTATCAATATCGGTGGCTCCACAGCCGAAGCCGTGGACGACCATGTCTACCTGGGACAAACGGTCCAGTTAGGCAGGTCCAATCTCGAGAAAGAGGTCAACCGTCGAATCCTACTCGGCGGAGCAGCATTCGGGAAGCTGCGCGGTTTCTTATCGTCCAACTTACCACAGTGTCTCAAGACGAACTTATGGCTCTAAGATGTGGTCGCTCACAATGGGCCTCATCAGAAAGCTTACAGTCACCCAAAGGGCAATGGAGAGGGCCAGGCTCGAAGCCAGGTTGCGGGGAACCGATCACTTTTCCGAATATTTTTGATCGAATTTCATTTTACCGAAAACTATTGACCGAAATCTTTTTGCTATATGCATTATTTGACATATTTTCAGATCATCGAAGTATCATGTGGCATATGTATTATTTTACCGAACTACATTTCGCCGATTTACAAAATAACTTTATGCTTATGGCCGAAGCCTCTTTTGAACCGAAACAACATGTTAGGGAATATTATTTAGTCACAAATATATAGCCGGTTACTTGGTAGCATTTTCAATTTAAAATTGAAATAGTGTCCAAAAGTCAATATGTTGTGCTACAAAATTTAGTGACAAAAACGAATCGCTGCAAAATCGACTTCACGCAGTCTTGTCTGTGTTTACGTATTTTCATGCAAATGATTTATTAATAGCTGTCGTGCATTAGACATTTTAATTAATTAATTATTTTAAAGAATTTGGGAATTTAGGGCACCCTAGGTTCGAAGGGGATGACGGGAGGTGAAGTGAGCGAACAAAGCAAGCGAACTTAGCTCCCGTCATCTCCTTCGTGTTAGATTACTTTAGACCCTGCAGACAGAAATAGGACGACGAGATTATTTTTTTCAGGTCGCTGTTTTAAACATTTGTATTCGCCCACTGTTTCTCTCTCACTTATTTATTATTTTGATATGCGTTTAAATATAAATATTTTGGACAAATGTTATTTCGGCTAAGTGTAACTTCGGTAAAAAGTTTTTCGTCCAAGTAAAACGTTGGAATAACGAAAAAAATCGAATTGATAATAGGTCAACTGAGACAGTGGAAGACGTGACTTCAATGAAGTAAAAAAAAAACGAAACGATAATAGTTGAAAAGTTTTAGGTGAAATGAAATTCGGTCAAATGTTGTTCGAACTTATGATAGGTAAGCGTCCTTGCGTGATTGAATCAGAAATGTAGAGATCTGCAAGAGAACCAGGGTTACCGACATAGCCCGAAGAATTTCCACACTTACGTGGCAGTGGGCAGGGCACATTGCTCGCAGAACAGATGGCCGATGGCGCAGAAAAGTTTTGGAGTGGCGACCGCGAACCGGAAGAAGTTGCGTTGGAAGGCCTCCTACCAGGTGGACCAAAAAGCTGGTGAAGGTTGCGGGCATCCGCTGGATGCGGGACGCACGGGACCGATCAATGTGGCGACGCTTGGAGGAGGCCTATGTCCAGCAGTGGAAAACTTTCGCCTGATATGATGATGATGAAAAGAAAGAACATGAGTGAAACTCTTGTCTTCATAACCCTTCCTGTACATACTTGAACTTGTAGAAATAAACATGAAGTATATACTTCAAGTTTATTTCTGACAGTTGTTGATTTTTTGCCTGTCCGCCCCTTGTGCCCCTCCCAGAAAAAAATCCTGGATCCGCCCTTGTCCAGAGCCTAGACTCGACCTGTATCTCAGGTTAGCTGTTCTTCATCTTCGTGTCGCTGGCACGACAGTATTTTTTTTGTCCATAACCACTTCCACGGCATCGTCATTTGCAGCGCAAATATCACTGCATATTTTGGGACACAGGGAGGCATAAGGTAGAGCATGGTTAGCTGTTGATCCGTACAGAATTTCACATACTTATAATATTAGTGGTAAGAATAATGAATGTTTGGTTGTTGAGTTGTCTAGACAAAATATTAGGTACGCATGAAATATAAGTTCCTCCTGAGATGTCAACATAATCCAGAAAAAAATGGCATGTTTTTGTAACCTTTATATAATGTCGAATCAAGTCTTACGTAAACATCTCATTATTATAATACGAGTAGGTTATATGATTTGTCAGTCCAAAACAACAAAAGCCAATGATATCAGTTGACATTAGATTAAAAAAAGAAAGTAGAAAAATGTATACTTCGCATTTGTAATATTTACTAGCGTTGAGATATTTTGATGGATATTTATGTAACTGTCGAGATCATTACACCAAATCTTGGGCTGAGACCACTCTTGGTATGATAGGATAAATGGACCCCTTTTTCCACAATTCCACTATGGTCCATTGTGCGTGCATGACTTCTCTCTGTGAGAGCAAATGGGCCGTAAACCACCATACGGGCCTAGTGCAGTTTGGTGGATGTGACATGTCTTCGAATTTTTGGTTCTAAAATATGCTGGTTTCCTTACGATGTTTTCCTTCACCGTTTTGTGATGTAGTGATACGAAATAATTTACACAAAGTAAAGAGCGTTCGAACTCAGGCGGTTGAAACCACCGAGACCTACAACTTGTAAATCGCATTATTTTAATTTAATCTGGTGCTAGCAACTAGCTCTAAGCTAAGTTTTTGGCGCGAGTAAGCCTAATTGGTTTAATAGAAATAAATGTTTCAAGTTTGAATAAAAAAATACAGCGATATAATTCCATGATTAGACTTGCCTTGCCCAAAATACGGTCCAAAATTCTGTTTATTTACAGAGTAAATTCACAATAAATAGGCGGCACTCTTTCATCGTATTTATTTCTAACCTATAACATTTTATTTATAATGCCATTTGTTTTAATATCACCGATGAGAAAGACTTCGGGTCACTAATCTTTACGAGCAAACATTTGTTTGCGGTTTAATACAGAATGGGGGCATTTTATTTGATTTTATTTTCTAAAAGGTCTTATATTCTTAATGCTTTTATATACAGTCATACATAGGTTAGATATTGCCTTTTCAATTAAATCTTACAAAATATATTTTCTATGTCCACTGTCATGAGATAAATCATACTATCATCATAATTACTTTGCACCTATATGTTGCATGAAGTTTTAATAAATAAATTATAGAAAAAAAAAAAACAAAAGTTGCCACGACCACGTGATATATCGGTCGAAAGCGCATGTCAATTGCATATATTTTGGAGTTTTGGAAATCATTATAATATCTGATAATAATAAAATCACTCTGTAAGGCTCTCTTGTCACTTGACTGTATATCTGCGTGGCCATCCAAAATAGTCCAGCCGTTACAGTTATGTGATTAAGTACACGCGAAACGGAATGAAGCTGCGTTGGAAGGCAGCTTCTGCTTCGTAAGGGTGGCGGGAGTTCGCTGGAGGCGGGACGCACGCGGCCGGTATATGCGGCGGTGCTTGGATCTACGTCCAGCAGAGGTCGGCTTTCGGCTAATGTGAGGATGATGACGATGATGATTATTAAGTCATGAACTGTGTCGTGTATTATTATCTAATGTATCGTGTAACTACTAAGATACAGGTTGCAAGAGAAAGAGGCAGCAGAGTAATTAAAAATTGGAACTCTCGGATTCGTGCCACCATACGAAGCCGCGGCGGACATTTGAACAATGTCATATTCCATCCATAATTGGCATAAATGGGCCTACTAAATAAAAAAAAAATTTCGTTAATATCTCACACACATCTTGTTTTATTCAATTTTAACATCGACCCGTCTTTGTTGAAAGACCTTTTATATCTTAAAAACATTTGCTACTCAAGTGGTTAATCCCAAACATTTTGAAGTATTTCAAAGAATAACTTTATTACTCCATGCTTTTTACCCGACTGCCGAAGGAGGGTAATGTGTTTATCAGTCTATATATGTATGTAAGTATGTATGTATGTGGCGTTCCAGAGACCTAACGCGTTGGCCGATTTTGATGATTCATACGTCAATCGATTCGTCTTAACCTTGCGAGTGTCATAGGCTACATTAAAATTGGAAAATTGAAAAAAAGGCTTCTTTTGGGCGCCATATTGTGGGGGGGAGCAATTTTATTTTTTCTTCCAAACCCATCGTGTGGGGTATCAAAATAAAGGGTTTTAAGAGGTGATTTCAAAAATATGTAACACATATATTTAAATATACCTAATTCGAAAAAAATGTAAACTAAAAAGTTATAAATAAAAAAGTTAATTATAAAATCTAAATACCCGACTGTCGGAGGATACATCTGGTTTTAGTCAGCCAGCTCGCGAATATGTATCCTCCGACTGCATAGCATGATTTTATTCTTGTTTACGTCTTTTTAGTTCGTTTTTTTAAGCAGTCGGGTATTTAGATTTTTTTGAGTCATTGCTATGCCACATGATTCTTGCTGCCACATGAAATAATGGAGATACATAACTGATTTGCCTCTGGTCATGTTCATAGGTTTTTTTTTCTTACCTTTGTATAGATTCTTTTACCGATTGTTTTATGTTTTGTTTAATGTGTGAACATTGTAGGTGAAATAAATATAAGTGATTTTTGATTTTGATGTAGGTGACAACTTTGGTAGCAACTTGTTCGTACAGAAACATATCTAAAAGAGGCTAGATCTTTGTTATCTTCTTAATAATTACTATAAAGACGTATAAACATACTAATCATATTCTAAATTGGCAACCAAGAACTGGCAACTAAAACAATATTTCTTCTTTAATGGACTATTATTTTGAATTCAGTAGTCAAACATGAACACTGACTACTACGCTACAATCGATGAACTGCAAAGCTATTTCAAAGTTATCAAAGTAAATACAACCGCACAAACCAGTTTCGATTTAAACTTGAAACGTTTAAAACCTCCTTTGTGTTCACTCCCGATATTCTCGCGGCTTTGCTCGTGCGGCGTAGATATTCCGTAAAAACAGAGCATTTTTGGGATAAAATTTGACTATGACACTATTGTAGGTTTCTATAATTATTTTATAAGTGAAGTGATGACTTGGTCAGGGCTGCGGGAATCCGCTGGATACGAGACGCAAAGGAGTGATCGAAGTGGCGACGTAGACTCTTGGTGTGGAAGCCTAGGACCAGCAGTGGAAGCCTTTCGGCTGAAATGATGATGATGATGAAACTTCGTGAACAAAGTGGGTGATCGTACACAATGAAAGGCGGACTTAATACCATAAGGCCCTTAGCCTTGCTTTGTCTTTGGGTTCTTGTTCCTTTTTTGCGAAATTTGAGTCATATACTCTGTTCGACTAAAAAGTAGTAACTTGTATAGCTCGGTCGTTGGCTTCGTTTAAGTCGTGGAAGGTGCAGGTGGTTTTGTATGCTCGGCAGTGAAGTTGTAAGTGAAAGAATTTTTGTAATCAGAAGAGTAATAAGTGCAGAGAATACCTCTCACAAACATACGTACAATTTTACCTCTTTCATGTCAGATTAGATATATTTTCAGAAATACCATTTATTTGAGAACTCGAATACTATGAAGTCTTTTAGTGGTATTGGTCGTTGCGAAACAATGGTAGCACTAAACTCTCATTTGTTTTATTTTATGAAGAACCAGATGAGACCTCTGGAAACCGTTTTCGATGTCTATCCTTTTTGTTTTTAACCGACTTCAAAAAAAGGAGTTACCTAATCAATTCGACACGTGTGTATATAATATTGTTAGAATTGCACAGTATTTACATAATGTTACTCTATATGGACTTCTAAACAAGTGTACCAAATTTCAAAAGTATATGTTGCTATCAGTTGAAAAAAGTGTTGAACATTCTTGTGTTGAGCTGGATAGGCATGTCATAGTGTGCGTCTACAGACCCCCTAATTATAAGAACTACTCTATATTCGAGTCAGTGATTTAGAACATATTTTAAAGTTACTCCAGAAATCTATTCCTAATATTAAAGTAGAATCTATTTCGGGCATTACATGAGCTGTGATAGAACCCTGCTCATTCTCAAAAGTGATTGGTAACTGAATATACCCAATCGAGGTAATCTTTTGGCCGACTGCGGCAGTAACTGTGATTATTTTATCGGTATTGAGAATAAGTTCCGATTCCATTAAGGGTATATGTGAATTATTTATTTATTTATTCGATGGAAAACCAACAGCTATACATAAAATTAATAAACAAGTTGGGTATGTTACATTAAGCCAATTACAGGTTCTCACGGCTAGAGATATAATAATTCTAAAGAGATCTTAGGGATCACTAGCAGCAGCTCTGGTAAACGATATTACGGAGCATTTAGAAGGGTTCAAGTCCAATTTATTGATCCGACAGTAATCATCCAAACGTGCTAAGTCTGATTGGAGAGCATCCATATCATCCAATGATGAAATTGAAGAAAATATCTTCATGTCATCAGCAAAGCAGAGCAAGTTAGAATGATGAAAACACGAGCCGATGTCGCTCACATAGATGATAAAAAGTAACAAGTATTACCAAGGGTACTCACGACAGAACCGGATTCTAGCAAGCCATACATATGTATATCATTCTTTGTATTTATACTAATTTTTAGATAAGGACGTGGGTCATTACGCGGCTTAGTATTAAAAATCGAAGCAACCTTATAAGAGTTGAAAAAATGTTTTACTGTCAATATCCATTTATTCCAATCCGAGTTGTCGAATCGTTTAACTGTTTGGTTACTTCGATTTTCGTAAATTAGTTTTTTTGACTTGTCAGATTGGTTCGGGTTACATTTTGGACACTCAGGTATGCGGACGTCTTTCATTCCACACTTAAAACAGAATATAGTACGCTCAGCGGTACATTCTTTCATAGAATGAGTATCTACACGACAGCGATGACAATATTGCTTGTTTCGAGAACCTATAGCGTAAGTTTTGTTAGAGTTTTCATTTGCCGAATTATCGATTTTGGCATTAGGGTAGTTTGTATTTCTAGTGTTGTTTTTGACATCCTTTGAATTTTGGTATGCAAATTCTGGGGCCAACGAACTATAATTAGCGTTTGGAGGCTCCTTAAAATTATCGCATCGAACCTTTACACGTTCAAAGTTTCGACAAAGTGTACGTAAATGATTTACTGAGGTAATTAATGTCCGGGCAAGTAGCTAAAATATTTGCGTAACACGGTCTTATGTTATGTAATATTATGCTAGTTTATCTGTTTTACTCATAGGTGAGCTAAGGCGCGAAAACATACCCTCCATAATTGCTAGATAAATAGTTATGTTTTCGGCATTGCCTTGTGATCGATTACGAATTTCCGACAGCATGTGGTAATCGTAATCCACAACATCAAAGTCGTCCTTAAGTAATACTAACAATTCAGCCCAAGAGTTAACATGTGATCTGACACTACGAAACCAATGTAATGCGTCTCCAGTAAAAATCTCTAGTGCCGCATTCATAATTTTGGTATCATTGACTTCTTTAGCCATTCGAAATTCATTCAAACGCTGAATAAAAGCACGCACGCACGTTTTTCCGTCATATTTTAATTTATATATATCAGAGGATATGCCACGGTCACAAGTGACGTAGATTGTAGTTAGTCCCTCTGCCATACTGTCTACTTTAGAAGCCGGAACACTTCCGACTGCAGGACAAGTTAACTTTATTATTTCTGCAAATTGTGATGATAGAACATTATAATTATGTTGTTTGCAAATTATTTAATAATTTATTTTGATCTAGAGTTAGTGTAGTAACAATTCGCTGCAATCTAAAATGTAAATGATTAAATAAATGTTGTGTTCTATCTACCAATGATTTTTGAGTATCAGACTTATGTGACGTTATATTATTTTTAATTTTTTCTAATGTTTCTGAAAATCCATTATAGTCTTCCACAAACTCTAAACAAGATTCATAAATATCTTCAGATGGATATTTTTGAGTTAATCCAGTGATTTGGCGACGAAGTTCCGTAACATTATCCATTGGTACCTCACCTCGAATTGTAACCTCATATTGTAGTTCTGATTTTTGTAACAGTAAGAATTTAATCGGGTATACCATTTTACTAGATGCTGGGTATGTTGTACAATTAAATAATACAAAAGTACACGCTTGTGTCTACCAGGTGAAGCAAGAATATTCAAAATCAACTTAGACAGGTATTACAATTTACTATTACTCCAATAAATTTGGGCGCACGGTTGGCGCAGTGGTTGAGCGATTGACTGCTGCGCTGCGTGTCGCGGGTTCGATTCCCGCACGGAACAAATATTTGTATGACCTACATATAGTTGTTCCGGCTCTGGGTGTTTGTGTATGTGAGTTTATATGTTTGTAAACGCACCCACGACACAGGAAGAAATTCCTAGTGTAGGGCAACGTTTTTTAAAAAAAAGAAAAAAAAAAAAAGAAAAATAACAGGTAGGTGGGTAGGTATCACAAAAGTACAACGTATAAAATTACTTGATCATATAACAAAAAAAACGGACAAGAAGCTAGGACAATTACTTGATTATATAACAATAAAAGCAGACAAGAAGCTAGGACAATCACCAACACCAACCACTACCACACCAAAGAATGCCTAATAGCTACAAGCCAAATACGTTAGACCGACCTTTGACCTTAAAAAAACACGTTTTTGGGCGCCACTGTCACGTTCCTTTTTATCCGAAAGGCTGGATTTAAAAGAAACGATAATGTTCAAAATTAACAGTAATATATTTAAAAAGATGTTACAAAAAAACAAGAAGAGGGTAGCAGGTAAGGCCGGTCAAAGGTCGGACTACGTAGGAGGCCGTCAATACCGCACTCTCCTGCTTGGTGCCAGTCGGTGACGTCGGTGATGGCTTCGGAGTCAGTCCAGCAGGTGGTCCAATGGTGCCGGATGCGGGTCCAAGGGTGCCGTCCAGTCAGCCAGCTACGCTGATCTGCAGCTGCATAGAGGTTCCTGCAACCCCGTTCCAAAATGGCATTAGCTCCTTATTTCGCCAAGCCTCAATTGCATGCCCTCACCTTACAGAAATAGTTTGGCATCTAGGTACTAGAAGGCTAGTCTAGGTTCAGTAGGCAGTAAGAAGAAAAAACTAATTTAAGCGACTAATTACTAATGATAGTAAGTACTAATAAAAAGAAAGGCCAAAGAATTGGTGTCAGCGATAGTGTACATCATCAGTTATTATTTTTACAGATGTAGGTATCCTTAAGACATCATTTAAAAATTAACCGTTACAAACGGCCCAGATTAAGGAAGCTTACAAAGGCATTAGCTAATTATGAACAAGTAGTTTCCCTTCTAAACATAAAGCACAAAAAGCAGCGGCGGCTATACACATATTTAACCAGATAGATAGAATAAAACAATGATTCTAGTTGTACAACTTACCCGGTACGGGAAGAACACTAGGCGCTTACTAATTACTCCAATAACCAAGTATATTTACATTTAGGTGAAGTTACTAGGTGGTATCTAGTTACTATAATCGAAATTATATGAAGTACGAGGGAGCAGAGGTAGGTACTGTTTAGAAACTTAGTACGCGTAGTTCCTCGATAGCCGATTGAGTGTGACTGGCGGGCGGTCGCCGTGGAATGAATGCGCTCGCGCTTCATGTGGCAGGAGAAGGGAAGGGATTTTGGAATATATATAAAACCGCGCGCCAAAAGAAGTTGCGGTGTCCGTTTGTTCATAATTTAATATTATTTGTTTCAAAGATAATTCGTTAGAGTGGTTATTTAACAATTTTAATTATTTATACATTATGTAGTTAAGTAAATTGTGACACTGTCTTGTAACTCTTGGTCTGCCAGGCACCTGAACTCCAGGGACAATTGTGTAGCTGGATGAGTGGCTTCTGCAAACTTTACCGCACTCTCTATCTCCCTGTTTCCTGGCACAAACCGGGATGACCCTCTCCTCGCTTCATACAGAGCGGCTGCTTCTTGTATGCGCAGGTCTAGAGGTAGTATCCCAGACAGCGCCAGTGCCGAGTTCAGAGAGACAGTACGGTAAGATTTGCAGAGCTTCTGAGCGAATCCTCGTTGAACAGAGCCTAGCTTCTTCCGTATACCCAACTTTTTTGTAGCGAGTGCCCAGGCTGCAGCTGCGTACGTTACTATGGGCTCAATCGTTGCTGTGTAAATTGTGTGTATGACTTCCGTGTTTAATCCCCAGCTCACCTTTGCAGCTCGGGACAGCCGCTTGTATACGTTAGCTGCCCTCTTGCAGACGTTCGCGGCATGCTCATTAAAAGTGAGCTTTTTGTCTATGGTTAGACCCAGCAACTTCATTTTCTTGACCATACCGATGTCGACCCCGGCCATGCTCAGTATTGGAGTGTCGTACTTAAGCTTATTGGTTATGGTCATCCCACAGGTTTTGTGCGGTGCAAACCTCAGCTTATTTCGGACGCCCCAACCCTGAACATGGGCGAGGGCTGCATTGGCAGATCTTGAGACTTCAGTCGCCATGTCCCCATCTACGACCAAGACTATATCATCCGCGAACGCCTGCACGAAAATTCCACGCTGCTCAAGGTCCTGCAGTAGTGGGTCGAGAACGAGGTTCCACAGGATTGGACCACCGATTGACCCCTGGACACAGCCCTTGCTAGTCTCTCGCGTGCATTCCTCCCCGGCATACCGAACCTTGACATTTCTACCGTCGAGATAGCTGTATATCAGCCTCCTGACGTTAACCGGGCACTTTTCCTCAGCCAGTCTGACCCTTATGGCTGGCCACCAGGTGCTATCGAAGGCGTCCTCTATATAAAAAAAAAAAAAATGCAGGTTTTTTATAGTCTATACTAATATTATAAAGAGGAAAGATTTTTTTGTTTGTTTGTACCGAATAGGCTCCGAAGCTACTGGACCGATTTAAAAAATTCTTTCACCAATAGAAAGCTACGTTATTCCTGAGTAACATAGGCTATTTTTTAATCCCGAAAACGGGTCCTGTGGGGTGGCCCACGGGAGCGAAGCTCACTCACTTACCATCAACGCACAGGCCAAACGGCTGAAGCTTCAATCATGAAACTTAGCACTTAGGTTCTTTTGGTAGTGTAGGTGAGCACTAAGAAAGGATTTTTGGAAATTCCACCCCTAAGGGCGTGAAATAGGGGATGAAAGTTTGTATGAAAGTCGGTCAGTTTTGAAGTTAGGATCTTCGAATTTTACCTACCCTACCCTACCTACCCTACCTACCCTACCTACCCTACCTACCCTACCCTACCTACCCTACCCTAGCTACCCTACCCTACCTACCCTACCCTACCTACCCTACCCTACCTACCCTTGCCCTACCTACCCTAGCCTACCCTACCTACCCTACCCTACCTACCCTACCCTACCGTACCTACCCTACCGTACCTACCCTACCCTACCTACCCTACCCTACCTACCCTACCCTACCCTACCCTACCCTACCCTACCTACCCTACCGTAACCTACCTACCCTACCCTGCCCTACTTACCCTACCCTACCCTACCTACCCTACCCTACCCTACCTTACCTACCCTACCCTACCTACCCTACCCTACCTACCCTACCCTACCTACCCTACCCTACCTACCCTACCCTACCTACCCTACCCTACCTACCCTACCCTACCTACGCTACTCTACCTACATACCTACCCTACCAGTGTAGGTAAGGTACCAATTTTTTTTCTCTTTATTTTTTTTTCATAAGATCCTTCTAACAATAACAATCACAACAAAAAAAGAATGAGCGAAATTGGATCAAAATTGAAATAAGCATAAAATGAAATGCTATCATGGATGGTATTAAATTAAAATTATTTTGTATGAATCATATTGAAACAATCCAAACCATCCATTGGTTTTTCACCGCAGATTCGATTGTTGTAAAATGGTCGTAATAAGGTCTACATCTCTTTCGGGTATCTCTGATCTTGTGCTTTGGCTTTCTTTGTGCATGGAGCCCACGTCATCGTATTGATTATCAGTGCTGGGCTTGCTAATCATCTCTTTTATAATTTGTTCCCGAAATTCTAAAATACTTTCTTTTTTTTTTCCTTTCCAAATTTTTGGTGAATAACCCAAGCATTTACTAACATTGTGCCACAGACAATCTCAATGATCAGCTTGCGGTACCACTTTAGGGTTTTCTAAGGCTGGTATAGTACGACGCCGTCTGATCAGAAATATCTACCCCCTTTTTCGCATTATTATAATCCAAAACAAGAGAGAGAAAGCATAATTCCTGTCCGTGTCTATCGGTGACGCACCCCGTCCGGGCAAGACTTTTGTTTCATGGGGCGGTGATGTACCACCGGTGGCCAAATAAAGATTTGCGCCGTAGGATACCAAGTACCTACTCATGAGGTGCCAGTCTGAACGTGTTCATAAGGCTCAAGGACAAACTCTGACGTATGCTGGTGTAGATTTGAGGGAGAATTGCTTTTGCCATGGACAGTTTTATGTAGCGTGTTCACGTGTTAGCTCATCAAATAGTCTGGTGATATTGGCGTGGACATGCAAAATGGTTTAAAATGTTGTTTATAAGGAAATACATTAATTTAATTACTTACTTATGCGTATGATTACTTATTATTAGTCATGGATAAACACAGAAATAGTGAAGGGATAGGGACGGGACAAAGATAGAGCGTATTGATGATAAAGTAGGTAAGTATAAGTCTGTCCTAAGAAACACTTTCGCATTACATTATTTTTTACTTTTTCTCTACATAATGTTAAAATATGATAAGGAGAAGCATGTAGTCTACGCGTGCGAAGCCGCGGGCAACAGCTAGTATTTTATAAAATCCGACGATAATCATTTACAACATTTCTATTGTTTACCTACTTTCTTAGATAAATATCTTGCATATTTTAAAATGAAGGTAGAAAGATAAGGAAGGTATAATGTAAAGAGATAAAGTCCCCCGAGTAAAGACAATGTAGAGTGAGCTTTTAGAACAATTGGAAGCCGAGCCAAGATAAATATTAGGTACGAGTATATGAAATATTGAATTAGAAGTATAATTAGGTAAATAGAGGCAATTGTATTCTTATGTTAAATAAAGTTTTACAGTAGAGCATTATCTTTATTACGATTTTTGAAGTTTGTGTGAATTTAATGGGTGCTAATTAAACAGGCTTCTTTTTAATATCATTATTCGCCCCCAAAAATGTATGTTGCCTTCTAAATTACTAAGTCAGCCACAATTAACGAGCATCTAAATAATACTATGTTAGCCACTAGTTATCTTCTATGTAAACCACTCTAAATACAACTCAGCATGATGGTTATTTTTTAGCATCTAAATTTTTAACATGCATTCTAACAGTAAATTTCTAAAATACTATTAAATGACATCAAAAAATATATTTATTTAGCTTCTAATTTTTTAACTCAGTACGTTTAAAATGTAACTCATCCCATATTAATTGATCGTAAAAAATTTGCTAAAAATTTCATCAAATAGTATATTGGCCACTAATATTACCAGAAGCTATTGAGAAGAGACAAAATAAAAGACTTTATTTTTGAAAAATCAATTTGTTTATTGAATCACCATCATTTTACTTATAGTAAATAATAGAAACATAAAAAAAATGTAGGTATAATGTAGGTAAATGTTATTTTAATAATTAAATTTAATAAATATACACAAATATTTTTTTTTATTTATTGCTTTTAATATAGAATAGGTGCAAGTTGGATTAATGTGTGCGACAGAGTCGACGGAGCCCCGCTGCGCGGGGCTCCTATTTCTGTATGCAGGGTTTAAAGTAACCTAACACGAAGGAGATGACATGATGATGTCATCTTCTTCGAACCTAACCTGTCCGTGTCGGGGTGCCCTAAGCTCCCGAGCTCGCTACGCTCGCTCTTGGACTTACTTGATCAACTCAACTCGTCGTCACATGAATCGAATGGCGCTCTCTGATTGGTGCAAATGGCCGGTCGCTGTCGTCTCGCGTACTCGCGCCAAATTATGCAGTGGCTATTTTCACGATAAAAGAATATGATGTTTTACATGCTAAGTTATAATAAATGATGCTTTCTGTAGAAGCTTGAATTATATTTTTTTGAGGATATTGCGTTGAAGCTGTAAAACGTAAAATGGTGACAAGATGTAAAATCCGTGGCCAAGTTAGTAAATTACGTGGCAATGTATAAATAAGAAGGACAAGTCACAATAATTGATGATCTTTACTTGACGCTTTCTGTAGAATATTTAGTTGGCGTTGCAAAAAAGACAAATAAGTTTATTTGAGGCTATGTCATTTTCCCGTTGCTTTGTTATAAAATTAGAAGTTTAATCACGTGTCCAATAAATAATTTTGTGGCTAGACTTATAATTTCCCGAATTGAATTATCTAGACGTTTTTCAAATAAATCTACTATTCACTCACTAATTCGTACTTGCATACTTGTAATATTCGAAAAAAAGTTTTAACAAAGAAATTAAACTGACTTCCAAAACACACTACAAAGCGAAAAAAAACTTGATTTTCGAAAAATATCTTCTTTCTTTGGTACCTACCTTTTTTTTCGTTTTTGACACCAACTTTCGAAAATAAATTCATTTTTCGCTTTGTAGTGTTTTGTTTTGGAAGTTGGTTAAATCTTTTGTTAATAGTTTTTTTTATTTTACTCTTTTTAGTTTTGGTACCTTATATCACCATGAAAATCATTTACAGCCAGAGAGCTTCTCATAACAATTCCAACAAGCCTAAACACGACTGGGATACATTGTTTTACTTCGGGGATCCGGTGCCCACCTTCCGGGTTCATCACCAGATCAGTTCGATGGTACCATTTTCATTAGAACCATTTATTTAAGTTTGCTCCATCACAAACATTTGACTAGTTGCAATGGCCATCAGTTCCATTTAACCAAATGATGTTTCCCGGATTCAAATGCTCGTCATATAAATGAAAATACCAAAATCGGTTTAAGTATGCCTATTAAATTTGAAAACTTCCCTCGATTTCCATGGGATACCCTCATCAGATGGTGGATGATGGATGGTGGAACCAAGTTAGGATCACCGAGGTTCCACACCATGGGACCACCTCCAGAGTTTACCCTACCAAACAAAAAAGGATTTTCATAATTGACGGAGTAATCAGTGAAAACACAAAAAAAAACATACATACAGTCGAACATAGAATATCCTCCTTTTCGGAAAGTCGTTTAAAAATGGTAAGCTCGGTTTGTTTTCACGCCTAAACTGCTGAACCAATTTTCATAAATTTCGGTGAAGAGATACGGACATTTGAAATCTTTGTTTACGTTATTATTAGCTAAATAATATTAGAATATCTTTGAACATACTTTTAATTAATTAATTAATCCGTCATAAACATTTCCTTAAAACATCGCAAAATCCAATTATCTAACTTAATAAACAGTTTATAATTAGATAATTACGAAATATAGGTATCTATCTACGAAAGTCATTATGATTGAGATGAACTGACAACATCATAGCGATCGTAATGTTTTGGGAATAAAACTGCATTTTCGTTGCAGAATCCTAAATCTTCTTGCAATATAAACTAGCTGCCCGCCCCAGTTTCGCTTGGGTTAATATAGATCTACTTCTTCATGATTCTGATTTCTTGGTAGTTTGAGTCTTTACCACACATGATTCCATCCCCGGATACACTTTTTTAGGGTTCCGTACCCAAAGGGTAAAAACGGGACATATTACTAAGACTCCGCGGTCCGTCAGTCTGTCTGTCACCAGGCTGTATCTCATGAACCGTGATAGCTAGACAGTTGAAATTGTCACAGATGATGTATTTCTGTTGCCGCTATAACAATACATACTAAAAACGGAATCAAATACATATTTAAGTGGGGCTCCCGTAAAACAAACTTCATTTTTTGCAATAAAGGTACGGAACCCTTCGTGCGCGAGTCCAACTCGCACTTGGCCGTCTTTTTCTTTATTTCCGTTCTCCTGGTAGTTTGAGTCACCACTCATGATTCCAGCCGAGTTTTTTTTTACGTCCGGATTCTGGTCTCCTGGTCAGTTGTGGAAAATCTAACTGATAGGTCACAGACGGTCTTAGAGTAAATAAAAAAACCGGCCAAGTGCGAGTCGGACTCGCGCACGAAGAGTTCCTTACCATTATCGCAAAAAACGGCAAAAAATCACGTTTGTTGTATGGGAGCCCTACTTAAATATTTATATTATTCTCTTTTTAGTATTTTTTGTTATAGCGGCAACAGAAATACATCAATTATGAAAATTTCAACTGTGTAGCTATCACGGTTCATGAGATACAGCCTGGTGACAGACAGACAGACGGACCGCGAAGTCTCAGTAATAGGAACCCGTTTTTACCCTTTGGGTACGGAACCCTAAAAATGACCGACCGAATTTCGACAAATCCTGTTTTCAATGACAATCTAAAATCAAGAAAACGAAAACGTTGATATGACAGTCGGGACATTGCCTTTTAAATATATATATATCACATCACACATCTCATCATCAGCCTATTAATATTCCCTCTGCTGGGACACAGGCCTCCTCTCTGTGAGAGGGGATATATATATATATATATATATCTGTATGTTTTGAATATTGGATGTTTATTAATCAATCACGCCTCAACACGGCTACACGGACTTGGATAAAACTTGGCACATCGCCAACCATGACCTATTTAATGATGATAATTCCTAAATTCCACCCGCTGGCGAAAGATATACCTTAAACAATATATTCATGTAACAAAAATGTACAAACAAATTCAAAGCAATTCTTCACCCGAGGACCGCAATACATCTTCCATTCTTCTATATTTATCTACCATAAAAATGTGTCCAGTATCATAACAAAAATCATTCCTCTTCGTAATTTCTTGGCTTTTTCCCTGAAAAATACGTCAACCAAAATTTTGCTGCTTTCAGGCTTCCCAGGCTTTTCAGGTCAGTAAACAAAAAACCCTTCGTTCCTGAGAACCGCACAGCATAAATAGTGATGTGACATTACTTACACTCGAGTTGAGATTTCGTGAAAATATTTTTATAAGGATTTGTGAAAATATTTTTATTTGGTATAAATATTTTTGTCTTTGATTTTTTGACATAGATACGTAAACTACAGAACGCCACCTACTACGATCCTTACATACCTTTTCTTTCATTTACGTTCATACATCTAGTAATTTTTGGACTTGTTTTGTGTATTTTTTCGACATAAACTATGTTGGCTACTTGATCAGTTTAATGAGGGATAGATGAAGACAAAGAGGTTAAAAAGGAGACGGCCCAGCCGTGGGATTTTAAGCAATGGACTACAATGGGCTGATTTTGATAATGATAAAAACCTGTGTTATAAAAGTCCGTCTTTTCTCCCTGGGAGAAGACACTGACTTCTACAAAACAGGTTTATACTATAACCTAAGTCAAAGCTTCTTTAATCCTAATGTAATCTATATAATATTCATATCCCTTCCTTGCGTCGTATTCCTCAGTATTGAGGGTAGTGACCTCCCTACTGCATCACCTTCTCTCGAATGGTCTTTCTCCATCTGTTTCTGTCTCTGGCGGTGTGGAGAGCGTTGTAAACTGTAGAGTCAAGAGTGGTGCGTATCTGGTCAGACCAACGTATTGGGCTGCGTCCACGAGGCCTTTTCCCATCTACTTTTTCGGTCACGATGTCCCTCTCGAGGTTGCCACCGTCTTTCCTTGCAATATGGCCGAAATATTCATATAACAATAAATAAATAGTTAAAAAGACTTGGTTTATCTTTAAAACTGACGACGCCGACGCCACCTGTGGTTTTCCACTAAAAGAAATCCATTTAAGAACTTTCATTCAAAAGAACGACTTTCATTGACCATGAAAGATTCGTAAATAAAAACACCACAAACAAATAAATTATTCTGGCAAAACTATACTAAACATACTGGCAGTAAAACAAATTAATGTATTTTTATACCAACCACACAAAACTTAAATCCATTCCAAAAATAATGTTGAGTAACAATAGAACAGGTATTTCCATCAACAAACCCGAGTACAAAGTCATGTCACAGCACTATCTTTTCAAATATTCATTGTTTTCTCTAAACGGTGCCAAGGTAAGATCCGAAACTTTTATGAATAACTTTCACAGATTTGTTAGATACGGAAAAGTTCATATAAACTGTAAAGACACGGATAATAAAAGATTTTGTATTCAAAGTAGACTGTTAAATAAATGTTGAATAACATTTTTGGCATTTTTATTTCGTACAAAACCTCGGTGCGAAAAAACAGCACGCTTTTTAATTACGGTCAGATTTTAATTCATATTTTTATTCTTACAATGCCGTGAAAAAATTATGATACATTTTTATAGGTAGAGCTTCAGTTTATATTTGAACAGCATAATGCTCATAAATGCCCACAATTACTCAACTAAGCCTTAAAAGCTGTTGGATAAATATCCCTTAGTTAGAACATTATGACACCAACACAGATTTAAAAAAAAAAAAAAATTTGGTCACTATAAATTATTTAAGAGCTGTCACCGTGTCGAATAGTGATGCTTTTTTTCATAAGTAGATAGTTAAATAAACATTTCAAGAAAACCGTTCATATTTTCTAACGTTATCATTTTGAAAAAGCTTAATACACCGCTTTACATTTATTTCGCCCAAATTTTAAAACCAATACAATTGACTAAATAAACACTCTTGCATGATTTTTACTGTAAATTCTTGACGTCATTAAGACAACAGTTTCTTACGTACGCGTGTTGAGTGCTTTTTTCAATGATAATGGTTTACCGTTGCGTTAAAAGCTTTCAATGGTAGACCTCAACGACAGGTTTCTAACGAAGATTATAAAATCAAAAGAAAATTTCTTAGAAATCATCGCTATATAGGCAACACATTTATAGAGGTTTAATATATTCCTTTTCACGAAATGTCCCACCTACCTTATTTATTTTGCTATGATGCACCACACCATTATGGCGAGAAATATTTTTTTAATATGTCCTCGAAAGAACTACTTTACACCACAGTTATCTCTACTAAAAACACCTTCCAATGCACCCTGCACGTCCCCACCAAAAAATTTACAATAAACTCCATATTCTCTATTGTTGCAGGTAAATTCCGCCGAGAATTCCACAGATCGTACTTCAAATGCTTCTGCTGCTGCCATTCTGCGGCCACACCAGACCAGAACGGAACCTCCTTTGCACCAATCGGGAGCTCCAGGGCGGGCACAACAAGGACCGTGGTTCGTCGCAATGATTCTTACGTCAGTTACCGCCTGACGCACTTATCCCCCTCAAATCATAATATCCATCGAGACTACATTAGGAACACCAACACTTCCTTTATCGAACAAATGAATGGAAACCGTCGGCCCAAAATGAGGGACGATTCTATTAGCGAATCAGCAACGAGATTCACTCTAGCAACTGATGTCTGCAGAGATTGACAACTAGGCAAAGATCTTCTATCGGATATACGGAATAGAGATGGCATTGAGACTTATATCGCGAGAAGTACCAACAGTATTGATTGCAAACCGTATTATGATTGTTTCAAAGATGGGAAGATTGAAGAAAGGCATAGTGATAATGCTGATTATAGGCATGTAGATGAATCTAAAGATTTGTGTGACGAGGATCTTAAAAACGGTTTTAAATTCAAATTCAATCGTAGTTTGAATAGCTGTCAAATTAAGAATATAAGAAAGGTTAATATTTATTAAGTTATGTGTTTTGTGTAAATCAGTTAATTGTTTTTGGATGTCTGTTTCACTACTATATACTATTTATATATGAATTCATTCACTTATATTCCTCTTAATTTCACCAGTATTGCTTTTTGTACAGTTACCAAGGATAATGATCTTCTCCGTTTCCAGATTAAGGCCTTCAAGAAAACTACTTTCAAAACTTCCAACATATTCTAACATATCGTTACTTACGCAAGTACATATCTACTTCTAAACCCTAATTGATTGGTTCAACCTTCTCGTCTATCAGTATGACCTGATCTCTCATTTTCTCGGTTTCCTTAATATCAGGAAAGTATGTGACCTCATTACTGTATCCTTGTGGCGTAACACTTGTGCCACTTATCGTGAAATTGGAGCCATTTAGAATATCTTACGAGTTCAATTTTGGAAGAATATAAAGGACAAACCATTCACTTTTATTAAGAACAAAATTACTTCAATATTTTGAGAGACAAAATGTAGTTTTTTTTAGTAAAGACACAAATATGACATTTTGAAAGTTGGAGACTAAAGTTTCCACTCTCAAATCAAGTTAGAAGTTTTACTGATAAGAACGGCCTAAGTTTTGGTGAAACAGACATTTAAAGTAATATCTTAGTTTTTAAAGTAATATATATGACTGTGAGGACTAGATCTTGTAAATATATCTCACCGTAGGAGCACAAACTAAGTTCTTTGAGAGTTAGAGTTGTCACTTATTCAATATCGGGGTGCTTGATCAATTCGCAATAACTCAATTTTGTAACATCTAGTTCACTTTTTTCTCGATAAAAATGTCTTCTCAGATTCGTACTTCGTCTTTTTCATAATCGATTTTTGTAAATTTGTCTTATATTTTTTTTACAAAGGGCAGCTTTTGACAATTTGATTCTAACGAGACTACTAAATTCATATTGGATTTTTCATAACATGCAAAACCAATTTTTATTTAAAAAACATATACATAGAATAAAAACTTTTGGAATGCATGTGTAGAATGAATGCATACGACATTAAATAAGTGACAAAAGACAAAATCGAGATTTTAAATTCGAACGAAGAATTTCTGCATTAAACTTTTCAGTCTTATACATAAACTAATTATAAGAACTTTTCCAAAATGAATCCGTGTTAAAAAAACTTTTCTTTTTATGGGAGGGTGTTATTGTTACAGAAAATTAATTAACCGCTTGAAAATGCGGTTATAAAAAGTTTTTATTGCAAGCACTACCCAAAAATTAAAAATGTATGTCGGTGAAAGCATTAAACCGCTAACATTTTTGGCTGTTATTTTTTAATCGTATTTAATTTATTTAGGAGCAGTTTAATTTATTTTAAAATAGGAAAGTTTCTTTCCTGTCTGTGTTTTTTAGATGATTAGACTCCTTTTTAAACAAAAAGGGCGCTGCCTCACAAACAAAGACAGAGAGGAATGGACTGAGAGTACCATAACTGGCCGTAAAGTGAATACAGTAGGAAATGTGTGAGAAAGACAAAACGATCGTGTGGTCATAGGCTTGCAGTATCACCATTGTCACTACTGCCTGCCTGCCTAGCCTTTTCCCAACTATGTTTGGGTCAATTTCAAGTCTAACTGGATTCAGCTGAGTACCAAGTGCTTTAATTGGAGCAACTGTCTATCTGACCTCCACAACTCAGTAACTGGGGAACACGATACCCCTTGGCCACCTTTGTTACTGCGAGGTACAAAAATGAGACATATTCTGGCCGCAAATAAATTTTGTCTCTTTCTACAGACCGATCAATTGTATGGATTGCTCAGTCCATTCTCCATTTTGTCTATGATCGAACGAACAAAACAAATCCTGTTTAAAGGAAATCTCAGTTTATTTATTTATACGCACATCCGCCATATTGAATTTCTTGGAGTACATCCGAAAACAAGGTATTTTATGTTATAATTATTATTGTTTAGTAAACAGTGTACACTTGGGTGCAGGAAATGGCGTGTTTATACAGAACTGATCGTACACTGCTGGCCATGTTTCTGTATACGTTTTATTTTTAGTTTATTTAGTTCACTTATTTTTTTTTGTATTTTGTTGTTGAAATATTTTTTTTTTTGTTATTTTCGATGCTTCTCTTTGAACTTCTGTGTGTTTGTAGTTAGTTCTGATTATGCATTATACATCAATATTTAGACAATTTATTTCGTGGAAACTGCATTGATCATGTTTTGAAATAAGTAAAAATCATTAAATATTTTGCAATGTTTATCAACCACTTTTATACAAATTATCAGTTTAATCGGTATAGGAATTAGTTACCCAAACATTTGTGTATAAATGTGACCAAAGTTAACGTAAGATAGAATAAAAGAAACTGCATTTCTGTACTATTGTAAATAATTTTAAACAGTATATTTATGTACTTTAGAAAAGATTAATGATACAAATATTATATTATTATTAAAATAACTTCATAGCTTAAGAAAAACTTACGATTTTTTTCTTGTAATATAAAACCTTAACTTAAAAGTCTTGAAAATATTTTTGACGACTTAAGTAACTTTATTAATTACATTAATTTGTAGTAGTCGACGTGATAAAATATCATAATTTATTTTAAAATTAAAATATAGTAGAAACAGAAAAGTATTTATCTCATGGAGACAGAATAATGAGCAGCCTTTTTGTAAATTGGAATCACGGTCGTATTTGCATGTTTTCGTTTTTATAATATAAAAAACGTATTTTTAGTGAAAGTAAGATTAATTGTTTAATTTATGCAGTAAAAGAATTTTTCTTTATTATTGTAAAAAATGCGCGTACATTATTTTTTTTTCTGAAACTACTTAGATACGAGTATGTATGCTTTTTTTATTTGTTGAAGAATTTAAATAATTTAATTATATCAATTAAATCATCGGTTATATTTTCAGTACTTTTTCGATGGATGAGGCTAGATGAATAACGAATCAAAAATTATTCTGTTTAACTGTAAAAAACCTTTTATGTCTACTTTTAAATTAAAAAATGTATGTTTTATACGAGATCTCTAGATGTAAAATATAATATTATCTAATTTATATCTAAATGTTTAGTAAGAACGAACGAATAAAAGTTACGAATTTCTCCTTTTTAAAATGTGAAGAGAAATAAGAATGCCTAAATTGGCTTTTAATTGTGACACCAAGTGTAAGATTTTTGAAGGATCAATGTTTAAATATTGTAAATAAATGTGAAAACTTTCGAGCTTTTCTACTATTTAAAATTGTAGTAATATTTAGACAGAACTGGTACATGACAAAGTTGCTAATAACAAAAATAAAATCTGATTAGCTAATTACCTAACATGAGACAGGGAGAAAAATGTTTTATAAGCAATGTTTTTAACTTCATCTCAAACTTCCATCATTTTCACTAATAGAATAAAAGTTTTCCCCTGAGCGGATCATACCGTATACAGGAAAAACCATAAGAAAATAACCAAAGTTATACAATCAATCATCAAGCAACATTTCTCTCTAAATAAGAAACGCAGTGCCATATATTACAACCACAACAAGCGTAAAGGTCTGTTTAGATGTGCCACTCATTTTTGCCACTTTAGATACAGTCACAACATGGCCCATCCACCTTAAGGCCAATTTAGACGTGAGATTCATTTTAAACACAGCAGAGCACACAAAATGTGGTTATAAATGTTCTTGTTCGAATAGTGGCCATAAGCGATAATACTGAAGATGATACGAAGAATCTGTTTCCGGTTCAAGAAAAGGGTGTTCCATCTGGATGTGCTATGGGTTTGCCTCCATGTTACGGGACTTAAGGCGCCGATCCCTTGAGTAGGTGATTTTAAAACGAGAATCACGTCTAAATGGCTAGTAGTAATTTTATGGAAAAAATATATGTTACATTAGACCATTTTCTTAATAGTTTGAACTAAGAAAATTTTCAATTTTATTCCTAAAACATAGTGTAATTAATTTGTAAAGTTATGTCTAACACGGACAAAAACACGACAGTTGCGCCACAACTGCGGCGTATTTTAATGAAATAGACACCATCTCAAAGTCAATTTAATTATCTACATTTTGATCTGAGGCTTTTTGTTTTTAAGTCGCAGAATAAAAAGGAAAGTACAAAAAACTACTAAATTTTGGGTCGCGCGGGTGTCAAACGAGTGCGCGTTTTGTTCCCTCAAGGTCGTTGGCGTTAGTCGTCGTCTTAAACATAATTGATTCATGGGTAACGTTTTACCAATTACTGGGCATTCAGACAGGCAGTCGCATCATATAAAATATACAACTGAATCCGTTAAGACCGGCAGCCAACACCAACAAAATTGGCAGACTACACAGATGGTGGTGCGATTTGGCACGCCTGAACAGGCCTTTATACCATTTTCCTCTTATATTAAAAGTTGTATCCCTGTGAGGATACTAAAAAGTTGAATTTCGCACAAAGGCCACGAGGTACCGTTTTTAAGTAAGAATATGTGTATTACTAAGTTGGGGCCCTCACGGGGTAGGCAGGGTTTCGGGTAGTTTTGAAAAGCGGGGGTGTAGGTAAAAATAAAACTACTTGATGTTTTCTCGGTTATTAGGTCACCTTATACTAGGTTAAATAAAATTGAGGCGAAACTCCGCAGACGTCGCTGCCTTAATAATAAACCGAAATAATTACAAAATTACGATTGTTGGGAAATCGCGTTTAAAGTTTTGCGAATGCGATGCAGCTACATTTTTGCAAATTAAAATAAAGGTGGAAACGATACAGTAAAAATAGTAAAATTTTTGTATTACCAATAGAATAGCCTTTCAAATGGCATATAAAAATCAATATTATTATTTATTAATTAAAAAATACAAGGCTTTAAAAACATTCAACCGGCTTAATTCGTTTTATGATTAAAATACAAGTTAATATTTAAAATGATATGCGACCCAAAATATATTAGTGCAGTTTATTATTAACAAAATATATGAAAAACTTTATACATTAAGGTATAATGCTCTATTCGTATATTAAAAGATAAAATTTTAGTCTTATTACTTAAAACGTCTGTTTAATATTACAGGAATAAAGGATTTTTAAAGAAACTTCCTTTTATTATTACAAAATAGTTTAATTAACATTAAGATCTTATATCAACTGAGAGAAAATCTTTACAGTTTACACTATTATGAAATCTCACAATGAGCTTCACTATTAAATAACATTAAATCAGTACAAATTAGGTATTTAGATTACTTATCTGTATTATTTTTTTACTAATATCCTTGTAGGCGTTCTTATTATAATTAAATATTATTACGTATAATATAATTTTAAATAAAAACATTTATAATGATAAAAAATGTAGTAAAACAAAACTTAAAAACAAACTCTTGCGTATAATTAATAACAGTCATGTTAATACTTTCAGTATAAATCAACTTAAGCAAACTAAACAAAATATCTAGGTATTCTTATTTAATTTCTTTTATTGGTATGAATGAGATTAAGTTCTTCAATCAACGTAAGCGCCGATAAAGTAGGATCTACTCACTAGGTACTAAAATGAGATGATAATTAGATTACTACACTATGGACTTTTATTTTCTACAAAATCATGTTGTAGAAACTCGCATAGTAAGCAGGAGTTAAACCTTTTGTGAGGAGGTCTTTCAAATCCTTATTCTTATTGGCGCTTCATTTTTGTTTGTCATTATACGCTTGTTTGCGTAAGAACTTTTGTAGGAAAAAGAAAACGGATTTTCTTTAGTCATCTTTAAATGCTTTACATCTTTTCAATTTACAGCTTGACCATTAGTGTTGATATTAAAATTATACCCCAGTCTTCTTGCAGTTCTTTAATATCCATAAATGAAACGTAAGTCATTTCGTGAACATTAATAGCTGGACTACTTTTTTCGCAGACTTGATATTGGTCTGGAGTATAAATTGGGACTGACTTTAGGTTCTTTTTTACCTCCTTTTCAATGAGGCTGTTCTCACTATCTGCCTCATTCTGGGTGAGGCCTCTGATGAGGAACTTATGAGTTATACTATTTATATTTAATTGTTGTGGAGCGTACAAACATAATGTTGCGATAAACTTGTTTCTGACCACAACAATCTTCAGAAAAAAAATGAATTTTTTCCTTCTGTCCCTTCTTCACCACTGATTTTCTTAAAATATTCCCACACACAAAACCCGATTTCTATTGCCCTACGTTTAGCATCCACCTCTGTCTAAAATAGCAGTGAACGTTATCGTATGCATTTTGCTGTATTTATTTTTAAGCTCTGTCAACGTTAGATTATAACTGTTTAGTTTCGACTTATAATAGAAAGCCGACGTTTCTCCTCGCGGACATTGCAAAACGGCTTCCAAATTGTAAATTACGACTTTATTAGTTTTATCTGCCTTAATTCTGCCTTTTAACTTTTCTTCCCTACTTAGCCCTTTTTCTTTTAAGTGCACTCGATATTTATCTTCTATGGGCAACTATCTATGGAGTCTTAGACATAGATTTGTATGATTCACCTTTGTTTCGCAATCTCTTAACTCGGTTTTGTCTCCATTTTGAAAGGTTTTTCACGCGGTTGCGGCCTTTTTTGATGTTCCGTTTAGTAGAGTCAGAATCAGAACTTGTGTAATTCGAACTTGAAGGCAATAAAAAAGGCATAGTTCTGGGACCAGAAGCGTTAGCGAATTTGTCTTCAAAATTATAAGTTGGATCGCCTACGTCGTCGTCTAAGGCACTTTCATCAGTGTATCGAGAAGAAAATGTAATTGAACCATTCATAGCACAGCCTCTTTGTTCTCTTACGTTACTCCTTACGTAGTTAGAATTGCAGGATACACGTTACGTAGTATCCTGCAATTCAGGCGTATGCTTAACTTTAACGGCTAGGTCAGTTTGTGGTATGCCGCTTTCCTTAGCCTGTTTGTCAGTTTACCCCGAAGAGCTGTCGGAATTCGAAGACGATGACTGAGCTCGATGAAGATGAGCTCGACGAAGATGAGCAATGTGGTGCAAGTACTTTTGTGTTTTCCTCATCATCTACGTTAGAAGGACAACATTTACAAGGACAAGATTTTTTTTTGTTTCTTAGAACGATAGTAACTACTATCAGTTTCAGGGCCGGTCAAGTTATTGAACTTGACCGGCCTGAAATTTTGAATTAGTAGGTAATTATATTAAACAGTGACAAGGGGTAGGTAACTAAAAACATAAAGAAAATGAAACATTAAACATCTTACGTCATCGTTTAACTTTGCAAGGTATTTTTTAAGCCAATCTTGAGCGAGATTAGACAAAAGCAACTCAGTTATTGGCTCATGAAAATTTTAACACATAACTTTGTATAGGCGGTAAAATAAATATTTTAATTATTATCTGTAGAAACTTACTTCTGAATCGCATAGTTTGACATTTTCTACACTATCTTGTTGACTAATTTACAGACGCTTTGGCTGTAATAAAAATAAAATGAATTTACTTAATAATTATGAATTTGACAATACTACAATAATATTATTCTTTTATTTTACTAACATTTATGTCACCGGTATCTTGTTTTACGCATTTTGATAAACGTTTTGCGTTTGTTTGCTTATTTTGGGACTGTTTAGATTTTAAAATCAGGCCCAAAATTCGTAGACTTCTCGTCGACGACGTCGTCATAACTTTTGAGTGCTGATACCTGGTTAATCCAAAAGAGAAATAACTTTAAAATATGAAACAGAATTTTACATACAAATAAAAAATAAACGCAACAACTCCTAATTTTAACTTGTATTTTAAAAACATTTAATAAAAAACAGAAGTATCATCTAATATTTTACTAAACATTGTAAAATTTTAATAATAAAACGTAACAAATATAAAAAGTCCTTACAAGATATCGTAATGTTTAATCGTAAACCGAATTAAATAAAAAATTGCCAAATTAAGTAGCCATCTTTTAAAAGCAAAACGAAATAACTTAAAAAAGTTCATTTTACATCTAAAATAATAGAAATGAAATCAGTTACCTTTTTATAGCAAAACGAACTATTCGGTATTAGAACAGGCACATACACGTCGCATTCTTGTCACTGCTGGCGTAACACTAAATGGCACGTTTTTTGAATACTCATTGGTCCACACCGTCAAACAAAAAGAGACGGCAGGTCCTCTATTTCGCTTGTAGTTGTTCGAATCAAGCGTCCGTTAGACTGTACGTACTCTATACGCGGACTTAATTCGTTTTTTGATTAAATGTCAATAACTCTATTTTTTTTGTTATTTCGGTTTATTATTAAAGGTGCGACGTAATGGCAGACGATAAAACTGAAATTAATAATCTCAATTCTGAATTTTAAACGTTTACAAATGACTTTGGGTTTTATGGTCGATGGCTGTGTAGTAAATTGCAATTAAATTTTGTTGTTTTATATTCATTAGATTTTGATATCTGCGGAAAATTATAGTCATAATATAATCATAACAACTGCGGACTTGTCTTGAACAATTTTTATTTCCTTTAGTACGGGTCTGATGAATAAGCATTTTGAATTCTCTTTTATACCATTAATACCATTGAAAACATTTTTAAATATAAATCAATGTTATGATATTTGCGTAGACTTTTGTGTAATTTACTTTATAATTACCGAATTCATCTTCTTCGTAATGATAATTACAAAACATCTGCTTCGTACCATTTCTGTCTACGCCGTAACCGTAATGTCATACGGCTAGGTACATAATGTGTCTAGCTATTTATTGGTAAACTTGTACATAATAAACTGAATAAGATGAAATTAACCGATCTTTGTTTTTGATATCCTGGTAACCCCATTTTCAGATGTCGCAGCGTTGGAAAGCCTTCCGCTGACCTGGTGAGGACTGAATGTGACATGCACAGGACCGTTGGGTGTGGCAACACTAAAGGAAATAACTACGTCTTTTGGCTGGAATAACGATAATGAGTACATTTTTGTTTAATTCTATAAATTACAGAAAAAAAGTGCGGCCAAGTGCGAGTCGGACTCGCGCACGAAGGGTTCCGTACCATTATCGCAAAAAACGGCAAAAAATCACGTTTGTTATATGGGAGCCCCACTTAAATATTTATTTTATTCTGTTTTTATTATTTGTCGTTATAGCCGCAACAGAAATACATCATCGGTGAAAATTTTAACTGTCTAGCTGTCACAGTTCACGAGATATAGCCTGGTGACAGAAAGACAGACAGACAGACGGACCGCGGAGTCTAAAAGAAAGAAAGTCGGAGAGAAAAAAATTAAACCTACTTCCTAAGCAAAACAGTACAAAGCGAAAAATAACTTTCTTTTCCGAAGTCGGTGTCTTTGTTACCTATTGTTTTTCATTTTCTCTACTGATTTTGGAAAAGAAAGTAATTTTTCACTTTGTAGTGTATATCCTTTCAAACAAAAGAAGAATTTTCCAAATCGGTCCAGGCGTCTTTGAGTAATCGGGTAACATACATAAAAAGTAGATTCAGACGAATTGAGAACCTCCTCCTTTTTTGAAGTCGGAACGCCACATAGGAACAGACATACATACATACTTACATAGACTGATAAATTCATTACCCTCCTTCGGCAGTCGGGTACAAAATTAGAGATGTTCTGTAAAGCTGATAACAAAGTAATACAATTATTTGATGAAGTGCAGTCTATGTATTCTTATATCTGAAAGTTTGAACAAATGATAATAAATTACATTGAACTATGCTGGCTCCCTAGTTTACTATCCCAAGCTTACGTAGAAAAAGTTTTAACACCCAAATAACTTACAAGTCTTGCTAACTTCAAACAGTTTGTAGTTGGAGCACATAAGTTACGATTATGCTGAAGTAAAAAACGAAGAAACTAGGGTAAGAACTTTTGTAAGTTTGCGATACTAAGATGAAGATGATAAATTATTGGATAAAACTACTTACAATCTTATTAATTTATTATCAAGTTCTAAATATTTTTTGTTGTTGAGCGGCGAACATGCTTGGTAATTTGATGGTTAGTAGTAAAAATTTCTTAAATTCTTTCACTGGCTAGATAGATTTATTTATTTGCTTAGAATGTAGGTAAATAATACATTTAGGTGTTACAATATTTGGATCCTTATACATTCAGTCTCATGGCATGCAACAGTTTTACTAACTTATACTAATATAGATTATTCTATTTACTTAAATAATATAAGAACATTAAAAATTAAATAGTTTTGTCATTCAAGAAATCTTATACAGAGTAATAGTATTTTGAAACTAGTAATTTTTTTAAGGTACTTTTTAAATATTCTTAAAGGTTGCTCTTTAACAATTTTTGGTATGTGGTTATAAATAAGAAGAGCCATGCACATAACACTCTTTCTCAATAATGCAGATTAAACTCCACCTACGCATAACTTATCTTCCTATTGAGTTCTTAAACTTGTAGTCCTGTTTCTAGTATTTTTCAAAATTGAGAATAAGTCACATTTGTTTAACAAAAATGGCTATTTATGGTTTTATTGGCCATACACCATCCTTCCTATCGTCCAATCGGCATGACGCTCCAGGCTTGATCCAATCTGCAGTTCGTCTATATGAACCACACATGATCAATTTGATTTGTCCAATCGGCAGCGACGCGACGTTCAGTTGAAAACATGGCGTCACCGGTGACAGACGACGATGTTTTGGCCGTTTTGGGCATTTTACTCGTGAAAATTAAACAAAAAAAGAAAAGGTCGAGCTGAATGGTGCAAACAGTGGTTAATGAAAAGAAACGAGTTTACTCATACAAATTTATTAAAAGAATTGGAGATTACGCCAAAAGATTATTGTAATCGATCGCTGACCGCCATAAAAGGTCCAATCGGCATGATCCAATAGGCATGATCAAGCCAAAAGAATCGAAATTCGATTGTGCCGTCAAGTATAACTGTCGTGCCAATCCACTCCCACACACGGTCAATACTAACTGATCCAATCGGTCGCGTCATGCTGAATCGACGATAGGAAGTATGGTGTATGGCCACCATAATAATATATATAGGCATGCAAAAGTTTTTGGATTATATTTTTTGAAAAAGGTATGCAGCTGTCGGTTCTATTGAGTTTAAACATGCTGGCAGGCTGGGTTTTAATGTATGAAATTCTCCACAAGAGTTCCTTATAATGAAGACGAGCACTAAAGAAGGATTCTTGAAAATTCATTCTCTACTGGGATACAATAGGGGACGAAAGTTTGTATTGAAATTCATCAATTTTACTGTTGGGCAATCCTTTTGGTATTCTAAGGCACGGTTATCCGGCTGTAAGGAAAAGCTGGAAACGTCTGCAACACCTGTAGTTATAACGTCATATTCGCGAGCTGGCTGACCAAAATCAGATGTATCCTCCGACTGCAAAGCATGTTTTTTTTCTTATTTACCTCTTTTTAGTTCGCTTTTTAAGCAGTCAGTTATATCAGTCAGTATCAGTTATATATTTTTGAAATTAACTCCTAAAACCCTTTATTTTGATACCCACATGGGTTTGGAAGAACCACAACATGGCGCTCAAAAGCCGCAATTTTTTTACTTTCCAATTTTAATGCGATTGACGTAAGAATCATAAAAATCGGCCTACACGTTTGGTCTCTAGAACGCCACATAGGAACAAACATACATAGACTGATAAACACATTATCCTTCGGCAGTCGCGTGAAAAGCTAAAATAAATGGAACAGTGATCTTGATTACCTTTAACAACGTATTATTGAACTACTCTCATTGTTTTAATGGGTAGCAATCAAGACTAACATAAGGGCAGGATTGTTCCCAAGAGAGGAAAACTGTTATTGGGTTTTTCTGTTACAAAGTTTCCATTTAAAAGGGTTGATTGTACGCGGTAAATGAAAATAGGTCCATCCTATATGAAATTGCTTTCAAGATGAAGTTTGATTCCCAGTTTTGGGAGGCCATTACAATAAATGTTGACTGTTTATATTGTATTTGGTTGATCACCGTTCTACGGTTAAAATTATATTTTAGTAATAAATAAAGGAAATATCAAAGTACACAAATAAAATAAATAAACCCCGACTCATTTTTATTTCATGCTATATAATTTATTTAGTAGTAGACACGCTTCGATTGACAATATTGAACACATAATTATGACACGATATCTTTCGAAAACACCACGATTCTAAAAGTAAAACGGCCAAACTTTTGAACAGCTGAACCGACTTTCACCAAACATAGATAAAAATACACTCGATAAAGTCACCTTTCAATAAAATTAAAATGAACGAAATCAAAATCAGTTCATCCGTTTAGGAGCTATGATGCCACAGACTACACAAACTTATAATACCCCTCTTTTTCCGTCGGGTGTTAAAAATACACAATCGAGACATGAAATAATGAGCCAAGTTAAATGGTAGCTCAAGGTTAGATAGCTAGCTTATGCTGTAGCGAGCAATAATGAAATTAAAGACCCTGGTTAACTAGAAGGCTCGTGTTCATCAGTGAGCCTGTCTCGTGTCAGTACAATGTGCAGTGATGGGAATAAGCCAGACCGATTAATAACAGGGTTGTCAATCTTGTATATTCATATATGTATCATTCATCGTAGGGTTTTCAGTTTCATCCGGTTAGACTATTATCTGACCCTTACATTGTTAGTACGAAAAACGGGCCAAGAGGCTTATTGGCAATGAGATACTGGTTGAGTCTAGGCTCCAGAGCCTTGAACATCGGCGCCGAGTTGCCAGTCTGTCGGTTTTTATCGTTTACATTTCGAGGAGTGTGCGTTGGAATTGCATGAACTAATTCCTCCTGGCTCGTTCCATCATCGGACTACAAGATCTACGGCGATGTGTCATCGGTACATGGTGAACATCCCACCCATACGCACCAAACGTGTTGGGAATACTTTTATTATGCGCACAAAAGAGTAGAATTCCCTGCCGTGAGTCTGGATTTCCTGACAGCTACAACTTCTTTCTTTAAGTCAAGAGTGAATAGGTTTCTTTTTGGCAAGCGTGTTGCATCGTCAACCACATCATCGCTTACCAACAGGTAAGATTGTGATCAAGTGCAAGCCTATCAATAGTAAAAAAAAACCGGCCAAGTGCGAGTCGGACTCGCACATGAAGGGTTCCGTACCATTATCGCAAAACACTGCATAAAAATCACGTTTGTTGTATGGGAGCCCCCCTTAATTTATTTTATTTTAATTTATTAATTATTATTTTTTGAAGTAAATATACAACTAAACATTCTGTGAATATTTCAAGCGTCTACCTGTTGCCGTTATTAATATCGAGCAAAAAACGGCAAAAATATCACGTTTGTTGTATGGGAGCCCCCCTTAAATATTTATTTTATACTGTTTTTAGTATTTGTTGTTATAGCGGCAACAGAAATACATCATCTCTGAAAATTTCAACTGTCTAGCTATTACGGTTTATGAGATACAGCCTGGAGACAGACGGACAGACAGACAGACAGACAGATAGACGGATCGCGAAGTCTTAGTAATAGGGTCCCGTTTTTACCCGACTGCCGAAGGAGGGTAATGTGTTTATCAGTCTATGTATGTATGTATGTATGTATGTATGTATGTATGTATGTATGTATGTATGTATGTATGTATGTATGTATGTATGTATGTTTGTTCCTATATGGCGTTCTAGAGACCAAACGCGTGGGCCGATTTTGATGGTTCTTACGTCAATCGATTCGTCTTAACTCCGCGAGTGTCACTGACGACTTGAAAATGAGAAAATAGGAAAATGGCGGTTCTTGGGCGCCATATTGTGGGGTACCAAATTTTTTTTTTCTTCCAACCCTATCGTGTGGGGTATCAAAATATAGGATTTTAAGAGGTGATTTCAAAAATATATTACACTTATATGTTTAAATGTACCTTATTCGAAAAAAAAAATAACTAAAAAGTTATAAATAAAAAAAGTTAATTAAAAAAATCAAAAAACCCGACTGCTTGAAAAGCGAACTAAAAAGAGGTAAACAAGGAGAAAATCATGCTGTGCAGTCGGAGGATACGTCTGGTTTTGGACAGCCAGCTCGTGAAGATGTATCCTCCGACAGTACAGCATGATTTTCTCCTTGTTTACCTCTTTTTAGTTCGCTTTTCAAGCAGTCGGGTTTTTTGATTTTTTTAATTAACTTTTTTTTTACCCTTTGGGTACGGAACCCTAAAAAAGAAGTATTAGACAAACTTCTGTAGTGGCGACCGCGATCTGGAAGTCGCATCGTTGGAAGGTCTCCCTGTAAATGGACCAACTATCTGGTTAAGACTGCGAATCCCCAAGGGTGCGTGAGGCACTGGACCCATCAGTATGAAGACGCTTGGGGGAGGCCTACGTCCTGCAATGGACGTCTTTCGGCTGAACTTATGATTATGATGACCTAGATAATTGATGACGATAATTTGGTAGAGGCTCTTGGACCGCAAGACCCTATCAATAATTATAAAAAAGAATTTAAACTGTAATCCTAGTACATAAAACCTCTCAGGATAGTCGTAGTTCTTGTCTACAAAGATTAATAGTGTAATTCATAATAACTAATTTGGCTGTCCAGTAAATTGTGTATAATTTGTAGGGCTCGCAATATTGTGGAGGAAAATAGTTTAGGCTTTTTTCATGTACATACTATTTTTAAGAAGAAAATGTAAAGGAAAATGAGTTTCGTACCCAGCTGTGTAATGTTATGAGAACTTATAAAACATGGCGGCTAATTTTGTAAGAGCACTAAGAAAGTCTGAAATGGGGCAGAATCTCTTTGGTATAGTACTGACTACTGAACATAGGCTTAAAATACTTATTTTCAATTAGCTGTGTCCGCGGCTTCGCTCCCGTCCTCTGCCTACCCTACCCTACTTACGGTAGGTAAGTAGATACCTACGTACCTACCCTACCTACCCAACAATTTGTTTTCTAGGGTCATTCTTCCGTGGAGAATCTTAACACCGCCATTCAGAAAATGATGTCAAATGCACAACGCCATCTATCGATTAAGGAGTTCAACTGTCCGAGTATCTGAATTGTGTGTATTGTGATATTTTACTTCCTAAACACTTTAAATTCATGTATATTTTGTTTGATAGAGTGAACCGATAGCGATGAAACAAAACTAAATAATAATTAAAGTTACGCACATTTTTATGTATAAAAGTTATCTAGGTTGGTTTCGTACATTTTACGTGACGCGTGCACAACTAAACAGACAAACAAATAAACATACAATATAAATTCCAAAAAGGATGGAAATGTTTTCTGTTGGTTTTTAGGGTTCCGTACCCAAAGGGTAAAAACGGGACCCTATTACTGAGACTTCGCGATCCGTCTGTCTGTCTGTCTGTCTGTCTGTCCGTCTGTCTCCAGGCTGTATCTCATGAACCGTGATAGCTAGACAGTTGAAATTTTCACAGATGATGTATTTCTGTTGCCGCTATAACAACAAATACTAAAAACAGTATAAAGTAAATATTAAAGGGCCCCCCTTTAATATTTACTTTAGTGTTTGTCCCATACAACAAACGTGATATTCTTGCTGTTTTTTGCTCGATATTAATAACGGCAACAGGTAGACGCTTGAAATATTCACAGAATATTTAGTTGAATATTTACTTCAAAAACTAATAATTATTTAATTAAAATAAAATAAATTAAGGGGGGCTCCCATACAACAAACGTGATTTTTTTGCAGTGTTTTGCGATAATGGTACGGAACCCTTCGTGTGCGAGTCCGACTCGCACTTGGCCGGTTTTTCTTTAACGCCCAGGCTATTCTTTTTAAAAACGTTTTCGATGTACAAAAACGACTTTTCTACAGATTTCCTATAATGTATTGATTGATGATTGATGATGATTAAATGACAAAACGTGGCAGAGGTGGAAGAAAATATATAAAATTGGCCAGAGATCACGCAAGACGGATATGTTTCGAAAAGAACGAGGAGGCCTTTTCTCAGCAGTGGGACATAAATTAGACTAGGAAATTATAAACTAAATATACCCTAGAGATGCACTATGTAGATCAGATCTCAGATCTTTCCTTAAATGCCATCCACATAAAACTAGTTATTATGCCTATTCCTTCTCTGTCCATTCTGTAAGATAATGTTACTCACTTCCGCCTAACATCAGAGATTTAAACACTATCTTATTTCTGTCCGCAGGATCTAAAGTATCCTAACATGAAAGCGAAAACGGGAGCTGCTCGCTCACTTCAGCTCCCGTCATCTCCTTCGAACCTAACCTATCCGTGTTGAGATGTCCTAAGTTCCCAAGCTCGCTTCGCTCGCTCTTGGACTAATGCATTGACCACAATTATCGAATTGCCGAACCGTTACGTAGCAATATTCATAATGACCAGACAATGTGATAAATATACCTAGAAGTTTAAATCAGTATTCATTAGATTGCCCGATTTGACTTGACTAGATTCATAATGCCCGGGCATTAAACTGCCCTGATTAATCTCTTGGTCCATTACATATCCACCATTACACTATTTGTGTAGGTGCGGATGTTTTTATATCTTAGTTTAAGTCATTCATTTATCTTCTTTTCCTGTTCTCACACACTATTGTCTACATTTCTTTTTCATATTTTTTTTCGCGGTTCTGCTGGTAGTAATTTCTTAAGAAATAAGGTGTGCCTTTGTACTCTATTGTCTTGATGTGTTGTCTTTATGTATTATACTGTGTGTACAATTATTATTAAATAAATACCTGAGAATAATAACGCATAGAAACCTAGTACGAGTGCAAAAAGTGAGGCAACTAAAATTTAGCCATAGTGGCTAAATTCTCTCGGTGAGCTGCAGTACTCAAGATCACAATTAAAAATGGCAATTTAAAGCGTAAAGGGATGTTATAGCACTACAGGTAAACAAAAAGATATGATCAAACTACATTTCACAAGTAATTACTTAAATTTAATTCATTATTTTTACGTAAATCGATCATCGATTCGATCGTTTTAAAGTTTTTCTATAAATTGTTTATAAACGACTGCCTGACAGTAGGTTGAACGTGTTACACGCAGCTGCATAAGGGGAATCGCCAACTTAGCACTCAACACTTTAATTATAGAACCATACGCTGCAAATTTAACGAACGACGGAAACGGCGAGCTGAGGTAGCACTTTGTGACGCACGGACCTAGTTTAGCCAATTATTGTAACTCTGTAAAATTTCATTCCATATTCATACTTCAAATAGGCACTTAGACTAATTTTAGCGATAATTAATGTAATTCTTTTATTTTAAAATAAATTAAGTGTAAATTCGTTTTTGGTTTTTTTAAATCCTCCGATTGCAGCTAACGTAATTGGCGCAGTCGGTAGGATATTCGCGGGCCAGTTCGCAAGCTTTAGGGATCTCTAATATCGAAATCCGCGTACGCGAATCGCCTTGGTGGCTATCGAGCCCCGGTGCCGAATATCCGAATCTACGGTCCAGCTGCAGTTCCGGAAGGAGAATCCAGACTTCGATTCACGAGAGAACCAGAGATGAAAAATTTGTGAATACACTTGAATTGTTCCTGTGTTGCTTCCTTCTTAGTCCTAGTAACACCCAACTTCCACGATTTTTCACCCGAGAAGTTCCAATTCCCAGGAGCCCGCATCTCGTACGGCTCGCTGGAGTGCTATAGATAACAGTAGAGATTTAAATAGTGATAGTGAAATTAGTAGTATAAATAGCTTAAACATGGCCCATGACCCGGATGCAATTTTCAAGACCCTTCGTATGGTCCCGGAGTTCGATGGGAACCCAAATGTTTTGACTAGGTTTGTCAGAATATGCGATCAAATAGTAGCTAAGTATGTAAGCAATACCCCAGGTAGCGAGTTAAACAACTCATGCCTACTAAATGGCATCTTAAATAAAATAACAGGCTCTGCCGCTTGTACCATCAATTCCAACGGCATACCTGATAATTGGCTAGGGATTAGAATAGCCTTAATCAATAACTTTTCAGATCAACGGGATGAAACAGCATTGTATAGAGACCTTTCTTTAGCTACGCAGGGAAATAGGACGCCTCAGGAATTCTACGAGGAATGCCAAACTTTGTTCAGTACAATGATGACGTATGTAACATTACACGAGCCAATTCCTACTACAGTGGAAGCGAAGCGTACACTGTATAAAAAAGTTACTATGCAGGCTTTTGTAAAAGGTTTAAAGGAACCGTTAGGATCCCGCATAAGATGCATGCGTCCCGATTCTATCGAAAAGGCCCTTGAATATGTACAGGAAGAACTTAATGTTATGTATTTACAGGAACGTGAGTTTTCAAAACCCACCATACCAAAGAATTTAAACCCTGTAACAGCCCACGCAAATACCAACCCAGTTCCTCTACGTAATAACAATCTCGCGGTACCTAACTCCCAACTGGCCCAATCCCATAGGAATTAGACCCAACCAACTACCACCACCACAACCATTTAGGTACAACCCCAATTTTATTAATCAGCAGCCCCAACATCGCATGCCTAATCGAACACAGCAAATATTCCGTGCACTGCCTCAAACATATAACCCTCGAAGTAACATGTTCCGTTTGCCACCAAGAAACATTCCGGTCCAAAATCAAAATCAAGGTCCTAAACCTATGAGTGGTGTACAGCATTTCACACCTAGACCCTTGCTATCTGGCCATAATTGGCAGAATGCAGGTAATCCGCCACCAACTAATTACTTTAAAAATCGTGAAATGCACATGAATGAGTGCACGTCATACGACGACTCATATTACCCGACGGAGTTCTATTACGAGCCGGACTGTTTTAATTACGATGACACTTATTATGATTATAGCCCGTTCCCTACATTAGAGTGCAACCATGATCCCATTTCGAACGATGTTAATGTTCAAGGAAATATTACAGGTTCAACTGAACCTCAGGCAGGTTCATGTCAGATAAGTCAGGATTTTCAGGAGGTACAGAAATCAAAAAAGCCAATATAGAATTAAATCTCCAAACTCAACGTCAGTTGCCGTATATACTAATATCAGAACCACCTTTAAAATTTCTAATTGACACCGGTGCGAACCAGTCTTTTATAAGTCCAGAAGCTGTAGAAAAATATTTTCCAAATTTTCCTTTAAATTATGACCCGTTTGAAGTTACCAATGTACACGCGGTTAGTAGAAATAATTATTCTATAAGTTTACCTTGCTTCACGGAATTTAACGATCCAGAGTTTATCAAGTTATTTGTATATCGTTTCCATGAATACTTTGACGGTTTAATTGGTTTAAATTTGCTAACTAAATAGGAGTCCAAGATAGATTTAAAAGATCAGAGGTTAATAACGCGCACATCATCAAATCCTATCCGTATGTATAGCTCCTGCAATGTTAACTTGTACGAAGATATAATACCCGCTCAATCTTCGAAATTAGTAAGAATACCGATCGACACTCCAAACGGTACAGCATTAGTTAGTGAACAGACTATATGCAACTGTATAGTACGCGAGTGCCTTACTATTGTCAACAATAATCGCGGCTACTTAGAGATAGAAAATACGAGCCCGAATGATATTATAATATCACTTGACCGACCAGTGCACGCAAGTTTATTTAATATCGAGTGCACGCGCACTGAATATTGCACCACGCGAGTTCAAGAAGTGACATCGCGATTACGAACAGATCATTTAAACGAGGAAGAGAAACTCAACCTTATAACTCTTTGCTCAAAATATGCTGACGTGTTTTACATAGAAGGCGAATCGTTAACCTTTACCAATCGAATAAAACATCGTATAAAGACTACAGATGAGGTCCCGGTTTATACAAAAAGCTATAGATACCCATTCATTCATCGTCAGGAGGTTAGGGAACAGATTTCAAAAATGTTAGATCAGGGAATAATAAAGCTTTTTGAATAACAGCGAACAGGGAATAATAAAGATTCGGCATGGAGTTCGCCCATTTGGGTGGTCCGCAAGAAAATGGACGCCTCGGGCAAGCAAAAATGGCGTTTAGTAGTTGACTTTAGGAAGCTCAATGAAAAAACTATTAATGACAAATACCCTATCCCGAACATTAGCGATGTTCTTGACAAACTAGGTAGGTGCCAATACTTCACCACTCTAGATCTGGCTAGTGGCTTCTACCAAGTCGAGATGGACCCTCAGGATATTCAGAAAACAGCTTTAAATGTCGAACAAGGACATTTCGAGTTCCTTCGAATGCCCATGGGACTTAAGAATTCACCATCCACATTCCAAAGGGTTATGGACAATGTCCTCAGAGGTCTCCAGAATGACATATGCCTAGTGTATCTTGATGACATTATCGTCTTTTCCACGTCAGTACAAGAGCATATGACCAATCTCGAGAAAGTTTTCAATAGACTTCGGGAATCAAACTTTAAGATCCAAATGGATAAATCCGAATTCTTAAAGCATGAAACTGGTTATCTCGGACACATAATAAGTAGCGAAGGAATAAAACCTAATCCGGATAAAATTCATGCAATAGAAAATTACCCCATTCCAAAGACCCCAAAAGAAATAAAGCAATTTTTAGGCCTTGTCGGTTATTATCGTAAATTTATCCCAGATTTTGCAAAAATCACGAAACCTCTCACAGCGTGCTTAAAAAAAGGCAGGAAAGTTGTATTAAACCCCGAGTACATAAACAGCTTTGAAAAGTGCAAGGTTCTCTTAACAAATGACCCTATACTGCAGTATCCCGATTTCGATAAGGAATTCATACTGACGACAGATGCTTCGAACGTTGCTATCGGTGCCATTCTATCTCAAGGACCTGTAGGTTCCGACAAACCTGTGTGTTTTGCATCCCGAACCCTGAATGAAAGTGAGCTCAACTACAGCACCATAGAAAAAGAACTCCTTGCCATAGTTTGGGCCACCAAGTATTTCAGACCGTACTTGTTTGGTCGCAAATTTTAAGTAATAACAGACCATAAGCCTCTTCAGTGGATGATGAACCTTAAAGAACCTAATTCACGATTGACTAGATGGAGGTTGAAACTTAGTGAATACGATTTCACCGTTAGCTATAAGAAAGGTAAATCTAATACGAATGCCGATGATTTATCTCGGGTGGAGATTCACAACGAAGATTTAATCACTTTAATTGATGAATTATGTTCTTTGATTCCTAACCCATCAGAAAGCCCGATACCAGCAAACTCATCCACTGCCACCGTACACACCAGTCACGAAAACCCCATACTAGAAGTCCCAATCACAGACGAACCCCTTAACAGATTTCATAGACAAATATGCTTTACAATAGTAGAAGATGTCAAACGCAAACCAGTAGTCACTAAGCCATTCGAAACTCACACGCGCATAGCAGTCCAGATATCATCATCTAAGTTAGAACAAGATGTAGTCAATGCCATCAAAGAGTATGTAAACCCGAAAGTAAAAACCGGTATCCTAATAAATCCACCTCTTGCCATGTATTCCATCATACCAGTCATACAGGACAAATTTAAGAGTTCGTCTATGAACTTAGTACTAGCTAAGATAGAATTAGAAAACGTTAAAGATTATCTACGTCAGCAAGAGATAATTCAACACTACCATGACGGCAAAACTAATCACCGAGGAATTACTGAATGTTATTTAGCCCTTTCAAAAAAATATTACTGGCCCAAAATGAAAGACCAAATAACCAAATTCATCAACGAATGCATTATTTGCGGGCAAGCTAAATATGACCGGAGACCTATTAGACCCCAGTTTAATATTGTACCCCCGGCAACCTCGAAATAGTCCATATGGATTTATTCACGGTTCACAATGAAAAGTACGTTACATTTATAGACGTTTTTACAAAATACGGACAGGCATACCATCTTCGGGATGGCACGGGCATTAGTGTACTTCAATCATTATTACAATATTGTACCCACCATGGGGTTCCCTTAACTTTAGTGACTGACAACGGAACAGAATTCACTAATCAACTGTTCCTAGAATTCACACGCCTTCACAAGATAAACCACCATAGGGTTTTACCGCATTCGCCTAACGATAACGGTAATATTGAACGCTTCCATTCAACTCTCCTTGAACATATAAGAATTATAAAGTTAAAACACAAAGATGAGCCTATCGTAAACCTTATGCCTTATGCTATAATTGGTTATAATTCTTCCATACACAGCTTCACTAGATGCAGACCATTCGATTTATTAACTGGACACTTTGACCCACGCGATATTCTCGACATAGATTTTACCCAACAATCATTACAACTGTACGTTCATAATCATAGGGCGCAAATGAAAGAAGTCTATAACATTATTAATGAAACTTCCTTATCAAATCGTACCGCGCTGATAGAAAATAGAAACAAGAACCGCGAATCCGAAATAGAATACGTTCCGCAACAGCAGGTATTCATTAAGAACCCTTCTGCAAGCCGTCAGAAAACTGCACCGCGGTATACTCAAGATACCATTTTGGCCGATTTACCCATACACGTTTACACGTCCAAGAAACGTGGGCCCGTAGCCAAAAATAGATTAAAAAGAGGCCCTAAGGTACCTAACTTGTTGCAGGATTCTACTATTGCTGGTACTTCGCGAGACCCAGTCATTGGAGATAAAACTTGAAAGCTTGGCCAATGGACCCGGCTTACTACCGTATAAACTTGGATCAACGAGAATGACCACTCATCATCATACATTTCTTCAGTACGTGAATCTAAGGAACAATGAAGATCAAATAACAACACTACAATACCAGATATCAGAATACAAAAGTCGGCTTAGTAATGACACTTATATGCTATTTGAATTCCAAATTAGTTATCTTACTAACAAAATTGGCAAAGTATCTAATCAACTAAAATCTTTAGAGCCCGGTCGTGTAAAGAGAGGTCTAGTAGACAATCTTGGTTCGGTAATTAAGAGTATAACTGGAAATCTAAATTACACAGATGCCATAAAATACGAAAATGCCATCAAATTTCTACAGACCAATAACAATAAGTTAGTTAGTGAATTTAACAATCACATCAGTCTCAGCAAAGAATGGATGTCTAAGCATAATAGCGTTCTAATACAATTAGTCGAAAATCAAAGTAAAATCAATAGCACCATAGAGTTATTGTTAAATAACACTCATACAACAGGTAACTTAATAGCCTATGCAAAGTTTGGTCAGCTCATATCTATTATAAGTGAAAATGTAGAAGACTTAAGATTAGAATTAGTTAGAATAGAAAATATGTTAGCGTTTATACACGCATCAAGTACTGTTTATTCTATGATAGATCTAGATACACTTAGATCTATGGTAAATAGGTTAGAAAAAATTTACAGTAAGGACGAGATATTAAGTCTGGAGCTTAGAGAATATTACGACATTATCCAGCCCGGATCATATTTTAATGAAAAACAGATAGTTATAATTTTCAGATTTCCTATAATTTCCAAAGTCGTCTATGATTTATATAAGTTATCTATAGTACCCAACAAAAATCGTCAAGCCCTTATCCCTACCTATCCCTTTATAGCAACTAATGGAGACTCTTTCGTGTACATAGAAGCAGAATGCTCGAAGTTTAGTAACTGGTATCTCTGTGAAAAGGAAATAACCCATCAAATACGAACAAAAAAGGACTGCATACAAGAACTTATCACTAATCAAGCCCTCAAGAGTTCCTGCCAATTCAGTACAGTATTTCTGGAAAAAGAAGCAATGGAAAAGCTAGATGACCAGCATTACGTCCTATCGTTTCCAAAACCAACGAAAGTGCAATCAGTCTGTGGGAGAGAAGACTTCAATTTGCTACACGGAAGCTACCTCGCTACTATACCTATCAACTGTTATCTCCGCACAAAGGAATTAACTATAATCAACGACAACGACGTAATACAAGGGCAACCTTTGAAATTAATGAACATTCCCTACGACACGGAGACACCGGGCGCTGCATTAACCCAAGTTCATCTTAGTTCAATCGACTTAGGAGGACTACACAGCATACAGAACCAAGTCATGACGAGCCAGCCGATACAAGTCGACCAGCTGCAATCAGATGTTATATACCATACGACCATACCCTTCTACATCGCATTATTAGGTGCAGGCGCACTTATCACAGCCATACTGGGATATCGTAACAAATGGTTTCGCAAACGCTCCGAAACGCCCAACAGCAAGGGACATACTTACGAGGTACCTGACAAAGGAGGAGAGGATCGCGCGCCCAGAAGACAAGTTCCAGCAACATTTTCTCTCGAAGTTCTCAAATAGTTGCTGATCTGCGGGTGGAGATGTTACACGCAGCTGCATAAGGGGAATCGCCAACTTAGCACTCAACACTTTAATTATAGAACCATACGCTGCAAATTTAACGAACGACGGAAACGGCGAGCTGAGGTAGCACTTTGTGACGCACGGACCTAGTTTAGCCAATTATTGTAACTCTGTAAAATTTCATTCCATATTCATACTTCGAATAGGCACTTAGACTAATTTTAGCGATAATTAATGTAATTCTTTTATTTTAAAATAAATTAAGTGTAAATTCGTTTTTGGTTTTTTTAAATCCTCCGATTGCAGCTAACGTAATTAACGGCAAAACATGTAGATCCTATTAACAAATGTTATTTTAAGACCATGCAAATCTATTGTATACTCATGTTTAACAAAAATAAATATCTTATCTTATCAAACAAAAATTAAAAAAACTTACTTATCACAATACAGTGTTGCTATTTGTAAGGAAAAATATACCCACATTGCTTTCAATTTTGTTCTTATTTATGTTCAGCAAACAAGATTTTTTTTTGATAAATCAACACCATCAACACCTTCAGCCTACGCTACTGAATACTATATAATATTTTGACAGTTTCGATAAACTAATTTGGTATTTTATAATATTAATCTTTGTTAATAGGATCCCCATTCCGGATTCCGGGAGTCGGTTTCGGATTCGAAGCCTGTGATCTGACACCAGTTTTGCCAAGGGGTATCGAGTTACCCAGTAACTGGGTTGTGGAGGTCAGATAGGCAGTCACTCCATGTAAAATACTGGTACTCAGCTGAATCCGGTTAGACTGGAAGCTCCAACATAGTTGGGAAAAGGCTAGGCAGAGAAAGTCTTTGTAAATACGATACTGGGGGCGATTCAGTTTGCGTCAAACTAGACAACATTTATTTACAGCCTTGTTACGTTTATTTATTGCCTAGGAATCTGCTGACATTGCGGACACTAAGTATTCATAGACCTTGACGACGGTGCAGTTACCTTGAAGCCGACGCACTTAGCTTAGGAATTTGCTGACACAGAAACTACGTAGCGTCAATATAGGAAGTTACTGACGTTGCAATTACCTTGAAACCGATGCAGCCATGACGTCAAGGAATCAATCAATACCGAACCAATTATTAAAGAGCATTTTTTGTAAGAAGAAGGCATTCCATATTCCTATTTCGATTAGGATGGATATTCGTAGGATAGTTAGTTGTAGTTAGTCTATTTAATTGTTGTAACCACTCCATGTCCTAACATCGGCTTGGAATAGATATTTAAAAAAAAAAAAAATAGGTTAGCTAGTTGTAGTTATTAGTTGTAACCATTCCATGTCCTAACATTGGAATGGACATTTGTAGGATAATTAATTGTAATTAACTTTATTAATTGAAAATTAAAGAATCATGGGCGCACGGTTGGCGCAGTGGTTGAGCAATTGACTGCTGCGCTGCGTGTCGCGGGTTCGATTCCCGCACGGAACAAAAATTTGTATGACCTACAGATAGTTGTTCCGGCTCTGGGTGTTTGTGTATGTGAGTTTATATGTTTGTAAACGCACCCACGATACAGGAAGAAATTCCTAGTGTGGGGCAACGTTTTTTAAAAAAAAGTTAATTAAAAAATCAAAAAACCCGACTGCTTGAAAAGCAAACTAAAAAGACGTAAACAAGAAGAAAATCATGCTGTGCAGTCGGAGGATACATATTCGCGAGCTGGCGGACCAAAACCAGATATAAATTTTTTTTTTCCCCACAAAATGGCGCCCAAAATCCGCCATTTTTGTTTTTTTCAATTTTAATGTAGCCAGTGACACTCGCAGGATTAAGACGAATCGATTGACGTAAGAATCATCAAAATCGGCCAACGCGTTTGGTCCCTAGAACGCCACATAGGAACAAACATACATACATACATACATACATACATACATATATACATACATACATACATACATACATACATAGACTGATAAACACATTACCCTCCTTCGGCAGTCGGGTAAAAAGAAAAAAAAAAAAAAAAAAAAAAAAACAATCATTTCGGGTTTCTTTCCAATCCCCCGGCTCTGGTAAACGTAATTGCCTCTAAATTATGGTCGTTATCGACACTGCTGCCTACAATGTTTAAAAATAGAACTTAATTTGTAATTTACTGTAGTTAAATGAAACCGGACCAAATAACTAATATGTTTGATTATTTTCCTGTAATTGTTTGATTAGGTATATAAACCAAGTGCTGTATTAGTTACCTAGTGATCATCTTCATCTTATCCAGTTCCTGATAACATAAAATACTTTTCTTGATTTGATCCAGCAACATAGTAGTGCGTTTTCCCATATTTTTGTGGGACGGCCTAGTAATAGTATCACTGAAAGCTATATATTTGTGAGCGTTTGAGGTACGTAGACACATTCGGCTCACGCACACAAAGAAAATGAAGTGGACACATGTTATCGCTCTTGTTTTGTTCTAGACGCAGCTTCTATGCGATATTATTCTAAGATAAATACATACAATTTGGTTGGCGAAAGTGTTTTCATAATAAATAATACCTATCTACCCACCCGTTGTAGGCACACCATCATCAACTTTGCTGGCACTTCGCTACACAAACTATTATCGTACTCCCTTATTAATAAACGTAGACCTAGTTACGCCAAGCTTAACCGTCAAAAATATATGGTTAATACTGTACTCCGAGTAAATTTAAGAAAAAAATACAGCAAAAGAACGGATTACATTTTTTATATATTTTTTTTATATTTGCCGTCTTGCAGTTCAATCAGAGTGATTGGCTACTGCTTAACCGGGATATCCTGTGGAGACTAAACTAGAGCCGCCAGCCAGGCAACGGATAACATTTTAATATCATACAGTATATTATATTCTTGTTTCGTGTTTGAAGTCGTGCAATATCTATGTTCCTTCTCTGCACCAATGATAGTCGATCGCAGCATAGTCACAAATATCTGCATCAGCGTGCGGGGAATGTGGAACACAGAACTAATCTATGCGACACAGACAACGGTGAATATAGAGGTGAGAAACAAAAAAAAACTCGAAGGTATATCATACTCACTAGTAAACTACAAGTTGACAGGGTGCACTGGTACAAATCCAAAGTAAAACCCTTATATATGCGTTAAATGCGATACAATAGATGGTATAAATAAATTTTATACTAGAACAATTACACATTTCGCCATTAGTTGGCATGCAAATATTGAGATATAAGTTAAGGTGCTTACAATAAGCAGATCTGTTCGAAAGGGTTGACGGGCGTTCAAGTGAGAGGGCAAAGATAATCTCTATACAATAATAATACGTTATTTTTATTAGTTACTAGCTGACCTGGCAAACTTTGTTTTGCCATAAAACACCAAAAATTCATCTACCCTACCTTACCTACCCTACCCTACCCTACCCTACCCTACCAACCCTACCCTACCAACCCTACCAACCCTACCCTACCAACCCTACCCTACCAACCCTACCCTACCTACGCTACCTATGCAGGTAAGGTACAATTTGTTTTATCTTAATATTTTTTCATAAGAACCTTTTCCTAACAATAACAAACACGACAAAAAAAGAATAAGCGAAATCGGTCCAGCCATTCACGCGTGATGTCGTGACCAAGGGAAATAGGGATTCATTTATATATATATGTATAAGATTCAACACTTTATTTTACCAGGTATTTAATCTGTTAAGTTTAATATGCTAATCATAAAATTTAATGTGTTAATAAGATAGACTATGGCATTATATTTATGTTTAACACATAAAATATAAAACAAGTAATAACATACTCGTATAAGACGAGAAGGTAGGAATTACAACAACTAATAACAAGATAATCTACAATGCATTCCTGTAATGATATGATTGACAAGAAGTTTTCTTTTTAAATTCGGTTATAGAATAAAAACTTTGTGAAATGAGCCACTTTTTTAAAACTATTCAGAATTTTCTGTGGGGTTATAGAATTATAAATAAGAGGGACCATGTAAACACAACATGAGGAGCAGTGGTGTCCCAGTGGTATCGGTCGCGACTTACAAGTTGTAGGTCGTGGGTTCGAGCCCAGGCAGGCGCTTTACTTTGTGTAAATTATTTCATCACCACTGCTCTCAAAACGGTGAAGGAAAACATCGTGAGGAAACCGGCATGTCCTAGAAACAAAAAATCGAAAACTCAGCTACGTCTAAATAGTCCGATTCTGGGTGCCGGCAATTCTAATGGACACTCTGTAACTTTTCGTTTATTATTATTATTTTTAGTATGACAAAGTGAATAATTAGTTAACGACACGTTTTGTACGTCCCGGAACATAGGAAAGAACTGTTAACGAGCTGTTAATCAAAGTGTTAAACATAAAAATGTACGAGAAATACTTAAAGAGGTAATAAAGCATTAAGACTTCCATAATGAAAAACTGTTAATTTTACATGAACTTCCGTGGTGTGTAATGGTGATTTAAAATTAATTAATTTTTTATATTCATGAATATAAAAAAGAAAATGCAAAAACCAAGAAGTTTCAGAAAAAAACCTACAATCTTTTCATGCTGTAAAAGAACAGCATCAAATACTTGCACATGTCTCCTTGGTGAGCTTAGTTATCAGCGCCGTACTCCATATTTTGCCCCTACGACGACCCACTGCCCATCAGACGAATTAGATACAGAAAAATTGTTGACAAATTAAGACGTAGGCATGATTCTGAGCAGTGAGGGAGCGAGCAGGAAGAGAAACTACAAGTTTGATTAGTTAGGTTAGTTAAGTTAATTATATGAAGAGTTATAATATTAAATGAGCTCAATACAACCTAGAAGAGACGTCAATATGTCTACAAACTCTTCGTCTCACCTGTGGTACTACTAATTTATTGAAATTGACGAAGGTAACACTCAGTCCGATTCCCGAACAACTATTAAAAAGTCATCACAGGTAACTAATCAAAACTACCCACATCTTAACTTATTCTGACAGTTTCGTCGACTGTGGCGTTATCTTTAATCATGCATGAATTTGGCTGCCATTATTGGTTTGGACTCGGTGGGAAATTACTAATTAGATTTACTTCCCAGAAATAATAATTAATTCTTTATCCTGACAGGTTTTTGTTCAAAACCAGCAGTTAATCAACAGATGAGCTGCGGGCTAAAATAATCACAGGGTACTTTTACTTGCTGGGTTATATCGTGGTAGACCAAGATGAAGATAAAGGGACGAGTTTGATTCCTACTGAAAAGATGGGCTTGCAATGGCAGAGGATAGACGTGTAAAGAAAAGGGAGAGTAAATCATTTGCCCAGCTGTGGGCAACCCGTTAATTAGATAAATAATCGGTAAATTAAAGGACGCTTTACTTTGTGTAAATTATTTCATCACCACTACTCTCAAAAACGGTGAAGGAAAACATCGTGAGGAAACCGGCATGTCCTAGAGCCAAATTCGAAGACATGTAACATCCACCAACCCGCACCAGGCCCGCTTGGTGGATTACGGCCCATACCCTCCCACAGAGAAGAGACCTGTGTCCCAGCAGTGGGAATATTAATAGGCTGATGATGATGATGATGGTGAAAGGACGTTTCTGACCTCACTTAATGTAACTGGCATGTGATTTACATACATACGTTATGTAGTTTCTGAACCACTACAAACTAAACCCATAATAATATAATCCTGAAACCAATATTCTGCTGCCTGCAAAAACCGATTCGACGAGATAAACAACAAAAAACCCCCGTTAGATCTGTTCTATCCGTTCAGTACTCTGCATCCCCTTTATGAAAGCACCGGTATACAAAAGTTAGTCTTCCCATTGTTCTCTTCGACTGTGCCAGACGGTTTTTATGAAAAGCATTCACAAAAGAACTGAAATATTGTGACCCGTTTTTATTTAACAAGGTGATGATGTTTAGTTGGTGTGACAGTGGTAATTATTGTCGGCAGTCGTGAGAATAATTAGATGGGTAGATTTTATCTGGAAAAAGGTGATTTTGGACGCAAAAATTAAGACTAAAAGTGCTTGCGGACTGAATTCTTAATTGTAAAATCATTATGAGCCCATTTCAGAGGCACATTTTCTGTTTACAGATTGTCCACTATATTATAGTATGTCATAATGTTTGATTTTAGTGCCGGATATAAGCCCCGCTTTAAAAAAATCTAATGTACAAATATATGGGACATAAAATAAGCCATACAAATCCGCTAAGCAAACACTAAACGGTACAAATAAATAATTTGTTATGACGGAATGGCGCAACCTTGAACTTGACACAAATGGGGCTACGTTTGGAAGTCAATGTCAGTCAGTTCAAGCCATGCAAATTACGTTGGTAACTTGTATTGACTTGAAATTGATAACCGCGGCTGAAATGCCAATCTATCGTCTTTGTTGTGCTATTCAATCGGTCTTAATCTACCTTCAGACGTCATCAGGGAGGTGACCATAAGCTCTTAGAATAAGGTTATTTTGAGATGGTCTTTACTTAACAATTCAGATAATCACATTGTGGACTTTGATTTCAGGGTCTGAACTTTAATAAAACTGAGTGTCGTATTTGGCTGCGTGATTCTGATTTTAAGACCGTTTGGTTTTTATATCAGGTACCAGGTTATCAGGTATTTAAAATAAAATAAAAAATTACATGAAATTAAAAAGTTTTATTTTACATATAGAGTGAGTTACATATTGCTATGCACGGTCAGTTTTAATGCACTGGCAAAAAATATTTTTTTCTTTATTTTTTTTTGACTTGAGCGAAGATACTTAATTTGTAGTACTTTATATCTATACTTAGTATATAAGTGATAGTCTGGGTGCATCGACCTCACATATATGAATTAATGTATGTATATTGTAAAACACTTTTTTTAAAAGAGTAAGTGTAGCGTTTCTTGTCCGTTCTTCTCCATAACAAGCTACTTGGCCGAATCTTCATCATCATATCAGCCGAAAGACGTCCACTGCTGGACATAGGCCTCCCCCAAGACTCCTCTTCCTCTCCTCCTCCTTTGCCGAATGGATAGTAGTAATTATTAGTACTTATAAATTTATATTTTTGACGTTCAAAAGTGCTGCTTATTGGCCTAATTGAAATAAATTGTCGTTGACTTTGATGTAATTTACTTTCCCTTGAAAGATTGCCAGTGAGTTGTAACCAATTGTTATATTATTTAACCGAAAATAACACAAATAAATTAAATTTTCTTGCCTAACTGGAGCTCAGTAAAGCTTAGTTTATGTAAGTCGTAAATAGTTTTTCCTGGTTGAACTTTTTCTCAGAACACACCCTGAAGCTAAAATTCGAATGAATATAAAAGTGCAAACGTGGGCATAAAGGTCATTACGTTCATTACACAATGTCGCTATCATAACGCCTACGAACCGCAGAATTGTAGCCATTGCCTGCGCTGAAACAAATTATTACCTAATGAATAGTGACCGCAAGTGCTTCTGCTGAACATAGGGTCCTGGATTTAATGCCCGGGATGAACAAAGTGCTATTGGTTTCATTCATTTTGAATTTGTCAATAGAAGTTCAGAGTCTGGATATGTGCCAGTTGATGGTAATAGGATATGGCCTCTAAGGCTTTTTGTTGCCAGCGTGACTGCTGAATGTCGTCTTGGTGGCCTGGCTTGATTGATTCCTGGCTACAACAAATTCTCATTACTATCCGGCACAACAATTACTTGATAAAGAGAGAACTCCACTGCGAGCGGTACGACTGGTGGATGCAGATTTGGCGATACTTGGTGGAGGGCTTTCTTTCCTGTCGTGTGAGGAATGTTGCCAGCTCTGGTGTCAGAGTTAATTAAGCCGCCTCTGGGAACCCCACAGGCCTCCTCCTGACTTGGCAATTTCAGACTTAGATTAACTACATAAGTCCAGGTTTCCTCACGATGTTTTCCTTTACCGTTGCCTGTGATGTCCAAGATAAACTTAGAAAGTACATATTTTGGGCGCACGGTTGGCGCAGTGGTTGAGCAATTGACTGCTGCGCTGCGTGTCGCGGGTTCGATTCCCGCACGGAAAAAATATTTGTATGACCTACAGATAGTTGTTCCGGCTCTGGGTGTTTGTGTATGTGAGTTTATATGTTTGTAAACGCACCCACGATACAGGAAGAAATTCCTAGTGTGGGGCAACGTATTAAAAAAAAAAAAAAATATATATGAATTTGAAAAAAATACATTGGTACTTGCCCGGAGGTGGAGAGCCATATCAGCTACATGGGACCTACCTACGATACCATCACACAACAAAATGCATCGACTGCGCTGTCATTGACGATGCCATGGAGGTGGCAAAGTTGGTCAAACAAAATTTTCATTATTGTCGTACCAGTTATTCGAAGAAGAAGATGCATAATCCAATAAATCCAAAAAATACAAAAACCCGAGTGCTTAAGAAAGAAAATTATGCTGTGTAGTCGGCGGATACATATTCGCGAGCTGGCTGACCAATACCAGATAATATAGCCTCCGACTGCACAGCTTTTCTTCTTGTTTACGTCTTTTTAGTTCGCTTCTAAAGCAGTCAGGTTTTTTGATATTTTGAATTTACTTTTTAATTTATAACTTTGTAGTAATTTTTATTTTTCGAATTAGGTACATTTAAACATACATGTACTATATTTTTGAAATGACCTCTTAAAACCCTTTATTTTGATACCCCATACGATGGGGTTCAAAGAAAAAAAAAAAGAATTGGGCCCCCACAGTATGGCGCCCAAAATCCGCCTTTTTTCTATTTTCTAATTTTAATGTAGCTAGTGACACTCGCAAGGTTAAGACAAATCGATTGACGTAAAAATCATTAAAATCGGCCAAGCCGTTTGGTTTCTAGAACGCCACATAGGAACAAACATACATAGACTGATAAGCACATTACCCTCCTTCGGCAGTCGGGTAAAAAAGAATGATCACGATCCAATTAATAGTTTCGGAAAAATACATGGACAAACAAACATACATACACTTATGAAATTTGGCACACGTATTTAGAAGCCCATACAGAGACACATAATTACGTGAATATTGTGCATAATATTACATACATATGTGTCGAATTGATTAGGAGGAGGTATCTCCTTTTTTTGAAGTCGGTAAAAATGTGTGGGTGTACTATTAACCCCTTTAATGCTTCGGGGAATACCGACGTGATGATATATTTTTGTGGTTATTATTTAGAAATTCAAATGACAGTGTACATACAAATTTACATGTTCACATTAGTAATCATAACTTTAATGATATTAAACAATAAGCGAAAGCATATTTTGTGATGAGGACTATCATTTTGATGGAGGAAGGTAAATGGGCATATTAGGCTGGGCCTGGTTGGCCTTTGTAAGCAGAATATGTTTTCTAGAAATCAAACATTTATTTTATTTTATTTGGTATGGGTTTGCTCTTAACTCTAGTCTAGATCAGAGGTGACAGACACAAAGACGACGATAGATTGATTGACTATTTGGCTTACTGCTGCCTGCGACTTTACCTGCGTATAAAGTATTCATCATCATCATATCAGCCGAACGACGTCCACTGCTGGACATAGGCCTCCCCCAAGCGTCGCCACTTTGACCGGTCCCGTGCGTCTCGCAACCAGCGGATCCCCGCAACCTTCAACAGGTCATCGGTCTACCTGGTGGGAGGCCTTCCAACGCAACGTCTTCCGGTTCGCGGTCGCCACTCCAGAACCTTTCTGCCCCATCGGCCATCTGTTCTGCGAGCAATGTGCTCTGCCCACTGCCACTTAAGTTTGGAAATTCTTCGGGCAACGTCGGTTACCCTGGTTTTCTTACGAATCTCTACATTTCTGATTCGATCACGCAAGGAAACGCCGAGCATAGACCTGTCCATTCCGATTGAAGACATTCCGATTGACAGTAAGCTTTCTGATGAGGCCCATTGTAAGCGACCACGTCTCAGAGCCATATGTCATCACTGGCAACACTCACTGGTCATAGACTTTCATCTTGAGACACTGTGGTAAGTTGGACGAGAAGATACCGAGCAACTTCCCGAACGCTGCCCAGCCGAGTCGGATTCGACGGTTGACCTCTTTCTCGAAGTTGGCCCTACCCAACTGGATCGTTTGTCCCAGGTAGACATAGTCATCCACAACTTCGAGTGTAGAGTCTCCGATCTTGATAGGAGTGGGTGTTACATGGTATAAAGTATTATCACGTATTTAAATCAAACTATCTGGAAACCACAGAATACCAGAATATATCCTATAACCAAAACTTCGGAGACATGTGACATTCACCAACCCGCACCGGCCCGCGTGGTGGATTAAGGCCCATCCACTCTCACAGAGAAGAAGGCCTGTGTCCCAGCTGTGGGAGCATTAAAAGGCTGATAATGATGATGACGATCTGGAGACTCTCACTCTCTCTCTACTCGCAATGACGGAAACACGCAATAAAGTTGAAAAGCATCATCGAGGCCAGCTTAAATAGAGGTGGTGAGATGATTTGGATGCGTATCATTAGTGCTGGTTTGTGTCAGTGCGGAAAAAAAAATATGGAAGGACTTGAGGGAGATCTTTGCCCAGCAATAGGTCAGCAAACACTATATAACCGCGATAAAATTATGTAACAATTCACGTCGTGGCCTACCTATGTGTAAGGTTTTAATCCACCAATTCCGTTGACTCGTTGAGGCGTGGATGATTATCAAAAATCCAAACGTATACATTTATAATATTAATAGGAAGTAAAAAAACCCGACTGCTAAAAAATAATTAACTGAAAAGAGAAAAATAAGTACTATAATATTTAATATGAGGTACAAGCGGTGACAAATGAAGTTTTAGTAGATTTTTCTATAATTTTTGTTTGTCCCCGCCTGTAGCACTACATAATATTTAATGTATGAATTATCCATAATACTTGTTTTTCTCTAATCAGTTAATAATTTTTTAGCAGTCGGCTTTTTTTGTTTTGACAATAATTTGATTTATTTCAGACTTTTTATTCGTTGTATTAAGGAATGTGTTCTCCAAATAAGTTTTTAACCGACTTCCCAAAAAGGAAGAGGTTCTCAATTTGGATGTTTATAGATATATATTTTTTATGTATGTTCGGGCATAACTCCGTCACATATAAACGGATTTGCAAAAATATATTTTTTGTTCGAAAGAAGTTTGTGCCTTTAAATTTGGTAAACATCTGAAGAAGAAATTCGGAGATATACAACATAAATCTTCAATAAATGACGACAAATGTCTCAAGATTGCTGCGATCGCATGTCTGTTTATTGTTTACACCATTTGATAACATAACATCACGCCAGCTCTAAACGGGTACGCAGATGTGTACAGAACACCCTGGTATACTCTCATTCCACTAGTTATGTCCAAGTTACATTTTATTCGTGTAATCTAATCTAGTATCACTGTGGACATTATAGTTATTTTAGTATAGAACTTGTACATTATGTATCACTAAAAAGTCAAAAATAAAAAACTTGTTTTACAAAAATTACAACCGACTTCCAAAAAAACACTATAAAGTGAAAAATAACTTAAATAATAACTAAAAGTGTCAAAAAACGAAGAAACGAAAACAGGAACACCGACTTCCGAAATTGAAGTTATTTTCACTTGGTACTGTTTTTTTTGGAAGTCGGTTGTATTTTTTTGTAAAAAAGTTTTTTATATGGTAAATTTATTTTACTATAAAAATTACTCTTATTTTGAATTTGCGCCGAAATAGCATAAAAGTGTTAAGATAAAAATGTTTTTAGAATGATCTATTTAGTAGCTTTCGTTTGATATTCATATTGTCATGACAACGAAAATAAAATAAAAAACACTCCCCTTTGGGGGGGGGGGGGGATTTATTATAGTGTCTCATAGATAGTGACATAGGCTATATAATATTATTGTTTATAAATTATATAGCCTATGTCACTCCCACAATTGAGATGAATCCAACGAAACCTCATATTTATGTCATAATCCGTCGAGCCGTTTGGCCTGAAGAGCGTGCCATACAAACGAACTTACCTACATGCGTACGCTCGAAAAACATTACCCTACCGCAGTGGGTTAAAAATTAGATTAACCTTTTATAATTACACTTACAGTAATTAAAGAATATAAATAAAAGCAGGTCACAAAACGTTTTTATTCGTTTTCCGTACCTACATTCTTAAAAACTTAATCGTTAAAGAAAAGTATGACTGTAATTTTTTTATAGCAAAATCTGTATGATTTCAGTGAAGTTCCGTGTTGGTTATTTTGTTTAGTTATTTGATAGGACAGTAGCTAGAGACAATTTACAAATTTATAACTGTCGTCCTGCGGTAGCCGAGCAAAATAAACTATAAAAACATATAAATATCTAAGTACCTAGAACCTATGACATAAATGAACACTTATGAAGTGTACATTTATGTCTAAGACTTCTTTTTATAATTAAAACAACCATTACATTTTCGGTCTAATAGTAAAAAACGCTACTATGCTGAGTTTGAAGCCCTGTCACATTAAAAAAGAGTGATAATAATCAAATGAAAGTTTCAGTATAGCCTGAATTCGAAAAGCCTTTTGTAAAAATCTGTATTGTGTTTTTTTTTTTTAAACTGATACCGTATTAAACTGTCTTATCATCATTTCTTTCAGAATTAACCTTTACAGGTTTAGAATGTCAGTCTAAAATGTTATTTGAGATAGAAAACAATAAAAACTGGCCGAGTCGGACTCGCACACGAAGGGCTCCGTACCATTAACGCAAAACACTGCAAAAAAATCACGTTTGTTGTATGGGAGCCCCCCTTAAATATTTATTTTATACTGATTTTAGTATTTTTTGTTATAGCGGCAACAGAAATACATCATCTGTAAAAATTTCAACTGTCTAGCTATCACGGTTCTTGAAATACAGCCTGGTGACAGACGGACAGACAGACGGATCGCGAAGTCTTAGTAATAGGGTCCCGTTTTTACCCTTTGGGTACGGAATCCTAAAAACCGACTTCCAAAAAAACACTGCAAAACGAAAAATAACTTTCTTTTCCGAAGTCGGTGTCTTTGGTACCTATTGTTTTCCGTGTTTCGACACCGACTTCGGAAAAGAAAGTTATTTTTCGTTTTGCAGTGTTTTTTTGGAAGTTTTTTTTTGTTAAATAGTTTTTCATTTATCTCTTTTTAGTTTTGATAGGTATTTCCAATTGCCATAAAATTCATATATAGCCAAAGTACATCTCATGACAATTCCAATAAGCCAATACACGACTAGGATACATTGTTTTATTTCGGAGTGCCTACCTGCCGGCTTCATCATCAGATCAGTTCGATGGTACCATTTTCATCAGCACTATGTATTTATAAGTATTTGCTTCGTCATAGTCTTTAAACTATTCGAGATATCTTATAACCCATGACATACTTAGCATTAAGGAATTCTATTCATCATCTGTGGTCTTCTTCACCAGTTCCACTTCACCAAATGTTACTTTCTGAGTGCATTGTTGATAAAAATACCAAAATCGCTATATGTATGCCTATAATATTTGAGGAGTTCCCTCGATTTCTCCAAGATCCCATCATCAGATCTATGGTCTATGGGACCAACTGGGAAGTATACCCTTTCAAACAAAAGAAGAATTTTCCAAATCGGTCCAGGCGTCTTACAGTAATCGGGGAACATACATAAAAAAAAATAACATAAAAGATGCCGACGAATTGAGAACCTCCTCCTTTTTTTTGAAGTCGGTTACTAAAATAAACTTTATCTTCCAACGAGCGTCCGGAAAAATACGACGCAGTAAAAAAGGAAGAATTATATTAAAATTCTTTTAAAACTTGATAAGTGTACTTCTTACTCTCGTAAGTGAATAATAAAGATGTGTCAAGGATTCAGTTTTAATATTAGTTTGTGCAACGGTCATATAAAAGGAGTTATTAAAACACGAGTGTGGATTTATCACACAAGTGTTTTAATACCTAACTAGCTGTGCCCGCGGCTTCGCTCCCGTCAACTGCCTACCCTACCCTACTTACCTACCTACCTACCCAACTTACCTACCTGCACAGAATATTATTTACTTTAGGGAGAAAAATATCGACTTCATACAAAAAAAAGTAAAGACGGTTTTGCTGCGCGCGATCTAGTAGCACTTCAGAACACCACACCGAAACGAAATCATAAAAAACACTTATCCATAGCTGGGACTCGAAACCGGAACTTTGGGCGTAGTAAGCCACCGCGCTTATCATTAGGCTATCCAAAAGCAGCGGCAAATTTACGAACCACATTGCGCACCCGTCAACGTCATCACTGACATTAATACTATGATTAGATACCTAAAATCTCATAAAACATTTTTTTTTGTTTCGTGCATTAGATCCCGAATTATTATTTTTACTCTAGCCACACCTGAAATAGCCCTTGAAGTTAAGTCGCTGATTCGACCTATAGAGTTGACATCCTATAGTTCTCGCCAAACTTCTTGGCCGCCCTGAAGTTGGCTACATTGGCTGCGCAGTAATAAATCTCATACAAAAACAGCACCGTTTCGGGCCTTGCAAATCGGAAAGCCAACTTTAGGGAAGCCCAGAATTTTGGCAATAACTATAGCTACCTACCCTACTTGACTTGCTACATACACTACCTACCTACCATTTTTAGGATTCCGTACCCAAAGGGTAAAAACGGGACCCTATTACTAAGACTCCATTGTCCGTCTGTCTGTCTGTCACCAAGCTGTATCTCATGAACCGTGATAGCTAGACAGTTGAAATTTTCACAAATTATATATGCCGCTATAACAACAGAATAAAATAAATATTTAAGTGGGGAACCCATACAACAAACATGTTCTTTTTTGCCATTTTTTTACGATAATGCTACGGAACCCTGCGTGCGCATGTCCGACACGCACTTGGCCGGTTTTTTTTTCTAGTGTCATTCTGCCATGGTTAATTTTAATACATCTATCCAGAAAATGACGTCAAATGCACAACGCCATCTATTGAATATGAAATTCAACTGTCCGAGTATCAGAATTGCGTGTGTTGTGGTATTTTACTTCTTGAACACTTTATATTCATCTAACTTTTGATAGAGTGAACCGATTGCGATGAAACCAAACTTCTTTAACTTCTTTTCATGCAGGTATAGTTATTGCCAAAATTCTGGGCTTCCCTAAAGTTGGCTTTCCGATTCGCAAGGCACGAAACGGTGCTGTTTTTGTATGAGATTTATTACTGTGCAACCAATGTAGCCAACTTCAGGGCGGCCAAGAAGTTTGGCGAGAACTATAGGCAGGGATGTCAACTCTATAGGTCGAATCAACGACTTATCTTCAAGGGCTATTTCAAGTGTGACTAGAGTAAAAATAATAATCAGCGGTGTGCTGTGGGTCCCCCACGGTACAGCATTATGCTGAGTGGAAGCCTTATTGTCACAATCACGACATGCATTTGCCTACATATTTTCACTCTATTTCTTTTCTGTTGTAGTTATGCACGGTAGAATCATTTTGATGTAACGTTCAAAAGTGCCGCTTGGTGGCCTAGTTGAAATAAAATATATTTGTCTTGTCTTGTCTTGTAGTCAAAATGTGGGTAGTATATATTATTATTGTTTGATTTATTTCTCGTCTTTACTAACTTAATTTAAGTACTACTAAATACTATTTTAAGGGTTTAGCTTAAGTATGTTCCTATATTGTTTGTCGTTTTGTGACAAATAAACACTTTTTCTTTCTTTCTAATTCGGGATCTAATGCACGAGACAAAAAAAAATAAGTTTTTTGAGGTTTTAGGTATCTAATCATAGTATTAATGTCAGTGATGACGTTGACGGGTGCGCAATGTGGTTCGTAAATTTGCCGCTGCTTTTGGATAGCCTAATGATAAGCGTGGTGGCTTACTACGCCCAAAGTTCCGGTTTCGAACTTTCGAGTCCCAGCTAATGGATAAGTGTTTTTTTATGATTTCGTTTCGGTGTGGTATTCTGAAGTGCTACTAGATCGCGCGCAGCAAAACTGTCTTTACTTTTTTTTTGTATGAAGTCGATATTTTTCTCCCTAAAGTAAATAATATTCTGTGCAGGTAGGTAAGTTGGGTAGGTAGGTAGGTAAGTAGGGTAGGGTAGGTAGTTAACGGGAGCGAAGCCGCGGGCACAGCTAGTTAGGTATTAAAACACTTGTGTGATAAATCCACACTCGTGTTTTAATAACCCCTTTTATATGACCGTTGCACAAACTAATATTAAAACTGAATCCTTGACACATCTTTATTATTCACTTACGAGAGTTCTATCAAGTTTTAAAAGAATTTAAATATAAATCTTCCTTTTTAACTGCGTCGTATTTTTCCGGACGCTCGTTGGAAGATAAAGTTTATTTTATGGATCTCAAATAACATTTTAGACTGACATTCAAAATCTGTTAAGTATAATTCTGAAAGAAATGATGATAAGACAGTTTAATACGGTATCAGTTTTTTAATAAATTTTTCACAATACAGATTTTTACAAAAGGCTTTTAGAATCAGGCTATACTGAAACGACTTTCATTAGATTATTATCACTAAACTGATATTGAATTTGAAACATGCTCTTCGAAATGCGAACTTGATAAGTGAGAAATATGGTGGTTCATTCAAAGGCGATGAGCCTCTTGAAAAATCTTGACCCAATTCTGTAAAGAAATTACCTATAGAGCTGCCACAAATGAACACAAATCATGTGATTGGCCTTTGAAATGCATTCAACCAATCACAGCAACTTTGGCGCGCTTGAAGTTTAACTCTTTAATTTTTGCGATCATTTTCGTTCTAGAAATTGGGCCGTTAACCTTGTAAGGTTAATTTATAATAAATGTTGTATTTGTAAATACAATATTTATTATTTTCAGCTGCCAGTACCTCTACCCCATTCTGTCTTCTAAAATAACGAACAAAATGAATATACGAAAATTAAAACCGATCAAAACATAGAAATACAAGTAGAACATGTTTTACTGGTTTATTTTTAACGTACTTTAGGGGGAAAACTTGTAAAACACGCGAACAACGGCTATAATAAAACTTCAGAAAACTTCAAAAGTCTGGCGAAAATTTTTTAAACCCATATTAGAAAAAATTCCATACTCCAATGAAGCTTAGCGGTATCGTAAGCTCTTATTTATTTGAAAAGAGGTTCAATTTTCTTTAACACGTATGTGAAATAAAGTTTCATTTTCTTTAACAGTGTTTAAAACAACCGAATTATCGCAACAATATATGTTCTTTAAAAGTGTGTATAAAATTTTTAAATAAAAAATAAGTTGGAGAGTAAGCGATTTAAGTATCTCGACTATGAGCTAAAACAAGACCATTATTATAAAAACTTTAACCTATGTCCCATCAGCCTTCAAAACAAGTGTGAACACGCATCTTCTAGGCTCGCTCTCTGTATCGTAGACTAAATAATTGCTTATCATCAGGCGAGATCGAAGTCAATCAATAGAAATAAATAAGTACACGGATCGGTCAGAATAGACGAACCACCGATCAAATAAAAAAGAAATATTGTCCCTCTCATAGAGAGCACCTGTGTATCAAAGGTTATAGTGCTTGTCGTCGCAAGCGATTCTAGATGCCAACTTTCAAAATCTCAAATCAAAATATAACAACTCGTTGATTCTATAACGTTTGTAATGTTTGTTTGTTTGGTTTGTACGATGAAAGCCGCTAGATGGCGCTTCAATTTGGCGCTAAAAATATGCGTTGGTAAAATCGGTCTTTATAGCTAGCATGAAATTGCGATAGCTGACGTGATATTGATCAATTTGTTCAGATCATAACATCGAGATTATCAGTTCATCGTATGAGCCTTTGTCCTTTGATTACTTATTGTAAATATCACTGAATAAACGTGACTGTGATTTGTGCTTCAATTTGAGTTTTACTGGTTACCCGAGTATACCCCTGCATCATGGAACCTATACTTTGAAACGAAGAAGAGGACCATAATATCGCTACACCCACGCACCCGCCGTCATGCTTTTTATTTAATTAAATCTTGAGGGCTTTGGCACGGCTTTTCCAGATCGGATGAATCTGAAGGACAAAGAGAACCAAAACGCGATATTTAGACGCGCTGGTTGTGACAAAAGATCTACGTTACAGTTACTGAAACATTGCAGAACAGAATTTCGCTTTCAAATTCTATAATGTAGCTCGAATGCCTATCAATCACCAATTCACAAAGCCATCGTTTTTCATCAATAAATTCATAATAATTTCAGCACATCGCGTCGTTTCAAAAAGCTCACAGATTGTATAATTTTCACTTTAAAGGCTTTAAACGATCGACAGTAAAATCAAAGTGCTCAATTTTATATTCACGGTAGTTTTATAAAATAAAACGTTGCAGAATAAGTTGGATTTATTTTATTTCTACCATGAAAAATGAATCAAAAGTTGCAAAAATCTTTTGGACGAAGTAAGTTTAGGATTAGTACACCTACTATTTGTAGTCTTCATGAAAAACATGCTGGTTCAGTTGTGTTGTGGCAATGCCAACGTTCAGCGGTGAATATCTTTCGGCTAATACGAGCATATCGTTAATGATTGATGATAGAAAATGGCAATTTCAAAGACAGCTTTTAATCATGGGGAAATCCTTATGACTACTATTCATCATGGGAACAACAAAGCACCAGGTCAGACTAAAACCATTCTGAATTCCATCGCTGGGATTGCACTCGCTGAATCACATGGCAGAAAAGAAAGCAAAAGTGTTTTTTAGCCACAAAAACGACATACAAATGAATAATTTTGGTTAAAGTAAACCCTTATTAAATGATAGTATTAATATTACTTAAACTATGTTAGTAAAGAAAAGTAAGAATAAAAAGTCAAATAAAAAAACCGGCCAAGTGCGAGTCGGACTCGCACACGAAGGGTTCCGTACCATTATCGCAAAACACTGCATAAAAATCACGTTTGTTGTATGGGAGCCCCCCTTAATTTATTTTATTTTAATTTATTGATTATTATTTTTTGAAGTAAATATACAACTAAACATTCTGTGAATATTTCAAGCGTCTACCTGTTTCCGTTACAAATATCGAGCAAAACACGGCAAAAATATCACGTTTGTTGTATGGGAGCCCCCTTTAATATTTACTTTATACTGTTTTTAGTATTTGTTGTTATAGCGGCAACAGAAATACATCATCTGTGAAAATTTCAACTGTCTAGCTATCACGGTTCATGAGATACAGCCTGGAGACAGACGGACAGACAGACAGACAGACAGACAGACAGACGGATCGCGAAGTCTTAGTAATAGGGTCCCGTTTTTTCCCTTTGGGTACGGAACCCTAAAAATGAAATAACAAATTTGAATATTACAATTGATGTAGGTATAAATAAAAGCAGATGCAGGTCGTGAATGTGGCAAGAAGGGGGGCCCACAGCATGGCGCTGAGATTCAGTGGTCGCTTATTACGTGACGCATGGAAAACAAAGTTTGTTGCGTATATTTTAATATAAAACAAATACTAAAAGATAATATATATGTTTTTTTATTTTCCAAACTTCACACTCGCGGGGCCTTACTATGAGAATTTACGTGCCGTCGTCGTGGCGTCGTGATGCTGTTCTGTTGACTCAGACATTACTTGTGTAGAATTAGAGCGCATTTGTGAGGGCTACTCATTCACGACGATGTCCCCTGTAAATTTGTGTCCTCCTCGAAACCGTGTCATCTGATTGTCAATTTAACTCTTCCCATGTTCCAGATAATAAAGATTTTTTGGTTTCTTTTTATATAAAATACCTAATATACATTTAGTTATGACAATTAAATATATAAATAAATAAAAAATAAACTACCCCAATTTTTTTATGGGGTTGTCATCTACAGGTGACACTTGGCATTGTGAAATTAGGATTCAGAAAGGAGACCCAGATTGTATCTTATTGTTACGGTAGGAATAAAACATCAGAGTATATAATAATATTTAATTATATTTTGATATATCCATTTCTATCTAATAAAAATATATTTGTGCAGGTATATACACAGTATGTCAGTTGTAGTGGCACAGTAGGTCTAGTTGTATTATGTACGGTGGTAGGTAGGTCGATTTTTTCTTCTTCTTCTTTCAATCCATATAATTCTCCAGAAGTATGTGGTCTAGTTCTTGAGTGGCGATCGCGTACCGTAACGCTGCGTCTTCAGCGTTGGAAGGTGGATCGATGACCTGGCCAAAGCTGTAGGTGTCCGATGGATGTGAAACGAACAAACAGGACTGATCAGAATGGTGACGCTTGGGGTAGGCCTATGTCCAGCAGTGGACATCATTCGGCTGAAATGATGAGGTGGCTTTTTTTTACTTCCACTTGAGATGGAAGCATGCGATGCGACTGGAAAGTTGAAGAATATTAGCCCCGATCTGCAACTCCTTGGCAATCTCATCTAAGGTAAAACACGATATAGAAATAAACCCAAAACAAAAAAATTAAGTCTTGTTATTACTTAGAAGGCATTCAGAACAATAAAGTTTTTATAATGCCCAGTGTCACCCGCAGGTGGCACGGCATATTTCCAACGTCGTAACAAACATGTTCAAAGTTATTTTTGCCAATAAAAACATTAGTATAATAGCTTATTTATTCATTAGTTACATGCAATAAGAAAAAATAACAATACTTACGGTTTAGGCATTTTTATTTTTATTTTATCGCAAGAGATAACTCGTACACTCACTGCTCGAATTTCGCAGGAAATATCTGTTTGTATTTGAAAGATGAAATTTAGCTAGTGTTATCAGTTTTTTTTCATTAGTAGTTTTACTTATTAGCTTTGCAACAATGGTAGTGGAATGTTGGGATTTGAACCCAACACTCGCGGCCAGCGCGCGCCGTCTGCACTTGGCAAAATCGCGTGCGCCGCGCGCGAGTGTCAAATCCCAACAGGAATTTTATAATAATATCTCCGTATAGTAGAAAAAAATATTAAATTTCTGTCACCTAAAGGTGACACTGGGAATTGAAGAGTTAAATAACCCGACTGCAGAAGTCTATCAGACACAACACGTGTCTAGACGAACGATTCTTCAACAGAGGTTGAGAAAGTTTGCACCCAGTGCTTCATACCTCTCTAGAATCTAGATTCTTTTTTTTCATACTTTGTCCGCTTCTGCTTGCAAATTAATATAATGACTTTTACAGTAGCTGCATATTATAAAATTACATAAGAATGGCTTTGCGGAACCCAGTGAGCTCTAGTACTCGTAGTATGCCATTAGTGCAGATGATGAGCTAATTATTGCGCTGGTAATTAGTAGGTATGTAATTAGCACTTGTAAAATGCCGGATCGGTTTTGCGGTAATTCAAATAATCGTTGAAGTTTTTACCAAAGAGTTTGTAAAAGAACTTATCTATATTGGTTTCGTACATTTTACGTGATGCGTGCATAAATAAATAGACACACAGATAAACAGACAAAGATGCTCGAAATGGGTTCTGTTGGTTATCTTTTAACACCCTTATTTTTTTTTTGACAATATTTTTGATGTACAATAACGACTTTTCTACAGATTCATTATATGTACTAATTGAAAAGTTAAATGTCACAGCAATTTTGAATTAATGAAATATTTCTTAAGATTTTTTTTTGTTTCGGGAATTTGTACACTAAATATAAAAATGTTTGAGTGCAGACATTCCAGTCCGTAAAACTTTCTTAACCCTTTGGACATTTTGGACATTATGTCTTTTTTTATTCTCATCTTAATCAATCAAAGTCAGAGTCAAAATTATTAATTTCAATTAGGTAATTAAGCGGCAATTTTAAACATCAGCAATTAAAATTTACAAGTAATAATAATTGATTCTACCGTCCATTTGTATAAGAAGCTTGTTACGGACAAGAACTGACAAGAAACTACACATTTACACTTTAAAAAAAAGTGTTTTACAATATTTACATTAATTCATATACGTGAAGACGATGCACCCAGAATAGCACTACATACTATACTACATATAGGTATAAAGCATTAATAGGTAAATTCATTTATTTGATAAATAAGAACATGGTTCTCACATACGTACTAATATTGCAAGCATAAGTAATAACTTAATTCGACAACAACGGAGCAGTGTGAGAATCAATTTATTAACACAAAAAAAAGAAATACAATAAGTATGAAATTATTTTGTTATTAATTTTTATGCCTTAGGTGTTCTCAACACAAACGATAATCAAAACAGTACCCACAGTTACCATACGCGATTATGAAAATTGCTGACTTAGACAATCTATAGAATAACTAACGGATATTAAAACGTAGGTTTTTTGCACTTACCGAGATGCTTCGTCACTGCTAGAGAAGGCATGTCAAAACTTACCATCAAAAAACCAAGCATATCAGTAAGGTCCCCCGTGCACTAAGCATCTTGGATGCACAACCAGGTTGCTGGCAGTCAGTCTAACATACTATTGCTGCATATATGGGAGCCCGGGCACTAGACGGCCACGCTGTTCTGGTTGGGGCAGCCATTAGAATGCTCCCCCCTGGTGGGTTCCCGCATTTTCGAGGCGGGGGGGCTCAGTAATCGTGGCTTGGTCACCCATGGTAAGATCTCAATATTAAGTAGAAGGAATGAGGAAGCAGCTGCTTAATTTTGAATAGAAGTCCGTCATGCCACACTCTATCAAAAGCCTGGCTTATGTCAAGGAACACGGCGGAGCAGTATTGTTTGCATTCTAGTGTGCGACTTATAGTGTCCGTTATACGATGGATCTGTTCTATGGTTCCGTGTTTCTCTCGGAAGCCGAATTGGTGCAAAGGAATGACTTCCGACAAGTACTTGCGCATCCTGTTCAGCAGTATTTTCTTCAGTAGTTTGCCCTACACTGGGACAAGGCTTATTGGCCTGTACGAACTAACTTCATTGAGTGGTTTGCCTGGCTTGAATATCATAATAATCTGCGCGATTTTCCACTGCGCGGGATAGATGTTCAGTCTAAGGCAGGCATTAAAGATTGCAGCGATTTGGATAAAGCCCTTTTTAGGAAGATGCTTTAGTAGTTGCGCATCAATTAAGTCATAACCTGGCGCTTTACCATCAGTACATTCCTCGATGTTTATATGGCAGGGCCAGATTTGCTGGATTTCTTTATAATAAAAAACATCCCGTTTTTCATTATAAAGAAATCCAGCAAATCTGGCACCTTGTTTGGGTCAGCAGGCCAATATGTAGGTGCCCCGTGCGAAACGCAGTGAAGGTTAAGGTCATTCATAGCTACATATAGTGGACGACCTCGCGGTAGGGTTAGTCTAGAGCCCCAAAACACGTGTTTTGCGTTCCAATCACCTCCGCAGATGTATCTGTTGCCCAGTGTTTTGAAGTATGTAATGAAATCGTTAGCCGTACTAGTGTGCCTTGGTGGGCAATATATTGCCGATAGTGTTGTTTCTATTTTATTGTCTTGGATTCTGACTGAAGTGGCTTGAATCTTATCAGTTTGATATTGTTCGAGAAGATAGTGTTTGATGTTTTCCTTCAAGATGATTGCAGTTCCTCCATGAGAGTTACCTGAAGGATGGTCTGTAGTGTATACCTTGTAGTTTTGCAGACTAAAGTTGGTTTTATGAGTGAATAGCGTTTCTGAAATTAGGGCCACATCAACTCTTTCAGTTTTCAGGAAAAGTTCAAGTTCCTGTCGGCGTTCTGTCAGTCCATTGGCATTCCAGGTAATTATCCTTAAATTTAGGGGTGTCTTATAAGGCATGTGACTAATTGAATCATACGATCCATCATGTTGTCTAACATAATGTTCATTATGTTTTGAAATTTGTCAAACATCACGTCCATTACTTCAATAAAGTTGTTTGGGTGCATTACTAGGGAACTTGACAGCCTTGTCTACAAGGACGGTCAATGGGATCGTAAATAGTACGAACACCTATTCAAACGTAGCATACATACCGATTGGTCCGACCTCGCCGCCGAGGCCCCGCCGCGAAGTCCCAGTCATTATTTATGTAGCCAGCCCGCGAATAGCTGTGCCATAGTTAATTCTAATTAGTTAATTGGAGTTTCTTGTCCGTTCTTCTCCACGTAGGCTTATTCCGAACGGATGGAAGAATCACTTTATTAAGATCCAGCCTTAGTTGTCCCCCCAGCGACGCCCTGAGCCGAGGTTCGACCCCAACTGGGGTAGCTCTCAGCGTTGTCGCTTAGGTTTAGTAAATTTTTGCCTAGCTGGAGGCTATATAGTTTAGTCTCCATAGGAAAGCCCGGTTAAGCAGCTAAACAGTCATTTTGACTGAGTTGCGAGACGCCCCGTAGTAAAGTGTCCTTGATGTCAGATTTTAGTCCTGCTGTGTTATTTTGTTTTGTTGCTTGTGCTATTATCTCTTGTGTGTTTGTAATTTTTGTTTAGGTTACTTTCTTGAACGCTCGCATTGAGATTGGGCTTCGATTGCTGTAACATTTTTCCATCAGTGATTTTGTCCTATTTGGTAGTGTTTTTCATAAGTAAGTCCTTGTATTGCTTGTATTTTGTGCAGCCTTTATAGCTTGCCGGATGTTTTTCTAGACAATTTGCGCAAGTTGCCTCAGTATCAGGCCTTTTTAAGCAGCTTGATGTGGGTTGTTCTCCGCCGCATTTTACGCACCTAAATGGTCTGTTACATTGGTTCTTGGCGTGTCCGAATCTCTGGCATCTTTTGTACTGAAGAACATCAAGCTTTTTGTAAGTTGCTTCAAATGAAATTTTGACGTGGTTCAATTTATTAATTTTGAAAATGTCTTTGTTATTGTATTTTGGCTCTGAATCCACGTAAAATACCGGGAAAAAAACATAAAACATAAAAACACAAAACAACCATTTTGTGTTTTTATGTTTTATGTTTGTAATGTGTCTGACTTCGTGCTCCAGTTCAAAAAGATCTTTTTTATCAGGTTGGGTAGGGCAGGTAGGTTAAAGCTTTTTTGAAGAATCTTATTACTTCAGTTATTAAACTTGAAACTTCACATAAATAAATACCAATCTAAGGAAACAATAAAGCTTGTCATTTTAAGTTTTTTGAAACTAACTCAAGCTAAGATCTTACTGGACAGGGTTTCTTTTTTGGCGTGGGGATCTAAGGGAGCCCTAAGGCGCGGTTTTGCGGCAATTCAACCTTTAAGGAGGTGAAAAGGGTCAAAATTAGTTTGTATTAAAAATTTAATTCCTTGGGGATAAAGTTAACAATCAACATTTACATAATCCATTTTTAAAACTCCCCCCCAGATAGGGTTAAAGTTTTTTTTGAGGAATCTTACTGCGCAATCTGACTAACATAAACGAAAAATAAAAAAGAGAAGAAAAGAGTGAATAGCATATTTAGCTTGTTCAAAACTCGATCCTCAACGGGGCAAAAAGGGGTTGATAAGTTTTTAGGGGAGGATTTTACTTTGTGGCGGTAACCTATAATTTATTATTCTTTAAGTCAGTAATGAATCGTCCCAATCCAATAAACCCTGTATATCTACGATACCCAAATTTTTATTGTTTTAATAATAGCTTATTTTTGGTCGCCTATTTGTCAATATAGCATATAAGAAAATCATTTATAGGATAAACGAAATAACGCGAACGAAGTCGCGGGTGGAGTGCTAGTTATGTATTATTTGTCTTTGAGCCTGCTTTCATATTCTGTTTAGGGAAACCATTTCCACTCCATCATAAATTATTTATTTCGCAAGAAACTAACCAGACATGAAAATACTTGATTAGTGAATTTGTAGCAATGTAAGCAAGAAGTAATCTGCAATCTCTCTAATGAGGGTATCAACAGAATACGGCCAACTAGTGATGTGGAGTGGCGGCAATTTGCAGGGACCGTATTGTGGCACTCCGGGACTTTGAATCGGATAGACACGTTAAAGGTTGTAGTTGGCGAGGTGTTGATGATCATCGAAACATACTTTGTACGAAGGTGTTAAGTCTATTATATTGGCATTTACGTATCTCAATTATTTAAAGCCAAAGTACAAAGTAGAGTAATTCAAGATAATTAAGTATAATTTTAATAACCGACCCGCAAGAAAAAGCACTACAAAGTGAAAATTAACTTACTTTTCCGAAGTCGGTGTCTTTGGTACCTATTGTTTTACGTGTTTCGACACCGACTTCGGAAAAGAAAGTTATTTTTCACTTTGTAGTGTTTTTTTGGAAGTCGGTTTGTTTTTTTATCTCTTTTTAGTTTTTGATAGGTACCTCCAATTGCCATAACAATCTTATAAAGCCAAAGTACATCTCATGACAATTCCAATAAGCCCAAATACGACTAGGATACTTTATTGTTATATTGTTTTATTTTGGAGTTCCAGTGCCTACCTGCCGGCTTCATCGTCAGATTAGTTCGATGGTACCATTTTCATCAGTACTATTTATTTATAAGTTTTTGCTTCATCATAGTCGTTTAAGTATTCGAGATATCGTAAACCCGTGACATATTTAGCATTAAGGAGTTTGATTGGCCATCTGTGGTCTTCTTTACCAGTTCCACTCCACCAAATGATACTTTCTGAGTGCATTGTTGATGAAAATTCCAAAATCGCTATAAGTATGCCTAAAATATTTGAGGAGCCCCCTCGATTTCTCCAAGATCCCATCGTAAGATCCTGGACATGGTGGACCAACTGGAAAGTATACCCTTTCACACACCCTTTTACAAAGAAGAATTTTACAAATCGTTCCAGGGGTCTTTGTAATCGGTGTACATACATAAAAAAAATACCCTCCTCTTTTTTTGGGAAGTTGGTTAAAAATCCCCGACACATTTTTATTTCATGCTACATAATTTATCTCATAGATAAGCTTAGATCGAAAATCTATTGAACACGTAAATATGACAAGATATCTTGGGAAAACACCCCGATTCAAACAGTAATACGCCCATAACTTTAGAACGGCTGAACTGAGTTTCGTCAATCGTAGCTAACAGCATTCTCGATAAAGTTACCTTTCAAAAAAGAACGAATCAAAATTGGTTCATCTGTATAGGAGCTATGATGCCACAGACAGATACACAACACATTTACACCATTACGCAAATTCACATATACACAAACATACAGGTACACACGTCAAACTTATAACACCCCAATTTTTCCGTCGGGGGTAAAAAAATGGGATTGATTGGAACACGCATTAGGTACATTCTCGTTATTTTAAATTTGGATTGTTGAACTCTAAATTTAACGAATAGCATTTACTAAATGATTAACTACAAAAAAACTTAACAGGAATCTTGTAGACGCTTTTTATATCATCATGGACGATGCAACGTCACGTCCAACAATAAGAATGAATAAAAAGTATAAAGATATTTCCTACCAAAAACTTGATAAAATAAAGTTCTCGAAACATCTTGTATCTTGGCACAAATAGGTATTTAGAAAACGTTGTACTTAATACTCGTATCAGATTCAAACTACAAGATATTCCAGGATTGATCCCGGTGTGGCACAACACTACAAACAACATTAATAATATGATAATGTTTGTAGGTTCACTCCAATTTAGTTTAGTGCCTTATTACGAGGCAACCTTTATACTTAGTTTATTGTTCACTTTGGATAACAAGTGGAGCTTCCAAGTTTCAGGAAATATTTTCTAAGAGAAATGGCGAATGTTTGTAAAGAATAGTAGTCCAGCGATAAAATATTCACGTACATAGGCGTACAAAAGAGTATACAGTGCTACAAGCTTGCTACAATGATCTTTTGACGTTTGAATGACATTGACAGGGGGCACTGTTGGGAAACTTTTGTGAAATTGTCTGGGGGAATCATATTGATGATTACTTAATAGCGCGTGTAATGACTGGGATAACTTAAATCTGTTTGGTTCTTCTTTTACAAAGCCATTTCAAACACTTTTCTGCAGGATAATCATTATTGACCTTACTAAGATAATATTTGCGCTTAGCTATAACCCAGTCCTATCTAAACTGTAATTTTTAATTTCGTGGACTAAACTGACAGCTGCTATTGACCTTATTTTTTTAAAATGTTGCAAGCGCGGAGCATAATGTTGTAGGTAAGGCTCAATCTTAAGTGATTCATCGAATCGATGTGACATAACTCCTAAATTTATTTTTACTAATTGGTGTAAATAAATGTTTTATGAATATAATCGTAATATATTTAAATATAACAGTATTCATACACATAGTACATGAACTTTTATTGTGTTAAATATGAAATCAACAATAAAATAAATGCAATCGATAACATTAAGTCTGACATAAATGAGTAGAAACTAAATATGGGCCGCTAGTTTCAAAACAAATTATTTTTTTATGCCGTGAAATAGTTTAATTTTCGATCTACTGCGATTTTCGATTAACTTTCGATCACTCAGGATAGTTAGGGTACGACACTATTTTAATGTAACGATAAAGTGACAACCCCCCAAATGTCAGTTAAGTCCACGAAATAAAAAATCACACTATACCTAATTTTATTACAGTATTTAATCTCAGATTAATCGGAAAGAAAAAACTGATCTATATTTATGTATACCGTGTAAAAGAATTTGTAAAGAACCAATTTACAGAAAATCAATTTAAAGGTATAGTCCTCGCCAAACATCTTGGCCGCCCTGAAGTTGGTTTACTGCATGCGCGAGGCACGAAACGATGCTGTTTATGTATCAGATTTACTACTGCGCAGCCAATGTAGCCAACTTCAGGGCGGCCAAGAAGTTTGGCGAGAACTATAACGTTTATTTACTTAGTGAACAAAATATATAGCGTTTTGACATAATTCTCATACAAAATCTGTCAAACTGAAATATTAATTTCAAAGATAGTAAATGATTGAAAAATCAGCACTATTCTCCGTCCAGCCTGTAATTTTACATTTTATAGCTCAAAATCTAATGATTTAGTAGCCGTGGCTTGGACAACCACGGTGAAGCGAAGAGGAACCCGAAGAGAGGCCGCTCGTCAGGGCTTTTGCCGACAAGCCGACGACGTAGCGGCCAATAACTAGGTTGCGGTGCCGTATGGGCGGCATCGCAACTGAGGTGGGCCGCGATGTGGTATGGTAGGCATCGCGGCTGAGGGTTGGAGGCCGCGGCGGGAGAGGAGTGCCGGTATTACGGTGCGCCGCTCGCCCTACCCTCCGCGGCCTGCACGGGGTCGCCACCGTCTAATGGCGGACGCGGTGGGGCCGCAAGGGAGGAGGAGTGTCGATATAGCGGTGGCCGCTCTCCCTATCTCCTGCGGCCGAAAAGTGGTAGGTGGCGGGGCCACTGTTCTGACCCGTCACAGGGGAACCAAGGGTGCCACACACGGGGTCGTCTGGCACCCATGTACCGGTTTGGTTCCTGGGGTGGTCACGGCGTACAACGTGTTCTCGTACGCCGGTGACGGGGGTTACTCCCCAAAGGAGGGTCCGGTGACGGACAGCCGCGGCGGGTTCGCGGATGCATGCTTCCGCGTTCCCGTGTTCCCGCCATAAGCGGCAAAGTAGGACACCGTGGAGTTTTAGTGGGTTAGAGTTTCACATAACTGCGCTATCTCCCCGTGGTAGCGTAGTATGCATGAGCATTTCTCAGAACAAAAAAAATAAATAAAAAATAGCCATGAAGGCTCCGCTGTAAAGGCAGCGGTCGTCGGCGGAGGACTGGAAGTAAAGGCTGTGCCGGTTACCCAGTCCCCCTCCACTCATGACACTTCATAGGCTGGACAGAGAATCAATATAATTTATTGAAAATACAAGATGATGGCATTAGTTCCTATTTCGAATATCCTTGAACAGCTTCAGTACGAACTCAAAGACGTCAAACGTCAAAGCATAGCATTCGGCAACCACGTCGTTCTTTGTGACGTCACTCAAGGTTGTCGATGCAAATAGCGTAGCGGTGATGCCTACCTACGCCGTATGCGATACGTGACCCTACTGAAGTTTTAACCGCGTTTTATGTGGCGAGCATTAAATAAGGAAATCTTGAAAAATTAAACGAAAAGTACGGTTAGATACTTCATCTAAATGTTTAAAGGAGCTTCACTACTCACCTTTTATTAGTTGTTAGTTATATTCAAAGTCAAATTAATTAATTTACTATAATATAAACGTAAATCGTAATTTCACGTCCCTTTGCTCTGAAAGGTGAGGCATCATTGTTACCAAACTAATTCCCTTATCAAATCAACTCCACCTCATCATGAAATTGACTGATATAAGCGTGCTATTTATTGACATTAATCGATGGTTTTTTACCCGACTGCCGAAGGAGGGTAATGTGATTATCAATCTATGTATGTATGTATGTTTGTTCCTATGTGGCGTTCTAGAGACCAAACGCGTTGGCCGATTTTGATGATTCTTACGTCAATCGATTTGTCTTAATCCTGCGAGTGTCACTGGCTACATTAAAATTGGAAAATACAAAAATGGCGGCTTTTGGGCGCCATTTTGAGGGGAAAAAAAATATTTTTCTTCCAAACCCATCGTGTGGGGTATCAAAATAAAGGGTTGTAAGAGGTGATTTCAAAAATATAACACTTATATGTTTAAATGTTCAAAAAAAAAGATAACTAATAAGTAGTAAATAAAAAAATTATTAAAAAATAACATAAAACCCGACTGCCTAAAAAGCGAACTAAAAAGACATAAACAAGAATAAAATCATGCTGTGCAGTCGGAGGATACATATTCGCGAGCTGGCTGACCAAAACCAGATGTATCCTCCGACTGCACAGCATGATTAATTATTCCGTACGTACTCATGGCGAGAGAGTTGATATTCGATCTTTTCTTCACTTACATTTTCTCAATAACCCGTGTGCGAGCAAAATAATCTGCTGATGATGGAAATTAGCTGCACCAAAAGAGACGATACAAAGTCGACGGAAAGCAAAAAAAACAAAACGAAATTAAAACTTTAGGCATCTTAATGCCTTTGAAGTTTCAGTTTCTCTTCTACGAATTCTTATTCTATGGTAAGTGGAAGCTTATAGGTACAAGGCTGTTATTAAAAAACTTAATCCTAACTCACACGTTACTCAGTCGATATTTCGCCGCCACTTTCGTGAGATTAATAAGACAGATATTAAAGAAAACATTTCAAAAGAATAGTAGGTAGAGTTGACTTCGAACCCCTCTCTTAACTATCGGCATACAAATTTCTGTGTCTGTAACGTGCGTAGTACATTATTACCTCAATGTCTGTAACACAGTTTATACTAGAACAGACACAGACGTTCACTCTGTCTCAAATCATGCATAGTGTTGGACACGTTCTCAAATCATACGTGTTTATGTTTGATTGAGATGGAAAAATTGTATTTGGCTTTTTTGATAATAATCTTTATTTGTTACTAGCTGTTGCCCGCGGCTTCGCACGCGTAGACTACATGCTTCTCCTTATCATATTTTAACATTATGTAGAGAAAAAGTAAAAAATAATGTAATGCGAAAGTGTTTCTTAGGACAGACTTATACTTACCTACTTTATCATCAATACGCTCTATCTTTGTCCCGTCCCTATCCCTTCACTATTTCTGTGTTTATCCATGACTAATAATAAGTAATCATACGCATAAGTAAGTAATTAAATTAATGTATTTCCTTATAAACAACATTTTAAACCATTTTGCATGTCCACGCCAATATCACCAGACTATTTGATGAGCTAACACGTGAACACGCTACATAAAACTGTCCATGGCAAAAGCAATTCTCCCTCAAATCTACACCAGCATACGTCAGAGTTTGTCCTTGAGCCTTATGAACACGTTCAGACTGGCACCTCATGAGTAGGTACTTGGTATCCTACGGCGCAAATCTTTATTTGGCCACCGGTGGTACATCACCGCCCCATGAACCAAAAGTCTTGCCCGGACGGGGTGCGTCTCCGATAGACACGGACAGGAATTATGCTTTCTCTCTCTTGTTTTGGATTATAATAATGCGAAAAAGGGGGTAGATATTTCTGATCAGACGGCGTCGTACTATACCAGCCTTAGAAAACCCTAAAGTGGTACCGCAAGCTGATCATTGAGATTGTCTGTGGCACAATGTTAGTAAATGCTTGGGTTATTCACCAAAAATTTGGAAAGGAAAAAAAAAAGAAAGTATTTTAGAATTTCGGGAACAAATTATAAAAGAGATGATTAGCAAGCCCAGCACTGATAATCAATACGATGACGTGGGCTCCATGCACAAAGAAAGCCAAAGCACAAGTTCAGAGATACCCGAAAGAGATGTAGACCTTATTACGACCATTTTACAACAATCGAATCTGCGGTGAAAAACCAATGGATGGTTTGGATTGTTTCAATATGATTCATACAAAATAATTTTCAGTTAATACCATCCATGATAGCATTTCATTTTATGTTTATTTCAATTTTGATCCAATTTCGCTCATTCTTTTTTTGTTGTGATTGTTATTGTTAGAAGGATCTTATGAAAAAAAAATAAAGAGAAAAAAAATTGGTACCTTACCTACACTGGTAGGGTAGGTATGTAGGTAGAGTAGCGTAGGTAGGGTAGGGTAGGTAGGGTAGGGTAGGTAGGGTAGGTAGGGTAGGGTAGGTAGGGTAGGGTAGGTAAGGTAGGGTAAGGTAGGGTAGGGTAGGGTAGGTAGGGTAGGGTAGGGTAAGTAGGGCAGGGTAGGGTAGGTAGGTTACGGTAGGGTAGGTAGGGTTTTTTTTTTTTTTTTTTTTTTTTTTTTTTGGCGCCTAACTCTCCGCGCATATGGCGGAGTCTGCGAGCTATACGGTTCCCCGGACATAGTCCGAGACCTTTGGGACTCATTTAATCTCAGATCAATTTTACACGTTACATTATTATTATCAGAGATTACATTTATATCGAGTATACATATGAGTTTCTTAAATAGTACTTATTTTTTACAGACATTAAGATCTTATTTTATAGTATGTTTTAGTGATATCGAGTTTCTATTTTGTTCTTAGATTAATATATCACTCTGTACGCTTCCTATTTTATATGATCATATAAAATTTTGAGCATTGCTGTTATACATTTATTTTTATCAATTGTAAACAATATTTGATAAAATCCATACTATAATATATGTCAGCTATAAGTTTACTAAGTTTCTCAGGTCTAATTTGCAATTTCTAGGTCTCATATTGACTTATTATATAGCATGTTCTTAGCAATATCGGGCTTCTATTTTGTTTATAGATTATATATTGCTCTGTTCGCTTCCCATTATATATATGTATATATAATTTCGAGCATTGATGTTAACTATTTATTTCTTTTGACTGTTTTTCCTGCAACATTGAAACAGTATTCTATAAATACAGTGCTATATTTTTTGTCAGATATGAGCCTATTGAGATTCTCTGGTCTAATATCTATCCCTATCTTCTGTTCGATTTTGAACCTTTCTTGGCCATATACCGGGCAGTCAGTAATTATGTGGATCGCTGTTTCGTCTTCGTCGGGGTCACAAGTGCATGGGCTTTCCTTGCACCTGAACCTGTTCAGGTATTCCGAAAACCCACCATGCCCAGTCATTACTTGGGTAATTAGCCCGGTCGGTCTTATTTTTCTGACGATATTATAAGCGTCCACTGCGTCCGGGAAGAAAAGTTTTGTTGTTGAGGCTGTGTCACCCATCCTGTACCTCCGGTTCCATTCGTCAAGCGAATCCTTCCGGATTAAGCGCTTGACGAATGAAACCGGACACTGGTCATAATCCGGTTTCTTCTTTAGATTTAGCGCAGCTTCTTTAGCCAGATGGTCGGCTCTCTCATTCCCTTCCATTCCTGCGTGCGCCTTAATCCAAAACATAGCAACATGCTTGTTTTGGATTCTGCATTTTCGCAAGTTCTCCCTGGCTTCAACTGCGAGGGGATGAGAGGAGCGGTGGTTTGCGACCGTTTCCAGTGACGACCGTGAGTCACTGAAAATGCCAAAAGACCCTTCTTTGTTCTTATGGATCTCCCTCGTGGCTTTGCATATGGCCAGCAGTTCGGCCTGGTAGACCGTGCAGTGGGACGACAACTTCAATTTCTGGCATTTGGTTTCGGCGCCATTGCTCCAAAGAGACAATGCCGCTCCCACCTTTCCATCAATTTTGCTGCCGTCCGTGTATATCTGCACTGCTTGTGTGCAGTGGTTTGCGAGTTGTTCCTGGTCTGCCAAGCATATGAACTGCAGACTCATATGTTCCGCCGGGTGGGGTGTCGAAGCAAATGCGGTACGTCTCTCGACGTCCCTGTCTCCTAGCATTGGCTGGGGTACCCCCCTCCTCGCCTCATACAGGGCAGCTGCCTCTCGTATTCGGAGGTCGAGGGGTAGTATCCCAGCCAGCACCAGTGCCGAGTTTAGGGATACGGTGCGGTAAGATTTACACAATTTTTGTGCAAATCCCCTCTGGACCACATTTAGCTTCTTCCTAACACACAACTTGTTGGCTGCCGGTGCCCATGCGCTTGCCGCGTACATTATTACCGGTTCGACTACTGCCGTGTACATGGTGCGGATGACGTCGGGGTGGAGTCCCCAGCTGACCTTCGCAGCCCTCGACAACTGATGGTAAAATCCAATCGCCTTTTTGCACACATTCGCTACGTGCTTGTTGAATGTTAGCTTGTTGTCGATAGTTAGTCCCAACATCTTGATGTCTTGCGTCATGCCAATGGCGACCCCTCCCATGCTCAGCCGCGGGGTGTCGTATTTCAGTTTCCGCGTTATTACCATCGCATTCGTTTTATGCGGTGCGAATTTCAACTTGTTACTAACACCCCACTGATGAACACGGGCAAGGGGGTCATTCGCCTTTCGCTCGATCTCGATCGCTGTATCGCCATCAAATACCAGCACCACGTCGTCAGCAAAGGCTTGGCAGTAGTCTACCCGCTCTGCCAGCCCCTTTAAGAGGGGGTCCAGTAGGGTGTTCCAAAGAATTGGTCCTCCAATGGATCCCTGCACACAGCCCTTGGACGTCTCTCTCACGACTTCTTCGCCTGCATATCTGACCCTGACCCTTCGGTTGTTGAGGTAGCTGTCAATGATTCTCCTCACATTTACCGGGCATTTTTCCTCAGCCAGTCTAGCTCTGATAGCTGGCCACCATGCACTGTCGAAGGCTCCCTCTATGTCTAGCGACACCACTACGATAATTTTGCGCTCTGCTAGCTTGCTGCGTATGTGTCCAACTAGATCATAGAGAGAGTCTTCCGTGCTCTTCTGGGGCATGAATCCGTACTGGCGAGTACTGAGTTTCGGTATAATGTGCCATTTCACTCTGTTTATGACCATTTTTTCCAGGACTTTTCCTAGCACCGGCAACAGACCAATTGGTCTGTAGGATTTTGGTGCCGTATAGCTCTCTTTCCCGGGTTTCCTTAGGATCACGACTGTGGCTTCCTTCCAGGTCCCGGGAAAGTAGCCCAGCTCCAAGCACTTGTTAGCCAGTGCCAGGAAAGTTCCCGGATCATAGTCGATCGAATGCTGGCAGATATCGGCCGTGAGGCCATCCGCCCCGGGGGCCTTTTTAGGGTTGAAAGTGCGCAAGGAGGAGTTCAGCTCCTCGATGGTGAACGGTGGGTCATGTTTATCATCATGACCCATGACGTTCACTTTTTCAGCCATCTCTCTAACTCGCTTGTGCTCCTCTCTATCATCATCCCTTTTATCTCCGGGGTAAAATGTTTCGGCCAGCAATTCGGCAGAGTGAAGGTTGTCCAGTACCTTTCCGTTCACGATCAGGGGCAAGTCCTCGTGCCGTTTCTTGGTTCGGCCTATTACCCGGTATATGCCGTCCCACAGCCCTTCCCCGTCTTGTTTCTCACAGAAAGCTTTCCAGCTTTCTGTTTGAGCGTTTCTGGCTTTAGTTTCATATTCTTGTTTTATCTGCAGGTACTCAGCCACGACGGCCTCTCTCCTGACCGGTGCTGCGACACGGATTCTGCGCCTCCTGGTGGCGACTGCCCTCTTCAGCGTGGCGAGCTCCTCCGTCCACCATGGTAAGTTGACCCTGTTACTTGGCTTTATTAGGGGTATACTTTTGTTGGCTACTTCTATAATTGTGTTTTGATATTCCTGAATTTTGTTTTCTAAATCTACTGTATTTTTAATTTTGTCTATCTCTAAAGGGTTAATGTTTTGTTCTGTATGCAACTGGGTCAATTTCTCACGAAATTGATTCCAGTCTGCTTTCTTACTATTGAATTTACGTGTTGTTCTACTAATTTGTATGCCCCTTGCCTTCTCCAAGGCCAACTTGAAGGTGATGGTGTTATGGTCTGAGCTCGTCAAGCCTTCTACTACCTTCCAGTCGTCCACCAAGCCGAGCAGATCCGCCGCACAGACCGTAATGTCTACTACACTTGAGTAGAGGTTGGTTCCACGCACTGTGTGGAACGTTGGAGTACCGCCGACGTTGAGTATCTGCAGATCCATCTCTTCGAGAGCACCAGCCACCTCATTCCCTCTCACGTTGGTTTTTTGGCTGCCCCACCAAGAGTTTTGCGCGTTAACGTCTCCGCCCATGATGATCCGCCGGCCGAAGTTCCGCTCAATCCTTTTTAGCTGCTCCAAGTATGGCCCTATCGGTTCTGGCTTCGGTTCGAAGTAAAATGAGACCACCACGATCTCCCAGGCAATCGTCCTCATCTTCACCACCGTGATGTTAGGTGTGGTGAAGTCCGGGCACTGGATGACGTCTATGTCACCGTCAAAGACAGCGATTGCTGTCTTGACGGGACCGTCTTCCGTTCTGTTGCTCTGGTAAATTCTAGCGCCGTGGTAGTCCTTCATTCTACCTATGCCTCCGATGTACGGCTCCTGGAGCAGTGCAAAGGCCATTTTCCTTTTGTTCGCCTCAAGCATTAATTCATTAGTTGCCAGTGCCTTTCTTTGCAAGTTTGCTTGGGCTACTACGTATGGCCTTGTGTTTGAGTCAGATGTTCCGCCGGTGACCACCTTAGCAATACGCCGTGGTGCTTCTGGCCATTGCATCCCATTTCCTTCTTATGGGGCAGTCTTGGCTGAAGGCGTTGTGCTCCACTTTATCAAGTTTTGCCCGCGTGCAGTTGCAGCATGACGGGCCCGCTCCCTCAAGCCAATCTGGGCAGTCTGCCTTCATGTGGGCGCCCCCACAATGGCTACACCTTGCCTGGGTTTCCTGGCAGAATCGTCTGCCGTGTCCGTATCCCAGACAAAGCGAGCACTGGACTAACGGAGACTGGTCGGCCACTCGAATCCTCTGGAACTCGATGTGTACCGACCCAGCCCCCGTCATTCGTCGCCAAATTGTGGGGGACACCCGCACTATGATGTGACTTTGGTGCGGGTTCCTCGTGCGCTTTCTGTAGGCGATCTCTAGTCTGTCGGCTTCGCCGAGTCCCTTGAACAGATCCCTATTCTGTTTTCTGAGCGCACCAAGGATGTCCTCGTCGCTGTGGTACTGCATCACGTCTTTGAGCACAACTAATGGGTCTTTATTTTTAAGGTCTTCGGCTCTCAGGTTTTCTGACTTTGTCAGCCTAGCCTTTACCTTTTCCCTTTCTTCCTGGTTCCTAAAGCTCATTATTACCTTCCTATCCTTGGCCTTTCTTACTTTTTCTATTTCCACTCCGCCCTCCTTCGCGTTTACGGCCACTTTTAATCTGTTCATAACATCCTCACTTGTCTCCCGCTCGTTAGTCGTCGTGACCACCAGCGAATGTAGTGCGGCCCGCTCCGGAGGCTGTCTCCCAACGGACGACACCACACCCGCGTAAGTTTGTTTTTCGGCCACATCGAGTTTCTCTTGTAGTTTGACCATGCTTTCTGTATTTATTTTTAACAGGTTTGCATGGTCATCGAGCATTTTCCTGAAAGCATCTCCCTCCTTTCCCCTTTCCCGGTCCGCTATCCCTTCCTGGTTTGCCTTTGAAAGTTTAGGCGATTTCAGAGGCAGTTCCGTCTTTTTTGTTTTTGTCGTGGACTCTGCCTCTTTTGCCAAGCTGTACAACTTTTCTGCCGCCAGAGTGATCTCCGCCTTAATCTCGGTTTTAATGTTCCTCGAGAGGCCTAGCTGGGTCTTGATTTTTGCTAGGCAGATCCTGGCTTCGGTCACTCTGTCTTTCGGGGGTAGGTAGGGTAGGTAGGGTAGGGTAGGGTAGGGTAGGGTAGGGTAGGGTAGGGTAGGTAGGGTAGGGTAGGTAGGGTAGGGTAGGTAGGGTAGGGTAGGTAGGGTAGGGTAGGTAGGGTAGGTAGGGTAGGGTAGGTAAAATTCGAAGATCCTAACTTCAAAACTGACCGACTTTCATACAAACTTTCATCCCCTATTTCACCCCCTTAGGGGTGGAATTCACAAAAATCCTTTCTTAGTGGATGCCTGCACAGTATAAAGTATCTATGTGCAAAATTTCAAGTCTTTAGACGATTTAATTATTCCCATAACTTCATCCCCCTTTTCACCCTCATGGGGGTGGAATTTTCAAAATCGCTGTGACACGTGTAAGTCATTTTTTAATCTTCAGCCTAAACCCAAAATATGAAGATCCTGACTTTAAAACTGACGGATTTTCATACAAACTTTCATCCCCTATTTCACGCCCTTAGGGGTGGAATTTCCAAAAATCCTTTCTTAGTGCTCACCTACACTACCAAAAAAACCTAAGTGCCAAGTTTCATGATTGAAGCTTCAGCCGTTTGGCCTGTGCGTTGATGGTAAGTGAGTGAGCTTCGCTCCCGTGGGCCACCCCACAGGACCCGTTTTCGGGATTAAAAAATAGCCTATGTTACTCAGGAATAACGTAGCTTTCTATTGGTGAAAGAATTTTTTAAATCGGTCCAGTAGTTTCGGAGCCTATTCGGTACAAACAAACAAACAAACAAACAAACAAAAAAATCTTTCCTCTTTATAATATTAGTATAGATTATTATAAATATGGCAAATAACAACTGTAAGAAAGGTAATAATAAAAATGTCATAGCGTCTGTCAAATCTCCAAAATGTTTGGAATTGACCATGTGACGTATCGGTAGCGTGTGTCAATAACATTGAATTTTTTGACAATTTATTGAAAACCTTTAAAGCTGATAGAACGCCACATTGCCTAGAGCTTCTTGACACTGTTCGAATTTCAAAGCGAACATTCGAGAATAGTTACTTAACACTACATTGACTACGCTACCTTTCTCGCATATTTTTGCATGGATTTACCAAAGATCGACCGTACTTCATAACAACAGATGGTTACAGGCAACAGACTGTAGAAAGTCAAAAATAGCTTTACCGCGATTAACCAAAAAACTTCTGAGCTAAGTAGAAATAACTTTAGAGTAATTATAGGAACAATTACGGGCTATAACCCCCTTAAAGAACATCCGCAGACAACCCTTACTTTATCGAATAAATATATACATACATACTATAAATACATAGAATATTCACAAACAGATAAACTAAATACAATTAAATACACGAATATACTTAAACAGATAATTGTAACAGATAATTGGAGAACATTAACGCAGTGACGATACCACTGCCAACTTCTTACGAATGTGCTCGCGAACTTTCACTTTGAATGCCAATCGGTTGGTTGTCATCCTGATTTCCTGGGGAGCGCATTCCACAGAGAAATAGACTGAACGAAGAAACAACAGTAAATGAAGTCAGTGTTGTGAGTGGGACATTGAAGAAGGCATCATCACCAACACTACGTTGCATGTACAACCTAAATAAAATCTTAAATTTATTAAATCGATTAAATAAACTAACAACAGAGGATTCTTCAACAACTTTGTCAATTCAAAACTAAATGATCGAAGATTTTTTTTGTTACGCTGCCAGTAGAAATCTTCACATAAAACGGTCATTAAAGCGATAGCTTTTATTATAATATACATTTTTGTATATTAACAATTCTTAGTATGATTAATGCTACAAACAGTTTTGTAAAACGTGATGTTGTAAATTCTGGTTATTGGGTAACATTATACCTTGGCAAAACTGTTTTGATATTTTGGCTTCTCTCTACCATTAGATAATAGATACATAAAACCATTCTGTTACTTTCCCACTGCAGGGCATAAAACTCTTCATATACAGAAAAGGCACGCGCATCAATCACCACTATTGCTCAAGGCTCAAGGCAAGGTTTGCGTTTTCAAACTTACAAAATCTTAATACCGTAAGGACTGTCAAAGATCTTTAAAAGACAGCCGGTAGACCAACGGCTTAACTTATTATTCGGGGCACGGAGGCATCTCGGTATGTAATGGACAGTCACCCATCCACGGACCGACCTCGGCAAGGGTTGGCGATAATTAATGTAATTCTTTTATTTTAAAATAAATTAAGTGTAAATTCGTTTTTGGTTTTTTTAAATCCTCCGATTGCAGCTAACGTAATTAACGGCAAAACATGTAGATCCTATTAACAAATGTTATTTTAAGACCATGCAAATCTATTGTATACTCATGTTTAACAAAAATAAATATCTTATCTTATCAAACAAAAATTAAAAAAACTTACTTATCACAATACAGTGTTGCTATTTGTAAGGAAAAATATACCCACATTGCTTTCAATTTTGTTCTTATTTATGTTCAGCAAACAAGATTTATTTTTGATAAATCAACACCATCAACACCTTCAGCCTACGCTACTGAATACTATATAATATTTTGACAGTTTCGATAAACTAATTTGGTATTTTATAATATTAATCTTTGTTAATAGGATCCCCATTCCGGATTCCGGGAGTCGGTTTCGGATTCGAAGCCTGTGATCTGACACCAGTTTTGCCAAGGGGTATCGAGTTACCCAGTAACTGGGTTGTGGAGGTCAGATAGGCAGTCACTCCATGTAAAATACTGGTACTCAGCTGAATCCGGTTAGACTGGAAGCTCCAACATAGTTGGGAAAAGGCTAGGCAGAGAAAGTCTTTGTAAATACGATACTGGGGGCGATTCAGTTTGCGTCAAACTAGACAACATTTATTTACAGCCTTGTTACGTTTATTTATTGCCTAGGAATCTGCTGACATTGCGGACACTAAGTATTCATAGACCTTGACGACGGTGCAGTTACCTTGAAGCCGACGCACTTAGCTTAGGAATTTGCTGACACAGAAACTACGTAGCGTCAATATAGGAAGTTACTGACGTTGCAATTACCTTGAAACCGATGCAGCCATGACGTCAAGGAATCAATCAATACCGAACCAATTATTAAAGAGCATTTTTTGTAAGAAGAAGGCATTCCATATTCCTATTTCGATTAGGATGGATATTCGTAGGATAGTTAGTTGTAGTTAGTCTATTTAATTGTTGTAACCACTCCATGTCCTAACATCGGCTTGGAATAGATATTTAAAAAAAAAAAAAATAGGTTAGCTAGTTGTAGTTATTAGTTGTAACCATTCCATGTCCTAACATTGGAATGGACATTTGTAGGATAATTAATTGTAATTAACTTTATTAATTGAAAATTAAAGAATCATGGGCGCACGGTTGGCGCAGTGGTTGAGCAATTGACTGCTGCGCTGCGTGTCGCGGGTTCGATTCCCGCACGGAACAAAAATTTGTATGACCTACAGATAGTTGTTCCGGCTCTGGGTGTTTGTGTATGTGAGTTTATATGTTTGTAAACGCACCCACGATACAGGAAGAAATTCCTAGTGTGGGGCAACGTTTTTTAAAAAAAAGTTAATTAAAAAATCAAAAAACCCGACTGCTTGAAAAGCAAACTAAAAAGACGTAAACAAGAAGAAAATCATGCTGTGCAGTCGGAGGATACATATTCGCGAGCTGGCGGACCAAAACCAGACATAAATTTTTTTTTTTCCCCACAAAATGGCGCCCAAAATCCGCCATTTTTGTTTTTTTCAATTTTAATGTAGCCAGTGATACTCGCAGGATTAAGATGAATCGATTGACGTAAGAATCATCAAAATCGGCCAACGCGTTTGGTCCCTAGAACGCCACATAGGAACAAACATACATACATACATACATACATACATACATATATACATACATACATACATACATACATACATAGACTGATAAACACATTACCCTCCTTCGGCAGTCGGGTAAAAAGAAAAAAAAAAAAAAAAAAAAAAAAACAATCATTTCGGGTTTCTTTCCAATCCCCCGGCTCTGGTAAACGTAATTGCCTCTAAATTATGGTCGTTATCGACACTGCTGCCTACAATGTTTAAAAATAGAACTTAATTTGTAATTTACTGTAGTTAAATGAAACCGGACCAAATAACTATGTTTGATTATTTTCCTGTAATTGTTTGATTAGGTATATAAACCAAGTGCTGTATTAGTTACCTAGTGATCATCTTCATCTTATCCAGTTCCTGATAACATAAAATACTTTTCTTGATTTGATCCAGCAACATAGTAGTGCGTTTTCCCATATTTTTGTGGGACGGCCTAGTAATAGTATCACTGAAAGCTATATATTTGTGAGCGTTTGAGGAACGTAGACACATTCGGCTCACGCACACAAAGAAAATGAAGTGGACACACGATATCGCTCTTGTTTTGTTCTAGACGCAGCTTCTATGCGATATTATTCTAAGATAAATACATACAATTTGGTTGGCGAAAGTGTTTTCATAATAAATAATACCTATCTACCCACCCGTTGTAGGCACACCATCATCAACTTTGCTGGCACTTCGCTACACAAACTATTCTCGTACTCCCTTATTAATAAACGTAGACCTAGTTACGCCAAGCTTAACCGTCAAAAATATATGGTTAATACTGTACTCCGAGTAAATTTAAGAAAAAAATACAGCAAAAGAACGGATTACATTTTTTATATATTTTTTTTATATTTGCCGTCTTGCAGTTCAATCAGAGTGATTGGCTACTGCTTAACCGGGATATCCTGTGGAGACTAAACTAGAGCCGCCAGCCAGGCAACGGATAACATTTTAATATCATACAGTATATTATATTCTTGTTTCGTGTTTGAAGTCGTGCAATATCTATGTTCCTTCTCTGCACCAATGATAGTCGATCGCAGCATAGTCACAAATATCTGCATCAGCGTGCGGGGAATGTGGAACACAGAACTAATCTATGCGACACAGACAACGGTGAATATAGAGGTGAGAAACAAAAAAAAACTCGAAGGTATATCATACTCACTAGTAAACTACAAGTTGACAGGGTGCACTGGTACAAATCCAAAGTAAAACCCTTATATATGCGTTAAATGCGATACAATAGATGGTATAAATAAATTTTATACTAGAACAATTACACATTTCGCCATTAGTTGGCATGCAAATATTGAGATATAAGTTAAGGTGCTTACAATAAGCAGATCTGTTCGAAAGGGTTGACGGGCGTTCAAGTGAGAGGGCAAAGATAATCTCTATACAATAATAATACGTTATTTTTATTAGTTACTAGCTGACCTGGCAAACTTTGTTTTGCCATAAAACACCAAAAATTCATCTACCCTACCTTACCTACCCTACCCTACCCTACCCTACCCTACCAACCCTACCCTACCAACCCTACCAACCCTACCCTACCAACCCTACCCTACCAACCCTACCCTACCTACGCTACCTATGCAGGTAAGGTACAATTTGTTTTATCTTAATATTTTTTCATAAGAACCTTTTCCTAACAATAACAAACACGACAAAAAAAGAATAAGCGAAATCGGTCCAGCCATTCACGCGTGATGTCGTGACCAAGGGAAATAGGGATTCATTTATATATATATGTATAAGATTCAACACTTTATTTTACCAGGTATTTAATCTGTTAAGTTTAATATGCTAATCATAAAATTTAATGTGTTAATAAGATAGACTATGGCATTATATTTATGTTTAACACATAAAATATAAAACAAGTAATAACATACTCGTATAAGACGAGAAGGTAGGAATTACAACAACTAATAACAAGATAATCTACAATGCATTCCTGTAATGATATGATTGACATGAAGTTTTCTTTTTAAATTCGGTTATAGAATAAAAACTTTGTGAAATGAGCCACTTTTTTAAAACTATTCAGAATTTTCTGTGGGGTTATAGAATTATAAATAAGAGGGACCATGTAAACACAACATGAGGAGCAGTGGTGTCCCAGTGGTATCGGTCGCGACTTACAAGTTGTAGGTCGTGGGTTCGAGCCCAGGCAGGCGCTTTACTTTGTGTAAATTATTTCATCACCACTGCTCTCAAAACGGTGAAGGAAAACATCGTGAGGAAACCGGCATGTCCTAGAAACAAAAAATCGAAAACTCAGCTACGTCTAAATAGTCCGATTCTGGGTGCCGGCAATTCTAATGGACACTCTGTAACTTTTCGTTTATTATTATTATTTTTAGTATGACAAAGTGAATAATTAGTTAACGACACGTTTTGTACGTCCCGGAACATAGGAAAGAACTGTTAACGAGCTGTTAATCAAAGTGTTAAACATAAAAATGTACGAGAAATACTTAAAGAGGTAATAAAGCATTAAGACTTCCATAATGAAAAACTGTTAATTTTACATGAACTTCCGTGGTGTGTAATGGTGATTTAAAATTAATTAATTTTTTATATTCATGAATATAAAAAAGAAAATGCAAAAACCAAGAAGTTTCAGAAAAAAACCTACAATCTTTTCATGCTGTAAAAGAACAGCATCAAATACTTGCACATGTCTCCTTGGTGAGCTTAGTTATCAGCGCCGTACTCCATATTTTGCCCCTACGACGACCCACTGCCCATCAGACGAATTAGATACAGAAAAATTGTTGACAAATTAAGACGTAGGCATGATTCTGAGCAGTGAGGGAGCGAGCAGGAAGAGAAACTACAAGTTTGATTAGTTAGGTTAGTTAAGTTAATTATATAATATTAAATGAGCTCAATACAACCTAGAAGAGACGTCAATATGTCTACAAACTCTTCGTCTCACCTGTGGTACTACTAATTTATTGAAATTGACGAAGGTAACACTCAGTCCGATTCCCGAACAACTATTAAAAAGTCATCACAGGTAACTAATCAAAACTACCCACATCTTAACTTATTCTGACAGTTTCGTCGACTGTGGCGTTATCTTTAATCATGCATGAATTTGGCTGCCATTATTGGTTTGGACTCGGTGGGAAATTACTAATTAGATTTACTTCCCAGAAATAATAATTAATTCTTTATCCTGACAGGTTTTTGTTCAAAACCAGCAGTTAATCAACAGATGAGCTGCGGGCTAAAATAATCACAGGGTACTTTTACTTGCTGGGTTATATCGTGGTAGACCAAGATGAAGATAAAGGGACGAGTTTGATTCCTACTGAAAAGATGGGCTTGCAATGGCAGAGGATAGACGTGTAAAGAAAAGGGAGAGTAAATCATTTGCCCAGCTGTGGGCAACCCGTTAATTAGATAAATAATCGGTAAATTAAAGGACGCTTTACTTTGTGTAAATTATTTCATCACCACTACTCTCAAAAACGGTGAAGGAAAACATCGTGAGGAAACCGGCATGTCCTAGAGCCAAATTCGAAGACATGTAACATCCACCAACCCGCACCAGGCCCGCTTGGTGGATTACGGCCCATACCCTCCCACAGAGAAGAGACCTGTGTCCCAGCAGTGGGAATATTAATAGGCTGATGATGATGATGATGGTGAAAGGACGTTTCTGACCTCACTTAATGTAACTGGCATGTGATTTACATACATACGTTATGTAGTTTCTGAACCACTACAAACTAAACCCATAATAATATAATCCTGAAACCAATATTCTGCTGCCTGCAAAAACCGATTCGACGAGATAAACAACAAAAAACCCCCGTTAGATCTGTTCTATCCGTTCAGTACTCTGCATCCCCTTTATGAAAGCACCGGTATACAAAAGTTAGTCTTCCCATTGTTCTCTTCGACTGTGCCAGACGGTTTTTATGAAAAGCATTCACAAAAGAACTGAAATATTGTGACCCGTTTTTATTTAACAAGGTGATGATGTTTAGTTGGTGTGACAGTGGTAATTATTGTCGGCAGTCGTGAGAATAATTAGATGGGTAGATTTTATCTGGAAAAAGGTGATTTTGGACGCAAAAATTAAGACTAAAAGTGCTTGCGGACTGAATTCTTAATTGTAAAATCATTATGAGCCCATTTCAGAGGCACATTTTCTGTTTACAGATTGTCCACTATATTATAGTATGTCATAATGTTTGATTTTAGTGCCGGATATAAGCCCCGCTTTAAAAAAATCTAATGTACAAATATATGGGACATAAAATAAGCCATACAAATCCGCTAAGCAAACACTAAACGGTACAAATAAATAATTTGTTATGACGGAATGGCGCAACCTTGAACTTGACACAAATGGGGCTACGTTTGGAAGTCAATGTCAGTCAGTTCAAGCCATGCAAATTACGTTGGTAACTTGTATTGACTTGAAATTGATAACCGCGGCTGAAATGCCAATCTATCGTCTTTGTTGTGCTATTCAATCGGTCTTAATCTACCTTCAGACGTCATCAGGGGGGTGACCATAAGCTCTTAGAATAAGGTTATTTTGAGATGGTCTTTACTTAACAATTCAGATAATCACATTGTGGACTTTGATTTCAGGGTCTGAACTTTAATAAAACTGAGTGTCGTATTTGGCTGCGTGATTCTGATTTTAAGACCGTTTGGTTTTTATATCAGGTACCAGGTTATCAGGTATTTAAAATAAAATAAAAAATTACATGAAATTAAAAAGTTTTATTTTACATATAGAGTGAGTTACATATTGCTATGCACGGTCAGTTTTAATGCACTGGCAAAAAATATTTTTTTCTTTATTTTTTTTTGACTTGAGCGAAGATACTTAATTTGTAGTACTTTATATCTATACTTAGTATATAAGTGATAGTCTGGGTGCATCGACCTCACATATATGAATTAATGTATGTATATTGTAAAACACTTTTTTTAAAAGAGTAAGTGTAGCGTTTCTTGTCCGTTCTTCTCCATAACAAGCTACTTGGCCGAATCTTCATCATCATATCAGCCGAAAGACGTCCACTGCTGGACATAGGCCTCCCCCAAGACTCCTCTTCCTCTCCTCCTCCTTTGCCGAATGGATAGTAGTAATTATTAGTACTTATAAATTTATATTTTTGACGTTCAAAAGTGCTGCTTATTGGCCTAATTGAAATAAATTGTCGTTGACTTTGATGTAATTTACTTTCCCTTGAAAGATTGCCAGTGAGTTGTAACCAATTGTTATATTATTTAACCGAAAATAACACAAATAAATTAAATTTTCTTGCCTAACTGGAGCTCAGTAAAGCTTAGTTTATGTAAGTCGTAAATAGTTTTTCCTGGTTGAACTTTTTCTCAGAACACACCCTGAAGCTAAAATTCGAATGAATATAAAAGTGCAAACGTGGGCATAAAGGTCATTACGTTCATTACACAATGTCGCTATCATAACGCCTACGAACCGCAGAATTGTAGCCATTGCCTGCGCTGAAACAAATTATTACCTAATGAATAGTGACCGCAAGTGCTTCTGCTGAACATAGGGTCCTGGATTTAATGCCCGGGATGAACAAAGTGCTATTGGTTTCATTCATTTTGAATTTGTCAATAGAAGTTCAGAGTCTGGATATGTGCCAGTTGATGGTAATAGGATATGGCCTCTAAGGCTTTTTGTTGCCAGCGTGACTGCTGAATGTCGTCTTGGTGGCCTGGCTTGATTGATTCCTGGCTACAACAAATTCTCATTACTATCCGGCACAACAATTACTTGATAAAGAGAGAACTCCACTGCGAGCGGTACGACTGGTGGATGCAGATTTGGCGATACTTGGTGGAGGGCTTTCTTTCCTGTCGTGTGAGGAATGTTGCCAGCTCTGGTGTCAGAGTTAATTAAGCCGCCTCTGGGAACCCCACAGGCCTCCTCCTGACTTGGCAATTTCAGACTTAGATTAACTACATAAGTCCAGGTTTCCTCACGATGTTTTCCTTTACCGTTGCCTGTGATGTCCAAGATAAACTTAGAAAGTACATATTTTGGGCGCACGGTTGGCGCAGTGGTTGAGCAATTGACTGCTGCGCTGCGTGTCGCGGGTTCGATTCCCGCACGGAAAAAATATTTGTATGACCTACAGATAGTTGTTCCGGCTCTGGGTGTTTGTGTATGTGAGTTTATATGTTTGTAAACGCACCCACGATACAGGAAGAAATTCCTAGTGTGGGGCAACGTATTAAAAAAAAAAAAAAATATATATGAATTTGAAAAAAATACATTGGTACTTGCCCGGAGGTGGAGAGCCATATCAGCTACATGGGACCTACCTACGATACCATCACACAACAAAATGCATCGACTGCGCTGTCATTGACGATGCCATGGAGGTGGCAAAGTTGGTCAAACAAAATTTTCATTATTGTCGTACCAGTTATTCGAAGAAGAAGATGCATAATCCAATAAATCCAAAAAATACAAAAACCCGAGTGCTTAAGAAAGAAAATTATGCTGTGTAGTCGGCGGATACATATTCGCGAGCTGGCTGACCAATACCAGATAATATAGCCTCCGACTGCACAGCTTTTCTTCTTGTTTACGTCTTTTTAGTTCGCTTCTAAAGCAGTCAGGTTTTTTGATATTTTGAATTTACTTTTTAATTTATAACTTTGTAGTAATTTTTATTTTTCGAATTAGGTACATTTAAACATACATGTACTATATTTTTGAAATGACCTCTTAAAACCCTTTATTTTGATACCCCATACGATGGGGTTCAAAGAAAAAAAAAAAGAATTGGGCCCCCACAGTATGGCGCCCAAAATCCGCCTTTTTTCTATTTTCTAATTTTAATGTAGCTAGTGACACTCGCAAGGTTAAGACAAATCGATTGACGTAAAAATCATTAAAATCGGCCAAGCCGTTTGGTTTCTAGAACGCCACATAGGAACAAACATACATAGACTGATAAGCACATTACCCTCCTTCGGCAGTCGGGTAAAAAAGAATGATCACGATCCAATTAATAGTTTCGGAAAAATACATGGACAAACAAACATACATACACTTATGAAATTTGGCACACGTATTTAGAAGCCCATACAGAGACACATAATTACGTGAATATTGTGCATAATATTACATACATATGTGTCGAATTGATTAGGAGGAGGTATCTCCTTTTTTTGAAGTCGGTAAAAATGTGTGGGTGTACTATTAACCCCTTTAATGCTTCGGGGAATACCGACGTGATGATATATTTTTGTGGTTATTATTTAGAAATTCAAATGACAGTGTACATACAAATTTACATGTTCACATTAGTAATCATAACTTTAATGATATTAAACAATAAGCGAAAGCATATTTTGTGATGAGGACTATCATTTTGATGGAGGAAGGTAAATGGGCATATTAGGCTGGGCCTGGTTGGCCTTTGTAAGCAGAATATGTTTTCTAGAAATCAAACATTTATTTTATTTTATTTGGTATGGGTTTGCTCTTAACTCTAGTCTAGATCAGAGGTGACAGACACAAAGACGACGATAGATTGATTGACTATTTGGCTTACTGCTGCCTGCGACTTTACCTGCGTATAAAGTATTCATCATCATCATATCAGCCGAACGACGTCCACTGCTGGACATAGGCCTCCCCCAAGCGTCGCCACTTTGACCGGTCCCGTGCGTCTCGCAACCAGCGGATCCCCGCAACCTTCAACAGGTCATCGGTCTACCTGGTGGGAGGCCTTCCAACGCAACGTCTTCCGGTTCGCGGTCGCCACTCCAGAACCTTTCTGCCCCATCGGCCATCTGTTCTGCGAGCAATGTGCTCTGCCCACTGCCACTTAAGTTTGGAAATTCTTCGGGCAACGTCGGTTACCCTGGTTTTCTTACGAATCTCTACATTTCTGATTCGATCACGCAAGGAAACGCCGAGCATAGACCTGTCCATTCCGATTGAAGACATTCCGATTGACAGTAAGCTTTCTGATGAGGCCCATTGTAAGCGACCACGTCTCAGAGCCATATGTCATCACTGGCAACACTCACTGGTCATAGACTTTCATCTTGAGACACTGTGGTAAGTTGGACGAGAAGATACCGAGCAACTTCCCGAACGCTGCCCAGCCGAGTCGGATTCGACGGTTGACCTCTTTCTCGAAGTTGGCCCTACCCAACTGGATCGTTTGTCCCAGGTAGACATAGTCATCCACAACTTCGAGTGTAGAGTCTCCGATCTTGATAGGAGTGGGTGTTACATGGTATAAAGTATTATCACGTATTTAAATCAAACTATCTGGAAACCACAGAATACCAGAATATATCCTATAACCAAAACTTCGGAGACATGTGACATTCACCAACCCGCACCGGCCCGCGTGGTGGATTAAGGCCCATCCACTCTCACAGAGAAGAAGGCCTGTGTCCCAGCTGTGGGAGCATTAAAAGGCTGATAATGATGATGACGATCTGGAGACTCTCACTCTCTCTCTACTCGCAATGACGGAAACACGCAATAAAGTTGAAAAGCATCATCGAGGCCAGCTTAAATAGAGGTGGTGAGATGATTTGGATGCGTATCATTAGTGCTGGTTTGTGTCAGTGCGGAAAAAAAAATATGGAAGGACTTGAGGGAGATCTTTGCCCAGCAATAGGTCAGCAAACACTATATAACCGCGATAAAATTATGTAACAATTCACGTCGTGGCCTACCTATGTGTAAGGTTTTAATCCACCAATTCCGTTGACTCGTTGAGGCGTGGATGATTATCAAAAATCCAAACGTATACATTTATAATATTAATAGGAAGTAAAAAAACCCGACTGCTAAAAAATAATTAACTGAAAAGAGACGCCTGTAGCACTACATAATATTTAATGTATGAATTATCCATAATACTTGTTTTTCTCTAATCAGTTAATAATTTTTTAGCAGTCGGCTTTTTTTGTTTTGACAATAATTTGATTTATTTCAGACTTTTTATTCGTTGTATTAAGGAATGTGTTCTCCAAATAAGTTTTTAACCGACTTCCCAAAAAGGAAGAGGTTCTCAATTTGGATGTTTATAGATATATATTTTTTATGTATGTTCGGGCATAACTCCGTCACATATAAACGGATTTGCAAAAATATATTTTTTGTTCGAAAGAAGTTTGTGCCTTTAAATTTGGTAAACATCTGAAGAAGAAATTCGGAGATATACAACATAAATCTTCAATAAATGACGACAAATGTCTCAAGATTGCTGCGATCGCATGTCTGTTTATTGTTTACACCATTTGATAACATAACATCACGCCAGCTCTAAACGGGTACGCAGATGTGTACAGATCACCCTGGTATACTCTCATTCCACTAGTTATGTCCAAGTTACATTTTATTCGTGTAATCTAATCTAGTATCACTGTGGACATTATAGTTACCTTAGTATAGAACTTGTACATTATGTATCACTAAAAAGTCAAAAATAAAAAACTTGTTTTACAAAAATTACAACCGACTTCCAAAAAAACACTATAAAGTGAAAAATAACTTAAATAATAAATAAAAGTGTCAAAAAACGAAGAAACGAAAACAGGAACACCGACTTCCGAAATTGAAGTTATTTTCACTTGGTACTGTTTTTTTTGGAAGTCGGTTGTATTTTTTTGTAAAAAAGTTTTTTATATGGTAAATTTATTTTACTATAAAAATTACTCTTATTTTGAATTTGCGCCGAAATAGCATAAAAGTGTTAAGATAAAAATGTTTTTAGAATGATCTATTTAGTAGCTTTCGTTTGATATTCATATTGTCATGACAACGAAAATAAAATAAAAAACACTCCTCTTTGGGGGGGGGGGGGATTTATTATAGTGTCTCATAGATAGTGACATAGGCTATATAATATTATTGTTTATAAATTATATAGCCTATGTCACTCCCACAATTGAGATGAATCCAACGAAACCTCATATTTATGTCATAATCCGTCGAGCCGTTTGGCCTGAAGAGCGTGCCATACAAACGAACTTACCTACATGCGTACGCTCGAAAAACATTACCCTACCGCAGTGGGTTAAAAATTAGATTAACCTTTTATAATTACACTTACAGTAATTAAAGAATATAAATAAAAGCAGGTCACAAAACGTTTTTATTCGTTTTCCGTACCTACATTCTTAAAAACTTAATCGTTAAAGAAAAGTATGACTGTAATTTTTTTATAGCAAAATCTGTATGATTTCAGTGAAGTTCCGTGTTGGTTATTTTGTTTAGATATTTGATAGGACAGTAGCTAGAGACAATTTACAAATTTATAACTGTCGTCCTGCGGTAGCCGAGCAAAATAAACTATAAAAACATATAAATATCTAAGTACCTAGAACCTATGACATAAATGAACACTTATGAAGTGTACATTTATGTCTAAGACTTCTTTTTATAATTAAAACAACCATTACATTTTCGGTCTAATAGTAAAAAACGCTACTATGCTGAGTTTGAAGCCCTGTCACATTAAAAAAGAGTGATAATAATCAAATGAAAGTCGTTTCAGTATAGCCTGAATTCGAAAAGCCTTTTGTAAAAATCTGTATTGTGTTTTTTTTTTTTTAAACTGATACCGTATTAAACTGTCTTATCATCATTTCTTTCAGAATTAACCTTTACAGGTTTAGAATGTCAGTCTAAAATGTTATTTGAGATAGAATAAAAACTGGCCGAGTCGGACTCGCACACGAAGGGCTCCGTACCATTAACGCAAAACACTGCAAAAAAATCACGTTTGTTGTATGGGAGCCCCCCTTAAATATTTATTTTATACTGATTTTAGTATTTTTTGTTATAGCGGCAACAGAAATACATCATCTGTAAAAATTTCAACTGTCTAGCTATCACGGTTCTTGAAATACAGCCTGGTGACAGACGGACAGACAGACGGATCGCGAAGTCTTAGTAATAGGGTCCCGTTTTTACCCTTTGGGTACGGAATCCTAAAAACCGACTTCCAAAAAAACACTGCAAAACGAAAAATAACTTTCTTTTCCGAAGTCGGTGTCTTTGGTACCTATTGTTTTCCGTGTTTCGACACCGACTTCGGAAAAGAAAGTTATTTTTCGTTTTGCAGTGTTTTTTTGGAAGTTTTTTTTTGTTAAATAGTTTTTTTTTTTTTTTTTTTTACTATGTGTAGGCCTGTGTTTGACCACAATCTCACCGTGGTCTGTGATGATGTGGCCGATGGTGGTAAGCACACAAAGCCTAGAAGGGAACTGGCTCTCAAGTGCTGCTGTCGGAACACACCGGAAGGTGCTTGGCGACAGATTTTCAACTTGAGGGTGGTTGCCAGCCAGGCGGGTACTACAAAGTACCCTACCACCGTGCTATGGTTTCCTCACGATGTTTTCCTTCACCGAAAGCTCAAGCTCATTGTAGGATTCGAACCCGCGACCTTCGTCTCGGTATCCGACGTCACTACCACTGAGCTATCATCGCCTCGACTAAATAGTTTTTCATTTATCTCTTTTTAGTTTTGATAGGTATTTCCAATTGCCATAAAATTCATATATAGCCAAAGTACATCTCATGACAATTCCAATAAGCCAATACACGACTAGGATACATTGTTTTATTTCGGAGTGCCTACCTGCCGGCTTCATCATCAGATCAGTTCGATGGTACCATTTTCATCAGCACTATGTATTTATAAGTATTTGCTTCGTCATAGTCTTTAAACTATTCGAGATATCTTATAACCCATGACATACTTAGCATTAAGGAATTCTATTCATCATCTGTGGTCTTCTTCACCAGTTCCACTTCACCAAATGTTACTTTCTGAGTGCATTGTTGATAAAAATACCAAAATCGCTATATGTATGCCTATAATATTTGAGGAGTTCCCTCGATTTCTCCAAGATCCCATCATCAGATCTATGGTCTATGGGACCAACTGGGAAGTATACCCTTTCAAACAAAAGAAGAATTTTCCAAATCGGTCCAGGCGTCTTACAGTAATCGGGGAACATACATAAAAAAAAATAACATAAAAGATGCCGACGAATTGAGAACCTCCTCCTTTTTTTTGAAGTCGGTTAATAAAATAAACTTTATCTTCCAACGAGCGTCCGGAAAAATACGACGCAGTAAAAAAGGAAGAATTATATTAAAATTCTTTTAAAACTTGATAAGTGTACTTCTTACTCTCGTAAGTGAATAATAAAGATGTGTCAAGGATTCAGTTTTAATATTAGTTTGTGCAACGGTCATATAAAAGGAGTTATTAAAACACGAGTGTGGATTTATCACACAAGTGTTTTAATACCTAACTAACTGTGCCCGCGGCTTCGCTCCCGTCAACTGCCTACCCTACCCTACTTACCTACCTACCTACCCAACTTACCTACCTGCACAGAATATTATTTACTTTAGGGAGAAAAATATCGACTTCATACAAAAAAAAGTAAAGACGGTTTTGCTGCGCGCGATCTAGTAGCACTTCAGAACACCACACCGAAACGAAATCATAAAAAACACTTATCCATAGCTGGGACTCGAAACCGGAACTTTGGGCGTAGTAAGCCACCGCGCTTATCATTAGGCTATCCAAAAGCAGCGGCAAATTTACGAACCACATTGCGCACCCGTCAACGTCATCACTGACATTAATACTATGATTAGATACCTAAAATCTCATAAAACATTTTTTTTTGTTTCGTGCATTAGATCCCGAATTATTATTTTTACTCTAGCCACACCTGAAATAGCCCTTGAAGTTAAGTCGCTGATTCGACCTATAGAGTTGACATCCTATAGTTCTCGCCAAACTTCTTGGCCGCCCTGAAGTTGGCTACATTGGCTGCGCAGTAATAAATCTCATACAAAAACAGCACCGTTTCGGGCCTTGCAAATCGGAAAGCCAACTTTAGGGAAGCCCAGAATTTTGGCAATAACTATAGCTACCTACCCTACTTGACTTGCTACATACACTACCTACCTACCATTTTTAGGATTCCGTACCCAAAGGGTAAAAACGGGACCCTATTACTAAGACTCCATTGTCCGTCTGTCTGTCTGTCACCAAGCTGTATCTCATGAACCGTGATAGCTAGACAGTTGAAATTTTCACAAATTATATATGCCGCTATAACAACAGAATAAAATAAATATTTAAGTGGGGAACCCATACAACAAACATGTTCTTTTTTGCCATTTTTTTACGATAATGCTACGGAACCCTGCGTGCGCATGTCCGACACGCACTTGGCCGGTTTTTTTTTCTAGTGTCATTCTGCCATGGTTAATTTTAATACATCTATCCAGAAAATGACGTCAAATGCACAACGCCATCTATTGAATATGAAATTCAACTGTCCGAGTATCAGAATTGCGTGTGTTGTGGTATTTTACTTCTTGAACACTTTATATTCATCTAACTTTTGATAGAGTGAACCGATTGCGATGAAACCAAACTTCTTTAACTTCTTTTCATGCAGGTATAGTTATTGCCAAAATTCTGGGCTTCCCTAAAGTTGGCTTTCCGATTCGCAAGGCACGAAACGGTGCTGTTTTTGTATGAGATTTATTACTGTGCAACCAATGTAGCCAACTTCAGGGCGGCCAAGAAGTTTGGCGAGAACTATAGGCAGGGATGTCAACTCTATAGGTCGAATCAACGACTTATCTTCAAGGGCTATTTCAAGTGTGACTAGAGTAAAAATAATAATCAGCGGTGTGCTGTGGGTCCCCCACGGTACAGCATTATGCTGAGTGGAAGCCTTATTGTCACAATCACGACATGCATTTGCCTACATATTTTCACTCTATTTCTTTTCTGTTGTAGTTATGCACGGTAGAATCATTTTGATGTAACGTTCAAAAGTGCCGCTTGGTGGCCTAGTTGAAATAAAATATCTTTGTCTTGTCTTGTCTTGTAGTCAAAATGTGGGTAGTATATATTATTATTGTTTGATTTATTTCTCGTCTTTACTAACTTAATTTAAGTACTACTAAATACTATTTTAAGGGTTTAGCTTAAGTATGTTCCTATATTGTTTGTCGTTTTGTGACAAATAAACACTTTTTCTTTCTTTCTAATTCGGGATCTAATGCACGAGACAAAAAAAAATAAGTTTTTTGAGGTTTTAGGTATCTAATCATAGTATTAATGTCAGTGATGACGTTGACGGGTGCGCAATGTGGTTCGTAAATTTGCCGCTGCTTTTGGATAGCCTAATGATAAGCGCGGTGGCTTACTACGCCCAAAGTTCCGGTTTCGAACTTTCGAGTCCCAGCTAATGGATAAGTGTTTTTTTATGATTTCGTTTCGGTGTGGTATTCTGAAGTGCTACTAGATCGCGCGCAGCAAAACTGTCTTTACTTTTTTTTTGTATGAAGTCGATATTTTTCTCCCTAAAGTAAATAATATTCTGTGCAGGTAGGTAAGTTGGGTAGGTAGGTAGGTAAGTAGGGTAGGGTAGGTAGTTAACGGGAGCGAAGCCGCGGGCACAGCTAGTTAGGTATTAAAACACTTGTGTGATAAATCCACACTCGTGTTTTAATAACCCCTTTTATATGACCGTTGCACAAACTAATATTAAAACTGAATCCTTGACACATCTTTATTATTCACTTACGAGAGTTCTATCAAGTTTTAAAAGAATTTAAATATAAATCTTCCTTTTTAACTGCGTCGTATTTTTCCGGACGCTCGTTGGAAGATAAAGTTTATTTTATGGATCTCAAATAACATTTTAGACTGACATTCAAAATCTGTTAAGTATAATTCTGAAAGAAATGATGATAAGACAGTTTAATACGGTATCAGTTTTTTAATAAATTTTTCACAATACAGATTTTTACAAAAGGCTTTTAGAATCAGGCTATACTGAAACGACTTTCATTAGATTATTATCACTAAACTGATATTGAATTTGAAACATGCTCTTCGAAATGCGAACTTGATAAGTGAGAAATATGGTGGTTCATTCAAAGGCGATGAGCCTCTTGAAAAATCTTGACCCAATTCTGTAAAGAAATTACCTATAGAGCTGCCACAAATGAACACAAATCATGTGATTGGCCTTTGCAAATGCATTCAACCAATCACAGCAACTTTGGCGCGCTTGAAGTTTAACTCTTTAATTTTTGCGATCATTTTCGTTCTAGAAATTGGGCCGTTAACCTTGTAAGGTTAATTTATAATAAATGTTGTATTTGTAAATACAATATTTATTATTTTCAGCTGCCAGTACCTCTACCCCATTCTGTCTTCTAAAATAACGAACAAAATGAATATACGAAAATTAAAACCGATCAAAACATAGAAATACAAGTAGAACATGTTTTACTGGTTTATTTTTAACGTACTTTAGGGGGAAAACTTGTAAAACACGCGAACAACGGCTATAATAAAACTTCAGAAAACTTCAAAAGTCTGGCGAAAATTTTTTAAACCCATATTAGAAAAAATTCCATACTCCAATGAAGCTTAGCGGTATCGTAAGCTCTTATTTATTTGAAAAGAGGTTCAATTTTCTTTAACACGTATGTGAAATAAAGTTTCATTTTCTTTAACAGTGTTTAAAACAACCGAATTATCGCAACAATATATGTTCTTTAAAAGTGTGTATAAAATTTTTAAATAAAAAATAAGTTGGAGAGTAAGCGATTTAAGTATCTCGACTATGAGCTAAAACAAGACCATTATTATAAAAACTTTAACCTATGTCCCATCAGCCTTCAAAACAAGTGTGAACACGCATCTTCTAGGCTCGCTCTCTGTATCGTAGACTAAATAATTGCTTATCATCAGGCGAGATCGAAGTCAATCAATAGAAATAAATAAGTACACGGATCGGTCAGAATAGACGAACCACCGATCAAATAAAAAAGAAATATTGTCCCTCTCATAGAGAGCACCTGTGTATCAAAGGTTATAGTGCTTGTCGTCGCAAGCGATTCTAGATGCCAACTTTCAAAATCTCAAATCAAAATATAACAACTCGTTGATTCTATAACGTTTGTAATGTTTGTTTGTTTGGTTTGTACGATGAAAGCCGCTAGATGGCGCTTCAATTTGGCGCTAAAAATATGCGTTGGTAAAATCGGTCTTTATAGCTAGCATGAAATTGCGATAGCTGACGTGATATTGATCAATTTGTTCAGATCATAACATCGAGATTATCAGTTCATCGTATGAGCCTTTGTCCTTTGATTACTTAGGTGTAAATATCACTGAATAAACGTGACTGTGATTTGTGCTTCAATTTGAGTTTTACTGGTTACCCGAGTATACCCCTGCATCATGGAACCTATACTTTGAAACGAAGAAGAGGACCATAATATCGCTACACCCACGCACCCGCCGTCATGCTTTTTATTTAATTAAATCTTGAGGGCTTTGGCACGGCTTTTCCAGATCGGATGAATCTGAAGGACAAAGAGAACCAAAACGCGATATTTAGACGCGCTGGTTGTGACAAAAGATCTACGTTACAGTTACTGAAACATTGCAGAACAGAATTTCGCTTTCAAATTCTATAATGTAGCTCGAATGCCTATCAATCACCAATTCACAAAGCCATCGTTTTTCATCAATAAATTCATAATAATTTCAGCACATCGCGTCGTTTCAAAAAGCTCACAGATTGTATAATTTTCACTTTAAAGGCTTTAAACGATCGACAGTAAAATCAAAGTGCTCAATTTTATATTCACGGTAGTTTTATAAAATAAAACGTTGCAGAATAAGTTGGATTTATTTTATTTCTACCATGAAAAATGAATCAAAAGTTGCAAAAATCTTTTGGACGAAGTAAGTTTAGGATTAGTACACCTACTATTTGTAGTCTTCATGAAAAACATGCTGGTTCAGTTGTGTTGTGGCAATGCCAACGTTCAGCGGTGAATATCTTTCGGCTAATACGAGCATATCGTTAATGATTGATGATACAAAATGGCAATTTCAAAGACAGCTTTTAATCATGGGGAAATCCTTATGACTACTATTCATCATGGGAACAACAAAGCACCAGGTCAGACTAAAACCATTCTGAATTCCATCGCTGGGATTGCACTCGCTGAATCACATGGCAGAAAAGAAAGCAAAAGTGTTTTTTAGCCACAAAAACGACATACAAATGAATAATTTTGGTTAAAGTAAACCCTTATTAAATGATAGTATTAATATTACTTAAACTATGTTAGTAAAGAAAAGTAAGAATAAAAAGTCAAATAAAAAAACCGGCCAAGTGCGAGTCGGACTCGCACACGAAGGGTTCCGTACCATTATCGCAAAACACTGCATAAAAATCACGTTTGTTGTATGGGAGCCCCCCTTAATTTATTTTATTTTAATTTATTGATTATTATTTTTTGAAGTAAATATACAACTAAACATTCTGTGAATATTTCAAGCGTCTACCTGTTTCCGTTACAAATATCGAGCAAAACACGGCAAAAATATCACGTTTGTTGTATGGGAGCCCCCTTTAATATTTACTTTATACTGTTTTTAGTATTTGTTGTTATAGCGGCAACAGAAATACATCATCTGTGAAAATTTCAACTGTCTAGCTATCACGGTTCATGAGATACAGCCTGGAGACAGACGGACAGACAGACAGACAGACAGACAGACAGACAGACAGACGGATCGCGAAGTCTTAGTAATAGGGTCCCGTTTTTTCCCTTTGGGTACGGAACCCTAAAAATGAAATAACAAATTTGAATATTACAATTGATGTAGGTATAAATAAAAGCAGATGCAGGTCGTGAATGTGGCAAGAAGGGGGGCCCACAGCATGGCGCTGAGATTCAGTGGTCGCTTATTACGTGACGCATGGAAAACAAAGTTTGTTGCGTATATTTTAATATAAAACAAATACTAAAAGATAATATATATGTTTTTTTATTTTCCAAACTTCACACTCGCGGGGCCTTACTATGAGAATTTACGTGCCGTCGTCGTGGCGTCGTGATGCTGTTCTGTTGACTCAGACATTACTTGTGTAGAATTAGAGCGCATTTGTGAGGGCTACTCATTCACGACGATGTCCCCTGTAAATTTGTGTCCTCCTCGAAACCGTGTCATCTGATTGTCAATTTAACTCTTCCCATGTTCCAGATAATAAAGATTTTTTGGTTTCTTTTTATATAAAATACCTAATATACATTTAGTTATGACAATTAAATATATAAATAAATAAAAAATAAACTACCCCAATTTTTTTATGGGGTTGTCATCTACAGGTGACACTTGGCATTGTGAAATTAGGATTCAGAAAGGAGACCCAGATTGTATCTTATTGTTACGTTAGGAATAAAACATCAGAGTATATAATAATATTTAATTATATTTTGATATATCCATTTCTATCTAATAAAAATATATTTGTGCAGGTATATACACAGTATGTCAGTTGTAGTGGCACAGTAGGTCTAGTTGTATTATGTACGGTGGTAGGTAGGTCGATTTTTTCTTCTTCTTCTTTCAATCCATATAATTCTCCAGAAGTATGTGGTCTAGTTCTTGAGTGGCGATCGCGTACCGTAACGCTGCGTCTTCAGCGTTGGAAGGTGGATCGATGACCTGGCCAAAGCTGTAGGTGTCCGATGGATGTGAAACGAACAAACAGGACTGATCAGAATGGTGACGCTTGGGGTAGGCCTATGTCCAGCAGTGGACATCATTCGGCTGAAATGATGAGGTGGCTTTTTTTTACTTCCACTTGAGATGGAAGCATGCGATGCGACTGGAAAGTTGAAGAATATTAGCCCCGATCTGCAACTCCTTGGCAATCTCATCTAAGGTAAAACACGATATAGAAATAAACCCAAAACAAAAAAATTAAGTCTTGTTATTACTTAGAAGGCATTCAGAACAATAAAGTTTTTATAATGCCCAGTGTCACCCGCAGGTGGCACGGCATATTTCCAACGTCGTAACAAACATGTTCAAAGTTATTTTTGCCAATAAAAACATTAGTATAATAGCTTATTTATTCATTAGTTACATGCAATAAGAAAAAATAACAATACTTACGGTTTAGGCATTTTTATTTTTATTTTATCGCAAGAGATAACTCGTACACTCACTGCTCGAATTTCGCAGGAAATATCTGTTTGTATTTGAAAGATGAAATTTAGCTAGTGTTATCAGTTTTTTTTCATTAGTAGTTTTACTTATTAGCTTTGCAACAATGGTAGTGGAATGTTGGGATTTGAACCCAACACTCGCGGCCAGCGCGCGCCGTCTGCACTTGGCAAAATCGCGTGCGCCGCGCGCGAGTGTCAAATCCCAACAGGAATTTTATAATAATATCTCCGTATAGTAGAAAAAAATATTAAATTTCTGTCACCTAAAGGTGACACTGGGAATTGAAGAGTTAAATAACCCGACTGCAGAAGTCTATCAGACACAACACGTGTCTAGACGAACGATTCTTCAACAGAGGTTGAGAAAGTTTGCACCCAGTGCTTCATACCTCTCTAGAATCTAGATTCTTTTTTTTCATACTTTGTCCGCTTCTGCTTGCAAATTAATATAATGACTTTTACAGTAGCTGCATATTATAAAATTACATAAGAATGGCTTTGCGGAACCCAGTGAGCTCTAGTACTCGTAGTATGCCATTAGTGCAGATGATGAGCTAATTATTGCGCTGGTAATTAGTAGGTATGTAATTAGCACTTGTAAAATGCCGGATCGGTTTTGCGGTAATTCAAATAATCGTTGAAGTTTTTACCAAAGAGTTTGTAAAAGAACTTATCTATATTGGTTTCGTACATTTTACGTGATGCGTGCATAAATAAATAGACACACAGATAAACAGACAAAGATGCTCGAAATGGGTTCTGTTGGTTATCTTTTAACACCCTTATTTTTTTTTTGACAATATTTTTGATGTACAATAACGACTTTTCTACAGATTCATTATATGTACTAATTGAAAAGTTAAATGTCACAGCAATTTTGAATTAATGAAATATTTCTTAAGATTTTTTTTTGTTTCGGGAATTTGTACACTAAATATAAAAATGTTTGAGTGCAGACATTCCAGTCCGTAAAACTATCTTAACCCTTTGGACATTTTGGAGGATTTATGTCTTTTTTTATTCTCATCTTAATCAATCAAAGTCAGAGTCAAAATTATTAATTTCAATTAGGTAATTAAGCGGCAATTTTAAACATCAGCAATTAAAATTTACAAGTAATAATAATTGATTCTACCGTCCATTTGTATAAGAAGCTTGTTACGGACAAGAACTGACAAGAAACTACACATTTACACTTTAAAAAAAAGTGTTTTACAATATTTACATACATACATTAATTCATATACGTGAAGACGATGCACCCAGAATAGCACTACATACTATACTACATATAGGTATAAAGCATTAATAGGTAAATTCATTTATTTGATAAATAAGAACATGGTTCTCACATACGTACTAATATTGCAAGCATAAGTAATAACTTAATTCGACAACAACGGAGCAGTGTGAGAATCAATTTATTAACACAAAAAAAAGAAATACAATAAGTATGAAATTATTTTGTTATTAATTTTTATGCCTTAGGTGTTCTCAACACAAACGATAATCAAAACAGTACCCACAGTTACCATACGCGATTATGAAAATTGCTGACTTAGACAATCTATAGAATAACTAACGGATATTAAAACGTAGGTTTTTTGCACTTACCGAGATGCTTCGTCACTGCTAGAGAAGGCATGTCAAAACTTACCATCAAAAAACCAAGCATATCAGTAAGGTCCCCCGTGCACTAAGCATCTTGGATGCACAACCAGGTTGCTGGCAGTCAGTCTAACATACTATTGCTGCATATATGGGAGCACGGGCACTAGACGGCCACGCTGTTCTGGTTGGGGCAGCCATTAGAATGCTCCCCCCTGGTGGGTTCCCGCATTTTCGAGGCGGGGGGGCTCAGTAATCGTGGCTTGGTCACCCATGGTAAGATCTCAATATTAAGTAGAAGGAATGAGGAAGCAGCTGCTTAATTTTGAATAGAAGTCCGTCATGCCACACTCTATCAAAAGCCTGGCTTATGTCAAGGAACACGGCGGAGCAGTATTGTTTGCATTCTAGTGTGCGACTTATAGTGTCCGTTATACGATGGATCTGTTCTATGGTTCCGTGTTTCTCTCGGAAGCCGAATTGGTGCAAAGGAATGACTTCCGACAAGTACTTGCGCATCCTGTTCAGCAGTATTTTCTTCAGTAGTTTGCCCTACACTGGGACAAGGCTTATTGGCCTGTACGAACTAACTTCATTGAGTGGTTTGCCTGGCTTGAATATCATAATAATCTGCGCGATTTTCCACTGCGCGGGATAGATGTTCAGTCTAAGGCAGGCATTAAAGATTGCAGCGATTTGGATAAAGCCCTTTTTAGGAAGATGCTTTAGTAGTTGCGCATCAATTAAGTCATAACCTGGCGCTTTACCATCAGTACATTCCTCGATGTTTATATGGCAGAGCCAGATTTGCTGGATTTCTTTATAATAAAAAACATCCCGTTTTTCATTATAAAGAAATCCAGCAAATCTGGCACCTTGTTTGGGTCAGCAGGCCAATATGTAGGTGCCCCGTGCGAAACGCAGTGAAGGTTAAGGTCATTCATAGCTACATATAGTGGACGACCTCGCGGTAGGGTTAGTCTAGAGCCCCAAAACACGTGTTTTGCGTTCCAATCACCTCCGCAGATGTATCTGTTGCCCAGTGTTTTGAAGTATGTAATGAAATCGTTAGCCGTACTAGTGTGCCTTGGTGGGCAATATATTGCCGATAGTGTTGTTTCTATTTTATTGTCTTGGATTCTGACTGAAGTGGCTTGAATCTTATCAGTTTGATATTGTTCGAGAAGATAGTGTTTGATGTTTTCCTTCAAGATGATTGCAGTTCCTCCATGAGAGTTACCTGAAGGATGGTCTGTAGTGTATACCTTGTAGTTTTGCAGACTAAAGTTGGTTTTATGAGTGAATAGCGTTTCTGAAATTAGGGCCACATCAACTCTTTCAGTTTTCAGGAAAAGTTCAAGTTCCTGTCGGCGTTCTGTCAGTCCATTGGCATTCCAGGTAATTATCCTTAAATTTAGGGGTGTCTTATAAGGCATGTGACTAATTGAATCATACGATCCATCATGTTGTCTAACATAATGTTCATTATGTTTTGAAATTTGTCAAACATCACGTCCATTACTTCAATAAAGTTGTTTGGGTGCATTACTAGGGAACTTGACAGCCTTGTCTACAAGGACGGTCAATGGGATCGTAAATAGTACGAACACCTATTCAAACGTAGCATACATACCGATTGGTCCGACCTCGCCGCCGAGGCCCCGCCGCGAAGTCCCAGTCATTATTTATGTAGCCAGCCCGCGAATAGCTGTGCCATAGTTAATTCTAATTAGTTAATTGGAGTTTCTTGTCCGTTCTTCTCCACGTAGGCTTATTCCGAACGGATGGAAGAATCACTTTATTAAGATCCAGCCTTAGTTGTCCCCCCAGCGACGCCCTGAGCCGAGGTTCGACCCCAACTGGGGTAGCTCTCAGCGTTGTCGCTTAGGTTTAGTAAATTTTTGCCTAGCTGGAGGCTATATAGTTTAGTCTCCATAGGAAAGCCCGGTTAAGCAGCTAAACAGTCATTTTGACTGAGTTGCGAGACGCCCCGTAGTAAAGTGTCCTTGATGTCAGATTTTAGTCCTGCTGTGTTATTTTGTTTTGTTGCTTGTGCTATTATCTCTTGTGTGTTTGTAATTTTTGTTTAGGTTACTTTCTTGAACGCTCGCATTGAGATTGGGCTTCGATTGCTGTAACATTTTTCCATCAGTGATTTTGTCCTATTTGGTAGTGTTTTTCATAAGTAAGTCCTTGTATTGCTTGTATTTTGTGCAGCCTTTATAGCTTGCCGGATGTTTTTCTAGACAATTTGCGCAAGTTGCCTCAGTATCAGGCCTTTTTAAGCAGCTTGATGTGGGTTGTTCTCCGCCGCATTTTACGCACCTAAATGGTCTGTTACATTGGTTCTTGGCGTGTCCGAATCTCTGGCATCTTTTGTACTGAAGAACATCAAGCTTTTTGTAAGATGCTTCAAATGAAATTTTGACGTGGTTCAATTTATTAATTTTGAAAATGTCTTTGTTATTGTATTTTGGCTCTGAATCCACGTAAAATACCGGGAAAAAAACATAAAACATAAAAACACAAAACAACCATTTTGTGTTTTTATGTTTTATGTTTGTAATGTGTCTGACTTCGTGCTCCAGTTCAAAAAGATCTTTTTTATCAGGTTGGGTAGGGCAGGTAGGTTAAAGCTTTTTTGAAGAATCTTATTACTTCAGTTATTAAACTTGAAACTTCACATAAATAAATACCAATCTAAGGAAACAATAAAGCTTGTCATTTTAAGTTTTTTGAAACTAACTCAAGCTAAGATCTTACTGGACAGGGTTTCTTTTTTGGCGTGGGGATCTAAGGGAGCCCTAAGGCGCGGTTTTGCGGCAATTCAACCTTTAAGGAGGTGAAAAGGGTCAAAATTAGTTTGTATTAAAAATTTAATTCCTTGGGGATAAAGTTAACAATCAACATTTACATAATCCATTTTTAAAACTCCCCCCCAGATAGGGTTAAAGTTTTTTTTGAGGAATCGTACTGCGCAATCTGACTAACATAAACGAAAAATAAAAAAGAGAAGAAAAGAGTGAATAGCATATTTAGCTTGTTCAAAACTCGATCCTCAACGGGGCAAAAAGGGGTTGATAAGTTTTTAGGGGAGGATTTTACTTTGTGGCGGTAACCTATAATTTATTATTCTTTAAGTCAGTAATGAATCGTCCCAATCCAATAAACCCTGTATATCTACGATACCCAAATTTTTATTGTTTTAATAATAGCTTATTTTTGGTCGCCTATTTGTCAATATAGCATATAAGAAAATCATTTATAGGATAAACGAAATAACGCGAACGAAGTCGCGGGTGGAGTGCTAGTTATGTATTATTTGTCTTTGAGCCTGCTTTCATATTCTGTTTAGGGAAACCATTTCCACTCCATCATAAATTATTTATTTCGCAAGAAACTAACCAGACATGAAAATACTTGATTAGTGAATTTGTAGCAATGTAAGCAAGAAGTAATCTGCAATCTCTCTAATGAGGGTATCAACAGAATACGGCCAACTAGTGATGTGGAGTGGCGGCAATTTGCAGGGACCGTATTGTGGCACTCCGGGACTTTGAATCGGATAGACACGTTAAAGGTTGTAGTTGGCGAGGTGTTGATGATCATCGAAACATACTTTGTACGAAGGTGTTAAGTCTATTATATTGGCATTTACGTATCTCAATTATTTAAAGCCAAAGTACAAAGTAGAGTAATTCAAGATAATTAAGTATAATTTTAATAACCGACCCGCAAGAAAAAGCACTACAAAGTGAAAATTAACTTACTTTTCCGAAGTCGGTGTCTTTGGTACCTATTGTTTTACGTGTTTCGACACCGACTTCGGAAAAGAAAGTTATTTTTCACTTTGTAGTGTTTTTTTGGAAGTCGGTTTGTTTTTTTATCTCTTTTTAGTTTTTGATAGGTACCTCCAATTGCCATAACAATCTTATAAAGCCAAAGTACATCTCATGACAATTCCAATAAGCCCAAATACGACTAGGATACTTTATTGTTATATTGTTTTATTTTGGAGTTCCAGTGCCTACCTGCCGGCTTCATCGTCAGATTAGTTCGATGGTACCATTTTCATCAGTACTATTTATTTATAAGTTTTTGCTTCATCATAGTCGTTTAAGTATTCGAGATATCGTAAACCCGTGACATATTTAGCATTAAGGAGTTTGATTGGCCATCTGTGGTCTTCTTTACCAGTTCCACTCCACCAAATGATACTTTCTGAGTGCATTGTTGATGAAAATTCCAAAATCGCTATAAGTATGCCTAAAATATTTGAGGAGCCCCCTCGATTTCTCCAAGATCCCATCGTAAGATCCTGGACATGGTGGACCAACTGGAAAGTATACCCTTTCACACACCCTTTTACAAAGAAGAATTTTACAAATCGTTCCAGGGGTCTTTGTAATCGGTGTACATACATAAAAAAAATACCCTCCTCTTTTTTTGGGAAGTTGGTTAAAAATCCCCGACACATTTTTATTTCATGCTACATAATTTATCTCATAGATAAGCTTAGATCGAAAATCTATTGAACACGTAAATATGACAAGATATCTTGGGAAAACACCCCGATTCAAACAGTAATACGCCCATAACTTTAGAACGGCTGAACTGAGTTTCGTCAATCGTAGCTAACAGCATTCTCGATAAAGTTACCTTTCAAAAAAGAACGAATCAAAATTGGTTCATCTGTATAGGAGCTATGATGCCACAGACAGATACACAACACATTTACACCATTACGCAAATTCACATATACACAAACATACAGGTACACACGTCAAACTTATAACACCCCAATTTTTCCGTCGGGGGTAAAAAAATGGGATTGATTGGAACACGCATTAGGTACATTCTCGTTATTTTAAATTTGGATTGTTGAACTCTAAATTTAACGAATAGCATTTACTAAATGATTAACTACAAAAAAACTTAACAGGAATCTTGTAGACGCTTTTTATATCATCATGGACGATGCAACGTCACGTCCAACAATAAGAATGAATAAAAAGTATAAAGATATTTCCTACCAAAAACTTGATAAAATAAAGTTCTCGAAACATCTTGTATCTTGGCACAAATAGGTATTTAGAAAACGTTGTACTTAATACTCGTATCAGATTCAAACTACAAGATATTCCAGGATTGATCCCGGTGTGGCACAACACTACAAACAACATTAATAATATGATAATGTTTGTAGGTTCACTCCAATTTAGTTTAGTGCCTTATTACGAGGCAACCTTTATACTTAGTTTATTGTTCACTTTGGATAACAAGTGGAGCTTCCAAGTTTCAGGAAATATTTTCTAAGAGAAATGGCGAATGTTTGTAAAGAATAGTAGTCCAGCGATAAAATATTCACGTACATAGGCGTACAAAAGAGTATACAGTGCTACAAGCTTGCTACAATGATCTTTTGACGTTTGAATGACATTGACAGGGGGCACTGTTGGGAAACTTTTGTGAAATTGTCTGGGGGAATCATATTGATGATTACTTAATAGCGCGTGTAATGACTGGGATAACTTAAATCTGTTTGGTTCTTCTTTAACAAAGCCATTTCAAACACTTTTCTGCAGGATAATCATTATTGACCTTACTAAGATAATATTTGCGCTTAGCTATAACCCAGTCCTATCTAAACTGTAATTTTTAATTTCGTGGACTAAACTGACAGCTGCTATTGACCTTATTTTTTTAAAATGTTGCAAGCGCGGAGCATAATGTTGTAGGTAAGGCTCAATCTTAAGTGATTCATCGAATCGATGTGACATAACTCCTAAATTTATTTTTACTAATTGGTGTAAATAAATGTTTTATGAATATAATCGTAATATATTTAAATATAACAGTATTCATACACATAGTACATGAACTTTTATTGTGTTAAATATGAAATCAACAATAAAATAAATGCAATCAATAACATTAAGTCTGACATAAATGAGTAGAAACTAAATATGGGCCGCTAGTTTCAAAACAAATTATTTTTTTATGCCGTGAAATAGTTTAATTTTCGATCTACTGCGATTTTCGATTAACTTTCGATCACTCAGGATAGTTAGGGTACGACACTATTTTAATGTAACGATAAAGTGACAACCCCCCAAATGTCAGTTAAGTCCACGAAATAAAAAATCACACTATACCTAATTTTATTACAGTATTTAATCTCAGATTAATCGGAAAGAAAAAACTGATCTATATTTATGTATACCGTGTAAAAGAATTTGTAAAGAACCAATTTACAGAAAATTAATTTAAAGGTATAGTCCTCGCCAAACATCTTGGCCGCCCTGAAGTTGGTTTACTGCATGCGCGAGGCACGAAACGATGCTGTTTATGTATCAGATTTACTACTGCGCAGCCAATGTAGCCAACTTCAGGGCGGCCAAGAAGTTTGGCGAGAACTATAACGTTTATTTACTTAGTGAACAAAATATATAGCGTTTTGACATAATTCTCATACAAAATCTGTCAAACTGAAATATTAATTTCAAAGATAGTAAATGATTGAAAAATCAGCACTATTCTCCGTCCAGCCTGTAATTTTACATTTTATAGCTCAAAATCTAATGATTTAGTAGCCGTGGCTTGGACAACCACGGTGAAGCGAAGAGGAACCCGAAGAGAGGCCGCTCGTCAGGGCTTTTGCCGACAAGCCGACGACGTAGCGGCCAATAACTAGGTTGCGGTGCCGTATGGGCGGCATCGCAACTGAGGTGGGCCGCGATGTGGTATGGTAGGCATCGCGGCTGAGGGTTGGAGGCCGCGGCGGGAGAGGAGTGCCGGTATTACGGTGCGCCGCTCGCCCTACCCTCCGCGGCCTGCACGGGGTCGCCACCGTCTAATGGCGGACGCGGTGGGGCCGCAAGTGAGGAGGAGTGTCGATATAGCGGTGGCCGCTCTCCCTATCTCCTGCGGCCGAAAAGTGGTAGGTGGCGGGGCCACTGTTCTGACCCGTCACAGGGGAACCAAGGGTGCCACACACGGGGTCGTCTGGCACCCATGTACCGGTTTGGTTCCTGGGGTGGTCACGGCGTACAACGTGTTCTCGTACGCCGGTGACGGGGGTTACTCCCCAAAGGAGGGTCCGGTGACGGACAGCCGCGGCGGGTTCGCGGATGCATGCTTCCGCGTTCCCGTGTTCCCGCCATAAGCGGCAAAGTAGGACACCGTGGAGTTTTAGTGGGTTAGAGTTTCACATAACTGCGCTATCTCCCCGTGGTAGCGTAGTATGCATGAGCATTTCTCAGAACAAAAAAAATAAATAAAAAATAGCCATGAAGGCTCCGCTGTAAAGGCAGCGGTCGTCGGCGGAGGACTGGAAGTAAAGGCTGTGCCGGTTACCCAGTCCCCCTCCACTCATGACACTTCATAGGCTGGACAGAGAATCAATATAATTTATTGAAAATACAAGATGATGGCATTAGTTCCTATTTCGAATATCCTTGAACAGCTTCAGTACGAACTCAAAGACGTCAAACGTCAAAGCATAGCATTCGGCAACCACGTCGTTCTTTGTGACGTCACTCAAGGTTGTCGATGCAAATAGCGTAGCGGTGATGCCTACCTACGCCGTATGCGATACGTGACCCTACTGAAGTTTTAACCGCGTTTTATGTGGCGAGCATTAAATAAGGAAATCTTGAAAAATTAAACGAAAAGTACGGTTAGATACTTCATCTAAATGTTTAAAGGAGCTTCACTACTCACCTTTTATTAGTTGTTAGTTATATTCAAAGTCAAATTAATTAATTAACTATTATATAAACGTAAACCGTAATTTCACGTCCCTTTTCTCAGAAAGGTTAGGTTAGGCAGCATTGTTACCGAACTGATTCCCTTATCGAATCGACTCCACCTCATCATGAAATTGACTGATATAAGCGTGCTATTTATTGACATTAATCGAAGGTTTTTTACCCGACTGCCGAAGGAGGGTAATGTGATTATCAATCTATGTATGTATGTATGTTTGTTCCTATGTGGCGTTCTAGAGACCAAACGCGTTGGCCGATTTTGATGATTCTTACGTCAATCGATTTGTCTTAATCCTGCGAGTGTCACTGGCTACATTAAAATTGGAAAATACAAAAATGGCGGCTTTTGGGCGCCATTTTGAGGGGGAAAAAAAAATTTTTCTTCCAAACCCATCGTGTGGGGTATCAAAATAAAGGGTTGTAAGAGTTGATTTCAAAAATATAACACTTATATGTTTAAATGTACCTAATTCAAAAAAAAAGATAACTAATAAGTAGTAAATAAAAAAAAATATTAAAAAATAACATAAAACCCGACTGCCTAAAAAGCGAACTAAAAAGACATAAACAAGAATAAAATCATGCTGTGCAGTCGGAGGATACATATTCGCGAGCTGGCTGACCAAAACCAGATGTATCCTCCGACTGCACAGCATGATTTTATTCTTGTTTATGTCTTTTTAGTTCGCTTTTTCAGCAGTCGGGTTTTTTGTTATTTTTTTATTTATTTTTTTATTCCATACGTACTCATGGCGAGAGAGTTGATATTCGATCTTTTCTTCACTTACATTTTCTCAATAACCCGTGTGCGAGCAAAATAATCTGCTGATGATGGAAATTAGCTGATAGTGCACCAAAAGAGACGATACAAAGTCGACGGAAAGCAAAAAAAACAAAACGAAATTAAAACTTTAGGCATCTTAATGCCTTTGAAGTTTCAGTTTCTCTTCTACGAATTCTTATTCTATGGTAAGTGGAAGCTTATAGGTACAAGGCTGTTATTAAAAAACTTAATCCTAACTCACACGTTACTCAGTCGATATTTCGCCGCCACTTTCGTGAGATTAATAAGACAGATATTAAAGAAAACATTTCAAAAGAATAGTAGGTAGAGTTGACTTCGAACCCCTCTCTTAACTATCGGCATACAAATTTCTGTGTCTGTAACGTGCGTAGTACATTATTACCTCAATGTCTGTAACACAGTTTATACTAGAACAGACACAGACGTTCACTCTGTCTCAAATCATGCATAGTGTTGGACACGTTCTCAAATCATACGTGTTTATGTTTGATTGAGATGGAAAAATTGTATTTGGCTTTTTTGATAATAATCTTTATTTGTTATTATTATAAATATGGCAAATAACAACTGTAAGAAAGGTAATAATAAAAATGTCATAGCGTCTGTCAAATCTCCAAAATGTTTGGAATTGACCATGTGACGTATCGGTAGTGTAGGGACGTAGCTAGAGCGCTACGTAATGATAGACAAATTTATTTACTTTCAACGTATATTTCGAGAAGCAGCGTGCCTGCCTCATGGGCGGCTTCTATCAGAATCACAATCAAAGCACAGAGGTGTCTTTATATACATGGAAAAAGTCAAACAAAAACATTCTATATCTGACAAGTGTTCCTAATTCAATTACCTTGCAAAACTATGTATGTCATGCCAGCCTTATTATATGTAAGGAGTTTGCCTTTTAGGCAGAGTCCTCACATGAGCTACGCCCCTACGAATAGTCGCGCAGAATCAAATGAGGTGCTACTATTCTAAGTTTTGAAAGGTAATCAATCCTACCTTATCCTAACCCGAACATTTACCTAACAGAGGAATTACATTTACAATTGAGGTACGACCCTTAAAAGGGGAAGGCTTAAGTCAAGACAAACGAATTCTCTGATGCTCCGATATGAGCTTTTAACTTTTTAGCTGACGTGCGCATACGCACTAACAAATCAACGCTATCTTGCTTGAACCTCCTTGGCCAAAACCTCTGAAAAAGGAACAAGGCGTCCTCCCGACACAAACAGTAATAATGCGTCAACTCACATCGACTCGGATGGGATTTAAATTTCAAAAATTCAGACATGATACAATTTTTCGATCTCGTGCATTTATCAGGCCAGAGAAGGAAAGGCTGGATCGCATCGAATTTCTAATCCTATTCATAGAACTTGCACCAGGGTTTAAATTTATAAATGCTTTTACTTTTTAATTAAACAACAACCATTAACTGAACCAATGATGTCAACTCGACATCCTTTGCAAAGGCTATGCCCCGTTAGCAAAGTCGGTATCAGTTATAACTATTACCTTAATAAACCAACTGGGTTTATACTAATACCCTGGTTTTAGCCTATGCCTTAATTCGTATAAATAAACATTATCTTCGATGCGTAGCCAACGTTGCCAGCCTCTTCTTCGCCCAGCAGCTTACAACTCATCAGCACATCAGAACATGCAAAAGATAACATTCGTTAATATCGATACTATTTTAAAAAGGTCGACATTAAAACTATCGATACATTTTTTCTACTTCCCCATCCCTACTAACTTCAATGTGTCATATTGACAGTTGACATTCCTATTTATTTTAAATTTGGCATCGGGCCGTTTCCTGGATAATAATAAAGGGGACCTAAGACACTAAATAACCTTAACCTATTTACATATATCTAATCTAAGCCTAACTCACCTATTCTACTCTAACATTAAAAGGTTTTAATCTATTTACATGTACTATATCCCTAAATCGTCTATTATTTTTTTTTTTTATTACATAATTTACATCAGATAATCTCCTAACTATTCGGTACGGGCCTTTATATAACCTACATAGTTTTAGACTTTTATTTGTGGTCCGTCTAGGTGTATAGAGTAACACTAATTGATTCGGTGTAAATATTTTCCGTTTAGCTTTTCTATCGTATCGCATTTTCTGTTTAACCTGTGCCTTTTTTATATTATCTATGGCACAACGTGTCAAACTATTCCCTAGCTCATGACGTCTTACATAATCAATCATGTTAACATTGCTACTATTTACAACCATGTCGGTTTGAAATAATGGTTCCCTAGCGTATAATAACATATGAGGTGAAAATCTAGTGCTAGACTGTTTGCTGGCATTATAAGCAAAACACACTAGTGGGACATAACTACACCAATTTCGCTGATCGTTGGACACATACATGGATAGCATCTGACACATTGTTCGATTAAATCGCTCAACTAAACCGTTCGTTGCGGGGTGGAACGCAGTGGTGAAGCGTGACTTGGCTCCGAAATAACTTACCGTTTCTTTTACCAACAGAGATGTAAAAACCGAACCCCTATCCGACACAATCTCCTTAACCCCACCATATCGACAGAAAATCTCTTCGATCAGGAACTCGCTGATCCTTTGCGCCGTCACCCTGGGTACTGCTCTACAAACTGCATACTTCGTTGCATATTCCAAACTTACAATAATATACCTATTACCCTTCAGTGACTTCCTAAAAGGACCTAACACATCTATCCCAACCTTTTCCATCAAACGGTTCACAACAACAGGTTGTAACTGAGCCACCTGGTCATCCTTCTTCCGCTCTTGGCATAACACGCAGCTTCTTACATATTTGTCTATCACTCTCTCTGCATCTTTAACAAAGTACCTCGCTCTAAACTTAGCTAAAGTTTTCGCTAGCCCTAAATGCCCTCCTGACCATGGATCATCATGAAGTTCTTTCAACACCTCCTGTACCAAGTTTTTAGGAATGACTACTAGCATTCGATCATCATTCAGAATCCTGGTTTTCTTACACAAAATACCATCCATCACACTAAATCCCTTCACCACATTATTCCCGCTAGCTGCTATCCTATCCAACCAATGCCTACAAAACTCATCTCGAAGTTGATCATCTCTTATCCTGACCACCTCGATCCTATATAACTGCATGCCGTCGTCAGGGCCCTCCTCCGTCCTCTTCTGGTCCTCCTCGACTTGCATTAATGGATTCCTACTCAAAAAATCAGCAATAACGTTATCTCTGCCTGAACAATGTACAATATCGAAGTCATACGCCTGGATACACAGCGACCACCTAGCTAACCTTCCATTCATGTCCTTTCTACCCGGCGCCTCCACCAAATGTAGGGACGTAGCTAGAGCGCTACGTAATGATAGACAAATTTATTTACTTTCAACGTATATTTCGAGAAGCAGCGTGCCTGCCTCATGGGCGGCTTCTATCAGAATCACAATCAAAGCACAGAGGTGTCTTTATATACATGGAAAAAGTCAAACAAAAACATTATATATCTGACAAGTGTTCCTAATTCAATTACCTTGCAAAACTATGTATGTCATGCCAGCCTTATTATATGTAAGGAGTTTGCCTTTTAGGCAGAGTCCTCACAGTAGCGTGTGTCAATAACATTGAATTTTTTGACAATTTATTGAAAACCTTTAAAGCTGATAGAACGCCACATTGCCTAGAGCTTCTTGACACTGTTCGAATTTCAAAGCGAACATTCGAGAATAGTTACTTAACACTACATTGACTACGCTACCTTTCTCGCATATTTTTGCATGGATTTACCAAAGATCGACCGTACTTCATAACAACAGATGGTTACAGGCAACAGACTGTAGAAAGTCAAAAATAGCTTTACCGCGATTAACCAAAAAACTTCTGAGCTAAGTAGAAATAACTTTAGAGTAATTATAGGAACAATTACGGGCTATAACCCCCTTAAAGAACATCCGCAGACAACCCTTACTTTATCGAATAAATATATACATACATACTATAAATACATAGAATATTCACAAACAGATAAACTAAATACAATTAAATACACGAATATACTTAAACAGATAATTGTAACAGATAATTGGAGAACATTAACGCAGTGACGATACCACTGCCAACTTCTTACGAATGTGCTCGCGAACTTTCACTTTGAATGCCAATCGGTTGGTTGCCATCCTGATTTCCTGGGGAGCGCATTCCACAGAGAAATAGACTGAACGAAGAAAAAACAGTAAATGAAGTCAGTGTTGTGAGTGGGACATTGAAGAAGGCATCATCACCAACACTACGTTGCATATGTACAACCTAAATAAAATCTTAAATTTATTAAATCGATTAAATAAACTAACAACAGAGGATTCTTCGACAACTTTGTCAATTCAAAACTAAATGATCGAAGATTTTTTTTGTTACGCTGCCAGTTGAAATCTTCACATAAAACGGTCATTAAAGCGATAGCTTTTATTATAATATACATTTTTGTATATTAACAATTCTTAGTATGATTAATGCTACAAATAGTTTTGTAAAACGTGATGTTGTAAATTCTAGTTATTGGGTAACATTATACCTTGGCAAAACTGTTTTGATATTTTGGCTTCTCTCTACCATTAGATAATAGATACATAAAACCATTCTGTTACTTTCCCACTGCAGGGCATAAAACTCTTCATATACAGAAAAGGCACGCGCATCAATCACCACTATTGCTCAAGGCAGGTTTGCGTTTTCAAACTTACAAAATCTTAATACCGTAAGGACTGTCAAAGATCTTTAAAAGACAGCCGGTAGACCAACGGCTTAACTTATTATTCGGGGCACGGAGGAATCTCGGTATGTAATGGACAGTCACCCATCCACGGACCGACCTCGGCAAGGGTTGCTTAACCTTAACGAATGACCCGTGTGGCTAGTCTTATTGAGCCAAGAGTCTTATTTCCCCATTCGAAAATTCGATTTCTCTTCCACACATAACGTCAAAGTAATCCAGAATTTTCATTCAGAACCGTCTAATGAGCGCTGTAAGTACTAGGTCATCATAAAGCCCAGCAATTTGTTCGTTCCTCAAACTCGGATGTCAATACTGTCGATAACGACGGTCGCGAAGTGTGAAAGGTTTTTCATCAGTACTCTGCGGTACAGAGAATCTGGTTTATACTGGATGTGGCCGGATTAAAAGGGGAGTTATATATATCATCATCATCATCATTCTCTTTTTAGTGATGACTAGTGATCGCAATCCGTGTTGAGTTTCACGCTTCACCTCGCTCCGCATCGTTCCGATGCTCGTCACTTCTGCCAACACGGGTGACGCCAGGTTTGAGCGGAATTACCACACTTTCTTTTCCCTTGGGGATTATCATCTTTTTCGTGATGGTACACTAAAAATACTGATAAGTATTGATTTGCATTTCATGCGATTGTGTCAATTGCACAGTATTTATCTTATAGCTGTTCAAACATTCTTGGTGAATGTAACAACCATTTATTGAAGCTAAACTACAATAATACAACTGTCATCCAAAATATTTTATTCCCTGTATTTTCACCTTGATTCATTATATGTTAGTAGAAACACCTTAGAACTATTGTTAGTAACAATACAAATAAACAAACAATTAAAAATAAATATTGCATAAAAATTAACAATAAATGAAAAATTTAAATTACAACCAAATAATATAAAATATTAAAACTGTCAAAAAGAATAGTATTTTTTTTTTATTAAATGTCAATAAAAACATTAAAAATTCAATTAAAAGGTCAACATTTAAACATTTTTGAAAGTAATTATTAATTTAAATGAAGATATACCAATAACATTACACATTTGGTTAATATACACATAAACTTAGACACTATTGTTAGCACTTATAACTACCAGAAACAATTATTACTTGTCCTCACTGGCATGTAGGCGTATCCAATGTCCCAATATGGGGCTGTCCCACCTTACCGCCATCAATTTCTGCCTCTGCGAACATGCCTGATGCGCTGCTGTTAGAAATATGTGTCAATATTTCAAATTCTGAGAAACACAATTGTGCCAAAAATCAGTGCTGACACAAAATTATGAACAAATAAGGTTTCACGTGTTTCAAAACTACTTTTGTAAACCTTTGTTTAACATAGCCACATCCCGTTCTATCAACTGACGTATGGCGATGCGCCACCGTTACATGGTGGACATCCCACCCATACGCATTAAATATTTTCTAAATACTTTAATTGTGCGTGCAGCTAGGAAGTGACATCCGCAAAAACCCCCTACAACTAATGGCCTGACGTCACCCAGCATTGCACAAGCAGAGTTTTCGGCGCGATTTGAACATATATTTACAACAGTTTGGGCAACAATCATTGGGCAGTTACCCGGCCCAGAAACAACAGTTAACAACACTCGTCCGGTCGGAGATCCTCTCTTTTAAACGCAGGTAAGTGGGACTTAACACCCTGTTCCGCAACAATACGTTACTTCTAGGCAAGTATGCTTCATTGTTGACCACATCATCGTCATCAGGTGAGACAGAAAAAAAGGCCATCAAAAAAAAATTGCCATAAAATATATGTATTTGATTAAAATTCCTAGTTCCACGTCCCTGGCGCCATCATAAAACGGGCTCTCTAATCAATGGCCTCTGAGCCGCACGAACTTTACAGATTCACTTGAGACAATAGACCTTTCTTCTTTGTGAGGGTATTAAAACTCGGGTATTAGAACTTAATGTTTGTTGAAGAAGAATATTTATAGGAGTTGGGATTTTAAAGGAATTTATAAGGTCAAGATTGTGATGCTCGTTTGTTTCTGTTTTTTGCAGGTTGACTGCTGCCTTCCATAGCCTGGCTTGGTAGGCGTTTCGGCTGATGAGTTTTGCCCGATCCGGCCGAAACAGGAACTTCATTATTATTAATATTTTTGAGTGGTGTTCCGGACGTATCCTTTTTTAGAGGCAAAGTAACGTCAGAAACATAAAATCGGTAGAGATAAATAACATGATAAAAATATAACTTTTTCTTTTGCTTTTTTAGTTAGATGTTGAACATTATAAGCATTTATAGCCAAACTACCAGGAGGCCAGAATCATGAAGAAGTCTTAATATTTGCGGGGCTGGAATCGTTACCGGTAAAGACTAACAAAAGTACCAGGAGATTATAATCATGAGGAAGTATTACCGAGGCTGGAATCATGAGATGTAAAAAGAGTAGGTACCGGAAGGTTTTAGATTCTGATCTCCTGATACTCCTTTAGTCTCTACTGCTTATGATTCTAGGCCCGCAAATACTTCTTCATCATTCTGGCCTCCTGGTAGTTTGTGTATAAATGTTCAACATGTAACTAAAAAAGCAAAAGAGAATGTTATATTTTTATCATGTTATTAAACTCTCAACTGATTTTAATCAAATATTTTGATTTTGACGTCCTATAAACGTCCCAACACTAGTACCTACTGATCCGTAGGTGCCAAATTTGAAATGCCACTTATGGCACTGCGAAAAATATTGATAGGTGCCGTACGTGCAACACCTCTGGTTCCATTTTGTACGCTTTTTAATCCATACTAATATTATAAATGCGAAAGTAACTCTGTCTGTCTGTCTGTCTGTCTGTCTGTCTGTCTGTCTGTTACCTTTTCACGCTTAAACCGCTCAACCGATTAAGATGAAATTTGGTAGGAAGATAGTTTGAGACCTTGGGACGGACATAGGCTACTTTATTTTGCAAAAAATGCAAAGGGGGGGCATTGGGAGGGGAGTTAATTTTGAATGAAACTTCTTATTATGGCTTAAGCCGCTGAACCGATTAAGATGAAATTTGGTGTGAAGATAGTTTGAGACCCTGGGCAGGACTTAGGCTACTTCTTTTTTGCATAAAACACAAATGGGAATAAATAGGGGGGTGGGTTAGATTTGTGTGAAACTTCTTATTATGGCTTAAACCACTGAACCGATTTAGATGAAATTTGGTATGCAGATAGTATGAGACCCTGGGATGGACATAGCCTACTTTTTTGTATAAAACAAGGTGCGGGAGAAATGGGGTGGAGTAGTTATAAAATATGAAAATAATATGAAACTTCTTTTATGGCGTCCTTCTTATTGGGCTGTAGGCATGATATAATTGTTTATGAAAGATTTGAGTGTCAATTTGAAAAAGTCAACTTAATGTCAGTGTCCGTGAAAGTGGTAATATAAGCAAAACTTTAAAATATTCTACTGCTTAATTTTATTAGAGAGATATTTTTTTGCTGTGGATATGCCTCGCAAGCGTAAATCTCATCTGAGCCGTAGCTCTAGCAGAGCTCAAACAGCAAGAGTAGCTAGAAGCCAAGAAACAGAGGAGCAGACTCAATCCGTCAAATTTTAGATGATGAGCGTCACGCAACCCAAAGAGCTGCTGACACTTTCGATCAGATTCAGGCTCGCCAACTCGCAGATGCTGAGCGTCACGCAACCCAAAGAGCTGCTGAGACTTTAGACCAGATTCAGGATCGTCAACTTGCGGATGCTAAGCGTCATGCAACTGAAAGAGCTGCTGAGAATTCCGACCAGACTCGGGCTCGCCAACTCGCGGATGCTTAGCGTCACGAGACTCAAAGATCAGCTGAGACTTTCGACCAGACTTAGGCTCGCTAACTCGCAGATGCTGAGCGTCACGCAACTGAAAGGGCTGCTGCGACTTTCAAACAGACTCAGGCTCGCCAACTCGCAGATGCTGAGCGTCACGCAACTTAAAGGGCTGGTGAGACCTTTGAGCAAACACAGGCCCGTCGTATTTTAGATGCCTAACGTCACGCGTCATCGATAGCATCTGAGACGCCTGAACAATCCCAAATACAGCGTATTTTACGAGTTCAACGGTAGTCTGAAAGGAGACGTACGTTTGCAAGAAATACATGGGAGTCGTTCCACAACGCTGCGTTATGACCCATTGATTGATTACACTTGCCATCGATTAGTTATCATAGGGAACATGGATAAAAAATGTAGATATTGTGAAGCACTCAAGTGGAATGATGAGACACCGGGTATGTGTTGCTCGCTTGGTGAGCCAGAAGAACCACTCAAGTCTTTGCTTTTGTATGACAGTGATGAATCGCACCGTTTTTTAAGCAGAATAAGAAAATATAATACATGCTTCCAAGCAAGCTTGAAGCAAGTGGAAGCAAGTGGCAGCAGAGTGACTCACACTGAAACTCTACGGTGAGTTAAGAAACTCTACCCTGTAGTTTCTTAACTCTTTAGAATTATCAGGGGTACCGTCCCATACGTTGAGGCTGAAAGTTGGTGTCCCAGTTCTGTTAATGAGAAATCAGGGCGCACCAAAATTATGTAATGGCACCCGACTACAAATAAAACACCTGGGACGCAATATAGTAAGGGCAATAATTATGACAGGAATAGCAAAGGGAGAAGATGTAATGATTTCACGTATTCCGATAATCCCAACTGATATGCCATTCCGATTTAAAAGGTTGCAATTTTCCCCTTAAAGCGACATTCGCGATTACCATAAAGCTCAAGGGCAAACACTGAAAGTTGCAGGAGTGCATTTAGAAAAAAACCATTTTCCCATGGGCAACTGTATATAGCGTGTTCTCGAGTATCAAGTCCACATAATCAATATGTTTTAGCAAAAGATGGTAAAACTAAAAATATTGTTAACACGACTTTGTTAAAGTAAGTTATTAAAAATTACAACTCTGTGCTCACAACCCATTTCCACTTTTGTCGACCTAAACAATATTTATAAGAATAAAAAATCAAATTAGTACCTACTGCATTTTATGTAACGCAAAATACACTATTTTTGTACTACTACTCTGTGTTTTCTACGTTTTACGTGAGCGAAGCCACGGGTAAAAGCTAGTTGATATATAAAACCGATTATTGTGATTTATCATGTTTACTGTTGTAATGGTATTAAGCTTTATCTTTTTCCAAAAAATGCCTGACTTTAACTTAAATAATATAACCCTACCTAAGCTTTTTCATTCTGACTGTACAAGGTTCGCCTAAAAAAAAGTATAGACTGAAACACCACTCAAAAATATTAATAATAATGAAATTCCTGTTTCGGCCGGATCGGGCGAAACTCATCGGCCGAAACGCCTACTAAGAGTTCAACCTAACAGTTACGCTGCTTAAAAAGTAATCAAGCACGCAATAACAATGAATATTGATGTAGTAAGTAATAATATAATAATAGTACCTAAAAAACACTGACAGACAACGCAAAGCTTAAACCGCTGGCTCCAGGGACGATGCTATGAAGGACGAAAGTGGTTACTGAGAAAATTACTTTTGAAAATTTATCCCCGAAAGGGAAAGAAAGATGAAACTTTGTTTAAAAGTTCTTGATGCAGTTAAAAATGTGGAAGTTGATATTTGGACTACTGCTCGTATCGTTCGTATCGTAATCGTTTTTCGAAAACCTGCCTAAGCCTAACAAAAAGTAACCAAAGTAGTAAAAGGGAAATGCCTTAATAATATTGTTGCCTGCGCATATCCCTTACCGTCATTTATTTTGGCACACAATATCCACTGAAACCGATTAGAAATCTACTCATACTTGACTGTCCACGAAGCAGACACAATATTCATAATACAATCGCCGATAACCGTAGCCACCTATGTGATTCACTGAACTGGAAAAGGGTTAAGAACGCGACATACGGCTACTCCACAGACTACGGATTCGCCGCACTGGCAGCGACTTGAGTAGCCAATCAATTTGCAAATCCTTTTCCAAACATTAATTGCGGTCGGCTTCAGTATAAGTGGATGCAGCTTGTGCTGGAATATTTCACATGGAACGACTGCCTATCTGACCTCTACAAACCCGTAAATGGGTAATACAATACCCCTTGGTAAGACTGGTGGCAGATTTCAGGCTTCTGACTGCCCGTAGTTTCGAGATGCAATTTTTGTGGCCACGCCATGAGTGGCGAGCACAATTTTTAGCTGTCATTGCCACAGTTACTATGGCTATGGCAGCCAAAACTCGTCAATCAATCGTCGTCGTCAAATTCTGTAACAAAACGGTGGCACTCACTGACATGCTTGGTTTATATAGAAAGTTTTGGCAATCCCGTCTCTAGCAGTGGGCGCTGAGACGTGTTGGTGCTCTGTGGCACCTATGAAACAATATTTCACCGTGTTTCACAAATTATTTATTTATTTAATACTAGCTGTTGCCCGCGGCTTCGCACGCGTAGACTACATGCTTCTCCTTATCATATTTTAACATTATGTAGAGAAAAAGTAAAAAATAATGTAATGCGAAAGTGTTTCTTAGGACAGACTTATACTTACCTACTTTATCATCAATACACTCTATCTTTGTCCCGTCCCTATCCCTTCACTATTTCTGTGTTTATCCATGACTAATAATAAGTAATCATACGCATAAGTAAGTAATTAAATTAAAGTATTTCCTTATAAACAACATTTTAAACCATTTTGCATGTCCACGCCAATATCACCAGACTATTTGATGAGCTAACACGTGAACACGCTACATAGAACTGTCCATGGCAAAAGCAATTCTCCCTCAAATCTACACCAGCATACGTCAGAGTTTGTCCTTGAGCCTTATGAACACGTTCAGACTGGCACCTCATGAGTAGGTACTTGGTATCCTACGGCGCAAATCTTTATTTGGCCACCGGTGGTACATCACCGCCCCATGAACCAAAAGTCTTGCCCGGACGGGGTGCGTCACCGGTAGACACGGACAGGAATTATGCTTTCTCTCTCTTGTTTTGGATTATAATAATGCGAAAAAGGGGGTAGATATTTCTGATCAGACGGCGTCGTACTATACCAGCCTTAGAAAACCCTAAAGTGGTACCGCAAGCTGATCATTGAGATTGTCTGTGGCACAATGTTAGTAAATGCTTGGGTTATTCACCAAAAATTTGGAAAGGAAAAAAAAAAGAAAGTATTTTAGAATTTCGGGAACAAATTATAAAAGAGATGATTAGCAAGCCCAGCACTGATAATCAATACGATGACGTGTGCTCCATGCACAAAGAAAGCCAAAGCACAAGTTCAGAGATACCCGAAAGAGATGTAGACCTTATTACGACCATTTTACAACAATCGAATCTGCGGTGAAAAACCAATGGATGGTTTGGATTGTTTCAATATGAGTCATACAAAATAATTTTCATTTAATACCATCCATGATAGCATTTCATTTTATGCTTATTTCAATATTGATCCAATTTCGCTCATTCTTTTTTTGTTGTGATTGTTATTGTTAGAAGGATCTTATGAAAAAAAAATAAAGAGAAATAAAATTGGTACCTTACCTACACTGGTAGGGTAGGTATGTAGGTAGAGTAGCGTAGGTAGGGTAGGGTAGGTAGGGTAGGTAGGGTAGGGTAGGTAGGGTAGGGTAGGTAGGGTAGGGTAGGTAGGGTAGGGTAGGTAGGGTAGGGTAGGTAGGGTAGGGTAGGTAGGGTAGGGTAGGTAGGGTAGGGTAGGTAGGGTAGGGTAGGTAGGGTAGGGTAGGTAGGGTAGGGTAGGTAGGTTACGGTAGGGTAGGTAGGGTAGGGTAGGGTAGGTACGGTAGGGTAGGGTAGGTAGGGTAGGTAGGGTAGGTAGGGTAGGGTAGGTAGGGTAGGCCAGGGTAGGTAGGGCAAGGGTAGGTAGGGTAGGGTAGGTAGGGTAGGGTAGGTAGGGTAGGGTAGGTAGGGTAGGGTAGGTAGGGTAGGGTAGGTAGGGTAGGGTAGGTAGGGTAGGGTAGGTAGGGTAGGTAGGGTAGGGTAGGTAGGGTAGGTAGGGTAGGTAGGGTAGGTAGGGTAGGTAGGGTAGGGAAGGTAGGGTAGGTAGGGTAGGTAAAATTCGAAGATCCTAACTTCAAAACTGACCGACTTTCATACAAACTTTCATCCCCTATTTCACCCCCTTAGGGGTGGAATTCACAAAAATCCTTTCTTAGTGGATGCCTGCACAGTATAAAGTATCTATGTGCAAAATTTCAAGTCTTTAGACGATTTAATTATTCCCATAACTTCATCCCCCTTTTCACCCTCATGGGGGTGGAATTTTGAAAATCGCTGAGACACGTGTAAGTCATTTTTTAATCTTCAGCCTAAACCCAAAATATGAAGATCCTGACTTTAAAACTGACGGATTTTCATACAAACTTTCATCCCCTATTTCACGCCCTTAGGGGTGGAATTTCCAAAAATCCTTTCTTAGTGCTCACCTACACTACCAAAAGAACCTAAGTGCCAAGTTTCATGATTGAAGCTTCAGCCGTTTGGCCTGTGCGTTGATGGTAAGTGAGTGAGCTTCGCTCCCGTGGGCCACCCCACAGGACCCGTTTTCGGGATTAAAAAATAGCCTATGTTACTCAGGAATAACGTAGCTTTCTATTGGTGAAAGAATTTTTTAAATCAGTCCCGTAGTTTCGGAGCCTATTCGGTACAAACAAACAAACAAACAAACAAACAAACAAACAAACAAAAAAATCTTTCCTCTTTATAATATTATTATATAGTATAGACTTTATGCACACAAACGTACAGAGGCGGACTTAATGCCTTAGGCATTTTCTACCAGTCAACCTTGCGCCACGTTCGTGTATTGTAGAAAACTGATAGTAGCGGTTTTCCTGCCTTTGTCCCATACTGTTACTTGGGGTTGGCGCTACAGATTTTCTAATTTAATTCTCCTCTGTTTACCGTCACATTATCATTCACTCCCTTTTTTAGGGTTTCGTACCCGAAGGGTCCAAACGGAGACCTATTACTGCCACTCACGTGTCTGTATTTCCACCTGTTTATCTATCTGTCCGTCGACTATCACACAGGTTTTACAGCGGTTGGAGCTACAGTCTTCAAATTTTCACAGTATAAGCATCTTGTTGACCCAAAGCCACACAAATTGTCAAAAAATATTTTAAATGTTTTAAGGGGGCCATCCATACAGATAATATTGACTTTTCCCATCGAGTGGGTTAGTGTTGTTTCAGAAAATATTAGAAAACAAAGGAATGAGATACCACCAAAGTCAGGTTTAAAAAAAAATGTGCCGTAGAGTTTTTTAACTTCCCATTGGCCTATGAACTTGAAATTTGGTGGGTATATTTTAAAAACAAATACTAACATATTGATAAATCAAAGAATTTCTTTGAAATTCCCTCACTTTTAGGGTTCCGTACCCAAAGGGTAAAAACGGGACCCTATTACTGAGACTTCGCTGTCCGTCTGTCTGTCTGTCTGTCTGCCACCAGGCTGTATCTCATTAACCGTGATAGTTAGAGAAATATAATAAATTAAGGGGGGCTCCCATACAAAAAACGTGATTTTTTTTGCAGTGTTTTGCGATAATGGTACGGAACCATTCGTGTGCGAGTCCGACTCGCACTTGGCCGGTTTTTTTTATTACAACCAACTTGATTTTGCGGTTTGGTACGGAACCCTAAATGTCTATCCACACATATCAGGGCCGTGCCCGGGCCGTGCCAGGGACGTGGACGGACCGTGCCCCGTCAGGGGCTCAAAAAATATCTTTGGGTACATTTTATATGAACTCGTTCACACACGTCCCGTGCACGGACGTGTGACTGATATGTGTAGATAAACCTTAAATGTGCGAAGTCCGACACGCACTTGGCCGGATTTTTTAAAAACATACCACTTAAAATCTATCCACCTTCTTGTGCTAATATCTCCCTCTTCATCCATCAACATAATATTATTTTCGTCACCCTTTTAGCCGCATGCTTTTCATTCCTCTTCGCCACATGCCAATACCAAAACAAACTTTTCTGACACTACTATTTTAAAACATGCATTAAAAAGAGTCGCGTCATCGAACCGTAAACGTCTTTAAAATGCCGCTAGACTGAACACACGTGTTACCACATTGATGCGATGTGAATGACACTGTAACTTGCTCGGCATAAGTATCGCAGCCAACCAGGCGACTGCCACCGGCAACATCTCAGTGACTTGTTGTCGCAATGCTCCTAATTATAATTTGTGAAGGTCTTTGAATGCTTATTGTTATCAATCAGGCCTCAACGGCTTAACTGTTTGGGATCAAATAGACCTAAAATAGTATACTTTTTATCCCGATAGCATGTTATCGAGGGATAATTTTCACCTAAGTACGATGCGGGCGATGCCGCTTGTAAACGCCAGTTATCCGCACATTTTACTTGAACATGTCGCACACTCTTGGTTCAGACATAACGTTGTGGCATGCAGCGTGTGTTTTACCTTTGCATCTAAATTTGAAGTCGCCATACGGAATTCAAATATGGCTACCACTAGAACTTACTGCGTTCAGCTATGAGTGACCAAATAAAGCACCCGCCAGTCGCAGCAAAGACACCAAGTGTGCAACGCCACTTAAGCGTGCCATACCTCACATTTCATTTTCAAATATAAAATATATTTTTATAAGTCAAAGGGTACAAATCAAACTCGATCTGACAGATGTGAACCGTAAACTTCTATTTTGGAGCATATTTCAAATTCAAATTCAAATTCAAATTAAATTTATTGCATCCATAATGTACATACAGGTGGTGGTGGGGTGGTGGTGGTGGTGGAGGTGGTGGTGGTGGTGGTGGTGGTGGTATTTTGATACCAAAGCACATTATTTGAAAGTCGTACGTCTTTATTAAGTATAAAATATGGTTTGTGCATACCTTGGGGACCGGTAGGCTTATTAAGTATCTTTTGCAAGAGCAAAACGATAGCAATCAAACGCTTTATGTCATAAAAGTCGAAATTACCTGCAGTGTAGGTATTGTAGGTCCTACACAATCGTTTGCTAATCGCTCGCTGTTTGTCAAATGCACTTATTTAAAAAAAAAATCGCCAACAACTCTAAAACTTTTGTATTTAAGAGCAGTTATTGCGCAAAAATCGTTATCGTTTTGCTCTTGCAAAAGATACGTAATAAGCCAGCCGATATGATGTGACTTTTAGATGTGCATACAGTTTAAACAAGGTTTTAGTTTGAATACTTTTCTTTACATTTTCTACGTTAAAAATGACTCGGTGGCTCGTAGATTTATGATCGTGTTTATTAAGCCCTGGTTTAAAACAAATGTGTTCCAATGAGACTTCTAGCATCGAAGAAAAACTACCCCAGGCAATCTGGGTTTGATGGTTTGAAATCACTGGCGCGCAGCGTTCAGAAAGCGATCGTTCTCTGCCTGTTCAGTAGGAAAGACCTTTTTAATCATATTAAATCCTAACCTACTTTCTACCATACATATTTTTGGATTTTTGTGTTATTTTGCCCCAATGGCTAAACAGACTTAGAACACGGGTAGAATGTTCTGGATTAGGACACAGAATAATTTTTATCCCGGTAAAAACTGTTTCAGTTTTTTTATTTTTATTGTACACCATAAAAATATATATACAGGACAAACAATCATAAAAGCACGTGTACAATGGGCGGTCTTATCACACAGGGCAATATCTTACAGACAACCTTTGGATGGACTGAACGAGAGGAGATGAATTTAGGGTTGTCAGTGTACAATATATCTTAAATAATACTTAGACATAATAAATTAAAATACATACATACAATAATACAAAATAAAATAACAAATATATTACAGAGAAAGGAGAAGACTAATTTTATGAAAGAAAATGCTCCTTCACCATTTTTTTTAATGTTGGTAAGGATTGAGCACGCCTCACTTCAATAGGTAATGCATCTAACAAACGAGCTGCTTGAACTGTGAAAATTTGCCGAAGAAGGATGTGGAATGCATACGTAGCGTAGCGTAAGAGTACCTATACTAAAAAATAAAACTTATTCTAAATTGTATAGTTTATAAAATGTCAGTGGTTTAATTATCCCTAGAGTTAAAACTCGCTATAACAGATATATTATAAACAACACTCTCATTGAAAGTACCTAAATATGTCACATTTAATTGGTGTTGTAAATAATTACTTGTTCTTTCTTTGTTTACCCTCATTTGTATCTTTTTATTCGGAAGAATAATCTCATTACCTATTCTTGTAAATTCGTCAGTATTTAGGCCACAAGACACTTATTTATCACAATTAAAGTAATTATTTTTCTCCTTTTCGTGTTCATTAACTCAAAGTAAGTATCTAAATTAAGTAAACCAGTTGAACAGCTGTATCATACGTCTGGTTCAGATCTTGAAAAGTACAGCAGGTTGGAAATGAAGGGCAGATAGGGAAGTGGGGCATATCCTAGGACGAGGCTACAAATTTAAATATAAATGACAAAAGGGCATTTAAAGTTGTTTCTGGGATGGCAACACATCTAACATGCCTCTGTATTGTAAATTACTATTATGTAGCCTGTTTATTTGCCAATCAATAACATTAAATAATTTAAGAAATAACAGGGTAACTTCTTATTCGTTAGAATAATCTTTCAGGGGTAAAAGTACCCATGAATATGATCAACTTTCTCTCATGGAGCAAATAATAAAACGCAAAATAAAAAACCGGCCAAGTGCGAGTCGGACTCGCGCACGAAGGGTTCCGTACCATTATCGCAAAAAAACGGCAAAAAAATCACGTTTGTTGTATGGGAGCCCCACTTAAATATTTATTTTATTCTGTTTTTAGTATTTGCTGTTATAGCGGCAACAAAAATACATTAGCAGTGAAAATTTCAACTGTCTAACTATCACGGTTCTTGAGATACAGCCTGGTGACAGACAGACAGACAGACAGACAGACGGACCGCGAAGTCTCAGTAATAGGGTCCCGTTTTTACCCTTTGGGTACTGTAAAATATGCACATTTATCAATATTAATAGTTAACTCGCCAACGCACCACCGCACAGGCCGACAGTCCGATAACGACTGATCGCCCCATTTTTTTTTTTTTTTTTTTTTTTTTTTTTTTTTTTTTCTACGGGGCGTCTCGCAACTCAGTCAAAATGACTGTTTAGCTGCTTAACCGGGCTTTCCTACGGAGACTAAACTATATAGCCTCCAGCTAGGCAAAAATTTACTAAACCTAAGCGACAACGCTGAGGGCTACCCCAGTTGGGGTCGAACCTCGGCTCAGGGCGTCGCTGGGGGGACAACTAAGGCTGGATCTTAATAAAGTGATTCTACCATCCGTTCGGAATAAGCCTACGTGGAGAAGAACGGACAAGAAACTCCAATTAACTAATTAGAATTAACTATGGCACAGCTATTCGCGGGCTGGCTACATAAATAATGACTGGGACTTCGCGGCGGGGCCTCGGCGGCGAGGACGGACCAATCGGTATGTATGCTACGTTTGAATAGGTGTTCGTACTATTTACGAACCCATTGACCGTCCTTGTAGACAAGGCTGTCAAGTTCCCTAGTAATGCACTCGTACCTCGAGAAGAGGGCACTGCATGAAGCGGGGGTGAGAGAGCCTGCATTCCGGATTTCTGCATCCAGAGCACGGGCCTGAGGGGTCATCCATATGGAATACGCGCTGATAATATTCTCAGCGACGCTCAAATATGGTTTGTGCCCGGAGGGGCCGACAGGGGGCGGGCACATGGCGGCGGTGGTGGTGGAAGCCACCTTCCGGCTTTGTGCGGGCATGGGGGCAGCTGGGGCCACTGGGTCGGGGACTGGATTTGGAGCTGCTATGGGGTGGGCCATCAGCGCTGGGATAGGCTGGGAGTAAGTCTGAGGAGCCACACTTTGGTGGTTCAGCTTACCCCATGGTGAAGTCCTCTGAGGGGCTAGACGGGGGGGTGGTTGGGAAGAGGGAGCCATGCGCATTATGTGCGCATTGTAACGCTTGGCCATTTTAGGCGCGAGTTTGGGGGCTTTTGGGCAACCCCGGTAATTAGCCGGGTGCCCGACTTGGCCACAGAGCACGCAGCTGGGAGGCTCCGTGCACTGTGAGCGGTCTTTGGGACGGGGACAGTCCTTAGTGCCATGATCACCCATGCACTTAACGCACCTGGGTGTTGCATAGCAGTGGGCCTGAGAATGGCCATAAAGTTGACAGTTGTGACACTGTCCTACAAGATGGGGGCGGTAGGGTTTCTCGATCGAAATGCCCGACAGGGAGCACACGGTCTTTATATTGAAAATCGGGTTGTAACCCTCAGTAGGGCTACAGACAACTAATACGATATCGTACTGTTGTCCGCCTCTTGCTTTATGCAAGCGGTGGACTTCAGTGACGGGGACATTTTGGTCTAGAAGGTCCTTACGGATTTCCTCCGTAGGGATCTCTTTTGGGATTCGCCTAATGACTACACGGACGGGCTTTTCCTCAGGGAGGGAGTAAGTATGGAACGAGATGTTCCTATCTTTGAGGTACCGGGTTAGATTCCGGAAATCAGTGGGAGTGGGGACTTGGATTTTGATGCCTTGTTGGCATGCAGTGGCTTTAGTGTAGTTGATTTTCCGCTCAACACAAGCGTTCGAAACATAGTTCCACTTGACTTTATCCTGAAGATAAACAGGTGGAGGGGGACGGAGCTTCTTATTGGTAACTACTACCATGGGACTGGGGCTGCGGTTAGACCGCTGAGAAGAAGCAATGTCTGGGGTGGGGGTGATTTGCCTTACGGGCGAGGCCGGTGGCAGAACTGACTGAGGGGAGGTTTTCGTTACCGCCTTTTTGGCCTTGGTAGCGTTGAGGGGACTACTCCTCTTTTTCCTCTTCCCTCCAGAGCAAACTACGGAGTCACCGTCGGAGGAGACGGTGTCGTAGTCGTCTGACCTATCAGGGAAATTAGGGTCTACTGGGTCGTCAGCAACTGAGTCAGCTTGGTCAGCCATAGCTTCCCATTCCTCATCAGTGCTGAGGGTTGCTCCCTCTTCCATGGGGGAGTCATCATCGTCCGCCCAGATGTTATTGGACTTGGACTTGGGCTTATATTTATGAAGGGCGGCTATGCGCTCCTTATAGCTTTTATAAGCTTTGACCTGAGAGGATATGGGAGAAGGAGGATCTCTCCATGATCGGGTTTTCTTAGGCTCGACGGCCGGTTGGGAAGATGAAGCTTTAGGAGAAGGAGGATCTCTCCATGATCGGACAGTAGCTTTAGGCTCGACGGCCGGTGCTGGGGGCTTAGGTAGGGATGGCTCACCAGTCCCAGAAGTGGGCCTGGCTGCCGGGGAGGGCGACCTGGGCGAGACCTGGGCTTCGCTCGGCACGGGTGCCTGGCTAGGTCCAGGGGCCCCGGTCGGGCCCGAAGCGGGCACATAAGTGGCTAAAGCCTGACTAACAGCATGGCTGTACTTTTTGGTGAGTTTCTCCTTCTCGAGAATCTCGTGAAGGAGTTCAATTACTGCCGCGAGCGACATAATTGAGAAAATATAGATCCGTGAAGCCGGGAGAGGTATCTTCCCCGGGTGGAGGGGCCCGGGGATGTGTGCAACCTACCCTCCCAGTCGGGTTAGACTGGGAGGTGAGTATCTGGTGAGCCCTAAGCTTGTCTACCTGTCACCAATCTTATTGGGTGACAGGGCCCTAAGGTACCGGTAAACCCACCGAAGGTGGGCCACCCACCAATGTGTACCGAAGAAGTCTAGCACCTCGGGGTAGATACACCCGACCGTGCCAGGTGAATGCTGGGGGACGAAGCGGGGGTTGACTAGGCTATCTACCAAGGCCAACTGATCCCGCTCCCGACTCCAATGACTGCCGTGTCCTTAAGGGACTTGGCGGGTGCTTGGGGCACACCCCACTGGCTTGTTAACACCGCTAGGTTTCCCGCCAGGGACCACAAAAGTGGATTTGCCCGGAAGGGCCAAAATAGCTGCCACTACTAGTAACCAAAGTTACTAGTAGCGACACCTAGGAGCGGCGTGCGAAGACGCGACGGCCGCAGTGACGTCACGCAGGGGCGCGACGAGACGGAGAGTGGGGCGCAGGGGAGCGCGGTGGGGCGACGAGCAGCGAGACGTCCGCACGGGGCGACGGCTGGCGAGCGACTTGATTGACTGATCGCCCCACTACTCGGACCGGTATTTATAACCGAGCAGCGTGTGCGCACGAGGCAGCTTTACAATACTGTTATCGGCTTGTAGCGCGATCTATTGATATCTACATACACTACAGGTACAGAACCCTAAAAACTAGTATAGTGTAGTGAGGTACCTATAATGCCCCACAGTGATGCCAGAATAGATTACCCGAATAACATGTAACTTGAACATAACCGGTGGAATGAGAGTGTACCAGAGTGAACTGTACACATCTGCTTACCCGTTTAATGCATACTGGCGTGATGGTATGTTATGAAATGGTGTAAACAATAAACAGACATGCGATTGCAGAAATCCCGAGATATTTTCCGCCATTTATTGAAGAGTTCTGTTGTATATCTCCGAAGTTCTTCATCAGACCTTTACCAAATTTAAATGGGACCATTTTCAAACACACCTCTTTCGTATAAATAAAAGCCGTTTATATATGACGGAGTTATGCCCGAACATACACCCGGTTTGACTGAAAGCTGAACCTAACGTAGTTGGGAAAAGGCTTGGCAGATTGATTTATAGAGTAATTTTGACCCTTGAAATATTGCCAATGAACTAAAGGTCATTCTATAATAAAGCATCCTGTGTTGATAGTAAATACCTCAGCTAATGGAAACATGCTAGTCCTGCTCCATAGTGCAACCATTGTTGTAGATAATATCAAACTGGTTGATTTATAATACGAATAAATTCATAATGATTGTATTACTTTTATTTTTGTTATAAGAAATTGACTCACTGAACACACTGTTTCTTTGTTGTTGAATTAGATAATTTACCAATGTTTGAAATATTTGTAATAATGTGAGAACCATGATCCTATTTATCAAATGAATGAATTTACCTGTTAGTGCTTGTAATACTTTATCCCTCATACTAATAAACGCGGAATAAAGTTATACCAAGTATAAACCTAACAAAATGTATGGTTATTCCTTTGTTTTACCTGGTATAACTTTATTCCGCGTTTATATGTAAGAGCGTATACGTATAAATAAGGTTATACTGGATGCATCGCCCTCACGTATATGAATTAATGTATGTATGTAAATATTGTAAAACCTTTCTTTTATTACAATCTGCCTATGCAAATGGACGGAAGAATCAATCATTATTATTTTTAATATAAATCTTTGATGTTAATAGCGTGTAATAATAATAATCACGTTATAACGCTCTATAAAATCCTTACAGTCTGTGTAAGTGAAGTAATTTACGAACACTTAATTAAAATGACATACTTGCAGAGCAACAAAAGGGATGTCGTAAAAACAGCCAAGGATGTAAGGAACAGCTCACGATTGATGCGATTGCTATGAACAGCGCAGTTAAAAACTAACAAGATATTCATACTATGCTCATCGATTACCAGAAGGCATTTGATTCAGTCCCGCATAGCTGGTTGTTTCATGTCCTATGTATCTATAAAATCCACCCCACACTCAGATCGTTCTTTGAATCTACCATGCAAAATTGGCAAACTGTACTCAAAATAAATCAAGCCTCCATGGCTTTAGCAACTGAACCTACTCAAATAAAACGTGGAATCTTTCAAGGCGATGCCCTAAATCCTTTATGGTTTTGCATGGCTCTCAATCCTCTCTCACACCTCTTAGATAAAGCTAACACAGGATTTACCTTGACAAGCGGTAACACCCAATTCACCTTAACACACCTTATGTATATGGATGACATAAAACTATACGCAGTAGATAAAAACTCCCTTTTTCATTTAGCAGATACAACACAAAAATTTTCAAACGATATTAGTATGCAATTCGGGGTAGATAAATGCAAAATTTTGTCAATAGTTAAATGAAAAACTCAACAGCTACACACTCGAGTCAGGTAAAATTATTGAGCCTATGGATGAACAAACTACATACAAATATCTAGGTTTTAAACAATCCAGACTGATAGAACAAAAGATAACAAAACAAGAACTGCTCAAAAAGTTTACACATCGTCTTAACCTAATCTTAAAAAGTAATCTAAACTCCAGAAACACAATTAAAGCTATCAACACATTCGCAATACCCATCCTTACATACTCTTTCTGAATTATACGATGGTCAAAAACCGATATAAAAAAACTACAACGAACAATCAATACTCTCCTTACCAAACATAGAAGACACCACCCCAAATCATGCATACAGCGACTTACTCTACCACGTCAAGAAGGAGGAAGAGGATTGATTAACATACACAATTTACACAACAAACAGATACTTTCACTAAGGTCTTACTTCCATAACAAATCAGAACATTCACCATTACATAAAAATGTGACAGAAGCAGATAAAAAACTTACACCACTCAACTTGCAAAATAAAAATACTCAAATTAATGAAACTATTATAAGCATACAGCAGCTTGAGAGCAGTGGTGGCCCAGTGGTATCGGCCGCGACTTACAAGTTGTAGGTTGTGGGTTCGAACCCAGGCAGGCGCTTTACTTTGTGTAAATTATTTCATCACCACTGCTCTCAAAACGGTGAAGGAAAACATCGTGAGGAAACCGGCATGTCCTAGAACCAAAAATTCTAAGACATGTGACATCCACCAACCCGCACTGGGCCCGCGTGGTGGATTACGGCCCATTCCCTCTCACAGCCTGTGTCCCAGCAGTGGGAAAATTAATAGGCTGATGATGTGATGTGAAGCATTCAACAAAAAATTGCAGCATGGGCTGGAAAAGCTTTACACGGAAGACACCGAGCTACCCTGAGCCAGCCATACGTCGATAAACTAAAGTCGAACGAATGGCTCAAACGAGGTGAATTGTTTCCCGAAACTGAAGGTTTCATGCTTGCGATCCAGGATCAAATAATTGCAACACGTAATTACAGAAAGTACATAATGAAAGATTCTAATCAACTAACTGACACATGCAGACATTGCTACATGGCCTCTGAGACCATACAACACATAACAGGGGCCTGTAAATCTTTCGCACAGACAGATTATAAACATCGGCATGACCAAGTTGCCGCCATTATACACCAACACCTAGCACACAAACATAATCTTATAGGTGAGATGATTCCATATTATAAATATAAACCTGAAATAATTTTAGAAAACAGAAATCAGAAAATTTATTGGGACAGAACAATAATTACAGACAAAACTATTCATTATAATAGACCTGACATCACTGTACACGACAAAGTAAATAAAACAGTGTACCTAATCGATATCGCTATACCTAATTCACACAACATCCAATCAACAATATCCGAAAAACTCAGTAAGTACCAAGAACTCGCCATTGAAATTAAAACCCAGTGGAAAGTACAAACCGTCCACATAGTCTTTCTTTCATCTACCGGTGTAATGCCAAAAGCTCTCACTCAAAGTCTTGACACTCTACAAATGCCTTCTCACACACTATATATGCTCCAAAAAGCCACCATTCTCAATACTTGTCGCATAACTCGGAAGTTCCTGACTTCCTCACACACTTGGTTCTGGCCCGTGTGTAAGGTCGTATACTCTCTTAAAAGAGAAGAAAAGTAAAGAACTCTATATAATAATAATACTAATAATATCGTTTATTTATAACATAAGGCACATTTTACAATACAAATATCTTAAAAATATAAAAGAAGACAGTTTCTTATTTATCTGTTGGTTTGTTTCTTATGCCTGCAACCTGCCTGATATCATCGTCCCATCTTTTTTGCTGTCTACCTCTTTCCTTTTACTGTCATTATTATATATATTAACGTTTTTATTTAAAAAAAAACTAATAATGACGTTAATAGTCTAGTAATATAATAGCCTAATTTAAACAAAGAATTTGACTTTAAATGCAATGCGGTAGGTAACCTCTGCTCTTTACCGATGCAATAATCTCGATGGTCACGTTTTCCTTGAACGTGCCTTACATTTTTCATAGTTTTATCAATATAAAAATGATAATATGGAAGCCTGTGATTTATTCTACTGGATGGGTAATGCCTGCTCTCCTACAGAGAAGAAACGAGTATTACCTAATCGCTACGTTTCTTGACTGCGTATTACCGATTTTGTGCGCGCGGCGCCATGTGTGCGTGCGCTTGTAATGATACATTACGCATTTGTGTGGCAGTGACGCGGCTGTCATCATCCGAGCAAACAACCACCCACACATGCTTACCCACACATAGCGCCGCGCGTAATGATGATATGAACTAACTATACAGTCCTCTGGGCAAATGAAATTCTACGAGCACTGGGTCAATTTAGGGCGCACGGCGGTCGCGGCAATATCGAAATTGTCTCTACACACATGCCTGCCGTTCAGTGTTTGGGTATAAGTTGAGCTAAACACACGTTTTGTATCAACGAAAGCGTCGCTATAGCGATCGGAAATATGAAAAAAATCCGAATTTCTCATTAGCTGCCTGGACTTTCAATTTGTGTATGGTTGATGGCAATAGGCACGTCACAGGGGACGTCTACCTTTCTTTGTATCTTTTCATGATACTAAATCATAACTGGCGATATGTGGGAGTACTAAAGGTCGCCTCTGCTGAATCCTCCGAGGAATACAGACATGATATTAAGTTGTTTATTAAAAACTAGCACTCCGCCTGCGACTTCATTCGCGTGATTTTGTATTTTAACTTGCTGGTGATTTCTTATTTGCAGTTAGTGAAGGCTACCATAAAAGCTCTTGGAACGGAGTTCCTTATCGCACGTTATCGTTCTGATTAGTTTGCGGGCTGGACCGAAAAAAGTGTAAAAATGTTAAAAACGACACCAAAAACTGACACCTTATTGCAGTGATTTTTGAGGCCGGTCCCCTGGGAAACTAAATTTTGCAATCGATTAAGCTTGCCGTCAATTTTGAGTATGTGCAAAAATATTTATATTTTTAATGTTTAAATAGTTTTTTTTATTAATGTAAATAATCATTTTTGCGTGATAAATTGTGCGAGGATGCAATACATGCAGAATAGTACAAGCGAAGACCCTCGCAAAACGAAGACGCCGCGCGCTGAGGAGAGAGCCGGAGGCGACATAAGAAAACCGAAGATGTACGAGCGCGCGCTGACTAGACACAGTGCCTTATTAGAAAAAGCGGTTTAACCAAAACCCAGGTTTAAGGCTTGTTTTCACCATAAATTATAGAAGTTTAAACCTGGGTTTTAGTAAAACCCGCTTTTTATATTAAGGCACATACAGTATACCCCAGTTTATAGAAACGAATCTAAAACAGCGGTTGTTCTCTTGCTTGCACACTAGTCTATAGTGTGACTTATAACTTTTTTTTGAAATCGGTCCCGTAGTTTTTAGGGTTCCGTACCCAAAGGGTAAAAACGGGACCCTATTACTAAGACTCCGCGGTCCGTCTGTCTGTCTGTCTGTCACCAGGCTGTATCTCATGCACCGTGACAGTTGAAATTTTCACAGATGGTGTATTTCTGTTGCCGCTATAACAACAAATACTAAAAACAGTTTAAAATAAATATTTAAGTGAGCTCCCATACAACAAACGTGATTTTTTTGCGATTACGGTACGCAACCCTTCGTGCGCGATTCCGACTCACATTTGGCGGGTTTTTTAAGTTTATTCGTTACATACAAAATACAAATATTTTCACTTTGTAATATTAGTATAGATATAGATTATTATATTATATAAATTATAGTGTATATTAAAAATATTTGATAAGAAACATAGCCCGATTCATAAAAACTCAGGTCAATAATAATAAACCTTATATAATCAACGATATCAAGAGAGTAGTTAAACCAACGCGTATGATATTCTCATTAACGGGTAACCGGAGACGTTACAGCTTCATTAGCAATAATGGTTTGTGGTTAAACTTTATTTAAAAGTACAAGCCGGTTCAGGTTCTAATTAGTAAGGTTTAGTTACCTAGATGAGAGAAACGGCTGTTAAGAACTAAGTTTGTCTTTGGATGCGAAGTTTCTTAAGTTGTAAGTCATTTTAAGAAACTTCGCATCCAAACACAAGAAAATATTTAAAAGAGTTAATAGTACATTGTGATACAGGGGTGGAAAGTAGGTTATTGCAAACGAGCTGTCATTAACAAGCCCGAGCCGAAGGTGAGGGTTTTTAATGACACGCCGAGTTTGCAATAACCTACACGCCCGTGTATCACACGATATTTTTCAATACAGTTGTGGGAAATAGTAAAAACAAATCAAAGAATTAGATTTGTTAATTCACAAAAAAAAAAAATTCGCGCGTTTTTGCAACTGGACATATTTTTTTTACAACGAAAACAGCCTACACAGCCTATTTTATTTTTGACAAATGATGATGTGAAAATAATTAAATTGAAACTGGTAATTAAATATATTAAACAACTATTTAAAAGACTTTTGAGAATTAAATGCTAAAACGTACGGAATCATTCATTTTTCCTCGTATAAAATCTATTCCATTTTATTCTATGTATGAAAACTCCTTGCTACTAAACTTTTTTAAATTGACTTATAACTAAAGGCGCGTTTTTGCAACTGGACATATTTTGCAACGAAAACAGTCTATACAGCCTATTCGATTTTAGACAAATGTTGATGTGAAAATAATTAAATTAAAACTGGTAAATAAATATATTAAACAACCATTAAAAAGACTTTTGAGAGTTCAATGCTGAAAGTACGCCATGTTTAACAACTGTATTGAAAAATAGTTTTGCAGTTTAGTTTTAAATTTATAAGGGCCTATTTCTCAATACTCTGATAACTTTTAACTGAGGAATAAAAATGGCCGTTTGACATATTTTCTATACAAAAGCTGTAAAACCGCCATTTTTATTCCTCAGTTATAAGTTATCAGACTATCGAAAAATCTGGCTTAAGTCAATTTAAAAAGTTTAGTAGCAAAGAGTTTTGGGACAAACCCACCGCACTATTCCCAAACCACTGCAACTCCTGAAAGCCAGAATCAACAGTGGCGACCACCAGAAAAGCGCCGAGGCAATGAAGCTCGACGAAGTCCCGGAGAATGAATTTAACTGTCTTGGATCCCGCAACGAAATTAATCAGAAAAGAATAACGGAGGAGTAGGAAAAAACATAAATTTCCACTTCCCTCCATATCAAGCAGGAGACAGAACAAACAAGGCCACTAGGCACAAAGGGTCGTTTACAACTGGGATAAGCCCAGTTGCCTAGCACCACGGATAAAAATAAGAATTAATAATTAATGGGTCCTAACATTGTGAGCTGCTATGTTTGATTCCAATAATAGGTATGGCAAAAACGCTTGAACGCACGGAAATTTGTTCTAGTTTCCACAAGGTCCGTATAGTAAACAACTCCTGAGGTAGCCTCTACATTATTCAACATAATATTACGTTCATTCTGCCAAAGAATACACTCCCATAAGATATGATGTGCAGATTGTACATATTCGCAGTCAGATGTAGAACACTGACATAAAGGCGAGGCAACGAGCTTGAAGGAAAACAATTTACTTTTAAAGTTACCATGCCCTGTGAGAAATTGGGCAACACAGTGATCCACCTTCAGCCACGTCCTGGCCAGCCGAACGCGAACGGATGGAAAGAATTGGTGGAGATGTCGGCCCTTGATAGAATTATCCCACCTACATTGCCATTCGGATAAAAGTTCCTCCCAGACGTCAATAGGTGGTTTAAATAATCTAGAGATTTTCTCACGGTCACTCCGCGTTAAAAAGTTCGCGTCCGTGGTCTCTCGTGCGGAATAGTACATTGCAGCACGTCGCTGCACTTCAAGGTCGACCGGAAGTACGCCAGCAAGTACCGGTAAGGCCTCAGTACTAACCGTCCTGTACGCTTTGCATAAGAATATCAAAGCCAAACGCTGACTCTGAAGCAACTTACGTCGCACCGCCCCTATGGTGGCCCTATCAGCCCAAACTGGCGCCCCGTAGCAAATACAACCCAAGTAAGTAGCCCCATAAATAGTTTTTAAAGTTAAAAAAGACAGACCCCACGTAGATTTAGATATTCTCGTTAAGGCATAGAAATTTTTTTTTGCTTTTTCACCGACTATTTTAATATGATCTATAAATGCAAAATTCCTCTCTAACACGAGACCAAGATAGCACACGGACTGCTTCCTTTTTACGGGAACGTTATTAAATTTAATAGTAGGACACGATTTAAGATTACCCTTCAAAATGAGTTGATAAGTTTTGTGCGGAGCAAAGGTCAGGCGGTTTCGATCGCCCCACTGAGATACCAATCGTAGGCAAGTGTCAGCCAAGTTCTCGAGTCCAGCTCGAGTACTTGATTGAATGAGCAGAAGAGCGTCGTCCGCGTAACCGGTTAATGAACAGCCGCTTGGAAGAGGAATCGCGAGGAAATCATCAAAGCCTAAATTCCATAAAGGCGGACCAATAACCGAACCCTGAGGACATCCCATGGTGAGAGACTTCGACATGGAATGATGGCCGAGTTTGAGCTTCGCGGAACCATTCAAAAAGTAAGAGTAAACTAGATTATATATATTTCTATAGCAGCCCCGAATTTTCATTTTAAGTAGTAGCATTGGCCACCATGCGTTATCAAAAGCCCCAGAAATATCTAGAAAAAGCCCAATTACGTACTTATGTTCAGATGTATTAACTATTTGCCTAACAGTAAGGGCCGCATCTACGGTAGATTTTCCAGTAGTGAAACCGAATTGATTGTTATGAAATTTTGGTCCGTCCGGTAGCAAACGTGGAACGATAAGGCGCTCCAGGAGTTTTCCCAAAGATGGAAGTAATGTTATGGGCCGGTACGACTTAGGGTCGTCCGGGGGCTTGTCGCCATTTTTCGGGATGATTCGTATAAATCCGCGACGCCATATACGAGGAAAAACGCCCTCCGCAATACAACGGTTGTAAACGGTCAAAATCGCATCAGCGGCTGTTTTACACGCTTCTATAATCATCCGATTAGATATTTTATCTTCACCCGATGACTTGTTGAGTGGTAACCTCTTGACAACGTTTATAAATTCGTCAGTGGATGGAAGGTCTGACGCTGGTGATTCAGGTGGTACAGCTGCCCACGCTCTGATCTGTTGATGGTAGTCGTTGTCATTAGCAAGTAAGTCATCAGGTATAAGAGTATTCAGCAAAACTTCAGTTGTTTCCTCAATACTGGTGGTGTGTTTATTATTTACTTTAATGTTCTGAACAAACGCGAGGTCGACTGACCGATTGGCTTTAAACTCATGATATAAAGGAGACCACGGACCTTCTTTATCTAATTTATCTACTATTTTACGCAATAAATTACCCTTAGATTTTTCCACCGAAGCTCTGTAGCGGGACCTGGCAACTCTAAACGTATTTAACGCAATGGAAAGAGGGTCACCGGTGACCTTACGTTTTTTAAGCTTGTTAAGATGTTTACGCGCTCGGCGATAACTTTTACGCTGTTCATTTAGGTAGTCACACCACCAATCACATCTACGTATATTGGTCACAGATCCACGACCAATGGCAATGTCAGCACAGTAAGTGAAGGTGTCTGACATAATTTCAGCACTTTCTTCAGCTGACAGCCCAACACGAGTGAAGTCTTTGGCGTGACACGCAAGAAGCGAGCTAAAGAATTCCCAATTAGCACCCTTACATTTATACCTAAAGTTGCCAATGACATGTGACGTACCCTGAGTAAAAACCGGAACAAATTCGTACACGATCAAACGATGATCACTACAAGACGCGTCCGGTAGGACACGCCACCTATCCAAGCGTACGTCTGCACCAGAAAGTGTGACGTCAATACAAGATTCGCCCATTTGGCTGCAAAAAGTTGGTGGTGCGTCAGGGGTATTATGAATAGTCAGATTCATTTCAGCAATGAAATCTTCAACAGCGCAGCGTCGTTCATAATCCGTAGACCGAACTTTGCCATACCATAGACTCGAAGACGCATTAACATCAGCGCCAACGATAACTTTGCAGCCCGCGAGCGACTGCAAGACATGACGGAGGTTATGTATATGAGGAGCAACAGGGTCTGAATATTGAAAGTAGCAGCTCACAACGTAAACTTTAAAAGAAGACGATGAGACCTCCGCAACGGCACAATGGGGTGTCATAAGGTTACGTAAAGACGTTACTGTGAAGTTAGAAGAACGCGCCACGTAAATTCCAGCTCGTGCTTTGCCATCCAACTGTACTACTTTGTGACGTAACCGCACGTTTTGATATTGTTCTTGAACGAGCACTATATCTAAGTTATAATCGATAATTAGTTTGTCCAGTTCAGAAGTCGCCACCCTATCGTTGTGGAGATTTAATTGTCCTATGGTTAATCTATCCATTTTCTTAGTAATTGGTGTTGAGGATCAGTTGTTCGAGCTTAAGTTTATAAGTAGCACACCCAGGTGACCCACAGCGATGGTCAGATGGTTTCTTTGATCGTTTGCACGCTACGCAAGACGGTGTATAATTTAAATTATCCTTATGCGGGCAGTCTTTGGTTTCATGTGCCTCAGAGCAATTAGCGCAGGTAGGTGATTTAATAGTGCAGTGTTTCTTAACATGACCGAACTGTTGACAATGTGCACAACGTACTACGTCGACATCATCAATGAAACGGCAAGTCGCCCAATCAATAAACAATTTATCTTTAGTCGAGACTAAATGTTTCCGGACCGCGGACTCGAGTTCTATGCCTATCCATTTCCGACCGTTGTCTAGCGAACGCCTACGTATAATTTTTGTTGATTTAATAAAGTCGTCTTCTTTTAACGGCAACTCGTCTTTAATGTTTTGACAGTACAACGCATGCAAAAAGGCACTGTCCTCCATTGACGATGGGACGTCTTTGACTAAAATACGAGGCCTACGGCCTTTTGGTTTCTCAAGTCGCAAGCCAGCGGACCTAATGGCATCGACCGATTGTAATTTTTTTATTTGATTATCGTTAGCGACACGTAACACGACACCAGACTTCGCAGCTTTCTTGACACCTACAATTTGAAAACCGTCACTAGGATTTATTGCTTTCATGAGCGCTTGTTTAGTCGCGGAAGAAGTTGTGTAATCATTTGATCGCTCATCAGTGGGGTAAGCCACAAGACACGGAAGTTTGGCACGTGAGTCTACCACTGGAGCAATTTTGGGTAAACGAAGTTTTAATTTATCAGCATATGAAATATTACTGACATCAGACTTGGCAATGTTGACACCGGAATTAAATTTAATTTTGTCTAATTCGCGTTCCGTATTGGCTAATTTGGTTTCGTTAGCAGATGATTTTATGGCTAGCAAGGAAACAATACCCGTTATGCGTTGAGTCATGTCCATAATAGCGGATTTATTTGCAACATTTATGCGGGACCCTTGGTCATTAACAAGGTCGTTAATTTTAGACAGGTATGCAGACGCCTGAGAAACCAAATCACAATAGTCGTCATTGCTTGCACTGCTTGCATTTAATATCGGCGAAGACCTTTCAATGGACTCCGATGTTTGCAGTCGTTTTGATCTGACTTCGGGTGAAATGTACGAAGGAGACATTTCACTAAACAAACGTTTAGCATTAGCGGAGGTCGACGGCGACCTTTGTTTATTGTTACGTTGAAATAATATATCTCCACCACGATCAGGTGGGTCATCATTAATAGACAACATAGTTATATACGCAAATCAAATGAATAAACGGATTAGAACGAAAAAAGTGAAAGATTAACGGAGAATACAATTATTTCGATATACCCACACGTCAAGAAAAGTAAATGTACTCACCGATAGCTGACGAAATTAACTAATTACAAGTAAAAAACGGACGTAAACACGTTTAAAAACTTACGATACCAGCACTTATCACAAAATACACAATCGACAGCAACTCACAAGCCGGAAATAAATTTCGGAACACGACAATTGCAATTAAAATCAGGGAGCGAACAAATCACCGCTAACCAATGCGAGCGCGCGGAGGGAAGTGTTTTCATACATAGAATAAAGTTGCAAAAACGCGCGATTTTTTTTTTTGTGAATAAACAAATCTAATTCTTTGATTTGTTTTACTATTTCCCACAACTGTATTGAAACATGTCATGTAATACACGGGTGTGTAGGTTATTGCAAACTCGTGTCATTAAAAACCCTCACCTTCGGCTCGGGCTTTTTAATAACAGCTCATTTGCAATAACCTACTTTCCACACTTGTATCACAATGTACTATTTTAAAGAATGTTGCTCTATTCTCGTAAGTTATAAAGTGCGGGTATTCAATTTACGATACTTATAGTAATTTTTAATAAATGTGTATTATTTTACACTGTTAAAATGCGCAATAGTGTATTGCGGCGTCTTCACCTTCGCTGGGCTATTCGTGTGCGGATGTCGGTAAGCTTTGTTTACGTGCAGGGATCGGTATTTCTGAATCTGTATCTGTCTCTACGGCCATAATGATGCGCGACAACCGTGGGAAATGGAGCAAGGCAGTCACTGACTAGTACCCAAGACATGAAAAAAAGCCGTGGAAGACAGCGTCTGAGATCGGAGGAGGACATCAAATCTCTGATTTCAGAATAAAAAGCTTGGGAATTTAAAGCATAGGTACTCTTCCGTAACTTACCCTGTTCGTTTATAAGTAGGCACTGTCATAGCTCTTCTCAGAACACCAACAACACTTTATCAGCTAAAGCTAAAGGCACACTTACGCTAAGTGCTTCTTAGCTTACGTGACGTCACACTAGAAAGTGGCGCAATCTATGTAAAATGAATTTAAGTAGCGCTTATGGCTTGTTAAATTCATCTGACAGAATGGATTAGGTTTCGGCTACGCTGTGGTAGCCTTCATGCTACGGCGTAGCTTGCTTGTTGCTACGGTGTAGCATACTGTGCAGCATTCTTTTGATAATTTAACTATTAATAAATACTACTACCTAATGAAAAGTACCTTACGTAAACAGTTTTGAAAATTCTCAAGATATGTAAATTGTTGTTCTGTTTGTTTCAAACATGGGCAACATGTTGGTTCTATTGTCAAATCATCAAAATTAAATTATCAGTTTTATCAGTAAATATTTTTTTAAATCTAATTTGGGTTAATATAATAATTATTACTACTACTACTACTAATAATATAATAAATACCATAAGAATAATACCCCACCGTAGTATCTCTACGTTGGCGTCGTGGTGAGGCTTGCGTGCTCCAATGAACTCTAGTTCGGTGCCGGTAGATTCTACTTTGCCACGGCCAGACTAAGAGAGATACAATTCGCAGGACAGCTTTGTCGCGAGCTGGTGGGCACTGGCGACCCCACGGACTTTATTTCCAGGGAGAAGTAAAAGAAAGAAAAGAAAGAAAAATTGTTTATTCTGCACAAACTAAACGCACAATACAAAATAAAGAGTGGCATTCACCAAATTCACAAATTAGCCAAAAGCCTCGTATTTAAAACAAAAAAAATTATAAAAGTTTGTCAAATTTTGTCTATTGCTTGTTGAGAGCAATAAACAGTTATCTGTGGGTGAGAGGCCAAAGACAATTTACTTGCGTAATATGTTTCGACATTACCAAATGAAAACAAACAAACAAAACAATCACAAATTAACGAAATGCCGAAGTCTTGACCCTCTTCTCCGGCTTGCCTTCTTTGGCCGGTCGGTGTGAGCACTGTCGGGGAAAAGAGTTCCCACCTCTCTCTTGCCTTAATTGAGTGGAGATTCGCAAGAGCAAACGTGTTCGGAGGAAGGAAGTTTAACGCAGTAAGATTCTGGTAGGATCTTCACCGTACTTTTGGGATTGTCCTGATAGCCGTGGCATACCTCTCCACTCCTAAAGCACCTCCGTATATGTTGGCCCCTTAGCGCTACGTCACTGAGATGCTAGCGACTGCTTACGTGCATTAATTGAGTGTGCAAGTCATCCTCTGCTATTTTATAGCCGTGTAGATTAACAGTGGTCAGACAGGGACTAATATTTCTTCTATAGTTTTAGGTAATCGATCCACGAAACCTCCCAAACCCATAGCCAAATGTGTTTTGTCTCCATATTCTGCAATAGTTCTGCACCAGCCAGGGATTGTCCTTGGGTGCTCTTGCGTAGTTACTAGTGCATACAGGGATAATCGCCGGTTGGTGTCACATTTCATCCTACATGTCCAACAAGGCCTCTGCGAGTTAGTTTCGGCCCCTGGTACGCCTTTCAAAGGTCCGGGATCCTAGGGTCCCGATAATCTCATAGAACTTATAAATAATGCTACATATTTTATACGTGAATCTCCTTTATTTCGAAAGACCGCCTTATAAGCACCTACCTACTTCCCCTCTCAACCCGCAACACCCCGCTATCACCATACAGTTTCCACCAGTGATGCCTAAATATGCTGATGTTGGTTAGCGCATGAAAATTTTGTTTCAATAATGTAAACAATTATTGTTAAATGGGTATCTTGCACGCTTACTTGTGGACTAAAGAACACTAACTTCATTGATGTTACATAGATGGCGCGCACGCGGCTCACGTTAACATCGTAGTATATCCTTCTGTCCATAGATGTCGCTTTTTATACATTTCTAGGGGGTGAAGTTTCTCTGGAGCTGTATATACCTTATAAAAATACGCTTTATTAAGGACTAGCTGTTGCCCGCGGCTTCGCACGCGTAGACTACATGCTTCTCCTTATCATATTTTAACATTATGTAGAGAAAAAGTAAAAAATAATGTAATGCGAAAGTGTTTCTTAGGACAGACTTATACTTACCTACTTTATCATCAATACGCTCTATTTTTTATTGTCCCGTCCCTATCCCTTCACTATTTCTGTGTTTATCCATGACTAATAATAAGTAATCATACGCATAAGTAAGTAATTAAATTAAAGTATTTCCTTATAAACAACATTTTAAACCATTTTGCATGTCCACGCCAATATCACCGGACTATTTGATGAGCTAACACGTGAAAACGCTACATATAACTGTCCATGGCAAAAGCAATTCTCCCTCAAATCTACACCAGCATACGTCAGAGTTTGTCCTTGAGCCTTATGAACACGTTCAGACTGGCACCTCATGAGTAGGTACTTGGTATCCTACGGCGCAAATCTTTATTTGGCCACCGGTGGTACATCACCGCCCCATGAACCAAAAGTCTTGCCCGGACGGGGTGCGTCACCGGTAGACACGGACATGAATTATGCTTTCTCTCTCTTGTTTTGGATTATAATAATGCGAAAAAGGGGGTAGATATTTCTGATCAGACGGCGTCGTACTATACCAGCCTTAGAAAACCCTAAAGTGGTACCGCAAGCTGATCATTGAGATAGTCTGTGGCACAATGTTAGTAAATGCTTGGGTTATTCACCAAAAATTTGGAAAGGAAAAAAAAAAGAAAGTATTTTAGAATTTCGGGAACAAATTATAAAAGAGATGATTAGCAAGCCCAGCACTGATAATCAATACGATGACGTGGGCTCCATGCACAAAGAAAGCCAAAGCACAAGTTCAGAGATACCCGAAAGAGATGTAGACCTTATTACGACCATTTTACAACAATCGAATCTGCGGTGAAAAACCAATGGATGGTTTGGATTGTTTCAATATGATTCATACAAAATAATTTTCATTTAATACCATCCATGATAGCATTTAATTTTATGCTTATTTCAATTTTGATCCAATTTCGCTCATTCTTTTTTTGTTGTGATTGTTATTGTTAGAAGGATCTTATGAAAAAAAAAATAAAGAGAAAAAAAAATTATTTATTTATTTATTCAGGACCTCCAACGAAAGATGTACACAAAAAACACAATGTATCATTAATATTAAGTAATGACAAGTGCACTCCCTCAATTATAGGAGGCCACAGCATGCGTAATTAAACTAAAATATAAATTATTTTCTAATTCTAGAACTAATTAGAAGCTAAAATATAAATTCTTATTAAAACATATAAAAGAAAAACAAAAGAAAACATGACATACCTACTTATAAAAAGAGACTATCCTTATATATAGTTAACCTTAGGATTTACCAACATTATGGCAAACCAGACGGCAAAAATCTACACGAGTAACAAAACGTTAAATGTATACTTGTTACAAACAGTATCAGGTTAAACAATTTTAAAATAAAAACATAATGGTAAACTGAAATGAAAAATAAATAAAAATATATTTGTTACAGAGGGTAAGGCACTTTTAAAATAAATTATTTAAGATATAATATAAAATTAAATTCAAAATCTAAAACAATAAAACTATAAAATAACTTAAAAAATAAAATAAAATATCTTAAAAAATAAAAACTCACAAAATCTCAACTAATGACTTTTTAAATTTAGGCAATGGCTCACAAATGTCAATGTCATAAGTTTTCGACAAAGTATTATATTGCCTACAGAGTCTGTGTACAGCGGCATAGTGACCAAGATTGGTTTTTGAGTACGGTATTTCCAATAAATTGTAAACTTTTTTTCTTGGGATGCGGTTGGGTATATTTATTTTTATAGAGTTCAGGAGTTCGATGCAGTCAATGGACCCGTTAATAATTTTGTGTAGAAATATTAAATCTATTAATTCCCTTCGTCTAGACAATGTTTTAATAAGGTAATGTTTCATCCTGTCTTTGTAACTCGTTATCTGCTTTGCTAAATGGTCTCCATAACTGAGATGATATAGAAAACGTCTTTGAACACTCTCTAAGCGTTTAATATAGACATCGTAATGTGGGTTCCAAATGACTGAACTGTATTCCAATATCGGGCGAACAAGGGTATTAAATAGTTTAATTTTTGTTGAGGATCGCTTGAATTCTTTACAATTCCGTATAACAAACCCTAGTATTTTGAAGCCCCTTGACACGATGTTTAAGATATGGACATCAAATTTGAGTGCACTGTCGAGCTGAATTCCTAGATCACGGACAACACATAGTTTCTTTAATTGGATTCCTTCTATAAAATATTTATTAGGTTGTGGACGTTTATTTCGCGTGAATTGGATATAATTACATTTGCTAATATTTAATGACATATTATTTTCTTTACACCAGAGCGCTAGTCGGTTGATGTCTTCTTGTAGCTTATGAGCGTCCTGATTACTCTGAATGGGTTTCAAGATTTTAAGGTCATCCGCAAATAAGTAAAATTTTGAATGTTTGAAGCATAGTGTTACGTCGTTTATAAAAATGTTGAACAGAATAGGTCCCAAATGTGATCCCTGCGGAATGCCAGACGTGGCTCTATATTCTTTGGAGAAGTGACCGTTTGCGACTACCCTAGAATGCCTGTTATATAAATATGATTCAAACCAGTTAATCAATGTGCCGTCTATGCCAAGTTGAGCCAGTTTTTTAACAAGGAGGGTATGGTCGACTTTGTCGAAAGCCTTGCTAAAATCTGTGTAGATTGTGTCTACTGGGATACGTTTATCGAGACAATCAGATAAAACAGAAGTGAAGCACAGAAGGTTAGTGGTGGTAGATCTAGATTTAATAAAGCCGTGTTGGTACTCAGTAATTTGTGATTTGAGATACCACATGAGATGTTTGCTAATGATTTTTTCAAATACCTTACCAAAAGTTACTAAAATTGAGATAGCTAGATAAATTGGTACCTTACCTACACTGGTAGGGTAGGTATGTAGGTAGAGTAGCGTAGGTAGGGTAGGGTAGGTAGGGTAGGGTAGGTAGGGTAGGGTAGGTAGGGTAGGGTAGGTAGGGTAGGGTAGGTAGGGTAGGGTAGGTAAGGTAGGGTAGGGTAGGGTAGGTAGGGTAGGGTAGGGTAGGTAGGGCAGGGTAGGTAGGGTAGGGTAGGTAGGTTACGGTAGGGTAGGTAGGGTAGGGTAGGGTAGGGTAGGGTAGGTAGGGTAGGGTAGGTAGGGTAGGGTAGGTAGGGTAGGGTAGGTACGGTAGGGTAGGGTAGGTAGGGTAGGCTAGGGTAGGTAGGGCAAGGGTAGGTAGGGTAGGGTAGGTAGGGTAGGGTAGGTAGGGTAGGGTAGCTAGGGTAGGGTAGGTAGGGTAGGGTAGGTAGGGTAGGTAGGGTAGGTAGGGTAGGTAGGGTAGGTAGGGTAGGTAGGGTAGGTAGGGTAGGTAGGGTAGGTAGGGTAGGTAGGGTAGGTAGGGTAGGTAGGGTAGGTAGGGTAGGTAGGGTAGGTAGGGTAGGTAGGGTAGGTAGGGTAGGTAGGGTAGGTAGGGTAGGTAGGGTAGGTAGGGTAGGTAGGGTAGGTAGGGTAGGTAGGGTAGGTAGGGTAGGTAGGGTAGGTAGGGTAGGTAGGGTAGGTAGGGTAGGTAGGGTAGGGTAGGTAAAATTCGAAGATCCTGACTTTAAAACTGACGGATTTTCATACAAACTTTCATCCCCTATTTCACGCCCTTAGGGGTGGAATTTCCAAAAATCCTTTCTTAGTGCTCACCTACACTACCAAAAGAACCTAAGTGCCAAGTTTCATGATTGAAGCTTCAGCCGTTTGGCCTGTGCGTTGATGGTAAGTGAGTGAGCTTCGCTCCCGTGGGCCACCCCACAGGACCCGTTTTCGGGATTAAAAAATAGCCTATGTTACTCAGGAATAACGTAGCTTTCTACTGGTGAAAGAATTTTTTAAATCGGTCCAGTAGTTTCGGAGCCTATTCGGTACAAACAAACAAACAAACAAACAAAAAAATCTTTCCTCTTTATAATATTAGTATAGATATAACTTAAAAACTAGTCGTCAGAACTTATTTATAAATATAAATAATTCATAAATATAATAACAATATTTTTTTTTCATTAAAATCGGTTCATAATTGGCGAACAAACATAAAAAAAATACGGTCCAATTGAGAACCTCCTCCATTTTGAAGTCGGTTGATGAATATAATTCCGCATAATGGAACACGCAGCGTTGGAACGCCACCAACTAGGTACACCGATGACCTGAATAAAGCTGCGGGAATCTGCTAGATGCGAGCCTTACAGGTCCGATCGTTGTGTGACATTTGGGGGAGGCCTATGTCCAGCAGTGGAAGTTTTTCAGCTTATATGATGATGATGATGAACTACTGGGTCACGATCGCTGACAGTGTTAAAATTATGACTAAACCCTCGGCATACAACGTAGGGTTATTTTAACCCCAACACTATTAAATTAGCAGCAGGGGAGCATTGGTGGCCCAGTGGTACCGGCCCCGACTTACGTGTCGTAGGTCGTAAGTTTGAACCCAGGCAGGCGCTTTACTTTGTGTAAATTATTTCATCACCACTGCTCTTAAAACGGTGAAGGAAAACATCGTTAGGAAACCGGCATGTCCTAGAACCAAAAATTCGAAGACATGTGACATTCACCACTCCGCACAAGGCCCGTGTGGTGGATTAAGGCCTCTCTCATAGAGAGGATGCCTGTGCCCCAGCAGTGGGAACATTATAAGGCTGATGATAATGACCATTATAATGCTTTGATTATATATTAAATCGCAACCAAATGAGTGGATTTGCTCAGTAGCTGGAGTTTAAACATTGTTGCTTCGAATCATAGCGTCAGATACGTACTATGCGCCTCAGTGACGTGTGTACTGGTGAGCGGTGATTTTAACCCAACGTTGTATGGGCCGTTATAAAAAAGTATGTGAAATATTGCATGAAGAAGTTTCAGGACCTCCACAAAAGCAATCAAGAAGGTGTCAGAAATATGCCTTCTGTCCAAGAAACAAAGAAAGGAAGACTGAACTGTTATTTCAAATGTGATTTTGACATTTAAGTAACCCTTGCGTAAAATCAACAAAGTCACAATAAAAATTAAACAAAATAATTTCCTGAGAGGAATACAATTATTTTACTGTTTAATTTAAAATCAAACATCCAGCTTTATAAAAATCACGATTAGCTATTTATGGCTATTTGAGCGATTTTATTCGTTATCTAAATCAAGTGTCAATTCAATACAATTTTGATACATCAAATTTATTTAAACTTCATGCACAAAGGTACAATGGCGGACTTAACGCCTTAAGGTCTATCCACACATATCGGGACAGACCGTGCCCCGTCAGGGGCTCCAAAAAAATATCGGTGGGAACATTTTATATGAACTCGTTCACACACGTCCGTGCACGGGACGTGCCCGGGCCCGTGCACGGACCTGTGTGAACGGTCGTCCCGGGCACGTCCCTGATATGTGTGGATAGACCTCTAGCATTCTCTACCAGTCAACCAAGGGTGGTGAAGAGATAACATGGCAGGTGCATTGTTTTAACCGTGGAATGCAAACAACAAAACAAAAAAAAAATATAAATTGCTTAAATACACATGTTACATATATATTTTATACTTATAATACATACATATACATATTAACTAGCTGTTGCTCGCGGCTTCGCACGCGTAGACTACATGCTTCTCCTTATCATATTTTAACATTATGTAGAGAAAAAGTAAAAAATTATGTAATGCGAAAGTGTTTCTTAGGACAGACTTATACTTACCTACTTTATCATCAATACGCTCTATCTTTGTCCCGTCCCTATCCCTTCACTATTTTTGTGTTTATCCATGACTAATAATAAGTAATCATACGCATAAGTAAGTAATTAAATTAAAGTATTTCCTTATAAACAACATTTTAAACCATTTTGCATGTCTACGCCAATATCACCAGACTATTTGATGAGCTAACACGTGAACACGTTACATAGAACTTTTTTATTTTTATTTTTTTATTTTTTATTATTGATAGGCTTGCGCTTGACCACTATCTCACCTGATGGTAAGTGATGATGTGGTCGACGATGTAGCACGCTTACCTAGAAGAAACCTATTCACTCTTGACTTAAAGACTCCCAGGTTGTAACTGTCCATGGCAAAAGCAATTCTCCCTCAAATCTACACCAGCATACGTCAGAGTTTGTCCTTGAGCCTTATGAACACGTTCAGACTGGCACCTCATGAGTAGGTACTTGCTATCCTACGGCGCAAATCTTTATTTGGCCACCGGTGGTACATCACCGCCCCATGAACCAAAAGTCTTGCCCGGACGGGGTGCGTCACCGGTAGACACGGACAGGAATTATGCTTTCTCTCTCTTGTTTTGGATTATAATAATGCGAAAAAGGGGGTAGATATTTCTGATCAGACGGCGTCGTACTATACCAGCCTTAGAAAACCCTAAAGTGGTACCGCAAGCTGATCATTGAGATTGTCTGTGGCACAATGTTAGTAAATGCTTGGGTTATTCACCAAAAATTTGGAAAGGAAAAAAAAAAAGAAAGTATTTTAGAATTTCGGGAACAAATTATAAAAGAGATGATTAGCAAGCCCAGCACTGATAATCAATATGATGACGTGGGCTCCATGCACAAAGAAAGCCAAAGCACAAGTTCAGAGACACCCGAAAGAGATGTAGACCTTATTACGACCATTTTACAACAATCGAATCTGCGGTGAAAAACCAATGGATGGTTTGGATTGTTTCAATATGATTCATACAAAATAATTTTCATTTAATACTATCCATGATAGCATTTAATTTTATGCTTATTTCAATTTTGATCCAATTTCGCTCATTCTTTTTTTGTTGTGATTGTTATTGTTAGAAGGATCTTATGAAAAAAAAAAAAAAGAGAAAAAAAATTGGTACCTTACCTACACTGGTAGAGTAGGTATGTAGGTAGAGTAGCGTAGGTAGGGTAGGGTAGGTAGGGTAGGGGTAGGTAGGGTTATGCGTATTGCGTCTGCCGGCTGCCCGCGTTCTAGTCGCGCACTAATGGGCTTATTACACTACACGGTATTCAGGGCCCTAAACCCTAATTTAAGGTGGTGTAATAACTGTTAGGGTTACCAAAATATCGACCTTATTGACTCGGAATGATGTAGTGACCCGGTCTTCAGGGCCCTAAACCCTAATTCAGGGTAGTGTAATAACTGTTAGAAAGTTAGGGTTCTCATAATATCGACCTTATTGCTTCGGAATGATTTAGTGACCCGGTATTCAGGGCCTTGAATACAGAGTAGTGAATAACGCCGCATTGCTTGGATCACATCGCCCCTCTTCCCGCTCCCCCGCTTTACCCGTCGCGCGTATTTGTGTCGCTCGAGCTCCATTCAAGTCAATCTTTTCCTGTTAACTTTTAAACTATGCGTTCATATTACCTAGTGTAAAAGACAAAGTTTATCTACATTAAATATTTAAAGCGACAAATGTGTCGATTTTGATAAGAGTAAAATAAATATTCTAAAATGTGCATTGTAAAAAAGTATCCAATTAAATTGTATTTATGGTTCATTATTTTGGTCATAGTGGCTTCCACATAAAAGGTAGATATATGCTGTCGCGGACTTTTATTTAGAACTATTTAAGACAAACAATCCTACCCTACGTTATATTTGTGTATCTCCAACGGTTCAGACAGCGCACGCAAAGTTAGCTCTCAGAGGGCAGATTTTTTTCCGACTTATTTGATATTTATCGTTATTTTATGACCAAGTTACAAAAAAACATTATAAATTGTAGCCTATGTGTTATTCTGATGTATAAGCTATATTCCTGTAAAGTTTCATCCAAATCCGTTGTGTAGTTTTTGCGTGAAAGAGTAAAAAACATACATACATACATACATCCATCCTCACAAACTTTCGCATTTATAATATTATTATTATAGTAGGATAGGATAGAATCGCTCCCGTGGGCCACCCCACAGGACCCGTTTTCGGGAAAAAAAAATAGCCTATGTTACTCAGGAATAACGTAGCTAACTATTGGTATTTTTTAAATCGTTCCAGTAGTTTCGGAGCCTATTTATTATTACAAACAAACAAACAAAAAAAATCTTTCCTCTTTATAATATTATTATTAGTATAGAAGTTTAGATTAAGGAATAAGTTTTTACATACAAACAAATTTCCCCCTTTTCACCCCCTTAAATGTTGAAAGTTCTGGAGTGGTGACCGCGTACCGGAAGACGCAGCGTTGGAAGGCCTCCCTCTATGTGGAGCGACGCTGGTCAAGGTTGCGGGAGTCCGGTGGATGCGAAATGCACCGTACCGACCAGTGTGGCGACACTTAGGGGGGGGCTATGTCCAGCAGCGGACGTTTTTGGCTGAAATGATGATGATGATGGTGAAAGGTTGAATTGTCCAAAATTCCTTCTTAGTGCTCTCCTAAACGAAACCCTGTGCATTAAGATTCTTAGCAAACTTTAACGCCCACTAAATCGTTTTTGGGGGTAGTTTCGAAAAACTTATAATGACAACCTTTATTGTTTACGTAAGTTGGTATTTATGTCACCTTTCTAGTTTATTAACCCAAGAAATAAGATCCTTTAAAAAAACTTTAACACCCCCTAAATCGTCTTTTGAGGATAGTTTCGAAAAACTACGTATGACAACCTTTATTGTTTACTTATGTTGGTATTTATGTCAAGTTTCAAGTTTATTAGCCCAAGTAATGATTCTTCAAAAATAAACTTTAACTCCTCCTAAATCGTCCTTTAGGGTAGTTTCGAAAAACATATAAAAACAATCTTTATTGTTTTCTTAGGTTGGTATTTATGCCAAGTTTCAAGTCTATTAACCCAGGAAATGAGATTCTTCCATACAAACTTCAAAACCTCTAAATCATCTTTTGAGGGTAGTTTCGAAAAACTAATAATGGCGACCTTGATCATTTATTTAGATTACTATTTGTGCCAATATTCATGTATTTTGGCTGAAGAATTAGATTTTACATACAAACTTTCTACCCCTTTTTCACCCCCTTAGGGGTATAATTTACAAAAATCCTTTCTTATCGGATGCCTACGTCATAGAAAGAACACACCCTCCAAGTTTCAGGTATCTACGATCAGCAGTTTAGGCTGTGCGTTGATCCATCAGTCAGTCATTCAGGACAAAGCATTTTATATATATAGACTAGCTGTTGCCCGCGACTTCGTCCGCGTGGTTAAGAAGATATAAAGTTTAATGATGTTTAACGCAAACTATTTTTATATTTCAGTCAAAATCCTTTCTTAGCTGACATCTACTAACTATAAACTACTTTCATGACAAATTTCAAGTTTGTAGCACAAAAAATGAAGGACTTTCATACAAACTTGCGCGAGCCCTTAGACCCCAAATCCAGCCCTGTCGCAAAATCCGTTCTTAGCGGGCGTTTACTAACTATGAACTACCTCCATGCCAAATTTCAAGATTGTAGTTAAAAAAATTAAGCTCTTTGATATAAACTTGCGAGAGCCCTTTGACCTCCTTTATCCGGTCCTGTCGCCAAATCCGTTCTTAGCTGACATCTACTAACTACTTTCATGACAAATTTCAAGTTTGTAGCACAAAAAATGAAGGCCTTTCATGCAAACTTGCGAGAGCCCTTAGACTCCTAAATCCGGCCCTGTCGCAAAATCCGTTCTGAGTGTCGTCTATTAACTATAAACTACCTCCCTGCCTTTTAAGTTTATAGTTAAAAAAATTAAGGATTTTCATATAAACTTTCGAGAGCCCTTAGACCCCCTAAATCCGGCCCTGCCGCAAAATCCTTTCTTAGTGGACGTCTACTATCTATAAACTACATCTCTGCCAAATTTTAAGATAGTAGGTCATAAAATGAAGGACTTTCATACTAACTTGCGAGAGCCCTTAGACCCCCTAAATCCGGCCCTGACGCAAAATCCATTCATAGCGGAAATCAACTAACTATAAACTACCTCCCCGCCAAATTTTAAATTAGTAGCTCAAAAAATGAAGGGCTTTCATACAAACTTGCGAGAGCCCTTAGACCCTCTAAATCCGGCCCTGTCGCAAAATCCGTTCTTAGTGGACGTCTACTATCTATAAACTACATCTTTCCCAAATTTCATATTTATACGTCAAGCAGTTTTCGATATTTCGTGATAGGTGAATGAGTGACCTTTCGCTTTTATATAGATACTAGCTGTTGCCCGCGGCTTCGCACGCGTAGACTACATGCTTCTCCTTATCATATTTTAACATTATGTAGAGAAAAAGTAAAAAATAATGTAATGCGAAAGTGTTTCTTAGGACAGACTTATACTTACCTACTTTATCATCAATACGCTCTATCTTTGTCCCGTCCCTATCCCTTCACTATTTCTGTGTTTATCCATGACTAATAATAAGTAATCATACGCATAAGTAAGTAATTAAATTAAAGTATTTCCTTATAAACAACATTTTAAACCATTTTGCATGTCCACGCCAATATCACCGGACTATTTGATGAGCTAACACGTGAAAACGCTACATAGAACTGTCCATGGCAAAAGCAATTCTCCCTCAAATCTACACCAGCATACGTCAGAGTTTGTCCTTGAGCCTTATGAACACGTTCAGACTGGCACCTCATGAGTAGGTACTTGGTATCCTACGGCGCAAATCTTTATTTGGCCACCGGTGGTACATCACCGCCCCATGAACCAAAAGTCTTGCCCGGACGGGGTGCGTCACCGGTAGACACGGACAGGAATTATGCTTTCTCTCTCTTGTTTTGGATTATAATAATGCGAAAAAGGGGGTAGATATTTCTGATCAGACGGCGTCGTACTATACCAGCCTTAGAAAACCCTAAAGTGGTACCGCAAGCTGATCATTGAGATAGTCTGTGGCACAATGTTAGTAAATGCTTGGGTTATTCACCAAAAATTTGGAAAGGAAAAAAAAGGAAAGTATTTTAGAATTTCGGGAACAAATTATAAAAGAGATGATTAGCAAGCCCAGCACTGATAATCAATACGATGACGTGGGCTCCATGCACAAAGAAAGCCAAAGCACAAGTTCAGAGATACCCGAAAGAGATGTAGACCTTATTACGACCATTTTACAACAATCGAATCTGCGGTGAAAAACCAATGGATGGTTTGGATTGTTTCAATATGATTCATACAAAATAATTTTCATTTAATACCATCCATGATAGCATTTCATTTTATGCTTATTTCAATTTTGATCCAATTTCGCTCATTCTTTTTTTGTTGTGATTGTTATTGTTAGAAGGATCTTATGAAAAAAAAAATAAAGAGAAAAAAAAATTATTTATTTATTTATTCAGGACCTCCAACGAAAGATGTACACAAAAAACACAATGTATCATTAATATTAAGTAATGACAAGTGCACTCCCTCAATTATAGGAGGCCATAGCATGCGTAATTAAACTAAAATATAAATTATTTTCTAATTCTAGAACTAATTAGAAGCTAAAATATAAATTCTTATTAAAACATATAAAAGAAAAACAAAAGAAAACATGACATACCTACTTATAAAAAGAGACTATCCTTATATATAGTTAACCTTAGGATTTACCAACATTATGGCAAACCAGACGGCAAAAATCTACACGAGTAACAAAACGTTAAATGTATACTTGTTACAAACAGTATCAGGTTAAACAATTTTAAAATAAAAACATAATGGTAAACTGAAATGAAAAATAAATAAAAATATATTTGTTACAGAGGGTAAGGCACTTTTAAAATAAATTATTTAAGATATAATATAAAATTAAATTCAAAATCTAAAACAATAAAACTATAAAATAACTTAAAAAATAAAATAAAATATCTTAAAAAATAAAAACTCACAAAATCTCAACTAATGACTTTTTAAATTTAGGCAATGGCTCACAAATGTCAATGTCATAAGTTTTCGACAAAGTATTATATTGCCTACAGAGTCTGTGTACAGCGGCATAGTGACCAAGATTGGTTTTTGAGTACGGTATTTCCAATAAATTGTAAACTTTTTTTCTTGGGATGCGGTTGGGTATATTTATTTTTATAGAGTTCAGGAGTTCGATGCAGTCAATGGACCCGTTAATAATTTTGTGTAGAAATATTAAATCTATTAATTCCCTTCGTCTAGACAATGTTTTAATAAGGTAATGTTTCATCCTGTCTTTGTAACTCGTTATCTGCTTTGCTAAATGGTCTCCATAACTGAGATGATATAGAAAACGTCTTTGAACACTCTCTAAGCGTTTAATATAGACATCGTAATGTGGGTTCCAAATGACTGAACTGTATTCCAATATCGGGCGAACAAGGGTATTAAATAGTTTAATTTTTGTTGAGGATCGCTTGAATTCTTTACAATTCCGTATAACAAACCCAAGTATTTTGAAGCCCCTTGACACGATGTTTAAGATATGGACATCAAATTTGAGTGCACTGTCGAGCTGAATTCCTAGATCACGGACAACACATAGTTTCTTTAATTGGATTCCTTCTATAAAATATTTATTAGGTTGTGGACGTTTATTTCGCGTGAATTGGATATAATTACATTTGCTAATATTTAATGACATATTATTTTCTTTACACCAGAGCGCTAGTCGGTTGATGTCTTCTTGTAGCTTATGAGCGTCCTGATTACTCTGAATGGGTTTCAAGATTTTAAGGTCATCCGCAAATAAGTAAAATTTTGAATGTTTGAAGCATAGTGTTACGTCGTTTATAAAAATGTTGAACAGAATAGGTCCCAAATGTGATCCCTGCGGAATGCCAGACGTGGCTCTATATTCTTTGGAGAAGTGACCGTTTGCGACTACCCTAGAATGCCTGTTATATAAATATGATTCAAACCAGTTAATCAATGTGCCGTCTATGCCAAGTTGAGCCAGTTTTTTAACAAGGAGGGTATGGTCGACTTTGTCGAAAGCCTTGCTAAAATCTGTGTAGATTGTGTCTACTGGGATACGTTTATCGAGACAATCAGATAAAACAGAAGTGAAGCACAGAAGGTTAGTGGTGGTAGATCTAGATTTAATAAAGCCGTGTTGGTACTCAGTAATTTGTGATTTGAGATACCACATGAGATGTTTGCTAATGATTTTTTCAAATACCTTACCAAAAGTTACTAAAATTGAGATAGCTAGATAAATTGGTACCTTACCTACACTGGTAGGGTAGGTATGTAGGTAGAGTAGCGTAGGTAGGGTAGGGTAGGTAGGGTAGGGTAGGTAGGGTAGGGTAGGTAGGGTAGGGTAGGTAGGGTAGGGTAGGTAGGGTAGGGTAGTGTAGCGTTACGTATAGCTCAGTTGAACTATACGTAAGCCACGTTAATAAAATTAAAGGTAACTATAAATTAAAAGTAAGAAAAGGATATAAATAACAAATTAAAGTCCGGCTTGACACGACGTAGGCAGCTAGGAAGATCCGGACTTCACACGACGTGGGCAGCTACGAAGATCCGGCTTCGCACGACGTGGGCAGGTATTTCTTAGCAGACAGTCAGGTTACGCAGCTGGACGGACACGAAGGCGTGCAATGCCCGAGGTAGGCAGATGAGCTCGCAGATGAATCGCTTACTCGTGGATAAGCAGTAGGGTAGCCAGCAGGACGAATGGGCTGGCACACAGATGGTCAAGGCTTGAACCAATTGTCAGGCTAACAGACAGTAGCAAAGGGTGCAAGAACAGGCAGATAGAAGTGTGGAGGTCGGGCTGTGGCTTACTATGCCGATCAAAAGAGCCCTTTAAACATGAAGTGGTGTCCGACAAGGTCAATGAAATTAAGGTTCCACATTCAATATGTTTATATTTATTGCACTTCTAAGATTTTAATACATTCACATGCCGTATTTATTATAGTTTTCAAGAGTTTTAGATTCAATCGTATACTTCATAGTATTAACAGAAAAACGGACTCTAGCGTTCCGAGCAGATTCAAGACTAAAAAAGTGACACCCGTTTTTCTTCGTTCCGACATGTCTTCTCAATTTTAAATTCAAATATGAATTAAGAAATCATGAACGAATAAAAACGGTTTACAGAGGCGCAGTCTGCCGCTGCCCTTATAATGAAAAATATAATGTACAACGAGCTTAATAAGCTATAGAGAATGGTATCTTATGTCTATGGTTTAAGAAAATAAAATAATGACAATTACATGTCAGGTAAAAATGTCAGTATAAATTAATAAAATAGTTTTGGATGTTAAAACAAATCTTAAGCTTTTCAGGTGTTAAAGAATACATAAAATGGGATACTTGAGTTAATACAATTTCTAAAATTATACGGATGAAATTTGAAAAATATATTATAAAACGTAAGTAAACTAAGACATGTGGAATGAACACCACATTTCCCCGAAACCCCAGAAAAATTTTCAAACTTAAGGAAAATTTTGAAGGTTGAAATATTAACCTTGATCTTTCACACAACATCTTTCATGCTTTCGTCAAACACTCTCATTCAATCACACGTAGGGGATATGGTTCACATTCAATGACGCATACTCCACAAGGAAATATTTAATTAGATAACGAAGGCTTATTTATTTTTTATAGGTGTCGTTACCCGCACCTGTTTGAAAACCGAAGAAAATTAAAATATTTACAAGAGCCCACGCATTTGGCTTATTTTTAAAGAGTTACGGGACCGCTCTTTGCACATAAGGCTTTCGGAGTTGTGCACACCGCTCTAAGAGAACTCCTCATCCTTATTAAGATAAGTGATGTCAAGGAAATTAAGAAGTTTAAGAAATTAAGAAGTTTAAGAATAAATACAATTGATGTCAAGGAAATTAAGAAGTTTAAGAAATTAAGAAGTTTAAGAATAAATACAAGTGTGTCAAGGAAATTAAGAAGTTTAAGAATAACACATAAGTTTGTGTTAGAAATTACATCAAATGGTGTAATAATATCTAGGATAACATAGAATATAATTACATAATGATATCTTCATTATGAGAAAATTATACAAAATTAATAATAATGGAAAACAAAATAAGCCGAATGTGTTTGGTTTCTTTGTAAAAATAAATAAACTATCAATATTGCAATTATTAACAAGAAATATACAATATAAACACATAAATGGCAAGTAAAATATTAAATTTTAAAATCTTTTACATGCCATTTTCCTCTCGAACCATTAGGATCCTCCAGAATAAAAACAAGAGGTGAAAGCTTCTCAATTACAGTGCATTTAACATATCTTGGAGCTAATTTTGCACTGAAATATGCGCCAGCATTACTCTGAACGTAATTTTTACGCCAGACTGTATCACCGACATTAAATTCTTTAAAGCTGTGTTTATCATTATAATGAACAGCGTTCTTAATATGAGCAGTGTGTAATGCAATCTGTACTTTATCGAAGATAGCAGATAATAATCCTAAATTAGTGGCATAGATATCGCGAGGAAGAAAAATTACGTTGTCAAGGTTAGTACAATTGGTGTAAACTGAACCACACGGTATAGTTTCACGACCAAATACAAGAAAAGATGGGGAGAATTTTGTTGAAGAGTTTACCGTGCTATTTAGGCCGAATTGGATTTTTTGTAAATATTTATCCCATGACCGATGGTCATTACCAACCAACTGTGCTAAAGCAGTAATAATTGTTCTATTATATCTTTCTGTGGGGTTGACTTGAGGGCAATATCTTGGAGAATAAAAGATAAAAGGAACTTTATATTTGTTCAGAAAACTTTGAAACTCGTTTGATTGAAATTGTGAACCATTATCCATTATTATAGTTTGAGGAATTCCATGTACAAGAAACACGGAATTTTCTAGATGGAAGATAATATTAGAAGTTGTAGCGCGTTTGATAGGAAAAATAAGACAATATTTAGAGAAAGAACAAGTTACCACGAGGATATATTGATTACGTTGTCTCGTCATTGGAAAAGGACCCATCAAATCCAAAGAAATATTTTGAAAAGGTCTTGAGCAAATTTTTGGTTTACCCATAGGACCATATGGAGAATGATTCGAGTGCTTATAAGAAAGGCAAGTTTCACAGGTAGAACAAAATTTTGCCACATCTTTAAACATTCCAGACCAATAGTATCTTAAAGAAAGTTTCTTGTAAGTTTTGAAAATGCCAATATGAGGATTATTATCTGTAACTCCATGACAAGATTTAATAAGGTTTAGTCTTTCGGGAGGAGGTGGAACCTCTTTCCATGCAAAATCTTCGATAAGGTAATCAGAAGAGTTAGTGAAGCGATATAATTTAGCATTAAGAATCTTATAGTTCGGATAGTCATCAGGGTTTCTTTGACAATTTGTAAAAAGTTTATTAAAGTGTTCCAATTGGGACACAATATCTCTCGATATAGGTTCTACAGTGCCAATAATAGCTGTATCAGGAGTTTTGTGGCGAGAAAGAAGATCTGGAACGACATTATCTTTACCTTTTTTGTGTTTCAGATCAAAATTAAAACAAGATAGACGAAGAGTCCACCGAGCTAATCTTCCAGAAGGATTAGACAAATTTTGGAACCACTTTAATGCCGCATGATCGGTATAAACTGTAAACTTTTTACCATTGTCAAGATAACAACGCCAATGTTCAAGTGCAGTAATAACAGCTAGTGTTTCCCGTTCAGTAGTTGAATAGTTTTGCTCATGCTTATTAAGAGTTTTGCTCATGTATGCGATCACTACTTCTTTATTGTCTTGTTCCTGAGTCAACATAGCACCAATTCCAAAATTAGACGCGTCACAATGTACAGAAAATGGAAGGTCAAAGTCAGGGCAAGCTAAAATAGGGGTTGAAATTAAGCATTCTTTTAGTTTAGAAAAGGCTAAATCTGCTTCATCGTTCCAGACGAAGTTCTTAGGAGAATTTTTCCCAGACGAAGTTAGTTTACAAAGGGGTGAAGCGATAGAACTGAAGTTAGGTATGAAGCGACGAAACCAACTACATGTGCCTAAGAATTTCCTTACTTCTTTTTTAGAGGTAGGAGCGGGGTAAGCTAAAATAGCTTCAATTTTATTAGGGTCAGCACGTAGACCTTGGTCGTCAACTACATAACCGAGATATTTTAATTCTTTACGAAAAAATTGACTTTTCTTGAAGTTAATTGTGAGACCTGCGTAAGAAAGTTTTTGAAGAACTTTAAGTAGAAGTGAGATATGCTCTTCAAATGTTTCACTTATTATTATTATGTCATCTAAGTAGCAAAAGACTTTATTATCAAAATCTGGTGTAAATAAGCTATCCATGAGTCTTTGTTGAGTCGCGGGAGCATTGGTTAAGCCAAAAGGCATAACTTTAAAGCGATACATTCCTTTTCCAGGGACATAAAAAGCAGTTTTATCTTTATCGTCCTTATTTAATGGAATTTCCCAAAAAGCTTTAGCAATGTCAATGCTAGACAGATATTTAGCGTTTTTAAGATTATCTAGAATTTCAGAAACAAAAGGAAGACTATAAGCGTCTTTCCGAGTGATTGAATTCAATTTTCTACTATCAACACAGAAACGCCATTCTCCGTTCTTTTTCGGAGTGATAAGCACTGGAGATAACCAAGGGCTCTCACATTTTTCAATTACATCAAGATTAATCATTTCATCAACCTCATTAATTAATGCCTTTTGTTTTTCAGGCGAAAGTCTGTAACAACGTTGTTTAATTGGTAGCGCGTTACCGGTATCAATACGATGAGAAACTAAACTGGTACGACCCAATATGCCTCGTTCTTCAAAAGAAATTGTTTTAAAACGATCAATCAAGTCTGTTGCAATGTTTTTCTCATTAAACGAAAGGTGTTCAAATGTGAGTACTCTATTGTCCACTGAACTCACCGTAATAGTTTTATTAATTGGATTTAGTTCAGATGAAAGCAATTTAGGAGTTAAATTAAACTCTTTCCAGAAATCCCAACCAAAAATCAGTGAGGGATAAATATCAGGGAAAACATAAGCTTTAATAATATGTATTTGATTATTAAATTCGATTGGTAGATGAAAATAACCAGAAGACATGGTTTTCTGTTTGTTAGCAACCATAACTTGAGTAGGCGACTTGAATAACTTAAATCCTAGTTTTTGGATATCTTTATGTGAATTATTTCCTAGGATAGTTATACAACTTCCGCTGTCTAATAGACCAGAAAATGGCAAGTTATTAATAGACACTTTAATAAAAGGTCTGTTATAATCTTTTTCCGTGTCATAAAGTACAGAGGTTGTTTTATAGCAATACATAAAATTTTTAATACATTTTAGCCATAATTTCCAATCATCAGGATCAAAATTATTATTTTGAGATTTAGAAATGTTATTCAAGTCGCTATCTAGTTTTTTGTTGTAATTTTGGGTTACATTTAGGACAATCGGTTATTTTAACTCCTTTAAGACCGCATTTAAAACATATCAGATATTTAGGTTTAGTGCAAGTTTTTAAGGAATGACCCGAGATACGACAGCGATAACAAAAGTCTACTTTAGAGTCATCATTAGTTTTAGTAGCAGAAAGAGGTTGTTTATCATCTCTAATTGCATTTGTATGTTTTATATTTGGAAGGCATTTAGAAGTAGAAGGCCGATAAGCAAATTCGGTAGCATATGAAGCTGTTTCATATTTAGGTTCAGAAAAATTACAATCTTTTTCAGAAAATTTTTCGTATGTTTGACAAGCTGAAATTAAAGAGTCAATTGTTTTAACATCTTTAAGCGCTATAAAGACTGAATAACACGGTCTCACATTATTAAGTAAAATTTCAAGTTGTTCATTTTCATCTAGTTTCTTAGTAAGGCGAGAAAACATTCCAAACATAATGCTCACATACACAATAATGGACTCTGATGCACCCTGAGTTCTGTTTCTAATAGCTTCGAGCATTTTATAGTCATAATTATGTAAACCAAAATCTTTGATCAATAAAAGATGGATTTGACTCCAAGTCAAGGTAGGATTTCGATTAAATTGAAATCGAAACCAATGAAGTGCATCATCAGTGAAAATTTCAAATGCGTGTTTGCAAAGCATTTCTTCAGACACATTCCTAGATAAGCAAAATTCTTCTAATCTTTGGAGGAATGACCTAGGGCATGATTTGCCATTAAAAGAAAATTGTTTAAGTTCTCTGGCACTCTCAGTTCTGATAGTCACCTCATATTCGAGTTCAGGTTTGTTAAAATGAGAGTACTCAATTGACCTAGCCATGATTAAATGACAAGTAAGATAGAATCAATTCGAGTAATAATACTCTCATTTAAGGTTAAAATATAGTTGCAAAATTACAACCAAAATTAAAAGATTTATCAAGAAAATTTGTTTAAAAAAAATTATTAATTGAAAATGATTTAAGAGTTATTTAATTATTTGTAGAGAATTATTTACTAATGCATTTTAAAGAATTAATCCAGAATTTATTTAAGAGTAAATTATGCAGAAAAAAGAAAAGTGCTAGCAAACAGAAATGATAATGAGGTGATGGCCTGAAATAGATACCAAAAGTTATTCACTTGTGCAAGTAATGTTTTTGAATTTTGAGAAGATCGAGCCCACGTTAAAAAAAAAAAAAAAGGTGTAGTAAAAAAAGGAAGATTGTGGGTGATGGGGTGAGTTCTAGAAAAGTTGGGCGCCAAACTGTAGCGTTACGTATAGCTCAGTTGAACTATACGTAAGCCACGTTAATAAAATTAAAGGTAACTATAAATTAAAAGTAAGAAAAGGATATAAATAACAAATTAAAGTCCGGCTTGACACGACGTAGGCAGCTAGGAAGATCCGGACTTCACACGACGTGGGCAGCTACGAAGATCCGGCTTCGCACGACGTGGGCAGGTATTTCTTAGCAGACAGTCAGGTTACGCAGCTGGACGGACACGAAGGCGTGCAATGCCCGAGGTAGGCAGATGAGCTCGCAGATGAATCGCTTACTCGTGGATAAGCAGTAGGGTAGCCAGCAGGACGAATGGGCTGGCACACAGATGGTCAAGGCTTGAACCAATTGTCAGGCTAACAGACAGTAGCAAAGGGTGCAAGAACAGGCAGATAGAAGTGTGGAGGTCGGGCTGTGGCTTACTATGCCGATCAAAAGAGCCCTTTAAACATGAAGTGGTGTCCGACAAGGTCAATGAAATTAAGGTTCCACATTCAATATGTTTATATTTATTGCACTTCTAAGATTTTAATACATTCACATGCCGTATTTATTATAGTTTTCAAGAGTTTTAGATTCAATCGTATACTTCATAGTATTAACAGAAAAACGGACTCTAGCGTTCCGAGCAGATTCAAGACTAAAAAAGTGACACCCGTTTTTCTTCGTTCCGACATGTCTTCTCAATTTTAAATTCAAATATGAATTAAGAAATCATGAACGAATAAAAACGGTTTACAGAGGCGCAGTCTGCCGCTGCCCTTATAATGAAAAATATAATGTACAACGAGCTTAATAAGCTATAGAGAATGGTATCTTATGTCTATGGTTTAAGAAAATAAAATAATGACAATTACATGTCAGGTAAAAATGTCAGTATAAATTAATAAAATAGTTTTGGATGTTAAAACAAATCTTAAGCTTTTCAGGTGTTAAAGAATACATAAAATGGGATACTTGAGTTAATACAATTTCTAAAATTATACGGATGAAATTTGAAAAAATATATTATAAAACGTAAGTAAACTAAGACATGTGGAATGAACACCACAGTAGGTAGGGTAGGGTAGGTAGGGTAGGGTAGGTAAGGTAGGGTAGGGTAGGGTAGGTAGGGTAGGGTAGGGTAGGTAGGGTAGGGTAGGGTAGGTAGGGCAGGGTAGGTAGGGTAGGGTAGGTAGGTTACGGTAGGGTAGGTAGGGTAGGGTAGGGTAGGGTAGGGTAGGTAGGGTAGGGTAGGTAGGGTAGGTAGGGTAGGGTAGGTAGGGTAGGGTAGGTACGGTAGGGTAGGGTAGGTAGGGTAGGCTAGGGTAGGTAGGGCAAGGGTAGGTAGGGTAGGGTAGGTAGGGTAGGGTAGGTAGGGTAGGGTAGGTAGGGTAGGGTAGCTAGGGTAGGGTAGGTAGGGTAGGGTAGGTAGGGTAGGTAGGGTAGGTAGGGTAGGTAGGGTAGGTAGGGTAGGTAGGGTAGGTAGGGTAGGTAGGGTAGGTAGGGTAGGTAGGGTAGGTAGGGTAGGTAGGGTAGGTAGGGTAGGTAGGGTAGGTAGGGTAGGTAGGGTAGGTAGGGTAGGTAGGGTAGGGTAGGTAAAATTCGAAGATCCTGACTTTAAAACTGACGGATTTTCATACAAACTTTCATCCCCTATTTCACGCCCTTAGGGGTGGAATTTCCAAAAATCCTTTCTTAGTGCTCACCTACACTACCAAAAGAACCTAAGTGCCAAGTTTCATGATTGAAGCTTCAGCCGTTTGGCCTGTGCGTTGATGGTAAGTGAGTGAGCTTCGCTCCCGTGGGCCACCCCACAGGACCCGTTTTCGGGATTAAAAAATAGCCTATGTTACTCAGGAATAACGTAGCTTTCTACTGGTGAAAGAATTTTTTAAATCGGTCCAGTAGTTTCGGAGCCTATTCGGTACAAACAAACAAACAAACAAACAAACAAACAAAAAAATCTTTCCTCTTTATAATATTAGTATAGATAAATAATATTCTTCAAAAAAAATCGAATTTTGGGGGTAGGTTCGAAAAACTTATAATGACAACCTTTATTGTTTACTTAGGTTGATATTTGTGTCAAGTTTCAAGTTTATTAACCCAAGAAGTAAGATTCTTAAAAATAAAAACGACGTTTGGGGGTATTTTTGAAAAACTAATAATTGCAACCTTTTGTTGCTTACTTAGTTGGGTATTTATGCCAAGTTTCAATTTTATTAACCTAACAATAAGATTTTTCAAAAAAACTTTGGCACCCCCTAAATCGTCTTTTGGGGGTAGTTTCGAAAAACTAATAATAACAACCTTAATTATTTATTTATTTTAGTATTTGTGTAATGTTTCAAGTTTAGTTACCCATGAAATAAGATTCTGCCATACAAATTTCAACTCCCCCTAAAGGTAGTAGTTAAAAAAATGAAGGACTTTTATACAAACTTGCGCGAGCCCTTAGACCCCTAAATCCGGCCCTGTCGCAAAAGCCGTTCTTAGCAGACGTTTACTAACTATGAACTACCTCTATGCCAAATTTCAAGATTGTAGTTAAGAAAATGAAGCATTTTCATATAAACTTGCGAGAGCCCTTTGACCTCTTTTATCCGGCCCTGTCGCAAAATCCGTTCTTAGCTTACATCTACTAACTATAAACTACTTTCATGACAAATTTCAAGTTTGTAGCACTAAAAATGAAGGACTTTCATGCAAACTTGCGAGAGCCCTTAGACCCCTAAATCCGGCCCTGTCGCAAAATCCGTTCTTAGCGGACGTTTACTAACTATAAACTACCTCCATGCCAAATTTCAAGATTATGGTTCAAATAATGAAGCACTTTCATATAAACATGCGCGAGCCCTTTTACCCCCGAAGTCCGGCCCTGTCGAAAAATCCTCTATCTATAAACTACATCCCTGCCCATATTTTAAGTTAGTAGCTCAAAAAATTAAGGACTTTCATACTAACTTGCGATAGCCCTTAGATCCCCTAAATCCGGCCCCGTCGTAAAATCCGTTCTTAGCGGACGTCTACTAACTATAAACTACCTCCGTCCCAAATTTCATATTTATACGTCAAGCAGATTTCGATATTTCGTGATAGTTGAATGAGTGATCCTAGGGCGCACGGTTGGCGCAGTGGTTGAGCGATTGACTGCTGCGCTGCGTGTCGCGGGTTCGATTCCCGCACGGAACAAATATTTGTATGACCTACAGATAGTTGTTTCGGCTCTGGGTGTTTGTGTATGTGAGTTTATATGTTTGTAAACGCACCCACGATACAGGATGAAATTCCTAGTGTGGGGAAACGTTTTTTTCAAAAAAAAAAAAAAACAAAAAAAAAATACCTTTCGCTTTTATGTAGATAGAGTCTGGCCAACGAAAGTGTGATCTGAAAAACGCGGCAAATTCAAAAAACCCTAATGTGGTATCACCAACTATACCTCTAGTTAAAAGTTTTGATACTTGTATTATTTGTATTTATGATAATTTATTTTTTGATTTATTGGCTCCGTTTGGTGAAGTGTGGCGGAGCCGTGACTGTCATGGATGTGAGTTAAAAAAGAGTGTGTAGATTTATTTATTAGTATGTACATAATATTAACCCACTTAACCACTCTGCTCGACAAGATTTTGACACATGACACACCAGCTGAGTCGACAGGTTGTTGCAAATTACGTCATGAAATTCAGGAATTTACTTGAACTTTCAACATTCGAATTTATTCAGAAAAATAAGTTTACGCAGCTATCTTACACAGTAAATTTGAAAAAATATCTTTATTTACATGTTGCGCTCGGTTAAACCGCGTCAGTCTACTGCAAAATGTGTACAAAATACGAATTACTACACCTTTCCAAATGGTAGACAATTTAGATTTGCTCAAAATATGTACATAAACAACCTTTTCCCTTGCTGAAAAGATGCAAAAGGACAACACAAAGATATACTTATTTTATTTGCGTCCTTATGTTCCTAATTTGTCATACAAAAATTCATAAAAAAACAAGCCAAAATCTGGAAAAAAATTGCTTAAAATTTTGATGCAACCTTGCAACATGACATTTCTTTGGTGTTGTTTTTTTTTTTGCTGTCCATTCACGCGTCTCATAATCGATTAAACCCTGCCAACTACAGAGGGTGTGAAGTAGCTAAACAGATACAAATTATGAAAAATAAAAATATTAAAAAGAAACATGTGGTACCAACTACCCAGCAATCTCTTCCCGCACAAAATCTCGACAAAAAGGCACAGAAAGCAAGTGTCCAGTCAACTGCAAAACCCAAGCAAGTAACCAACATTGGATCCTATGCGGAAGCTGCAAAACAAAGACCACAGCCCTTGAATCTAGAGGATAAGATTAATCAGATCTTAAAGTGTATTACCTCATTTGACAAGAGATTAGAGAAACTAGAATCCAGCACTAAAACAGCTGTTTTAAATAATCCAAAATGATTAATACTCTCAAAATAATGGCGTGGAACTCTAATGGGCTCCTCAGACATCAAAATGAGTTGCAGGCGGTCCTAGACACAGAAAATATAGACGTGTGTTTGGTCTCTGAAACGCACTTCACTAAGCAATCTTTTGTCAAATTTAGAGGATACATGGTATATAATTCGCTCCACCCTGACAACTCTGCCAGAGGTGGTAGCGCGGTTATAATCAAAGACAACATTTGTCACTACGTGCAGTGTAAATATGAAGAACAAGACATTCAAGCTGTGGCAGTATCTGTTAAAACCAAATATTGTCACGTGTCTATTGCAGCCATATACTGTCCTCCACGGCATATGATAAGAAAAGAGAGATATTTACATCTCTTTGAACTACTAGGCCAGAGATTTATCCTAGGCGGCGATTTTAATGCTAAGCACACGCATTGGGGGTCAAGACTTACTACAACTAAGGGAAGGCAGCTCTTAAGTGCAGTTAAAGAAACACATTCAGAAGTTATGAGCACGGGTAAACCAACGTACTGGCCCACTGACCACCAGAAAATACCGGATCTTATAGATTTTTTCATATGCAAAAATATATCCGCCAACTATCTCAGTTTGGAGGAAGGTTTTCATATGAACTCGGACCACTCTTCAATTGTACTAATGCTGAGTCAAAAAATCCTACTCAAAGAAAACCACTTAATCCTGGTTAATAAGTTTACAGATTGGAAAGGTTTTGCCCTTGATCTAGATAATATTATCGACCTTAAAACGCCGATAAAAAAGCAAGATCAGCTTGATTCAGAAGTAAACAAATATATTGTTAATATCCAACAATGTGCGTGGAACAACACACCGCAATTAAAACGTAAATATAAGGGATTTATCTATCCTAAGGCAATTGTAGATTTACTATCTGAGAAAAGGAAACAAAGGAAGCTTTGGCAGCAAACAAGGTGCCCGAGGGATAAAACATCACTAAATAACCTAACTAAACGGTTAAAGAGGAAAATTCTACAGTTTGAGGATGAATCTCTGAATACCAACCTTCTGCAGCTAACCAATGACAAATCAACTGATTACTCTCTTTGGAAAGCAACAAGAAATCTAAAAAGGCCAATTAAACAAATACCGCCCATCAGAGATATCGACGGAAAATCATGGGCCATAAGCAATGACCAAAAAGCGTTAAGGTTTGCTCAACACTTAGAAGAAACTTTTCAACCCAATGAAAGCTCGATAGAACTACTTGAGAGTGAAATATTGTCACAAAGCCAAAGAATTAAGCTTGTGACTCCTAAAGAAGTAATGAGAGAAATCCAAAATAACATTAGCTCGAAAAAGTCGCCGGGTTACGACCTCATTACAGGGGAAATTCTAAAAAACCTCCCACGCAAAGCCATAGTAAAGCTGACCAAGCTTATCAATGCTGCATTTATTTTAAAATATGTACCTGAGCCATGGAAGGTCGCTGAAGTCATTATGATTGCGAAGCCTGGAAAACCACCCCATGAAGTATCATCATATAGACCTATTTCTCTGTTGCCCGTGTTATCAAAGCTATTCGAAAAACTGTTATTGAAACGGTTAAAACCAGTAATAGAAGACAAAGACCTTATTCCAAATCATCAATTTGGCTTTAGGGAAAAACATTCAACAATAGACCAGGTACATAGAATAACCCATATCATTGAAAAAACACTTGAAAATAAGGAAGTCTGCGCCACCGTCTTTTTAGATGTCGCGCAAGCTTTTGACAAAGTTTGGCATAAGGGTCTAATATTCAAGCTCAGACGCATGCTACCAGAATTTGCAGATATCCTAGAGTCGTATATAACTAATAGAATGTTTAGAATACGGCAAGAAGATGCATATTCCGAGCTAAAAGCTATAAAAGCTGGGGTGCCTCAAGGAAGTGTGCTAGGCCCAATTTTGTACTTGTTATACACATGTGACATCCCAGAACTGGAAAACAACACCATTGCGACCTTTGCAGACGATACTGCAATTATGGCTACCGGATCAAGCCACAAAGAAGCAGTAGAAAAAGTTCAACTAGCTGTGAACAAAGTTTATGACTGGACACAAAGATGGAAGATCAAACTGAATGAGTCAAAATCAATTCACATTGACTTCACAAATAAACACTTGGACTATCACCCAATCTACATAAATGGCATGCAAGTGCCTTATGCTAATACAGCCAAATACCTTGGCATAACTCTTGACGCCAAGTTGCGTTGGAAAGCTCATGTCAAAAAGAAAAGACAGGAACTCGACATACGTTATAAAAGTATGTATTGGTTACTTGGAAGGAAATCCTGTCTATCAATACATAATAAAATAACCATATACAAGCATATACTGATGCCAATTTGGACGTATGGTATCCAACTTTGGGGCTGTACTAAACAAAGCAACGTAAAATTAATTCAACAATTTCAAAATAAAGTGCTCAGAGATGCTGTAAATGCACCCTGGTACATAAGAAATGACGATCTTCACCGTGACCTTAAAACGGAATTCGTCACCACCATCATCCAAAAATTTGCTGAAGCCCACGAACACAGACTTCATCGACACGTGAATGTTGAGGCTATTCAGCTGCTAGACAATACAGACTTAGTGCGTAGGCTAAAAAGAACTAAACCTTTTGAATTAGTGTAGTGTACAAAGTGAATGAATAATAGTGACAACGCTGTGCTATACATATAACACATGAACATAGTGTTTTTATAAATTATATCAGACTCTAAGAAAGTGCTACGGACTTGTGTAAAAGTGCAAATGGACACTATTCTTAGTTTTAACATAATCTATAACGTAACATATTAAGTTAGAGTTAAATTGCTTATTAGTCTTTTAGGCTAGATCGTAATTAATTGTTAAGAATTTTGTTCTTAATAACAAAGAAAAAAAAAAAAAAATAATAATCGATTAAAACTGCATTCAGCCTAATCGATTAAGTGTATTTCGATTATTTAAAATTATTCATTTAAATAAAAAAGTGATTTTCAAAAATGTATTGTTTTAAAATTAAAATTAGTTTATAGGCACAAAATAAAATAACAACTTATAGTAATAATATATAGTAATAACTATACATAAATGCTTTCATAATGTTATCAGAAGAGTAAATTGAAAAAAAAATAGGATTCGTGGCTAAATTCGCGCCGAATTCGCCGAACGTAAAAGAATTCAAAATTCAAATTTGGAATGCAGTCGGTATTCAAAATATTTTATCGGGCACATTTTAATATAAAAGAGAGTTTTACATTGATCATTTCAGACGGTTTTATACAGAATGACCAGTATAAATATGAGTATGTTTATGTATGACTAGCACTCCGCCCGCGACTATGTTCGCGTGATTTCGTTTATCCTATAAATGATTTTCTTATATGCAGTTAGTAAAGGCAACCAAAAATAAGATATTATTAAAACTATTAAAAACTGGGTATCGTGGATTTGGGTTTGGGGTTGGTGGGTTTATTGGATTGGGACGATTCGTTATTTGACTTAAACAATAATACATTTTAGGTTATCGCCACAAAGTAAAATCCTCCCCTGAAAACTTATCAACCCTTTTTGCGCCGTTGAGGGTCTAGTTTTGAACAACCTAAATATGCTATTCACTCCTTTCTTCTCTTTTTACTCGACTGCCGAAGGAGGGTAATGTGTTTATCAGTCTATGTATGTATGTATGTAAGTATGTATGTTTGTTCCTATGTGGCGTTCTAGAGACCAAACGTGTTGGCCGATTTTGATGATTCATACGTCAATCGATTCGTCTTAACCCCGCGAGTGTCACTGCTACATTAAAATTGGAAAATAGAAAAATGGCAGATTTTGGGCGCCATATTGCGGAGGATAATTTTTTTTTCTTCCAAACCCATCGTGTGGGGTATCAAAATAAAGGGCTTTAAGAGGTGATTTCGAAAATATAAAACATATATGTTTAAATGTACCTAAATCTTAAAAACAGATAACTAAAAAGTTATAAATAAAAAAAGTTAATTCAAAAAATCTAAAAACGCGACTGCTTTAAAAGCGAAATAAAAAGACTTAAACAAGGAGAAAATCTTGCTGTGCAGTCGGAGGATACATATTCGCGGGCTAGCTGACGAAAACCAGATGTATGCTCCGACTGCAAAGCAGTCGGGTTTTTAGATTTTTTGAATTAAATTTTTTTATTTATCATTTTATGTTAGTCAGATTGCGCAGTGAGTTGCCTCAAAAAAAACTTTAACACCCCTAAACCCAATCTGGGAGGGAGTTTTCAAAATGTTTTATGTAAATTTTGATCATCAACTTTATCCCCAAAGAATTTGATTTTACATACAAACTAATTTTTACCCTTTTCACTTCCTTAAAGGTTGAATTGCCGCAAAATCGTGCCTTAGTGCTTCCCATGAAAACCACGTCAAAAACGAAACCCTGTCCAGTAAGATTCTTAGCTTGAGTTAGTTTCGAAAAATGTATAATGACCACCTTTATTGTTTCCTTAGGTTGGTATTTGTGCCAAATTTCAAATTTATTAACCCGGGCAATAAAATTCTTCAAAGCACTTTAACTTCCCAAAAATCGTATTTTGGGACTAGATAAGTAAAACTTTTAATGAAAACATTTATGGTTCACTTAGGATGGGTATTTATGTAAATTTTCAAATTTATTAACCAAAGAAATATTTAATATGTGATTTATGGGGTGTTAAATAATTTTTTTAAATATACGATATTTCAAAAATAATTTAACACCCCCTAAATCATCTTTTGGGGGTAGTTTTGAAAAACTAATACTGAAATCCTTTATTGTTTATTTAGGTTGGTATTTGTGCCAAGTTTCATGTTGATTGACCCAAGAAATCAGATTCTTCCATACAAACTTCAACATCCACTAAATCGTCATTTGGGAGTTTCGAAAAACTAATAATGGCAACCTATATTGTTTACTTAGAATAAGAATAAAGAAGGAATTAGATTTTTCATACAAACTTTCAAACCCCTTTTTACCCCCTTAGGGATGCAATTTCCAAAAATCCTTTCTTACTGCACAATTACGTCATTTGAGGAACCTTTCTGCCTAATTTCATGGTTCTAGGTGATTTTCAGCTTAGTTGGTTGACAACCATGCCATAACTCGCTTGGAAAGGAACCGCGCAAGAAGATACGCACAAGGTTATTGATATTAATAGTTTTCGGGGAATGCATATGTAAATACAAACCAAACTTATGTTCTTAAAATGAATAAAAATAAAATTTTAAATGTATGTATAGAATAACCAATTTTCATAACATTACAACAAACTCGACCGAATTCAAAACCTAACCATACCATACTCTCAACTCATTATTCAATATATAATTATAATTATAATAATAATACCAGCCTATAATTGTCCCACTGCAAGGCAAAGGCCTCTTCTCATACAGAGAAGGCACGAACATTCATCACTACGCTTGCTCAATGCGGGTTGGCGATTTGAGACTATAAGACCAGGTTTCTTCATGATGTTTTTATTCACCGTTGTCAACGATTTCTAAAATATACTTAGAAAGTACATTAATGAATTTGAAAATGGAAATCATTGGTATTTGTCCAGATTTGAACCCATGACCTCAGGCAAGGCGAGGCCTTTAGCCACTGGGCCAGTACGACACTCATTGCAATATAACGAATAATCACAAAATCGTTGGTTCCCCGAAACTAAATTTATCTACACTTGCGTTACAAACTTACACAAAAATATACTAGGCACTCTGTATACTTCTGAGACTATCAAACATAAAGACTCAATCATTATTATTTTTATACAAAATAGTTTTGAATAGCGAACGCATTCCGAATTTGAATTTTGAATCGGATAGATAATTCGGCGCGAAATTATCCACGGTTCGATGAAATTGTTTAGTTGGTTGTAGTCAAATAATGTCCAAAAATCTATTAAGATTACTTTAAGAAATAATTAATAGTAATAATTTAAGTACAAATTGTATTTTATGCCTAAAACAGGATTTTTCTATTTTTAAGAATCGATTTGGGATAATCGCTAATTAATCGAGTGGATAGCATAAATAAAATCGATTGCTAAAATCGTTTTGCCACACAACTATTACATTAAAAAAAAACAATCTACTTGACGAATTGGAAATTTAACAAAAATAAAGTAGTGGTAATGAATTTTACGTATTATTGGACTGGTGTTTGTTAATTACGTTAAAATCAGGGCTTCTTCTTGTTGTTTATTATATTTAGAGACATAATTGTCATATTTGTAATCAATTTTACATGTGGAAGGGTGACATTTGTGTAAAATAAAAATGTAAACAAACACGATTGGCGCCTAACTTCGACTTTGAATAACAAATAACTTCATTACCACTAATTATTTATTTTGAAATATGGATGAATTCGACCAATAATTAAACAATTAACAAAACTTTACCCCTGTCGTGGAGTTAGGGTGTCCAAAATCTGCATTTTTATGTTTTTTAGCTTCGACCACCACTGTCATCAAAATGGCGATTATCGTATTATTACACTTGTTTTTAACAAATGTAAATTAATAAACTTGCGCACTTAATCTAAAAAAAATATTTGCGCTAACATGTAAGTTTTTTATCCAACTATTTTAATTAAAGCCCCCACATAAGATTCGTTAGGTATCTTAATCAATAATTAAGTTATTAATTAGGATGTCGTATGACGTAAATCTGGGGTCCAAAATGAACCGCGGCTGAGCCAGCGGAGGTATGCTTGTCAAGCCCCAAAATGTACCCCGTCCGAACTATACGGTTAACATTTAATTTATTAATTACTTAATCATCATACTCAAAATCATAGTCCAAAAATTCAACATCTGTATCTGAATCATCATCTACACTTATATAAATTTTTCCAATACTTCTTCTGTTATGTGATCTCTTTGTTTATATTTATTTGCCACATTTATTACATGGTCCGTCAATTTTTCCAGTCTTCTGCAGTTATTCGGCCAAATGAGGAACATTGAAACATAAACATAAGCAAAGGTATCATCATATCGTAGATATATAACAATCAGCCAACATGGATCAAGATTACCAAGTCATACTAACAATCGCAATCACAGACAATACACAGATTAATAATGTTGCCATACCCCAACTTTGAAAATACCCCAGATCACGCTTTCGTTGGCCAGACTCTATAAATAAGATTCTTCAAAAAATCTTTTAATACCCCCTAAATCGAATTTTGGGGGGTAGGTTCGAAAAACTTATAATGACAACCTTTATTGTTTACTTAGGTTGATATTTGTGTCAAGTTTCAAGTTTATTAAACTAAGAAGTAAGATTCTTCATAAAAAATAATCGACTTTTGGGGGTATTTTTGTAAAACTAATAGTTGCAACCTTTTGTTGCTTACTTAGTTGGGTATTTATGCCAAGTTTCAAGTTTATTAACCTAATAATAAGATTTTTCAAAAAAACTTTAACAACCCCTAAATCGTCTTTTGGGGGTAGTTTCGAAAAACTAATAATAACAACCTTTATTATTTATTTATTTTAGTATTTGTGTAATATTTCAAGTTTAGTTACCCATGAAATAAGATTCTGCCATACAAATTTAAACACCCCCTAAATCGACTTGAGGGGGTAGTTTCAAAAAACTAATAATGTAAATCTTTATCATGTACTTAGATTACTATTTGTGCCAAGTTTCAAAAATATAAGCCGAAGGAATTAGATTTTTCATACAAACTTTGCCCCCCTTTTAAACACCCTTAGAGGTAAAATTTCGGAAAATCCTTTCTTATCGGATGCCTACATCATACAAAGAATACACCTTTCAAGTTTCAGGTTTCTACTTTCAGCGGTTTAGGCTGTGCGTTGATCCGTCAGTCAGTCATTCAGGACAAAGCATTTTATATGGGGGTATTTTTGAAAAACTAATTATTGCAACCTTTTGTTTCTTACTTAGTTGGGTATTAATGCCAAGTTTCAAGTTTATTAACCTAATAATAAGATTTTTCAAAAAAACTTTAACACCCCCTAAATCGTCTTTTGGGGGTAGTTTCGAAAAACTAATAATAACAACATTTATTATTTATTTTGTTTAGTATTTATGTAATGTTTCAAGTTTAGTTACCCATGAAATAAAATTCTGCCATACAAATTTCAACACCCCCTAAATCGACTTGAGGGGGTAGTTTCAAAAAACTAATAATGTCAATCTTTATCATGTACTTAGATTACTATATGTGCCAAGTTTCAAAAATATTAGCCGAAGGAATTAGATTTTTCATACAAACTTTGCCCCCCTTTTTAACCCCCTTAGGGGTAGAATTTCGGAAAATCCTTTCTTATCGGATGCCTACATCATACAAAGAATACACCTTTCAAGTTTCAGGTCTCTACGTACAGCGGTTTGGGCTGTGCGTTGATCCGTCAGTCAGTCATTCAGGACAAAGCATTTTATATATATAGATTCGCTCCCGTGGGCCACCCCACAGGACCCGTTTTCGGGATAAAAAAATAGCCTATGTTACTCAGGAATAACGTAGCTATCTATTGGTGAAAGAATTTTTTAAATCGGTCCAGTAGTTTCGGAGCCTATTCGGTACAAACAAACAAACAAACAAAAAAATCTTTCCTCTTTATAATATTAGTATAGATAAAGTAATGAAAAGAAGTTATCGAGATAACACATCGCCCCCTGAAAGTAAAACCGCAGTTTTCGCTTAAAAGCATACCGACTGGTGGCCGTCCTGATTTCGAGAGTAAGCGCGTTCCAGAGAAGAATAGACTGAATTTGAAAGGAAGAATGAACAAAATCAGTAGTATGAAATGCTTTCTAGCGTGTGAAGAACTTAAACATTGAAAGTAAGTTAAGAATTTCTTTAGTTTGGTCGCTGTACATATTGATATTCTTCTCCGAAATTGACCTCGTGTTCCATATTTATATCCGAGGGCAAGCCCCTCCAACATCAAGCCAAAACAAACACAATATTATATAACTATATACAACTTATCAATCAGCAACTAGTCGTATCAAGTAACATCGTTGATCAGAAGGAAATGATTGATTGATTGCTAAACTTGTGGGCGCTAACATGATAAATTCTCAATCTACTTCGGTGGTGCAAAAACTTGAGGAACTAGAACAAGGTTTAGAACTATAGATTTTGTTGTGATTGTTTTAAAACATTATCAGTCATAATGTTCCCACACACAGGACACAGGGATACAGGCCTCCTTTTTATGTTAATTATTGGACTTTTTTGAATGTTTCCCAATAGGGTATGTTTCCTTGGTAGAAAAATGATAATTCTATTTAGTCCGTCAGCGAGATTATCGAATAATTGAACACGTATTTTAAAGTTATAACTTCTTATGGGAGGGTAAACCGCTTCGTAACGTAACGCATTATGGCGCCAGTCTGTCTGGCTTCCCTTTCTCTCACGCATACGGCAGCGGTAGGCAGGCTCATCCTCACTCACTCTAACAAGTGAAACAAAAGTTATTACTTCTGTCGGGCGTCCCGAGACGCACACGTTTACTGCTTGTGACGTCACCATGGCAGTATAAAGTGTACTAGCGGCGTGACGTTTCACGTCGTCGTCGTCGTCACTTTATGTTTACGTGTCAAAAGAAAAAATACGTGTCCAATATTTTTTATAAATCTACCTGACGGACAAAAACCTAATTTTCAGTAAACTACCCTATTACTTTATGCCAAAATGTAGATACGTGAGCAGTGTTAGCCCAGTGTTATTTCCCCCTACTTAGGAATTGAAGGTCGTTTCGAACCAAGGAGGAGCTTTACATTGTGTAATTTATTTCATCACCACTGCTCTCAAAACGGTGAATGGAAACACGTTCTAAAAGAAAAAACTTTTTTACAAAAATTACAACCGACTTCCAAACAAAAACACTACAAAGTGAAAAATAACTTCAATTTCGGAAGTCGGTGTTCCTGTTTTCGTTTTTTCGTTTTTTGACACCGACTTCCAAAATTGAAGTTATTTATCACTTTGTAGTGTTTTTGTTTGGAAGTCGGTTGTAATTTTTGCAAAAATGTTTTTTATTTTTCACTTTTTAGTTGTGGTACATAATGGACCCGTTCTATAATTAGGTACCAATAATGCCCAAAGTGACGCCAGAATAGATTTACTCAATAACATGAAACTTAAATTAAAAAAACCGGTGGAATGAGAGGCTACCAGGGTGACCTGTTCACACCTGCGTACCCCTTTAGAGCGTACCAGTATGATGTTATGTTATGAAATGTTGTAAACAATAACCACACATGCGATTGCAGCTATCCCGAGTGATTTGCCGTCATTTATTGAAGAGTTCTGATGTATATCACCGAAGTTTTTCATCAGATCTTGATAAAAATTAAATGGAACCACATGACAAGCACCAGCTTTCGAATAAAAAAGAATCATCAAAATCGGTTTTCCCAATAAAAAGTTCTGAGGTAAAAAACTAAAGGAAAAAAAAATACAGTCGAATTGAAAACCTCCTCCTTTGCGAAGTCGGTTAAAAAATACAAAGATATTTGACATGCCATGTGGTGAATTACATTACAGCCCATTTTCTCTCACAGAAAGGAGGCCGGTGTCCCACGGACCATAGGCTTTGTGTTAACCGCAGATTACTCGATCTTTTACCTTATTTCAAGCTATTTAATTCACCTCTCTATCCCAAAACAATGAAGCTATTAGGTATTCCCTGAGCCATACTAATTTCTCAAGCTATACAATTTTATTATTTATAGGCAAGTTACCGGACTCCGGAGTTAGACATACTCATAATCTCTAATGAGTACGCCGACTAACGCTCGTTAAAGCCTGTAGAGAGTCGTTCATATAGTGAGGCTATTTGGGAAATAAGAATTCAAACACGACGGTGCTATTTTGTTTGGTTTAGGAGTTGCTATGGCCACCTTTTTGCTCTATCATTCGTTCCTTGGCTCTACGTAGTGTTATGTCAAAATCCTTGTCAATACATAGCCAATTAGGCCAAACACGATGGTTCCATTGCGGAGTGGCCTTTCGGTTCATTCATTAGACTTGACCCTGGACGATACTTTGGCCAGTATTCATTAAGCCAAGACTATGACGAGGCCAAAATATATGTCCGTGTCATGAAATCAAGTCCTTAGGTGTATTTTATCAAGTCAGCATGAGCTCTAAAGATGAGAATAACTCATGACGTGGTAAAATTAGGCTAGTTTGGCCAGTCTGGTAGGTATTAGGCAGCCAGCAATCATGGCCGTGTGCATGACTGTCAAAATTATCCAGGGTGTGCCGCTCCTACAATCGGATATTAAGGCTATAGTCTACCTATATCAGTAAGAAAATCTTAACCAATTGAATTAAAACACTTACTTATGATTACAAAAAGGCACTTCTAGAGCACATACAATAGCAAATGCACTACCATATACACTTTCAAAGTTTGACTACGCACAGGTTTCCACACTCAAAAAATACTTTTAACATAATCTTTTGTATTATTTGTTAATTTTAACTATTTACATGTACTGATATTGTTAGTAATTATTGCTATATTATGGATGAGCGGAGTCTCCTGACACAGGCATAATCTACTTAAAAGGAGGCTTCATGAAGGCGTTATTTTCTTTTTAATATCCTTGCACATGCTGAGATAGGAGCCTTTTGGTCTCGCACGGGGTTAATTATTTTTTATTATTATTTGTGTTTTGCTTATCTCGTGTCTCCTGTGCGGATCATAAATACATATTTTTTCTTTCTTTCTTTTCTTCCTCCAAAGCATTTTATATTTTTTTATGTTACCTTTTTTAGTCTATCGACCACAATATTTTCACAAAAAACCGTGTGTAATCTTTAATATGGTCTCTATCTATACTAATATTATAAAGAAGAAAGTTTTTTTTTTAGTTTGTTTCGAATAGGCTCCGAAACGACAGGACCGATTTAAAAAATTCTTTCACCAATAGAAAGCTACTTTATTCCTGAGTGACATAGGCTATTTTTAAGCCCGAAAACGGGTCCTGTGGTGTGGTCTACGGGAGCAAAGCCGCGGGGAATAGCTAGTAATATGTAAAGTGATAATGAGACTGTGCAGATTTGGATATTTCTTGAAGCATGTCAAATATACGATCAAAATATTTCTACTGCAAGACGAACGTATTGGGTTTGTGATTAAATATTAAATTAAATGAGTTAGGCACAGTAAGGCGTCAGTGGTGAATTTAAAGTACCCAAAATAGCAGGTCCGTAGGCTTATTACGTATCTTTTGCAAGAGCAAAACGATAGCAATCAAACGCTTTATGTCATAAAAGTTGGAATTACCTGCAGTGTAGGTATGGTAGGTCCTACACAATCTTTTGCTAATCGCTCGCTGTTTGTCAAATGCACTTATATAAAAAAAAACCGCCAACAACTCTAAAACTTTTGTATTGAAGAGCAATTATTGCGCAAAAATCACTATCGTTTTGCTTATGCAAAAGATACGTAATAAGCCTTCCGGACGCTAAATGAGACACCAAAGAAAAATAATATAGAAAGATTTATTATTTTTTCCATTGAATGTGTTCATTTGTGACAGATTTTAATTGGAAACGCACCCTTATCTACAGAAGAAACTTTTCAAATATGAAACACACATGATTAAAACAGTTAAAATTAATAAACAAGTTTATTTTTCCCCAAGTCAGTTTATAACTACCCATTATAACCCCTATAGAGGGTGTTAATTAGTTGTAGTTCTAAACAACTTTATCAAACCCCAACTTAGAAACTTAGGGACTTAGGTTTACCCTCTAAAGGATGATAGATGCATAACTGGGTTTATTGTATCCCAATTAAGTGGATCTTTGGACTCTGGAGTCCAAATTGAAATGCCGGAAGTGGTTTAGGTTTGACCCTTACGGGTTTGGTACAAAATTTAAGAAAAAGCGAAGATGAAAAAGTAGATTTTCGTACACATTGAGATAGTAATAGCTTGCCACTGGATGCAAAAAGGTCACACAGATCCGATCGATGTGGCGACGCTTGGGGAAGACCTATGTCCAGAATTGCACATCTTTAGGCTAAAATTATAAATAGTTTTCCTGGTAAACATTGTGTGTTTAATTAATTTGGCGCATGGTCGACGCAGTGGTTGAGCGATTGACTGCTGCGCTGCGTGTCGCGGGTTCGAATCCCGCACGGAACATGTGAGTTTATATGTTTGTAAACACATCCACGATACTGGAAGAAATTCCTAGTGTGGGGCAAGGATTTCTTAAGAAAAAATAAATATATATATCAGCCCGGTTTTAAAAACTCAGAGCTACGAAAAATAAGATAAATTTAAAACCATCGTCCATAACTTGCCCATAGACACCGTAACACAAAAATAAACAAAAAAGAAGACATTCTAAATTACTTTTGAAGACTTCTTAAATAGTTTTTCAAATTGCTTGATTTAACTTAGAATTTATGGAAAGCGTTGTGAAATCTATAACAAAACACTTGACTCTATCTTTTCAATCCCAAAACCGGAAAATCGGTATTCAGCTGTCCAATCCGATAACATATTTGGCCTCAGCGAAAGTTATTTCACTGTAGCCAAATAGGTTATCAACACATCACATCTCTTATTACTTGGACGAAACCCAAGGAGTGAAATACAGACCAAGACTGCGTGTAAAATAGTTCATAAATATTTCTAGCCTACTAAACTTACATACACACAAGCTTCCATGGGGGTAGGCCGAAACTACAGAAAATCACCTGCTACTATCTTTACATACATAATTCAGTTCGCCCAACCGACTTTTGGCCAAGTTGGCCAATCCAACTACGCAAGAAATACTATAGTGAACAAATTTTTTATTTTCTTTCATAGTCCGATGTGACAGCATTCCGACATGACTAAGCATATATTTAAGCGCAGCACCATCGGTTTTACACGCTACCGAATCTCGGGGATTGTTACACCACCAACTTTTAAACTTCAAGCTGCCATTATATCTTTTGGAGGTATGCGGAACAGGGTGTAAAAGGTCGGTAACCTCCATAGGAAAGGGAGCATCCTCCGAGCAGACGGGTCTTGTATCTGGTCCGGGCAACTGCCCGACGGTTGCTGTCTGTGTTCAAATCGCGCCGAAAACTCTGCTTGCGACGAAGACTCTATTCGTATTTTAGGCAGTAGGAAATGTGCGGGTTAATAACTGCCGAATGGGTCGTTATTCAAGCAATACTTGCAAAGAATGGTTCACTATAAAACATGAAATGTAAAGAAAAATTTGCTCTTGTGACCACGATAACTAGTCGGCAGTTGGACGCTAAAGTAATACCTGGGGTAATTAAATATTTTATATTGCACTTAAGTGTCACTCTAATCCTATAATGATAATAAATAGTGTTTAAAAAAAAACAAAAAAACACGATTTAATAAGAAAAACAAACTAAAAACTAAGAAAATAATTTTCAATAAATATAAATTAAGAATAAAAAGCGTGAGGTAATATTTTCAAAGTGACTACTTTTACATATCTGTCAATAAAATATTATAACAATTGACTTCGAACACCCCATGTTTTTGCACAACAAAATATTTTTGTTTTGTTAATCACATTTGTATTCTTAATTTAAATTTATTGATAACTATTTTGTATTTTTTAATTTGGTTTTCTATTAAAGCGTATTTTCTAGTTTTTTAATAATTTAATAATACAACTATGTTGTATTAATAAATTGTCGTTAACCCTGTGATGGGAATGGATAATTAGCGTGCCTACTGCCTTCCCTGGATGTGATAGCTGTTTCTCAGACTCCCTCTCCGGAACCTTTATTTATTACGTGTATTATGCGCAAGGCACTATCGTGTATTCGGATATAACTAATAACTAAGCCATGCACGTGTCTTAGTACACGCCTTGGTACTTGGCACAAAGACACTACCGGGTATCGGATACAAAAAAATCACTAATCCTGAAGATCCTGGTAAAGATAATAGGACAAACTATTTAAATTATAGTATTGTCATCGGTTCTTGATAAGTGTGCAGAGTTTCAAATTAATCTGACGTTTAGAAGAGGGTGAAAATCACGTTCAAAGATTCCGTTACATAGATACATACATACCAAGCTAATAAAAGCCTGTTAATAAATCCTACCTAGTTGTACTTGTTCCTTAATCTTTTTAAGTTCCTTTGTTCGTATGTGTGTCCAGCAATTAGTAATACTTTTTTGGGGTTCCGTACCCAAAAGTAAAAACGGGACCCTACTACTAAGACTCCACGATCCGTCTGTCCGTCCGTCACCAGGCTGTGTCTCATGAACCGTGATAGCTAGAAAGTTGAAATTTTCACAGATGATGTATTTCTGGTGCCGCTATAACAAAAAATACTAAAAACAGAATAAAATAAATATTTGTAGGGCTCCCATACAACAAACGTGATTTTTTTGCCGTTTTTTTGCGATAGTGGTACGGGACGCACTTGCCCGCAGTTTTCTTTTTAAGTTTATATGTTTTGAATTTTTATGTTTATTTATCTATAGTTAAACGGATATGCATGAAACCTGGCACAAGGGTAGACCATGAGCTGGGTTCATACATAGGATAATTTTATCTCGGTTGTATATTTCCTTGGAATACTTTTCGATTTCGAGCGGGATCGCGAGTGAAGCCACTGCCAGAAGCTAGTTAATTTATATAGCACAGAAAAGAAATAAAACCAAATAAAAAATACTTTTAGTAAAGAAAAGATAATAATAGTTATCTGAATTTTAGGTACAGTGCTTAAAAAATTTAGAGAAAAAGCAATTAAGGTTAAAGTGGCCATTAAAACAGCGCTCTAATTAAAAATGGCGAATTTAACCTTACTAAAGACGTTGAAAATTGTTTAATAATCTTAGAAATAATGAGCCATTTCAAAAAAACAAGATTAAAGAAATATTACTCATTTAAGAAAATAAAGTATTTAGGAAAGGTTTTGATTCTACGAAAGTAAGTGTTGAGGGATTATTGTTTTTTTATAGGGTAAAATTCATTAATAAGCGTAACTCCATAATAAATTTCAAGTAATTACCAAATGCTGTTCTTGAAACCATAGTCAACTGTATTGTATTGTGCCGGGCGGGCACGCCCGAATAATTCTGAAACCCTGTTTGTACTATTCTTCTCTGTTACTTTGTGATTATTGTTGTTGTGTTGTGTCTGTGTCGAATAAATGTTTTCTATTCTTTTTCTTTTAGATTTTCCTAATTATGTTGACCGTGAACCGAAAGTCGTTGCGTTGGAAGACCTCTTACTAGGTGGACCGATAACCTGGTGAAGTTTGCGGGAATCTGCTTGCTGCGAGACGCACGGGACCGGTCAAAGTAGTGACACTTGGGGGAGGCTTATGTCCAGCAGTGGACGTCTTTCGGCTGATATGATGATGATGATCATGATGATCCAGTCACTGGGTTGTGGAGGTTATATAGGTAGTCAATCCTTGTAAAGTACTGGTACTTACTAAGTTGAATCCGGTTTTTTTTTTTTGGACAGTCCCACCGCACTATTCCCAAACCACTGCAACTCCTCAAAGCCAGAATCAACAGTGGCGACCACCAGAAAAGCGCCGAGGCAATGAAGCTCGACGAAGTCCCGAAGAATGAATTTAACTGTCTTGGATCCCGCAACGAAATTAATCAGAAAAGAATAACGGAGGAGTAGGAAAAAAACATAAATTTTCACTTCCCTCCATATCAAGCAGGAGACAGAACAAACAAGGCCACTAGGCACAAAGGGTCGCTTACAACTGGGATAAGCCCCGTTGCCTAGCAGCACGGATAAAAATAAGAATTAATATTAATGGGTCCTAACATTGTGAGCTGTTATGTTTGATTCCAATAATAGGTATGGCAAAAACGCTTGAACGCACGGGAATTTGTTCTAGTTTCCACAAGGTCCTTAAAGTAAACAACTCCTGAGGTAGCCTCTACATTATTCAACATAATATTACGTTCATTCTGCCAAAGAATACACTCCCATAAGATATGATGTGCAGATTGTACATATTCGCAGTCAGATGTAGAACACTGACATAAAGGCGAGGCAACGAACTTGAAGGAAAACAATTTACTTTTAAAGTTACCATGCCCTGTGAGAAATTGGGCAACACAGTGATCAACCTCCAGCCACATCCTGGCCAGCCGCACGCAAACGGATGGAAAGAATTGGTGGAGATGTCGGCCCTTGATGGAATTATCCCACCTTCATTGCCATTCGGATAAAAGTTCCTCCCAGACGTCAATAGGTGGTTTAAATAATTGACACCAACAATTATGTTGGTAATCACTTTTATTTGAAAAAAGATAGTTTTTTCATGGATAGGTACTTTCTTTCAAAGTATTGTAAAAGACAGATAGCTGTGTCGCTATCATATTATTTTTCTATTACAGCCAAGAATTTGGCTAAACAACTTGCTTCTATTGAGCAATGCCAAGATATGTTATTTAATTCAGCCAATAATTTGGTATCAGAAATTGATATTAATTTAAATTAGAAATTAGGACAATAGGGACAACCTCTTGCAAAATTGTACAGGATGAAAATTGCAAAATTAAATTAAATAAAAGTTTAAAATCAGTAAATAGTATTAACCTGGTGCATCAAAATATTCAAGGATTTATGAACAAAGATTTAGAAGTAGAATTATTTATGAACTTTAACAGTATTGATATTCTTTGTATAACTGAACATTGGCTTAAAAGCCACCAGTTATTGTTCAATTTTAATAATCACCAGGTTGGTAGTTCATTCAGCAGAGTTAATGCTATACATGGTGGCTCCTTGATTTTAGTAAGTAACCAGCTTAAATTTAAAGACCGTAAGGATATTGTGAGCCTATCTGTTGAGCGGACAATTGAAATAGCTTGTATAGAATTGGAGCAGTTTATTGTATTAAGTGTATACAGACCCCCTTCAGGATTGTATGACTGCTTTGAAAAGGTAATGTATGAAGTGTTACACAAGATTAGTAACTCGAATAAATCCATTATCACTTGTGGTGATTTTAATGTTAATTTATTAGAAAACTCAGGTTCTTGTAGTAAGATAAAAAGTCTGTTTCAGTCCTACAATCTTGTAAACCTATTTTTGGAGCCCACAAGAATAACCCCTACTAGTGCCACATGCTTAGATAATATTTATACTAATGTTATACCAGTCCACAAAGAAATTATAAATTTACTAGATTCTGATCATTGCGGGCAGAGGATTACTATACCAAACCAAAATAACAAAGTGGCTAAAAAGGATATCACTGTTAACCCCAAAACTGCAAGTCTTGGCAGCTTTTAAAGTTAAACTTATTAATGAATTACCAATATTGGCAATTCATTCTAAACCTAATCATCTATATGATGATTTTTTTTAATATATACTGTAGACAATTTAATTCCACTTTTATTCCCAAAACTATCTCGGTTAATAGTAATGCTTCATTCGGTGATTGGGCTACCATTGGTATTCATAAAAGCAGAACACGGCTTTATGAGCTGTATTATGTATAACGTAATCTTTAATACGTTGAGGACAAAAAGGCTTGGGATTGAGCTGCTCCAATTATTTTTTTTTTTTTATTTTTTTTTTTTTTGCACCGTGAATTTAGTTTTTATTTTTTTTTATATTTCTTGCAATGACAAGAATATTTACTTTTTAAAGTATTATATTATTTTATTTTAATTATTGTGAATGTGAAGACTATGTGGATTATTCTTTTTTTTTTAATTTTAATTTATCTTAGTTAGTTTTTAATCATGGTCTGGCAGTTTGAGTATTTATGCGGCCTACCCGAATGTCCTTTCTTTGGTATTGTTCGTCAATTCGTTGAGCTCCTTAAATTCTAAGTTGAGCTGCACGGTTATTGACAAATGCGTGCACTGACTGGACAGGTCCACTCAATCTGGCTGGTTCTTTTCTCAAAAGACCATTTCAGACATCAGTCTACATGGTCTTCACATGATCTAACCAAGTTTTTGTCTGGACTTTAAAAGAGACTGTGACCTCTGAGTTTGTTTCGGCCTTTCTTCTCAGAGTAGTCAGACAGGAAACGCCGACCTCATCTAGTTTTAAAAAATATGATCGACATGTGAAAGTGTTTGTACAAACCAACTTACAGAAAATAAATCATTTATCATTTATCATTTAAATAATCTAGAGATTTTCTCACGGTCACTCCGCGTTAAAAAGTTCGCGTCCGTGGTCTCTCGTGCGGAATAGTACATTGCAGCACGTCGCTGCACTTCAAGGTCGACCGGAAGTACGCCAGCAAGTACCGGTAAGGCCTCAGTACTAACCGTCTTGTACGCTTTGCATAAGAATATCAAAGCTAAACGCTGACTCTGAAGCAACTTACGTTGCACCGCCCCTATGGTGGCCCTATCAGCCCAAACAGGCGCCCTATAGCAAATACTACCCAAGTAAGTAACCCCATAAATAGTTTTTAAAGTTAAAAAAGACAGACCCCTCGTAGATTTAGATATTCTCGTTAAGGCATAGAATTTTTTTTTTGCTTTTTCACCGACTATTTTAATATGATCTATAAATGCAAAATTCCTCTCTAAAACGAGACCAAGATAGCACACGGACTGCTTCCTTTTTACGGGAACGTTATTAAATTTAATAGTAGGACACGATTTAAGATTACCCTTCAAAATGAGTTGATAAGTTTTGTGCGGAGCAAAGGTCAGACGGTTTCAATCGCCCTACTGAGATATTAATCGTAGGCAAGTGTCAGCCAAGTTTTTGAGTCCAGCTCGAGTACTTGATTGAATGAGCATAAGAGCGTCATTCGCGTAACCGGTTAATGAACAGCTGCTTGGAAGAGGAATCGCGAGGAAATCATCAAAGCCTAAATTCCCATAAAGGCGGACCAATAACCGAACCCTGAGGACATCCCATGGTGAGAGACTTCGACATGGAATGATGGCCGAGTTTGAGTTTTGCGGAACCATTTAAAAAGTAAGAGTAAACTAGATTATATATATTTCTATAGCAGCCCCGAATTTTCATTTTAAGTAGTAGCATTGGCCACCATGCGTTATCAAAAGCCCCAGAAATATCTAGAAAAATCCCAATTACGTACTTATGTTCAGATGTATTAACTATTTGCCTAACAGTAAGGGCCGCATCTACGGTAGATTTTCCAGTAGTGAAACCGAATTGATTGTTATGAAATTTTGGTCCGTCCGGTAGCAAACGTGGAACGATAAGGCGCTCCAGGAGTTTTCCCAAAGATGGAAGTAATGTTATGGGCCGGTATGACTTAGGGTCGTCCGGGGGCTTGTCGCCATTTTTCGGGATGATTCGTATAAATCCGCGTATTACATATTACATATACGAGGAAATACGCCCTCCGCAATACAACGGTTGTAAACGGTCAAAATCGCATCACCGGCTGTTTTACACGCTTCTATAATCATCCGATTAGATATTTTATCTTCACCCGATGACTTGTTGAGTGGTAACCTCTTGACAACGTTTATAAATTCGTCATAAGATGGAAGGTCTGACGCTGGTGATTCAGGTGGTACAGCTGCCCACGCTCTGATCTGTTGATAGTAGTCGTTGTCATTAGCAAGTAAGTCATCAGGTATTCAGCAAAACTTCAGTTGTTTCCTCAATACTGGTGGTGTGTTTATTATTTACTTTAATGTTCTGAAGAAACGCGAGGTCGACTGATCGATTGGCTTTAAACTCATGATATAAAGGAGACCACGGACCTTCTTTATCTAATTTTTCTACTATTTTACGCAATAAATTACCCTTAGATTTTTCCACCGAAGCTCTGTAGCGGGACCTGGCAACTCTTAACGTATTTAACGCAATGGAAAGAGGGTCACCGGTGACCTTACGTTTTTTAAGCTTGTTAAGATGTTTACGCGCTCGGCGATAACTTTTACGCTGTTCAGTTAGGTAGTCACACCACCAATCACATCTACGTATATTGGTCACAGATACACGACCAATGGCAATGTCAGCACAGTAAGTGAAGGTGTCTGACATAATTTCAGCACTTTCTTCAGCTGACAGCCAATCATGAGTGAAGTCTTTGGCGTGACAATTCCCAATTAGCACCCTTACATTTATACCTAAAGTTACCAGTGACATGTGACGTACCCTGATTAAAAACCGGAACAAATTCGTACACGATCAAGCGATGATCACTACAAGACGCGTCCGGTAGGACACGCCACCTATTCCAGCGTACGTCCGCACTAGAAAGTGTGACGTCAATACAAGATTCGCCCATTTGGCTGCAAAAAGTTGGTGGTGCGTCAGGGGTATTATGAATAGTCAGATTCATTTCAGCAATGAAATCTTCAACAGCGCAGCGTCGTTCATAATCCGTAGACCCAACTTTGCCATACCATAGGCTCGACGACGCATTAACATCAGCGCCAACGATAACTTTGCAGCCCGCGAGCGACTGCAAGACATGACGGAGGTTATGTATATGAGGAGCAACAGGGTCTGAATATTGAAAGTAGCAGCTCACAACGTAAACTTTAAAAGAAGACGATGAGACCTCCGCAACGGCACAATGGGGTGTCATAAGGTTACGTAAAGACGTTACTGTGAAGTTAGAAGAACGCGCCACGTAAATTCCAGCTCCAGCATCCCAGTGCTTTGCCATCCAACTGTACTACTTTGTGACGTAACCGCACGTTATGATATTTTTCTTGAACGAGCACTATATCTAAGTTATAATCGATAATTAGTTTGTCCAGTTCAGAAATCGCCACCCTATCGTTGTGGAGATTTAATTGTCCTATGGTTAATCTATCCATTATATTAGTAATTGGTGTTGAGGATCAGTTGTTCGAGCTTAAGTTTATAAGTAGCACACCCAGGTGACCCACAGCGATGGTCAGATGGTTTCTTTGATCGTTTACAAGCTACGCAAGACGGTGTATAATTTAAATTATCCTTATGCGGGCAGTCTTTGGTTTCATGTGCCTCAGAACAATTAGCGCAGGTAGGTGATTTAATAGTGCAGTGTTTCTTAACATGACCGAACTGTTGACAATGTGCACAACGTACTACGTCGACATCATCAATGAAACGGCAAGTCGCCGAATCAATAAACAATTTATCTTTAGTCCAGACTAAATGTTCCGCGGACTCGAGTTCAATGCCTATCCATTTCCGACCGTTGTCTAGCGAACGCCTACGTATAATTTTTGTTGATTTAATAAAGTCGTCTTCTTTTAATGGCAACTCGTCTTTAATGTTTTGACAGTACAACGCATGCAAAAAGGCACTGTCCTCCATTGACGACGGGACGTCTTTGACTAAAATACGAGGCCTACGGCCTTTTGGTTTCTCAAGTCGCAAGCCAGCGGACCTAATAGCATCGACCGATTGTAATTTTTTTATTTGATTATCGTTAGCGACACGTAACACGACACCAGACTTCGCAGCTTTCTTGACACCTACATTTTGAAAACCGTCACTAGGATTTATAGCTTTCATGAGCGCTTGTTTAGTCGCGGAAGAAGTTGTGTAATCATTTGATCGCTCATCAGTGGGGTAAGCCACAAGACACGGAAGTTTGGCACGTGAGTCTACCACTGGAGCAATTTTGGGTAAACGAAGTTTTAATTTATCAACATATGAAATATTACTGACATCAGACTTGGCAATGTTGACACTGGTATTAAATTTAATTTTGTCTAATTCGCGTTCCGTATTGGCTAATTTAGTTTCGTTGGCAGATGATTTTATGGCTAGCAAGGAAACAATACCCGTTATGCGTTGAGTCATGTCCATAATAGCGGATTTATTTGCAACATTTATGCGGGAACCTTGGTCATTAACAAGGTCGTTAATTTTAGACAGGTATGCAGACGCTTGAGAAACCAAATCACGTCGATAGTCAATAGTCGTCATTGCTTGCACTGCTTGCATTTAATATCGGCGAAGACCTTTCAATTGACTCCGATGTTTGCAGTCGTTTTGATCTGTCTTCAGGTGAAATGTACGAAGGAGACATTTCACTAAACAAACGTTTAGCATTAGCGGAGGTCAACGGCGACGTTTGTTTATTGTTACGTTGAAATAATATTTCTCCACCACGGTCAGGTGGGTCAACATTAATAGACAACATAGTTATATACGCAAATTAAATGAATAAACGAATTAGAACGTAAACAGTGAAAGATTAACGGACAATACAATTATTTCGATATACCCACACGTCAAGAAAAGTAAATGAACTCACTGATAGCTGACGAAATTAACTAATTACAAGTAAAAAACCGGGCAAGTGCGAGTCAGACTCGCACACGAAGGGTTCCGAACCATTATCGCAAAACACTGCAAAAAAATCACGTTTGTTGTATGGGAGCCCCCCTTAATTTATTTTATTTTAATTTAATAATTATTATTTTTTGAAGAGAATATACAACTAAATATTCTGTGAATATTTCAAGCGGCTACCTTCTGCCGTTATTAATATCGAGCAAAAAACGGCAAAAATATCACGTTTGTTGTATGGGAGCCCCCCTTAAATATTAATTTTATACTGTTTTTAGTATTTGTTGTTATAGCGGCAACAGAAATACATCATCTGTGAAAATTTCAACTGTCTAACTATCACGGTTCATGAGATACAGCCTGGTGACAGACAGACAGACAGATAGACAGACAGACAGACGGACAGCGAAGTCTCAGTAATAGGGTCCCGTTTTTACCCTTTGGGTACGGAACCCTAAAAAGGAACATTTGAATTTATGATCATACAAATTTGGTGTTTGCAATTAATATATATTGACGTTAAGGGCTAAAAAACCGGCCAAGTGCGAGTCAGACTCGCACACGAAGGGTTCCGTAATATTATTGCAAAACACTGCAAAAAAATCACGTTTGTTGTATGGGAGCCCCCCTTAATTTATTTTATTTTAATTTAATAATTATTATTTTTTAAAGGGAATATACAATTTAACATTTTCTGAATATTTCAAGCGTCTACCTGTTGCCGTTATTAATATCGAGCAAAAAACGGCAAAAATATCACGTTTGTTGTATAGGAGCCCCCCTTAAATATTTATTTTATACTGTTTTTAGTGTTTGTTGTTACAGCGGTAACAGAAATACATCATCTGTGAAAATTACAACTGTCTAGCTGTCACGGTTCATGAGATACAGCCTGGTGACAGACGGACAGACTGACAGACAGACGGATCGCGAAGTCTTAGTAATCGGGTCCCGTTTTTACCCTTTGGGTACGGAACCCTAAAAACGGACGTAAACACGTTTAAAAACTTACGATACCAGTACTTATCACAAAATACACAATCGACAGCAACTCACAAGCCGGAAATAAATTTCGGAACACGACAATATTGCAATTAAAATCAGGGAGCGAACAAATCACCGCTAACCAATGCGAGCGCGCGGAGGGAAGTTTAATCCGGTTAGACTGGAAGCGAACCTCAACATAATTCATCATCATCAATTCAGCCGAAAGACGTCCAATACTGAACAAAAATGCGATAAAGCCGCCCGTTGCATGTTTTTATCCGACTGCTGAATGGAAATGAAGAATGGGAATGTGTTTATCAGTCTTTGTATGTATGTTTGTTCCTATGTGGCGTTCTAGAGACCAAGCGTTGGCCGATTTTGATGATTCTTACGTCAATAGATTTATCTTAACCTAGCGAATGTTATTGAGTACAAAATAATTGGAAAAAAATATAAATAAAACGTTTGTGACAAAAATATACTACCGACTTCCAAATAAGAAAACTTCAATGTGAAAAATAACTTTATTTTTGAAGTCGGTGTCTTTGGTAGTCGCAGTCGTCGACGCGCGCGCTTGCCGATCGGTAGTGTCGTGTCCTTGAAAATGGCTTCTAACGTGGTAAAGTGTAACTCATGCAATGTTGTTATAAATGAGGTGCTTGCATTTATATGCAATAGAATGGATGTAATGGATGAAGAAGGCCTTAGTCGCGTATGTAAAACTGCTTTTTCGGAGTCGGAGATCGAAAATGCAAAAGATCTGCTTTTCCATTCCATCTCAACGGCAAAGCGCAAGAAAACAAGGAAGAGAGACGGCAAAACGCTCCGTAACATTGACGATATATTCTGTTTGTTAAAAGAAACCGACCCTGAGGAAATTCCGATATTTGTGGCTCGTGACCTGGAGAAAATACCGCCGGTTCTATTCGACCATGTCGACGTAACAAGATTATTGAAGGATATAGTGAAGATGCAGAGAGAAATCACTCAGATAACAGTCGCGCGCGCGCAGCCGTACGCGTCGCTTGCTTTTTGCTACGATCGGTTTTTGCGTCGAGCGAAATGTCCGCCACAGTAAAGTGTCTTCAGTGTAACATTGTTATTGACGAACTGTTATGTTACGTGCAAAATAAGCTGTCGTCTATTGATGACGACACCTTGATTCGCATATGTTTTTCGGCCTTCAGTAACGATGAAATCAAAAAATCAAAAGCGTTACTGTTTGAATCTGTTCCGACTAATAAAAGGAATATCCAACGGAAGCAAAAGGGCAAAGAACACCGTGACTTAGCCGATATAATTGGCCTGTTCATGTCCACTGACCCTGATGTGATCCCGATTTTCGTCGCGCGGCACCTTGAGAATCTACCCCCAATCACATTTGATCACTTGGATGTGACTAAATTGCTAAAGGATCTTACCTTACTCAAGGAGGAAGTGCGAGAACTGAAATCGACAAGTGTGACGGTAGATCAGTTGGAGAAATTCAAGGTGGATCTTCAGTATGACCTAAAGTTTGGATCGTTGATCGAGCATGCACGAGACGAGCAGTGTGTGAATTCAAAACGAGGAGGCGGCAATGGTGACATCTCTCTTGGCAACTCATAATACAGAAGTCTGGAGGCTTCTAAGAATGCAGTGCTAAGTCCGAGGATTCAGGGAAGTTTGAGTGCCGCGAAACTCTCAGCTGATATTGTGGATAAGCAAATGCCGCATATTCAAAAAAGTGGGTATGTTGAGAAAGAGGGGCCGTTATCGGTATCGAAAACCGGTTCTATGATGCGCGCTCGCTCGCCGTCGCCGGTACAAACAGCTGTTGGTGTTGCGTCACAGTCGCAGATAACGAACTCGGCTTGTAAACAAGTGCGACACTGCGCTGATATTCTGCATAGATATGATAATGACGGATGGATCGTTGCAACGCATCGAAAACAGAAGCAAAAGTACCGTTACGCTGGGAAAGCGGGGGTTGCTAAAGACACAGTGGGGTGCTTTAGAGCTGCTGAAAGGAAAGTACCTATGTTTATCACGAATGTGCACAAAGATTCACATACAGCTGACATAATAAAGCATATTGAATTAAAAACCCGCGAGGTAGTTAAATTGGAAAAACTTTCTCTTAGAAAGCGGGTTGACTATGATGCGTACAAGGTCTTTATACCTGAAACTAAAGTACCTGTGTTTTTGGATGAAAACATCTGGCCACAGAATATAATTTTCAGACGTTTTGTGCACTATAGCCAAAGAAGTAGTGATGATAAATCGCTTAAAGTCGGCTCTGTAAATAACAAAAATGAGTGATACTAGTTTGTTGCGATTTGCCAGTTTTAATTGCAAGAGTGTTAAGCGTTCAATTGAGGGTGTTCGTGAACTCTGCGGAACTTGCGACTTAATAGCACTTCAAGAGTGTTGGTTGCTGCCGGAGGAGCTGCCGTTCCTGAGCACCATCCATGGTGACTTCAGCAGTGCGGGGACGTCAGCCGTTGACACGTCTATTAGCATGCTGCGTGGGCGACCCTATGGAGGGGTGGCTCTGTTGTGGCGAAAAAGTGTTTTTGGTGATGTGTCGGTCCTTCCGTGTGATAACCCGCGAGTGTGCGCGATACGCATCAATACGAGTGAAAGACCTTTCATTGTGATGAGTGTGTACATGCCCAAGGATGCAGTGAGTAACCTGCCGGAATTCTCACATTGTCTGGGACTGGTAAGTGCGATCGTGGACAGTAGTGATGTGGAGGCGGTCTATTGCCTTGGTGACTTTAACGCCCACCCACATGAAATGTTTTATACGGACCTGATGAATTATTGTAGGGATAATCACTTCTCATGCGTTGATGTAGATAGGCTGGGATTGACGTCGAACACATACACTTATGTCAGTGACTGTAACGGGGCTAGGCGATGGCTTGATCATTGTATCTGTACAGAATCGTCTCTGAAAACTGTTCGTAGCGTTAGCGTTGGATATGATGTTATGTGGTCGGATCACTATCCATTGTTGATTGAATGCGATATTAATATAATTAGGCCGAAAATAAGGCAGAGCATCCGGGATGGCGATCTAGTTTTGTGGGGGGAAAAAAGCTCAAAGGCTATCTACACCTACGGCCAGGAGAGTCATCGTCGATTGCGAAATATTGACTTTCCTCGCGTATTGTCCAATTGTTGTGATCGCATGTGTAGTGATACGGACCACAATAAAATAATTGACTGCCTGTATCGGGATGTGGTATCCGCTCTAAGGGAGGCCGCCGTTGCTAGCAGGGAGCCGCGAGTCTTTGGTAGGAGGCCGAAGCGCGTGGTAGGTTGGAATAAGCACGTCAGCGAGGCTCACTCGTACGCTAGGCTGAAGTTAAATGAGTGGCTTTGTTGTGGCAAATCTACGTCTGGAGTGATTTATGAGGAAATGTGTGACACTCGTAGGATCTTTAAATCTAAATTAAAGTGGTGCCAGAATCACCAAGACCAAATCCAGATGGACATTCTAGCCGAGTCGCACACTAAAAAAGACTTTCGGAGCTTCTGGAAGTCTACAAAGAAGCACAACCTTAGGCCTGGTTTGCCGGTGAGCGTCGATGGCGTGTCTGCTGAAAGGGATATTGCTAATGTTTTTAAGTCCCACTTTTGTATCGAGCCAAGCAGTATTCCATCCTCTGAGGTGATCGATGCCGAGTCGCAGTGTACTGTCCTGGAACCTAGAATTAAGTTCTCAGCTGCAGACTTAGCCAAGACCATAAAGGGCATGACCAGGGGTAAGTCTCCAGGCCATGACGGACTCAGCATCGAGCACCTACAGCATGCAGGTCCCCACCTGCCACGTGTTTTGGCAATGCTGTTCACTTTCTGCCTGCGCCATTCGTACTTGCCTGATGAGCTGATGAGGACGGTCGTAGTACCAATTGTCAAAAATAAAACAGGTGACATATCAGATAGAAACAACTACAGGCCGATCTCATTAGCGACAGTTATCGCGAAGGTATTTGACAGCATGCTTAATGCTCAGTTAAATAAAACAATCACTTTGCACGATAACCAGTTTGGTTTCAGGCCCAAATTGTCCACAGAGAGTGCTATACTGAGTCTAAAGCATGCTGTCAGATATTACACGGATCGGAACACGCCTGTTTACGCCTGCTTTCTTGATCTGTCCAGGGCGTTTGACCTGGTTTCGTACAAGGTGCTGTGGAAAAAGTTATTAGATAGGCAAGTTTCGCCTGAAATTGTAAAAATCTTCCAGCACTGGTACGGGAACCAGGTCAATAACGTGAAATGGTCGGGAGCTCTGTCGGACTCGTATAGGTTGGAGTGTGGGGTGAGGCAGGGGGGATTGAGCTCACCAACGCTCTTCAATCTGTACATCGATGAGCTTGTTGCCGAGCTCAGCAGCCGCCATGTTGGATGCCATGTTGATGATGTTTGCTTTAACGACATTAGCTACGCTGATGACATGGTGCTGCTAAATGCGTCAATTGGGGGACTCAGGGAGCTCATAAGCATTTGTGAAACGTACGCTCATAGACATGGCCTAAAATATAACGTTAAAAAGAGCGAGCTTATGGTCTTCAATTCGGATTCCAAGAGTCCGTCGCAGGTTCCACCAGTAAGACTGTGCGGGGTACCCTTGGAGCGGGTACATAGTTTTAAGTATCTGGGCCATATTGTGACGTCCGACCTGAAGGACGACGCTGATATCGAGCGAGAAAGGAGGGCGCTGTCGGTGAGGGCGAATATGATTGCCCGCAGGTTTGCTCGTAGCTCCAAGGAAGTAAAGATCACCTTGTTTCGAGCCTACTGCACATCTTTTTATACGAGTAGTCTGTGGGTGTCATATTTGCAGAAATCCTACAGCGCTCTCCGCGTTCAATACAATAACGCGCTGAGGGCGCTGCTGCGGCTGCCACGCTTCTGCAGCGCATCGGGAATGTTCGCTAGTGTACGCGTTGACTGTTTTTATGCCAGCATGCGCAAGAGGGCGACCTCGATAATGAGTAGATTGCGGGGCAGCGGCAACAGTCTCCTTGCCGTCGTTGCCGACAGGCTGGACGGGCCATTTATGCAGCACTGGCAGTCCTTACATGTACCCGTGTATCGGGCGTGGGGCAGGTGAAACTTAAATGTATTTTATTATTATAATATTTCGTTTAGACATTTTTAATTGCTTTAAATTTTCATTTTTATCAATTAAAGGAACAATATGCCACCGCTGATCAGTTCCGAATGTTACAATTGGATCTTGAGTCGTTGAAAAATACGTCGATAGTAAATTACTTTCCGTGTACAGTGAACACAAAACGAGGCGCCGCGACTGATAGCTACGAAGACAGCAACATTGGTCTTGTTGGATTACCACCAATATGTGTGGAAGAAGAAAAAAAGTCCAAATCGCCGTTTGTAAATTTAGCCAGTGAGGGAGGTAGTTGTAAAACACCTCAACCGGTACGTGCAAAACGGAGCGCCCAAACCGATGTGATGCCCGAGGCCAGTGAGGCGGCCAATCAGCGGTCGCGGTCTTCGTGCACGAATGTAGCCGAACGCGAGCCGACGCAAGCGCCTTGTTTACCTAAGCAAACGTTGGGACATACGAGCGTTTCAAATGAAAAACATTTTGTCACACAAAACGATAAATGTTTTGCTGATATCGTACGCGATGGGCAATGGAAACCGGAATGTTATGATGAAGGATGGATTGAGGTACAAAGGAGGAGACATAAAAATCGTTTCATTGGAAACAGAGGGAAGGCTGTTACTGATCCCGCTGTAAAATTCAAAGCGGCAGATGTACAAACCCCGATGTACATTTATAATGTGGCGAAGGAGGTGACTGTGTGTGACATAGTAAATTACATTAGAGATAAATGTAGTATTACCGTCACCTTAGAAAAAATGAATATGAAAATGGCAAAAGATTATAATGCCTATAAAGTATTTGTCCCAAAATATAAGTTGAACGTGTTTATTGAATCCAATTTTTGGCCAGAAGGAGTAGGTTTTCGTCGTTTCATAAACTTCGATCGGCAGAATAAAGGCAGAGAGGGTACTCTGAAAAATGTCGTTGCTAACTCAAATCATGACAAGACCAACTAAACTACTAAGTTACAATTGCAAAAGTGTGACTCGTTCAGTGGAATGTATAAGGCAACTTTGCATAACGGCTGATGTAATAGCCTTACAGGAAACCTGGTTACTGCCACACGACGTCCCGTATCTCGGCAGCATCGACAGTGACTTTGGATTCTACGGTAACTCAGCTGTAGATACCTCCGCCGGCATACTTCGTGGCAGGCCGTACGGAGGTGTGGCGATACTCTGGAGAAAAAGTTCGTTCCCTACAGTGTCAGTGATAAAATGCACCAGTGTGCGTCTAGTGGCGATAAAAGTTGAACTCAGTGATCGCGCTGTTATTGTTTTTTCAGTGTACATGCCAACAAACTCAACAGATAATTTATTAGAGTTTACCGAGTGTTTATGTGAAATAAATGCCATTATCGAAAGTAATAATGTAGAATCTGTGTTTATGTTGGGGGATTTCAATGCACACCAAGGTGAGATTTTTGACTCTGAGTTAACACACTTTTGTGCTGAACGGTTATGGTCGTGCGTCGACAGAGAATTATTGCCGTCAGATACATATACTTTTGTGAGTGACGCGCACGGGTCGCGGCGCTGGCTTGACCACTGTGTTGTGACTAGTGCCGCGCGCCTGTCTGTTGTTGGCGTGTCGATTCTTTATGATATTTACTGGTCGGACCACTATCCTGTTCAACTGGAGTGTGATTTAGGTTTAATAAAACCAAAAGTAATGCCTAATGATATTTGTACAAATAATGTGATCTGGGGCGAAAGGGACCAACATGAAATCAGTGCATATAGTGAGCTATGTCATACTAAACTGCGGAATATTGATTTTCCGACAGAAATGACTAGTTGCGCTAATAACATGTGTTATAACGTAGAACATAGACATTGTTTAGATAAACTATATGATGAAATAGTTTGTATACTGTCTGATGCGGCTAAATGTACAGGAATTGTTAAAAGGAAGCGTAGAAAAGGAAACATAGCTGGGTGGAACAGATATGTCAGGGACGCTCATGTGAGGGCTAGGCATTGTTTCCGGATGTGGGTAGAACATGGTAAGCCCTCTGTCGGGTATGTTTACGATAGCATGTGTGAATCCAGGAAGCTTTTTAAATCCCAATTGAAGTGGTGTCAGGATAACGAGCAAAAGATCAAAATGGACATTATTGCAGACCGTCACTTTAAGAAGGATTTTAAAGGTTTCTGGAAAAAAACAAATAAGTTGAATCCGAAGCCTGGTCATCCTGTGAGTGTTGCTGGCGTGCATGAACCACAGAACATTGCGAATCTGTTCCAACAGCTTTTTAAGGTTGAGTCGCCATTGGGTACGGCATCGCGGACGCTTGATGTTGACTGTGGAGCCGGAGATCTTAAAGTCAGGTTTTCAGCCAAAGATGTGGCAAAAATTATCAAAGGCATGGTAAGAGGTAAATCTCCTGGTCACTACAGCCTCAGTATCGAGCATTTGCAAAATGCAGGTTGTCACTAACCGCGGGTTTTGGCTATGTTTTTTAATTTATGTGTTAGCCATTCTTACCTCCCTGATAAATTGATGTTCACGGTTGTTGTGCCAATATCTAAAAATAAAACCGGTGATACCTCCGATGTATTAAATTACAAACCGATTTCGTTAGCCACTGTTATAGCGAAAGTACTGGACAGTTTGCTTGACCAACAGCTGGCGAAGCATATCAAGCTCCATGACGCGCAATTTGGCTTTAGATCCGGTTTGTCCACGGAGAGTGCCATCATGTGCCTCAAGCAGACTGTTCAATATCATAGTGATCGTAAAACGCCTGTCTTTGCTTGCTTTCTGGATCTTTCGAAAGCTTTCGACCTAGTTTCATATGATAAGCTATGGGAGAAGCTGGAAACTGAGACAGATTGCAACCCGGAAGTTATTTCTGTTTTCAGGTATTGGTACAACAACCAGAAAAATTGTGTACGATGGGCAAACTCGGTCTCGGACGTGTATAGGTTGCAATGCGGGGTGAGACAGGGTGGACTAACCTCCCCTAAGCTGTTTAACCTATACATTAACCGGCTTGTCGGTGAACTCAGTAGTATCAATGTCGGGTGTCATATTGACGGAATCTGTGTGAATAACATAAGTTACGCAGATGACATGGTACTGCTGAGTCCATCGATTGGAGGGTTGCGTAAGTTAGTACAGGTCTGTGAGTCTTATGCGGAGGCCCATGGGCTCAGATACAATGCTAAGAAAAGCGAGCTGTTAGTGTTTAAGGGGCGTGGCAAAAGCTACGAGACTGTACCCTCAGTCACTTTGGCAGGAACCGTCTTAAACAGAGTGTCACAGTTCAAGTATCTGGGCCACTGGGTCTCCGAAGACCTTAAGGATAACGCGGATGTGGAAAGGGCACGTAGGGCGTTGGCTGTCCGGTGTAACATGTTGGACCGCAGGTTCGCACGTAGCAGTAATCAAGTCAAAGTCACACTTTTTAAGTCTTACTGCCAAACACTTTACACGTGCAGCCTGTGGGTTAACTATACACTGGGAACATACAACGCCTTGCGTGTACAATATAACAACGCATTCAGGGTGCTGCTGGGGCTGCCGCGATTCTGCAGTGCGTCAACTATGTTCGCAGAAGCGCACACGGATGGCTTTCATGCCCTAATAAGAAAGCAATGTGCGTCGCTGCTGCGTCGCGTTAGGTCCAGCAGCAACAGCTTACTAAGCGTGTTCGCGGACAGGTGGGACTCTCCACTGCTGCGCCACTGGATGCGCTTGCACACTGCCTTGTGAGCATTCGACAGTTCCTCCGGTTATTGTTTGTATCTTTTTATGTGTTGTAACTGTTTTCTTCGTTGTTTTTTGTGTTGTTCATTTTGTTTTGTTTATTGTCTGTATTGTTTTTGTATATTTCATTATATGTTTTGTAAGTGTTCCTATGGACAGAAAGTCTGAAAATAAATGAATTTATTATTATTATTTGGTAGGTACCATTTTTTTGCGTTATGGAAACCGATTTACAAAAATAACGTTATTTTTCACTTTGTAGTTTTCTTATTTGAAAGTCGGTAGTATATTTTTGTATAAAAGCTTTTCATATTTTTCACTTTTTGGTTGTACCTACCTAATAGGAAAGTAGTTTAGTAAGGTACCTATAATGCCAGCATAGACTACCGGAATATCATGAAACTGAACTTAACCGGTGAAATAAGAGTGTACCAAGGTGAACTGTTCACATATGCGTACCCCTTTAGAGCTTATTGATGTTATGTTACGAAATGGTATAAACAATAAACAATCATGCGATTGCAGCAATCCCGAGAGATTTGCCGTTATTAATTGAAGAGTTTTGTTGTATATCTCCGATGTTCTTCATCAAATCTTTACCAAATTAAAATGGGAACATACTCTTTCAAACAAAAAAAGATTTTTATAAATCGGTCCATGATTGACGGAGATATCCGTGAACATACATTTTTATATAACAAAGCACAATGTCGAACATAGACCCTCCTCATTTTTGGTAAGTCGGTTAAAAAATGGCGGATTGAAACTGTCGAATCCGACTTGGCTGAGCGGCGCGGCGTTCGGGACGTTGCGCGGTATCTTCTCGTCCAATTTACCGCAATGTGTCAAGACGAAAGTCTATGACCAGTAAAGTGTGTGTTGCCAGTATTTACTTATGGGACCGAGACGTGGTCGCACACAATGGGTCTTATCAAAAAGCTTACAGTCACCCAAAGGGCAACGGATAGGGCTATGTTCGGAGTTTCCTTGCGTGATCTAATTAGAAATGTAGAAATCCGCAATAGAACCAGGGTTACCGACATATCCCAAAGAATTTTCAAACTTAAGTGGCAGTGGGCAGGGCACATTGCTCGCAGAACGGATGACCGATGGGGCAGAAAAGTTCTGGTGTGGCGACCGCGAACCGGAAGACGTTGCATTGGAAGGCCTCCCACAAGGTGGGCCGATGCCGTGTAGGTTGCGGGGATCCGCTGGATACAAAACGAACGGGACCGATCAATTTGGCGACGCTTGGGGGAGACCTATGTCCGGCAGTGGACGTTTTTTGGCAGATATGATGATCATGATGATGTATGTCGTTTTGTTACAACTAAACACTTTTTATTTCTTCTTTCATGATGCCCCTTGGCAAGACTGTTATCAGATATTATGGCTTCCGATTACCGTAACGACTGTCAAAGATAATCAAAGGACAGTGAACAGCTTAACGTGCTTTTCGAGGCACGTAGTAATCTATGTTCGAATTTAGCGATTGGGCGACTCCAGGCATTCGTAAAAGCAGAGAAAATCTATATGAACTTTATGGCCTAAAGCAACATATGAATAATACAAGCTTTGATAAATATGTTGCGAATTATTCAAAAATCTTTAAAAATGCATGCAAAATAGCTAAAACGCTGTATATGAGCAATAAAATAAAATCAGCAGGCGATAAAATAAAAACTACCTGGAAAATAATAAATAATGAAACAGGTAGAAAAAAACAGCGTATTAGTGAAATTATTTTAGCGACTGCACATGGTCCCATACCCGCGCTCTATGCTGCCTTACTTAGAAAGAATGTAAATGCGTGCCCTTCGGAGTTTAAGTTTCAACATACAAACCCCCAGACTATTTTAAAAGTTTTTAAAGATCGTAAATTAAATCAACAGAAGATCTTTGGGGACTATCTGTAAAAGTATGTACATCAATCATTGAAACTATTGCGCCCTATTTAGCTTTCATATTTAACACTAGTGTCGATCAAGGAGTTTTTCCGGACCTTATGAAACACAGTAAAGTAGTTCCATTGTTTAAATCCGGGGATAGCAAAGAAGCCAATAATTATAGGCCAGTGTCAATTCTGCCGGTTCTTAGTAAAGTCTTCGAAAAGTAATGCTCAACCAATTGTTGCGTCATTTTAACAAACATTCCATCTTGCATGATCAACAGTACGGTTTCACCAAAGGGCGTCGCACAACTGACGCTGGTGTGACCCTAATAAAGAACATCTTTAACGCCTGGTAAGAAGCACAAGACGCCATTGGAATCTTTTGCGACCTCTCGAAAGCGTTCGATTGCGTTAACCATGAGACACTATTATTGAAACTCGAGCACTATGGGGTTAGACATACGGCCCTCGAATTACTTAAATCTTATTTGAAAACCAGACAATTTAAAGCTCAGGTTAACGGCGTAAACTCTCTAGGGTCTGAAATGACAATGGGCGTTCCTCAAGGCTCTATATTGGGTCCATTCCTCTTTTTAATTTACATAAACCATTTGCCCGAATTATTACAAAATCAACCGAAGATCGTGTTATTTGCTGATGACACATCTTTGATATTTAAAATAGATCGGCGGTCACAAAATCTTGATGATGTGAATAAGTCTATTCATCAGGTCCAAACTTGGTTCACGGCAAACAATTTGGTACTAAATGAAAAAAAAAACAAATGTATTAGATTCACATTGCCGAATGTCAATAGTAGCGAATGCGACATCATATTGAATGGGGAAAAGCTGGACTATGTAAATCAAACAGTTTTCCTGGGAATCACTCTGGACGATAAATTGCCATGGAGGCCTCACATAACATCTCTTGCGGGTCGGCTGAGCTCGGCCGCGTATGCTGTTAGAAAGATAAGACAGTTGACAGATGTGGAGACCGTGCGTTTGGTCTATTTTAGTTACTTTCACATCATTATGACTTACGGTATTTTACTGTGGGGTCGGGCGGCTGACATTTAATCAATAATAATATTGCAAAAGAGAGCTGTGAGAGTCATTTATAAGTTAAGTCATCGAGAATCTCTTAGGGAGCTATTTACAAAGATTAATATTATGTCAGTTTCTTGCCAATTCATTTATGGAAATATTATGTTTTGTATTGTATTTATGAAGAAAAATTTAAACCTCTTTAGTAAAGTTAGTGAAAGACAATTGTAATACTAGAAATAAAGATAAGTTAGATCAGCCATCTTATAGATTAGCGAAAGTACACACATCTTTCATGGGGTACTGTGTTAAATTCTATAACAAAATACCTTGTGAAATATTAAAACTTAATGAAAGAAAATTTAAAACAATAATCAAAAGCACACTTTGTAAACAAGCATATTACAAATTAGATGATTATATTCAAGACTAGCACTCCGCCCGCGACTTCGTTCGCGTGATTTTGTTTATCCTATAAATGATTTTCTTATGTGCAGTTAGTGAAGGCGACCAAAAATAAGCTATTATTAAAGTAGAGATATAAGGTTTATTGGATTGGGATGATTCGTTATTTGATTTAAAGAATAACAAATTTTAGGTTACCTCCACAAAGTAAAATTCTCCCCTAATAACTTATCTACCCCTTTTTGCCCAGTTGAGGGTCGAGTTTTGAACAACCTACATACGCTATTCACTCTTTTCTTCTCTTTTTATTTTTCGTTTATGTTAGTCAGATTGCGCAGTAAGATTTCTTAAAAAAACTATAACACCCCTAATCCTATCTGGAGGGGAATTTAAAAAATATTTTATGTAAATTTTGATTATTAAGTTCATCCCCAAGGAATTAGATTTTTCATACAAACTAATTTTGACCCTTTTCACCTCCTTAAGGTTGAATTGCCGCAAAATCGCGCCTTTGTACTCTGTTCTAGAACCCCACGTCAAAAACGAAACCCTGACCAGTAAGATTCTTAGCTTGAGTTAGTTTCGAAAAACTTATAATGACAACCTTTATTGTTTCCTTAGGTTGGTATTTGTGCCAAGTTTCAAATTTTTAACCTATGAAATAAGATTCTTCAAAAACACGTATTTTGGGAATAGATAAGTAAAACTAATAATGACAACCTTTATTGTTCACTGATGGGTATTTATGTCAATTTTCTAATTTATCAACCCTAGAAGTGAGATTTTTCCACACACCTACATTACCAACCACCTACATTACTAACACCCCCTAAATTACCATTTAGGGGTAGTTTCAAAAAACTAATAATGAAAACCTTTATTGTTTATTTAGGTTGGCATTTATATCGACTTTCAAATTTATTAACCTAAGAAATAAGATTCTTCCATACAAACTTTAACACCCCCTAAATCATCATTTGGGGATAGTTTCGAAAAACTAATAAGGTAATTACCAGGGGGGGTAGGGTAAGGTAATTAACCTTTATTGTTTATTTAGGATGGTGTTTATGTCAACTTTAAAATTTATTAACCCAAAAAAAAAGATTTTTAAAACATTTTACATCCCCTAAATCATCTTTTGGGGGTAGTTTCGAAAAACTAATAATAAAAACATTTATTGTTTATTTAGGTTGGTATTTATGTCAAGTTTCATGTTTATTGACCCAAGAAATCAGATTCTTCCATACAAACTACAACACTCCCTAAATCATAATTTGGGGGAGTTTTGATAAACTAATAATGACAACCTTTATTGTTTACTTAGGATGGTATTTATGTCAACTTCCAAATGTATTAACCCAAGAAATAAGATTCTACAAAAACATTTTAATATCCCCTAAATCGTCTTTTGGGGGTAGCTGCAAAAAACTAATAATGACAACCTTTATTGTTTATTGAGGTTGGTGTTTATGTCAAGTTTCAAATTTATCAACTGAAGTAATAAGATTCTTCAAAAAAGCTTTAACACCCCTAAATCGTTTTTCGGGGGTAGTATAAAAAAAAAAATAACTACTTTTATTATTCATTTAGTATTTATGTCAAGATTATAAACTGAAGTAATAAGATTCTTCAAAAAAACTTTAACACCCCTAAATCGTCTTTTGGGGGTAGTTACAAAAAATAATAATAACAACCTTTAATATTCATTTAGGTTAATATTTGTGGCAAGTTTCAAGTTTTTGACCCAAAAAATCAGATATTTCCATACAAACTTCAACACCCCCTAAATCAACTTTGGGGGTTGTTTCAAAAGACTAATCATGATAACCTTTATTGAGGTTGGTATTCATGTCAAGTTTCATGTTTATTAACCCAAAATATAAGATTCTTCAAAAAATAATTACATCCCCTAAATCATCTTTTGGGGGTAGTTTTGAAAAACTTATAATGAAAACCTTTATTGTTTATTAAGATAGGTATTTATGTCAAGTTTCAAGTTTATTGACCCAACAAATCAGATTTCTCCATATAAACTTGAACACCCCCTAAATCATCATTTGGGGGTAGTTTCAAAAAACGAATACTGTCAATCTTTATCATTTACTTAGAATATTTTTTTGCAAAGTTTCAAGAATTTTGGTCGTAGGAATTAGATTTTTCATACAAACTTTCAACCCCCTTAGGGGTGGAATTTCCAAAAATCCTTTCTTAGTGCACACCTACGTCACTTGAGGAACCTTTCTGCCAAATTTCATGCTTCTAGGCTTAGCAGATTTGGCTGTGCGTTGATTGATCAGTCAGTGAGTCAGTCAGTCAGTCAGTCACCTTTCGCTTTTATAGATATATAAGATAGATAAGTATGCTTTGAAACATGCTGGTCCTGCTCCGTAGGGCAATCTTTAGTGCAGAAAGAATCAAAATGGTTAATTTGTATACGGTATATTCATAATTATTATAGTAACGCTTTATTTTTATTTTATTTTTTCTCTATTTGTTTAAAAAATTGACTCGAACACTACACTACTTCCGTTGTTGTTGAATTAGGTAATTTACCTATGTTTGCAATATTTGTAAGTATTTGAGAACCACGTCCCTATTTATCAAGTGAAGGAATTTACCTGTTAGTGCTTGTAATACTTTATACCTATATTTAGTATAGTAGTGCTGGGTGCATCGTTCTCACGTATAAGAATATATTAATGTGTGTACTACTTATGTAAATATTGTAAAAAGCCTTTATTTTTTCCATATTGGCCTAGTTGAAATAAATACATTTGACTTTGACTTTGACTTTTATGTATTCTTTACATATCGAGTGACCTGTAATACACGGACTGACCTCGACAAGCGGTACTTAACCACAGTATAAATATGGACAAACAGTACGGAAACTACCTCTCCTCGATGCGCATGTTTGTGTGAGTGTGCCGTTTCGAGCGTTTGTAGGTAGTTTCCGTACTGTTTGACCATAATTATAGTGAAGATCGGCCCGTGTGCTGTTATTAGGCAGCTACAAGCTCCTCGTTAAATGGATTCTACGAGGCCCCTAAGCGGCCCGCAATACTGACAGCATCGCGAAAACTGCTTAGAGGTCTCGTTGATGCGATTTTTTGTGTGTGTGCCGTTTCGAGAGTTTGTAGGTAGTTGCCGTACTGTTCGTCCATATTTATACTGTGAATAAACCGTGAAGATAGGCCCGTGTGCTGTTATTAGTCAGCTACAAGCTCCTCGTTTAATGGATTCTAACAAAAGGCACTACCTTTTGTATTCAATCCTCCCTTTATCAGATTTATAGACAAACACAAACAAAAGCTTTTAAAACAAAACTACTACGTTATGCCTTCCCTTTCACGACGGCTTTAAAACTTTTCAAATTATTTCTTTCATAGTTAAGACATCAATTTTAAAATCGAATGGCTTTTCTATTGAAATCTGTAAACTTCCACTTTAATGATAGATTGTCGCCCAGTTTTCAAACGAATTATATAGACCTTAGCTAGCAATCTTACTATCTTATCACACAAATAATATAAAGGGGAAAGTTTTTGAGTGAATGTGTGTGTAAGAGTTAGTATGTTTGTTAATTCTTCACGCTCAAACGGCTGAACGGATCTGGATGAATTTTGGCACAGAGATAGATTATAGTCAGGAATAGCATATAGAGTCATTTTTGTCCCGGGAATATGATTCCTCGGGATAATTTTCGACTTCCAAGCGGGTTGAGCCGCTGGCAGAAGCTACTTTTAATAAATAACTTTTTCATACAATCTGTCATTTTATAACTATTTTTTAATTTTATCCGTTGTACATTTTTTTTATCAAAGTGCATATTATTTATCTATGCATATGTTTTTATCATTGATGTAAGGTAATGGATGACCCGTGTAACACAGGTTTTTTAGCATGGGGTTCGTTGATCATGATTTTTGTACCTCGTCAGTTAGAGTCAGTTATGTTGCCAGTAATTGTGTACTTTTTGCCAATTATTTAATCCGGACTTTTAAAAAGTAGTCGAAGCTTTAGGCTCTATATATGATTGAAATAATCTTCATTATCAGATCAGTAGCTGCTTCCAGAGATTATCTTCCTTCCTCTTCTTATTATCTTCTTTTCTTCCTTCTTCCTTATTATCTTCTTTCTATAGTGGTCAAGCGCGAGCCTATCAATAATAATAAAAAATAAAAAGAATAAACAATCAATTTTAACTCTTCATAATTTGAGTTTGTATTTATCAAACTCTAGTTTAGCTTGACAAGTGGTTAAACTATGGCACTTGTCCCACCGCCGACGATCGAGCAAGTAGAGCTAGAAACTAGCTATGAGTTAGCAAGCAGTGAGAAGCGAGTGTGTAGATTCGATAGTTTTATCGCTCGGCAATAAGCGAGTGTTCTTGTGTGACGGGCGTATGCTCGCACCACTAGCTCGGGGCGGCCGGTTTCTGGTTGTCGGCGGTCGGGCCGTCGCGTCGGTCTCTCGGCGTAAATTCTGACCGCCAAGCGAGCATCGCTGAGAGACATTATCTTTGATAGCTCTTGTCGCTGCGATAAATTAGTGGTTACATAGATTTCGTCGGCAGTGTGAACAGCCAGCGATCAGCTGTTAATATATTACGTCTCTTTTATTGACACGGGATCTATATCTTTTGTCTGTTTCTTCACCGAGAAAATAGTCGATAGCTAATCGCTTCCTTGTCGGCGGTGGGACAGGTGCCTTAAAGTAGGGTTTGACATCAAATACTCAATTCACCCCTTAATTTTTAAGGTTCTCTTCAAACCTCTTCCAAGAGATTATGACGGCACACAATTCGAAAGTGAACTAATTTTCAACAATTGATCATTGCGGATTCAAATCTTAACACTGTTCGATTTTTGAAATTACGTACTTAGAAGAAAACACTTATAGAAAAAGGAAACTGATGTAAGGAAAAAAAATGCCGTTTAAAATCCAAAATATTCAGATACTAGTTGCCGCCCGTGGCTCCACCCGCGTATTATTAGTCATCATCATCATATCAGCCGAAAGACGTCCACTGCTGGACATAGGCCTCCCCCAAACGTCGCCACATTGACCGATCCCGTGCGTCTCGCAACCAGCGGATCCCCGCAACCTTCACCAGGTCATCGGTCCATCTGGAGGCCTTCCAACGCAACGTCTTCCGGTTCGCGGTCGCCACTCCAGAACCTTTCTGCCCCATCGGCCATCCGTTCTGCGAGCAATGTGCCCTGCCCACTGCCACTTAAGTTTGGCAATTCTCCGGGCTATTTCGATACCTCTGATTCTCTTGCGGATCTCTACATTTCTGATTCGATCTCGAAAGGAAACTCCGAGCATAGCCCTCTCCAATGTCCTTTGAGTGACTGTAAGCTTTCGGATCGTTATCTGATTCGTATTATTTTATTATGGTCCAATTTTTTATGACTCTGCTGCATAGATCCGGCTGAATCCGAGCGATGCCCTGCGTTATGTTGGCTTTCAGGGCAACGGTCGAATGTGGTTTATTGGCATAGACCTGCGACTTCAGAAAACCCCACAAGAAAAAGTCTAGCGGAACTCTAACTCTACCCTCAAACCGTTCATGCAGAATGTCGATTGTGTCGTTCGCTGTGTGGCAAGTAGCGCCATCTTGCTGGAACCACATGTCGTTCACGTCCATATTGTTCAATTCAAGCCAAAAGAAATTGTTTATCATTGATCTGTAGCGCTCGCTCGATCTATGCAGCAGAGTCATTAAAAATTGGACCTCTCGGATTCGTGCCACCAGACGAAGCCGCGGCGGACATTTGAACGATGTCATATTCCATCCATAATGGCATAAATGGGCCTTTTAAATAAAAAATAAATTTCGTTAATATCTCACACACATCTTGTTTTATTCAATTTTAACATCGCCCCGTCCTTGTTGAAAGACCCTTTAGTACTTCTCCCAATATCTGCAAAATTTCTGTAAAGTTTCATCAAAATCCTTTCATTAGTTTTTGCGTGAAAGGTTAACAAACATCAATCCATCCATCCTCACAAACTTTCTCTTTTAATAATAATAGTAGTTTAATTCTATAAATTCACTACGGGCTGGAAAGACTTGTCTAGAAAATAGTTTTCATAATTATATTTTCTGAGAACAAATAAGATGTTTTGAAATTGATATTACTCGAGTACGAGTCTCAACGTCCGGACAAAATTATAATTGCGCTCAAATTATCTTAAATGAAAACTGGAAATTGCCCTTCCTTACTTAACACCTTGGGTTCCTCGGGGACAATTTAATTTTCTACGTCTAGAATTAAATATATTTTCGAAGCAGTATTTCTTATTAAAAAAAACAATCTAAAACAAAATAAATACAATAAATGATTATTACCTACTTGTTTGATAACATGTATTCAATGGGAATAGTAAATGGGACCCATCGCCAATACCTAAAAAATGGGATCTAAAAGTGGGATCCAACGAAAATAAATCAATAATTTTAAAAATCATAAGCCTCCTTTCTTTATTGTTATAAGTGCTAATTCTAAGTATGAGACTTTAGGTTCAATTCCCTGGTCAGGCAGTGTTACTAGGTTTTCCATCAGAAATCACTCAGTAACGCCCGGTGTCTAATTTCTTTCCAGGATGTTGGCAATAGGCTTATACATAACTGGAGAAATGTGTGCTTATATATACCACACTATGTACAGTCCGTTCCCCTTCAAGTTTTATATGTGTGGTCGTTTGTTATCGAATTGGAATGAAATGAGTGAATGGAATGGCGACGGTTTACTATGCACTCGGCCCGCGGACTCAGGCCCCCAAGCGGGGCATGCTCCCCACTTTGGAAATCACTGCCCTAAAGACTATAAGCACATTAGATGCTATTACCGCAGAAAAGATCCTCAAAATTTCTTAAAGTGCATGTGGAGAAAATTGGTTGAGAATAATGTAGTACCAAAAGATTAGGCGAAGGAATTCTGGAATACTCATAAATCAGCTTTAACTTAGGTGCATGCTCTCACTTTCAAATGTGCTGGCTTTGGGCAGAGTTCCAATAAACTTCGACTGAATTGTCAAGATTTTAATTTACTTGAATGAAAAATCTGATCGGAATAGTAATAAAAATTGGTATTTTTTTGGTTTATTCGGAGGAGATAAACTCTGGAAGTTCTGAGGCCTTACTATGAAGTGTCAAAACTTTGATGATCCCACTGTAAAAAGGGGATAGCGGTATTTGTCAGTGGAACCATGATTGTTTGGATACGTTATGATAAAGCCCCTGATCTAAATATGACTACAAGACGTACGGCAATGCACCATCGGTACACGGTGTACATCCCACCCAAACGCACAAAGCGTTTTGTGAATACTTCCATAGTGCGCACAGGAGTGGCAATCCCTGCCAGAGTTTCGTTTCCCGATAGCTACAACCTAGGGGTATTTAAGTCAAGAGTGAATAGGTTACTTCTAGGCAAGCGTGCTTCACCGTCGACCACATCATCGCTTACCATCTGGCGAGATAACGGTCAAACGCGAGTCTAAAGTCAAATATTAATAAAAAAACCGGGACTTAAAGAAATAGAAAAGAATATACTTTATTTTACACCAAAAAATGAAGTCTGCTCTATAGCTGAATACGCTACCTCGGCTTTTTATTCCGGAAATATATCCGTTCACAGTGGCGACGGCAGGGAAGCTGTGTGAAAAAAAAAACCGGCCAAGTGCGAGTCGGACTCGCGCAAGAAGGGTTCCGTACCATTATCGCAAAAAAACGGCAAAAAATCACTTAAATATTTATTTTATTCTGTTTTTAGTATTTGTTGTTATGGCAGCAACAGAAATACATCATCTGTAAAAATTTCAACTGTCTAGCTATCACAGTTCATGAGATACAGCCTGGTGACAGACAGACATATAGACAGACAGACAGACGGACCGCGGAGTCCTAGTAATAGGGTCCTGTATTTACCCTTTGGGTACGGAACCCTAAAAACTATTACTCAATATTTTTCTTAGCTCTGAGTCGGTCTCTGCCAGCAATAATAAATCGTTTGGTAGTTGTGAGAACGAAGTAAACAAATGGACATGCTTCTTCTGAAAACTGTGAGACGCTGGCAGAAGTTTTCAGAATATGCCGAATATGGTTGCATGCCGAATATCGATGCAGAGTATGTTTCTCTTCCACCAATCGCAAAGCGATATTTTACGGTATTTTTCACATTAATCAGTTACAAAAAACGTAAAAAGATTTATTATATTTATTTATTTATTTACCATTTACATATCTTATTACTAAACTTATTCATTCACTGACAGACAATGCACAACCTAAACTACAAAGTCTTGAAGCAGGAAATTTTGCACCTAGAAGAGTTCATTACATAACGAAGGTGTTAGGAAGGATTTGAAGCCTTTGTAAGCAATAAGCATGTTGGCTAGAACTACAAGCATAGAATACCTCTGCGAATATCTATCACAGTATATGAGATGTTTGGTAGAATTAATTTAAGTTTTTACCCAACTACGGCGAAGCCAAAAGGAAGGCTCATGATTTTAGCAGTCTATTTATGTAGGTATGTATTTACGTATGTTCTTCCGTAGCGCCTAAACTATTCATCCGATTTTGATTAAAAAAGTGTCAATCGATTTTTTCCGGGTAACATAGTTACAAAAAAATACCGTAGTTACACATTTTTATTAAATTTTTGCTTGTTGCAATAGGCATTTCTGTTTGATTTCACAATTTTAATTTTCTATTATTATGTTTCAATATCCTGTTGTTTTTTCATTTTGACTCTGTTGACTTAGTTTAATTTATTTTGCATGCTGTGGTCTCTTAAATTATAGAAGTATGTACCCTATCTAGTTACCAGAGTACTTATTATGTAAAATATAATGTGTTTACCTTTTGTTGGAGATCCTAAATAAATAAGGATTTTGCAAAACTCATCATGATTAAATATCCGCTATTTGATTAAAGGGTTTATGGATTTTCATAATATTTGCCAATGGGAAATCTCATCATACCAACCGCTTGCTCAATATTTGCAAAAACAGAAATAAAGAACAAATATACATAGTAACAGGAAAGCCAAAAAAACAAACACTTCAACGAAAATGTAATTTAAAACGACTCAACTTTACCGATCCGATTTCAATTCAATCCGATTTGAAAAAGAACTGGATCAAAGTTCACACTGTGAGCAGGAAGATTAATGAAGCCATTATACCGCGTCTAAAGAGCGAAGTAGCGTTAAAATGTCTACAAGTAGGTCTAAATCGACCTCTTGCACATTGATCGTTTGTTGTGGAACGTCGTAAAATGCTGCTCCTACCATTGTTGTGAAAAAATTGGATGGAATGTTGCAGGATTTCACTTTTGAGGCAGTCGGTTTTTTTATTAGGAATCAAGTCAAAGAGTTTATTAACCAAATTTGAAATATCAAGAAGTCGGCCAGTTAGTCAAAAAGTTTGAGCTGGGTGCGAGTTCCAAAAAGAACAGGTACGATACTTCATGAACTCTCTTAATCAATTTATGGATAAATCCTTAATAAAAGTGCTATCATGATATTAGTAGTTCGTCCCACGAAATTGTTTTATTTTCTATACTAATATTATAAAGAGGAAAGATTTTTTTGTTTGTTTGTTTATTTGTTTGTTTGTACCGAATAGGCTCCGAAACTACTGGACCGATTTAAAAAATTCTTTCACCAATAGAAAGCTACGTTATTCCTGAGTAACATAGTCTATTTTTTAAACCCGAAAATGGGTCCTGTGGGGTGGCCCACGGGAGCGAAGCCGCGCAAAGCAGCTAGTATTAAATAAATTCACTGCATAAAAGTAATTTGATGACAAGAATCTCTATGAGTGACAATTCTTTTGTGTGCCCAGCTTTAAGCAGTAATCCAATTCCATGCAATATTGCACAAAAGGTATCGTTACGACATGAAATAAGCTGAACAAAATACTTGGTACATCATTTTACTTTCAATTTTCTTAATAATTTCAATAACTAGAGCAATAAGACTTGCTCATTGTTAGACTAGTCAATGAAATAGGAATAACCAAATAGGTTTCGATTACCAGACAATAAAAAATGCAAGTCAGTGCAAAAAACATATTAGATTTCGATACAAAGGATTTTGATTTTGTAAAAAATACTCTGTAATATCTTCATCATTTAAACCCAAAGACGTCCACTGCTGGACATACGCCTCCCACTAGCGTCGCCACCCTTACCGGTTCTGGGCTTCTCGTATCTAGCGAACTCCTGCGGCCCTCACCAGTTCTCACCAGTTGGCTTACCTTACCCAACGATGTTTTTTATATTCTAACCCAACAATTTTCACTCTTAAAATAATAATTCAAAAATACCTTGCTATATTCTAGTGTCCTTATTTTTAAAACGGTCTCAAAAATAAGAAGTTTTTACGGGTAAGCACTAAATAAATGCTTTATTTAACCTATCAATCATTACTTTTATAACCCCATTTGCCTCCACCAATCTTGAGACGACTTCCAATAGTAACTCACTATACCGAGCGATTCAACTAATAAGACGGTTTTTTATCGAGTTTTATAGAAGCCTTGCAGCTTAATGACCAACCTCAGACCCTCTCTACCATTGTTGAGTTAGCGATAATATTGTACTACGGGGCAGCTCATAAATGTTGTCCATTTTCTAGTAGGAAAGCCTTATTCAGGTATGCTTGAATACTTTTTGTACTTTCTAGATCTTAGCTAAAAGGGAAAAAGGTTAGAAGACTCGAATATTGTGTCAAATTGTGACCTTAAACTTTATAATGGTTAATCTTAACCGATTTTTGGTTACTATTTAACAGCAAACGTAACTTTTTCGTATAAGTGGAAAAATCCTCACATTAAATGTTCGACGTTATTAGTTATTATCTTCATAAGCTAGTGTTCGTATTTCAAGAGAAACTCGTATTTCGGTAAACACCGTTGTGCGAATATTGTAAAATAAGTAGTCACTCAAATCTGTATCAACTAAAAAAACGCCACTAACTGCATCAGACTGCTTTAAAAAACTTTTTTTATTGTTCACTTTTTAGTGGTACATAATGGACAAGTTCTATAGTAAGGTACCAATAAGCCCACAGTGATGCCAGAATAGATTACCCGATAACATAAAACTTGAACATAACCGGTGGAATGAGAGTTTACCGGGTGAACTGTACACATCTGTGTACCCGTTTAGAGCATACTGGCATGATGGTATGTTACTAAATGGTGTAAACAATAAACAGACATGCGATTGCAACAATCCTAAAAGATTTGCCGTCATTTATTAAAGAGTTCTGTGGTATATCTCCGAAGTTTTTTCTTTAGCAATCTTAACCAAATTTAAATGGGACCATTTCGGAATAATCTTCTTTCGAACAAAAAAATCATTTTGCAAATCCGATAACATGTGACGGAGTTATGCCCGAACAAACATAAAATAGACATAAACATCTGAATTGATAACTGTCTCTTTTTAGGTAAGTCAGTTAAAAACTAACATGTTTGGAACTTTTTTAGTTGTTTTTATAGACGGTTTTTTGTAAACAAAACGTGGAATGTTTATATTACGTGCGTTTTAAGGCGATGATAGCTCAGTGGTAGTGACGTCGGATACCGAGACGAAGGTCGCGGGTTCGAATCCTACAATGAGCTTGAGCTTTCGGTGAAGGAAAACATCGTGAGGAAACCATAGCACGGTGGTAGGGTACTTTGTAGTACCCGCCTGGCTGGCAACCACCCTCAAGTTGAAAATCTGTCGCCAAGCACCTTCCGGTGTGTTCCGACAGCAGCACTTGAGAGCCAGTTCCCTTCTAGGCTTTGTGTGCTTACCACCATCGGCCACATCATCACTGACCACGGTGAGATTGTGGTCAAACACAGGCCTATACATAGTAAAAAAAATAAAAAAAATAATCAGAATATTCTACAAAGGAACTTCGTATTTTCTTATATTACGCTGCGTTGAACCGTTTTGCATAGCAAAGGGAGGGTTAATACCTTGAGCACTATGTACTAAGGAGAAATTAGATACATGCATTATTAACTTGAACTATGTTTGTGCCGTCTCTCGGAATAATGTGTTGTTTACTAATAAGGAAAAACAAATACTATTTACCTAGAAAGTTTTGAATTAAATTGTTGATATTTTTACCCAACTGCCGAAGGAGGCTATTGTGTTTATCAGTCTATGTATGTATGTATGTTTGTTCCTATGTGGCGATTTAGAGACCAAACGCGTTGGCCGATTTTGATGGTTCTTACGTCAATCGATTCGTCTTAACCCTGCATGTGTCACTGGCTGCATTAAAATTGTAAAATAGAAATATTTTGAGACCCTAGGAAGGACATAGGATAGTTTTTATCACGGAAATCATCCTTAAAGAAGTGGAAGTTTTTATGGTGAACTTATAATTTCTCAAGTAAGATACACACCAATAATATAATTGTGCGATATAAAATAATAGGCTTTTCGAAGTACTAAGGTTACGCAGACGACGTCGCGGGCAACAGCTAGTATAAAATATTTTGAAACCCACCAACAGAAAAGACTTGTCTAAGCTTGCCCAAACCCTGGAGAAATGGGAAAAGAATTGGAGGCCTTTACTCTGCAGTGGAACAGTTCAAGCTGAAAATAATAAATAATTGAGTTTTCTTTGGCAAAAAATACGGACGTTTCTCTGTTTTTACTTCTGTAACATAAGCAAATAGATCTTTCTTCGCTCGTCATTGTCAAAGAGTGTCCATGGAGTTGCTTATCCGTTCTTCTTCATAGAGTTCTGTGTTTATGAGCGTCTCCTTGACAATTTAAAAGTGCCTATAAAAAGTTTAATTAAAAAAAAACTTAATTTAATCTGATTTTGCAATAGTGACGACGCCAAACAAGCTTGTACACTGCAATCCATTTGAATTTTAGATCTCTTTGTTCCTCGTAAGACAACAGCTTGAATATTTCTCAGTAAACTCCCAAAGCTGAGCTAAGCCAAACAAGGTATTTGGGGTCATAAATATGCATCTGCGGGAAAACATGGGTTATCTTGCCCTATTAACATACAAATTGACATCTGTCAAGTACATACACGACCTTAGGGATAAAACATATCGTTGTGATATGTTCCTTATAGTATGAGATCCCACTGAAAAATCTACAGGTATATTGTTTTTGATCATCATCATCATCATCATCATCATTTCAGCCGAAAGACGTCCACTGCTGGACATAGGCCTCCCCCAGGCGTCGCCACATTGACCGATCCAGTGCGTCTCGCATCCAGCGCCTTCCCGCAACCTTAACCAGGTCATCGGTCCACCTAGTGGGAGGCCTTCCAACATATCGTCTTCCGGTTCGCGGTCGCCATTCCAGAACTTTTCGGCCCCAACGGCCATCCGTTCTGCGAGAAATGTGCCCTGCCCACTGCCACTTAAGTTTGGCAATTCTTCGGACTATGTCGGTAACTTTGGTTCTCCTGCGGATATCATCATTTCTGACGTGATCACGCAAGGAAATTCCGAGCATAGCCCTCTCCATTGCCCTTTGGGTGACTTTAAGCTTCCTGATAAGGCCCATTGTGAGCGACCACGTTTCGGTTTTGTTTTTGATAAAACTTGTTTATTATGAATGATTCTTGATAGTAAAATAGATTGCTGTTCGCGTCTGGCCACAAACAGTTTTTAGGGTTCCGTACACAAAGGGTCAAAACGGGACCCTATTACTAAGATTCTGCGATCCGTCTGTCTGCCTGTCTGTCTGTCCGTCTGTCACCAGGCTGTATCTCATGAACTGAGATAGCTAGACAGTTGAGATTTTCACAGATGATGTATTTCTGTTGCTAAAAACAGAATAAAATGAGTGGGGCTCCCATACAACAAACTTGTTTTTTTGCCGTTTTTGCGATAATGGTACGGAACCCTTCGTGCGCGAGTCCAACTCGCACTTGGTCGGTTATTTTCTATATCTTGAGTGCATAGGCAACATTATCTAGCTCTTATTTAGTCGCAATTCATAGGTTACCAGATTTAGCAGGCAAACTGGTAACCCACAGATTGTGGCTAACTGAGAGCTGGCAACCTTGTTTTTACCCCCGAAGGAAATGTTATAAGTTTGTCGTGTATAATGTCTCAAATAAAAAAATATATTATAAAAAGAAAAACATAATATACAATGTACTAGCACTCCGCCAGCGATTTCGTTCTTTCTTCGATTTCGTATTTTATCCTATAGATGACTTTCTTATGTGCAGTTAGTGAAGGCAACCAAAAATAAGCTATTGGTAAATCAATTAAAAATGATATCTACGGTTTATTGGTGGAGTTTTTTACAACCCAAACTTATTCCATCTTTTCTTCACTTTTTATTCTTCGTTTATGTTAGTTAGATTGGGCAGTAAGATTTCTTATAACAACATTAACACCCCCTTTAAAGTCATGTTATCTGGGAGGATAGTTTTAAAAAACGTATTATATAAATTTTGATTATTTACTTTATCCCCAAGGTATTAGATTTTTCATACAAACAAATTTTACTTCTCCTTAAAGATTGACAGTTCTGAAGTGGCGACCGCGTACCGAAAAACGCAACGTAGGAAGTCCGACTTCGTCAAGGCTGCGGGAGTCCGGTGAATGCGAAACGCACAGGACTGATCACACTGATCACACAGGACTGATCTTGCTGCTTTACTTCTGTGGTCTATACAGACCAGAGAGGTAAAGCTGCAAGAAATATAATTTCTTTATCCAAACACTCACCCTATACGTTTTATTGTTATGTGTAATAATGCTCATTTAAAGTAATTAATTATGATAAATACTCATGTCATCGTATCGAATTTGATATTTGTACTAAATTCACTACTCGATTGTCAATCGTACCACTCGTGTGCCAGTAGCAACAGTTTATATTAAGTATGACGTATTACGAATGACGTAATCGGGAAACGTCGTATGACGTCAGGGTGAGTGTTTGGATAAATAATTATATTTCTTGCAGCTTTACTTCTGTGGTCTGTCACAGAAGCAAAGCTGCAAGAAATATAATTTCACACACAACCTATACATTTTATTGTTATGTGTAATAATGCTCATTTAAAGTAATTAATTATGATAAACACTCATGTCATCGTATCGAATTTGATATTTGTACTAAATTCATTACACGATTGTCAATCGTACCACTCGTGTGCCAGTAGCAACAGTTTATATTAAGAAAAATGAACAAAAATACAAAATATCGCAAGAAAATATTCCGTAAATTATATATTAGGCAATATGGTAGATAAAGATGTGCAATCGATACCCTTGCCTTTGAATCTTATGCAATATTTTAGTTTCTGTCCGATATATCATATTGGAAGCAATGTTTTATATCCAAATAGTCTTTTATCCATTTTCGTTTCAATGATTGTAACATTGGTGTATATAATCCTAAACATTCTCTGTACTTATCTGATGGTCTTCAATAAACACAGTCTAGGATATAGTTATTTCTCACATTATTCTTGTTGTAAAGACTGTGTATTCTACTATTTAGGTTTTGCTATGAATTTCTTGATTGACATCTTTCAAACCAAAAATGTAGTTCAGTTTGTCATAACTTTTCAAACAGTTCACAGACTTCTCAACAATGATATCATTTTTAACCATTTCTTTATTTGTAATTGGATTCTAGGAATCATGACTCTGGCATTTTATGTGATTGTGTTCACTTCCTTCATTCTACTGCTTAATATACCTTTCTATTTTGTCTGTAATGGCTACCTTTTACTTGTTTTTTATTTTAACATAATTTATGCCCTGCGAGTCATTAAAATGTTGAAAACAAAATAATTTTGTGGAATTTTCAAGTTTTGTATTCTCGAGAATTGGAAATAAAGTACATGAAAAATGATAGCAAGAAAATCTTTCAGGCTTACTTTCAAATATTAGTGTTATGATTACTACAAAATTGGTTATCAGCAATTCGTAAGTACTTTACTACACACTTAACTATTATCGATTATCGATAATATTATTAATTTAATTATTTTTATTATTAATTTGGGTACGGAACCCTAAAAAGTGTTCGGCTTTGTGGAGCGTTGTTACTCATACCTGTTACTCTTTGTCTCATACCTCTGTCACAATGTCTTTCTAAAACTGAATCTATCATTTCAATTGGTGCTGTATCAGAAAAATATTCATAATCTCTATTTTTCCATATTTATTTTCAGATACTGTATAACACTATAGAAATAGTCATTCACTCTCTGACTTACACTCAAATGGCAATTGAAACGTTTGAAGTAGTCAAAACCATGGTGAGTGCTTGGTTTTAATATAAGTTTAGTTTAATTTAGGTAGCGAGATTCCCTTGTGATGGGTGACTAAAAAAAGTCAAGGCAGACGTGAATAGAGACGCCCTAAAAGTACATAATCATCAGGCCAGAAGTACCTGCAGAGATGCTCCCCAGCCCGTGGATGTTAGGCGACGTAAGACTTTATTTCTAGTCCCGACTTTTAGCTTAGTTTTTAAGCAGTGGAATTTATATGTCAAGGACCTATCCAAAGTGATGCCTAGGTAGCGGGGTTGAGGGCAGTGCTCTATGGCAACGCCTTGCCACGAGATGTTGAGAGACCTGTTGGACTGACGGTTGCGTAGATGGAAATCATGGTTTGGCCTTAAGGCATTTTCATCATAAAACTGTCCAAGTGCTTCCAGAGCTTCCGTCAGACTTTCTTCGGCCTTTGCCTGTGCTGTGTGTGGCATGTGTCTGGGCGGCAAGAGCAAGGTCGTCTGCATATATAAAGCGTTGCGTTAGTGGGGAGCTAGGCTGGTCGTTTGTGTAAATATTGAATAGCACCGGAGCCAGCACGCTGCCTTGTGGGAGCCCGTTTTTTTGACACCGCCACCTGCTCTTGCTGTTATTAAGATGGACTTGGAAGCGACGGTTATTCAGCATGACGCTAAAAACCTGGACGAAGCCTGTACCTTTTGTTATTACCCTGACTTTCAATAGGAGCTGCTTGATATTAACTGTATCACAGGCTGCTGAAAGGTCAACGAATACAACACCTGTGACATTTTTCGCCTCAAACCCGTCCTCAATGAATTGCGTGAGTTTGAGCGTCTGGTTGGTGCATGACTTCCCTGGTCTGAAGCCAGCTTGTTTAGGTATAAGGTGTGGTTCGATAACAGTTGTAAGGCGATTTAGTAGGAGCCTTTCAAAGAGTTTGAACGTGTGGCATAGGAGGGAAATGGGTCGGTAGCTTTTAGGGTCTTTTGGTCATCTTCCTGGTTTTAGTAGAGCTATCACTTTAGCACGTCTCCACAATTTAGGAACCGTATAGTCTACGAGGCACGAGTTGAAAAGTGATAGTATCCAGGATACAGCTACTGGTCCGATGTGTTTTAATTGATCGACAGTAATGTCATCGAAACCAGCAGCTTTGCCATATTTTAAGTTTTTGATCACATGTATTATGTCTGACAGCGTAAATGGCTGTGTTAAATTGGTGGTGTCATTAATCACAGTCAGCTTATCTGATTTGTATATCCGATGTGAGGGTTTTCCATTAAGGAGTAGTTGGTGGGCAACTTGACGCAACGTTGCGATCACTTGGCCTGGGTTCGAAGCCTGAGGAGTGCTACCAGTTTATGGATCGTATTCCAGGCCTTTTTACTGTTATGAGTCATATCTATTTCAGTAACCAACTTCATCCAATTTTCCCTGCGGCAGTAACCCACTTCTCGCAAAAGTTCTTCGCCAAGTTCCAAGGTGTTTTAGAAAACGGGTCTGTGCTGTATGAGCCTATGTACTCAGCGAGTAGTGAGGCGGAATCCCTGCCCAGGCCCGGAATGTAGGCTGTGCGGCAACCTCGTGAGATGTATTGGCGGGATACGGCCCACACAATATCAACAAAATTCTCGTAATTATTCGGAACAGGATCTAGATTGAGTAGCCTGGAGTCAATACCATCGGAAAACTTCTGCCAGTTGGCCTTAGAGTAAATTGAAGCTGGGCCCGAAAGGCACAATTTGGGGTTTTACAGCTGATTTAACGCAGCACCCAATTGACCGGTATTGAGTTTTTGGTATGGGCTCGTGCACTGTTTTTCTGCAGATAGGACTAACTTTACCACTGACAAAGATTAAATCAGGGTTGTAGCCGCGGCGCCATCGGTCACTGTTAAAGGAAGCTGGGCGTTTAGCGTTGTGAATCAAGGTGAGGTTTTCTGCCTCTGCCCATTCTTCAACTGCATCACCATCCGAAATATTGATTTGGAGGTTTGTATATATAGGTAATTGTGCAGCTGCCTGTATCTATGGTAATAATTTCAATGGAGTCAACAGCCGAGGAGGCCGTGGACTGCACAGCATTATTTGGTCGAACGAAAACAGCGCTCCCGTAGTTTGCATGTGGGATTTCTGCTGTAAGGATCATACCAGGTATCTGAGGTCTAGGTAGTTCACCATCAAGATGTGTTTCTTGGACACATAGTATATCGCACCGTAGGTCCTGGCACAGATTTGCAAGAAGCTGAGCCTTGTTGCTTGAAAAGCCCTCTATATTAATAGAAATCACGTTTAAAGATGGTTCGGTGGATGAGAAACTAGAGTTGGCGGGTGGAGTTGCCGTTGAGTTTGGCACTGTTAAGTGCCTTTGTTGTGTGCCTTTTTGGTTTTAAGTTTGAGTCATCGTGGTGAAAGGATTAGTCAGCTACCTGCGTTACCGGGTGCTAGCTGTCCAGGGTATGCCGGGCGTTTAGGATCGCAAGAGGACATGTTTAACGCTGCTCAGGAAGGCTCCTTTCATGCACCCCATTCCCTGGGGAAACTGAAAGAGCGTCTCCCCTGAGCCTCGCTATGCATGGCAGCAAGTGATCACTATGCCACCGTCTTTCTTGGAATTAACTTGGTGGGTAGACAGAGTCCCCAGTCTGAGCATCAGCGACCCCGGAGTCCCACCTGCTTATGATGCAGGCGGGGTTTCGGCGTTTTAGGCATAGAGGTGGTTTCCTCCCCGACGATTTCTTCTACGAGTGGGATCGGTCCTCTTACGATCCTTACGAAGGAAGTTGATCGCCGTATCGAGAACATCTAAAAAGCTACTGGGCTATGAAGACACCAATAAAGGCTGATCTGCTGTTCTCCCTAAAGCGAAAACTCTTTGATAAATGTATTCTTCCCATCCTAACCAACGGTGCACAGAGATGATCATTCACCGAATTGCAAAAGTCTAGACTTGAGGTTTTCAAAAAAGCTATGGAGCAAAGCATTCTGGGTGTAAAGAGACTCCATACAGTGGGTTCCTGAAGATGGAAGGTGCCCTGAAAGAGGTGGCGAGATAATTTGGACGCGTACATTGAGGGCATGAAGGCAAGAAGGCACGGGCAAAGAATGTCTTTCTAGACTTGAAGAATGTCTTTCCTAATACCTGTCTTTCCTAATAATGTCTTTAGGACAACAATGGCTAGACAAAAAAAAAGTATTATGTCGACACATCACGACTGCGGTTTTTACTAACTAGAATCATTTGATCTTGTAGGCATACTTTTTGTCATCTTCTGATGCCTCACTTCTTCTTCTGTAATTACAAAAATAACTGTCTTTTTTTTGCAGGAAGGAACAATCTTAATGTCACTATCCGTTGTAAGTTGGTTAGTAAAGGGTTTGATATAGCAAACAATGTTTATGCAGCAATGCGAGAAATTTCACTTAGCTGTTCGAGATAGTTGCGCCACTTATTCGGAAAACAACTTGCACAGGTGATTTCTTTATGAGTTATGTTTATTATAGAGGGTCCAAAAACAAGATGAATTGTGTGAGGAATGACATGAAAAAAAAGGAAGTGAATGATGGCATGACTGTTAAATACGGGCAAATGGAAGAAAAATGGCATGGGCAAACTGACCATAAATAACATAGGCCGAAGGCTGATAGAAGATGATGATAGCAGTGTGTGAGTAATATGTACCCAACTGTAAATCTACCATTTACCATACCTATGCGTCGTTCGTTGACTAGTGTGTGTGCCCTGGCAGTTGAGAGTGTGTCATGCTCTCTCAAATGTCTCTCTAATGGTGGCGCGTGTATTGGATCATTCGATTCCCTTCATGATGGTTGAGCTGGGTGGTGCCGATTCATGCGTCATGTTCGTGAACGGGCGCGGTCAGTTGGGTTTGGTCATAACTTAACTGCTTCGGATGTTAATGTTTTTCCAGTACCTATTATATAACTGTACAGTACATGTGTGAGTACTTTTAATAGTTTATACCTGTACGTAGAATAGTATGTAGTGCTATTCTGGGTGCATCGTCCTCACATATTATGAATTTAGTAATGTATGGACTTATGTGAATATTGTAAAACATCCGAATGGACGGTAGAATCAATTTTATTACTTGTAACTTGTTGACGTTCAAAAGTGCCGCTTAATGGCCTAGTTAAAATAAATATATTTGACTTTAACTTTGATAAAAAGAGATATTGCGATGTATTTGGATACATTAAAATTGTTATAATAAGTCCAAAAAATCAATAATTAATTATTAATTTGAAACCTATTTTAGTGCATCTATTTTACAAAGTCTATAAATAAAATTAACTGTACGTAAGGACAATGAAAACAGAAAAAATATTAATTAAAATGATCAAATTCCTGTTTTCTAAAAATTGCCTAAGTTCGTACTTTTTGTTGTTTCTGTAATGTTTAGTCGGAGCACAAAATACATAATATACAGAAGGGCCACTCCCGCCGTTTCGAAAATTGACAGCTAAACTTGACATATTCACTAGGTTTGCTACTATATTGATTCCGAATAAAAAAAAAGAGTAGCTTGTATAAGTTACAAACATAAATATGTTGGCAACACCGATTCTACGGCGCGAAACTGCTGTCAACTGGCGGCAGAATATTTGAAAATCACGGCCGTTGACGTCTACAGAAGTTATATAAGGGCTGTGCACGAGCAGAGCGGCCTTTTTCTTGGACTGACGAACGGCTGAATAACATCTTCCTAAGTTCATTTTCGATTACTGTAAACTTGTATAAATAAATATAATATAGTTTTGATTTGCTTCTGAATTTTATTTTGATTTTCATTGCTATAAGTAGAAAATAATACACTTATTAGTCTTTGCTAACATCAGAACTGGTAAGAAACTTTCACGCCATGGGTAAGCGAGCTAGTAAACGTTCAAGGCGAAAACGTACTCGCTCCAGCTCATCTTCAAGCTCCAGCACAAGCGCACGGACACCATCTCCGCCACCAAGACGGAAGGACAAGGTATCACATAGTTGTACCGAAACTGTGAGTAATTCAAATACTATTGCTTTGAACAACTTGATACCTGATTTTGATCCACTAAAAGATGATATCGATATCTGGCTTAGCATTATTCGATCTTATGCAAATACTTTTTCATGGTCGGATAAAATGATTCGCTATCAAGCTTTAAATAAACTAAAGGGGTCTGCTAAAGTTTGGTATGATTCGTTACTACGTACAGAAAGGCAGTGGCCTATGTGGAAATGGGACGATTGGCGGTTAAAATTGTCGGGTAGTTTCCAAATACGTAGAAATATGTTTGACCTTTTAAAAGAAATCATAGACAAAAAACCGATTGAGAATCAATCCCTGTATGAATTCTTTTTCGAGCAAAAATGCAGGATAGACCGTTTGTGTTTAAATTTTTCAGAACAAGACATAATTTCAATTATAGTAGGAAACATAGGTGATAATAATATCGGTGCATCTATTGAAGCTAGTAACTTTAAATCAAGTGACGATTTAGCTAGTTATTTACATTGTCGAATTTACAAGAAAAATTTAAAACAAGAAAATAGTTCACGTGACGTACCGATTAAATCAGGATCTCTTAGTCAATCAACATCCATAAACCGAACAACAGTATCCACTAATTCAGCCATTTCAAATCAACCTACTTCTTCTAATGTTGGTCAAGATGGTAGCCGTAAAATAATTAAATGTTACAATTGTGGCGGTAATCATAAAAAGAACCAATGTGATACAAATAAGTGTGATTATTGTGGGAAAAGAGGGCACACAGAATCGATCTGTTATCATAAGAAAAACGTGACAAAATCTATAGTGAAACCCGAACAACAAGAAACAAAATTCGTTTCTACAAACCCACGTAATAAGTTTATTAAAAAGATTAACATATTTAATCATGATTACGAAGCGTTTATTGACACTGGTAGTAGTTGCTCATTAATATTAGAGTCTTTAGCTAATGAACTTTCTTTGCCTTATATCGAACTACCCTCACCCGTTATATTACAAGGTTTTTCAAAAGAAAATTATAAATACGTGACTAAAAAGGTTACTGTTAACTTAACTTTAGAATCTGTGGTTTTGAAAGATATAGATATGTATATTTTAGATGATATGGTTGGGTGCGATATACTGATTGGCAGAAATGTTACTGAGCGGTCTGATTTAGTATACTCGCGTATAGGCGACGAACTTAAATTTCAATATGCCAGTGAATTTAAAGAATTTTGCAACAATATAGCCGCCTTAGACTTAGACGCAAGTACAAATAAAAGTGAATTATTAGCTCTATTTAACCGATACAGTGATTGTATTGCTACCGATATAAAAAAACTCGGGAAAGTTAGTAACTACGAAATGACAATTAATTTGTCAAGCTCGCAGCCAGTTCAATGCAGACCCTATCGAACCTCGTACACGGATAGGCAGATAATAAGAGATATGGTTAAAGAATTACTCGAGAATAAAATTATCCGCGATAGTAACTATCCATACGCCAGTCCAGCCCTGTTAGTAGACAAGAAAAATGGCGAAAAAAAGCTCTGCATTGACTATAGGGCATTAAATAAAGTCACAATCAAAGATAAATATCCTATGCCACGAATTGAAGACTTATTAGATAGGCTTCAAGGGCATAAATGCTTCACAAGTTTAGACCTAAAAAGTGGGTATTACCAGATTTGTTTACATAAAGATTCGATAGATAAGACTGCATTCATAACGGAAGATGGACATTATGAATTTTTAAGGCTTCCATTCGGTTTGGCTAATGCTCCGTCTTGTTTTCAAAATATGATGAACAAAACTCTTGGTAATTTAAGATTTGGCAACGTTATTGTTTATTTAGATGACGTTTATTTGGTAACAGAAACAATAGCAGAAAATATTGAGTTATTGGAACATGTGCTACAGATATTTAGAACAAAAGGTTTAACCTTAAATCTAAAAAAATGTCATTTCTTTAAACACGAAATCGAGTTCTTAGGGTATAAAATAAAACCAGATTTCGTTATGCCAAATGATTCGAAACTGGAAGCGGTTAAGAGTTTCCCGATACCCAAAACGGTTCACCAACTTCGACAGTTCTTAGGATTAATTAGTTATTTCCGTAAATTCATACGAAATTGTGCAATTTTATCAGCTCTGCTTACGAAATTGTTGAAAAAAGATTCCGTCTGGGTTTGGGACGATGTACAAAATAGGGCATTTCATGTTTTAAGAGATAAATTAACATCTCAAAGTATTTTAGCTATTTTCGACCCCAATAAGGATAAAGTATTGTATACAGACGCAAGTAGGGATGGTATTGCTGGTATATTGACTCAGATAGATGATGAAGGTGAAAAGGTAGTACATTATTATAGTAGACAAACGAAGGCCAATAAAAAAAAATATAATTCTTTCGAACTAGAACTTCTAGCCGTCGTTTGCTCTCTTCAAAAATTTCGTTTATATTTATTAGGTAAGCAATTTAAGATAATTACAGACTGTAGTGCGGTTAGGTACGCGTTACCAAAAAAGGATATTATTCCGCGGATAGCTCGTTGGGTTCTATCTACTCAAGAATTCACATTCGACATAATTCATAGGGAAGGTTCCCGGATGCAGCATGTGGATGCTTTGAGTCGAAATCCAGTGCCATCCGGAGAAAAATCGGAATCTGAAATTATTATGTCAATCACGGAGGCAGATTGGTTGCTGTCAGTACAGATACAGGACTCGGAGATAGCTAAAATTAGGGATGTTCTAGAATCAGGAGAGGCCGATATAAATACAGATATTTTTGACAAATATGATCTTTTAGGAGGAAAGGTTTAAAGGAGAACTAGTCAGGGTCTTAGATGGGTTGTTCCAATAAAATGTATTTGGCAGATCAGAAGATGCAATCACGATGATTTGGGTCATTTTTCTGTAGACAAGTGTGTTGAACGAATACGTACCCGATATTGGTTTTCACGGATGCGTAATATTCTAAAAAAATATATTAAAAATTGTTTAAATTGTATATACTTTAAAAATAAAGGAGGTCCAAAAGAAGGACAGCTATATCCCTTGCCTAAATATGCACAACCCTTCCACACTCTACATTTAGATCACTTGGGACCATTCGTGGCAACTAAAAACAAAAATAAATATTTATTAGTAATTGTAGACTCGTTCACAAAATTTGTATTTATATCTGCAGTACGGAAAACCAATACGGCTGGTGTTATTAAGGAATTAGAATGTGTATCTAAAATATTTGGCAATCCTAGGAGAATAATTAGTGATGCGGGATCATGTTTCACTTCTAGTAAATTTACCCAATATTGTGCGAATAAAAATATTAGGTTACATATTGTAGCAACAGGTGTACCTCGTGCTAACGGACAAGTAGAACGATTTAACAAAACCATTTTAGAGGCCTTGAAAACCATGGGTGCTGACACCACCGACGATAGGTGGGATCAGTGTATCAAGGCATTACAACAAGGGCTTAATAGTACTATTCATAAAACGATTCAAGCCGTTCCTAGTGAAGTAATGTTCGGGTATAGATTACGAACAGATAGTGATAGCTTTGCCCCAGATCTTGATAGTGAAGCATTGGTAGACGTGTCAAAGTTGCGCGAAAGAGTAGACGAAAATGTTAAGACTAGTGCAGGAGATCAAAAGAAGAGATTTGACAAAACTAGGATCAAAGCCACGCGGTATATAGAAGGGGACTTGGTATTGGTCAAAATACAGAGTCAAAGTAATGATGGTCAAAGCCGAAAACTATTACCAACATTCAAGGGTCCATTCCAAATTAAGAAAATCCTAGATAATGATAGATATGAAATATCAGATTTAAGAGGTAGTCAAAGAAGCTCTAAAATGTATAATGGCGTAGCTGCGGCAGAAAATATCAAACCGTGGATAAATATTGAAAATTGGAGCACAGAATATAAAAATAAAAAAACCGTGTTGGCAAGGTATTGTTCTAATTATAATTATTATTACTTTATACAACTGTTTTAATGAAGTAACATTATTTACATCTGTACATAAGTAATACCTCGGATTTTTCTATAAATCTAAAGTAATATCAAGAGAAACTAATTTCCCATTTTATTTTCCCATTTCAATTATTTAGCGAGCCTAGATAGTATACTTTACCCATTAATATTTAAAGGTATTGCACATTATGTCAAAATGTATTGTATTGCCTTGCGTAAAATTCGAGATCAACTTGGTACGCTTGAGTGGGCGAAATGCTCTTCGAGTGCAGGTGATCTGAAGATAAAAACCTGGTGACCTAAGTGTGGCAAAAGCCCTTTAGGTGCAGGAAATGGCATTTCAATACATGAGTAATAAGTGTGCAATATGTTTTCAGTCGACCAAGAATGCTTTATTTGTTTGTCAAGTACTTGAACATGTGTCAATTTACATTTCAGTATCCTATCCAGACTCGTGGGGTGCCTGGGGCAGTTACCTTGCAGCATGGCCGTGTTGGCAACACCGATTCTACGGCGCGAAACTGCTGTAAAAGTTTTGTAATAATGATCTCACTAAAAACATTAAATTGTGAAAAGCACCAAGCTTGACTAAAATAAAAATGTGACAAAAAGGTAATACAATCAAAAAACCCAACTGCTTAAGAAGCGAACTAAAAAGATGTACAAAAACTAGAAGAAAATTATGCTGTGCAATCGGAGGAAACATATTTGTGAGCTTGATGACTTAAACCATATTATTACCACAAATTTCATAGCCTTTCCAATTTCGTCTATGGACTTAAAATAACTTATTATATTCCTAGATATTGAATTTCTAACTTGTCATCTTGAAAAATGTAATGACGTTCAAACCTTAAAAATTAATGAATTAAAAAGAAAAAAAAAGTATATTCGGTCTGTAACAATTAATAAAGGTAAATGCAACCTCGTTACGGTACTTTATGTATGAATGGCGTGATAATGCCCGCATAAAGCATTCATGACAGCCGCGACTGAGTTCGGTCCAATATTGTCCATTATTCCCTGTAAAATCACAATGTCAATGTGTGTGTGCAAAATGACGCTTTGTTCAGAGTGGCCTCTCTGTCTGTGGAGCGCCGCCGCTTATGTACTTTGTGGTCGGAGGTAGGGTACATAGAAGACAAGAATAAGTAAACACTCATACCTTGCTTTTAATAATACTTGATAGTAAAAAATCTACCCACTGTACACTGAGCATATGTATTTCTTGTTAATATAATGTTTTTCTTGTAATGTATAATCATACTATAAGCACCTACTCATCTCTGATTGTAACAACATTGGAAGCGACTAACGTCTAAGATACAGGCTCGGCCTAGTTTAGACGTTAGGGTTTATCATGATTTTTTTACATAATGTAGGTACCTACTTGTGATAATATTATGATAAGTTTGAAAATGTATTTGCTCTTTTTTCAATAAAGATATATATACATATATATGTACGTAAATTAGTATGTTTTTTTTAGTACCTTTAGGCTCGCGTTTGACCACTATCTCGCCTGACAGCATTTGAATGTTGCTCGATAAAATTTGTTGTTGTTGTTGTTTGCTTAATGTTGTTCGACCTGGATACTGCGTTACAATTAAGTTTGATGAGTCTTCTAACTAACTACACTGTTGTGTTGCTACAGTTTGCATTTTTGTTATCTTAGTCTCAATAAATAAATTTTGTGAGTGGACAGTATTATTATTTTAGAAATAATCAGTTTTGCCATGTTCTTCCAAGCACGTGAATGTTGGTCGCCTGCGGGTGGAAGAATTCTAGTGGCAAAGGAAGCAAATTTGTTTATACAAATTCAGAAAGTAATTCACTCCAAGTCCAATAAGGTAGATGAAACTCCATGCTCAAGTTGGAAGATGCATCTCGGATCTGGTTAAGTGGGACTACATAATATCTCAACCAATCAGCAGATGATTGAGGCGGTGAGCCACAAATTTTGTCTCATCACCTATCTTCTCTACATTGCACCAACACTTTTACCCATTGAATGAACCTCTATGCTGCTACAGACAATATCGCAAAGTTGAGACCCAACATTAATATTTAACATATATTTGACATATATTTAACATATATTTAACATATATTTAACATATATTTAACATATATTTAACATATATTTAACATATATTTAACATATATTTATTTAACATTAATATTTATATTAATTAATAACAATTAATAAGGCCGCCTGTTGTATGTTTCTTGTTACTTTAAGGTTTCCGTATGTAATCAGAATCTTGAACTGAATGAGACTAAGTTTAAAACCTGTATAAAACGCACACTATGTAGGCTGGCATATTATAAGTTGGGGGATTACATCGCTGATAAAAATGCTTGGCTCAATGCTAGTCCTGCTCCACAATCCACAACCACTAGGGCGCAATAACAAGTGATATGCAGAACATTATTGTTTTGAGGTATTGTTGGACCTGCTGAAGACTGTATGAATTATTAATATTTGCATTGTATAAACTCAATTTCTTTAGTATTGTATAACTGCACAGCACGTGTGTGAGTACTATGTACCCAACTGTAAATCTACCATTTACTGTACCTATGCGTCGTTCGTTGACTTGTGTGTGCCCTGGCCGTTGAGTGTGTCATGCTCTCTCAAATGTCTCTCTGATGGTGGCGCGTGTGTTGGATCATCCGGTTCCCTTCATGATGGTTGAGCTGGGTGGTGCCAATTCATGCGTCATGTTCGTGAACGGACGCCGTCAGTTGGGATTGGTCATAACTTGACTGCTTCGGATGTTAATTTTTTTCTAGTATCTATTATATAACTGCGCAGTACATGTGTGAGTACTTCTAATACTTTGTCTGTAGGTGGTATAGTGGGTAGTGCTATTCTGGGTGCATTGTCCTCACATGTATGAATTTAATAATGTATGTTCCTAAATATTGTAAAAAAACAATTTTTTTTTAAAAGAGTAAGTATGGAGTTTCTTGTGCATTCTTCTCCATAACAAGCTACTTTCCGAATGCACGGTAGAATCATTTTAATGTAACGTTCAAAAGTGCCGCTTGGTGGCCTAGTTGAAATAAAATATCTTTGTCTTTGTCTTTGAATCTTTTTATCTTGGTACAATAAAGTGTATATAATTATTATTTATCGGTCCAGGCGTCTTTGAGTAATCGGATAAAATACATTCTAAAAAAAGTTTCCGACGAATTGAGAACCTCCTCCTTTTTTGAAGTCTGTTAATAAAATATAATCTCATTTTATTTAAACAATTTTGTTGTTGAAAGTACCCACATTCAGATGTTTTTATTTTTTTTATGCATTTGGGGTCCAACGGAAATAATTTTTGGGATTCAACGTCAATAAAACGTATTTCTCTTGCATTTTTTAAATTTGGGATCCAACAGAAATACATAATAATGTTTTGTGGGATCCAACGCCGAAAATATTAAAATGGGATTCAAAAGTGGGATCAATCGAAAATAAATCCAAAATCTGATTTATTTATTTATTTATCCAAAATCTTCTATCTTCTGTATATATAAAAGACAAATTATGTATGTATGTTCCTTAAAGACTCTGAAACGGCAGGACCGATTTCAAAAATTATTTTGCCGATGGGAAGCTACACTATCCCCGGGAGACATAGGCCACTTTTTTACGGCTAGTAAGTAATAAATAAATGATTTCTTTATTTTCTCATATTCATAAACACTAAATAATTACAGCCATATAACAGCAGTGGCGCCAATATTATTCTAAAAAAAATATAAGAAAGAAAAGATAAAAAAAATCTTTATTTGACTCAAGAGGGGACTAAAAGTAAAATAATTTAGATAGATAAAAAATTCCAAAGTGCGTGCGGCTCAAAGTTATACCAAATAGGAGTTCAGTCCAGTACGTGTCCGGTAAATATAATCATGTACTTGAAGCTGATAAACTTAGTATCACACTTTTGAAATTGCAATTTCTCTTATACTCTAGAAGACGAGAGTTTTTAAATAAAAAACGTTAAATAGAAATTTCATCAACTTCCTTATCTTTTCATCAATTTCAAAATTATAGAAAATTATATATGAAAGAAAATCCCCAACATCGTCTCTCGTTTTTAGTATGCCAAACCAGCTCAGTTGCATTTTTGTAAACGGTTTGAATTAATTGATTTGTTGTACACTTGTAACTTTTTATTGAGGACCTATAATTAAACCCTAAGGAAAACCAACAAAACCACAGATTTCCCTCAGATATTTTGCCAATATTTCGCAGTTAGTTGGCATTATCTTTGGACGGAAATGAACACTTAAGAGGAAACGGGGGCAGAGAGCACCGATTGAATTTCCTTAGTAAAAAGTCATAATTAAGGTTTGAATCTCGCCTATTTCCTCCGCCAATATTGGACCAATTTAAAAGATATTCCATACACTGAAAATTAAAGATATATACTATTCCCCTATGTTTTCCTTTTTGATGATACATTATCTTTAGAAGCACTAGAACCCTCAAAAATGTTAAGAATTGCGCTGTCAATAGAGGCTTAGTGTAGAAATTTGACAAATATAAATGAAAAAAGGAAACTTCTGTAAGCAAGTTCAAGTGACCCAAAGCACATTGTCAGATCCTGGCGTAGAAAAACGAGATCCAAATGAAGTAAATGCAATAATTTGACAAATAATTTAACGTTTAACGGTATTCTCTGGGGATATAGTGTTATGCTACAATAAAAAATGTATCAGAATAATGGTTTACTTTGATAATGAAGACACTTGTAGACCGCATTTTAGAAAACTAGAAATTCTAACTCTGATATCAATTTACATTCTAGAAAGCTGCAAATTTGTAAGATAGAACCCAAACTTTTATCAAAAAATTACTGACTTAGCTCGCCGATACGCACCGCGTTTGCGCTTTGTAAAAGAACTTGTATTACCATCGTCAAAATTAAAATATATAATAAAATACCAAACGACATCAAAATTGAGAAAAATTAATATTTTTATTAAACGCCTCAAAAAATTGTTGATTGAGAGATGTTATTAAACAATGATTGATTTTTTTAATGATGATTTTCGAACGTGACTATCCGGAGAAAATTACAATTGCAGTTTAATTTGACACCAGTGCACCTACAACAAGACACCTTGCCATAGTGGACAACTATAGGTACACTTCGTATTTAATTGTATTTTGACATATTGTATTTTATTTGATTTTATTGACATTGGCATTTTTATGAGATTTTTTATTTTGATTGACTTTTACCATTTTATTTTAATAGAATTGATAATAAGCTAGGCACTAATTACTATACTACATTACTGTGCCTGACATAACTATTGTATTTTGATGACATTGGCATTTTTGAATTTTGATTTTGAATGACTTTTTACCATTTTTTTTTTTTTTACTATGTATAGGCCTGTGTTTGACCACAATCTCACCGTGGTCAGTGATGATGTGGCCGATGGTGGTAAGCACACAAAGCCTAGAAGGGAACTGGCTCTCAAGTGCTGCTGTCGGAACACACCGGAAGGTGCTTGGCGACAGATTTTCAACTTGAGGGTGGTTGCCAGCCAGGCGGGTACTACAAAGTACCCTACCACCGTGCTATGGTTTCCTCACGATGTTTTCCTTCACCGAAAGCTCAAGCTCATTGTAGCATTCGAACCCGCGACCTTCGTCTCGGTATCCGACGTCACTACCACTGAGCTATCATCGCCTTAAAATTCGCATTTTATTTTATATGACTTTTTTCTAAACTTTAATTGGAATTTATTATTTAATAATTCTTTCTATTAAATAAAACGTTGCCCCACACTAGGAATTTCTTCCTGTATCGTGGGTGCATTCAAAATCATATAAACTCACATACACAACAATTGTTGGAAAACAATATACCTAAGACTCAGGTCTACCCGGGACCACGGTCGTTGCAACACGACTGAAACGTCAGGTTAAATAGGTAAATAAACAATATAAATCATCGCGTTAAGTTCCCATTGTTTTCCATTATGAAACGCGAAAGTTTGAAAGTTAATACAACAATTGTTGTTCTATAGTATCACTATGATAACAATTAAAACTTACATAATATTTTTTCTAAATTATTCTTATTGAATTTATAATAAGCTAGGTATTTATTACTGTACTGAATTATTGTGCCTGACATAAATAGTATTTTATTTTATTGATCAAGGTCAAATGGGACTTCAGTCCAGCATGTTTCAGGCAAATATACCTGACGCTAATATTATGATGGATTCCTGCAGTGATATATAATGATCCTACATTATATACCACTCTATTATTCTCTATGTCATTATATATCACTTTTATCGATTCATAACGCACTATCACAATGTTCAGATATTATTTAGAATATGAACGTACCGAAGAGAGAATGAAAAGGGTATGTGTTTGAGCGAAAGAAATGTTTTGTGCAGGTGTAAATTATGTAAGAACATGTTCTAAAAGAGAACGATGCAATTGTTATTGATTATTAGATAAATAAGCATGTGTGTGTGTGTTGGTGACGTATATTAAAGTTTAAAAATATTTACAATGAATACATATTTAAGTAATATTCTAAGTGTCGTAAACAATACATTTACAAGTCATTGAAACATGAGATATTTACAAATCATCAATCTTATTGCTACTTTTAGAACCTTTTAGGAAAATACCACTTTATATTAATCGAAATACTAACTCATATTGTACTAAGTAGAAATTGATGGATACTTAAATACATTAATGTGATGTGTCATTACGTTTACCTTAGATTATCGTATCAGTCTTGTGTAGGAAGCTATTGTTGATCATCATCATCATCATATCAGCCGAAAGACGTCCACAGCTGGACAGTCTATTGTTGATGATTCTATTAAAAATGAAGAACTTTCGAAGTACTGAAAGAACATATCCTTTGTATACAATGAACAATACTGTGGACAAAGATGTGCAGTCCATATTATTGCCTTTAAATTTAATGCAATATTTTATGTTTTGTCCCAAGTATCGCATCAAAAATGATTTTATAACGCCAAATACCCTTCTATCCAATTTTGTCTCTATGATAGTAACTTTACTTTTCATATGTTTGCACATACTGTACAACTATCTGGGGTACTTGAATAGAGATAACCCGGTTCTAGGATATACTACCTTTATGTATAGTTACACATTTTACAGTACCATCTTCTATTGTATCGGATTCAGCATGAATTTTTTGATCGGAATCAGTCAAACCAAAAACAATATCCAGTTCATCCTAACTATTCAAAATGTGCACAGATTCCTCAATAATGAAACCGTTTTTAAGCAATTCATCATTTGGAATTGGATTCTTGTAATCATGGCTCTGGGTTTTTATTCCTTTATTCTAACTTATTTTATTATACTGTTAGAGTTACCTTTCCAATCTATTTATAATTGTTACTTTTTGGTTGTTTTTGATTTCAATATTTTGTATACCACGCGATTGATTACATTTTTGGAAAGTAAAGTTTTTCTTTGGAATATTCAAGCTTTGAAATCTCAAGTATTTGGAGACACACATGAAAAATATTTTTGCAAAAAACTCTTCCAGGCTTACGTTGACATACAAAAGTGTTATGAAATGCATACAGTTAGTTTTCAGCAATATGTAAGCAAATAACATCAATCCATAAAATTGCAAATGACAAGAAAGATTGAGTGTTTTAACTAACCAATATACACATATTTTGTATATTTCCAGATAGTATATTACCTTGTATATGTAGTTTTTCACTCTCTGAGTTCCAGTCAAGTGGTAATCGACGTATTTAAAGTTAGTATTTTGATCAATAAAATGGTGAGTATCAATCTGTGTATTTCATACGAATGGTGTTGTCATTATCATAGAATGGTGAAATATTAAGTTCTGATGATACACTTTTCTATTTCATTCTAGGATGAAGTAACTATAATGTCACTGAGCGCATTTTGATGGTTGATAAAAGATTTGATGTGGCAAACTATCTTGATCAGACAATGCGAAAAATTCTACTTAGCCATTCAAAGTGTTCAAGATACTTGCGCACTTATTTTGACGTCAACATGCTCCGGTAAGGTTTTATCAATATAATATTTTTTTAAAGAATGGTTGATGGGGCTTTAAGGTTATGGAGTGGCGATCGCGTACCAAAAGACGCTGCGTTGGAAGGCCTTCCAATAGATGAACCGATTTCCTGGTTAAAGATGCGGGATTCCGCTGGCTTCGAGACGCACGCGATGGATTGTTGTGGCGACACTTGAGAAAAGCTTATGTTCAACAGTGGAACTTTTTCAGCAGACATATTGATGTTTTTTTAGGGTTCCGCACCCAAAGGGTAAAATCGGGACCCTATTACTGAGACTTCGCTGTCCGTCTGTCTGTCTGTCTGTCTGTCTGTCTGTCACCAGGCTGTATCTCATGAACCGTGATAGTTAGACAGTTGAAATTTTCACAGATGATGTATTCCTGTTGCCGCTATAACAACAAATACTAAAAACAGTATAAAATTAATACTTAAGGGGGGCTCCCATACAACAAACGTTATGTTTTTGCCGTTTTTTGCTCGATTTTAATAACGGCAACAGGTAGACGCTTGAAATATTCACAGAATATTTAGTTGTATATTCTCTTCAATAAATAATAATTATTAAATTAAAATAAAATAAATTAAGGGGGGCTCCCATTTTCCTAAATGTAAAAATTGCTTTGTATATAACCAGATAATTTTTTAGTACTTCTAGCTGGAATACTTCAAGGAAAGTTTGGTGACGTCATTAATTATTACGACAGCAAACGAAAGCATCTAGCATCAGATATATAATTTTCGAAATTATGATATTTTAAACATCTACAGATGATGAAAAAAGACTGTGCAAGAACGTACTGCGCTTGCATCGAGCATCATTCAGCAAGATACGTCCGTGCGGCCTGTTCTACATAGACACTGCTTTACAATTAAGACTGATGAGTCTTCTAACTAACTACACTGTTGTGTTGCTACAGTTCGCATTTTTGTAATTTTAGTCTCAATAAATTGATTTTGTGAGTGGTTACTGTATTATAATTTTTTGAAATTATCAGTATTTCCAAGCACTTGAATGTCGAAAATAAGGGTCGCTCTTAGAAGAAATGTCGTGGCAAAGGTTTAAATGCCGAAAGCAATTGATTCACTCCAAGTCCTTTTTTCATTTTCTTTTTTTTTATTCTCAACCAATCAGCAGTTGAGATGGTGAGCCACAAATTTACACACCTTTCACCATATAATGAATCTTGGAGCAGCTATAGACAACATCGTAGAGGGTAGCAAAATTTAAAAAAATAAATATTTGCAGTAATTTTACGGCGGTGGTGGCAATAATTATAATAAATATTAGAATTATAAGATAAAAAAACACAAGAAAGCTGAAAACAAGTTTCTTTTCCGAAGACGGTGTCTTTGGTACTTAATTATTGTTTTACGACATCGACTTTGGAAAAGAAAGTTATTTTTCGCTTTGTAGTGTTTTGTTTTGGAAATCAGTTATTTTTTTTTGTTAAAAAGTTTTTTATTCCTGTCTTTTTAGTGATGGTACCTCAAATTACCATGAAGATTATTTACAGCCAAAGTACATCTCATGCCTAGGATACATATAGGCATATAGCGATTTTGGTATTTTCATCAACATGGCAAGCATTTACATTCAGAAATTATCATTTATTTGGTGAAGTGGAACTGATAAAGAATACCATAGATGGCCACTGGAACTTCTCAGTGTTAAGTGTGTTTTGGGTATAAGGTATCCCGAATAGTTATGACTGATGAAGCCGGAAGGTAGGCAATGGAACTCCGTAATAAAACAATGTATCCCAGTCGTGTTTAGGCTTGTTTGAATTGTTATGAGTAGCCCTTTGGCTATAAATGATTTTAATGGTAATATAAGGTACAAAAACAAAAGAGAAAGAAAAAAAAAGTAACGATAAAACTAATTTCCAAATCAAAACACTGCAAAAAATAACTTTATTTTCGAAATTCGGTGTAAAAAACGAAAAGAAAATACCATAGACATTTGTTTTGGAAGTCGTTTTTTTTTTTGAATGTTTTTTTTATTATCGCTTTTTCGTATCACCGAGTGCAAACCACAGCGTAGCTAAAGCATTTTTCACTTCACCAGATTATTTTATTATTTTTTTTTCTTTCAGAATGTATTTCAGGATAGTATTGTTTCTATGACTCCTGAATTTCTCGTCAGGGTAGGTACCATAAGCTCTTATAGCAAGGTCATTTTGAGTGTGCGTAAGGGACATATGTATATGACCTGTATACATCTGTCCCTTTTTTACAGTCGAACTGTGATAGTTTTAACACGTCAGGCAGCTCAAGATGACTGTGGTTTTACAAAAAGCGTAAGTACCATTTTGGAACGAAGTTGCTTTCACTCGTTACGTAGTTACGCTTTAGACATTTGGTTAAAACAGATAGGCTGAAAAACTCTAAAACTTCGACCTTTCCCGAACCTTGCTATAGCAGACTATTAAGTTTCATCCATAGAAATATAAAAACCGGTCAAGTGCTAGTCTGACTCACGCACTTTCTTTCTTTTTCACTTTTTACCCGACTACCGAAGGAGGGTAATGTGTTTATCAGTCTATGTATGTATGTATGAATGTATGTATGTATGTATGTTTGTTCCTATGTGGCGTTCTAGAAACCAAACGCGTTGGCTGATTTTGATGATTCTTACGTCAATCGATTCGTCTTAATCCTGCGAGTATCACTGGCTACATAAAAATTGGAAAAAACAAAAATGGTGGCTTTTGGGCGCCATTATGTGGGGATTTTTTTTTTTCTTCCTAACCCCTCGTGTGGGGTATTAAAATAAAGGATTTTAAGAGGCGATTTCAAAAATATATATTACTTATATGTTTAAATGTACCTAATTCTAAAAAAAAAATAACTAAAAAGTTGTAAATAAAAAAAGTTTATTAAAAAATCAAAAAACCCGACTGCTTGAAAAGCAAACTAAAAAGACGTAAACAAGAAGAAAATCATGCTGTTCAGTCGGAGGATACATCTGGTTTTGGTCCGCCAGCTCGCGAATATGTATCCTCCGACTGCACAGCATGATTTTCTTCTTGTTTACGTCTTTTTAGTTTGCTTTTCAAGCAGTCGGGTTTTTTGTTTTTTTTTAGTTGTACCTACCTAATAGGCAAGTTGTTTAGTAAGGTACCTTTAACGCAAGAATGAATTACCCGAATATCATTAAACTTGAACATAACCGGTGAAATGAGAGATCTGCGTACCCCTTATTGTTATGTTATGAAATGGTATAAAAAAACAGACATGCGATTGCAGCAATCCCGAGAGATTTGCCGTAATTTATTGAAGAATTCTGTTCTTCATCAGATCTTCACCAAATTTAATGGGACCAATTTCGAAACATACTCTTTCAAACAAAAATTATCAAAATCGGTCCAAAATTGACGGAGATATGCTTGAACATACACACAAACAAAAAAACATACGTAATGTCGAACATAGAACCTCCTCCTTTTTGGTAAGTCGGTTAAAAATAGATAACAAATATCAATGTGCGGCGTGCGGCTCGAAGTTGCACCAAATGGGAGTTCAGCCAAATACGATGTTTCAAGCAAATATACCTGACGCTGATATTATGATAGATCCTCCGGTGATATAATTACGGACATTGAACTGAATTTATGGAAGAATTTTTATATACTGCAGTAATTTACGTAAGTACATTAATAATATTTTCTCAAACTGAATGATGCAATTGATTAAAATAAAATAAAATAGAAATAGCCTATACTTAATCCCTGTAACCTGTCCACAATACTTTTTTTTATAAATTAAACTATATCTAGCTAATGATAACTATATATTACTAACTTATCTAAATTAAATCAGAAAAAAAAAAAAAAGGTCAGGTTGTCTTTTGATATAGACATGTGAGCACATTCACAAGAAGTTTGCAGAATCATCACAGAATTGATTTGTTGTTTTCGGCTTCTCTATAACATTGTTTATGTATGTTTGTATCTAAGTATATATTTATATATATTCTTTTTATATATATTTTTCTCTATCCTTTCATTTAGTTGCACCTGCCTTTTTTATCTCTGCACCACCCTAAGTTCGACTGGTAGAAAATGCCTAAGGCCCTTCGTACACAACGCTACACAAGTCTTCGACAACAATGTTGTATACTTATGTCGCGAATATTTTGTAGCGCACAGTCCGTACACACGGCATTGAATCGCAAGACACGAGTTATCTATTTGTTCACTATTGGTAAAGCAGCTACATGGCTACTAAAGATTTTCTGTTATCAACTTCTTAGAAATTCTTTAAATTTAGCTGTTAGCGATAAGAGAGATGTATAACTTTTTGGTGTACACTAAAGTATATTCTATTCTAATTTGTAATTATATAAACAGGGTTATTTCTCCACCACAGAAACAAATTTTATGTTCAATATTGCTCCGGTATCTGAAATTGCGGTGACGTTAGTATCGACGATCTCGCCTGGCAGGTAGCGCGCGTCTGGTGTCGGCGACGTATGAACAAAATGTCGCCAATGCGTGCCTGTGTACGAACCTCTATGAATTTGTATTGCGGTAGTCGCTTAGAAACTAAAGTCGTCGGGTATCGGCGATTTGCGTAGCGTAGTGTACGAAGGGCCTAAGGCATTAAGTCCGCCTTTGTACTTGTGCATAAAGTTTTAATAAATAAATAAATATAGGCCTCCTCTAATTCCCACTATTTGTTTTGTTCCATTGCTGGTTTTGTCCACTCCATTGCAATTAATTACTTGATATTAATTTATTGTATGTTAACAATAAGTAAATTTTTGTAATATGATTGTCTTAAACAATACATTTACAAGTATTTAAAATAAAAAGTAGGCCATCAATCTAATTGCTGCCTTAAGAACCTATAAAGAACAAGTCCATTTGATATTCATCAAAATACTCACTCATATTGATATAAGTATAGGTAGTTTATTTTAAACAAATTAATCTAAGTGTTGCATTTTACGTTACTATAAAACATTAATGTGGTGAGTAATTAAGTTTACCTTCCATTATTGTATCAGTCTTGTGTAGGAAACTATTGTTGATGATTCGTTAAATATGAAGAAATTTCAAAGTATCGAAAGAAAATATCCTGTGAATATCATGAGCTATACTGTGGATAAAGATGTGCAGTACATGCTTTTGCCTTTAAATTTAATGCAAATGTTTTGTCCCAAGTATCGCATCAAAAATGATTTTATAACGCCAAATACCCTTCTATCCAATTTTGTCTCTATGATAGTAACTTTACTTTTCATATGTTTGTTCATACTGTACAATTATCTGGTGTACTTGAATAGAGATAACCCAAATTTGGGATATACTACCTTTATGTATTTTTCCATATTTTACTGCACCATCTTCTATTGCATTGGATTCAGTATGAATTTCTGGATCGGAGTCATTCACACCAAACACAACATACAGTTCGTCCTAACTATTCAAAAAGTGCACAGATTTCTCAAAAATGAAACCACTTTTAAGCATTTCATCATTTGGAATTGGATTCTTGTAATCATTGCTCTGAGTTTTTATGCCTTTATTTTTACTTCTTTTATTATACTGTTAGAGTTACCTTTCCAATTTATATATGTTTCTTACTTTTTGGTTGTTTTCGATTTCAATACTGTGTATGCCACACGATTGACGAAAGTTTTGGAAAATAAAGTTGTTCTTTGGAATATTCAAGCTTTAAAATCTCAAGATTTCCAAGACATGCATGAAAAAAATTATTGCAACAAACTCTTTCAGACTTACGTTGACATACTGAAGTGTTATGATTTGTATAAAGTTGGTTTTCAGCAATTTGTAAGTAACTCACATCACCATTAAATTGCAAAAGTTCAGCTGTTAAAGTTTTACTGTTTTAACCAATATAACCGTATTTTGACATTTTCCAGATACTATATAACCTTATAGACGTAGTTCTACAGTTTTTAAGTTCTACTCAATGGCTAATCGATGAATTTAAAGTTAGTATTTTGTTGATGAATAAAATGGTGAGTATCAATCTTAATTTTAAACCCACTAATATTTTCAGACATTACCCACTGTAGGGTCAAAATACTGTGTATTTCATATGAATGGCGTTTACATTATCATAGAATGGTGGTGGTAAATTTCTGATGACAGGATGCCCACTTGTATTTCATTCCAGGATAGAGTGATTATAACATCGTTGTGCATATTTTGTTGGTTGATTAAAGATTTGATGTGGCAAACTATGTTCATCAGACAATGTGAAAAATTCTACTTAGCCATTCAAAGTGTTCAGGATACTTGCGCACTTATTTTGATGTCAACTTGCTCCGGTAAGGTTTTATCAATATATTTATAATGATTGTTCGATTGGGCTGTAAAGTTCTGGAGTGGCGACCGCGTACCGAAAGGCATTGTATTGGAAGTCCTCCAACTAGGTGAACCGATGATCTGGTTAATTAAGATTGTAGGAATCCGCTGGATTCAAGACGCACGGGATCGATAGCTGTGGCGACACTTGAGAGAGGCTTATGATCAGCAGTGGACGTTTTTCGACAGAAATATTGCCAAGGTTTTTTTTATAATACTTACCAGAAATAATAAACGGTCGGATATAGTTTTTCTAAAATGTACAAGTTGCTTTGTATATAACCAGATAACTTTTTGAGTACTTCTAGCTGGACTACTTCAAGGATAGTTTGGTGACATCATTCATGATTACGGACAGCAAACGAAAGCATCCAGGATCAGATATATTATTTTCGATGATATTTTAAAATCTACAGATGATGAAAAAAGACTGTGCAAGAACGTACTGCGCTTGCATCGAGCATCATTCAGCAAGATACGTGTGTGTGGCCTGTTCTACGTAGACACTGCGTTACAATTAAGTCTGATGAGTATTCTAACTAACTACACTCTTGTGTTGCTACAGTTTGCTTTTTTATAATCTTAGTCTCAATAAATTGATTTTGTGAGTGGATATTATTATTAATTTAGAAATTATCAGTATTTCCAAATTCTTCCAAGCTCTTGAATGTCGGAAATACGAGTCAACATTGGAAGAAATGTCGTAGCTAAGGGAGCATATTTGTTTATCCAGTTTCAGAAAGAATTAATTCATTTGCATGTTAAAAAAAAAGAAAATAATAGTCAAACTCCAAGTCTAAGAGGTTCGACGAACATCCATGCCCAAGTTGAAAGAATCATCTCGGGTCTGGTTAAGTGGGACTATCTCACCCAATTAGCAGGTGGTTGAGGTGGTGAGCCACAAATTTTGTTTCACCTCCTATCTTATCTGTATTAGACCTACACCTTTTGCTATAGAATGAACCTCTGAGCTACAGGCAACATCGTAGTGGGTAGCAAAGTTGAGACCTACAAAATAAGTACAGCCATTTTACAGCGGTGGTTTCAATATAATACAAAAAATATATAAGAAAGAAAAGTTAAAAAAATAACTATATGCGACACAAGATTTGACTTAACGTAAAATAATTAAAAATAGATAAATAAATACCAAAGTGCGTGCGGCTCAAAGTAATACCAAATGGGCGTTCAGTCCAGGGTTCGGGATAAACTGGCCTTCAAAACTTAGTACCACACTTTTGACATTGCAATTTCTCCTAAACTATAGAAGTAAGAGTTTTGAAATTTAAAACGTTTTTATAGAAAATTTCATCAACTTATTTTGAAATAATAGTTAATTATTATTTTTTTTTTTTAGAAGAAACACGATGTTTATTTCAATTAAAATTTACATGCTATTAAATACTTAAATAAAAATAACTACCTATATATACAGTTAAATAAAAATAAAATAAAACTACGAACGCGTATAAAAGGGCAGGGGTCATAGGGCGTCAAAAAATTCGTCCACATCGCTGTCAACGTGAAAAGTGCCCAGAACGCTGGCTGCATTGCCACGTTGGATGGCAATGCTGATTCTCTGGCCAAGGAAAAGCCCAGCCCTCTGGTCACGTGAAGAGTCGATTAGCCGTTTGCTTAAATCTCGAAATACTCGAAGAGCACTCGGACCCCATGGACCTAATGTTTCAACCCCAAACGGCTCAAATATATAACTTCCAATAAGGTTATTGTATTTACGCCGTTTGAGGTTTTCTGCACCAGCAGCAGCTGCCCCAGCACAGCCCGCCGTGCTAAGAAGATGGGATGGCGCAAGGGTGTCGACACATGTTGCATCCCACACCAAAGGCCTACCCACCTTCCAAGGCATTATGGTCATACCGTCTGGTCTCTTACCATCGTCGCGCGCCAAGCCATTGGGTTCTAAAACAGCTGGCACCCCGGCGGTGACAAGAGCCCGACGTATGATATCATTAATACTGGCGTGCCGTGCTAACCGACCAGCGCTCCTACTGCAGGATAGACCATGGTGTCCGAGGCGGTCGACTGCTTCACCACATTGACAACGATGTGGAGCTCCGCTGGGAGCCCCTAAACGCAGACATGTAGCGATCCGGAAGGTGTTGTCACTCAACATAGTACCTATGTTGGGTGACGGTAGTGCCTGTAGCCAGAGGCCCGACTCCCATTCTCCCACAGCCAGCAGGCGGGCACGCTCAGCAGTATTGGTGGACGTATCTATAAGTTTATTCCGTACCAACCTGCAGAGCGGCTCATCCCACTGTCTCTGGGAAAAAGGGGTCTCGGGCAACGCTGTATTCGGGCAAGCCACTTTCCACGCATTCACTGCATCGGTCGAGTACGGCACTTCACAGTTAACCAGTGATGGCAACAAAATTTTTCTGGTTAACTTGTCAGTGCTGTGGACCGAAGACAGGAACGCCGGTAGGCTTAAACTAGAAATTTTGCGGATGCCGAGCCCACCGAAGCGAATGGGTAGAGTGGCTTGCAGCCACGCTCGGTCATCCAGGGCCACATTTAGGATAGATGATAGCGTGCAACGAATAATCTGGTCAATTTTGTCCAAGAGAATTTGTGAATGCTTCCATAATGGCGCAGCGCGAAGAAAGTACATGAAATTTGGACCAAATACATTAGTCACGTTTTTACATTAAAAAGATAATTATGATAAAAATATTTTCCAACTTCGTCTATAGTATGACAAACTTGCTCGAAGCTGTAATCAGAGACCGAGGAGGCAATACCAATTATTAAAATGTAATGGCGTAAAAGATACTTATACATGTTATTATTGATGATAGTTTTTCCCAGTAAGTTAATTTTTTTTTAGTTTCTATCTTTTTAAGCTAAAAACCGTGTGGTGTCGGACGTAAAGAATTTCACCATCCCATATCTTCCCGTGGGTGTCGTAAGAGGCGACACACCAGAGAATGGGCAGCAGCGTTCTCTGTGCACTTTAACAACTAACTGCGATCGCCAACCCGCCTGCCAAGCGTGGCGATTATGGCAAACCCCCCCCGAACCAAATGAATAGCACACATAAGAAACGGCCCCGAGTGCCCGGCAGCCCGTCTACCCTCGGCTACGGTACAATCGAGGCGATGGCGTGGCAAGGGATGCGAAGAATCCCCGGAGTGGACCCGGCTACCCCAATAAACACCGATGACTGGACCTGGGAACATATAACACGCGATCACTACGGACCGACGAGAAGATGGCCGAACTCGAGGAAGAATTGAGCAGGTTACGATGGAGTATTATAGGGTTATCTGAAGTCCGAAGAGAGGGGGAGGACTCGATAATCCTCATATCCGGTAACCTGCTCTATTTCCGAGAGGGTGACCGGCAGTCCCAAGGTGGTGTCGGGTTTATCGTCCACAAGTCCCTTGTGAACAACGTGGTGAAGATCGAGAGTGTGTCGACCAGGGTGGCGTACCTTATGCTCAGAATATCCGTAAGATATTCGCTGAAGGTCATACAGGTCTACAGCCATGCATGGTTTCAAAACTCACTTCACCGTTGTCATGGGGGACTTCAACGCGAAACTGGGCAAACGAGACGAGGATGAGCTGCAAGTGGGGCAATTTGGAGTTGGACGTCGGAACCACCGGGGTCACCTACTGGCCAGTTTTATGGAGAAGGAGGGCCTCTACATGATGAACTCCTTCTTCAAAAAGCGTGAGCACAGGAAGTGGTCCTGGCAAAGCCCCGATGGTGCAACTAAAAACGAGATCGACTTCATCATGTCAACCAAGAAGCAAATGTTCAATGATGTCTCTGTGAACAATTCGGTGAAAACCGGGAGCGATCACCGCGTGGTAAGAGGCACATTGAACGTTAATGTCAAGCTTGAAAGGTCTCGACTGATGGTCGGACGGTCCACGCTCCGTCCAGCACAGATCCAGGTCCAAGACCCCGAGAGCTTTCAGCTCGAACTCCAGAATCGTTTCGAGCGCCTAGGGAGCTCCGTGGACGAATACAGCGATGGGTTCGTGGAAGCTGTCCATACGGTCGGGTCTAAGTTTTTCAAGACCCGCCGTACAAATAGGAACAAAAAGCTCTCTGATCCTACTCTCAAGCTAATGAAGGAGAGGCGTGAGATGATCCTGCAGTCTTCAGACGATGCGTTGAAATACCGGCAGCTATATAGACGGATCTCAAAGTCCTTGAAAAGCGACCTCCGCTGCTTTAATAGTGAGCGTATTAAAGACGCAATTGAGCGGAATAAGGGCTCCAAGGACTTTGCAAGAGATCTGTCTATTGGGCAGAGCCAGCTCACGAAACTGAAGACCGATGATGGCAGGATTGTTTGCGCCAAACCAGAGCTTCTGAGGGAGATCGAGAGATTCTATGGGCAGCTGTACACGTCATTCAGTAAACCCGTCGCGAATCTAGCGAATGACCCTAGAGCTAGATTGACCCGACACTATACCGAAGACATTCCGGACGTCAGCCTGTATGAGATAAGGATGGCTCTGAAACAGCTTAAGAACAACAAGGCACCGGGTGACGACGGAATCACGGCTGAACTCCTGAAGGCGGGTGGAAAACCGGTTCTTAAGACCCTTCAGAAGCTGTTTGATTCCGTCATATTCGAGGGCAAAACGCCACAGGCATGGTGCAGGGGTGTGGTGGTACTCTTCTTCAAGAAGGGCGACAATGCCCGGCTGAAGAACTATAGGCCCATCACACTTCTTAGCCATGTCTACAAGCTGTTTTCAAGAGTCATCACGAATCGTCTCGCGCGCAGGTTTGACGATTTCCAGCCTCCCGAACAAGCCATATTCCGAAAAGGCTTCAGCACCGTAGACCACATACATACGCTGCGCCAGGTAATACAGAAGACCGAAGAGTACAACCTGCCTCTCTGCGTAGCGTTTGTGGACTACGAGAAAGCCTTCGATTCGATCGAGACTTGGGCTGTATTGCAGTCTCTCCAACGGTGCCAAATTGACTACCGGTACATCGAAGTGTTGAAGTGTTTATACAAAAATGCCACCATGTCAGTTCGACTTCAGGATCAGACTTTGGAACCAGTCCTTCTGCAGCGAGGTGTGAGACAAGGAGACGTCATATCTCCGAAACTGTTTACTGCTGCACTGGAGGATGTCTTCAAGGTTCTGGACTGGAGAGGGCTAGGCATCAACGTCAATGGCGAGTACATCACTCACCTTCGGTTTGCCGACGATATAGTGGTTATGGCTGAGACCATGGAGGACCTCAGTACAATGCACCTCAGCACTATGGAATTAGACATACAGCCCTTGGGTTACTTAGATCATATTTAAAAGCCAGACAAGTTAAAGTTCAGATAAACGGCGTAAACTCACTAGGGTCTGAAATGACAATGGGTGTTCCTCAAGGCTCGATATTAGGTCCATTCCTCTTTTTAGTTTACATTAACGATTTGCCCCAATTACTACAAAATCAACCGAAAATGGTGTTATTTGCTGATGACACATCTTTGATATTTAAAATAGATCGGCGGTCACAAAATCTTGATGATGTGAATAACTCGATTCATCAGGTCCAAAATTGGTTCATGGCAAACAATTTGGTACTAAATGAAAAAAAAAACAAATGTATTAGATTCAAATTGTTTAAGTGCTGTGCACACCTGTAAGTGACAAGTTCACTCTAGATTTAAGTTTAATTTGTTACAGTACCCCAAAGAATGTTTTAGTGAATAAGTCGTTGGAGTGCCATAATTAAATAAATAAATAAATAAATTGCCGAATGTTAGAAGTAGCAAATGCGACATCATATTGAATGGCGAAAAGCTGGACTTTGTAAATCAAACGGTTTTCCTGGGAATCACTCTAGACGACAAATTGTAATGGAGTTCTCACATAACATCTCTTGCGGGTCGGCTGAGCTCGGCCGCTTTTGCTGTTAGAAAGATAAGATAAGATAAGATTTATTTATTTTGTAAAACATGAGTACAGTAAGAAGGTCTTATATTAATATGAGGTGGCTACATGTTTTGCCATTTATGGCGTACAAAATTAGTTGCACTAGACAAACAATAAAGTACAATATCAAAATTTAAATTAAATTGAAATTACAATGTCAAAATTTAAATTCAATAAAAAATCACTATGTCAAAATTTTAATTAAAATGAAATTACAATGTCAAAACTTAAATTCAATAAAAAATCATTATGTCACAATTTAAATTCAATTAAAAATCACTATATCACTATTTAAAAATCCATCAATAATCGTTATGTCAATTTTTTTATTCAATTAGAGTAAGACTAACAAAAAACAAAAACACATTAAGAGTTTTATACAAGCGAAATATCGTTTAAAAATTCATCTACACTATAATAGCACTTCTCTAGTAATATCCCCCGAAGGGACTTTTTAAATTTGTTTAGAGGCATACATTTAATATTATCAGGTATTTTATTATAAATATCTGGAGCAGTACCAAAGAAACTCTTTTTCAATAAAGCAGTTTTACACTTGTATTGACATAACAGATTCTCATATTGGGCACGAATTGGGGTTCTCTTAACTGCTGCGAATTTTTGAAATAATTGTTGATTTGCTTTTACAAATAATGCAGTTTCCAATACATACAAAGATGGAAAAGTCAGTATTTTTAATTTCTTAAAGTAAGGAACGCAACTATCCGTTGTTCTTAGACCACACATTGATCGTATACATCTTTTTTGCATCCTGAATATAAGTTCTCTATTAGTTGACTGCCCCCAAAAAACAACACCATATCTCAGAATAGAAGCGACCAATCCATGATAAGCTCTTAAAAGTGTGTCGGTATTTACTTTCTTGGATAATTGTAATAATAGATATGCAGATTTACTCACACGCTTGCAGATTTCCTCTAAGTGAGGTTTCCAGGTTAGTTTATTATCTATAGTTATACCCAAGAATTTTGCATTTGTAACCTCTTATATTCTACAGTTATTATAGGCAACATTAACTAGTGGATTCTTACGGCGCTGGTGGAAATGCATAACATTTGTTTTATTTAAATTAATTTTGACAAGATTATTTTTGTCAAGCCAATTTATAATGTCACTCAGAGAATTATTTATGTCATTTTGGTAATTATTAGGATTAGTATATTCCACAATAGTCGTGCTGTCATCTGCGAATAATACCATCTTATGATCTATAGTTTTTGGAAGATCATTAATGTATATTAAGAAAAGGGGTGGCCCCAGTACGCTACCTTGAGGTACACCATATTTTACATGCCTTGGTTTAGATAAATATTTTATCTCCAATTTAGTAATGGGACAAATTCTAGTGATTTCTGTACATTGAGTTCGGTCACTCAAATATGATTCTAGGAGTTTCAAGATATTTCCTCTTATGCCATACCCATGCAATTTTTGCAGCAATATCTTATGATCCACGAAATCGAACGCTTTTGTCATATCAGTCAGTATAGCACACACAGGATTACCCTTATCTACAGATGTCATTACACTAGATAGCAGGTCAAATAGAGCCATATTAATATTTGTATTCTTTCTGAAGCCTTTTTGTTCATTGCAAAAAAGATTGAATTTTTCGAAGTAAGAATGTATGGAATTATAGATTACCTTCTCAATAATTTTTGAGAATACTGGTATTTTTGCAATAGGTCTATAATTTTGAACATCACTTTTATAATTTTTTTTATAAAGCGGTTTAATGATGACTTGTTTTAGGCTATTTGGGAATAAACCATCTGAAATGCAAAGATTAATTATGTGTGATAGTAGAGGCGCTATAATTTCCTTAACGTATTTTATAACTTTAGTTGATATGCCATCAAATCCTACTGTATTTGTATTTTTTAGGTTACTTATTATTTTGATTATATCAGAATCTGAAACAGGTAGCATAAATAGTGATTGCGAATTCGAATGTTCAATAACATAATTATTTGTTAATGTTCCTTTAGTTTTAATATTATTTTCAATTACCTCTACAAAATAGTTATTAAATTCGTTTGCAATTTTCATAGGATGTGTATGAGTTAAATTATCTTTGTTTATTGATAGTATAGGTTCTTGTGGTAAGTTGAATTTTGATTTTTTAATGTCTTGCCAAGCAGCTTTTGACTTATTTTTTGACGTATTAATATAGTGGTTATTTTGGGCTTTTTGAGTTAAGTTTATTATTTTTCTATATGTTGAAGAGTATTTTTTAAACGCTTGTCTATTTTTCTTTGCTTTTGACTACAGATTTTTATGCCACGGGATATCCATCTATTCTTTTTATTCGTAAACACAGTCATAGTCCTGTTTGGAAAGCATAATTTGTACAGTAATGAAAAATCATTCATAAAATGTTCATAGGATTCATTTGCATCTTTGGCTTTGTATACCTCCGAAAAAGATAAGCACTTTAGATGACTTTTGAAATTTTCCAAGTTGCCTACTGAGATATCCTGTTTTTTTGATTTCCAATATTTTAGTGTACAAGTTTTTTTAATGGGAACCTGGAGTAACTGAGACGTATGATCTGAAAGTACTAAGTCCATTACTTCAGCTTTACATTTTTTTCTGTAGGTGTGAGCAAAATTATCTATGCAGGAATTACTACTCAACCTAGTCGGTTTATGAAGTTCTAATTGTAGGTTATATTGCAGAAGAAAGTGTTCGAATTCGAACGTAATTTTATTCCTTTTATATTAAAGTCTCCAGCTAAGATAATATTTTTATTTCCGAATGAGCACAATTTTCGCAAAATATAGTCTAGTCTCTCGTAAAATATGTTGTAATTATGTTTAGGTATTCTATAAACACATATAATGATAATACGATAAGATGTCAATTCTATACCACAACATTCGAAGACGCCCGTCACTGATTGTTTAGCAATATCCAATAATTCTCGATACTGTAGTCCTGCTCTAACAAATATGCAAGTGCCACCGCGTTTAACATTTCTAGTGAAGAAAGCTGCTGGGCAGAAATTAGGTATATGTAATATATTCTCGTAGCCTGTCTCAATAAAATGCTCTGTTATACAGATTACGTCTATACTAATTCTTTTACTATGAAGATCTTCCAATTTAACAATAAGCGAATCCACTTTATTCATAAGTCCTGCAATGTTTTGATGGAGAATATTAAGATAATAATTATAGAAAAAACTGAGATGTGTTTTGGGCTATTTCAAATTGTTCCTTCTGGGAACAATCAACCATTGATTCCACGGTGTTTATGTTATCTAGGTCTATGATGAGGTCTTGCAAATCAGATATTACGATTTTAAAGCCTTTATTATTGAGATTACCATGCCAGTGGTTGTAAGTATCAAGAGTGTAAGGCAGATTTAGATTCGAGTCTAAGATGAACGCATAGCTGTATGTCTGGACGTCCATATAAATTAAATTATTAAAAGTATCAATCCGGCTATTAAACATAATATTAGAATTATCCATGTATTTAAAAGTAGGTAGACATAAGGCTGAGGCGGCAGGAACGGCGACACGCGCTCGAGCGGTGGCGCGAGCGGCTACAGCAGCCGCAATTTTCGCGCAAGCGCGTTGTCGAAGCCGTCCTGCCGCACTTCGAAGCCTGGCTGAAGAGAGAGGAGCGCATCTCCTACAGGCTCACTCAGGTACTCACCGGGCACGGTTGCTTCGGTGAGTACCTGAATAGGATTGGGCGAGAGACCACGGCAAATTGCCACCACTGTGGAGGCGACCTAGACTCTGCACAGCACACGCTCGAGGAGTGCCCTGCGTGGGCCTCTGAGCGGCAGGTCTTGGTCGCCAGGATCGGGCGAGACCTGTCTCTGCCAGCAGTTGTGAGGGCCATGCTGGCAGAGACAGAAAACTGGAGGGAAATGGCCTCCTTCTGTGAGACCGTGATGGTACAGAAGGAGGCTGCCGAGCGGGATCGTGAGAGGGCCGATCCCACTCGGAGAAGAAGGCGTCGTTGAGGCAACCGCCTCGATGCCTAAAGCGCCGAAACCCCGCCTGCTGCATAGGCAGGTGGGACTTCGGGGTCATGGGCGATCAGATTGGGGACTCTGCTCGCCCGCCAAGTGACTCCGGGAAGGACGGTGGCACAGTGGTCACGTGCTGCCGTGCACAGCGAGGCTCAGGGGAGGTGCATTATTAATCTCCCCAGGGACGTGCCCTAACAGGCGTTGCACAGAGGGGGTTCCGGGGTGGTCTTTTGAGAGGTCACGGGGTCCCTTCTACGTGCTGATGGTGATCACCGGGGTGGTTTTAGTGAGGTAAAAATCCCACACTCCCTGGTTTTTTCCCCAAAATTCCAGGCGCCTTTTGAAGGTTTCCCCCCGTAAACAAAAAAAAAAAAAAAAGGTAGACATATAATAAAATTAGTGTGATTCAATTGTAATAGTTTCTCACGAATTAATGTCACTAGTTCTATATATTTATTTGTTTTTTTGAAATCCTCCTCACCAATAACTATTATACAATAATCTGAATAAGTAAAATTACGAACTTTGTTTTCAATATTTCTTAAGATATGCTCAATTCCACATTTAGGCGTACGAAAATGACACATATTATAATTACGTAGATGAGTGCCTTCACTCATGGTATATATTCTATTTGAGAATTCACTGCTTATGACACAAATGTTACGTTTCAAAGGAGGGGATGATGTATGAGGACTAATTTTGTTATTACAACAATTTTGTTTACTTCCAATATCAATTTGAGGTGTGCTTTGTATGTTTTGAACATTGTCTGAAATTAGAGCCTGTTTCGTTTTAATATGTTTCGTTGTTGTATTCTTCCTTGGAGTTTTGATTTTGTTTTTGTTCCTGACTGGAGTGTTATAAATGACTTTATATGTTTTATTTATTTCCAATAACTCAGCATTAGATTGCTTCAGGTTTCTATTCTCCAGAGACAATTGATCTATTTCTTCGTGTGCGCTTTGTAATTTAGTTTTTAGACTTTCTATCTCTTTCTTTAGTATGTTCATTCTTTCTTCATCTTCATCTTCAGACATAGTCCAGTAGCCAGAAGAATATGCCCTTTGATAATTCAAAAGTTTTTTATTTTCGCTGGGTGGATACCTTATGTGAATTCAACGCTATGTACAAAAATGCTAACAGTTTAGAGTTATGCAATAGGCATAAAGTAGGTATTTCCTATTATTTCGTGTTATAACAATAATATAAAATTTAAATTTAAATAATTTACTATTTCTTTATTAGTACTATCTAAACTTTATATTAGTGAAAATGCTAACAGATACATACTGTGGTACAATGGAAAACTGAAAATGGCTCGTAACTCTTTCAATAAAAGATTTAAGTTTTCAAATCATTTCCTATATGCGTAGAGGGATTAGTTATACCTTACAACAAAAGTTCTAACAACTAAGTATAATGCTGCACAGGTTATTGTATTTTTACATTGTGATTTGCGAAATATTGAATTTAAGTTTATAAATTTGCGCCTGCATATTCGAAATAATAAACTCTGCCACCATACAAAAGTTTAAACACTTATGTGCTATGCTAGTTTAATAAATCAAATACGATTTGGGTATTGCGGGGCGCGGTGTAGGTATGTACGATCAGTATAAATTCTTCGAACCATACAGACCACAGAGGCCCACATCATAAACGGACTCTTCTGATGATTTTTAGAAAAACATTACCGCGCAAATTCTTATTTCAAACTGGCGTCTAGTATCTGACATATCGTTCACTGTTATTTTGCCTATAAATGCAACCTTATTGCTACGATAATAAAGATCACTAAAATAGGTAATCTGGCATGTGTTATACAAGCCTTCCCCGTGCTAATCGAATAAATATTAAAATTATGTCTGGTACTGTACGACTGCCCCATATAAGAACTCAGTAGGTGACATATTTTTATAATGGTTTTATACCCTGATAATCTTATTTATATTATTTTAATGAGTTTTAATATGCTGCGATGGACTGCGTAATTTTAACCAGGATATTTATAATTTGAATTGAGATTTGGTGCTTTAATTAATACATTTTATCATTATTTACAATAGGAAAGTCCCTTCAAATTGTAAAAACACCTGTGCAAATGTCCGGTACTTAATAGGTATTGAATTATCTTGTTTAGAGATATGTAAAATATTTAATAGATTTAGAACACCATTAATATCATTTGTGTTATTACGTACAGTTCACCCGTAAGCCTTGTTTAGTACTCGCTTATTTTTATTTTTTTCGTTTAGTTACCTAACACAAGATGACATTCCATAGGCTAATTCAAATAATATTTTTGCGCTTTCCTGGAATATAATATTTTATGGCATTTACTAGGTTTTGATGCACAGCAATCGTGTGGTAAGGTCACGTGGTGCCGATTATTCGTTATAACAGAGTTTAAAAACTAATAGATAGGGCGCAATAGACACGATCATGTAAAATTTATCTAAATTTAAAATAAAAAAATGTTCTAAATCTTGGTAAGCGTATCACAAAACTGACACCTAAACTTGCCGGACTCACTAGGGTTGCTACTATATTGATTCTGAATAAAAAAAATGAGTAGGTAATATTTTACAAACATAAATACATCGATTTGTATAAGCATACATCATATCATGCTTACAGTGTCATCTACTAAGGCTTAATGGGTAACACTGCCTTTATTGTATTAGGTCTTAGGACCAGCGATGTAGTCAATTTAGTTGTGACAGTTGCACCGGTTATAAGATGTTTGATATTTCTACAGTCACATCTGTTTGGAAAAGGCATTTGCTTGGACTTTTCCCTAATATGTTGGGGTTGACTTCCACTGTTTTCAGTCCAACCAGACGCATCTGAATACCAGTGTTTTATATGAAGTGACTGCATAACCTGCCAATCCAGATTATACGGTAATCCTACTGGATAATACGGTACCCTTTTTGTTAGAGTGGCCGCAGACTTTCGGGTTTCTGACCCGTAACGACTGTCAAAGATTCACGATACGGAGAATTTTATTATTCTGTCATCTCGATATACTGTCAGCACGGCAGGTACGACTATTCCGTGTTCTGTGAACATTTCTTTCTTATTCTTTTTATAGGAACAAAGAAGTTAGAAATCGTATTCGACCTCAACATTAAAAATAACAAATTTCCATAAAATTAGATTTTATGAACGAGGTTTAAATACTGATGTGACAGTAATGAAATGGTTTCGCGCCTCATTCAATACATTCAGAGTGGAGTGTCACCGCGCCCCGCAGTATTTGATTTATTAAACTAGCATAGCACATAAGTGTTTAAACTTTTGTATGGTGGCAGAGTTTATTATTTCGAATATGTAGGCGCAAATTTATAAACTTAAATTCAATATTTCGCAAATCACAATGTAAAAATACAATAACCTGTGCAGCATTATACTTAGTTGTTAGAACTTTTGTTGTAAGGTATAACTAATCCCTCTACGCATATAGGAAATGATTTGAAAACTTAAATCTTTTATTGATAGAGTTACGAACCATTTTCAGTTTTCCATTGTTCCACAGTACGTATCTGTTAGCATTTTCACTTATATAAAGTTTAGATAGTACTAATAAAATAACATTAATTTATTTAAATTTAAATTTTATATTATTGTTATAACTCGAAATAATAGGAAATACCTACTTTATGCCTATTGCATCACTCTAAACTGTTAGCATTTTTGTACATAGCGTTGAATTCACATAAGGTATCCACCCAGCGAAAATAACAAACTTTTGAATTATCAAAGGTTATGTGGAAAATAATTGTATCCCTACTGGACTAACATATCAGGCAGGGAATTTGTGGTACAGTCCAAAGTTCGCGAAGATGCATCATGGCTAATGTCAACATTGGATTCCGATTTAGTGCGTGTTCGTCGGAAAGTAATATTTTCTAAGGAATTCATGTTGTATGAATATTGAAGTGAAATCAAAATAAATCCTAAAAGTATTTCACTTGGCAGGATTCGAACGCCCGACACAACAGTTGCAGGCCGACACCTAAACCGCGAAGCCAGCTGTATAATTACTTGTCTAACAAAAATAGTGATCTTTATCCTCAGAGCGTTAGTTCGTAGAATAGACAATAGATGTCAGTTTCATCAATAATAAAATAATTATTACAACAAATTTAATAGTCTGACAACACTATTAGATATTTGGTAACACAAATTGTTTCGTTGTTTAAATGGTATGCGCTAGATGGTGTTGTACACAATACTTTTCAAATGTTGTGATAAAAAAAAACGATTTTTTGACGGTCAATGTTCGAAGAAAATCACTTGGAGTTAATTATATTCCTAAATATAAATGTTATTACACGTAAATTTGGACTATATGCACAGAGAACACTTCATGCAACTCACTAAAGGTCTTGAGTATTAAAATGTCACGGTTTTGGAAATCACTGTTCAGATGTTCACTTAATTTTTAAAGTACGTTTTTTCAGTAGTCTCTCACCAAAACTCACTTATAACTCTGTCACTATTATATTGCAAGTCAGGCTTGATAATTATAACCTGTACACAGCGATAATCTTGATTTTTATATTTTTAAATTTAATTTTAGTAGGAGCACAACTGATTGCAATGTTTACTTGACAGCGCCCTCTGTCGTGAATGACAATATAATGTCATGATAAGACAGTTGACGGATGTGGAGACCGCGCGTTTGGTCTATTTTAGTTACTTTCACAGCATTATGTCATACGGTATTTTATTGTGGGGCCGAGCGGCTGACATTGAATCCATATTTATATTGCAAAAGAGAGCTATCAGAGCCATATATAATTTAAGTCACAGAGAATCTCTTAGGGAGCTATTTAAAAATATTAATATTATGACAGTTTCTTGCCAATTCATTTATGAAAATATTATGTATGTAAGGAAAAATATACATCTCTTTAGTAAGGTCAGTAATAGACACAATTGTAATACGAGAAATAAAGATAAGTTAGATCAACCATCTTATAGACTAGCAAAAGTACACTCATCTTTCATGGGGTACTGTGTTAAATTCTATAACAAAATACCTTGTGATATATTAAAACTAAATGAAAGTAAATTTAAAACTTCAGTTAAAAGCACACTTTGTAAACAAGCATAATGTGTAACAAATTAGATGATTATATTCAAGATAAGAATGCTTGGCAACATGTTGGTCCCGCTCCGTAGGGCAATCTTTAGTGTGGACAAAATCAAATTTGCTAATTTGTATTCCTATTCATAGTTATTGTATTCTTAGGTTATTTTTTATATTTTTCCAGAATTTGACTCACACACGGTTCCGTTGTTGTTGAATTAGGTATTTTACCTATGTTTGCAATATTTGTAAGTATGTGAGAACCATGTTCCTATTTATCAAATTAATGAATTTACCTGTTAGTGCTTTTATTACTTTATACCTGTACGTTGTATAGTGTGTAGTGCTATTTTTGGGTGCATCGTCCTCACATATATGAATTTATTAATGTATGTACATAAGTAAACATTGTAAAACATATTTTTTTTTAAAAGAGTAAGTATGGAGTTTCTTGTGCGTTCTTCTCCATAACAAGCTACTTGCCGAATGCACGGTAGAGTCAATTTTTATTACTTGTACATTTTTAATTAACATTTAATTTTTGACGTTCAAAAGTGCCGCTTATTGGCCTAATTAAAATAAATATATTTGACTTTGACTTTGACTTTGAATGCTCGATGATCTCAGTAGAGCTTCCGAAAGAGTGGGTCTTAGGATGAACATGGACAAAACCAAGGTGATGTTGAATACCCATGTTACATCCACTCCTATCAAGGTCGGAGACTCTACACTCGAAGTTGTGGGCGACTATGTCTACCTTGGACAAACGATCCAATTGGCTAGGGCCAACTTCGAGAAAGAGGTCAACCGTCGAATCCCAACTCGGCTGGGCAGCGTTCGGAAAGTTGCGCGGTATCTTCGAACTTACCACAGTGTCTCAAGACGAAAGTCTATGACCAGTGTGTGTTGCCAGTGATGACATATGGCTCTGAGACGAGGTCGCTTACAATGGGCCTCATCAGAAAGCTTACAGTCACTCAAAGGGCAATGCAGAGGGCTATGCTCGGAGTTTCCTTGCGTGATCGAATCAGAAATGTAGAGATCCGCAAGAGAACCAGGGTTACCGACATAGCCCGAAGAATTGCCAAACTCAAGTGGCAGTGGGCAGGGCACATTGCTCGCAGAACGGATGGCCGATGGGGCAGAAAGGTTCTGGAGTGGCGACCGCGAACCGGAAGACGTTGCGTTGGAAGGCCTCCCACTAGGTGGACCGATGACCTAGTGAAGGTTGCGGTGATCCGCTGGTGGCGAGACGCACGGGACCGGTCAATGTGGCGACGCTTGGGGGAAGCCTATGTCCAGCAGTGGGCGTATTTCGGCTGATATGATGATATGAAGCTAAAAACGTTGATGAAATTTTCTGTAAAAACGTTTATTATTTCAAAACTCTGACTTCTATAGTTTTAGGTTTTGAAAGCCAGTTTATTGTGATGGATCCCTGCGGTGTTATACGGTCATTAAATTGAATTTATGCAAAAAGCGACAAGTGCTTAATTAAATTACATAAGTATAAGTTCTCAAAGTGAATGACGCAATTGATTACTTAATTATTATACAAAAATATACTTTAATAAAAATATGTGTGTAGTCTCATCATTTTTTAATTTATTTATATTGTGGTGAGAAATTAAATAAAGTTATTATTATCATTTTATAGTTTATATACCAAATATATTAAAGCACTCATATTATTGTTTATATGAGTGTATTGAATGACAAATAGAGACTTTGAAATATAAATTAGGTCATGCCATCAGTCTTATTACAACTTTAAGAACCTTTCAAGAAAAATATAATTATGTAGTTTCTGTTTATACATCTAAGTAATACTTTACTGGTAAAAAACATAAAGTAATACGAGTATGTTGAGTTATTACGTTTATCCTGCGATTATTGTATCAGTCTCGTGTAGAAATTAAAAAAAATATCGGGGTATCAAAAGAAAAATCATGAGCTATACTGTGGATAAAGATGTTCAGTGCATGCTTTTTCCTTTAAATTTAATGCAATATTTTATGTTTTGTCCCAAATATCGCATCAAAAATGATTTTATAACGCCAAATACCCTTCTATACAATTTTGTTTCTATGATAGTAACTTTAATTTTCATATGTTTGTACATACTGTACAACTGTCTGGTGTACTTGAATAGAGATATCCCAGCTCTGGGATATACTACTACCTTTATGTATATTTCCATATTTTACTGCACCATCTTCTATTGCATTGGATTCAGTATGAATTTTTGGATCGGAGTCATTCAAACCAAAAACAACATCCAGTTCGTCTTAACTATTCAAAAAGTGCACAGATTTCTCAAAAATGAAACCAGTTTTAAGCATTTCACCGTTTGGAATTGGATTCTTGTGATCATAGCTCTGAGTTTTTATGCATTTATTTATACTTCTTTTGTGATTCTGTTAGAGTTACCTTTCCTATTTATATATGTTTCTTTCTTTTTGATTGTTTTCGATTTCAATATTGTGTATGCCACACGATTGATAAATGTTTTGGAAAGTAAAGTCGTTCTTTGGAATATTCAAGCTTTGAAATCTCAAGTATTCGAAGACACGCATGAAAAAAAGTATTGCAAAAAACTCTTTCAGGCTTACGTTGACATACTGAAGTGTTATGATTTGCATAAAGTTGGTTTTCAGCAATTTGTAAGTAACTGACATCAACCCATGAAATTATAAAAGACAGGAATTTTTAACTGTTTTAACCAATATAATCGTATTTTGACTATTTCTAGATACTATATTACCTTATAGATATAGTTCTTCATTGTCTAAGTTCCAATCAATGGGCAATCGATGTATTTAAAGTTAGTATTTTGATGAATTTGAAAATGGTGAGTGTCAATCTTAATTTCATATAGACTAATCAATTCAACACAGTACCGAAATTGTAGGTTCAACATACTTTTTATTTCATATAAATGGCAAGTTCATTATCATAGAAATGTTAATATTTTAAGTTCAGTTGACAGGATTGCCACTTCTATTTCGTTCCAGGGTGGAGTAACTATAATGTCACTGTGCATATTTTCTTGGTTGATAAAAGATTTGATGTGGCAAACTATGTTGATCAGGCAATGCGAAAAATTCTACTTAGCCATTCAAAGTGTTCAGGATACTTGCGCACTTATTTTGATGTCAACTTGCTCCGGTAAGGTTTTATCAATATATTTTAATGATTGTTCGATTGGGCTGTAAAGTTCTGGAGTGGCGACCGCGTACCGAAAGGCATTGTATTAGAAGTCCTCTAACTAGGTGAACCGATGATCTGGTTAATTAAGATTGTAGGAATCCGCTGGATTCAAGACGCACGGGATCGATAGTTGTGGCGACACTTGAGAGAGGCTTATGATCAGCAGTGGACGTTTTTCGACAGAAATATTGGCGATGTTTTTTTTATTATACTTACCATAAATAATAAACGGTCGGATATAGTTTTTCTAAAATGTACAAGTTGCTTTGAATATAACAAGATAATTTTTTGAGTACTTTTCTAGCTCTACTAATTCAAGGGTAGTTTGGTGACGTCGTTATTGATTACGACAGCAAACGAAAGCACCCGAAAGGATCAGATATATAATTTGCGATGGTATTTATACATCTACAGATGATGAAAAAAGACTGTGCAAGAACGTACTGCGCTTGCATCGAGCTTCATTCAGCAAAATACGTGCGTGTGGCCTGTTCTACGTAGACACTGCGTTACTATTAAGTCTGATGAGTCTACTAACTAACTACACTATTGTGTTGCTACAATTTGCAATTTTGTAATTTTAGTCTCAATAAATTAATTTTGTGAGTCGACAGTATTATTTTTTTAGAAATTATCAGTATTTTCAAGATTTGCAAGCACTTGAATGTCGGCAATACGAATCAATCTTGGAAGAAATGTCGTGGTGAAGGCATATTTATTTATACAAATTCAGAAAGCAATCAATTCACTCCAAGTCCAAGCTGGAAGATTCATCTCGTATCTGGTTAAGTGGCACTATCTCATCCAATCAGCAGTTGGTTGAGGTGGTGAGCCACACATTTAGTCTCACCTCCTATCTTGGTCTTGTTAATTATCTGCAGGCCCAAATACAAAACCTTCAGTGTCATTTACAAAGCCGCCAAAATGAAAATCCTAGTTTTAGCAAGGAATTTGAAGCTAAGATCAACATACAATTTGCTCAGTCTGAAAAAGTAAACGTCGAGTACTGCACAGACGAAGCGGAACTCGCTAAAGAGAATGAGTGTATAAAGGCCAAAAGAAGGTGAACAAGTTTCTTTTCTCCTCCACAACAACCCGGAACGAGAATCCAACAACAACGTTGTTAAAAGAACAGCTATAAGTCAAAAAAGTGCGTGTACCACAGCCAATCATTATAGACGGAATCAAAGATCTACCAAATATTTTACGAGTCACTGACTGAAACCCATCCAACTGTATCATTCACTGCCAAAATGAGGAATAGAGACTGTGTGAAGATCAACGCTTAAGCTGATGACTCTTAGGCCTCTGCCTCGAATGTTGCGGGCAGCGGGGTGGCGGCGGTGGCGGCGCGGGAGCGGCCCGCGCGTCTGCATTGCAGTGTTGTGCAATTTATTTTTGTGACGTGTCGAAATGTCCTCGGACGTGCTAGAGCAAATTATTTCAGCAATTTTTGAGAGGACACTGATATAGAACAGCAAAGATGTGAACCATAAAAATAGAAGAGTAATTAACCAGTTTAATTAACAAATCGCCCTTGATAGCTTCAAAAATATAGTCAAAAGTTTCTACATTCATTCTGGTGTAGTCGTAGAATTTGTCAGGACATTGACGCTGTTCTTCATAATTTCGATAAAACTCGCCTTTTTTTTCCTTGCCCTGTAGTAGGGATTCACTTCTTCTTTTGCCCACAATAAATCGAGCGTTAGGAATCAATTTGAATCAAAAATATGTTGTCGTCGTTGTTCTGACAATTCGTTCCCAAATAAAAACAAATAAATCGAAGACACAACCACGAACACAACACTACGCCGCTATAACCTGTTGCGCGATCTGCCCGCTGGTTTCGAGAATGGGTCTGCGTTGCCCGCCCCGCTCCCGTGCCGCCGCCGCCGCCCCGCTGCCCGCAAGATTCGAGGCCTTATGGTGGATATACACGTACGTACACGTGAGAACTGCTTGCCTATATTAAGACAGGCAACAGATAAACAGTCTTGAAAGGAAGCTGAAATTCGAATATAAAATGAATGAAGAAGTTTTTGCTAAACTTTGCTTGCTTTGATGCGGATTCGATAGAAGCCGCCCATGAGGCAGGCACGTTGCTTTTAAATATATAAGTTAAAACTAAATTATTTATTTCATTACGTAGCGCCCTGGCTACGCTCCCTATATGTGGTGAAGTTGCGCCGGGTAAGGTAAAATCCCGATAAAAATAAAATAAAGAAAATATAAAAAATATATGCCGCGTGTATACGGCGTACAGTATACGTATAAGTAAAAATCCAAGAAGAAAGTGTTTTAAAGACGGTATAGTTTGCGTTTGCATGGCGATACAGTGCACGAAGCCCTATCGGCGTACATAAGGCGAGATAAATTATAACAGAAAGGTTTGTTACCTCTCATTCCCTCCCATAAGCGGATGGAAATATAAGGAGAAGTCGGAGTAAAGCTAACGGGTTTTGTTATTTGGTGTAATTGAGCATAAAGCTCAGGCACGGACGGATACTGCTAGGAGGAATTTAAGTCAGTGGATGAAATAAAAGAATGGAGAAAGAGCGACTATAGCCTGATTTTAGAAGGGTTTTTACACGGAGCAGAGTATTACTATTATCGTATGATTTTTAAATATGTCATGGACTTTGCAGTATTGTGCGATTGCTTGAGGAGTGAATTCTTAAAATTTCACCACAGATATCGTTATTGCGAACAGCGCATAATAAACAACCTGATGTATTGTGTGAGGATGTTAATGCACATTTATTTTCTAGTATCGTGATTAAGGACGAACAAACGCAAAACAATATTCAGTGCAGTAAGAAAAGCGTTGATTACATTGACGGAGAAGGCGACAAAATTAATGGCGATGATGATCACACCGATGGAGAGAGCTGCATGTTCGAGGACGATGTTGAACAGACCAGCAGAGATGACAGCCCGGTTGATGTCAAGTTGGAGGTGGAGTCGGTGTTCCAGAACGAGCGCGCGGACGGCCCAGCTGACGATGAGTTGGACCCTCTATCCAACAGCAAGTGCGTGGATGTGGGTATAGCAATGTGTCGGTCTAATCCAATTGGCTTCAATAATTCCGTTTATCTTACAGAGAACCATGTTCAGATTCCGTCAGAACAACGAGTTGGGGTTCCATTTGAATGCCAAAGTTATGTTGATATTAATATACTGAATCCCATTGATTTTGAGCATATATATATACAATAATAATAGCGAAATTATTCAATCAGACATAAAACAAAATTTTATAAAAGTCATTTGGAAAGAAAGAAATTGACAGCATTTAAGAAAAGATTTTCTCAAAATAAACCGAAAGAGATCCGTACGAAATTTAAAGGAGTCTTTAATAAGGTTTCTTACTACGCCAACAGAAATTCAAATAAGGCGATCAATAAAAAGGTTGTGAGCCAAATTAAATACAAAGAATTTGTAATAAAACTTCTTGGGAAGCTAGGTTTGGTAGAGAAAAGATTACTTTGATTATTGCTAAGAAAAATTCGATTCATGTCTGCCTTAGATATAACTTAGTGTTAGGATATTTGCATTGTGATCACATTAAAGAAATTCGATCTCGTAAAATGCAAGTTTTGGAAGTTTTTTAGAAAGAAGATTAGGGAAGAATGTTGTAAATAATATATTATGCAAACTGACTTATGATTGTTGTGTTGTAACTTATATTTTGTGCTTTATTAACCAATGTTTTCTTTAAAACCGACTGACTGACGACTGACGACGAATCGCTGCAAAACCGACTTCTTGTTTGACTTGTTGTTCTGTTCTTGTTTGTTACGTAATTATTTTGAATTATCATGCAAATAATTTATTAATAGTTGTCATGCATTAGACATTTTTATTAATATATTATTTCAAAGAATTAGTCCAAGAGCGAGCGAAGCGAGCTCGGGAATTTAGGGCACCCCGACACGGATAGGTTAGGTCATGTCTGCGAGAGCTTCAGATCATCCATGTAAAGGAGGTGAGACCTGACCACCTTTTCTCGAACTTTGACAGTGGACGTCACCTAGACAACAACAGTTCCGTGTAAAATATTTTAAAAAAAATATAAAATTTAAAGTTTAATATACAAATAACCGAAAAGTGTTCATAGAATAACCCAATTATCCAGTACACGTGTTATCTCAGAGCTATATACAAGATAAGTGAGAATATAACAATAAATAGTTAACAGTGTACTAAACTTTCTACAGTGAAAAACTAAACCACTTCAAATACAGAACAGTTTTTACCTCACAGAACCTCCAGTATCCAGTATCCAGTGTTCAGTGCATATAAAATAAAATAATAATAAGTGAAAAAATAAAATAAAATAGTAAAAAGTGAACTTAAAACATATCTTTATTTGTGAGGGTTGCAGTGAAAATTCAAAAACGAATATGACGGCGACACTTCGCGACGGTCGAGTAAACGTACTATAAGATACCCAATTTCAAACCTTTACACATAGCCGATTTGGTCTAGAGGTATTAACACCAAGTTGAAATCAAAATCAAAATCAATTTTATTTGTGTAACATAGGTAGTAAATACAGTTCTTAAATTAAAGTTTCTAGGTCGCTATGTTATGCCAAGAAGCGTACAAATATTATGGTTACATGCGAAATATGAAGAAAAATAAAATATTAAGCATGCGAGAAGTAATAACAAATTATTTGGTAGGTATGTCAAAATTAATAGAACTATGTCAAATAAATAACAACAAAATTATAAATGTCGCAATATGGAGTAATTTCTACAGTCATAAAAAAATTAAAAAAAAATTATATAATAATCATTTGAGAGGTAAACACAAATTATTTGGTAGGTATGTCCAAAATAATAGAATATGTTATGTATATAACAACAAAATTATGAATGTCACATTATGGAGTAATTTCTACAGTCAATGCATAAATAATAATCATAAATTACAATTAGTCAAAATAATCAGTTAAAGATTGTTTCTCCAGTCAAATAAATAGATAGGTCTACATTAATTTATCATTCAGAAATTCATCAGTCGTATAATAACATTTTTCAATTAGTAACAGTTTTAATCTTTTTATGAAAAGTGTGACATTCAAATTTTTTATGACATCTGGTAATTTATTAGAAATGCGCGGTGCCATGCCTAAAACACTCTTACTCACTAAGGCAGTCTTACACCGCTGATTGCTTAAAGAGTTTGCGTATTAGCTACGAATCGGGACATCTCTTAACGTTGACACTTTTTCGAATAACCTCATGTTTGTTTTGACGAAAACACTAATTTCTAAAATATATAATGAAGATAAGGTAAGTATTTTCAGCGATTTAAAGAATGGTACACAGCTATCATCAATTTTAAGACCACACATTGATCTTATGCATCTTTTTTGTGCCCTAAAAACGATGTCTTTATCAGTAGAATTGCCCCAAAAAATAATACCATATCGCAAAATTGAAGCTACTAAGCCGTGATATGCTACTAGTAGCGAATCCATATTTATTTTTCTCGCAATTTGGAAAAGTGCGTTTGCTAATTTATTTATTTTCTTACTTAGGTCATCTATGTGGGCCTTCCAGTTAAGCTGGTTATCAAGGAATAAACCTAAGAATTTAGCTTCTTTAACTTGTTCAATTTCACAGTTGCTATATCTGATATTTACTTTTGGTACCTCAGTTCTTTGGTGAAAGTGCATTATTTTGGTTTTCTTTAAGTTTATAACTAAATTATTTTTGGTAAGCCAATCAATTATGTCCGATAATGTATTATTTATATCATCTTGATAAATATTGTGATCAATACATTTCACTATTGCAGTACTGTCATCTGCAAACATCACCATTTGATGTTGAGTCACTTTTGGCAGATCATTTATATAGATCAAGAAAAGAGGTGGCCCAAGGACGCTACCCTGTGGGACACCAAACCTTATTAATCTAGAATGAGATAAAAATCAAAAAAAAAAAAAAAAAAAAACAATCTTTTCAAATTTTGTTTTTTCACATATTCTTACAATCTCTGTACATTGCATTCTGTTGGAGAGATAAGATTCGAGTAGTTTTAAAATATTTCCTCTGATACCGTAACAACACAGTTTGTTTAATAAGACGTCGTGCTTAACATAATCGAAGGCTTTGGTCATATCCGTGTAAATAGCACAAATAGGAGCTTTTTGGTCCACTGCTAACATAATGCCACGCAAAAAATCAAAAATAGCCATGTTGGTCGTGGTATTCTTTCTAAAGCCATTTTGTTCCTTGCACAATAAGTCAAATTTATTGAGATAGCAATACAGCGACTTATAAATGATTTTTTCGAAAAATTTTGAAAATACAGAAATTTTTGCTATTGGCCTATAGTTCTTCATATCACTTTTGTTATCTTTTTTATGAAGCGGTTTAATAATAACTTTCTTCAAGTCTTCAGGATAAATTCCGTCAACAATGCCAAGGTTCATAATATGCGCTAATACGGGTGCTATAAGTTCATTTACAAATTTTATCACCTTTGTTGACATACCGTCAAATCCTACAGTACTTGTATTTTTAAGTGATCTTATAGCCGAAACAATGTCGGTTGTTAGAACAGGCTGCATAAACATTGATTGCCTTGTTGAATTGTTCAATTTACTGTCGAACTCCATGTCAGTTTTAATATTATTCTCGATTTCATCTATAAAATAATTATTAAAATGCATTTGCAATGTCAACAGGTTTTGAAAAAGTCAGGTCACAATTATTAATGGTCATTATTTGTTCTTTAGGAGAATTATTTTTTGGTTTATTGACTATTTGCCATGTAGCTTTTGACTTATTCTGCGAGGTTTTATAAAGTAATCATTTTGAGCTTTTTGTGTTAGTCTTACAATTTTCTTATACTGTAAAGAGTATTTTTTAAAGTTAGTGTTATTTTTTAATACAGGATTTAGTCTGTATACCCACAGTAATTTTCTTTGTTTTTTACTACAGCTTTTTATGCCGCGCGATACCCATTTTACTTTTTTATTTGTATGAATAGTTATTATTTTATCAGGGAAGCAAAGTTTGTAGAATAGGGAGAACGTTTCATAAAATCTTTTGTAAGCTATATTGGCATCGTTACTTTCGTATACATCCTTAAAAGTTAAACTTCGAATGCATTCTCGGAATTTGTTGAGGTTATCTGTGGAGTAGTCTTTTCTTAAAATTTTCCAGAATTTTAAGCGGCATCTTCTATTTATCGGAACTCTGAGTATTTGTGACGTGTGATCAGAAAGGATGAGATCTATAATTTCAGCTTTACATCCTCTTCGTATGTTATGCGCGAAATGATCGATACATGTGTTACTACTAAGCCTCGTAGGTTGATTTATTTCTAATGTCAAGTTGTAACTAAGGAAAAAATTCTCTAGTTCCAAAGTAATCCTATTCCTTTTTAATGTATCAATATTTAAATCGCCACATATCACAATTTTTTTTTCCATTTAAAAAACATAACTTACTCAAAACAATGTCAAGTCTATCATAAAATGTAAAATAATTGTATTTGGGAATTCTATAAACACAAATTACAATAATAGAATGAGTTGTCAATTCAATTCCACAAATTTAAAAAACGCCTGACACAGAGAGCTTAGCAATACCTGGCAATTCTTTATATTGATGCCCAGTTTTAACTAAAATACAAGTCCCTCCACGATTAGTTTTGCGACAAAAGAAAGCGGCGGGATGGAAACCAGGAAGGTACAGCAAACTTTCATGGCCAGATGTAATAAAATGTTCTGATATACAGAGAACGTCTACAATAGTTCCATTATTTTCAAGGTTTTTCAATTGAATAGTCAACAAGTCTGATTTGTTTAGCAAACCGGCGATATTTTGGTGTAGAATATTGAGGGTATTACAGAAAAAACTGCGAGTTTTGTCCCTCTGTACTAGTCGCAGATGTTGTCTTAAACATATTGGAGTTGTCATTAGGATAGATTTTGTCATTTATGTCAAGTCCATCATCATGTATCAGTCATATTTCATACTCAGTGTTGACACTTTGAATATAAATAATCATATTATAAATAGGGAAATTATAAGTCTAGCCACAAAATTATTTATTGGACACGTGATTAAACTTCTAATTTTATAACTAAGCAACGGGAAAATGACATAGCCTCTAATAAACTAATTCGTCTTTTTTGCAACGCCAACTAAATATTCTACAGAAAGCGTCAAGTAAAGATCATCAATTATTGTGACTTGTCCTTCTTATTTATACATTGCCACGTAATTTACTAACTCGGCCACGGATTTTATATCTTGTCACCATTTTACGTTTTACAGCTTCAACGCAATATCCTCAAAAAAATATAATTCAAGCTTCTATCGAAGAAAGAAAGAAAGCATAATTTATTATAACTTAGCATGTAAAACAATACATCATATTCTTTTATCGTGAAAATAGCCACTGCATGATTTGGCGCGAGTACGCGAGACGACAGCGACCGGCCATTTGCACCAATCAGAGAGCGCCATTCGATTCATGTGACGACGAGTTGAGTTGATCACATCTCGATTCGACGAGTTGATTATATTTAAAATAATAAATGACGGTCAATGAATAAGTCCAAGAGCGAGCGTAGCAAGCTCGGGAGCTTAGGGCACCCCGACACGGACAGGTTAGGTTCGAAGGAGATGACGGGAGCTGAAGTGAGCGAGCAAAGCGAGCGAACTCAGCTCCCGTCATCCATCCCGTCATCCATAATCCAACTTGCACCTATTCTATATTAAAACCAAAAAATATAGTCTTTTATTTTGTCTCTCCTCAATAGCTTCTGGTAATATTAGTGGCCAATATACTATTTGATGAAATGTTTTTGCAATTTTTTTACGATCAATTAATATGGGATGAGTTACATTTTAAACGTACTGAGTTAAAAAATTAGAAGCTAAATAAATATATTTTTTGATGTCATTTAATAGTATTTTAGAAATTTACTGTTAGAATGCATGTTAAAAATTTTACACGTAAGTTACATTTTAAACGTACTGAGTTAAAAAATTAGAAGCTAAATAAATATATTTTTTGATGTCATTTAATAGTATTTTAGAAATTTACTGTTAGAATGCATGTTAAAAATTTTGATGCTAAAAAATAACCATCATGCTGAGTTGTATTTAGAGTGGTTTACATAGAAGATAACTAGTGGCTAACATAGTATTATTTAGATGCTCGTTAATTGTGGCTGACTTAGTAATTTAGAAGGCAACATACATTTTTGGGGGCGAATAATGATATTAAAAAGAAGCCTGTTTAATTAGCACCCTTATAAATATCATTAAAAATTGATTTCATTCCGGAGTAATTCACCATGCCCGTGCGTCTATTGAACATGTTATCATCGTATCTTAAATTCTTGTTACTATCCAGAAAATAAGCATGTCCATGAGTAGTTGTATCCAGATATAACAGGTTATTGAAAGTTTCCACTCTCGAATTATATATGTAATTATTATTGAAGAATTAATACGTCGGTGTGCATATAATTATGTTTGTATTTGTGATTTCTTGTAATGCTTGTCTTAATAATAAAATACTGTCATAATATTTACATGTGACTTGGAAGTCCTCGCCACCTATCAATATAATGCAGTAGTCCATCATGGTGAAGTTTGCCAGTTTTTCTTGGATGCCTTTCAGGAGAGCTTGAACATTTCCATAAGGTGTGATGTAGTGGCAAAGTACACATTTATCTAAAGCTTTTTCTGCAATGTCAAGCAATTTATTCCTGTTGTCGGTGCTTAAGATGCAAATTTTGCTGCGTTTTGAATTACTGTTGTCCAAATCATTAGTAATTTGTTTTGTTGGTGTAACAGTTTTGGTATTATTTCCAATATTTAAAACTGTTTGTGTTCGTTTGCATGCATTTTCCGTTCTTAGTTTTTTATTACTACAGTCTGTCGATGTTTGGCGTTTTAATTTTGCTGGCGTGTGACTCGCGAGATTACTAGTTTGGGTTTCCTTATTCATAGTTGGTATTCGGCATGTAGATTTATTTACAAAAGATTTTTTTATTGGGGTTGATGTTAGGCTACTCACTTGAAGTTTCGTGTTTGAATTTGAAGCCTTTCGTTTAGAACCTGGAGTGGCACACCTGGCTTCGCCTGCACCCACCTTCTTATATAATTCTATGACACGATTACATTTATCCAGATCTGACTTTAAATTTTTATTCTCACAGAGCAAGTTATCAACTTCCTGATTCGCGCTTTGCAACTTAATCCTCAAATCATTGATCTCTCTGCCTGTAATGTCGCTATGGTTTCATCGTCTCGTAGTGAAGTTTCTGGCATACTCATAACAGTAGCATCGAAAAGTGACGTTTCTGAGAACGAGGTAGACTGGATTTGTTTTTTTCTCAGCGTTATGTTTTCATCCCCCATGATAGTAATTTTACGTACAAATACTTAATTATTCCTACGTTGGTAACACTAATAGAACGTTTGGCCCTCTGGCGGCGAGTAGCGTAGTTCTTTTAGTTCGCTTTGTCAGCACTTGTGGCCGTTCTGGCGCTAGTTGTCATACAATCGTTAGGGACCAAAGTCCATTTTTTTAAATATCTTTTCGTAACGGAATCAATTGTTTATTGTTTTTTTTTGTTTTAGTCACTTTTGGTTCATAAAATTGCCACTAAAGTAATTATTCATATTAAATGTTTGAAATTTGACGTTATTACTTGAGAGGAAGCACCAATTTAATGTGTATAACTCGTTTAGCACTGGTTTTAGTTTTTGTATTACACTGTTGTCATTTATGATATTTTACTGGTTTAAAGTTGTCACAAACAATATCACTACTGCAAACTACTTATTACACTATATTTGCGCCACTTAGATACCTTTTAGATCTTAACTTTTTATTGTTTACAAAATTCAAATACGCGGCGATGTAAACAGTTTGAGTGTTGCCACTCGACTCTGGCAGTCGTGGCAGGTGTCGCGAGTTTAAGCTCAAGCAACACAAGTTCTATATGTGAATTAAATAATTTGTAAAATGTTATCTACTTTAAACAAGGCAGTAAGCAGTGACCGCAAGACGTCTGCACAACAAGTCACTTGTAATATCCGCAAAAAATATGTCAACATAAAAAACACTGCTCTGTGTTCAATCTGTAAAAACAGATACGAGTTTGATTGTGTGGGCTAACCAGAATCAACATATCGCTTAAATGACATCGAAGCAAGAAAGAAATGCAAAATATGCATAAAACACAAAACGGATTCAAATGTAGATGTCACTACATCTAATATAACACTTAGGATAAAACAACATTCTTCAACTAAACATTCTTCGCCTCAACAACAGATGATTTCCATGCAAAATTTTGTTTTAAGTGAGAATACTTCTCAAATATCGGCCATAAAAAATCTAGCAAAACAAAACGTCAGCTTTATCTAAAATTTAAAACAAGTAAAAAAATAAAAAGCAAAATGAAAAATCCTACAAATTTTATATTCATATGTTTAGGCGATGTGCACAGGGAGCGCAAAAACTTATAAATACAAGACGCATATAAAGGGATGAAAATAAATGTAAAGCTACATGGAATGCAATCTCCTCAACAATAACTGGTAATAATTTGCATAAAAATTACATCGACGAAATACTTAAGAATTAGATTAAGGTGATATGTAAATTTTTTAATCAATTTTTGTTTTGTCGTCTTTTGTTCTATCTGTCTGGATTGTTTGAAACCTAGGTATTTGTATGAAGTGTGTTCATTCATTGGCTCTATAGTTTTACCAGTTCCGAGCATGTAGTTGTTTTTTATTTTATTTTTCCTTTTACAATTGACAGAATTTTGCATATTGCATATTGATGTCATTAGAAAATTCTTGTGTAGCATCTGCTAAATGGAGAAGTGATTGTTTATCTGCTGCGTACAACTTTACGCCATCCATATACATAAGGTGAATTGTGTTTTATTATTGGGAACCCTTTGTAAGTTTTATCCAGTAGGTGTGAAAGCGGATTGAGTGCCATGAAAAACCCTAAAGGACTGAGAGCATGGCTTTGAAAAATACCACGTTTAATTTGAATTGGTTCAGTGGCTAAAGTCGTGGATGCCTGATTTATTTTAAGTACAGTTTGCCAACTTTGCATGGAAGAATCTAAGAATAATCTAATTGTGGGGTGAATATTATAGATGTAACAACCAGCTACGCGGGACTGAATCAAATGCTTTTTGGTAATCGATGAACATGGTATGAATATCTTGTTTGCTTTTGACCGCGCTGTTCATAGTAACTGCATGTATAGTTAGTTGTTCCTTATATCCTTGGCTGTTTTTACGACATCCCTTTTGCTGTTCTACTAGAATGTTATGCTTATTAAAGTGATCGTAGACTAGTTCACTTATACACGCTGTTAGGATTTTATAAAGCGTTTGCAAGCAAGTAATTGATCTGTATTTAGCTGGATCTGTGGTATTACTCGTGCCTTTAGGTATCCTATACGTCACGCCTTGTGTTTTGTATGTTGGAAGCGACTGTGGTGATTGAATAAATAAATTTAGGTGATTATATGAATGGGTGGATACTAATGACCTTCTTATACCAATAGTTGTGATTATTGTCTGTGTCTGGAGATTTCCAGTTGTGTGTGCGTGTTTAGACTTGTATAAAAGTGCTTGTTGGTATGTGTTCAAACTCCATTGCAGGCATTTCTGATGTTACGACTATCCAGTTTGTATGATTTTTATGATTTACTGGGTTTTCCCATATATTTGCCTAAAATTCCCGTAATACTTCAGGTGGAGGTGTCTCTAGTGGTGTTATTAGACGTAAGATTTCGGTAAAATATTCTTTCGTTGTTACAAAATTTAGCTGTTTGCGATTTGTGCATGTGATGAGCCTGGCAAAATAAAGTAGACACTCGAATTATATGCAAACTTTTATACGGCAATGCTACTAATGTCAACCCCAATTTTCCAAAACAGGATTGGCGTGTTGTTGGTGATTTATTATGTTCTTACTAATAGCATTTATAAAGTGAAAAATTAAAAAACAATTAAATGGATTACGGGAGATGTTGTTTCGCATGAAGTCTAAATATTAAGAAAAACAACAGGAGAAAGACGCCGTGTTAAAAAAAAAACAAGATTGTTTACGTGTGGTGTTTTCAAATGGTACACTTGTACTTTAGTGACGAAGCGCCAAGGGGGCAATATATCCGGAGGTGCTTGAGGAGTGGAGAAGTATACCACGGCTATCAGTACAATCCCGGCAGTAAGGTCAAGATCCCTACCAGCATCTTACTGGGTTAATTGCCTTCCTCCGATCACGTTTTCTCTTGCGAATCTCCACTCAAGACAGCCAATTAAGGCAAGAGAGAGATGAGGAACAAGACTTCTCCCTGGAAATCAGGTCCGTGGGGTCCCTACTGCCCACCAGTTTGCCACAAAGCTGCAATGCGGATTGTATCTCTCTTAGTCTGGTCCCTCACCTTAGGCATATTGCGGCAAAGTAAAATTTACCGGCACTCACAATCTTTAAAGCGCGCAAGCCTCACCACGACGTCAGTGAAGAGATACTGCGGTAGGGTTATTATTATTATATCCTTTATTTATCTTCATTCTTACTTAATACATTTTTCAATATTTCAAAAAGAATAATTCAAAAGCATTTAAAAATATAAAAAATAGAGGTCCACCGGTATCGGGAACAGGGTCCAAGCTTCCGGTGGTTAGGGCTTCAGACACAGGAACCTCCTCACAATGCGAGCCATATCACGGAGTACCGCTTTCTGTATCATGTCCTTGATCCAACCGCGCAATGACAGCCTCGACAGATGGTCATCGAGGCTATTGGCCATCAGGCCGTTAGTCGTAACGACCATCGGCACAATGATCGCCGAGTCCACATCCCACACGTCGACAATATTGTGTGCTAAGTCGAGATACTTGATTTGTTTCTCTTTCTCAGCTTAGGTTCTCGTCATGTGGGATGGTGACATCGATTATCATTGTGCGACGCGCTAATCGGTCAATCACCAATATATCCGGCTTATTGGCAACAAAAGGTCTCATCAGTAATAATAGACCGATCCAGTACAACGTGACATGGTCATTTTCGAGAACTGGTTCGAGCACATACTTGTAATACGGTACCTCAGAATCCACTAGATTGTATTTCAAAGCAAATTTCTGGTGAATAATCCTGGCCACTTGTCTTTGTAAGTACTCGCCGTTAGCCAGACGAGAGCAACCAGAGATAATATGTCTGATGGATTCACCTGGGCGGTGGCATGCCCGGCACACGTCAACCGTACCGTCCTTCATTATATGTCTCCGGTAGTTATCCGTCAGGATAACTTCGTCCATAATTGCGCGGACAAAACCTTCAGTTTCCTCGAAAAGATCGCCGAAACGTAGCTTACGCGTAGGATACGGACGCTGAAAAATCGAGCGCCCGTGAAGCTCCTTGCTATATCTCTATGCTTTCATCAGTAGTAAGTACTACAGGTTTGTGCCAGTACTCTTTAGCCATGGAAAACGGGGTGAGTCCATTGTCCAATGCAACCACATCACCTAAACAGTATTGTCTGAGGCTGTAAAAAAGTTTTTTTGCTTGAAATATGTATAGTACATTATTAAATTATCGAAATTAAATCTTATCTTAACTAACTCGGGTCAGGTCAGGTTGTCTTTTGATATAGGCCTCCTCTAATTCCCTCTACTGTTTTCGTTCCATTGGTCCATTTGCAATTTTCTCTACTCCATTGCAATTGATTACTTGATATTAATTCATTGTAAATTTAAAAGAAGTAAATTTTAGTAATATGACTGTCTTAAACAATACATTTACAAGTCTTTAAAACATAAAGTAGGCCATTAACTTAATTGCTGCCTTAAGAACCTATAAATAAAAAGTCCATTTCATATTTATCAAAATACTCGCTTATGTTGATACACGTATAGGTAGTTTATTTTAAACAAATTAATCTAAGTGTTGCATTATAGGTTAACATAAAACATTAATGTGTTGAGATATTATGTTTACCTTCGACAATACTTGTATCAGTCTTGTGTAGGAAACTATTTATGATGATTTGTTAAATATAAAAAAAAAATTGAAGTATCGCAAGAAAATATCCTGTGAATATCATGAGCTACACTGTGGATAAAGATGTGCAATACATGCTTTTGCCTTTAAATTTAATGCAATATTTTATGTTTTGTCCCAAGTATCGCATCAATAATGATCTTATAACGCCAAATACCCTTCTATCCAATTTTGTTTCTATGATAGTATCTTTACTTTTCATATGTTTGTACATACTGTACAACTATCTGGTGTACTTGAATAGAGATAACCCGGCTCTAGGATATACTACCTTTATGTATATTTCCACTTTTTACAGTGGCATCTTCTATTGTATCGGATTCAGTATGAATTTCTTGATCGGAATCAATCAAACCAAAAACAACATCCAGTTCGTCCTAACTATTCAAAATGTGCACAGATTTCTCAATAATGAATCCAGTTTTAAGCATTTCGCCATTTGGAATTGGATTCTTGTAATCATGGCTCTGAGTTATTATTCCTTTATTTTTACTTCTTTTATTATACTGTTAGAGTTACCTTTCACATGTATATATATTTCTTACTTTTTGATCGTTTTCGATTTCAATATTGTGTATGCCACTCGATTGATGAAAGTTTTGGAAAGTAAAGTTATTCTTTGGAATATTCAAGCTTTGAAATCTCAAGTATTCGAAGACACGCATGAAAAAAAATATTGCAACAAACTCTTTCAGACTTACGTTGACATACTGGAGTGTTATGATTTACATAAAGTTGGTTGTCAGCAATTTGTAAGTAACTGACATCAACCCATTAAATTGCAAAAGACAGTGAAGTTTGAGTGTTTTAACCAATATAATCGTATATTGACATTTTCCAGATAATATATTACCTTATAGATATAGTTTTTCATTGTCTGATTTCCAATCAATGGGCAATTGATATATTTGAAGTTAGTATTTTGATGAACAAAATGGTGAGTATCAATCTTAATTTCAATCCTAATATTTTCAACACTAGTTCATATGAATGGCGTTTTCATTATCACAGAAATGTTAAATATTAAGTTCAGATGACAGGATTGCCACTTCTATTTCGTTTCAGAGTGAAGTGATTATAATGTCACTGTGCATGTTTTGTTGGTTGATAAAAGATTTGATGTGGCAAACTATGTTGATCAGGCAATGCGAAAAATTCTACTTAGCCATTCAAAGTGTTCAGGATACTTGCGCACTTATTTTGAAGTCAACTTGCTCCGGTAAGGTTTTATCAATATATTTTTAATGAATAAAGGCTGTAAATCAAATAAATAATATTTATGCCACAAAGATATTACACACATATTACAGGAAAAAAGTAAAATGAGAATATACGGCTAGGAGTTGGTACATATAGGACTTTCTGCATCCGAACTAGGCGGCAGTCTGTATCTCGGATTGCAGTTTATACCCTTCTATAAATAATGGTCTCTGAGTAGCCTTTCATTATAAAATAATCCTATTTGAATGCCATTTCATGTGAAGTTGTCTATGTGTGTGTTGTGTGTGTGTGGGGTGTGTGTTGTGTGTGTATGTGTGGGGTGTGGTGAGTGTGTGGTGTGTGTTAAGTTCTGGAGTAGTGACCGCGTACCGAAAGGCACTGCGTTGAAAGGACTCCCGCTAGGTGAGCCGATGATCTAGTTAAGGTTGTGGGAATCTACTGGATTGGAGACGCACGGGATCGACTTTGTGGCGACACATGAGAGAGGCTTATGATTACCAGTGGACGTTTTTCGACAGAAATATCGACGATGTTTTTTTAAGACACCATAAATACTAAACGGTCAGGATATAGTTCTTCTAAAATGTACAAATTGCTTTGATTATAACCAGATAATTTTTGAGTACTTTTCTAGCTCAACTAATTCAAGGATATTTATGTAACGTCGTTATTGATTACGATAGCAAACGAAAGCATCAAGGATCATATATATTATTTTCGATGATATTTTAAACATCTACAGATGATGAAAAAAGACTGTGCAAGAACGTACTGCGCTTGCATCGAGCTTCATTCAGCAAGATACGCGCGTGTGGCCTGTTCTACGTAGACACTGCGTTACTATTAAGTCTGATGAGTCTACTAACTAACTACACTATTGTGTTGCTACAATTTGCAATTTTGTAATTTTAGTCTCAATAAATTGGTTTTGTGAGGGGACAGTATTATTGTTTTACAAATGATCAGTATTTTCAAAATCTTCCAAGCACTTGAATGTCGGAAATACGAATCAATCTTGGAAGAAATTTCGTGGCTAAAGGAGCATATTTATTTATACAAATTCAGAAATCAATTAATTCACTCCAAGTCAAAGAGGATAGACGAAACTCCATGCCAGAGTTGGAAGATTCATCTAGGATCTGGTTAAGTGAGACTATCTCTACCAATCAGCAATCAATCAGCAGTTGGTTGAGGTGGTGAGCCACACATTTAGTCTCACCTCCTATCTTGTTCTTGTTAATGATCTGCAGGTCCAAATACAAAACCTTCAGTGTCAACTACAAAGCCGCTAAAATGGGAATCCCAGTTTAAGCAAATAACAAGAAATTAATGGCTCATGGAGTTTGAAGCTAATGGTGATACACACGTGCGATCATGCTCAACGAGCAAGTCTCATCAAACAAAGCTGTTCTCCATAAATGTTCCACCTTGCGTCTACACCTAAAAAGCTTGCTCGAAGGAAACTCTTCGAGCAATGGCTGATTCTATATTGGATATCGATGACATCAGAACTATTTGGTCGTCCAAAAATTAAAGAAATGAGAAATTGAACAAAAGTCCGACATTTTAGCTGCGAACCACACCCTTATCAGAAAAATATCTATCACCACCAACATGCTTGACGTCGCGGCTACACGTACAAACGTTTTTGCTTCGAACATCGAGCAAGAATTTTGGGCGTTTGAATCTTGTTCGAATCGAACATTTTGGTTGGCTTCGAGTATTTGTCTTGAGACTTGCACGGTACACACGTTTGTATTTGCTCGATATCGAGCAAGTTTATCGAGCATGTACGTACATGTCTACCCACCATAAGGCTTAGCACGCACTGCGATTTTCATTCGCGCGATTTTCTTCCGCCCATTCTGCAAACTATGGAATTGTATGAAGCTGTACGCATTGCGGAAAAAAAAACATGCGGAAATAATACCGCAAGAAATCCATGTTTGGCAAAGAATCCACCGCAACGCGGCGCGGATTAAATTCCCACGAATATTTTGAACTCTTGAACAGGTAGGAGGAGACAAAAAGTGCGTTTTAGTTAAATTCAGTACACGCACAAAAAATCGCGTGCTAAGCCTTACACATGCCACAGACAAGTAAAACTTGGAATCAAAACTTTTTATAATAGGTACTATAATAATGGCGAGCCCCGCATAAGCTTAAGATTAAAAAAAAAAAATTGTGGAAACTGCTTGGTGATATTAACTTCTTCGATTTGCCCTGTATCGTAATAACAAAAAAAATGTTTTGTAGCATTATTTTGTTAGAGAAAAAGTGTTATAATAAGATTCTATTTTTTAAAATTTGGTATTGTGTTTATAAATTATGTTGTAAAGTAACGTAATGTTCCAAATATGAATTCAAAACATATTGTATAAACACGTACTTTATATTCGTGGATAGGTAAAATAAAAAAAATAAACCATTACATGTGTAACAGTGCAACATTTTCCTTCGATTTTCAAACAACTGCATCTTAAAATAACTTTTTAATTTTTATAGCACACTTTTACTTTTTAATTTATACTGGCACGTATGGGCTCATTGACTCAATGTAGAAAAGAAGTGTCATTGTCTATGGATGCGCGCGCTGCACAGTAAATAATCATGCGCAATTTATATTTTTGTGCTAAGTGTTGAGAGAGAGGGGGCGGGCTGTAAATCAGCGTTGATCAGCGTTGTGGCTATGCTGCGCACTGATCAGCATTTGCTGAGCCCGCTCCTTTTACCACACTGAATATAGTATTGCCACATCAGTGTTTGGCACTATTTAGTATTAAGATTGTACACATACAGTGTTTGGTAATAAATGTTTTCTTTCTTTCTTTCAATGAGAATTTAAATTGCCCGCCATACCACATATTTTTCCGTTTCCACTTTTGTTTTATTTCAACTGTATGAGTGAAGATTAAGTAGTGTATGCAACGGTATATAATTAGGTATTAAAACACTCGCGTAATATTATTATCACAAATATTGCAAACACAGGTAAATTACCTAATTCAACAACAATGGAACAGAGTGCGAGTCAATTTAAACAAAAAGAGAAGAAATAAAACGTTACTATAATTATGAATATAATACAAATTAACCAGTTTGATTTTGTCTACACTAAAGATTGCCCTATGGAGCAGGACCAGCATGTTTCCAAGCATTTTTATCTTGAAAATACTGTTAGTCTCAATCAATTGATTTTGCGATTCGTCCGTATTATTATTTTAGAAATGATCATTCTTTTAACATTTATGTTTGTTAGAATTGTTGCTTGAGTCACAGGTAATATAAAACTAGCATCCCATAAACAGAAACGGTCCCGACGTAACTAATGTTTTTCGACGGATATTAGTCGATCCGTTCCAATGATCTTTTAACTTCGAATTAGGAGCCTATTATTCCACAATGCTTGTGAATCTGTATCGTCGTCGTCGAATCGTTGTGTTTATAATGTGATTTTTATTTCGGGGACTAAACTGACATTTGGGGGGTTGTCACTTTATCGTTACATTAAAATAGTGTCGTACCCTAACTATCCTGAGTGATCGAAAGTTAATCAAAAATCGAAGTAGATTGAAAATGAAACTATTTCAGGGCATAAAAAAGTTAATAAAAAAAATCAAAATACCCGACTGCTTAAAAAGCGAACTAAAAAGACGTAAACAAGAAGAAAATCATGCTGTGCAGTTGGAGGATACATATTCGCGAGCTGGCTGACCAAAACCAAATGTATCCTTCGACTGCACAGCATGATTTTCTTCTTGTTTACGTCTTTTTAGTTCGCTTTTTAAGCAGTCGGGTATTTTGATTTTTTTAATTAACTTTTTTATTTATAACTTTTTAGTTAACATTTTTTTCGAATTAGGTACATTTAAATATATAAGTGTTATATATTTTTGAAATTGCCTCTTGAAACCCTTTATTTTGATATCCCACACGATGGGTTTGGAAGAAAAAATAAAATTGGCCCCCCACAAAATGGTGCCCAAATGCCGCCATTTTTCTTTTTTCCAATTTTAATGTAGCCTATGACACTCGCAAGACTAAGACGAATCGATTGACGTATGAATCATCAAAATCGGCCAACGCGTTAGGTCTCTGGAACGCCACATAGGAACAAACATACATACATACATACATACTTACATACATACATACATAGACTGATAAACACATTACCCTCCTTCGGCAGTCGGGCAAAAAATATTTTGTTTAGAAACTAGCGGCCTATATTTAGTTTCTACTCATTTATGTCAGACTTAATTTTATCGATTGCATATATTTTATTGTTGATTTCATATTTAACACATTAAATGTTCATGTACTATGTGTATGAATACTGTTATATTTAAATATATTACGTTTATATTCATAAAACATTTATTTACACCAATTAGTAAAAATAAATTCAGGAGTCATGTCACATCGATTAAGATTCGATGATTCACTTAAGATTGAGCCTTACCTACAACACTATGCTCCGCTCTTGCAACATTTAAAAAGAATAAGGTCAATAGCAGCTGTCAGTTTAGTCACGAAATTAAAAATCACAGTATAGGTGAGTTTATTAAATATGAACATACACTCGCGAGCAATGAAAAAATTCCAGTGACATAGCAACAAATTACTCCTAAACGGGAAAGGCTACCTTAATGACGCCGTCTGCAATATTGAAGTACATTTAACAGCGCATCAGCATATTACCAACTAAAAACATAGATATTGTGTTCAAATTTTAAATTAAATGTGAAAAAATTAAATTAAGGTGTTTGTCGGCATTTTGTGGGTGGAACTTTTTTATTGCTCGGCAGATTACAATTTTTATGATTATTATTTAGAAAAATCATAATTTTACGCAAAACTTCAATAACAAATCGATACATGTTACGCCCTCCATTGAACTTTATTTGAACGAAATAGTAACAGTATATTATTACTAAATTATTCACTTCAAGTCCAAAAGGGAAGACGAAACTCCACGCTACTTGGGTAAAAAGATACATCTTCAATTTGATAAAGTGGGAATATCGCGATCAATCAGCAGTTGTTTGAGACGGTAGGACATAAATTTTGTCTCACCTCCTATACTTATTTAAAATATAAATGTTACTTTAGATTTAAATTTAACTTGTAACATTTATTCTTTTAACGAGAATGCGTTGCTAACCTCTAAGGAATTGTAATACTAACTATATAAGCAACATCATTTTAATATGTACCAGTATATACAATGGTTAGTTTTCCAGTAATAATAAAAATAAAAAAATATCTAAATATAATATAATAATAATAATATAATATATAAATTTCGAAAACTGCCGCGGTAAAGCTATTGCATAGCATTTTTTATCAACTTATGCAATTATAATTATTTATTTATTTTTTATGCTTTACCAATTGTCAGGAGATAGTTAAGTAAAAGAGTAATCGGGTTGAATGGCATATATTTTAGGAGCAGGTATTTCTATACAATTCGTTTCGTTTATTGTGTAGATGTAGGGTAGGTGATCTACAATTATATTATGCTACCCACTTATTGAAGTTATAGATGAGCGGGTCGATTTTGCACGAACTATAAATACCGCGCGTGTAACACAACGGTAGTTATGTGTCCGTTAGACATAGCAAAAGTTGAGGTCTTTTTTTTTTTTTGTGTGGAAAATCATCCAATGACTTCTCCCACTCTGGGTTAAGCGGGAGGGCGTGTCAGACTTTTACTGACTAAAACCCACCCGTGTTCCTTCAGTTGCTTGAGCCAGGACCGCGGTAACTCTTTTTCAAATTTGTCCGCGACCCAGGCAGGCATCGGCCCTAGCGGACCCCGTCAATTTGCTGACATCTCTTTGAGGCGCGCGTGGAACACTACGCGCCGTCGACTCGGGCCTGGTCCTTATCGGACGGCGAGCTACCCATTACTCGCCGCCCGCAAGCCCGCGCCTACGGTGGCCGGGAATCTGCTTGTGACTCCCGACGCCCAGGGCGTCTCCTGCGGTGGTTTGGGGCATGAGGGCGCCTCCATTGCCTCTCCCTCACGCGGTCTGCCTCCTCCTTCGCGAGCATTACTGCTTCGCAGAAGGAGGTGACAGCTTCCCATTCCCTCTCGCTCCGTACCATGGCCTGAACCAGGGCTGGACGCGAGAGGTCGCCACCGCCGATCGCCTCCACGAGGACACGGCGTTGCTCCACCCAAGCAGGACAGACCTCCACCGTATGTTCTACCGTGTCCTCCGGGCGAACCTCACAATGGTGACACCAGGGCGTTTCCTCCCGCCTTATCCTGAACAGGAACCTCCCGAAGCAGCCATGTCCGGTGAGGACCTGCGTCAGGCGGACGGTGAGAACGCCGTGACGCCTCTCAAGCCACTCCTCAAAGAGGGGCATTATCGCCACAATTGTGGCGTTCCCAGCGCTGGGTTGCGACAGTCGCCCTCTCCATGTCGCCATGAGATCCTGCCGGAGCTCTGTCCGCCAAGCCGTGATTTGTCGCAGCAACGGAGTTTCGCCCCGGCATTTCGCCTCCTCGCGCCATTCCCATATCTGCGCGAGGATTTTTGCCTCTAGATCCCATGGCGGCAATCCAGCAAGGAGGCTCGCCGCCTCGCCGGAGACCGTGCGGTATCCCCGGACTAGCCGGATGGCCATGACCCTTTGGGACGCGTTCAACCGGCGTGCTGGTCGCCGCCTCAGGGAACGCGCCCATACCGGTGCCCCATAAAGGGCCATGGACCGCACGGCCCCCGCGTAAAGCCTCCGGCAGGAGGCGTTTGGACCCCCTAGATTGGGCAGAAGCCGCTTGAGGGAAAAGTTGAGGCCTAGAAAATGAAATAATACGTAACACATCAATGAAGGAAGAACATTAAATTAAACCGATGCTTGTCATATCAATTAAGTTAAAGAATAAGATGTAATAGTCTATCCATTTACCATCAATTTATTGTATCACTTGTTTGTTGGAAATCTTCCGTTTAAGTTGAGGGAAATGAAGACATTAACAAAAATTGGACAAACGTATCCTGTGGAGCCTAACAATAAAATAGACAAAGATTTGCAGTCGATGCTTTTGCCTTTGAATTTGATGCAGCATATTATGTTCTGCCCTAAATATCGCATCAAAGATAATATTATAACTCCGAATAGCCTCATCTCTAATTTTGTTTCGATCATTGCAGCAATAATATTTATATTTTTAATCATATTCAACACCTATTTGGTAACCATAAACAAAGAATATCTATTTTATACCACTTTCATGCAAAATATTTTTTATTTCAACTGCATTTTCGTCTGTTTCGGATTCGCAATGAATTCCATTATTGGAATTATTAAAACCAAAAACAACATGCAGTTTGTCCTTACTTTTCAAAAAGTGCACAGATTCATCAACAATAAAAGAAGTTTCAAACACATCATCATTTGGAATTGGATTATATTACTATTAGTTCTGGCTTATTATTTTATATTTTACACGTATTTCCTTCTATATCTAAATTTACCATTCTATGCGATGTATTCTGCCTATTTTTTCATTGTTTTTGATTTTAATACTATTTATATCATACGGGTCATAAATTTTCTGGAAAATAAAGTTACCTTGTGGAACATTCAAGGTTTCAATTCTAAAGAAATAGATGACACACACCGGGAAAATTATAGTGCAAGAGTTTTTCAGGCTTACGTTGAAATATTAGAGTGTTATAATATATATAAAGATAGTATTAACCATTACGTAAGTACTTAGTAAAAATTTGTTAAATGTTGTGAATCCTAGATGGTTGAAATATTAGTAGTTAATAAAACGCATGGACATAAATCGTGAAAGAGTCAAATATTATAATTGGATTTTTAAACTCCAAATTTAACCTACCAAAAATCATTCCGATAAGACAATATCAATTTAGCTTCATCTGAAGCTAAATTGATATTGTCGAAGTATAGATGAACCGTTAAAGCGGTTAAGTTCTTGAGGTAAGACCGGAAAACGGCAAAAAAATTGTGGGCGAAACAGATTAGATACAGAAGGCAGAGATCTCAAGATTGCGATATGACAAGCAAGAGAGCAAAGTTAGACAAATTCATTCCTTAAAAAAATAAATCATCTTAATAATTTTCGACTCGTTTTCAGACACTATATTACATTTTTGAAGCATTCATCCACACTCTCAGTAACGTGCAAATAATTATTGATACGACGAAATTAGGCATGATGTTTAATAAGGAGGTGAGAACGATTTGTACTTTTACTTTACCATCAATTGATGTAACACTTTTTTGTTCTGAAACCTATTAAATAAAACAAGGCAACAATCTGGATTTTGTTAAAAATCAAAAATCCTTAAAAAAAAGGTTTTCTGGATTTGTTATAACTGTGGGTGGTCGTCGAAAATCGTTGCAAATAAATTTTACTACAACTCATATCAAGAAATGCAAAGAAATACCCATATTACTTTGGAGTTACTGAGTTTTTTTTTTAAGCAAAATTAATTTTAAGCAAAACTAAAGAATAGCAAAATAAAATCACAATTATTGTAAATACTAATAATTTACAAGTAGTACGCCCATTTTAACCGTAACGTAAATTTTGTTACAGACTTCGATAGTCATGGGATCTTTGCTCATGGTCATTTGGCTGCTGAAGAGTTTCACTTGTCGTGTAATGTTGGTTCAACAATGCGAGAAATTCTACTCAACTGTCGAAAATGTTCAAGATACTTGCGCACTAATTTTGAAGACAACATGCTATGGTCATTCCTTAAAATAATCACAACACATCATGACATCATCAGCCCATCATTAATGTTCCCACTGCTGGGACACAGGCCTCCTCTCTGTGAGAGGGGATGGGCCGTAATCCACCACGCGGGCCCAGTACGGGTTGGTGGATGTGACACATTTTTGGGGGCTGAGTCACCCTCGTCCGTAGGAAAGCACCCCATACGATTCCCTACACGTGGCCCCCGGGTGGTGCTAATCAGGTGACATTAACTGGTGGTAGGTTACGGCCGAAGGCTTGCGACCACCCACCGGGCAAAGACGTACCGCCAAGCGGCCTAGCCATGTTCCGGTACGATGCTCGGTGTAGCCAACTAGAGGAGTTGGGTCGAGATAGCTGTTACACTGCAGGCGGACCGGTCTGACGCGCGCTGTTACGGTCGTATCGGGAGACTGGTCGCGGAGGGTAGCGCGATCCGTGGCACGGTGCGCCGCTGGCCGACCGCAGGTAGTTGGGGGAACAAGTAGTGTGCCACCAACACACGAAAGGCTGCCCCGCCAACTGTCGAAAAATCCCGGAATGCACCATCGTGCTGGTTGACGACCAGAGGACAGGGCCCGATGGACATTCTCGGGGGGGCTCGGGTGACTCCGCAGTCTCCAGACCAGTCCCCCATTGATGGCATCCTGTCAGTGCGTGTCTGTGGGTTGCCAGCGTAGAACCTCATCTCACTGCCTTCTCCTCCCCTTTTCACTCTGAATAATGATATGAAGAAACATAGAAGAAAAGCTGTACAGCGGCAGCACTCCCTGTCACACAAAGTGCACCTCAGCAACATAAGAGGGCTGCACTCAAATCTCGAAGCAGTCCATCACCACCTGGAGACTGATCGACCAGCTCTTCTTTTCCTTTCGGAGACGCAGATCGGATGTCCGTCAGACGTGTCGTACTTATCATACCCAGGGTTTACCCTGGAGCACAATTTTAAACCACGCGCGGGTGTATGCATGTACGCCCGAGTCGACATCTGTTATCGGCGTCTCCGAAACCTTGAGGACTCAAGGTTTTCTGTGCTCTGGGCACTGGGCACTGGTGGACACAGGCCTGGATAAACAAATCTACGCTTGTGTCTACCGATCGCACAGTGGAGATCAGAAGACAACCAGGATGACGGAGCATCTGTTTTAAGGCGGCTGATGCGGCACAGCAGCGGTACCCTTCTGCCCAATTAGTGATGCTGGGGGATTTCAATGCCCACCACCAGGAGTGGCTCTTCCCATACCAGTGCACTGATCATGCTGGACGAGAGACGCGAAAGCTTGCGCTTGCGTTAAATCTCGCCCAGCTGGTCCAGGGAACAACGAGGGTGGATGTTGATTCGCACACTGCCAATTGCTTGGACCTTCTGCTGACAACAGATCCAGACCGCTACTCTGTGTCGGTATCTTCACCTTTGGGTAGCTCCGACCATTGTCTGGTGAAGTCTGTATCCGTTAACTACCCGTCCGATCCCAGCCCAAGAGGCACTCGGCGGGTTTGGCGGTACTGGTCAGCAGATTGGGATGGGATGCGTTCGTTTTTCGCTTCTTATCCTTGGCGGCCCACTTGCTTTTCTTCAGCTGATCTCTCGTCGTGTGCGGACGCCGTGACCGATGTGTTGCGTCAGGGAATGGAGTACTACATTCCATTCTCTGACGTAGCAATGTCTAGCGTTGACCGGCCATGGTTTGGCGCCGAGTGCAATCGCGCCAACACGCTTAAACATGAGGCGTACCTCGCATGGATCGACGCTCGGACGCGCAAGGCTAGCGACGTGAGCCAGCGGAAGAGAGCCTTAATAATTAATATGGGTGCCAAGTCCTGCAAGAGGGTATTGCGAAGGGCTTGGTTTGACCACATAAGCCGTATTGGGACCAAACTTGCTTCCTACCCAGCCGGTAGTAAAGCGTTCTGGTCCCTGGCTAAGTCGGTTGAATCGAATTTCTGCCGTCCCTCACTACCACCACTGCTGAAACCCGACGGAACACTGGCCCACTCCGCTGAGGAGAAAGCAAACTTGTTTGCCTCTCTTTATGCGGAATCTTCACGCCTGGATTCTGGTGACGCGCAGCCCCCTCCTTCCCCTGACGGATGCGAGACGAGTATGTCGGACATTCGCATCCATCAATAGGACGTTCGTAGGGTGCTGTGCAACCTTGACGTGAACAAAGCTAGTGGCCCCGACGGGATACCGGCAATTGTTCTGAGAACTTGAGCGCCTGAACTATCTCCGATCCTGACACGCCTGTTTCGCCTTTTATATGAGACTGGAAAAGTGACGAATGCATGGAAGCAATCTAACGTTCAGCCTGTGCCCAAGAAGGGCAGTCGGGCTGACCCGGCCAACTACAGACCCATTTCAGTAACGTCCATCCTCTGCAAGAGTATGGAACGGGTGCTCAACACCAAACTCCTGGCATACCTAAAAGCTAACGACATCCTCAGTGACCGCAAATATGGCTTCCACCAAAATCGGTCAACTGGGGATCTTTTAGCGTATGCCATTCACATCTGGAGTGAGGCCATTGAGAAGCACGGGGAAGCGCTTGCCGTCTCCCTCGACATCTCGAAGGCTTTCAACAATGTCTGGCACGAGAGCCTTATTGGTAAGCTTCCTTCATTCGGTCTGCCTAGTGGACTGTGCGATTGAATCGCGGACTTCCTGAGAGACCGGTCTATACGAGTAGTTATTGATGGCCGCTCATCTCACCAACTGGATATCAATGCCGGGGTCCCTCAGGGATCGGTACTCTCAGCAATATTATTCTTGTTGCACATTGATGATCTGCTAAAACCTGGCACCTTTGGGTATGCAGAAGACATCACTGTTGCTGAGAGATACGTATGCGACGCGCGTGCTGCTGGGCCTCAGATCCGGTCTCTCCGGGAGGCCATGGTTGGGCGCTTGAATCTGTCCTTGAAGGCAGTCTCCGAGTGGGGCGATGCCAATCTGGTCAGGTGCAATGCTACTAAGACCCCGGCGTGTCTTTTTTCCGCTAAAAGGAGCCAATTTCACCCGGCTCCTTCTTTCCGTGGTGTGACCGTGCCGATAACGGACCATCTTGAGCTTCTTGGCGTTACATTGACATCGACCCTCAATTTTGGTCCATTCATTGAGGCAAAAGCTCAACTGGCTGCCAAAAAGTTGGGGATTGTTGCAAAGGTGAGACGGTACTTCACGCCAGAACAGTTGCTCAACTTGTACCAAGCGCAAGTTCGGTCATGCATGGAGTACTGCTCTCATCTCTGGGACGGATCTGCCAAGTACCAGCTGGATGCACTAGAGTCGATCGAAAATCGGGCCAAGAGGCTCATCGCCAATGAGATACTGGTCGAGTCTAGGATCCAGAGCCTTGAACATCGGCGCCAAGTTGCCAGTCTGTCGGTTTTTTATCGGTTACATTTCGGGGAGTGAGCGATGGAATTGCGTGAACTAATTCCTCCTAGCCCGTTCCATCATCGGACTACAAGACGTACGGCGACGCGTCATCGGTACATGGTGGACATCCCACCCATACGCACCAAACGTTTTGGGAATACTTTCATTATGCGTACAGTTAAGGAGTGGAATTCCCTGCCGGAGTCTGTATTTTCTGATAGCTACAACCTGGGAGTCTTCAAGTCAAGAGTAAATAGGTTTCTTCTAGGTAAGCGTGCTACATCTTCGACCACATCATCACTTACCATAAGGTGAGATAGTGGTCAAGCGCGAGCCTATCAACAATAAAAATAAAAAAAACGGCCAAGTGCGAGTCGGACTCGCACACGAAGGGTTCCGTACCATTATCGCAAAACACTGCATAAAAATCACGTTTGTTGTATGGGAGCCCCCCTTAATTTATTTTATTTTAATTTATTAATTATTACTTTTTGAAGTAAATATACAACTAAATATTCTGTGAATTTTCAAGCGTCTAGCTGTTGCCGTTATTAATATCGAGCAAAAAACGGCAAAAATATCACGTTTGTTGTATAGGAGCCCCCCTTTAATGTTTACTTTATACTGTTTTTAGTATTTGTTGTTATAGCGGCAACAGAAATACATCATCTGTGAAAATTTCAACTGTCTAGCTATCACGGTTCATGAGATACAGCCTGGAGACAGACGGACAGACAGACAGACAGACAGACAGATTGACAGACAGACAGACAGACAGACGGATCGCGAAGTTTTAGTAATAGGGTCCCGTTTTTACCCTTTGGGTACGGAACCCTAAAAAAAAGACGTCTTTGTATTTTTGGGTCTAGGGCAGGCCGGTTTCCTCACTATGTTTTCCTTCGCCGTTTTGAGAGCAGTGGTGATGAAATAATTTACGCAAAGTAAAGCACCTGCCTGAGCTCGAACCCACGACCTACAACTTGTAAGTCGTGGCCGATACCACTAGGTCACCACTGCTCTTAAAAACACTGCTTTTATAGTACATTACTGCAGCGGCCAGCAAAATAGGCATTGATGGACGAACGTGCAAATGTGGGCCGAGGCGAAGCCGAGGCACACATACGTAAGTCCATCAATGCCTAGTTGTGGCCAAGGCTTGTATAGTACTTTTCTCAAATAATGCGCGGAAATTAAAACTAAGTAGTACCTAGAACTCATTTTGTCAAAATCAATGACGAACAACAATAATTGTTCCCGCGTTAAAGTGTTCCTTTGTTTTTTTTTTTCAATAAACAGCGTTCTATTTGCAAGCCAGTTCGAAATTTAAATAAAACCTTTGATAAGTTACCTCCTTGGTTGCCATGTTTCGGAGTAAAACATCGTTCCATTTTTAAACTACACGACAGATAAGAGTTTACTATGGAATTTATTTGGCCGCTAGACACGACAGATATGGATTTTCATACAACTTTTGCCGGCCGCTGCGCGCATGTATTTGACCAGTACAGCAATTTCGATTTATCTCGAAGAAGGTTGTCAAAATAATGATCACATTTCCAAGCATGTTTGAGAAAAAATAATATCCAACAAAAATTATAAATATGTATATTTTGCTGTGATTCCTTGAATTTTCAAAACCAAAGTAAAATATTTTTTTACAGATTATGAAAGAATATTGTGCAAGAACGTACTGCGCTTGCATCGAGCATCATTCAACAAAATATGTGCGTGTGGCTTGTTCTACGTAGACGCTGCGTTACAATTAAGTCTGATAAGTCTTATAAGTAATTATACTATCGTTTTGTTACAATTTACATTTTTGTAATATGGGTTTTTTTTTTTAATTATATTATGAATTATTTTATAACAACGAATATAGTATTATTTCCAAATTAGCATAAAACTACTAATACTATTATTAAATTAGATTGCAACATAATATTAATTTTTTCATTCGTACTCGACTTATTTGGTACCCGAAAACAAAGATGTTGTAGGATACACGAATATCGTTTTTGTCTCTTTTTATTACGACTGCGCCTTTTATTGTTTCGGTTTTGCTATGAATTTCGTAACCAGCATACATCAATCCGAAAATTCTATCCAGTTTATCCTAACCTAATCCTAAGTTATTATTTCATTGTATTCGCCAGTTTCCATATTCAGCCAAGCCTACCCTTTTATACTGTTTGTTTGCTACTTGATTATTTACTCTACTCCTTTGGAAAACCAAGCAGACCGCATTCCTTTTTAGATGTTTTGTCAATATTCATGGTGAAGTAAAGTAAATTCTGTTATTTTATTAAGAACTCAAAGAAAAACTTTGGGACGTATAACCCTTATTCAACAGTTGTACAATTTCTGAAGAGAGTGTATGGCGTACTCAATTGAAAGCCTAAAACAAATTTCCAAAATAGAAATTGCAATGTTAAAATCATTATTGTGATTCTTCTTTGCACGACAGTCTTTCAAATTTATTTGGCCCAAACTTAGCCACTTTCACGGCGACGTTGGTGGCAGCGCATAGATCATTCTGGTTGTATATTTTCGGGCACAGGGGACAGGTCAGCAGGTGGGGCATAGTTGTGACTCGGCAACTCACCTCTTGCAAACCCTACAGCTGTTCCTTCGAGGTAGCTTAATTTTTCGAAGTTGTCGTTACGCCTTCCTACTTGGGTTCTGAGACGGTTCGGGTAGACCACGGAAGGTTAGACTCTACTGGGAGATGTTCGCTTGTTGGCAAATAGTGAGTGGGTGGGCGTAAAATATCCTACCATGCTTTGCAGCGAGCATCGTCCAGGTCTCATGACTGGGATACTACCGATTTCAAGAAGCTCTGTCTGCTTTTCAGCCGTTCCGTTGGTAGTTAAGCACCGTGGTGCCTTGTGTCACGCTCCTGTTTCTGCACTCGCTAGTTCCATTCGGACGTGTGGAGTTGCTATCTCGGCTGTGGGGTATACGTAGTACGCTGACCGGGGTTGGTTTGAGGCAGCCGGTAATAGTGAGGCATGTTTCGTTTAGCGCAACATCTAGATGATGCGCTAAACGAAACATGCCTCACTTTTACCCCAGTTCCATCCACGCCATGGAAGTAACTAGGTTTTTCCATGGCGTGGGCGGAACATTATCACACTGGACACGCATATTTGTCCACAGAGAAGCAGAGTGCTAGGCGAGTAGCTCGGAGAACGTGAGGTGAGGCTCCCCAGGCGGTATCGTTGTTTATAGTTCGTTGAGTAGATAATATAATTTTTATCTTTCCATTGACCTATTAACTTGAAACTTGGTGATAATGTTTATTATAACGTATATTTTACAAACAAATACCAATATACTGATAAATCTGATGTTTACCTAGAAATGCCCTCATTTTTCCTATTACACCCAACTTGATATTGCGGTTTGGTATGGAACCCTTGTTGTACGAAGTCCGACACACATTTGGCCGGTTTTTTTAAACAGTGGCTCCTAAATGTCAGAAATATGTCAAGGGTAACACCCAAGTACGTTGGATTACTGCAGTGATCAATGGAGACTCCTTGTCAATTAATGTTCAGAGGGCGTCTTGCTGAACTGTTGCGGAGATGGAATCATTGAGATTAAAACATTTTTATAAACACATTCATTACACGTAAGCGTATATTATTATCATGCCCTTGACAATATGCCTTTGTATTTACGTATTTATAGTTTGTATTAATATAGTCTAGCCAAAAAGCATTTGTATTTTTAATGGATTATAAAACATGAATCATCGATTTGGATCGCTTGTGTACTAGAAAACTATTTGTAATAAACTATTAAAAATGAAGACATTTCAAATTTTCAAGAAAAAATATTCTGTAAATTTTAATTCAATTAATAAAGTGGACGAAGAGGTGCAGGAAATGCTTTTGTCTAGCAACCTGATGCAATGTATTATGTTCTGTCCTAAATATCGCATCAAGGATGGTTTTTTATTTCCTAACAGCCGCATCTCTTTTACAAATTTGGTTTCTTTTATTTTTACGCTTGTGTTTATGTGTATATTTATATCAACCACTTATACAATAGGCCTACAAAAAGATAATTTGGGATATACTACTTTCATGTTCGTTTCATCTTTTTACGATTGCATCTTCTATTGTTTCGGTTTCGGAATGAACTTATTGATCAGAATCATTCAAACTAATAACTCAATCCTATTTGTCCTTACCTTTCAAAGAGTGCACAGATTTCTCAACAAAGATTCGTGTACTAAACAATTCGTTTTTAATTATTGGTATTTTGGCACAGCTGTGGGTTTATACGTCATTATAACCACTTATCTTCATATACAGCTTGGTGTACCTTACTGCTCTGTATACACTTGCTATCTGATCCTTTTGTTCGATTTCAATATATTTTATGCCACACGAATCATCAAATTCTTGGAAAATAATGTCATGCTATGGAATATTCAGGTTTTAAAATCTCATGAATTGGTAGATGGCTATGCTGAAAGTTACTGCAAACAATTATTTCAGGCTTACATTGATATTTTACAGTGCTATAATATTTATAAAGTTGGTTTTCAGCAATTGGTAAGTTCATTACCTCATAATTTTGAAATGCATAAATACATTTCTGTGGAAAAAATTAGGCAGACACCTACTGAAACCATCAGTATTAATCATTCTCAAGTCATGGATCAGTGTGAGTGTGTTTGAAATATATATATATATATCTACAAAGAGGCGGACTATTCAGAGATGACATCTAATGGGAAGGTAAAGAAGAAAAGACAGGTTGCAATGAACTTAAATAAATTAGGACAAAATACTTATGATATCAATTTGATTTCTTAAAATATATAATATCCTTATATTTTTTTCACTTTTTAGAAACTGTTTTATATCGTAGAAATATTCTTGCAACATAGTCCCCCATTCCCCCAATGGGCGGATATGCGTAATGCATTTTATCCCAGCGAGATCAAAAAAAATAAACAAATATCAGGTTGTCTTTTGATATAGGACTCCTCTAATTCTCACTTCTTTTTTCGTGCCATTGCTGGTTTTCTCTACTTCATTGCAATTAATTACTTGATATTAATTCATTGTAAATTTACAATAATTAATTTTAGTAATATAATTGTCTTAAACAATATATTTACAAGTCTATAAAACATAAAGTAGGCCATTAACCTAATTGCTGCCTTAAAAACATATAAATAAAAAGTCCATTTCATATTTATCAAAATACTCACTTATATTGACACGTATAGGTAGTTTATTTTAAACAAATTAATCTAAGTGTTGCAGTAAAGGTTAACATAAAACATTAATGTGTTGAGAAATTATGTTTAACTTCAACAATTGTATCAGTCTTGTGTAGGCAACTATTTTTGATGATTTGTTAAAAATAAAAAATAAATTGAAGTATCGCAAGAAAATATCCTGTGAATATCATGAGTTATACTGTGGATAAAGATGTGCAATACATGCTTTTGCCTTTAAATTTAATGCAAAATTTTATGTTTTGTCCCAAGTATCGCATCAAAAATTATCTTATAACGCCAAATACCCTTCTATCCAATTTTGTTTCTATGATAGTAACTTTACTTTTCATATCTTAGTACATACTGTACAACTATCTGGTGAACTTGAATAGAGATAACCCAGCTCTAGTATATACTACCTTTATGTATATTTCCACTTTTTACATTGGCATCTTCTATTGTATCGGATTCAGTATTAATTTCTTGATCGGAATCAATCAAACCAAAAACAACATCCAGTTCGTCCTAACTATTTAAATCTCAATAATGAATCCAGTTTTAAGCATTTCGCCATTGGAATTGGATTCTTGTAATCATGGCTCTGAGTTTTTATTCATTTATTTTTACTTCTTTTAATATACTGTTAGAGTTACCTCTCCAATTTATATATATTTCTTACTTTTTAATTGTTTTCGATTTCACTATTGTGTATGCAACTCGATTAATGAAAGTTTTGGAAAGAAAAGTTATTCTTTGGAATATTCAAGCTTTGAAATCTCAAGTATTCGAAGACACGCATGAAAAAAAATATTGCAACAAACTCTTTCAGACTTACGTTGACATACTGAAGTGTTATGATTTACATAAAGTTGGTTGTCAGCAATTTGTAAGTAACTGACATCAACCTTTTCGTTTCGTTTTAACCAATATAATCGTATATTGACATTTTCCAGATAATATATTACCTTATAGATATAGTTTTTCATTGTCTGATTTCCAATCAATGGGCAATTGATCTATTTAAAGTTAGTATTTTGATGAACAAAATGGTGAGTATCAATCTTAATTTCAATCCTAATATTTTCAACACTAGTTCATATGAATGGCGTTTTCATTATCACAGAAATGTTAAATATTAAGTTCAGATTATACATAGATACAGGATTGCCACTTCTATTTCGTTTCAGAGTGAAGTGATTATAATGTCACTGCACTGAGAAAAACGGGCTACTTAAAATTGGCAAATTTGTAATGTACCGGCTGCCAGATACGTATAATGTGCTTTTCACATGAAAATTATAAGAGCCATACTTATAATGAAACGACACCATGTTAAGTAAGTATGCGGCATAATGCTCTGTAAAGACAATGTAAACAAGTTACTTGTAATGAGGCCGCATCATGAAATTACTGTGCCCGCATTATTAACGTTTACGTATGCGGTTTAATGATGCCGCATATGTATTAACAGAGCAGCATACGTAATTTACTTACCCGGAACCAGGAAAAATGTATGCGCTATACGAACGAAGTTATACAGCCGCATTATTTCAGTATCCAGGCTCTTTACAACAGTAACTGGTTGCCAAATCATTGTACTGACTCCGACTCATTAAGTAATGGTCCCGGTTACGTACATAATGTACGAGCATGCGTCGGGGATATGCCGATACATTTTACGCACACTGGATAATTAATAATGTCTCCGCCTACATAATCATTTACGTATCCTGGCTCATTTTACGAACTCCGTTTACTTACTGACTGTGTTCGGTGCGTATAATCTTTACGACGTCAGCCGCATCATGAAATTACTGTGCCGCACTCTTAACACTTACGTATGCGGTTTAATGATTCCGCACAGAGCAGCATACGTAATTTACTTAACCCGTAACATAAAATATGTATGCGCTATACGTACGACGTTATACAGCCGCCTTATTTCAGTATCCAGGCTCTTTAAAACAGTAACTGCTTGCCAAATCATTGTACTGAATCCGTCTCACTAGGTAATGGTCCCGGTTACGTACTCATAATGTACAAGCAGAGTAGGGGATATGCCGATACATTTTACGCACACTGGATAATTAATAATGTCTCCACCTACATAATCATTTACGTATCCTGGCTCATTTTACGAACTCCGTTTACTTACTGACTGTGTTCGGTGCGTATAATATTTATGACGTCAGCCGCATCATGAAATTACTGTGGCGCACTCTTAACATTTACGTATGCGGTTCATTGATTCCGCACAGAGCAGCATACGTAATTTACTTAACCCGTAACATAAAATATGTATGCGCTATACGTACGACGTTATACAGCCGCCTTATTTCAGTATCCAGGCTCTTTAAAACAGTAACTGGTTGCCAAATCATTGTACTGAATCCGTCTCATAGGTAATGGTCCCGGTTACGTACTCATAATGTACAAGCAGAGTAGGGGATATGCCGATACATTTTACGCACATTGGATAATTAATAATGTCTCCGCCTACATCATCAGTTATTACGTATCCTGGCTCATTTTACGAACTCCGTTTACTTACTGACTGTGTTCGGTGCGTATAATCTTTATGACGTCAGCCGCATCATGAAATTACTGTGGCGCACTCTTAACATTTACGTATGCGGTTCATTGATTCCGCACAGAGCAGCATACGTAATTTACTTAACCCGTAACATGAAATATGTATGCGCTATACGTACGACGTTATACAGCCGCCTTATTTCAGTATCCAGGCTCTTTAAAACAGTAACTGGTTGCCAAATCATTGTACTGAATCCGTCTCATAGGTAATGGTCCCGGTTACGTACTCATAATGTACAAGCAGAGTAGGGGATATGCCGATACATTTTACGCACACTGGATAATTAATAATGTCTCCGCCTACATCATCAGTTATTACGTATCCTGGCTCATTTTACGAACTCGGTTTACTTACTGACTGTGTTCGGTGCGTATAATATTTATGACGTCAGCCGCATCATGAAATTACTGTGGCGCACTCTTAACATTTACGTACGCGGTTCATTGATTCCGCACAGAGCAGCATACGTAATTTACTTAACCCGTAGCATGAAATATGTATGCGCTATACGTACGACGTTATACAGCTGCCTTATTTCAGTATCCAGGCTCTTTAAAACAGAAACTGGTTGCCAAATCATTGTACTGAATCCGTCTCATTAAGTAATGCCGCAGCAAGACATGTTTGGTTCAATCCAACATAAAAAATCATTTATTTCACATTTCAGATTATTTTTTGCGTTTGGTTATCAAGTAGCTAAAAGACAGTGCTCCAGGGCCAATAATTTAATCATGTTATTTTGACATAACGTAAACAAAATAATATAAAAAAACATCGAATGATTTATTAAAAAACAATCTTAGAGTTTACATAAATTCAGAAACTTGGTTAAGCCTTTCTTAATGGTAACAACAGACGGTCACATACTTGATATTTATGGCTCCTATGCGGCAACTGTGTCAGATTCTGATATAATGTTACAATTATTCCATTGTTAACATCTCTAAATTATAATGTTTGTAAACCTGAATCCCTGCAATCTGGTGAGACACAGTTGCCTACATTAAGAGCAAATAAGTCGAGACGTGTAACAATGTGTAGTTGGGTAGTGGAGGTTGTAAATTGTATTGTATTTAAGAGAGGTTATAAACTAATAAGAAATGATTTCAGCAACAATGCCGCTACCCATCTAATAACTGATTTTCGAATAGCAGGGGCCATGATAAATGCTTTCCATGTACCCATTACAGATAGACCAGATGCCTCTTGAGCGTGCCTTGCAAAAATTAAATGAACCTAAACTCCATTTGCGATAACATTAGACATTTAAATAAGGCCATTTTACAGCCCGTTTAACCGAATTTGACTTCTATTGCCTTGGTGATAAGACAAATGGTAGCTGTAGTAAAAAGTAGGTTTTGGTGACATTTTTATGCTTTTTTTGTCATCCTTATGTTTACGTGATGGAACTCAAAACCGGTTGAACGGACTGTAAAATGATTTGTAAACAAACAATCAATTATAATATAAAAATGAATAGCAAGATCGTCGGCGGAGGATTGAACGTAAGTAAAGGCTCTGCTGGCTGCCCAGTCCTTCGCCACTCAGACGATGCGGGAGCGCCGCTGGGTTGTTTAGTGGGTATACCGGCTCTGACCAGGGAGTCCCACATACCCCTCCCTCCCCCGAGGGAGGGCCATGCGTAACGCATTTTTCCCAGCGAAATAAAAAAAAAAAAGGTTGGGTTGGTAGCCATTAGACGGGAGCGCAGCCGCGAGCTCAGCTAGTTGAAAATAAAATTAATGGAAGAAGCATCATCTTTTATTAGCATTCTAACGAGTAAACTTTTGGTTTTCATAAGTTCGGCTCTTTGTGACCCCTCCCCCTCAAATCGTAGGCTGGGACCGCCCCTGTGTATGGCTCACATCAGTTCTACTTTTCTTCCAAAATATTAGATAATTAATTGTTCAACCAACTAGCACAGGGCGCAGAAAAGGCTATTTACGGCACTGCAGGCACTTTTAGTCGTTTTATTTTCCTGAACAACCCCCCCCCCCTCCCCCCCGAATCTAAAACCTGGCTACGCCCGTGGTATGGACCACCGTGGCCTGATGTGTCTGGAATGATCAGAATGAATATTTTTTTGTTTTATCTCATGAGTTTTAAATAGCTCGAAGTTAAACAATAAAATAATTTATTATTTTTCTTTTATTGACAAAATCATAAATAACGATATCTTTAAAAGTTCGTTTCTGAGACGAATGTTTATGTAAAAAAAAGACTTTTCATTTTGCCTTTGATTACAAAATATTTTAATCAATAACATAAGATCAGGCTGCATGGGCTAGATCCCTTTGCCTACCGCAAGGGTAAGAAAAAAAAAAGAAGCATCGCGAAGCTCACGAAACGTGACCAAATATGGTAATGTGTTGCATCAGCCCCGCCCGCCCCGCGGGCGCGGCTTGGGTTAATTCGCCCGCGTACGTAAGTCAGTCGTTAGTCTGATCCTGCAGTCTTCTGAAGTTGGAGTGTTTTTGTGCTAAAACGCGTTGGAGCGTAGCCATCATGGAATTTATGGAAGAGATATTAAACGCCGGTTTAGATGAAATAATACCATTCCTTGAAGGTATGTAAGCCAGTTTCTCGATTTTATTTAGTCAAGATTTCTTTTTCTCTGGTGTGGCATGTTTGAACTTGTTTGATAGCTTTTTCACCCACAAACAACAGACAGACGTATTTTTGACAAGTAGGTAGGTACTTCTATTGTTTTAGTTTTAATAAGTTTTGATTTTATTGATTATTGATAATTCTCCTACTAAATTTTCAAATGTGAACCGATTCTGTTGAAATTAACCAAACATGATGTATGATGACACCACAACTCACGGATCTGATAATGGCGTCTCCATCATTAGATTTTATTTTTTGCGTTTTTGTTACTTTTTCGTCGGTTCAATTTTTTGTTAAAAAGGTTTTTTTTTTGTTGAAAACCAGGAGACCGCCCCGAACCTGACTGAACATGTATGCAATTACAAGTAGTACCTACCTACATAACAAGTTTTGTACATGTTTGTATTTGTATTTTTCAGACAATCATATAACAACGCTTGAAACTGCCATTCTGTTAAACGATGGAGATTTGAAAGAACTGATTCCAAAGATTGGCCCCAGAATAAAATTTAAAAATTGGCTTCAACAACATCAAAAAACGACCGGTGTCAATGTACGTACCTAAACTGTTTACTTGTATTTTAGCAAATAAAAATGTTTTCTTTGTTTTTTTCTCTTGGACCGATGCCATGCCGCATACTTTTGTAATGCATTGTAATAAAGCTTTTAAATTATTTTTCTAGAATCTTGAAATTAAGAATGCTGAGCTAAACGACTCAACTCAAAACGCTATACGGGACACTGATGTCAGTGATAATGCAAAAATCTCTACAGATTGTACTATTGCAGATAATAACACTGTGAGTTACTCATTATACTAACATTAATTCGTTAACCTGCTAAGTCCATTTTTGCATAGTTTACAGTAATTGTAATACAATACTGACAGGCGGCCCTACCCTTTTTTGGTGCTCACTTAATTTTTCATTTTGTAGCTTAATTTGGTAGGTACTTTATGTTTGTGATATGGACCAAAAGCATTGTTTACACAAGGCCATCGCTGGCTGCCAGTCTCACTGGCTTGAAAAATAGACGGGCGCTCTATTCTCGCCAGCGTTGTGGCTTGGCTTGAAAAACCGGCCAAGTGCGAGTCGGACTCGTGCATGAAGGGTTCCGCACCATCGTAGACAATCGTAGGTTTTCCTGTAATCTATTAGGCAAAGAACTATTTATTCAATTTTTTTGAAAAGTTTAGGCCTTTTACAGTATGATCAATTTCAACTCGATCGGTCCAGTAGTTTCAGAGTAAATGGCTGTGACAGACGGACAGACAGACTGACACTCGAGTGATCCTATAAGGGTTTCCGTTTTTCCTTTTGAGGTACGGTACCATAAAAACTGTTTAGACAAGGCCAATACCAAGCCATCGCTGTGACTGGCAGCCAGCGATGGCCTTATGTAAACCTTGCTTTTTTTTTCGTGGTAAAATCATCGAATGAGTCCTCCCACCCAGGGCAGGGCGGGAAGGATTGTCAGACTGGTACTTACTAAAATCCACGGTGTCCTTCGATGGCCCTTTACGTTCCGAGGTCACGGTGATAAGTCCCGCGACCAGTGTAAACCTTGCTTAAGATATGATTAAGATATGACCGGGTGTAATAATTCTAAGATTACGTATTTTTTGTTTCAGGTATTGAAACTATTAAATGTAATGTTATTTTCTTTAGTAGAATTTATGAGTATTTAGAAGGCACTAGTCAAAGTTAGTGTGCTAGTAGATACGTAGTTTAGGTATATTGTTTAACCAGCAAAAATGTTATTAAAACCCGTATTATTACAACTCCCAAGAGCCCCGAAGGCTATACTCCAACTGGACCATTTACTCATTCATTTATCAATTTGTTCAACAACTTATTGTGTTTGTGTTTTACATACAGGAAAGTTTAGACGGCAGAGCAATACTCAAAGAGGGAAAAGGAGGCTTACTCACGGAGGGTTCCCGAAGGAAATTGAGCCAGCTGCTAATACACCACCAACTTGAAAACAATTGTGCAAAGAAAATTTCCAGTGAAGAATTTTATAAACTAGCTACCGAAATTGTGGAAGTATTCCACAAGGAACGCGTTGTGGTGTATTATTCTGCATATTTATCAGCTACAAATAAAGTAGCTAAAAAAAATGCTAGCGGAAAGCTCTACGAGAGCTATATAGCTCGAAGAAGAAAGTTGCGAGAAAGTGGACAGTTGCCGGGAACTAGCCGTTCATCCTCGAAGTCGTCCAGATCATCGCTCAGATCCACGCCAACTATCACAGATGATGACATTTATAGCCTGGAATTTCTGGAAAGTGGTAAGCAAATAATCGCTAGTCACCTTTTTCGTGATTTAAATGTACCACGGGCGACTGTACTATGGTGCCCTTCCTCTTGTTGACTCAACCCACCATACACATATAAATTACAGGTGTTGTCTATGAAGAAACATTACTATGGCTGAAAAACAATGTTGATCCATGGAAATCTGTTGAAGAAAAGTGGGCAGAAACTGCAGATCACCGCCTAAATCGCATCCAATGTGGAAAAGGTGATATAGCGGATTACTTCAAGGATTTCCCAGCCTTAAAACAATCGCAAGGCTATACCTTGGTAAGCATATACCGCAGCCGCTTATTTTTTACATAATCCTTGTGGTTTTTCTATAAAAAATCACAAGGATTATGTAAAAAAAAAGACTTGTAGAATACTTGTCAAAACTGTCTCAAACATTACTTCGTTCAACAGTGTAGCCAACAAGTATTTTTACAAGTATAAAACACATTTGCGTTTACACTGAAGTCTGTGACATGTATTAACTCGTCTGATACATTGACAGCGTTCTCACCTACAAAATACAAACGTGGTTTAGACAATTATTGTTTATTTTATTGCAATTTCTGTACATAAGATCATAAACATGTAGGCGACTAGAAGTTTTCAACCAACAAGTTTCATACAAGTTTTGTATACTTACAACAAGTTTTATATATGAAATATAGTTCCATAACATGTTTTGTATACAACATATTTAATACATGCCAAAACGAAAACATTGCATTCAATTTGTAAAATATATGTATTATATCTTGGTGAAAACAAGGGCTTATAAGACAATTGTCTGAATTTCGATTGCCATGTAAAATTCATAATGTTAGTTCCCGTATCTGCCACGATTCTTCTCTTTTCGCACAGACTCTAAGTCACTTGCAACACTCGCGCGCTGCCGACATAGCAGAACGAGATATTGTGCAGGCACTAAAAGAGACAAGCTATTCTAGTTCTCGCTCAACAACCCAATAACTATCTCTCTGGTCTCTGTGGTAGCGATCCGGACCTTTCTCACCAGTGGAAATAACATACTGTACATTTATTGTATTCTTTTTTTCAGCTAATGAACGATTTCAGTCGTCTGTATCCGGGAAAGGAAAACAAATTATTTTCCTCCATCACCCTCAAAAAAGAAGAAATTATAAAATATGCTTCATTAAAATTACGAAAAATTAGAGACCAAGACACGACTACAAAAATAGCAAATAAAGTTGCACTGATTGACGGTAAGAAGTTTCTTATTATTAACCTTTAACTATGGAGTGAAGTCTCAGTCCCCGCCCATTCTAGAAATCGCACAGATTTGTGACTTCCCCCTTCCCCTCAGCACTGAGCCGCTCAGTTAGTGTATTGAAAAATGACGTCCATAGTGTTTTTTTTTTTTATTTTAGTTGAAGGTTAAACCTTCATAAAATTAAGTCTCAAAAATAACCGAATCTTTTTTTTCTTTGAATACAGAAGATGAACCAGAGACATCTAGCAATGTTGCTTTGATGTTACTGGCTTATGTCATCAACATTTCACCTGCACGGAAAATGAAAGGAAAGCCAGCGTGGAAGCCATCCAGAGCAGAGGTATGCGACGGCTATATATCGCAAGCTGCTTCTGAAGCCGACGTTACCAACAAGATCATTCAAAAAAAGGAGAACCTGCAGAGGCTAGGCCGCACAGTTCAACCCTACGTAATTTTTGTTGGCCCTACCGTTACTGAGGTAAAAGTAGCATATGTGGTAATAAATGACACATTGTATAGTTTCAACAAATTAGTAACGGCTGTAGACTGTGCAACTGAGCGCTGCCGTTCCGTCGTGTGTGCGTTGCGTCGACGCAGCGCACCGTGTGTACATTATGATTATTAGTATGTAAAATGACGCAACGGCAGCGCTGTGTCGACGCAACGGAGACGCAACGCGCCGTGTGGACTGGCTCTTACTAGTGATTCTTTGGTCGGAAATCCTAGGTTGCTCTTACAACAAATACCTGAGATCTAAGATATTGTTTATACTACCATGTAATTCTAGAATAGTATGATTAATTAATAATAAATTGTTTATTGAGCCACACACGTTACAGTATACTTGCGCAAGTCTTGATTTGCGCAAGTATACTTGTACCGTGTATGGCCGGCATTAGATTTACATAACAAATGTGATTGAAAAAGCTCCAGTAAGTAGTCAATAACACTTGTGTTGGGGTTGTCTCGTTCCTCCCCTGAATTGCTAAACAGCATTGAGACTGATAATTAATTATGTGACTGACAATAATTAAGCTTGTGTTTTTTTTGTATTTCTCAATTTTACGATTGAAAATAAATAATATGAATCTTTTATGGTCTATTCACTTAAACTTGCCTTTTACACTATATCAATCAGATGAATAGTTTTTGAGATATCGTCGTTAAAAGTAATTAGCAGTGAATTTAAAGCTTGGCAAGTCAGCATGCGTTCTTTCCTTGCCCCGTCCCATCCCCTCTGCCCCGCATCGCTCGACCGCCTGCTCAATAACCGGGCGATGTAGCACGCGAGCCGTTTGCCTATAATATTTGAGGAGTTCCTTCGAACCATACTTATGTACCGTGCTAGCGTACGTACGATACTGCTGCGGGTATAGTAAGGTATGCCTTACTATACCCGCAGCAGTATCGTACGTACGCTAGCGTGGTACATAAGTATGGTTCACCGTGCTTTACTGGTCCCGCACCAGTATCGTACGTCCACTGCCGTGGTACATACGCACGGTTCATCATGCCTTACTGTACCGGCAACGGTACCTTACCTCTACTACGACAGTTAATACGTCTGGTACATCATGCTTTACTGTGTCTGCCACAGTATCCTACGTATGCCGCCATGCTGCACACGTATGACGCACCATGATTCACCGTGTCCGCCATAGTATCGTAAGTATGCCGCCGTGGTGTACACGTGTGTCTCACCATGATTCACCGTGTCCGCCATAGTATCGTAAGTATGCCACCGCGGTACACACATATGGCTCATCATTATTTACTATGCTCGCTACAGTATCGTACGTATGCCGCCGTGGTACACACGTACAGCTCATCGTGATTAACTGTGTCCGCCACAGTATTGTACGTATGCCACCGCAGTGCACACATATGGCTCATCATTATTTACTATGCCCGCTACAGTATCGCACGTATGCCGCCGTGGTACACACGTACGGCTCATCGTGATTAACTGTGTCCGCCACAGTATTGTACGTATGCCACCGCGGTGCACACATATGGCTCATCATTATTTACTATGCCCGCTACAGTATCTTACGTATGCCGCCGTAGTACACACGTACGGCTCATCGTGATTTACTGTGTCCGCCACAGTATCGTACCTATGCCGCCGTGGTACACACGTACGGCTCATCGTGATTTACTGTGTCCGCCACAGTATTGTACGTATGCCACCGCGGTGCACACATATGGCTCACCATTATTTACTGTGCCCACTACAGTGTCGTACGTATGCCGCCGTGGTACACACGTACGGCTCATCGTGATTTACTGTGTCCGCCACAGTATTGTACGTATGCCACCGCGGTGCACACATATGGCTCACCATTATTTACTGTGCCCACTACAGTGTCGTACGTATGCCGCCGTGGTACACACGTACGGCTCATCGTGATTTACTGTGTCCGCCACAGTATTGTACGTATGCCATCGCGGTGCACACATATGGCTCATCATTATTTACTTAGCCCGCTACAGTATCGTACGTAAGCCGCCATGGTACACACGTAAGGTTCACCGTGTTCTACTGTGCTCGCAACAATAGTATACGGGTGTTGCAGTCGTAGTTTCAGGAGTATTCAGTGCGACTTGCGCACTACGTATTACGTAACCGGACGTCGGGCTACGTACGTACGTACAAAAATCGACCACGAGTAAATTACGTAACCCGCTCCATGATGAGCGTCAGTATGCCGACTACGTATGACTGACTACTTACGCGTAATGGACCGGGTTACACACGTCATTGTGGTCGATTTTTGTCCTTATTTTACGTAGCGCGGCAAAGGAAATTTTTCTCAGTGTGTGCATATTTTGCTGGTTGATAAAAGATTTGATGTGGCAAACTATGTTGATCAGACAATGCAAAAAATTCTACTTAGCCATTCAAAGTGTTCAGGATACTTGCGCACTTATTTTGAAGTCAACTTGCTCCGGTAAGGTGTTACCAATATATTTTTAATGAATAAAGGGCTGTAAAGTTCTGGAGTGGCGACCGCGTACCGAAAGGCGCTGCCTTGAAAGGGCTCCCACTAGGTGAACCGATGATCTGGTTAAGATTGCGGGAATCCACTGTATTCGAGACGCACGGGAACGATCTTTGTGGCGACACTTGAGAGAGGCTTATGATTACCAGTGGACGTTTTTCGACAGAAATATCGACGATGTTTTTTTAAGACACCATAAATACTAAACGGTCGGATATAGTTCTTCTAAAATGTACAAATTGCTTTGATTATAACCAGATAATTTTTGAGTACTTTTCTAGCTCAACTAATTCAAGGATATTTATGTAACGTCGTTATTGATTACGATAGCAAACGAAAGCATCCAGGATCATATATATTATTTTCGATGATATTTTAATCATCTACAGATGATGAAAAAAGACTGTGCAAGAACGTACTGCGCTTGCATCGAGCTTCATTTAGCAAGATACGCGCGTGTGGTGTGTTCTACGTAGACACTGCGTTACTATTAAGTCTGATGAGTCTACTAACTAACTACACTATTGTGTTGCTACAATTTGCAATTTTGTAATTTTAGTCTCAATAAATTGGTTTTTGAGGGGACAGTATTATTATTTTAGAAATGATCAGTATTTTCTAGATCTTCCAAGCACTTGAATGTCGGAAATACGAATCAATCTTGGAAGAAATGTCGTAGCTAAGGGAGCATATTTATTTATACAAATTCAGAAATCAATTAATTCACTCCAAGTCAAAGAGGATAGACGAAACTCCATGCCAGAGTTGGAAGATTCATCTAGGATCTGGTTAAGTGAGACTATCTCAACCAATCAGCAATTGGTTGAGGTGGTGAGCCACACATTTTGTCTCACCTCCAATCTTGTTCTTGTTAATGATCTGCAGGTCCAAATACAAAACCTTCAGTGTCAACTACAAAGCCGCCAAAATGGGAATCCCAGTTTAAGCAAATAACAAGAAAATAATGGCTCATGGAGTTTGAAGCTAATGGTGATACTGTGAGGACTCTGCCTAAAAGGCAAACTCCTTACATATATTAAGACTGGCAACCGTTATACAGTCTTGAAAGGTGATTGAATTTCGATCATAAAATAAATGAAGATGTTTTAGTTTGACTTTTTCCATGTATATAAAGACACCTCTGTGCTTTGATTAAGATTCCGATAGAAGCCGCCCATGAGGCAGGCACGCTGCTTCTCGAAATATACGTTGAAAGTAAATAAATTTGTCTATCATTACGTAGCGCTCTAGCTACGTCCCCACATTTGGCGGAAATGCGCCGGGTACGATAAAATCCCGATGAAAAATAAAGAAGATATAAAATATATTTCGCGTGTATACGGCGTACAGTATACGTATAAGTTAATATATAAAGAAGAAAGTGTTTAAAAGACGGTATAGATCGCGTGTGCATGGCGATACAGTGCACGGAAGTCCTATTGAAGTACATAAGGCGAGATAAATTATAGCAGAGAGGGCTGTTACCTCTCATTCCCTCCCATAAGCGGATGGAAATATAAGAAGCTGGAGTAAAGCTAAGTGGTTTTGTTATTTGGTGTAATTTAGCATAAAGCAAGCATGATGAATAATTATTATTCAGGCACGGACGGATACTGCTTGGAGGAATTCTTAACCGAATTCAAGTCCGTGGCCGAATTAAATGAATGGAGAAAGAGTGACTATAGCCTGATCTTAGGAATGTTTTTACACGGAGCAGCATATTACTATTATCGTATGATTTTTAAATATGACATGGACTTTGCAGTATTGTGCGATTGCTTGAGGAGTGAATTCTTAAAATTTCACCGCAGATGTCGTTATTGCGAACAGCGCATAATAAATGAAATAAAAGCCGATAAAAAACAACCTGGTGTATTGTGTGAGGATGTTAATGCACATTTATTTTCTAGTATCGTGATTAAGGACGAACAAACACAAAACAATATTCAGTGCAGTGAGAAAAGCGTTGACCACGTTGACGGAGAAGACGACGCAACTGATGGCGATGGCGATCACATCAATGGAGAGAGCTGCATGTTCGAGGACGATGTTGACCAGACCAGCAGAGATGACAGCCCGGTTGATGTCAAGTTGGAGGTGGAGTCGGTGTTCCAGGACGAGCGTAAGGACGGCCCGGCTGACGACGAGTTGGACCCCCTATCCAGCAGCGAGAGCGCGGACGAGGGTATATTAATGTGTCGGTCCAGTCCAATTGACTCCGATAATTCCGCTGATCTTGCAGAGCACCACGTTCAGATTCCTTCAGAGCAACAAGTTGGGGTTCCATCTGATTGCCAAAGCAATGTTGATGTAAACATACTGAATCCCATTGATTTCGAGCATAATATTGAAAATAATATCGAAATGATTCAATCTGACATAAAACAAAATTTTATAAAAGTCATTTTGAAAAGGAAAAAATTGACAGCCATTAAGAAAAGTTTTTCCCAAATTAAACCGAAAGAGATCCGTAAGAAATTTAAAGGAGTCTATAATAAGGTTTCTTACTGCGCCAACAAAAATTCAAATAAGGCGGTCAATAAAAAGGTTATGAGCCGAATTAAATACAAAGGAATTTGTAGTAAAACTTCTTGGGGAGCTAGATTTGGTAGAGAGAATATTACTATGATTGTTGCTAAGAAAAAATCGATTCATGTTTGCCTTAGTTGTAATTTAGTGTTAGGATATTTGCATTGTGATCACATTAAACATTTCAATCTCGTAAAATGCAAGTTTTGGAAATTTTATAGAAAGAAGATTAGGGATAAATACAGGGTTGTAAATAATTTATTATTGATGTGATTCTTGTGATGTCTTATATTGTGTTTTATTAATCAATGTTTTCTTTTCATGTCGTGCAAATGAATACGATCCAACCTAGAAGGAATTTCCGATGCGCGCTGGGCATCGAAAGAAACTTAATGCAATTATTTGAATGATTTATATGTATATGTTTTGATGAAATTAAATACTCTTCTGTCTTGTCTTTCTTTACAAAATAGGATTAGCTTATGAAATCGCAGACAAAGTCCAAATACAAATCCATAAGGACTAAGTCTGAAACAGACATATATTAATAAAAAGTCTTTATCAGCCCATAAGGCAAATAAATGCTATGAAGGCATAGATGTCATTTTAATAAATGGTATGACACATAGTGCCACAGATAACACACAAAAGCACAGTGTCAAAACCATGTCTAAAGGTAAAGCATAGTTTTCATTATAAGAATAGGTTCGACACGTTGTGCTATAAACAACACTATAAAGCACAGTGTTCATCACATCAAAATTAGATTTATACTCTTTGCGCCATCTTAGCCACAGATTAGATAGGCCAGACCATAGATAGGAATAGATAGACCATAGAGAGATAAGATCCATTCCAGATAGAAAATTGGAAACATAGGGCTAGTTATACATATAAATAGAAATTTGTGAATAGGAGAGTTAGGCTTAAATTAGATATATGTAAATAGGTTAAGGATGTTTTAGTGTCTTAGGTCCCCTTTATTATTATCCAGGAAACGGCCCGATGCCAAATTTAAAAATAAATAGGAATGTCAACTGTCAATATGACACATTGAAGTTAGTAGGGATGGGGAAGTAGAAAAAATGTATCGATAGTTTTAATGTCGACCTTTTTAAAATAGTATCGATATTAATGAATGTTATCTTTTGCATGTTCTGATGTGCTGATGAGTTGTAAGCTGCTGGGCGAAGAAGAGGCTGGCAACGTTGGCTACGCATCGAAGAAAATGTTTATTTCTTATGCGAATTAAGGCATAGGCTAAAACCAGGGTATTAGTATAAACCCAGTTGGTTTATTAAGGTAATAGTTAAAACTGATACCGACTTTGCTAACGGGGCATAGCCTTTGCAAAGGATGTCGAGTTGACATCATTGGTCCAGTTAGTGGCTGTTGTTTAATTAAAAAGTAAAAGAATTTATAAATTTAAACCCTGGTGCAAGTTCTATGAATAGGATTAGAAATTCGATGCGATCCAGCCTTTCCTTCTCTGGCCTGATAAATGCACGAGATCGAAAAATTGTATCATGTCTGAATTTTTGAAATTTAAGCCCCATCCGGGTCGATGTGAGTTGACGCATCAGTCCTGTTTGTGTCGGGAGGACGCCTTGTTACTTTTTCGGAGGTTTTGTGCAAGGAGGTTCAAGCATGACGGCGTTAACTTGTCAGTGTAATTATATGCACATAAATTGAATGAAAGTACATATACAGTAATTGGTTTGTCATGACTTAAGCCTACCCCTTTTAAGGGCCGTACCTCAATTGAAAATTGATCCCTCCGTTAGGTAAATGTTCGGGTTAGGATAAGGTAGGATTGATTACCTTTCAAAACTTAGAATAGTAGCACCTCATATGATTCTGCGCGACTATTCGTAGGGGCGTAGCTCATGTGAGGACTCTGCCTAAAAGGCAAACTCCTTACATATATTAAGACTGGCAACCGTTATACAGTCTTGAAAGGTGATTGAATTTCGATCATAAAATAAATGAAGATGTTTTAGTTTGACTTTTTCCATGTATATAAAGACACCTCTGTGCTTTGATTAAGATTCCGATAGAAGCCGCCCATGAGGCAGGCACGCTGCTTCTCGAAATATACGTTGAAAGTAAATAAATTTGTCTATCATTACGTAGCGCTCTAGCTACGTCCCCACAATACACACGTGCGATCATGCTCAACGATCAAGTCTCATCAAACAAAGCTGTTCTCCATACATGTTCCACCTTGCGTCTACACGTAAAAAGCTTGCTCTAAGGAAACTCTTCGAGCAATGGCTGATTCTATATTGGATTTCGATGACATCAGAACTATTTGGTCGCCCAAAAATGAAAGAAATGAGAAATTGAAGGAAAGTCCAACATTTTAGCTGCGAACTACGCCCTTATCAGAAAAATATCTATCACGACCAACATGCTTGACGTCGCGGCTACACGTACAAACGTTTTTGCTCCGCACATTAAGCTAGAATTTTGGACGTTTGAATCTTGTTCGAATCGAACATTTTGGTTGACTTCGAGCATTTGTCTTGAGACTTGCATGGTACACACGTTCGTATTTGCTCGAGATCGAGCAAGTTTATCGAGCATGTACGTACGTGTCTACCCACCATAAGGCTTAGCACACACTCCGATTTTCATTCGCGCGATTTTCTTCCGCCCATTCTTCGACCTATGGAATTGTATAAAGCTGTACGCATTGCGGAAAAAATTCCCCGGAAATAATACCGCAAGAAATCCGTGTTTGGCACAAAATCCACCGCACCGCGGCGCGGATTAAATTCCCGCGAATATTTTGAACTCTTGAACAGAAACAGGAGACAAAAAGCGCGTTTTAGTTCAATTCAGTACGCGCACAAAAATTCGCGTGCTAAGCCTTACACATGCCAAACAAGTAAAACTTGGAATCAAAACTTTTTATAATAGGTACTATAACAATGGCGAGCCCCGCATAAGCTTTCCACTACAAAAAAAAGTAATTGATGGAAACTGCTTGGTGATATTAAACGTTTTACGATTCTTCGATTTGCCCTGTATCGTAAAAGAAAAAAAAAAGTTTTATAGCATTATTTTGTTAGAGGAAAATAGTAGTTTATGAAACTGTTGCATAATAAGGGGTATTAAAACATGAGTGTGTGTTTAAAAACCGAGCCGTAGGCGAGGTTTTTAATAGTATTCACACGAATGTTTTAATACCTAGTTATGTGCAGTTTCATACACTACTTTATCTACACTCATACATTGGGATTGAAGCTACTAAATACCTTTTTTGCATTTTCCATGCCATAAAGTCGTGATAGCATTTATCATATAATTTTCTCCACTTTGCTGGTAATAAATTATGAGTAATTTCCTTCGCCGCATCTAAAATATCGGGCGAAGTCAAATTTTCTTCACATTCACTGATTATCAGACATTTTTAAGCAAGAATTCAAAAAAATCATGAAATTCAATACAACTAAACCTGCAAAATATTAATGGCGCCAAAACCCAGCACATCACCGCATTGCGCATGCGCTACGGTTTAGCACGCACTGCGATTTTTATTTGAGCGATTTTTTTTCGCCTATTCTGCGACCTATGGAATTGTATGAAGTTGCTTGCATTGCTGTAAAAAATCGTGCAGAAATAATACCGCAAGAAATTCGTGTTTTGCCACAGAATCCACCGCACCGCGGCGCGAATTTAATTCGCGCGAATATTTTGAGCTCTATGAACATGTAGAAAGAGACAAAATTCGCGCGAATAAAATTCGCAGTGCGTGCTAAGCCTGAAGCGGGCATTGTCATAGACAAGTAAAAATTAGAATCAAATCTTTTTAAATAGGTACTATAAAAATGGCATTTCAAAAAATAATTGATGAAAATTCCTTGTGATTAACTTCTTGGATTTGTCCTGTATCGTAATAGAAAAAAAATTATATTATAGCATTATTTTGTTAGAGAAAAAGTGTTATAATAAGATTCTATTTTTAAATTTCGGTATTGTGTTTATAAAGTATGTCAATATAAACTCGTTTTGAAGTTTATAATTCGAATATTACGATATGAGAGTAGATAAAGTGTTATAATAAGATTCTATTTTTAAAATTTCGGATGATTCTGTTTTTTGAAGTTTATAATTCAAAAAAAATTATAAACTTCAAAACGAGTTTATATTGACATACTTTATAAACACAATACTGAAATTTAAAAATGGAATCTTATTATAACACTTTTTCTCTAACAAAATAATGCTATAATACAATTTTTTCTATTACGATACAGGACACATCCAAGAAGTTAATCACTAAGGAGTTTTCATCAATTATTTTTTGTAATGCCATTTTTATAGTACCTATTTAAAAAGATTTGATTCCAAATTTCACTTGTCTATGACAATGCCCGCTTCGGGCTTAGCACGCACTGCGATTTTTATTCGCGCGAATTTTGTCTCTTTCTACATATTCATAGAGCTCAAAATAGTCGCGCGAATTAAATTCACGCCGCGGTGCGGTGGATTCTGTGGCAATACACGGATTTCTTGCGGATTTATTTCTGCACGATTTTTTACCGCAATGCGAGCAGCTTCATACAATTTCATAGGTCGCAGAATAGGCGAAAAGTTTCGCACGATTAAAAATTGCAGTGCGTGCTAAACCTTAGCACATGCGCGGCTAATGCGGTGATGTGCTGGGTTTTGGCGCCATTCATATTTTGCAGGTTTTGTTGTATTGAATTTCATGAGTTTTTTGAATTCTTGCTTAAAAATGTCTGATATCAGTGAATGTGAAGAAAATTTGACTTCACCCGATATTTTAGATGCGGCGAAGGAAATTACTCATAATTTATTACCAGCAAAGTCGAGAAAATTATCACGACTTTATGGCATGGAAAATGCAAAAAAGGAATTTAGTAGGTTCAATCCCAATGTATGAGTGTAGATAAAGTAGTGTATGAAACTGCACATAACTAGGTATTAAAACATTCGTGTGAATAATATTAAAAACCTCGCCTACGGCTCGGTTTTTAAACACACACTCATGTTTTAATACCCCTTATTATGCAACAGTTTCATAAACTACTATTATCTACACTCACAACGTAATGTTCCAAATATGAATTCAAAAAATATTGTATAAACACGTACTTTATATTCGTGGATAGGTAAAATTAAAAAAAAAAAACCATTACAGACATTTTCCTTCGATTTTCAAACAACTGCATCTTAAAATAACTTTTTAATTTTTATAGCACACTTTTACTTTTTAATTTACTGGCGCGTATGGGTTCATTGACTAAATGTAGAAAAGAAGTGTCATTGTCTATCGATGCGCGCGCTGCACAGTCAATAGTCATGCGCAATGAGAATCTAAATTGCCCGCCATACCATATATTTTTTTCCGTTTCCACTTTTGTTTTATTTCAACTGTGTGAGTGAAGATAAAGTAGTGTATGCAACGGCATATAATTAGGTATTAAAACACTCGCGTAATATTACTATCAAATTCGGCTTCGCCTCATGTGATAAACCTACGCTCGTGTTTTAATAACCCCTATTATATGCCCATTGCATAAACTACTATTATTGTAAAAAAGCGTGGGGTGCTAAAAATATTCCTTTATACCATACCCCCTCTAAAAAGCACTTTTAATCACTGTTTTGGTGTTTGCATTTAGAACACACCAATATTTATTCGGCCTCCATCTCAATGCTATACAACATCCTTTCGCATTAAATACTCGATACAAACTTCTTGTGTAAAGAATATTCGACTTTCAAACTCTTTCGTCGATTTAATTTTGAGTTTGTTTATATTTAGGATTTTAATAATGATTTTGATTTTGGTCTAGGAAGTTTAGTGAATACTTATTTGGATTGTTATTCTAAAATTAATTGCATTGATGTTTAATTATTTATAATTATGTAAAGTAACGGAGGTTGCCACTGGACACATGTGCTATTAATTACCTAGCTCTGCTTCAATTTACGAAAATGTGAAACCCTGTAAATGTAAACCCTGTAAATTTTGAAGGTAAACATTTATTATTATTCCGTGTGCTTTTTGCTGAAATCTTTCTTTTTTCCCGTAGTCATGGTATAAAATATAGTATGCAACTCTTGAATAAAACGGATTTATATCGAGGGCCATGAATCACTCGCGTCAATCAGGATTCTAACACTTGAATCACTCGCTATGCTGCGAATGCGAATTAAATCTGTCCTTTGTTCACTAGTTGCATAATATACTATTAAATATTTCATATTTTTGTGTGTGGCATGGCTATTATGCCCATTCTTTTGTTTATTAGATGTTTTTAACCCCCGATGGAAAAAGAGGGGTGTTATAAGTTTGACGTGTGTTATCTGTGTATTTGTGTGTCTTTCTGTGGCATCATAGCGTCCAAATGGGTGAACCGATTTTGATTTAATTGTTTTTGTTTGAAAGGTGATTTTGTTGAAAGTAAGAACACTTTAGCTATGCTATGATATGCTAGCTATGTTTGAACAAAATCGATTCAGCCGTTCAAAAGTTGTGGGCGTTTTACTGTTTGAATCGGGGTGTTTTCACAAGATATCGTGTCATAATTACGAGCTCAATAGATTGCCGATCAAAGCGTATCTACTTTGTACTAGATAAATTATGTAGCATGAAATAAAAATTGGTCGGGGGTTTTTTAAATTTTACTTACTACTGTTATGTACTGTTCGAATCAGTCGTTTTGATAGAGAGTCATTATAATGTCGCTGTGCGCATTTTGTTGATTAATAAAATATTTCTTATGGCAAACTATTTTAATCAAACAATGTGAAAAATTTTACTTAGCCATTCAGAATGTTAAAGATATTTGCGCACTTATTTTGAAGTCAACTTGCTCCAGCAGGTTTTATCAATATAATATTGTTTTATGATACCATGAATACTGGTTGGTCAGATATGGCTTTTTGATTATCAAATGTACGGTCAAGGGTCAAAAGTGCAGTCATACTCTCCCAAAACTCAAATGGCAAATTTTTGTAGAAGAAGTAAAATTATTCACAACTGATTTAATATTTTGCATAGAAATTAAACATACTCTCCCAAAACTCAAATGACAAATTTTTGTAGAAGAAGTAAAATTATTCACAACTGATTTAATATTTTGCATAGAAATTAAAGTATAGATTATTCCGACTAACCGCGAAAGGTTGAAATGCCGCTGCCTATAAAAAAATTGCCTTTTCTGTTTTGGTAGAGTGTGACTGCACTTTTGACCCTTATATTACAAGATTGAATTTTTTGATAGTAGCGTATTCCACAGACCCTAAAGGCCAAAGTTTTCAAACAGTGTGCTTTACCTGCTATGACTTACGGGGATAGAGACTTGGACACTTACGGTACGGCCGGCCCATCATTTTAAGGTCACTCAGCTTGATACGGAAAGGGCTGTGGTTGAGGTCTATCCATGTGATTGAACACGGAACGCTTTCGGCATAAGCAAGGTGAAGTGACAATGGGTAGGATATCTTAGACTTCAGTTAGTCAAGGGCAACCCAAGCCCTTTGGGTTTGGAGTTACAATCTTTACAGACTGGCTGGTTGTAGCTGGATGAAAGTTGTTTGAACAACGAGATAAATGGCGATAATAGCGATCAAGTATAACATTTTAAGTTCGTGTAATTTTATCAGCATAATATTTTGAACATCTACAGATAAAGAAAAAAACTTTGCAAGAACATACTGCGCATGACAAAGACAAAGATAAAGATATTTTATTTCAACTAGGCCACCAAGCGGCACTTTTGAACGTTACATAAAAATGATTCTACCGTGCATTCGGAAAGTAGCTTGTTATGTAGAAGAATGTGTTAGTATAGGAAGTACGTGTGACGTCATTAAATCATGAATTTACACGTTTAAGCACAATGGAATTGCTACAAAATACAAACTGTCATATTTATTAAGCATCTACCGACAAATGTCGAAGTACCTGCCTAAATTATTATTGAGTTGTCAAATACCTACAATTGTTAGAGTACCCACCTGAGTAAATATTGTTGTGTGTACAGGAAATAACTCTAAACTTACATATAAGCCATAGTGATGATATTCCTATAAAATATTACGTAATTTATAATGATCATTGTGATGTATCCTGGATTTTATATTGCTATTTTTAACCCCCGACGCAAAAAGAGGGGTGTTATAAGTTTGAGGTGTGTTGCTGTGTATCTGTGTATCTGTGTATCTGTGTATATGTGTGTCTGTCTGTGGCATCATAGCATCCAAACGGGTGGACCTATTTTGATTTAGTTTTTTTTGTTTAAAAGGTGACTTAATCGAGAGTGTTCTTAGCCATGATTCAAGAAAATATTCACAGCCATTTGAAGATAATCAGCTCTCTACTAATTGAGGAAAAGATATGAGCAACTTTCATAGGTCTAATCGATTTGAAATTTAGAATCCTGTCAGTTCAATGATATTGCTAAAACATAATAATCTTGAACTGATGCTGGGGCATCACCAGGAATCACAGGACACTCAACTCCTCAGTAACTTACAGCAGAGTTATCGTCTTTGGACTCATTGGAATGGTCTCATTGAATAGGTTGTAGAAGGATGGTGATCAGGGTCTGATGGTGGATGGTGCTGGTGATGGATAGGGGATTGAGAGATAAACTGCCAGTTCAATGATGTTGCCAAAACAAAATAATCTTGATTTGATGCTGGGGCATCACTAGGAATCAACAGAACACCCAACTCCGCGCTAACTTGCAGCATAGGTATCGTGTTTGGACTCATTGGAATGGTCTAATTGAATAGGTTGTAGATAAATGGTGATCGGGGTTTTATGATAGATGGTGCTGGTGATGGATATGGGATTGAGAGATAAACTGTCAGTTCAATGATATTACCAAAACATAATAATCTTGACTTGATGCTGGGGCATCACCAGGAATCAGCAGGACACCCCACTCCACGCTAACTACAACATAGGTATCGTGATGGACTCATTGGAATGGTCTCATTGAATAGGTTGTACGTAGATGGTGATCAGGGTCTGATGGTGGATGGTGCTGGTGATGGATATGGGATTGAGAGATAAACTGCCAGTTCAATGATACTGCCAAAACAAAATAATCTTGACTTGATGCTGGGGCATCACCAGGAATCAGCAGGACACCCAACTCCACGCTTACTTACAGCATAGGTAACGTGTTTGGACTCATTGGAATGGTCTCATTGAATAGGTTGTAGATAGATGGAGATCAGGGTCTGATGGTGGATGGTGCTGGTGATAGATATGGGATTGAGAGATAAACTGTCAGTTCAATGATATTGCCAAAACATAATAATCTTGACTTGATGCTGGGACATCACCTGGAATCACAGAACACCCAACTCCTCAGTAACTTACAGTAGAGGTATCGTCTTTGGACTCAATGGAATGGTCTCATTGAATAGGTTGTACGTAGATGGTGATCAAGGTCTGATGGTGGATGGTGCTGGTGATGGATAGGGGATTGAGAGATAAACTATCAGTTCTATGATATTGCTAAAACCTAATAATCTTGACTTGATGCTGGGGCATCACCAGGAATCACAGCACACCCAACTCCTCAGTAACTTACAGCAGAAGTATCGTGTTGGGACTCATTGGAATGGTCTCATTGAATAGGTTGTAGATATATGGTGATTAGGGTCTGATGGTGGATGGTGCTGGTGATAGATACGGGATTGAGAGATAAACTGTCAGTTCAATGATATTGCCAAAACATAAAAATCTTGACTTGATGCTGGGGCATCACCAGGAATCACAGCACACCCAACTCCTCAGTAACTTACAGCAGAAGTATCGTGTTGGGACTCATTGGAATGGTCTCATTGATTAGGTTGTAGATAGATGGTGATCAGGATCTGATGGTGGATGGTGCTGGTGATGGATAGGGAATTGAGAGATAAATTGTCAGTTTTATGATATTGCTTAAACATAATAATCATGACCTGATGCTAGGGCATCACCAGGAATCAGCAGGACACCCCACTCCACGCTAACTACAACATAGGTATCGTGATGGACTCATTGGAATGGTCTCATTGAATAGGTTGTACGTAGATGGTGATCAGGGTCTGATGGTGGATGGTGCTGGTGATGGATATGGGATTGAGAGATAAACTGCCAGTTCAATGATACTGCCAAAACAAAATAATCTTGACTTGATGCTGGGGCATCACCAGGAATCAGCAGGACACCCAACTCCACGCTTACTTACAGCATAGGTAACTTGTTGGGACTCATTGGAATGGTCTCATTGAATAGGTTGTAGATAGATGGAGATCAGGGTCTGATGGTGGATGGTGCTGGTGATAGATATGGGATTGAGAGATAAACTGTCAGTTCAATGATATTGCCAAAACATAATAATCTTGACTTGATGCTGGGACATCACCTGGAATCACAGAACACCCAACTCCTCAGTAACTTACAGTAGAGGTATCGTCTTTGGACTCAATGGAATGGTCTCATTGAATAGGTTGTACGTAGATGGTGATCAAGGTCTGATGGTGGATGGTGCTGGTGATGGATAGGGGATTGAGAGATAAACTATCAGTTCTATGATATTGCTAAAACCTAATAATCTTGACTTGATGCTGGGGCATCACCAGGAATCACAGCACACCCAACTCCTCAGTAACTTACAGCAGAAGTATCGTGTTGGGACTCATTGGAATGGTCTCATTGAATAGGTTGTAGATATATGGTGATTAGGGTCTGATGGTGGATGGTGCTGGTGATAGATACGGGATTGAGAGATAAACTGTCAGTTCAATGATATTGCCAAAACATAAAAATCTTGACTTGATGCTGGGGCATCACCAGGAATCACAGCACACCCAACTCCTCAGTAACTTACAGCAGAAGTATCGTGTTGGGACTCATTGGAATGGTCTCATTGATTAGGTTGTAGATAGATGGTGATCAGGATCTGATGGTGGATGGTGCTGGTGATGGATAGGGAATTGAGAGATAAATTGTCAGTTTTATGATATTGCTTAAACATAATAATCTTGACCTGATGCTAGGGCATCACCAGGAATCAGCAGGACACCCCACTCCACGCTAACTACAACATAGGTATCGTGATGGACTTATTGGAATGGTCTCATTGAATAGGTTGTACGTAGATGGTGATCAGGGTCTGATGGTGGATGGTGCTGGTGATGGATATGGGATTGACAGATAAACTGCCAGTTCAATGATACTGCCAAAACAAAATAATCTTGACTTGATGCTGGGGCATCACCAGGAATCAGCAGGACACCCAACTCCACGCTTACTTACAGCATAGGTAACGTGTTGGGACTCATTGGAATGGTCTCATTGAATAGGTTGTAGATAGATGGAGATCAGGGTCTGATGGTGGATGGTGCTGGTGATAGATATGGGATTGAGAGATAAACTGTCAGTTCAATGATATTGCCAAAACATAATAATCTTGACTTGATGCTGGGACATCACCTGGAATCACAGAACACCCAACTCCTCAGTAACTTACAGTAGAGGTATCGTCTTTGGACTCAATGGAATGGTCTCATTGAATAGGTTGTACGTAGATGGTGATCAAGGTCTGATGGTGGATGGTGCTGGTGATGGATAGGGGATTGAGAGATAAACTATCAGTTCTATGATATTGCTAAAACCTAATAATCTTGACTTGATGCTGGGGCATCACCAGGAATCACAGCACACCCAACTCCTCAGTAACTTACAGCAGAAGTATCGTGTTGGGACTCATTGGAATGGTCTCATTGAATAGGTTGTAGATATATGGTGATTAGGGTCTGATGGTGGATGGTGCTGGTGATAGATACGGGATTGAGAGATAAACTGTCAGTTCAATGATATTGCCAAAACATAAAAATCTTGACTTGATGCTGGGGCATCACCAGGAATCACAGCACACCCAACTCCTCAGTAACTTACAGCAGAAGTATCGTGTTGGGACTCATTGGAATGGTCTCATTGATTAGGTTGTAGATAGATGGTGATCAGGATCTGATGGTGGATGGTGCTGGTGATGGATAGGGAATTGAGAGATAAATTGTCAGTTTTATGATATTGCTTAAACATAATAATCTTGACCTGATGCTAGGGCATCACCAGGAGTCACAGGACACCCAACTCTTCAGTATATACAGCAAAGATTTCGTCTTTGGACTCATTGGAATGGTCTCATTGAATAGGTTGTAGATATATGGTGATTAGGGTCTGATGGTGGATGGTGCTGGTGATGGATACGGGATTGAGAGATAAACTGTCAGTTCAATGATATTGCCAAAACATAATAATCTTGACTTGATGCCGGGGCATCACTAGAAATCAGCAGGACACCCATCTCGACGCTAACTTACAGCATAGGTATCGTGTTTGGACTCATTGAAATTGTCTAATTGAATAGGTTATAGATATATCGTGATCGGGGTCTTATGATGGATGGTGCTGGTGATGGATAGGGGTTTGAGAGATAAATTGTCAGTTTTATGATATTGCTTAAACATAATAATTCTGACCTGATGCTGGGGCATCACCAGGAGTCACAGGACACCCAATTCCTCAGTATATACAGCACAGGTTTCGTCTTTGGACTCATTGGAATGGTCTCATTGTATAGGTTCTAGATATATGGTGATTAGGGTCTGATGGTGGATGGTGCTGGTGATGGATACGGGATTGAGAGATAAACTGTCAGTTCAATGATATTGCTAAAACATAATAATCTTGACCTGATGCTGGGGCATCACCAGGAATCATAGGACATCCAACTCCTCAGTAACTTATAGCAGAGGTGTCATCTTTGGAATAGCCAATTTATGTATGAATCATACATAATAATCCACTCATCCCGTTCATGTGAACGATCCTAAGTCAGTCATCATTCGCCCCCTACCAGTATAACACGTACCTATATATTTTATTAATGTACCTTGTGCTTCAATTTAAATACAGTCCACTATATAATCTTATTTATGTGGTTTTATTATATTACCAGCATCTACCACACAACCCGTAATAATATTTAGAACAAGTCCTAACGACAACTATACCCAAAGATGGTCAATCGTAGCGTGACTACTAGTAAATAAAGTTTAAAAAGCATGAAATAAAAATTAAATTTAAAATTTAAAAACCCCCGACTCAAAAAACCCTCTACAAAGTAAGAAATAATATGTACTGGCACACTGGCACTTTACTTTTAAAATACCTAACTACTATTTAATTTTATCCAAGCGTCGTCGTCGCGTTGGGGGACCGCCAAGCTAGAAATATAACAAAAAAATGATAAAGAATTAATGTAAATACAAGAAAACTGCACCGCGACCCGCGTGCTGCGCGCACGCACTGCATCATGATTTAGAACGATAACAAATCTATTTATAGGTTTATGCATGAAACTAAGTTTGTACGTAAGTAAAAACACAATAATAATATGCAGGTAACTCTAATAATAGTAACTTTATCAATGTTAAGCTAATTAAAGACAGATTAATTTCCATATTTCATAATAAGACTAAACTGTAACTGATATGTAACTTCACGGCTTTTTTATAAAAACATAGATAAGTGTAAGGCGCGAAACTGGAGAAAGTACCGCCAAACATAAGAGGCTTAAAAACCTACCCAGCATTAAAGACAGTGTTCTGTTATACAAAGAATAGCTGGTATTTAGCGGTCCCCCAACGCGACGACGACGCTTGGATAAAATTAAATAGTAGTTAGGTATTTTAAAAGTAAAGTGCCAGTGTGCCAGTACATATTATTTCTTACTTTGTAGAGGGTTTTTTGAGTCGGGGGTTTTTTAGTATTATAAGTCTTTTGAGACAATTAATACAAGACTGTCAGTTAGTATCAATATTCTTTCGAATATTGATTAAGAATTACTAAATAGGCGATATTAAATTCCTTAATTGTCTTGATACGTTTTAAAAAGGTTTCATTACTCAAGAATTGATTATTGACATAATTGTGAGATTATTTATAGAAATGTAGGAAATGGTGGGGACATTTGACAGGTCGACTCGTTGCTATGAATAGTGTGTAATTCGTAAGTTGACACACTTCGTTGTGAACTACAAGCCAGTACAGACCAGTTGTTATATTGTGATATTGATATTGTTTTCCTGAATTGTTATATTCTGTGAAAGATGGACTACACAAGCTTCACGTAAGTTATTTGATATTATAACTTGATTATTGCTAATGGTTGTGTTGAAACTCTATTTTCATATTGTGGCCTTTATTCATAATGATGATAAATTAATTTAAGGGCTAGTCATGTTCTTTGCCTTATCCTTGTTGTTTTGATTATGTAACATTGTGAAATGTTACAAGATTAATAATGGCCATAATAGAATTAGATCTTTATTGTGATAAACGATATTTATATGGTGGTAAAAGATGTCTATGAATACTTTTACAACCATAGTTGCTTCCGTGGAGTTTCTTGCCCTTCTTCTCCACGAGAACTAGGTCTAGCGAACGGGCGATAAGCTATCTGAGCCTCAATATGAATTAATTGACAAGCCTTATTGAAATAAATACCTAGTCTTGTCTTTCTGTGCTTTTATTCATAAAACCTTTCCCTTATACATCACATATAATAGGAACTCTGATACACAGTAAATAACCAATAACCATCTTGACATATATCGATACTTTTATATGGAGTTCTATTATGAATCTAACATCAGAAGTGGGATCCAGCTCTAGCTTACACAATAATACTAATGAATTTCATTTTGTCATTTTCATAAACAACGTGTCGACGAGTCGCTGACTCCAATCGCACCAAGGCGATGTCCTAGCGATGCCGCCCCAGCCCGTGGCACTGCGAGCTGCATAGCTTGCGGATCTAGAATCTGTACGACCATTTGAACTGCGGTTCTTCATGCTACCATAAGAGCAGTTGGTCCATGGATCTGCAAACTATGGTCAGAGCATCACATTTTGACTATGGACATCTAACTGACAGCTGCAGCACGAAAACTGCTAAAAGTGGTAAGGCCGTCAGAGGCTTTGTTTTTATTTTCGGTTGTATATCTTTGGTATCATAAAGATATAATATTATGTTTGAATAAGCGTAAAACGATCATTCCTAAGGTTTTAGTTTATTTATCAGAAACTTGTCTAGATTTTTTATTGGAGGGTATTTTTGCAAAAATGTACCCAACTTGGTGATAATACAGTTAGTGGCCACAAACATACTTGAGAGGTACAAAGGATTTTCAAAGAATCAATATTAGTTGATGGAGGCAGAATAGTAGTTTTCACCAATATTCTCACATTTACAAGAAACTCTCTACTCTGTTTTTCTCTTGGCAAATTTTTTGAGTAAAATTAAAAAGGAATCGTATTTATGGAAAAAGCTGTTGAACAATTATTTTCATGAAAAGTCTGTATTAATTAATAAAATAAATATTCTAATTTTCAGAAATATTAAAATAAACAATCCAATTAATATTTTCTTATCTTGCTTTTCTCTATCTGATAATAAATTCAAGTAATTAGTTTTAGGGCTATTAGAGATTGAGATTTTGATATAAACAAATCGTGATAATGGTGTACAGTTATATAGAATTACAATAATTTTTAAGGAGATTAATGTAATGACTGTGCCTTCTCAGTATATTTATGAAAATCTTTTATATGCCCATAAAAATATAAAATTGTTTAAAAAATACAGTGATATCCATAACATAAATACTAGGAACAAACACAAATTTGTAGTACCTACAACAAGGCTCAAGAAAATAGGTGGCTCGTTTAGATGTCAATGTGTACGCTTTTATAATAAGCTTCCAAGCGACGTACAAGGTTTAAGTGTTAATAAATTCAAATCATTCATTAAACGTAAGTTGTGCCAGAAAGCGTTTTATAACATTAAAGATTACGTTGAGGACAAAAAGGCTTGGGATTGAGCTGCTCCAATTAATTTCGTTTTTTATTTTTTTTTATTTTGCTTCGTGGATTTAGTTTTTAATTATATTTTAATTTTTTTAATTTTTCTTGCAATGACAAGAATATTTACTTTTTAAAGTATTATATTATTTTATTTTAATTATTGTGAATGTGAAGACTATGTGGATTATTCTTTTTTTTTAATTTTAATTTATCTTAGTTAGTTTTTAATCATGGTCTGGCAGTTTGAGTATTTATGCGGCCTACCCGAATGTCCTTTCTTTGGTATTGTTCGTCAATTCGTTGAGCTCCTTAAATTCTAAGTTGAGCTGCACGGTTATTGACAAATGCGTGCACTGACTGGACAGGTCCACTCAATCTGGCTGGTTCTTTTCTCAAAAGACCATTTCAGACATCAGTCTACATGGTCTTCACATGATAGATCATGTTGAATATTAGTGCCTAAAAAAAAATGGCTGTGCCTGTGGCCTTGTGCCTGTGGCTGTGCCTAAAAAAAAAAGAAATGGCTGTGCCTGTGGCCTTAAGCCTGTGGCTGTGCCTAAAAAAAAAAAGAAATGGCTGTGCCTATGGCCTCGTGCCTGTGGCTGTGCCTAAAAAAAAATGGCTGTGCCTGTGGCCTTGTACCTGTGGCTGTGCTTAGAAAAAAAAATGGCTGTGCCTGTGGCTGTGCCTGTGGCTGTGCCTGTGGCTGTGCCTAAAGTAATTTTCCCTCTCCTTTACCATCTCCTTTTCTATTTCCTTTTCCCTTTCCTTTTCCCTCTCCTTTTCCCTTTCCTTTTCCCTCTCCTTTTCCCTCTGCCCTTTTTTAGAATATTCAATTGTACATATGTTAATATATTTGTAACTTTAAAGTAATCGATTACCAGAATTGAAATTCAAGCAGGATAAACAATAAACAATAAACAATATTTATTTGTTCAAGACTTAAACCTATTTACAATGATTGTACCTTAAATTAGAATCATTAAGTTAGTGGCAAGATACAAAATATGTGCAACTGGGCTTAAACTAGGAGGATTCCTGTGCTATAAGCACCAGTTACTTCCGTCACCACCGTGTTCGAACTGCCATTACAAATGTGGTGCGGTGCTAAAGTAAGTTCCAAAATTACACTAATTTATTTTATTACTATTATGCGTAAGAGTGTGCATGTGAGTATGAAGATATGTGTGTGTGTGGTGTGTTTGTGTGTGTGTGGGTGTATATGTGTTTGCGTGCACGGGCTTGACTGGTTTTATTTTCATTATTTTATTTGTTTTATTTTATACATTATATACGTTTTAGTAAATTTTCAGTGTTTACATAATTTTGAGAAAGAAGGAAGTTATCTATGGTAAGTTTTAGTTTTTTTATCGGTAAGTTATGTAACTGGGTATTTTTACTTATTTTATTATATAGGTATGTAGCATGTAGCACGGTTGTCTCCTGAAGAAGTCTGTTTTATACGGTTTCAGGTCAAAGACTATATCCTTCCTACGTTTGTTTTTCATTCTTTCCGGGTCGTACGTTGAGCCTTTATGGCTTATAAGCAGAACCCTCCTGATATAAAGTTGTCGAACCGTTAAAACCATACAATCCTTATATAGCTGCTCCGTTGGATACTGAAAGTTCTTTTTGTGTATTACTTTGAGAACTGCTCTCTGGGCTCTTTCTAGGTTTAATATATGAGTTTTGTGTGTACTTCCCCAGATAGAGATACAGTATTCCAGTACTGACTGGCACAGGGATAGATAGATTGTTTTCAACAGGCTCGAGTCGCACACCCTACGTAACTTTTTAAAAACTGTTATTAATTTTCTCACTCTGGAGCTTAGTGTTTTTACGTGGTGGTGGAAGTTTAACTGGTCGTCTACTTGTATTCCGAGATATTTTATACTGCTTGTTTTTTCAATAGGAAAACATCTGCATTCAGTGATACTGTTTTGATTACAGGTATGTGCTCGGACGTCAACCAATTCATAAGCAGATGGGGGAGCCTTCTTTATCGAGAACATGAGATATTTTGTTTTCTCTACGTTAAGGGTTAATAAATTTAGGTTAAGGTATCGAAGAACTGTTCTCAGCCCGGCGTTTGTAAGATCGGCAACCTCTGACCATGTATTTCCATGGAAAATGATTGCCGTGTCGTCTGCATAAGTTATTATTTGACCATTTTGTAGATTTAAGTTACATATCTCATTTATGTAGATTAGGAATAAACTAGGACCGAGTACACTCCCCTGTGGTACACCAAAGTCTATATAAGCACTATTACTTATGTACTTGTCAATTTTAACTATCTGAGTTCTGTTAGTAACATAGTCCGTGAATAATTTAAGAGGGGTTCCTCGAATACCTATATTCTCCATCTTCTTCACCAGCCTGGGGACAGAGACGGTGTCAAAAGCTAGGTCTAGAAATACTCCTATGCATTTATTTTTGTTGTCTAATTTACCTGCAATATGATCTGTTAGTTTTATTACAGCGTCTTCTGTAGATTTGCCTGATACAAAACCATATTGGTTTGGAGAAATTAATTTATTTTTATTTAGATAATTTATTAATCTGCTATTCATGAGTTTTTCTGTTATTTTGGCAAGTATTGGGAGCACAGAAATTGGTCTGTAGTTGCTTACATCGCCCCTGTCACCAGACTTGTAGATAGGATGGACTACAGAGAGTTTAAATAGTGTGGGGAATGTTCCCGTGTTAAAACTTAAGTTGGCAATATGAACAATAGCGGGGACCAGGACATCGCTAGCTAATTTAATTATTTTCACAGGTATATTGTCCCAACCTCTAGCGCAGTCTTCTCTTAGGTTTGAAATAATTTGTTGAACTTCCTGCTCATCTGTTTCAAGCAAAACAAACGAGTTACACACTTGTGGGTCGTTACTGTTTGTAGGGATGTCACTAGGTACGTTTATTTTGCTTGCTAGAGTTTCACCTACTTTGACAAAAAAGTTGTTTACAGTGTTTACAGCCTCCTCCGGGGTTTCCTCTATTTTGAGTAAGTCTAAATTGGGTTCACGTGTCGAATTTATGTTTGCTATTTCTTTGACTAGCTTCCATGTTTGTTTTGGGTTTTTTGTATATTTACTTAATTCTGATTTCTCATGAGTGTCTTTAACTTTGTTCAGAATGTCGTTGCAGAAGTTACGGTATCTAAAGTAGGTAGCTTTTAGGATGTTATTATTAGGGTATTTTTTATGGTGGAGATGTAGTTTGTCCCTATGCCTTATGCATCGAAGAAGGCCTGGAGTAATCCATGCCTTAAATACTCTTTTACGATGAGGAACATCGGTGGTGATTTTGTTCGCTTTGATTGCGTTGTTTATTATGTCTAAAAGATATTGGACCGCAGAATTAACGTTATTTATTGTATAAAGTGTATTATTATTTGATAGGTTTTGTCTTATTTCGTCTGTTAATTTTGCATAATTTATCCTTTCTTGAGTTCTGCTTAAAACTTTACGGGTAATGCGTGATTCTAGCGTGAGACATACAGGAAAGTGATCGGTTACAGATGACTTTATTATTACAATACTCGAAGTAAATTCGGTTTTTATGTTTATATGATCTAAGCAGGTTTTGTCTCGGGTTGGAAGGCTGTGACCCGGCAAAAGACCGTGCGAGGCAAGCATATTGAGATACATGTGCGAGCGTGCATCCAAATTGTCGGGGTTGATATTCAGGTTTATGTCCCCTGTTAAAATGATGGTACTATATGACGATAGAGATTTTAAAACATTATCACAAGAGCTAAGGAAACTATCGATATTTTGAATTGAGGGAGACCTATATATTGCTACTATGGCTACTTTAGTTCCGAGTTTTATGACTACGCAGTTTGCACCTGTAAATGGTGGTTCATATACTTCATGCATAAGTGATGAATGTATGTAGGTTACGACACCCTCATTTTGCGTCGCACAGTTCTTAGTTGCATAGCTGATGTAGTCACGGAGGGGTGGTGGTATTGCATTTTTATTTGTCCAACACTCTGTCATAATAATTAAGTCGAATTCCATACCAATATTTGCAAGAAAAACCTCGAACTGTGGCATATTTCGACCTATACTTCGAATGTTTTGCGTGATCATAGTTAAGTTATTATCTGATTTATTTATATATCGAGCGGCACTGCCTGTTTCACACGTTATGGAGTTGGACACTCGGTAGTTATCTAGTTCGGTATTTATTTGCTGTGTACACGTCATTTTTGAGCGGTTATTATAAATAAAGTCTGACTAATTAGTGCCATGAAATTTAACACAAAGTTAAATATTATTTCTAGAGTGTTTTTATGACGTAAAACTACTTTCCTATAATCAGCGATAACAACCAAGCGCCAGACACTGTGCGGGCCTGAGATCATTATTTTAAAAATATGTATGTTTGGAATTGTTAGCCTGTTTTGTGATTTGTATGTGGTTAGATGTAATTGTGTATATGTGTTGTTTATTGTTATGTAAGTAATGTTACTGTTTGGTTGGTGTAATTTGTATATGCTTGAGCAGTGATAAAATAGTGTATTTGGAAGGATGACCAAATGGTCATCAATAAATAACAACAAGTTTGTTATATTGTAATAAAATTATGTAAAACTTGTCTTATCAAAAATGTACTTCGAGAACGAAGTACATGTCAGAATGGCCGTGTTAGTATAGGAAGTACGTGTGACGTCATTAAATCATGAATTTACACGTTTAAGCACAATGGAATTGCTACAAAATACAAACTGTCATATTTATTAAGCATCTACCGACAAATGTCGAAGTACCTGCCTAAATTATTATTGAGTTGTCAAATACCTACAATTGTTAGAGTACCCACCTGAGTAAATATTGTTGTGTGTACAGGAAATAACTCTAAACTTACATATAAGCCATAGTGATGATATTCCTATAAAATATTACGTAATTTATAATGATCATTGTGATGTATCCTGGATTTTATATTGCTATTTTAGTATTATAAGTCTTTTGAGACAATTAATACAAGACTGTCAGTTAGTATCAATATTCTTTCGAATATTGATTAAGAATTACTAAATAGGCGATATTAAATTCCTTAATTGTCTTGATACGTTTTAAAAAGGTTTCATTACTCAAGAATTGATTATTGACATAATTGTGAGATTATTTATAGAAATGTAGGAAATGGTGGGGACATTTGACAGGTCGACTCGTTGCTATGAATAGTGTGTAATTCGTAAGTTGACACACTTCGTTGTGAACTACAAGCCAGTACAGACCAGTTGTTATATTGTGATATTGATATTGTTTTCCTGAATTGTTATATTCTGTGAAAGATGGACTACACAAGCTTCACGTAAGTTATTTGATATTATAACTTGATTATTGCTAATGGTTGTGTTGAAACTCTATTTTCATATTGTGGCCTTTATTCATAATGATGATAAATTAATTTAAGGGCTAGTCATGTTCTTTGCCTTATCCTTGTTGTTTTGATTATGTAACATTGTGAAATGTTACAAGATTAATAATGGCCATAATAGAATTAGATCTTTATTGTGATAAACGATATTTATATGGTGGTAAAAGATGTCTATGAATACTTTTACAACCATAGTTGCTTCCGTGGAGTTTCTTGCCCTTCTTCTCCACGAGAACTAGGTCTAGCGAACGGGCGGTAAGCTATCTGAGCCTCAATATGAATTAATTGACAAGCCTAATTGAAATAAATACCTAGTCTTGTCTTTCTGTGCTTTTATTCATGAAACCATTCCCTTATACACCACATACATAGGAACTCTGATACACAGTAAATAACCATCTTGACATATATCGATACTTTTATATGGAGTTCCTTTATGAATCTAACAAATGCACAAGAAACTCCACACCTCTTTTTAAAAAAAAATAGTTTTTTTTACAATATTTAGGAACATAGGTACATACTAACTTTAAAACTTTCGCGTTCCATAATGGAAATAGAAAAATAAATAATCTCAATATATTGATGTGATATATTGTTTTCCATAATTACATACATTATTAAATTCATACATGTGAGGACAATGCACCCAGAATAGCACTACACACTATATCACCTACAGTCATAAAATATTAAAAGTACTCACACATGTACTGTGCAGTTATATAATAGATACTAGAAAAAAACATTAACATCCGAAGCAGTTAAGTTATGACCAATCCCAACTGACGGCGTCCGTTCACGAACATGACGCATGAATTGGCACCACCCAGCTCAACCATCATGAAGGGAACCGGATGATCCAACACACGCGCCACCATCAGAGAGACATTTGAGAGAGCATGACACACTCAACAGCCAGGGCACACACAAGTCAATGAACGACTCATAGGTACAGTAAATGGCAGATTTATAGTTGGGTACATTGTACTCACACACGTGCTGTGCAATTATATAATACTAAGGAAATTGAGTTTATACAATACAAATATATTCATGCATCGAGTAACATTTTACACAATTACCTGGAATTTCCTGGAATGCCAATGGATTGACAGAACGCCTACAGGAACTTGAACTTTTCCTAAAAACTGAAAGAGTTGATGTGGCCCTAATTTCAGAAACGCGATTCACTCAAAAAACCAACTTTAATCTGCAAAACTACAAGGTATACACTACAGACCATCCTTCAGGTAACTCTCATGGAAGAACTGCAATCATCTTGAAGGAAAACATCAAACACTATCTTCTCGAACAATATCAAACTGATAAGATTCAAGCCACTTCAGTCAGAATCCAATACAATAAAATATAAACAAAACTATCGGCAATATATTGCCCACCAAGGCACACTATTACGGCTAACGATTTCATTACATACTTCAAAACACTGGGCAACAGATACATCTGCGGAGGTGATTGGATCGCAAAACACGTGTTTTGGGGCTCTAGACTAACCCTACCACGAGGTCGTCAACTATTTATGTAGCTATGAATGACCTTAACCTTCACTGCGTTTCGCACGGGGCACCTACATATTGGCCTGCTGACCCAAACAAGGTGCCAGATTTGCTGGATTTCTTTATAATGAAAAACAACCCTCCCAGCCAAATAAACATCGAGGAATGTACTGACCTGTCGTCAGATCATACACCGGTTATAATTAATGTGCACTGCAAAGCCGTACTGATTGAGCATCCCCAAAGGCTACATAACCATAAAACAAACTGGGACAACTACAGAGTCAAAATAACAGAATCCGTTAATTTGAACTCGCTACTAGATAGTGTGGACAGCGTGGAAACGTCTATTGAATCACTCAACAAGCTGATCCACCAAGCGGTTAAGGTATCAACTTCCTCACTGAAGCCTAAAATCACACACAACTCCCCCTGCTCCAAGCTGATAAAAGATAAAATACTGGAAAGAAGACAGCTGCGGAAAATATGACACTCTACAAGGTATCCTCTGGACAAAAAAGCTTTTAACAAGGCATCCGAGGATCTTAAACACATGATTAGCCAAGCAAACAACGAGAGACTCCAAAACCAACTGGCTAAAATTACTCCATACGCAGATACTAATTACTCACTGTGGAAAACAACAAAAGACTTTAAAAGACCAAAGTTACACATACCACCAATAAAAACGGCGGAAGGTAAATGGGCAAAAACAGATCTCGAAAAGGCCCAGGCATATGCTGAACACCTAAAATCTGTATTTCAAGCGCTACCTAGTAAGCACCCTTAGCAAGACAAAGAAGTTTGTGAATATCTGGACGCACCACTTCAAATCTGCATGCCGTTGGAAAGTTTTAGTCCCAAAGAGGTGTGGTGAGAAATCTCAAAATTGCGAGATGGTTAAGCGCCAGGTTATGACTTAATTGATGCGCAACTACTAAAGCATCTTCCTAAAAAGGGCTTTATGCAAATCGCTGCAATCTTTAATGCCTGCCTTAGACTGAACATCTATCCCGCGCAGTGGAAAATCGCGCAGATTATTATGATATTGGGTATCATAATAATCTAGCCAGGCAAACCACTCAATGAAGTTAGTTCTTACAGGCCAATAAGCCTTCTCCCAGTGTTGGGCAAACTACTGGAGAAAATACTGCTGAACAGGATGCGCAAGTACTTGTCGGAAGTCATTCCTTTGCACCAATTCGGCTTCCGAGAGAAACACGGAACCATAGAACAGATCCATCGTATAACGGACACTATAAGTCGCACGCTAGAATGCAAACAATACTGCTCCGCCGTGTTCCTTGACATAAGCCAAGCTTTTGATAGAGTGTGGCATGACGGACTTCTATTCAAAATTAAGCAGCTGCTTCCTCATTCCTTCTACTTAATATTAAGATCTTACCTTCACAATAGATGCTTTGAAGTAAAATTTAATAATGAGACCGCTCCCTTGAAATAAATTCTTTCAGGGGTGCCACAAGGAAGCATATTGGGGCGTGTACTGTACCTGCTATTTACTGCTGACCTGCCAACGCAGATTGATACTATAACTGCCACATACGCAGACGATACTGCCCTACTATCTGTCCATCAGGACCCAGCAGTAGCATCAGCCAAACTTCAGGATCATGTTGATAAGGTAGAAGAGTGGCTTAATAAATGGCGCATTAAAGAAATTAAAACAAATCTACCCACGTGACCTTCACTATCAGAAAACAAACCTGCCCCCCCCATAAAACTCCATAATGAGGATATTCCCCAGCTGAGGACGCCAAATATCTCGGAATGCATCTTGATCAAAGGCTGACCTGGAGAAAGCACATCTGGACCAAGCGCAAACAGCTAGACACAAAGTTCAGAACCATGTTCTGGCTGATAGGTCGTCAATCAAGCCTCTCGCACGAAAGCAAATTAGCAGTATATAAGACCATACTGAAGCCAATATGGACCTACGGGATTCAACTGTGGGAGTACCCCAGAGTGGCTAGTAATAGCAACATCGAGATTCTTGAAAGATTTCAGAGCAAGACATTGAGAGCCATGTTGGACATACCTTACTACGTGAGCAACAAGTACATACACGAGTATCTAAATATCAGCACCGTCAGACAAGAGATTGCTACACATAGTAAATGCTACCAAAGTAGAATATTAACACACGTCAACCAACTGGCCTCAAAGCTACAGGGTACAGGGAGTATCTCGTACAGCCGATTGAAGCGGCACGGTGTCCCTGCGCTAACTGCGAGATTTAGTATTTTATTATTTAGTAGAAACAAATAATGTATATATATATATAATATGAAGAGATTGCCAAAAATTCCTTCTGCCGATGATGACATGAAATTAAATTAATGTCAAGTGATTGGCTTATTGTGTCAACACAGATTGCCAAGATACAGAAAAGAAAAAAAAAAAATATCGAGTAACATTCAACAATATACGTGTGTTTAGCCTGTTCTATGTAGACACTGCGAATGAGTCTTCTAACTAATTACACTGTTGTGTTGCTACAGTTTGCATTTTTGTAATAGAAAAAAGACAAAAATTATTTATTTCGACTAGGCCATTAAGCGGCACTTTTGTACGTCAAAAACATACAATTTTTAAGTTAATAATAATTGATTCTATCGTCTATTTGGATATGTAGCTTGTTATGGAGAAGAATAGATAAGAAACACCATACTTACACTTTAAAAAAAAAACGTGTTTTAGGACATTTACATAAATTCATATACGTGAGGACGATGCACCCAGCACTACTATACTACGTATAGGTATAAAGTATTACAAGCACTAACAGGTAAATTCCTTCACTTGTTAAATAGGAACATGATTCTCACATACTTACAAATATTGCAAACGCAGGTAAATTACCTAATTCAACAACAATGGAACACTGTGCGAGTCAATTTAAACAAAAAGAGAAGAATTAAAGCGTTACTATAATTATGAATATAATACAAATTAACCAGTTTGATTTTGTCTACACTAAAGATTGCCCTATGGAGCAGGACCAGCACGTTTCCAAGCATTTTTTTTTATCTTGAAAATACTGTTAGTCTCAATCAATTGCTTTTGCGATTCGTCAGAATTATTATTTTAGAAATGATCAGTCTTTTAACATTTATGTTTGTTAGAATTGTTGCTCGAGTCACAGGTAATATAAAACTAGCATCCCATAAACAGAAACGGTTCCGACGTAACTAGTGTTTTTCGACGGATATTAAACGATCCGTTCCAATGATCTTTTAACTTCGAATTAGGGGCCTATTATTCCACAATTTTGTGCTTAGGTAAGTTTATTAAATATGAACATACACTCGCGAGCAATGAAAAAGTTCCAGTGACATAGCACCAAATTACTCCTAAACGGGAAAGGCTAGCTTAATGACGCCGTCTGCAATATTGAAATACATTTAACAGCGCATCAGCATATTACCAACTAAAAACGTAAATATTGTGTTCAAATTTTAAATTAAATATGAAAAAATTAAAGTAGGGTGTTTGTCGGCATTTTGTGGGTGGAACTTTTTCATTGCTCGGCAGATCACTATTTTTTTGATTATTATTTAGAAAATCTTAATTTTACGCAAAACTTCCATAACAAATCGATACATGTTACGCCATCCATCATCTGCCTAGCCTTTTCCCAACTATATTGGGGTCGGCTTCCAGTCTTACCGGATTCAGCTGAGTACCAGTGTTTTACATGGAGCGACTGCCTATCTGACCTCCACAACCCAGTAACTGGATAACACGATACCCCTTAGCAAGACTGGTGTCAGATCTCAGGCTTCTGACTACCCGTAACGACTGTCAAAGATCTTCAAATGACAGCCGGGACCAACGGCTTAACGTGCTTTCCGAGGCACGGAGGAAACTCGGTATGTTGAAATGGTCACCCATCCAAAAACTCACCTCGTCAAGCGTTGCTTAACCTTGAAGATCGACCCGTTATTATTAAGCCACGAGCTCCTCATACATGTTACGCCATCCATTGAACTTTATTTGAATGAAATAGTAACAGTCTATTATTATTAAATTATTCACTTCAAGTCCAAAAGGGAAGACGAAACTCCACGCTACTTGGGTGAAAAGACACATCTTCAATTTGATAAAGTGGAACTATCGCGATCAATCGGCAGTTATTTGAGACGGTAGGACATAAATTTTGTCTCACCTCCTATACTTATTTAAAATATAAATGTTACTTTAGATTTAAATTTAACTTGTAACATTTCTTCTTTTAACGAGAATGCGTTGCTAACCTCTAAGGAATTGTAATACTAACTATAAAAGCAACTTCATTTTAATATGTACCAGTATATATATACAATGGTTAGTTTTCCAGTAATAATAAAATAAAAAAATATCTAGTCTCTAATGGTCCGTAGTATGAACCTCTGAACTTCCACAGGCAATATAGTAGACATAGCAAAGTTGAGGCCTAGAAAATGAAATAATACGTAACACATCAATGAAGGAAGAACATTAAATTAAATCGATGCTTGTCATATCAATTAAGTTAATGAATTAGATGTAATAGTCAATCCATTTACCATCAATTTATTGTATCACTTGTGTGTTGGAAATCTTCCGTTTAAGTTGAGGAAAATGAAGACATTAAGAAATATTGGACAAACGTATCCTGTGAACCCTAACAATAAAATAGACAAAGATTTGCAGTCGATGCTTTTGCCTTTGAATTTGATGCAGCATATTATGTTCTGCCCTAAATATCGCATCAAAGATAATATTATAACGCCGAATAGCCTCATCTCTAATTTTGTTTCGATCATTGCAGCAATAATATTTATATTTTTAATCATATTCAACACCTATTTGGTAACCATAAACAAAGAAAATCTATTATATACCACTTTCATGCAAAATATTTCTTATTTTAACTGCATTTTCTTCTGTTTTGGATTAGCAATGAATTCCATTATTGGAATTATTAAAACCAAAAACAACATGCAGTTTGTCCTAACTTTTCAAAAAGTGCACAGATTCATCAACAATAAAAGAAGTTTCAAACACATCATCATTTGGAATTGGATTATATTACTATTAGTTTTGGCTTATTATTTTATACTTTACACGCTTTTCCTCCTATATCTGAATTTACCATTCTATGCGACATATTCTGTCTATTTTTTCATTGTTTTTGATTTTAATACTATTTATATCATACGGGTCATAAATTTTCTGGAAAATAAAGTTACCTTGTGGAACATTCAAGGTTTCAATTCTAAAGAAATAGATGACACACACCGGGAAAATTATAGCGCAAGAGTTTTTCAGGCTTACGTTGAAATATTAGAGTGTTATAATATATATAAAGATAGTATTAACCATTACGTAAGTACTTAGTAAAAATTTGTTAAATGTTGTGAATCCTAGATGGTTGAAATATTAGTAGTTAATAAAACGCATGGACATAAATCGTGAAAGAGTCAAATATTATAATTGGATTTTTAAACTCCAAAGAACAATGGCGAGATTTTAGCTGACTTAAATTTGAGCGTCTGAAAGTGAGTTATATACGAAAGACATTCTATTAATTGTCTATGTTTTTTAAAGTTTAATTAGGCCTGGTCCAAAATAGGTAAAAAGAAAACATAATAAATAAAACGTTATTTGATTTTTAGTTCATTTCTTAAGCATAGTGTTGCCATTATATATTTTATCTGCTAAGTGACAAGTAATAACTATATTAAGTAATAATATCATTATTGTATTTATTGCCGTAAATGAGTTAACAATACAGTTTATGTCTAAGTGTAGATGTTGCAGGTAGGTAAGAATATTGTAGTGTAGTAGAAATAAATGAATTACTTTCAATTAATGATTGGCAAAAAGACTAGTACCCAAGTCTAAAAAAAATATAGCTTGGTTGTTGACGTCAAAACTTGTTGTAACTAGGTAAGGGAAATACTAATGCGATATTCCCCTTTTACTTCCACGAAATTGACATTATTACCTATATACATATACATATTACCTATTAAACACATTACTAAAAGTTACCCAGACATAACCTACAAAAGTTTATGACTGAATATCTATTATTCTCTACATTTTCGAATAAAAATTCTTGCACAAACTAATTCAGAACATCACCCTGAGTTAAACCAGATATTTTTCATTTAAAGACTTTCGAATTTAATCTCAGCTAAAACAATGTATGTGCACCTGCCATTGTTCTTTAACCTATCAAAAATCATTCCGATAAGATGAAGCTAAATTGATATTGTCGAAGTATAGATGAACCGTTAAAGCGGTTAAGTTCTTGAGGTAAGACTGGAAAACGGCAAAAAAATTGTGGACGAAACAGATTAGATACAGAAGGCAAAGATCTCAAGATTGCGAGATGACAAGCAAGAGAGCAAAGTTAGACAAAATCATTCCTCAAAAAATAAATCATCTTAATAATTTTCGACTCGTTTTCAGACACTATATAACATTTTTGAAGCATTCATCCACACTCTCATTAACGTGCAAATAATAATTGATATGACGAAAGTAGGCATGATGTTTAATAAGGAGGTGAGAAAGATTTGGACTTTTACTTTACCATCAATTGATGCAACACTTTTTTGTTCTGATACCTATTAAATAAAACAAGGCAATAATCTGGATTTTGTTAGAATCAAAAATCCTTAAAAAAAATATGGTTTTCTGGATTTGTTATAACTTTGGTCGTCGAAAATCGTTGCAAATTAATTTTACTACAACTCATCTCAAGAAATGCACGGAAATACCGTGTATTACTTTGGGCTTACTTAGTTTTTTTTTTAAAGCAAAATTAATTTTAAGCAAAACTAAAGAATAGCAAAATAAAATTACAATTATTGAAAATACTAATAATTTATACAAATAATAAATAACCAAGTAGTACGCCCATTTTAACCGTAACGTAAATTTTGTTACAGACTTCGATAGTCATGGGTTCTTTGCTCATGGTCATTTGGCTGCTGAAGAGTTTCATTTATCGAGTAATGTTGGTTCAACAATGCGAGAAATTCTACTCAACTGTCGAAAGTGTTCAAGATACTTGCGCACTAATTTTGAAGACAACTTGCTATGGTCATTCCTTAAAATAATCACAACACATCATGACATCATCAGCCTATTAATGTTTCCACTGCTGGGACACAGGCCTCCTCTCTGTGAGAGGGGATGGGCCGATTTTTGGTTCTAGGGCATGCCGGTTTCCTCACTATGTTTTTCTTCGCCGTTTTGAGAGCAGTGGTGATGAAACTACGACCCACGACGTACAACTTTTAAGTCGCGGCCGATACCACTAGGCCACCACTGCTCTTAAAAACCACTGCGCTTAAAATAATATCCAACAAAAATTATAAATAGGTATTCTTTTTTCTTTTTGGCTTAAAACAAAAGTTGCTCCATTCTCTATTCAACATCTTGGTCTCGTATCTATCCAACAGAATATTCCAGGTTAGACATGGCGAAGCTAGATCATGCATTTTCAATATCGAGGCTGGAGTACCGCAGGTTCTGTGATTGGTCCTATCCTCTACAACATATTTACCTTTGACTTACCCACACCAGATAGTGTAACTGTTGCTGCATATGCGGATAACATCGCCTATCTATCCTGTCATGACTCAGCTGAAACAGCTAGAGAGCAGCTGCAGCATGTACTAAAATGGCGGATTAAAGCCAGCGCCCAAAATTCACATCACATTACGTTCAGCTTTCAGCAGGCGAGGAATTCGCCCTCCAGTCCAACTAGGCACTGACATCTTGCAACATTGTGAGTGCATCAAGTACCTAGGCTTCCACCTAGATCGCCGCCTTACTTGGAAGACTCACATAAAGTGCAAACGCAACGAAGTCAACCTGAAATTCAAAAACTTTTACTGGCTGATGAAACGGAACTCGATTCTTTCCTTGGAAAATAAATTACTGTTGCACAATGCAGTAATCAAACCCATATGGACATACGGCATCCAACTTTGGGGGGATGCCTTTTTTTTTTTTTTTTTTTCGGGGTGGAGTATCCTCATTGGATGTCCTCCGCCCTGGGGACGGCGGAGGGGTCTGTCAGACTCGTACTGACTAAAAACCACCCCGGTGTTCCATCCCACACCTACGCTGGGGGTCGCGGGAACAACGATACTTCCGCAACCCCCGGCTAGTGCCGGCCCACCTCTGCGGGCCACGACCTCGGGTTGGGGGGGAAGTGAGGTGTTGGACTCCCCCCGCGACGTCTAAGAGGGGCGCGCGTGGAACGCTACGCGCCACCACCTCGGGTCCTGATGTTTGGGGGGCGACGGACGTCCCCGAGTCCGTCGCCCCTGGACCCATTTAGGGGGGCTGGAAGAGGGCGTTGTCCGCCCCCCGCCGACACCCGGCGCGTCTGCTGCGGATCGGGTTAGCGGATGAGATCTCCCTCTCCCTCTCCGCAGCCTCCTTCTGCGAAACGACTGTTTCGCAGAAGGATACCACCGCGTCCCAGGACTCCTCACTGCCGACCATAGACTTGACTACGGCCGGCAGCGACAGGTCACTGCCAACTTCAGAGATGAGGACACGGCGTGGCTCCTCCCAAGCGGCACACTCTGCCAGCGTATGCCGCGCCGTGTCCTCCCGGCAGTCGACGCAGTGGTGACACCGGGCGTCCGGCTCCCTGTTTATGCGACACAGGTACTTCCCGAAGCAACCATGCCCCGAGAGCACCTGCGTCACCCGAAACGACAGGGAGCCGTGCCTCCTCCCGAGCCAGCGCTCGAGCACTGGCCGGACCGCCTCAATGATAATGAGGCCGGCGGTAGGGCGTGAAAGCCTGTCCCGCCATTCCGCCACCAGGACCTCGCGAAGCTGAGACTGACGCAACTCCATATGTCGCTGCATCAGCCCTTCACTCCGCGCCCGCGCTTCCTCGCGCCACCGATACAGTGACGCGAGTACCTTCGCCTCCAGGTCCCAGGGCGGGGATCCGGCCAGTGCACAAGCCGCCTCGTAGGAGATCGTGCGATACCCCCTGATGACTCTGACGGCCATCGCTCTCTGCGGCTTTTGCAGGACAGCGATGCTGCCGGCCGTCAGGTCAGCCACCCAGATCGGGGCCCCGTACAAGGCCATTGATCGCACGATCCCCACGTAGAACTGCCTACAGGCAGCACTCAGGCCCCCCAGATTGGAAAGCAGCGTTGACAGCGCCCCAGCCGCGCCCAACAACTTGGGCGCCAGCCGCCGGAAGTGGGGGCCGAAATTCCACCGGCTGTTGAGCACCAATCCCAGGTACTTCATGGTTGACTCGACAGCGATTCGAGCACCCCCGACGAAGATGTGGGCATCGGGTGGTGGCGCCCGCCGGGGGCCATGAAAGACCATGGCCTCCGACTTATTGAGGGCCACCTCCAGGTCAAGGCGCCGTATGCGGCTCACCACCTGTGAGACCGCAGCCGTCGCCAGCAACGCTGCCTCCCTGTACGAACTCCCCCGGGCGGTGACCAGCGTATCGTCTGCGTAACACGTCAGGTCTACGCCCGGTTGGAGTTCGCCCCTCAGCACCCAGTCGTACCCGATGTTCCACAGGGGTGGGCCCAAGACCGAGCCCTGTGGAACACCGCACGACATGCGGTGCATTTGCATTTCGACGGCATCACGTCCCACGTAGGTGATACACCTCTCCGCCAAATAGGCCCCGACGATGCGGCGGAGGTAGGGAGGCACTCGATGATACCGCAGTGCCTCCCGAACACAACTCCAGGGCAGGGTGTTGAAGGCGTTGGAAATGTCCAAGGACACCGCCAACATCACCCCACCCCGGGACACCGCTTCCTCCGCCAGGACTCTCACGTGCGATATCGCGTGGATGGTGGAGCGCCCATGCCGAAAACCAAACTGGCTTTCGTCCAGGTCCGGCCCCTCTTTGTACAAGTGGCTGACGAGGCGGGCAGCGATTATTCGCTCGAACAGCTTACCCACCTCGTCTAGCAGCACTATGGGCCGGTACGCGGACGGCGAGTCCGCAGGGCGCCCCGCCTTCCTGAGCAGGACCAGACGACCAGATTTCCACAGAGTGGGAAACTGGCCCCGCTCAAGGCACGCTGTGAAGAGTCCTCTCAGCTAGGGCTCTAGCTCCTTCAGAGCGAGGGCTAACACGTGGCCGTGGATTCCGTCGGGCCCCGGAGCCACGTTCTTGGCCCGGAGCCGCATCACGGCCGCCCCCATCTCTGCCAGTGTCACCTCTGGGACGTTGATGGCATCCTCCTCCGTAGACTCTGCGGCCGTGGGCAAAGCCATTGGCGGCGGGATATGGTTCGCTCTCGCCGGGAAGAGGGCTGCGACTACCTCCTCCAGCAGCTCGGGTTGGAGACTCTCCGTAAGTGGAGGCGCGGCGGCTCGAAGTTTCCCACGAACCGCTCGATAAGGGCGCCCCCAAGGATCCCTGTCTAGAGTCTCCAACATCTCCTCCCTGGCTCGCTTCTTCGCCTCGCCGATGGCCAGCCGCAGAGTCTCCGTCGCCGCGCGGTACACCTCATACAGCGCGGCCTCTTCGTCAGGGACCCGACGACGTCTCCTCCGGTACCTCAACATGCCCACCATAAAGGAGAAAATTAAAGAACACACAAGAAGTTACGCCGAACGATTAGGGATACATCCAAATCCCTTGGCTATTAAATTGCTTGATACCTCCCAAGCCGTTAGACGACTTAAACGGAAGCAAATCTCGCTTATATAATGGTTGGTTGAGGCGATGGCCTCCAAAACCCAAAGTCTTGTTGAAATACAACCAAACTGATTTTAATCGCAACCGACTGATGGCAGTTTCAAGCGAAAAAGAAAAAAATATTATATTTTGCTACGATTCTTGCTCGTTTTGATTTTCAAAACCAAAGTAAAATATTTTTTCACAGATGATGAAAGAAGATTATGCAAGAACGTACTGCGCTTGCATCGAGCATCATTCAACAAAATATGTGCGTGTGGCTTGTTCTACGTAGACGCTGCGTTACTATTAAGTCTGATGAGTATTTTAAGTAATTATACTATCGTTTTGCTACAATTTGCATTTTTGTAATATGGGTTTTTTTTTAAATTATATTATGAATTATTTTATAACATTGAATATAGTATCATTTCCAAATTAGCTTAAAACTACTACTACTATTATTATTAAATTAGATTGCAACACTAATATTAATCATTAGTACTCGTCTTATTTGGTACCGGTTAACCGGGGTTACATTGAGATCTGGGGTAACTTTGATGATAACTTATTTTTTAACCGACTTACCAAAAAGGAGGAGGTTCTATGTTCGACATTATGCTTTTTTTTTTTTTTTGTTTATGTTCACTCATATCGCCGTCAATTTTGGACCGATTTAAAAAAAACTTTTTTTGTTTGAAAAAATATGTTTCGAAATTGGTCCCATTTTAATTTGGTGAAGATCTGATGAAGAACTTCGAGGATATGCAACAGAACTCTTCAATAAATTACGGCAAATCTCTCGGGATTGCTGCAATTGCATGTCTGTTTATTGTTTATACCATTTCATAACATAACATCACGCCAGTACGCTCTTAAGGGGTACGCAGATCTCTCATTTCACCGGTTTTGTTCAAGTTTCATGATATTCGGATAATCTATTTTGGCGTTATTGGTACCTTAACCAACTTGCCTATTAGGTAGGTACAACTAAAAAGAGAAAAATAAAAAGCTTTTTTACAAAAAAATACTACCGACTTCCAAATAAAAAAATCTACTACTACAAGTGAAAAATAATTTTATTTTTGGAAGTCGGTGTCCATAACGCATAAAATGGTACCTACCAAAGACACCGACTTCCAAAAATAAAGTTATTTTTCACTTTGTAGATTTTTTTATTTGGAAGTCGGTAGTATTTTTTTGTAAAAAAGCTTTTTAAATTTTTATTATCGTTTGTGTTTTTCTTATCTCGTATCTCCTGTGCGGGTCACAAATAAATATTTTTTATTTCTTTCTTTCAAATATGTATTTGGAATACCGTTAATAGTAGTGTAATATTAATAAACAGTGTCAATTTAATGAGTAGATAACAAAATGGCTAAATACAAGGACCACGAATTTACGTCGGTGCTTTACTTCTGCCAGCGGTTAAAAATTCCTTACATATCAATAAAAAACTCCACGATATCGAACATCGTTATTAATAACAGTTTTCAATATACCTCTCACAAATCTACCTTCGGGGCAGAGTAATACCTATTCTCATCAAAGGAGACCTTTGAATAGCGAACCCAGAATCCATTCGAAAGGGATTAAAGATAATCGCTACGTAACGATTCTCGATGTGATCCAAAGAATATTAAAAGAATAAAATGATATAAAAAATAATATTTAAAGAATATTAAGAGTTACGCATCTCTTAAGAATTCTTTTAATATTAATTTTTACCTTTTTAACCTTTTTACCCGATTGCCGAAGGAGGGTAATGTGTTTATCAGTCTATGTATGTATGTTTGCACCTACGTGGCGTTCTAGAGACTAACCACGTTGGCCGATTTTGATGATTCATACGTCAATCGATTCGTCTTAACCTTGCGAATGTCACTGGCTGTATTAAAAAAACCGGCCAATTGCGTGTCGGGCCACGCGCAGTAATAGGGTAAGTTGCATAATAATGCGGCCTAAAAAGAGGGTTTTGTTGTTGTTACATCAACATTAGAACGGTTTCAACAGCTCACAAAGTCTAAAAACGGGCCCACATAGAATGATGTTTTTTTTTAATCTATATTCTCGCGTTTGACCACTATCTCGCCTGATGGTAAGCGATGATGTGGTCTACGGTGAAGCACGCTTGCCTAGATGTAATCTATTTACTCTTGACTTAAACTAAATAATGACTAACTGGTAACTGAAGAAGGAGTTATAAAATCCAACTTCGCAACTGAAGTTAGAAAAATATTATACCACTTACACATATTTGAGTACCACCGTGGGTGTGAATTGCGAAAGGAGGCGTTACGAGCGCGCGTTAGAGCCACGGGGAATGGTATAGTTTGTTCCTGTGCGTGCACGCTCCTTTTTTATTTCTCTTTCGGAATTAAAAAAAAATCGTATGTATTCACCTCTAATCTCCTTTTATCCTCTAATCTGCAGTATTCACTATTTCATTCTGGAAAGTTTTACGCTACACAGTGATGAAGTCGGGTCGAATATTGACTTTATAGAAGGATATCGACAAAAGAAAATAAGTAATTTGCTTGGAAATCGAATCTAATTTGACTTTTTAATTACAAAACGTCGAAAATACTTCTGCACTAACACAAAATAGACTCCACCGCGCGCATGCGCCATATAGACTTTGTTCTGGTACTGCCAACGACTCCCGCCACTCCAATGCGTTATTCGAGCTTAAACATTATTAATTTAGAAATCATTATTATTAAGGATGTTATGATTTTATTTTTGTATATTTTTACATGGTTCATAAGCATATATTTACTACCTGTTTTACACAGCTAACAACGTTATTTAAGTAATTTTTCAATGGCATTTGTACAAAAATTTTACTGTGCCAAGTACATTTTATAAGTTGGTCGACTATTACTCGTAAACTGGTAAAGCCTGTTATGATTTCATTTTTGTATATTTTTACATGGCTCGTAAGCATTATATTTACTCTGTTTTACCCAGCTATCAACTTTATTTAAGTAATTTTTCAATGGCATTTGTACAAAATTTTTACTGTTCCAAGTACATTTTATAAGTTGGTCGACTATTACTCCTAAACTTGTAAAGCCTTGTTAACCGTGATAATTTTCCTTTTAATTTCGTTATATTTATTACTGCCGTGAATTTTTTCACATAGCCAAGAGCAACCATTTCGCTGGCAGGGGGGGGACACTTGACTCTAACATAAATTTGCAACTTAAAGCTTAATTTTACGCAAACGAATCTAACGAACCTATAATATTTTTGAATGGTCTATCCAACGATACCCCACACCATGGGAAAGATGAGAAAAAAAAATACATCCCCACTTAACGTCTATGGGGAGCACCCGAAAAAAAAATTTTTTTCATGATTTTATGTTACCACTTTGTCTGAATTATTAATATGTATATACATGCCAAATTATAGCTTTCTAGTACTTAGATTCTCTGAGCTAAGCTGCGGACAGACTAACAGAGCGAAACTATAAGGGTTCCTTGTTGACTTCGGAACCCTAAAATGGTGGATTTTGGGCGACATATTGTAGGGGACAAAAACTTTTTTTCTTCCAAACCCATCATGTGGGTCGTCAAAATAAAGGGATTTAAGAGGTGATTGAAAACTGTTATTAATAACGATGTTCGATATCGTGGAGTTTTTTATTGATATGTAAGGATTTTTTAACCGCTGACAGAAGTAAAGCACCGACGTAAATTCGTGGTCCTTGTTGTTTGTGGTCATTTTGTTATCTACTCATTAAATTGACACTTTTTATTAATATTACACTACTATTAACGGTATTCCAAATTCATATTTGAAAGAAAGAAATAAAAAATATTTATTTGTGACCCGCACAGGAGATACGAGATAAGAAAAACACAAATGATAATAAAAATTAAAAAAGCTTTTTTACAAAAAAATACTACCGACTTCCAAATAAAAAAATTACAAAGTGAAAAATAACTTTATTTTTGGAAGACGGTGTCTTTGGTAGGTACCATTTTATGCGTTATGGACACCGACTTCCAAAAATAAAGTTATTTTTCACTTTGTAGATTTTTTTATTTGGAAGTCGGTTGTAATTTTTTGTAAAAAAGCTTTTTATTTTAGTTTTTTAAAGCTAACTCCGTGAAAACGGAACGCACCTCAATTTTCATTTTTAAATTTGCAAAACTGACATGTCAGCCATTATTTGCATCAACCTCAGTACAAGAATAAGTTTGCAGAAAAAATATTTTGAATTGTACAGTGTGAATTCATTAAAAATACATTTTAAATTGGGGTTACTTTATATTGCAATGAAAAAACAATGGGGTATCAAAGTAAACCCATTTTCATTTTAGCGTTCATAGACTCGTTTTTTTTTTTTCTCCCAAACTATGGAAGTAAAAAATAATTGTATTTGGGAATATAATTTATTTTGTGAAGTCGCCAATACTGCATTTTATTCATATTTTTCAAAATATAATTAAACTAGTTATGTGAATTTAAATTTCAAAATTAATCAATTTAACCTCGTTTTACGGTACCCGTAAACAAAGATGTTCTAGGTTACACGAATATCGTTTTTGTCTCTTTTGCGCATTTTATTGTTTCGGTTTTGCTATGAATTTCGTAACCAGCATAATTCAATCCGAATATTCTATCCAGTTTATCCTAACCTAATCCTAAGTTATTATTTCATTGTATTCGCCAGTTTCCATATTCAGCCAAGCCTACCCTTTTATACTGTTTGTTTGCTACTTGATTATTTACTCTACTCCTTTGGAAAACCAAGCAGACCGCATTCCTTTTTAGATGTTTTGTCAATATTCATGGTGAAGTAAAGTAAATTCTGTTATTTTATTAAGAACTCAAAGTAAAAGGTTGGTAAAGTATGGCGTACTAAAACAAATTTCCAAAATAGAAATTGCTATGTTAAAATCATTATTGTGATTCTTCTTCGCGTTTTGGGAAAATTTTAAATTTCAAATTTATTTGGGCCAAAACTTAGCCACTTTCACGGCGATGTTGGTGGCAGCGCATAGATCACTCTGGTTGCATATTTTGGGGCACAGGGGTCAGGCGAGCAGGTGGGGCATAGTTGTGACTCGGCACCACATGCAAACCCTGCAGCTGTTCCTTCGAGGTAGCCTCATTTTGCGAGGTTGGCGTTACGCCTTCCTACTTGGGTTCTGTGACGGTTCAGGTAGACCATGGACGGTTAGACTCTACTGGGAGATGCTCGCTTGGTGATAAATAGTGAGTGGGTGGGCGTAAAATGTCCTACAATGCTTTGCAGCGGGCATCGACCAGGTCTCCTGACTGGGATACTACCGATTTCAAGAAGATTTGTCTGCTTTTCAGTCGTTCCTTTGGTAATAAGCTTGTAAAAACCATTCTAAATGATGTATTGTTTAATATTGTGGTCAGAAATAAACATATTTTATTATTATCCTTTCCTTTATTTATTTACATGCTTATTGAATACATTTTTAAATATTTAATAAAAATAAAATTTTAAAAACATTTAAAAATATAAAAAATAGAGACCAACCGGTATCGGGAACAGGGTCCAAGCTACCGGTGGTTAGGGCTCCAGAGACAGGAACCTCCTCACAATGCGAGCCGTATCAAGGAGTACTGCCTTCTGTATCAGGCCCTTGATCCAACCGCGTAATGACAGCCTCGACAGGTGGTCGTCGAGGCTCTTGGCCATCAGGCCGTTGGCCGTAACGACAATCGGCAAAATGATCGCCGAGTCCACATTCCACATGGCGACAACCTCGTGTGCTAAGTCGAGATACTTGATTTGTTTCTCTTTCTCAGCTTTCACGAGGTTCTCGTCATGCGGGATTGTGACATCGATTATCATTGTGCGGCGCGCTAATCGGTCTATCACCACTATATCTGGCTTATTGGCAACAATAGTCCTATCAGTGATGATAGACCGATCCCAGTACAACGTGAGATGGTCATTTTCGAGAACTGGGTCGGGCACATACTTGTAATACGGTACCTCAGTATCCACTAGATTGTATTTCAAAGCAAGTTGCTGGTGAATAATCCTGGCCACTTGGTTATGTCTGTGCAAGTACTCGCCGTTAGCCAGACGAGAACAACCGGAGATAATATGTCTGATGGATTCACCAGGACGGTGGCATGCCCGACACACGTCAACCGTCCCGTCCTTCATTATATGTCTCCGATAGTTATTAGTCAGGATAACTTCGTGCACAGACAAAACCTTCAGTTTCCCCGAAAAGGTCGCCGAAACGTAGCCAGGATACGGACGCTGAAAAATCTACATCGGGCCCATGGAGGGCCCGATAGAAGCGCCCGTGAAGCTCCTTGCCTTGCCATACCTCTTTGCGTTCATCAGTAGTAAGTACTACAGGTTTGCGCCAGTTTTCTGTAGCCATGGACAACGGGGTGAGGCCCCGGTCCACTGCGACCACGTCCCGGTGCATACCCACTTCAGCTTCTAAAAAGTATTCTCTGAGGTTGCACACCTCGCGGTTGTGAAGAGTCTTGGCATTTAAAAAGCCTCGACCCCCACATTTCCGCGGGATGTACAGCCTCATCACCGATGATCGTGGGTGATGCATCCGGTTCGCGGTCAGCAGTGTCCGGACCCTCCTATCAAGGGCATCGAGCTCAGTCTGAGTCCATTTGAGTATGCCAAAAGAGTACATCAAAACCGGCATGACCCAACTGTTGAAGGCGCGCACCTTATTTCCGCCCGATAAAAGGCTATTTAATACCTTTTTCAGGCGGCCAAAGAAGCGCTCCTTCAGCAGTTGCTTCATGTCAGCACTGTTAATGCCCAAAGCTTCCGACATACCCAAATATTTGTAAGTTTCGGTTGAGGAGAGGTGTCTGAGGTGTATGGAATCAGAGAGTTGAATTCCCTCGGATTCCATAATCTCCCCTCGCTTTACATGCATGACTGCACATTTGTCCACACCAAATTCCATCCTGATGGCGTTACTGAAGGTTTCTGTTACCTTCAGTAACTTCATCAGTTGCAAGTTGGTGGGGGCAAATAGCTTCAGATCATCCATGTACAGGAGGTGTGATATGACCTGACCACCTCTTCTCAACCGATAACCTAGACCTGAATCCTCCAACAGTGTACTAAGAGGATTCAGGGCTAAGCAGAACCAAAGTGGACTCAAACTGTCGCCCTGAAATATCCCCCGCTTAATCCATATAGGTTCATCATCCCCCTGAATCGGTCGACATCCTGGGTATCGAAGGACCGTCTTCCATTGCCCCATACATGACTCAAGGAAGGTGCGTAGTGTTGCGTCTATTTTGTACAACTCCAGCACCCTCATGAGCCATGTATGTGGCACAGAGTCGTAGGCCTTCTTGTAGTCTATCCAGCATGTCGACAGATCCTTACGGGATCGACGAACCTGCTGGCTTATGACCATGTCAATGAGGAGTAGTTCCTTAGTGCCGCGGGACCCATTCCTACATCCATTCTGAGAGGTAGACATTATTAAGTTACTTTCAATGTGCACATTAATTTTTCCTCTCAGGATGGATGTAAGAAGTTTATAAACCGTTGACAAGCATGTAATTGGTCTATAATTCTTGGGTTCCGCGGGACTACCTGTCTTATGAAGCAGGTGGGTAATACCAGTTGTAAAAAGCTGCGGCAGCGACCCAGACACTAAGCATGACTGAAATTGAGATGCCAGTAGCGCGTGTGAGCTGCTATACCATTTTAGCCAAAAGTTATGCAGTCCGTCCGGTCCCGGAGACTTCCAGTTCGGTAGCGGACGAACTGCTTTGGCTACATCGGATGGGCTGATGATTACGTTTTCCATTGCTGGTATAGCTTCACACACGCGCTCGACATCGCGCATCCAGTCACCCTCTGTATGACAGATGGGCACCGACCAGATGCTTCGCCAGAATGTACTCGTGGCGATATCATCCGGGCGGCACACGTCTGTCACATTTTGTTCAGGTCGCTCCCAAGCTCTGTATACCCACCTTTCATCGCTCTAGAACATGCGATTCTGCGAGTATCGGTCAACCCGTCGCTTATACCGCCGAATACGGTTTGCCCATGCACAAACTTTCTGTTTCAGAAAGTCGATGCGCTCCGTGACACGGGATATGTATTCTCGGGGACTAACTCCAGTCCCCGAAAACGCCCGCCTCACGAAGCGCATCACACGTGGTCGTGTATTGCCCTCCCTGAAACAGTATAGTTTGCCGATGAGTACCCTGGCCCCGTCAATACGCCGTTCGATCCTGCATTGCCAAGCTGGCACGGCAGGCTTTGGTCGAATAGCCTCGTTTGGAAACTTAACGTTGGCTAAACGACATGCCGCAACAGCCCCGCAATACAGGATTGAGTGCGTATCAACAAGGTTCTCACTGCTCTCAAAGATGTTCTTAAGCAGCGAGTCCAAAGCACACACCAGCGCCCTATTCTTTTTGTGCATAGGCAACCGTGGTAATCGGGGCCTAAGTTCAGATGGAGTTGACCTATACTCGCGAAGCGCATCCTCCAGGGCGCTCCTCAATCTTTCGTTGCACTGGTTACTTACTGTAACAACCCTATCATCTGCCTCTTCATCAACATGGTTGGACCGCGGCGGGACTACAATAGTTGCTGGCGGTGCCGCGGTCTGTATCGGAGTTGAGACGATTTGGTTGCTCAGCACTTCTGAGCGCAGCCTATCAAGTGCGGTGTCGTCCAACCTGTGGTTACGTTGGATGACCCGCACCTGATCCGACAATTGTTGGGCCGAGACGTTTACAGTTGGTTCAAGGTCCTGAAACAGAGACAGCATCCTAGCACGGTACGCAGTGAGGTTAGTTCCCCCCTCTGTAGACCCGTAATATGCTCGCATGACGTTCTCATTCATAATTTGAGTCCATTTCATGCGCTGCACACAACCACCGGCAGCGGGGACCCGGCTCGGAGCCGGTTGGCCCCTAGGTCCCAAGCTTCTCGGCGGCCGGCCTCTCCCTTGCCGACGTACAGGTGATGGCGACGTCGGCGGGGAAAAATACTCGTCGCTCGAGCTCGACGCGGCTGCAGCCGCCCCGATGACACCGGTGATCCGAGGTCCGGCGGCAGCGGCGGGGCGGAGCTGAGCGACGAGTCTGGGGGTGGAAGTCGTGCGCGACTAGCTGCTGCTCTCGTCAACATTATTTTTGTTTTTCTTTATGCATTTTCATTTTATTATCCTTATTATTATTAGTTAAGCACCGTGGTGCCTTGTGTCACGCTCCTGTTTCTGCACTCGCTAATTCCATTCGGACGTGTGGAGTTGCTATCTCGGCTGTGGGGTATATGTGGTACGCTGACCGGGGTTGGTTTGAGGCAGCCGGTAATAGTGAGGCATGTTTTGTTGTATTGTGTTGTGTGTGTTTTGTTTTGTGGTTTGTTTTGTTTGCATGTACAGTATCACACTGGACACGCATATTCGCCAACAGAGAAGCAGAGTGCTAGGCGAATAGCCCGGAGAACGTGAGGTGAGGCTTCCCAGGCGGTATCGTTGTTTATAGTTCGTTGAGTAGATAATATAATTTTTTATCTTTCCATTGACCTATTAACTTGAAACTTGGTGATAATGTTTATTATAACGTATATTTTACTAACAAATACCAATATATTGATAAATCTGATGTTTACCTAGAAATGCCCTCATTTTTCCTATTACACCCAACTTGATATTGCGGTTTGGTATGGAACCCTTGTTGTACGAAGTCCGACACGCATTTGGGCGGTTTTTTTTAAACAGTGGCTCCTAAATGTCAGAAATATGTCAAGGGTAACACCCAAGTACGTTGGATTACTGCAGTGATCAATGGAGACTCCGTGTCAATTGATGTTCAGAGTGCGTCTTGCTGAATTGTTGCGGAGATGGAATCATTAAGATTAACGACATAGTCCGAGACCGTTGAACAGACAACACGTAATTATTTTGTTCCGTTATTTTTTAAACATACAAGTTGGCAAAAGTTAGTATTCATATAAGTGATTTATACCATTGTGAAGCTGTGTAAAAGGACTATTCAACATTGCTTAAGGCATCTCAAAATCCACGTGGTTCGTGAGTAATTAGCAAATAAGTTCTCAAAATTTTGCTAAAAAACAATCAATCCCTGACCTACAACAACTCGCGGCCGGCTCGCTGTACGCACACAGACACAGGACACGCAGGTGCGCCCGATTCTCAGAATTTTGGAAATCATTACCTATTTTTGCATGTTTTGAATACGCTATCTACGCAAAAATATTTTAACATCACGCTTGCTACTGGGATTCAGTTCAATTGCTACAGAATTCTTACTAAATTGCTTTGCGCACTATTAATTAACATGGCTCTGAATGATAATAGCTGCTGACGATAATAGCTGTTCGGTAATTGGAAAGGACCGCGTTCTGTGTCGATCTGTGTCGCACAGTGAACGACTGCTGGAAGGGATCGCGTTCTGTGTCGCAGTGTCGATCTGTGCCGATCCTTATCTACAATCTACGACGGAGTGACGCGCACCGTATCTGCTTCGCTTGTCTAAACAATGGATTCTTGTAATAGAAACATCACGCTAAGGCGTAAACAGTCTAAAGGTATTGGTAGTCATAGCAATTGGAATGATAACTCATTAAACAACTCCTCAAGCAAATATCTCTCGGACAGTGCACGGCGTTTGACAGATTTGTCAAGGGCTTTGCTCAACCATGAAGTTGAGAAGTTAAGAAATGAAATTATGATACTTAAAATGGACTTAGAAAGATCCCAAAATGAGGTGGATAATCTAAACTCAGAAAATCACACTCTACAACAAATAATTACATCACAACAAGCTAAAATGGAAAAATATAAGTTGTTATGTACGACTTCCTTGAATATAAATAACAGCTTAGTATCCTCTAAGAAGCTTACCAAATCAATGAAGTCGAAGCCTAACGCAGTAAAGAAAACAGTAAATTTAAATGAAAGCTACAGCGAACTGAATATCAACATTGAAAACACTATTGTGACTCCTGCTACACCTCCCATTGTAAGGCAAAGTGACACGAAATGCAAATCGCCACATCATTCTGAGAACATCAATAAGATAATCATTCTAAGTAACAACAAAATTAATAAAATAACTTCGATTTCAAATGATATTCTGCAACACAAGTCGGAAATATGTCACTACCTAATGCCTCACCGTAAATTGGACCAGATGATGCATGGTATAGAAACCAAATTACAATCATTAACCAAGAGCGACTTTTTTATTATATTAGTTGGCGAAGAAGACTTCAACACGAGCAATGACTACTTCGATATGATATTTGGAATACGATCATCTTTACATAAATTCTAACACACTAATATTGTTATCTGTGCACCAACCTACAAATGTGCCAACTATGTAAATTTGTTTAATTGGAGGATAGAACATTTCAATAGTCTACTTTATCTCGATGTATTGGCTCACGAACATGCCTATTCTCTAGATTCTAACAGGAATTTGTTGTATAACCACACAATGTTCAATAGACGAAACGGGACACTAAATAACAATGGTATGCGAACTATTTTTAAAGACCTATAAGTTCTTATGCATGACATAAATCAGTACAGTTTAGAGTTTGTAGAAGCAGATATAACTAACGAAGAGGTGCATTAGAGCCATGTTTGGTTAAAAAACAACCAACTCATGCAAGCCATTTTTTGTAAAACATAAAATTTTAACCCTCCCATCAATCTATATATTTGAAATTTAAATTTTCATAAAATCTAACCCGCATTTGTTTGAGAAACTATCAGATATGGATAAACGCAACCGGCGCGACGCGCGGTTATTGTACTTATCTAATTTAATTTATGTTTAAGTTTAACTACTTTATATTTAAATTTAATAAAATTTTTATATGCATGATAATTAATAGTTATAATTAATGTTATTGTAACACATATTCATGAATATGATCTTTTCTGCAATGTACTTAACATCTTGCATGCTTTGTGTGTGCATACTCATGTTTCTGACAAATAAACGATCTTTATCTTTTATCTTTAAAACATTTTTATAAACACATTCATTACACGTAAGCGTATATTATTATCATGCCCTTGAAAATATGCCTTTGTATTTACGTATTTATAGTTTGTATTAATATCGTCTAGCCAAGTGTATTACATTAAAAGCATTTGTATTTTAAATGGATTATAAAACATGAATCATCGATTTAGATCGCTTGTGTACTAGAAAGCTATTTTTAATAAACTATTAAAAATGAAGAAATTTCAAATTTTCAAGAAAAAATATTCTGTAAATTTTAATTCAATTAATAAAGTGGACGAAGAGGTGCAGGAAATGCTTTTGTCTAGCAACCTGATGCAATGTATTATGTTCTGTCCTAAATATCGCATTAAGGATGGTTTTATATTTCCTAACAGCCGCATCTCTTTTACAAATTTCGCTTCTTTTATTGTTACGCTTGTGTTTATGTGTATATTTATATCAACCACTTATACAATAGGCCTACAAAAAGATAATTTGGGATATACTACTTTCATGTTCGTTTCATCTTTTTACGATTGCATCTTCTATTGTTTTGGTTTCGGAATGAACTTATTGATCAGAATCATTCAAACTAATAACTCAATCCAATTTGTCCTAACCTTTCAAAGAGTGCACAGATTTCTCAACAAAGATTCGTGTACTAAACAATTCGTTTTTAATTATTGGTTTTTTGGAATAGCTGTGGGTTTATACGTCATTATAACCACTTATCTTCATATACAGCTTGGTGTACCTTACTGCTCTGTATACACTTGCTATCTGATCCTTTTATTCGATTTCAACATATTTTATGCCACACGAATCATCAAATTCTTGGCAAATAATGTCATGCTATGGAATATTCAGGTTTTAAAATCTCATGAATTGGTAGATGGCTATGCTGAAAGTTACTGCAAACAATTATTTCAGGCTTACATTGATATTTTACAGTGCTATAATATTTATAAAGTTGGTTTTCAGCAATTGGTAAGTTCATTACCTCATAATTTTGTAATGCATAAATACATTTCTGTGGAGAAAGTTAGGTTGACACCTACTGAAACCATCAGTATTAATCATTCTCAAGTCATGGATCAGTGTGAGTGTGTTTGAAATATATCTACAAAGAGGCGGACTATTCAGAGATGACATCTAATGGGAAGGTAAAGAAGAAAAGACTGTTGCAATGAGAGATATTGCAATGAACTTAAATAAATTAGGACAAAATACTTATGATATCAATCTGATTTCTTAAAATATATAATTTATATTTTTTTCACTTTTTAGAAACTGTTTTATATCGTAGAAATATTCTTGCAATCTCTGATTTACATTCAAATTGCAATTGAAACGTTTAAAAAGGATATAATAAGTAATAACATGGTGAGTATTTTTCTTATCATTACTGGTAGTTTTACATTTAACCTAACCTGGCATCGCACCTGAATGTAGGTAAGTGATGGTGTGATCGACTATTGGAGCATGCTTGCCTTGAAGTAACCTAAAACTCTTGGCAAAGTCACTTGCCTTTCTATCAGCGACAGCATGGTGGTAGCGATTGTCAAAAAATCCAAAACCTAATCATCGTATTACAAATCAAGTTCTAACTCAAACCCAAATTTAACCCAGGTTAAAACTATGGAGCTATTTTTTAATGGCTTATGTTTAACTTACCACCAGATATAGTAATATATAACAGACAAAAATAGTAAATGATCACCAAAATTAAACCCGCATCTTATTGTAAAATTATAACCAAAGTTTTAACATCTCGCTATCCTGTTTAGGCAAAATGACTCCAAATAAATCATTGTTAACCCAAAAGTAGTAAATGATCACCAAAAGTAGTAAATGATCACCAAAATTAAACCAATGACCAAAAAGATTATAAAATTTCTGGGAGCAACTTGGAAGTAGCGCTCGCCGGCCGCTGCCGCGGCACCGCTCGCTTTGCTCGCTCGGCTCGCGCGCGGTTGGTCACAGTTCTAACCTAACCTAACCTATTTTACAACATTAAATAGCGCAATAATTTGCTATTAAAATTTGGTGATCAATTTACTAAATTTGGTGATCATTTACTATTTTTGTCAGTATATTACTAGATTTGGTGGTTAGGGGTTATCGTCACAAAGTTTTTTTTGGTGGTCATTATATTTATTCCCTTTTTTAATTTCGAAATTAATACAAAAACAGGTTTTTTGTACAAAAACTTGCTTTAAAACGGAGCCTAAGGTGTCAACTAGCGGCTTAGACTACGGCTGGAGAGGGCGGACAACGCCCTCTTCCAGCCCCCCTAATTGGGTCCAGGGGCGACGACGGACTCAGGGACATCCGTCGCCCCCACACATCAGGACCCGAGATGGCGGCGCGTAGTGTTCCACGCGCGCCCCTCTTAGTCGTCGCGGGGGGAGTCTTACACCTCACCCCCCCCTCTCCCCCCAACCCGAGATCGAGGCTGGCAGAGACGGGCCGGCACTAGGGGGTTGCGAAAGTATCGTTGTTCTCGCGACCCCCAGCGTAGGTGTGAGATAGAACACCGGGGTGGAATGCTTGCGGTCAGCCCGAGGCTTGCGACACTCTTAACCAACAGGTAGTAACTGCAACTAGAAGTTACTTTTAATACAATATTTATTGAATAAAAACTTTAGGTTAGCTGAAATAAAATTCGAAATTGATAATTTGCTCGATGGTTTAAACATGGATCTAAAGTTGGAATTCGTTTTGTAATGAGTCGGAATAGCTAACATTCAGTACCGAAATATCACGCGGTAAATCCCTAAAATTTTGACTTTTCGACAATCGTTTTCGCTGATAGATTGTCATTTCGCCAAGAACCTTTAAACATATAACAGAGGGAGACACTTAGTGTGTTGTCCACTGTGTAACTTGAGCCTCTACCTAAATCCGTTACTGGGATTAGCCAACTGGCAATGTATGACTACATTTGTTAGCTTGGGTCTTACCTGTAAAAATAAATGTACGTGTTAATAAATAAATAAATATCTTCAAACCTTTTTTTTCATATATTGCAATATTTTGACTAATAAATATTTTGATTTTATTCCAGAATGAAATAATTCTATTAGTATTTTACGTTCTATTTTATATGGCAAAGGATTTGATGTGGCAAACACTGTTGATCCAGCAATGCGAAAAATTCTATATGGCTATGCAAAGTGTTCAAGATACTTGCGCAGTTATTCGGAACACAAGTTGCTCAGGTACCTAGATAGATTATTTTTAAATTGACATATTGTGTTTTTAATTTAACGTACCTATTCAGATTTCCGTATGGTGACGGACGTAAAGAATTTCACCATCCCATATCTTCCCGTGGGTGTCGTAAGAGGCGACTAATGGACACACCAGAGATTGGGCAGCAGTGTTCTCTGTGCACTTTAACAACAAACTGCGATCGCCAACCCGTCTGCCTTTTTTTTTATCGTGGAGAAATGCTCATGCATACTGCGCTACCATGGGGAGATAGCACAGTTATGTGGGACTCTAACCCACTAAAACTCCACGGTGTCCTCCTTGCCGCGTATGGCGGGAACACGGGTACGCGTTAGCACTCACCGCGAACCCACCGCGGCTGTCCGTCACCGGACCCTCCTCTGGGGAGTAAACCCCATCACCGGCGCACCAGAACACACTGTGCGCCGTGACCACCCCAGGGACCAAACCAGCACATGGGTGCATGGGTGACGGGTCAGGGTCAATGGCCTCGCTACCTACCATTTTACGGCCGCAGAGGAGAAGGAGAGCGGCCAACGCTATACCGACACTCCTCCTCCCCTGCGGCCCCACCGCGTCCGCCATCAGACGGTGGCGACCCCGTCTAGGCCGCGGAAGGTAGGGAGAGCGGCGCACCGCAATACTCCTCTCCCGCCGCGGCCTCCAAACCCTCAGCCGCGATATTGTATGGGTATGGGACACCCCATACGACATCGCGGCCCGCCTCAGTTGCGATGATGCCTAGGCAGCACCGCAACCTACCTGTTGGCCGCTACGTCGTCGGCTTATCGCCAAAAGCCCTGACGAGCGGCCCCTCCTCGGGTTCCTCGTCGCTTCACCGTGGGTGACCAAGCCACGGTTACTGAGCCCCCCGCCTCGACAATGCGGGAACCCACCGAGGGGGAACCCGTCTACCTAACGTGGCGATTACGGCAAACCCCCCAAACCAAAATGAATAGCACAAATAAAAAATGGCCCCGCGTGCCCTGCAGCCCGTCTACCCTCGACTACGGTAGCGGTCGAAGAAATGGCGTGGCAAGGGGTGCGAAGAATCCCCGGAGTGAACCTGGCGACTCCAATAATCACCAACGACTGGGCAAGGAAGAATTGAACAGGTTTCGATGGAGTATTATAAGGTTATCTGAAGTCCAAAGAGAGGGAGGACTCGATAATTCTCAATTCCGGTAACCTGCTCTATTTGCGAGAGGGTGACCGGCAGTTCCAGCTTAGTGTCGGGTTTATCGTCCACAAGTCCCTTGTGAACAACGTGGTGAAAATCGAGAGTGTGTCGACCAGGGTGGCGTACCTTATACTCAGAATATCCGCAAGACATTCACTGAAGGTCATACAGGTCTACGCCCCGACCTCGGCATACCCCGACGACGAGATAGAGACCATATATGAGGATATCTCTAGAGCCATGCATGGTTTCAAAACTCACTCCACCGTTGTCATGGGGGACTTCAACGCAAAACTGGGCAAACGAGACGAGGATGAGCTGCAAGTGGGGTACTTTGGATTTGGCGTCAGAACCACTGGGGTCATCTACTAGCCAGTTTTAAGGAGAAGGAGGACCTTTTTTCAGCCCGAACTCCAGAATCGTTTCAAGCGCCTAGGAAGCTCCTTGCGCGATTACAACGATGGGTTCGTGGAAGCTGTCTATGCGGTCGGGTCTAAGTTTTTCAAGACCCGTCGTGCAAATAAGAACAAGAAACTATCCAATCCAAGTCTCAAGCTCATGAAGGTGAGGCGTGAAATGATCCTGCAGGCTTCAGATGATACGTGGAGCTACCGGTGCCTCAATAGACAGATCTCGAAGTCCTTGAAAAGCGACCTCCGCCGCTATAATACTGAGCGTATTAAAGACGCGATTGAGCGGAATAAGGGCTCCAAGGTATTTGCGAGAGATATGGCTATTGGGCAGAACAAGCTCACGAAACTGAAGATCGAAGATGGCAGGATCGTATCCGCCAAACCAAACCGGAGCTTCTGAGGGAGATCGAGGCGTTCTATGGGCAGTTGTACACGTCAATCAATAAACCCGTTGCGAATCTAGCAAACGACCCAAGAGCTAGATTGATCCGACACTATACCGAAGACGTTCCAGATGTCAGCCTCTACGATATTAGGATGGCTCTCAAACAAGTTAAGATCAACAAGGCGCTGAGTGATGACGAAATTACGGCCGAACTCCTGAAGGCGGGTGGAAAATCGCTACTTAAAGCCCTTCAGAAGCTGTTTGATTCCGTCATACTCGAAGGGAAAACACCACAGGCATGGTGTGGGGGTGTGGTGGTACTATTCTTCAAAAAAGGTGACAATGCCCGATTGAGGCATTATAGGCCCATCTCACTTCTTACCCATGTCTACAAATTGTTTTCAAGAGTCATCATGAATCGTCTCGCGCGCAGCTTAAGTGGCAGTGAGCAGGGCACCTTGCTCGCAGAACGGATGGCCGATGGGGCAGAAACGTTCTGGAGTGGCGATCGCGAACCGAAAGACGTTGCATTGGAAGGCCTGCCACCAGGTGGACCGATGACCTGGTGAAGGATCCACTGGTTGCGAGACGCACGGGACCGGTCAATGTGGCGACGCTTGGGGGAGGCCTATGTCCAACAGCGGACGTCTATCGTATTATCAGAAGTTATAATTGATGTAATTAATTAAAATGATTATAATTGACAGATGAAGAGAAAAAGTTAAGCAAGAACGTACTGCGCTTGCATCGAGCATCATTCAGCAAGATTCGTGTGTGTGGCCTGTTCTACGTAGACGCTGCTTTACAATTAAGTCTGATGAGTCTTCTTACTAACTACACTGTTGTGTTACTGCAGTTTGCATTTTTATAAAATAAAAATACATATATCAGTTTGGAAAGTGTTCAAAAATCTCCACCGTAATTTATTATTGAATTTCTATGTTACACTTTTGGTTTTGAGCATGATTTTATAACTTTGTCTATTCATGAAAAAAAAATGCGTAGGTTTGAAAATAAGAAATATTGATAATTTCTTGTTATAATGACAATGTTAATGCTGTGTTAGTAGCCCTTTTGGGCTCAGACGGGGTTCCTTTTTAGGGTTCTGTAGTCAACAAGGAACCTTATAGTTTCGTTATGTCCATCTTAGCAACTTAGCTCAGAGGCTCTTAGTACTAGAAAGCTATAATTCACGACGACATAGTGGTAAAATAAAATAGATTTTTTTTGTGCCTCCTGTACACATAAAATTGGAATGTTTTTTTTCTCGCCTTTTCCACGATGTGGGTTATCGTTGGATGGGTCATTTAAAAATAGTATGGGTCTGTTAGAACCATTTTTCGATTCAGGGATCCGTTTGCGTAAAATTAAGCATTAAATGAATTTTTGTTAGAGTCAAGTGTCCTCCCCTGCCAGCTAATTGGTTGCCTTTGGATATTTGAATTATTTTTTTTATTTTTTTTTATTTCACGACATTAATAGTATATATAACGAAATTAAAAGAAAAACTGTCCCAGTTATGTATGCTTAAGAAATTTACGAGTAATAGTCGACCAACTTATAAAATGTTTGTGTGAGCCACAGAAATTGTATGAATGTTAATGAAACAACAAAAAGCCCTCTTATTAGTCCGCATTATTGTGCAACTACGGAAACCTATTACTGTTTATTTTTTGTTTTATTTTCCGTGTCTCCTGTGTGTATCAAAAATAAATAAGTTTTCTTTTTTCTTTCTTTTATATATATTGTAAATCAACCATTTTGATTCCAAAAATATATCTTTAGTTTCACTATGATCTTTATCTAATATTTAGAGCAGTGGTGGCTCAGTGGTAGCGGCCGCGCCTTAAAATTCGAAGACATGTGACATCCACCAACCCGCACTGGGCAGACGTGGTGGATTACGGCCTATTCCCTCTCACAGAGAGGAGCCCTGTGTCCCAGCAGTGGGAACATTAAAAGGCTGATGATGTGATGTGATGTGTTCATTTATCATCTTTAGTTCGTGTTTAGTCATCATATAAATGACAGATAACTGTCACAACAATATACATATTTATCTACATAAGAGTAACTAGCTTTTGCCCGCGGCTTCGCACGCGTAGACTACATGCTTCTCCTTATCATATTTTAACAGTATGTAGAGAAAAGTAAAAAATAATTTAATGCGAAAGTGTTTCTTAGGACAGACTTATACTTACCTACTCTATCATCAATACGCTCTATCCTTGTCCCGTTCCGTATGCCTACACTATTTCTGTGTTTATCCATGACTAATAATAAGTAATCATAAGCATAAGTAAGTAATTAAATTAAAGTATTTCCTTATAAACAACATTTTAAACCATTTTGGATGTTGACGCCAATATCACCAGACTATTTGATGAGATAACACGTGAACTCGCTACATAGAACTGTCCATGGAAAAAGCAATTTGCCCTCAAATCTACACCAGCATACTTCAGAGTTTTCCCTTGAGCTTTATTAATTGTAATGGCGAAGCAGATTTTCCCGTCCCTATTTAATTCCTATATTTATGCGTTGAGCCATTTTATAGTTACCAACAGACTTTAAAGTATTGAAAGTATTTTTACTACTTTTTCCTTTGTAAAAGAAGGACTTTTGTACACAACATTTCATCCCCCATAATCCGCCCCCCCCAAGGACGAAATTCCCAAAAGACCTTAATTTGCGTTAGATTTAAATCTTCAGCCCAAACCCAAAATTCGAAGATCCTTACTTCAAAACTGACCGACTTTCATACAAACTTTCATCCCCTATTTCATCCCCTTAGGGGTAGAATTCACAAAAATCCTTTCTTAGTGGATGCCTGCACAGTATAAAGTATCTATGTGCAAAATTTCAAATCCCTAGACGATTTAATTATTCCCATAACTTCATCCCCCTTTTCACCCTCATGGGGGTGGAATCTTCAAAATTGCTGAGACACGTGTAAGTTATTTTTTAATCTTCAGCCTAAACCCAAAATATGAAGATCCTGACTTTAAAACTGACGGATTTTCATACAAACTTTCATCCCCTATTTCACGCCCTTAGGGGTGGAATTTCCAAAAATCCTTTCTTAGTGCTCACCTACACTACCAAAGGAACCTACGTGCCAAGTTTCATGATTGAAGCTTCAGCAGTTTGGCCTGTGCGTTGATGGTCAGTGAGTGAGTCAGTCAGTCAGTCAGTCACTTTCTTTTTTTATATGTTTGGATAATATAACGCCCTTAAATAAACACAGCACAGCACTTACCAACCATAGGGCAAGGTACCACCGAGAACTCTGTATAAGCTTTAAAGTTTACTTTACTTCCAAATGAGTAAACTATTATAATGCCTTTTATGAAAATCCAATTGCTGTGTAGCTCTTCTAGTTAACAGCTCTCAATGGAACAGCGCCCTTATCACCTAAGGGTGTGTTTATACGAGACGAATTCCGTCCAGTTGTTGCTACACGGTTGACCTCGAATACCTGCACGGAAATTACGTTATTACACCAAAATAAGATGTATTTATTTGAAATAGAGCAAAGAAACAACACACAGGAAACAAATGCACTTTGCTCTTCGTCGCCGTCGTACTGTTTCATGAATACACTCAAAAACTACTGAACAGATAAAAAAAAAACACCTATGGCAAGCTACAAGCTATCGTTAAAATTGCGGGAATCTGCTGATGCGAGACGAACGGGATCGGTCAATGTGGCGACGCCTGGGGGAGGCCTATGTCCAGCAGTGGACGTCTTTCAGCTGAAATGATGATTATAATGGAAAATTACATTACTCTGGAGTGACTTATGCTATTTTTTATTCCGAATGCCGGTCCTGTGGGGTGGGCCACAGGAGTGAAGCCGCGGAAAAAAGCTAGTACTAAATATAATCCACATTCGCCATTATCAATTCGTAAAGTAGTCACCCTACATGTGACCTACCGACCGACTACTTGTCATAGGATGTGTGGCAAACGCTGGTAATAAAACCACATAAATAGGATTGTGTAGTGGACTGAATTTAGATTGTAGCACAAGGTACATTAATAAACTTAATAGGTACGTGTTACACTGGCAGGTGGCGAATGATGACTGACTCAGGATCGTTCACATGAACGGAATGAGTGGATTATTATGTATGCTTCATACAGGATGTTTGGAATTTCAGATTATTTATGTGCACAAAGAAATGTCAAAATGTCACAACCAAGACACGACACAGGGGCAAAACATGTTTTATGAAAATCAAAAAAGGAAAACCAAAACCTAGTTTGTAATAAATTCGTATGTGATTTCTTGGAAAAACGAATACAAATTAAATCACGCAAACATTACCGTTGTAAAGCGAATTCATAATGAACATGTTTTTATGCTGAATATTCATTCATTTTAAATAATTAACTTTACCACTTCTGGTTTTGTAGTCACGCAATATTTTTTTAGCTTTAATAAAGACATTTTTCTTTCAATATTCCTATTTATTATAGAGGAAGAAGTAGACTTGGAGAATTTTCCCCAAAAAAGTCTACAAATAGTTTCAATTTAGCTGAGAATTCAGTACTTTTTACAAGCTTTAATTATTATTATACCTTTCCCCCTCTAAAAAGCTTATTTTAATCACTGAGAACAGTGAATAAAAAGCTTATTTAATTCACTGAAAACAGTGAATAAGAAGCACTTTTAATCACTGTTTTGGTATTTGAATTTAGAACACACCAATACATATTCGGCATACATCTTAATGCTGTATAACCTCCTTGCGCATAAAATACTCGATACAAACTTCTTGTCCAAAGAATATTAGACTTTCAAACTCCTTCGTCGATGATTTAATTTTGAGTTTGTTTATATTTAGGATTTTAATAATGTTTTTGATTCTGGTCTAGGATGTTTATTGAATACTTATTTGTATTGTAATTCTAATATTAATTGCATTGGTGTTTAATTATTTATTACGTAACGGTGGTCACTGGCCATTGAAGCACAGGTGCTATTACCTAGCTCAGCTTCAATTCACAAAAAAGTGAAACCCTGAAGATTCTCATTTTTTGTAAATTTTGAAGTTAATAAACCATTTATTTATTATTATTCTTTGTGCTTTTTGTTTAAATCTTTCTTTATCTCGTAGTCATGGTATAAAATATAGTCTGCAACTCTTGAATAAAACGGATTTATATCGCGGGCCATGAATCACTCGCGTCGCTCAGGATTCTAACACTTGTAACAGTTGTTATAATCCTTAATTTGTTCGTGATTCATCTATGGCCCTCGAATTAAATCCGTCCTTTATTCACTAGTTGCATAATATACTATTTAACTTGTTATTTGGGTCAAATCTTGCAAATGAATTATAAAACAGTTTTTTCCAATCGATTGAACTGAGGTTTTGATTAAAGATGGCAGAATAATTATAATTATTTTTAATCAGCCCCATGATTTGGGTGTCAAATGAAAGGGTTTGCTGGGAGAAATACTAAAAAGCTTGTTTACATTTTTTTTGTGTTATTAATAGGCTCACACTTGACCACTGATGGTAAGCGATGATGTGGTCGACGATGAAGCACGCTTGCCTAGAAGAAACCTATTCCCTCTTGACTTAAAGACTCCCAGGTTGTAGCTATCAGGAAATACAGACTTCGGCAGAGAATCCACCATGTATTATTATTCCATTTATTTATTATAATTACACATTTTTACATTTTTAAATATTAATCTATATTATAAAAAAATAAATAAAAAGCATTTATGACTACAAAAATAGTAGCCCACCAGTATCGGGAACAGGGTCCAAGCTACCGGTGGTCAAGCCTCCTGAGAGAGGAACCTACTAACGATACGCCCCGTGTCCAGGAGTACCGCTTTCTGAATCAAGGCCTTGATCCAGCCGCCTTAAAAAAAATGGCAATACCACATTGTACTAGGATCGGTCCATCATCACTGAACTATTGTAGCCAATAAGCCTGATATTGTGGTGGTGGACCGAATCAAGAGGCGTGCAATGATTGTTGACATTACCGTCCCGCATGACGGGAACCTCGTGAAAGCCGAGAAAGATAAGCAAACAATGTTTCTTGACTTGGATCACGAGGTTCTCGACATGTGGAATGTGGACACAGCGATCATTGTACCGATAGTCGTGTCAGGCAAATGGCTTAATAGCCACGAGCTTCGACCTACACCTTAGGAGCCTCTCGTATATTATATTGTTATTATTTATTAATATTTATTGTTACATTGAAGACGAGAACTACTTGCTATCTGAATCACGAACTATTCTATTCCAGATAAGTAAATAGATTTATTCTTCGAGGTAAGCGTGTGTCAGTGTCGACCAGCAACCTAATTGCGTAAGTGCATTCGGCAAAGCAAATCGTTTGACAGCCATCAATCGACCAATCACATGTTAGATGAAAGACGCGATGTGGAGTTCCGTCGTCCGAAAGGAGGTTGGACATTAGGTCAGAAAATGGTAAAACAATAACAATATCCTAGTACCATTTTTAAAGTATCTGAAGTGCTCTTTACAAAGTTACTTAAGGGTACACTAGTCGACGGCACGAACTATTTTGTGCGCAGGGTTAAATTGCATGCTATATCAAACGACAACACGTGCGGAACAGATAGATGCTGTTATGAGCAGTAAGAAGCACAGTAAGAAGCGTACGAATACACACTTTTGCAAATTTGTAGCGAAATGGATGATGATTTAGAACGAAAACGAGCGCGCGAAATTTTATAAACAGACCTTTAGGAGTCTGGATATCATGAAAAAACGACTGAATGTATCTGTTTAAAATAAAATTACTTGCATTGTTGAACTACTAATCTATCCCTGTATGGAGGCCGTTTTTCAATTTTCCTTCTTCTTATGGTACTTATTTGCGCCCAAAAATGCGTTAAAATTAGTGTTGAAATATGGAAATTCCGAAACTCATAACTTTCAAGTATATATTTTTTTTACTTTTTTGCTTCCATACAGGGCTAGATAATGATGAGACTAATTGTTATCATTTTTTATTTTGAACGTACATCGTCAAACAGTGGAGTAAAAGCCAGACTAAGTTTGTATGGAAGAATTTTCGACTAGTGTACCCTTAATTGCTCTTAAAGGCGATAAGATCTCAAAGGAACTTAATTATATCAGAAAAAGGTTCGCACTTCACTTAAAAAAGTAAGATTACACTTGTTAGCGTGCCTATTTATTTTATCAATTTTATAAGCTTTGCAAAATATGTAAAATATAAGTAGGCATTTAAATTTGTAATAAGTTTTCGAATTGAATTAAAATCTATCTATAATTTCGTTGACTAAACTGAAATTCCTGAAATCCTGGGAGATCAAAAGTTGATCGAAAATCGAGAATCGAAAATGAAAATATTCCACAAGAAACAAGATACTAGCGGCCTTTATTTAGTTTCTCCACATTTATGTCAGACTTCATTTTATTGATCGCATTTATTTTATTATTTACTAGCGGACGTCTCGCGATTTCACCCGCGTAGTTCCCGTTCCCGTGGGAATACAAGGATAAAAAGTAGCCTATATCACCCGGGGATAGTGTAGCTTCCCAACGGTGAAAGAATTTTTGAAATCGGTCTAGTAGTTTTTAGGGTTCCGTACCGAAAGGGTAAAAACGGGACCCTATTACTGAGACTCCGCGGTCCGTCTGTCTGTCTGTCTGTCACCAGGCTGTATCTCATGAACCGTCATAGCTACACAGTTGAAATTTTCACAGATGATGTATTTCTGTTGCCGCTATAAGAACAAATACTAAAAACAGAATAAAATAAATATTTAAGTGGGGCTCCCATACAACAAACATGATTTTTGTGCCGTTTTTTTGCGATAATGGTACGGAACCCTTCGTGCGTGAGTCCAACTCGCACTTGGCCGGTTTTAAGTTTATTCGTTGCATACAAACAAACAAAAATACAAATCTTTCCTCTTTATAATATTAGTATAGATTCCATATTTAACACAATAAAAGTTTATGTACTATGTGGTTTTTTCGTGTAACGAATAATTTTGCTTTAAAAAAACAACTAACAACATGATATTTTTTCGTAACTTTTGGTAACTCCTCCAAAACGACTTGGATGTTAAAAAAAATTTTAACTCTGAAAAATTGATGGCTGGAATTTCTTCATAACTGAAATAGCATATGTAAATCAAATAATACGAGTATATTGCAAACAAAACTGTTCAAAAGGAGGTTCAATATTGATATTTTGGCGTCGAGCGGACGCCCGGCCAGTACTGCGTTAACATTGTGGCGTATATATCGCCTTAAGGTGATAATAAATATTTATTATTAATTCATCTACATGAATCAATAATAAATATATATTTTTTTCAAATCTTTGAACCTAGCCGTTACTAAGGAGTATGTTTTAGAAACTTACCGTTTTACGGCACTAAAGCGTATATAGGCCCTCAAGTGTCATATCCTACTGCTGGGTTACTCGCTATACTAGTATTCAGTTGTATCCAGTTGGACTGGAAGCAGATCCCAACACAGTTTGGAAAATCGTTCAAGTATATATTTTTTTAATTTTAAATCTTATGTTTTCATAAATATTTTACATCGTATAACATTATATTATATCGTTGTGACTCGTATTACCCATCTATTATATCACCGTAATGAATTTGAACGAATAGTATACGTAAGCTAAATGTGGTCAGAATTTATCGAATATCTTTGTTGGTATGCGGAAATTGGTCGTTAATTGGTCAATTCTGCAATCGTGCACAGTAATCATTGTGGTCGGTGCTATAGATATGAGTAGAATATCTTTTTTAAAAGGTAATTCGGTCTTGGATTGGTTTATTTAAAAACGTCTTCAATCTTTTAATTTTGAAGTAAACTATGCTGTTATGCTCTTTACCAAACTACAAACATTTTAGGGGATTGCCTTTCCCATAAGAACGTGCATAATTTCAGGACAGAAACTAGCCTATGGCATGGATCTCTATACTTCATAAAAGATAGCTTGATCTCTGCGACAGCTGTCAGTATCAATACAGTAACAATAATACGTCCGTTTGACATACCATAAAATGAATAGAACTGCATGTGGAATTGTTAGTAGATAAATACCACATGGATATCTTATGTTTTTGTGAAACCTGGTTAAAATCAGATATGATGTTGTTTAATGTAAATAATTTTTCAGTTGCCAGCGCGTACAACAGATCCACAGTGGGTGGTGGTACCCTGATACTTTGTAATAGTCATCTTAAATATAAGGAAAGAAAGGATATCACTGCTTACTCTGTTGATCGCTTATGTGAGGTAGCATGTGCAGAGGTCGAGGGGCATACTATCTTGTGTGTTTACAGACCACCAGCATCAAACTTGTCATTGTTTTTAATTACAATGGAAGAATTATTAAGTAAACTTTTCAGAGATAATAAATTAGTTTTTGTTTGTGGTGACTTAAATATAGATCTGTTAGTCAATTCACCTGAAAAATGTAAGCTCATTTCATTGTTTAAATCATTTAACTTAAAATATTTATTTAATGAACCGACAAGAATAACTGCAACTTCAGCTACGTGCATAGATAATGTATTCACTAATTGTAAAGTTAAAGATTCGTTTTTAATTAGTGGCGTTAGGTCAGACCATACTGGTCAACTAGTATCTTTTGAGTCAAATAAAAAAATTAACCTAGCTAAATCAATTCGGTTAAGACGTCTCACTAAAAATAAATTAAATTCTTTTAATAATAATGTTTTAGCAACCTTTGTAATGCCAGTTTTAATTCAAAAGACCCCAATATAAATTACGGCACGTTGTTTTCTACAGTTTGCCAAGAATTCAATAAAACGTGTCCTTTAAAAACAGTTAAAGTCAACAATTCCAAATCGAAATTTAGTGAATGGGCCACTGTGGGCATAAGAAAAAGCCGAGATATCTTATATAATTTATATTACGAAAAATCTTTGACTTCCGATCAAGTTTTTCATACTTATGTTAGAAACTATTCCAAAATATTCAAAAGAGTCTGCGCTCAAGCAAAATCTCAAATAATAATTAACAAAATTGGTGTTTCTAATAATAAAATAAAAACTGTGTGGCAAATAATTAATAGAGAAACTGGAAAGACACAACAAAGCGATCAGAATGAGTTGTCTTTGAAAATATCTAATCAAACCATTTCTGGTAAGCAAGAAGTCGCTGAGACATTAGAAAATTTCTTTACCAACATTCCGTTAGAGGTTACGAAGTCTCTTCCCTCCTCATCTAAATTAGCTAAAGCTCTTCTTAAAGAAAACTTTATTAAAGACATACCAACCTTTAAATTTAAATCAATATGTATTGATACAATTAAAAACGCGTTCAAAAGTCTCAACGTACAAAATACTGAAGACTTGTGGGGGATATCCGTTAGGGTTCTTGGAGATATTATTGACTCAATTGCTCCTGTCCTAACAGGCATATTCAATCAATGTTTGGACAGCGGCACTTTTCCTGACTTAATGAAACACAGTAAAGTAGTACCAATTTTCAAATCAGGCTGTAAGAGTGATCCCTCAAATTATAGGCCTATATCCGTGCTTCCAGCATTGAGTAAAATCTATGAAAAAATCATGCTGGAACAGATGTTGTCTCACTTCAATTCAAATAAGATCCTGCATAGTCAACAGTTTGGTTTCACGAAAGGTAGGTCGACAACGGACGCGGGAGTGAAACTCATCAACCACATCTTGGAATCTTGGGAGAAGTCCCAGGATGCCATTGGCATTTTCTGTGATCTCTCGAAAGCGTTCGACTGCGTCGACCACAACACACTGATCTGTAAATTACAACACTACGGAATTCGAGGAAAATCTGCTGATCTTGTGCTTTCCTATTTATCAAACAGACAGCAAAAAGTAAATGTTAATGGGGCGACGTCCTCCGGGTCTCTAGTCAAGATGGGCGTGCCCCAAGGTTCAATTCTCGGCCCTTTCCTTTTTCTTGTTTACATTAATGATCTCCCTTTTATGATGGCCAAATTATCGGATATAATTCTATTTGCTGATGATACTTCGCTAATTTTTTAAATAGATAGGAAAGATACAGATGTCTTACATGTCAACGAAAGTCTGATTGTTCTCTCTAAATGGTTCGCAGCTAACAATCTTTTACTGAATGCGAAAAAAACAAAATGTCTGAAGTTTTCCTTACCAAATGTACCACAACGTGACCTAAATTTAAATCTTGACGGCAAAAATCTTGAAGATATAAAGGAAACTGTATTCTTAGGGATTACTATCGATTCAAAATTGCAGTGGGGCGCGCACATTAGAACTCTTTCGGGTCGATTAAGTTCAGCTGCATATGCAGTAAGGAAAATAAGGCAGTTAACCGATGTAGCCACAGCAAGGTTAGTATACTATGCTTATTTCCACAGTATTATGTCTTATGGCATTCTGCTGTGGGGATCAGCTGCAGACGTTGACTCAATTTTCATCTTACAAAAGAGGGCAGTCCGCGCAATCTATAAAATGAGTCCACGAGAGTCCCTCAGAGAAAAATTTAAAGAGATCGATATACTGACCCTACCTTCTCTTTATATATTGGAATGTATTTTGTATGTCCGCAAAAATCGAGGGCTTATCAAAACTAGAAGCGATTTCCATAATTTAAATACACGCAGTAAGCATGAAATTGTAATACCCAAATTCAGATTAACGAAAACTAGCAAGTCTTTTCTTATAAACAGTATACGCTTTAATAATAAGTTGCCAAAGCCAGTTATAGAATTGACCGATGGAAAGTTCAAAAACTACATCAAACGTGTCCTTATTAAAAAAGCATATTACAAAAACAAGGACTACGTTGAAGATAAAAATTTTAGCTCCTTCTGCGCATGCGGCTTCCCTGGTAACTCATAAACGGCACAAATATGTGGATGTCTCTAACTATTCTCAATCTCATTTTTACTTTTTTTCTTTCTTTTAATTAGATTTTTTACAATGATTTCAATAATCTTTATAGCCCTTTGCTATGAATAGTTACAGCACTGATAACAACATTTGTGCCACATGTTAAATTTAGTCTTGTTATATATTTTATTTATTTTTTCCTTTGTATAGATTCTTTTACTGATTGTTTTGTGAATGTGTGAACATTGTAGGCCTTTTAGATTTCTAGACGCTTGTTAACATTTGTTAACTCTCTCGTTTATACAATTATTTTTTTTTAGTTTCTTACGACTTATTGTCGGGCCTACGTTGTCCCCCCATATCTAAGCACTAATACTGTAACGTGGAAATATTGTAAAAACAAACCAATTTTTTTAAAAGAGTAACCGTGGAGTTTCTTGCCGGTTCTTCTCCACAGGAAACGACTAACCCGAACCGTGCACCTTTTGTCGACGTTTTATAAGTGCCCATGTAGGCCTATGTGAAATAAAAAACATTTGATTTGATTTGATTTGATTTGGTGTGAATGGGAACAAACCTTTGAAGGGAATTTGCACGTTATTTAAAAAATATTTGCAGTATTTTAGTAGGTACTCCAATATATTAAATTATTATTTAAAAAACACGATGCTTTGTTTGAAACCACAAAGTGGTATCAAAGTTAAAATCCTAATCAAAGTTTTATAATATTCTGTTCACCCCGTTTTACCGTATGTCGCAGAGATCAAGCTATCTTTTATGAAGTATAGGATAGTGTAGTTTCCTATCAAAAAATTTTTTTTTTAATTTAATCCGTAGCTCTAGGCAACTTTAGGCCAGTAAAATTCATTTGTTGTTTATTTATTCAAAATTACGTACATTACACTTTAACAGCTATAACACCAATGCAATGTTACTGCCACAAATATACAAATACATCTAACTGACATTGACTACCTAAAACACAATTAAAATACAAAAAAAATGAAATATACAATTCAATCTAAAATACAATTAATATGTAATTAAAATACAATTACAATAAAATGAATATACATACAATTAAAATACAATTAAAAATTCAATTAAAATCACTTCTCAACATTTTCAATGCACTTCAGTGCTACTTCTGTGAACTTCATGTGCAGGCTTAAATATACTAACCACATTTGAAATAATGTTTAACAATCTTATGGCGCTTGACAAGGAGGCAAACTTGTTCAGGTTAGTCCTAGAGGATGGCTCCAGTAGCGTAGGCATGGGGCGACAGATTCTATCAAAGAAAGCGACGCGATAGCTATTGGAAAATGTCTAATATGTATGGGATTGGCAATCGCTATCGAAATGTCGCTTGATAAATCCCTTATAATTTGGCATTTCGACCATTTACCGTGGTTGTATGCTAGTTTGCAGAATGTATTGTAAGTGGCATACGACCACGGTTATCAGAGGAACACCACTATAAATTTGTATGAAATACAATTAATTATTTATAACATGTAAGTTTTTTATTTAATGCCCGATACATATCAAATAGTGTGTACATAACAATATTCAGATGACAATATTTTCTTGTTTCATATGTCGGCTTTTTACCCTACTGTATAAACCTGTCATGACATTATACTCGAACATCTTCTGGATAAACTCCATCGCTCAAAAAATCAGTTATTACCAGAATTACTGTTCAACGTCAATCGGCATTCAAAAGCCGAACCATAAGTGATGGATGGAATTGACTAACAATGGCGAACGCATCGAGTTCAAATATTATTGTTTGTGTCGACCGTGGTGATTGATGAGTGTGTCTGTTTAGTGTTTGGTGGGTAGGGTTTTACCAAAACTCATTTGATATGTAGCTTGCATAAAAGGTGGGATTGTCTGTTGCTGTGCCAATGGATACTCATGTCTAGCTTGGTTGATGGCTGAGTATACTGCATATATGACATGAAGATACCAATTAAGAATTAAAATTATAAAATCCTACATCGCACGAGAAGAGTTTTCGACACGATTTTAATATATACAATAGTACGACAACAACGTGTCAGGATGTTCTCCGAACCAGACACAACCGAACGCGTCTAGTTCATCCATCCTTGTCAATAGAGGTTGCGAGACTTAACACCCTGTTCCGCATACCTCCATATGACTACACACTTAGATGGCACAGCTTAACGTGCGTCCACAGCACAATTTAATTGTTTTGTAATTTGTGGTAAAGACAGTTTTTTTTTATTAGGTACTAACTAATCAAAATGGGGTGTAATTAGGTTTAGGTCAGAAATGCAAAAAAATATAAGTTTGTCTAAGCTGTTTTACTGATTAAAATTATTTTGATAGTATTGTCAAGGCAATAATCGAGGCTAATGCAACACAAGAATTGTTGCCATCTATACCTGCCCTGCATCACCACTGCTCTCAAACCAGTGTAGCAAACCATCGTGACGAAACTGGTATGTCTTAGAAGCAAAAATTCTTAGACATGTGACATCCACCAACCCACACCAGGCCCGCGCGATGAGGCCTGCACGCACAACGGACCTATCTGTCAGGAAAACAGAAATACTACTTCCATCGATAAGAACCTTTTATATAAACATAATACACACATAACATTACGCCCGTTTTCCCCCGATGGATTAACACAGGTGTATCTTAGCACACCCCACGTACTCATTTCATGAAGAATTCTATTTATCTATATATTACCAAAAATATTTCTCGCATTCGACAACCCTACAGCAGCAGATATGCGTATCATGAAATCAATTTGCGAGTCCATCAGTACGTTAATGAGCAAATTAATAGGCTCCAGATTGTTATGATGAGTTCCACTTTCTGTATTCATTCTAAACAAAAATGGAACATTAAGTAGGTCACAAATACCATTTAAAAACCGGCCAAGTACGAGTCGGACTCGCGCACGATGGGTTCCGTACCATTATCACAAAAACCAGCCAAGTGCGAGTCGGACTCGCGAAACAATGCGTTTTACAAAAATTTTAAATGGTTACGATATTTAACAATTGGTTGAGTTAACTACGAATAAAAACCGGCCAATTGCGAGTCGGACTCGCGCACGAAGGGTTCCGTACCATTGTCGCAAAAAAAATGGCAAGAAATTCACGTTTTTTGTATGGGAGCCCCACTTAAATACTTGTTTTATTCTGTTTTTTTATGTTTTATGTTATTTGTTGTTCTAGCGGCAACAGAAATACATCATCTGTGAAAATTTCAACTGTCTAGCTATCACGGTTCTTGAGATACAGACTGGTAACAGACAGACAGACGGACCGCGGAGTCTCAGTAATAGGGTCCCGTTTTTACCCTTTGGGTACGGAACCCTAATAAACAGGCCAAGTGCGAGTCGGACTTGCGCACGAAGGGTTCCGTACCATTATCGCAAAAAACGGCATAAAAATCACGTTTGTTGTATGGGAGCCCCACTTTAATATTTATTTTATTCTATTTTTAGTATTTGTTGTTATAGCGGCAACAGAAATACATCATCTGTGAAAATTTCAACTGACTAGCTATCACGGTTCATGAGATACAGCCTGGTGACAGACGGACAGACAGACAGACAGACGAATCGCGGAGTCTTAGTAATAGGGTCCCGTTTTTACCCTTTGGGTACGGAACCATAAAAAGGCAAAAAAATCACGTTTGTTGTATGGGAGCCCCACTGTAATATTTATTTTATTCTGTTAGTACTTGTTGTTGTAGCGGCAACAGAAATACATCATCTGTGAAAATTTCAACTGTCTAGCTATCACGGTTCATGAGATACAGCCTGATGACAGACAGACGGACCGCGGAGTCTTAGTAATAGGGTCCCGTTTTTACCCTTTGGGTACGGAACCCTAAGAACCCCCGACACATATTTTTTCATGCTACATAATGTATCTAATAGTAGACACGCTTCGATCGAGAATCAATTCAACAGGTAATTATGACACGATATCTTGCGAAAACACCTCGATACAAACAATAAAACGCCCATAACTTTTGAAGGGCTAAACCGATTCTCATGAAACATAGCTAAGAACACTCTGCATAAAGTCATCCTTCAAACAAAATAAAACAAAATCCATTTAGGAGTTATGATGCCACAGAAAGATACACAAAGATACAAATACAAAAAAACACAAGTACACACGTGAAACTTATAACACCTCTCTTTTTCCGTTGGGAGTTAAAAACTAGTTATGTTGCTAGTAAGACAAAAAGTTCGCGAGTTCCAATTTATGTTTTTCTATGTAGGCTGAGTTGATTGAAGCATATTCATCTCGAATGCCTGTTACTCGTTGCTGTTTTTCATGACCGGTGGGCTACTTGAAAGAAGAGTGACTTGCAGAAGTTTGAAGGGTGTGAGTAAATGGGAAATTACAAGTGATTTCAAATAAACACTTTCTTTTGTACCTATGTTCTAAATTTTAATCCTTACAAAAAATACTTAATTTTTAAGGTAGCCCTTATTTTTGGTTTTCCGTCCATCTGTCACCATCTTCACATCTCCCTGTAGCTGTCGGTTTTCACGATATCCGAATACTAGCGACACGTGAACAGCCTTAGTAAGGTCCAATTAAATCGCTTTAAACACCAGCCCAGGTACTTATAGTAAAATACGGGATAATTATTGAAAAGGTACCAATTTTTATATATGGTTTTTGTAATGTAATACTTAACTAATTGGTAATTTTTAATGAAAACATCCTTAAATAAATAAATAAACCGCATTTAAATCCATCAAGTATGTAAACAGTACCTGGGCGACCGAGCTCTGCTCGGATGATAATAGAGAAAAGGACGTTTTCTAAAAATTTACCCTAGCTAGATCGATTTATCGCCCCCGAAACCCCCTGCATACTAAATTTCATGCGTTGGAGCCGTTTCCAAGATTCAGATTATATTTTATACATGTTCGCGACGAAGCGACACATAGCTTTTAGTTTATATACTCGCCTATATACCATTGAAATACTTAAGTTATTATAAGTAAGCAATGTATGTAATAGCATAGGTAAATAAAGAATTTATTTCTTTTCGATTAGGGGTCCCCAAAAAAGCGGGAGCGCAAGTAGCGCAGGGTGCGATATACTCACGCATCAATTCGTATTATTTACCTTATACACACTAAACTGTTAGGAAACACAATCTAGGTGTTCTAACTTAGGTACCCTAAGGCTATGACTGAAAAACGATACATAACAACAGTACATAGCCAGGGATTATAGAGTTTCACCCTGGAACACTAGATACATGCACATTTCTCTCAAGTAAGTGGTAAGATAAACTCGTTATAAGCGATTCAGCGCTTCTAGGTAACCTAGATATCTGCCTAGGACATGTAAATAGATAGTACTCACATAGTTCTAGTACATAAAGGCCACGTGTTTGGGATAAAGTGTTTGTATACACAAAACATAAGGGTTTCGAGCGCTTGTCGGCGGGCCCGCCCGCCTTCAGGTACCTTCTGAACCTGAAGGGTTATAGATTTGCTTTCTGGAGCAATACCTTCGGGATCTGGCAGGCAGGCGCCCGGATTCCTTCATTGATCCCAGGTCCTCTGACCGTCAGGCGGATCATAAAATCTGTGGGTTTTTCTAGGCCTGGCATTTATTTACCTTTTCGGCCGCTTCCCGGCACCCAAATCACCAGAAGGGTTTGTGGTATACCCAAGAAAGTCACACCATTTGATTCCTTATTTCTTTACCTCCCTGATCACACTTCTGTAAGGAGCCTAGCTCTGGTGACCAGGGAGGTAACCCCCGAAATGTGATGCCTGACCCCGGGACATTCTCAATTTCAGACACTCCAGGGTGAATACTACTTCGAGGGTTGAAGCCACGCCCACCAGAGTACTACCATAGGGTAGCCTGTCGTGATGGCTACCGACTGATACTTGGTGGGTGTGGATTCCACAGGTACCCTGAGTACAAACTAACTTTATGTTAGAAAATAACACCTTTCACTTTTCTTACACACTTCCAGGTGGCTACACGCTTGAAGACTATAGATACTGCTATAGAAATACTAGATAAACTAATAGCTAATACTAGATAGCTTAGGAAAAAGGGCTTCGAAACCCTCACCATGAAAGTAGTGGAAAAATGTATATTTTAGCATGAAATAGCCCTAAGTTCGAAAACCTAGCAGAATTTCCCTTCATCACTCGTTCTTCCTGGCAGAACTCCTCGAAGAAGGTAGTCAGGGACCTGGTCTAAGGTCCATCGGATGGGCCATATCAGGGCGCATCCAACCATATGGGTCATGCCATGATCCTTACTCAGGGAAGGGAGGTTCTGTTGATTTATAGCATAAGTTCATAATGAAAAAATTTGTAAATAAAAAACTTGTGCGAGCGTGAAATCAGGGTCCTCGTTACGGTAAAGTTTGGTAGTACGATAGTGCGCAGGCGCACTGAACAATTCGGTAGCCAAATTTGTATTAGAAGAATCCACGCAACTTTATGTCACGAAGATCTTGTAAAAACATCGCAAAACGTTAAGAAGAATATAGTCTTTTATTTCCTGGACATCATATCTTCACCCATGAACATCTGGCAGACCTCAAGCAGCTCACAGAGGCGAGAATTCTTGAAGACATCTGAACTATAGGTGCAAGGGTGTCAACGCGCTGGTGCAGGAGCCTTACAACCTCCAGAATCCCTATCTACCGCCAGCGATCACGTCCACCCCGTACAATACATAAATACAAGAATTGCTGGTTTAAAGGAGATAGATAGTTAATAAGATAGATTAGATAAAACTTACAAATTCATCACGACTGTTTTGCTCGAAAGGTTAGGTTAGTATTTGTATAGCCTTGTGCAAATACATAGACAGATACGGCCGACCTTATTAAAGAGATAGACACTATTTAGACACGCTAATGAGGAAATACCAAATCAACAGATTATCTTCCCAGTATTTGATTCGAAGCCAATTATCGTGAACACATAATAATTAATTTTACCCCGAAAATTATTTGCACTGATTAATTGGTAGCAAGTAGGTACAGTCAGAATAAAAAGTAGCTTAGCAGTCCAAATGTCTACATAGCATGATTATGTTAAGATTTTAAATTTATCGTTACCTAGTAAAATAAAATAATAATAATAATGTAATAATTGAACACACACAGAATTGCCAACTAAGTTGTGGATAAGGAAAGTTTCTGGAGTGTGGTGGACCGAAGACCTGGTGAAGGTCACGGGAATCTGCTGGATGCAAGACCCACAGGGCCATTTGATGTAGCGACGCATGGAGGAGACTTGTATCCGGCAGTAGGCGTCTTTCGGCTGATATGATGATGGCTACACATATTGTCAAATATTTTATAGAAATATTTTTGATGATGCTGTTGCATAGGATGTTAACAGAAATTTGAACACTTTTGCTGTATAGATGTGGTTGGTTTTCATAGGAGTGTAGAATTATTAGAATTCAGGGCGTGCACCTATGTAGCTGTTGTGGACTGTACTTAAGCACTTTCTGTTAGTAATGCGGTGAACGACCTATTTAATAAGATGATGGGGCAAGATCGAAGAGATAAACTTGAGGTTTGATATGGTGTTAATAATGTGTACGTCATGTGTATACTAAAGTGATGATAGAGGTATAGCTAGAAGTGAATATTTTGTGGTTTTTTTCTGGGAACAATCTGGGAGGATCTTTTAATACCTATATATTATTATTTTCTTCGTTTCATAAAGTGATATCTCATGAATGGTGATTTTTAGGCAAAAAAATAAAAACAGATTTGTAGATAATTGCACGATTTACAAATTTTGTCTGACTTGTTTTATGACATCACTTACGCATGTCGTTAGTTTTTGGTTTCAAAAAGCAGGGACTAGGGCCATTTAATTTACTCTAGGTATTTTTTCTGCAATGCGTTGGCAAACCTCCAAGACATATAACGTGCAAAACAATACATCACGAGAATTTGCGTTTTGATTTCGATTATTGACACCAGTCTACCCGGGACCACGGTCGTTGGTTCACGGCCGAAACGTCGGGTGAAATAGGTAAATAAATATTCGAAATCGTTGCGTTAAATTCCCGTGATATATTATTTTTCAATTATGAAACGCGAAAGTTTTAAAGTTAATTTATGTAACGTGCATTTAAAAAAAAAGTTAATTAAAAAATCAAAAAACCCGACTGCTTGAAAAGCAAACTAAAAAGACGTAAACAAGAAGAAAATCATGCTGTGCAGTCGGAGGATACATATTCGCGATCTGGCGGACCAAAACCAGATGTATCCTCCGACTGCACAGCATGATTTTCTTCTTGTTTACGTCTTTTTAGTTTGCTTTTCAAGCAGTCGGGTTTTTTGATTTTTTAATTAACTTTTTTTATTTACAACTTTTTAGTTACTTTTTTTTAGAATTAGGTACATTTAAACATATAAGTGTTATATATTTTTGAAACCCTTTATTTTGATACCCCACACGATGGGTTTGGAAGAAAAAAAATATTTTTTCCCCCACAAAATGGCGCCCAAAATCCGCCATTTTTGTTTTTTCCAATTTTAATGTAGCCAGTGACACTCGCAGGATTAAGACGAATCAATTGATGTAAGAATCATCAAAATCGGCCAACGCGTTTGGTCTCTAGAACGCCACATAGGAACAAACATACATACATACATAGACTGATAAACACATTACCCTACTTCGGCAGTCGGGTAACAAGAACCCTTTTGCCAGAACACATGTCGTTACGTTCAAATTTTGGTCTAGGTGTGGTGCTTTTCTATAATAATCTCACCGTAATAACATAGGTGAAGTGAACTGTCAATCCCCAGCATCAGTTGGAATTATTGCTCACTCCATACTCAATTCTTCTAAGTTTTCGGTGAGATATTTTAACAGAATCAACCAGCTGTATACGTCTACCTAACTCTTCAGGGCTTATAGGCGTGAAACTATGTGCCAGTATTATGTTCAATTACAAAGTTCAAACGTGTCATGTGCCTGTTAATTTACCAGCACGATTTAACTACAAGTAAACACTTTCAACTCTTTAACACTCAAAATCATCGAGTCTAATGTCAAATCCGTGCTGCTATACAAGTGCGAAACGTGGAAGGTAACACAGGACATCTCACGCCAAAATAAGGACTTCGTCAACCGATGTCTTCGTCGCATCCTCGGAATTTACTGGCCCGTGATCATCTCTAATGTAGGGCTGTTGTAGAGTGGCATCTCTCCAACAGCCCTTCATTCCCATGTCTCTGAGACCCCGATTGACCGCCAGATCAAGTGGCGTAAATGGTGTTGGATTAATCACAAGCTCCGGAGGGATTCCGATCACATTTCTAAACAGGCCTTTGGAATCCTCAAGGAAAAAGGAAGCGAGGCCGTCCCCGTCAAACCTTGCGACGCACCGTGTTGGCTGAAGCGACGAGTATCGTTATGACGTAGTGAGAGGGCGCGAAGCTCAAGAGTGGTCTCGATGGAGGACTAATGTGGAAGCCCTTTGCCCCAGCTAGGGGCCATAGGATCTTAAGTCAAGTCAAACACTTTTACCTGAGGCTCTACACATATTATTCAATCAGCAATGATGATTGTTGAAATGCCAAAATATAAAACTTGACCGTTAAGAAACTCGCTAAAATGAAACGGCAAAATAATATCTACTATGAAAATAAAGACAGCCACAAATAGTTTCTGACATGCACGTAGACGTAGCTCAATATTTTTCTATCTAGAATAAGGATGGGCAAAATACAGCAGGCGGACAATCTCTGGCTCGCCCAGGGTTTCAATCTGGCCTGCTGACGTGTAGCATTCCGCTGCTTTTTGCGTGTCTAACCTGTACCCTGTTAGTAGTACATCATGGCAAAATCGGCCATTATTTAAATAACTACTATGTGACAAAGGCCATTATATGCGTGCACACGAGTAACAGCCGACAGAGAGGGATGGCTTCGCATCGTGGAACGTTTCATGTCAACCCGTAAACTCAATGCAACATGATGATCACGACCGCTCTGCCAAAAGTTTACCGACGATGAAAAAGAAATGTGGCAATGCCAGTAGGTGTCACAGCAAACTAGGCATGTGACGATTTTAACAAAATTCAACCAAAGATCCAAGTCCTGGACGGAGATGAAATGAAGTGAATGATGAAGTATTTATCCAGCAGTGACATGATACAGGCTGACAATAACGAGTTCACACAATCGAATACAAAGCTGTAAAAATAAATACCACGCTAAGAGTGTTTTCGAGTTATCTGACTGTACCTACCATTTCACCTTTGCAACTTCGTATGTTATCATCATCATCCTTTTTGCGTTACGACGTGACAGCTATTTGCACATACGCAGTAGATATGCCCGAAGAACTATTAGTTAATCTGTGGATATGCTGAGCGCGCTTGAATAAGCCCGCCAAATTATTGCTTGGTTCAGTTTTTTTTCATTTCCTCGCACAATGCATAGTCAAATGTTGCATGATATACGTACGTAAGATGATTTCCGACTCGTGTCGATTTATCCACTCACTCGCTTCGCTCGCTGGATCGCGGAAATCACCTACCTTCCGCACTTGTAGCATAAATAACTATTTTGTAGATGGCTGCACATTTTTTTTAGGTTTTCTGGCCCTAGTGCAAAAAAGCCCTGCTCTTTCCCATCCCTGACCGAGGCAAAGGAAATAAAATATAAATCTAGTTTTAGTTTTTCCTGTTTCAACTTCCAATGAAAACGTTGTTTCTTATTCATTTTGTTGAGCGACGTTTTAGTGAAATTGAATATACTTAACTGGGGCAACTCGTTTATTATGATTTCATGCAGTTTTTGATGTTTTGAACTTCTGCGAATTGCTATTTTAATAATAAATTGTAGTCGTTACGTCTATCTTTACGAGTTTTACCTATTTTTTTTATTTTTTTTTATTTTTTTTTATTATAGATAGGCTCGCGCTTGACCACTATCTCACCTGATGGTAAGCGATGATGTGGTCGACGGTGTAACACGCTTGCCTAGAAGTAACCTATTCACTCTTGACTTAAAGACCCCGAGGTTGTAGCTATCTGGAAACACAGACTCCGGCAGGGAATTCCACTCCTTAGCTGTACGCATAATGAAAGTATTTCCAAAACGTTTAGTGCGTATGGGTGGGATGTCCACCATGTACCGATGGCGCATCGCCGTACGTCTTGTAGTCCGATGATGAAACGGGCTAGGTGGAATTAGATCATGCAATTCCATCGCACACTCTCCGAAATGCAACCGATAAAAAACCGACAAGCTGGCAACTTGACGACGATGTTCAAGGCTCTGGAGCTTTGACTCGACCAGTGCCTCATTGCCGATGAGCCTCTTGGCCCGTTTTTCGATCGACTCTAGAGCATCAAGCTGGTACTTGGCAGATCCATCCCAGAGATGAGAACAGTACTCCATGCAAGATCGAACTTGCGCTTGATACAACTTAAGTAGCTGTTCCGGCGTGAAGTACCGTCTCACCTTCGCAAGGATCCCCAACTTTTTGGCAGCCAGTTGTGCCTTTGCCTCAATATATGGGCCAAAATTAAGTGTCGATGTCAACGTTACGCCAAGAAGCTCAAGATGGTCCGTTATCGGTACGGTTACACCTCGGAAAGATGGAGCCGGGTGAAATTGGCTCTTTTTTGCGGAGAATAGACACGCCTGTGTTTTTGCGGCATTGAACTTGACCAGATTGGCATCGCCCCATTCAGAGACTGCCTGCAAGGACAGGTTCAAGCGCTCCACCATGGCCTCCCGGAAAGACTGGATCTGAGGCCCGGTAGCACGAGCGTTGGACAAGTATCTCTCAGCAACAGTGCTGTCATCTGCATACCCAAAGGTGCCGGGTTTTAGCAGTTCATTTATGTGTAGCAAGAACAATGTCGCTGAGAGTACCGACCCCTGAGGGACCCCGGCATTAATATCCAATAGGTCCGAAGAGCAGCCATCGATTACTACTCGAATGGACCGACCCCTCAGGAAGTCTGCAATCCAGTCACACAGACCACCGGGCAGACCGAATGAAGGAAGCTTACCAATAAGGCTTTCGTGCCAGACCCTATCAAAAGCCTTCGAGATGTCGAGGGAGACGGCAAGCGCTTCCCCATGCTTCTCGATGGCCTCACTCCAGATGTGAATGGCATACGCTAGAAGATCCCCAGTGGACCGATTTCGGCGGAAGCCGTATTGGCGGTCGCTAAGGATGTCGTTAGCTTCTAGGTATGCCAGGAGCTTACTATTAAGTACGCGTTCCATACTCTTACAGAGTATGGACGTTACAGAGATGGGTCTGTAGTTGGCCGGGTCAGCACGACTGCCCTTCTTGGGCACGGGCTGTACGTTGGCTTGCTTCCAAGCATTCGGCACTTTTCCAGTCTGATAAGAAAGGCGAAACAGGCGCGTCAAGATAGGAGACAATTCAGGCGCACAGGTTCTGAGAACAATTGCTGGTATACCATCGGGTCCGCTAGCCTTATTCACATCGAGGTTGCGCAGCACCCTACGTACGTCCTTTTGGTGGATGCGAATGTCCGACATACTCGTCTCGCATCCATTAGGAGAAGGAGGGGGGCGCGCGCCACCAGGATTCAGACGCGAAGACTCCGCAAAAAGAGAGGCAAACAAGTTTGCTTTGTCCTCAGCGGAGTGGGCCAGCGACCCGTCGGGTTTCAGCAGTGGTGGTAGTGAGGGACGGCAGAAATTCGATTCAACCGATTTAGCCAGGGACCAGAACGCTTTACTACCTGCTGGGTAGGAAGCAAGTTTGATCCCTATCCGGCTAATGTGGTCGAACCGAGCCCTTCGCAATACCTTCTTGCAGGACTTGGCAGCCCTGTTGTAAGCTTTCTTCCTCTGACCAACGTCACTCGCTTTGCGCGTTCTAGCGTCGACCCAAGCATGGTACGCCTCATGTTTACGCGCATCGGCGCGAATACACTCGGCGCCAAACCAAGGTCGGTCTTGGCTAGACATTGCAACGTCAGAGAACGGAATGTAGTACTCCATTCCCTGACGCAACAAATCCGTCACGGCGTCTGCGCACGACGCAGGATCAGACGAAGAAAAGCAAAGCTGCCAAGGATAGCATGCGAAGAAAGATCGCATGCCATCCCAATCTGCTAACTTGTACCGCCATACCCGCCGGGTGCCTCTTGGGCTGGGATCGGGCGGGGAGTAGACGGATACAGACTTCACCAGACAGTGGTCGGAACTACCCAAAGGTGGAGATACCGAAACCGAGTAACGGTCTGGATCTGTGGTCAGCAGAAGGTCCAAGCAATTAGCCGTATGCGATTCGACATCCGGCACCCTCGTTGCCCCCTGGACCAGCTGAGTGAGATTTAACGCTAGCGCAAGCTTTCGCGTCTCTCGCCCAGCATGGTCAGTGTACTGGTACGGGAAGAGCCACTCCTGATGGTGGGCATTAAAGTCCCCCAGTATCACTAATTGGGCGGTTGGGTACCGTTGCTGAGCCTCATCAGCCGCCTCACTAAGGTATTGTATAAGCCCGGTTGTCTCCATGTCTCCGCTGTGCGACCTATAGACACAAGCATAGATAATCTTATCTAGACTCTGTGTCTGTGTCAACCAGGGCCCAGAGCACTGAGTATCGAGAGTCTTCAAGGCTTCGGAGACGCCGATAACAGATGTCGTCACGGGCGTACATGCATACACCTGCGCGTGGCTTGAACCTGTGCTCCAGTGTAAACCCTGGGTAAGAAAGATACGCCACGTCTGACGGACATCCGATCTGCGTCTCCGAAAGGAACAAAAGCGCTGGTTTATCAGTCTCCAGATGATGGTGGACTGCATCAAGGTTAGAGTGCAGACCTCGGATGTTACTGAGGTGAACCTTATGTGAGAGTGAGTGCTGCCGCTGTTCAGCTTTTCTCTTTTTGTTCCTTGGCATTTATTGTGAGTGAAGGAAGGTGAGGAGAAGGAAGTGAGATGAGGTTCCACGCTGGCAACCTTCAGACACGCGCAGACAGGACGCTATCATTGGGGGACTAGTCTGGAGACCGCGGGGACGCCCGAGCCCCCCCGGGAATGTCCATCGGGCACTCTCGTCTGGTCGCCAACCAGCACGATGGCGCATCCCGGGATTTTTCGACAGTTGGCGGGGCAGCCTTTCGTGTGTGGCTGGCACACTACTTGGGCCCCCAACTACCTGCGGTCGGCCAGCGGCGCACCGTGCCTCGGATCCCGCTACCCTCCGCGACCAGTCCCACGATAGGCCCATAACAACGCGAGTCAGGCTGGTCCGCCTGCAATGGAACAACTATCTCGACCCAACTCCTCTTGTGGCTACACCGAGCATCTTACCGGAACACGGCTAGGCCGCTTGGCGGTACGTCTTTGCTCGGTGGGTGGTCGCAAGCCTTCGGTCGAAACCTACCACCAGTTAGTGTCACCTGTTTAGCACCACCCGGGGACCACGTGTAGGGTAACAAAAGGGGTACTCACCTACGGACGCGGGTGACTCAGCCCCCTAAAAGTAGTACCTAGAAGACCTAGTGAACTTAACTCATTCCTCTGCAGAGCACGTGAAAACGCCATCCGTCGTCCCACATGAACGGCAGTTCCTGGTTATTTTTTTGTTACAAGAATCACAACAGATTAAAACATTAGGAAGTGGTAACTGGCAGTAGTTTTATGGGACTTCCTTTAGGACGAACTTGACGTTCAAACTGTCAGCCTAATTTGATTAAATGACGGTAGATTTTTGAGCAAATTTTAATTTCAACTTAACAAGGAACTACTAGATCACCGCGAGTTCGTTGGTAAATAATAACAGCCACATGATTCGAGGTTAAGCAACGCTTGCCGAGTTTGGTCCAAGGATGGGTGGCTATGAGGCCTCTCCGTGCATAGGAAAGCAAGTTAAGCTGTTGGTCCCGGCTGACATGTGTAGATCATTAACAGTCGTTGTATCTGTGTCCGGAAAGACTTAGAGATGTCCCGGACCAAATCCAGATAATTAATTTAGTAAGTAATTGGGGTTGTACCAACAATGGGTAACCAAAAGCCTGAAATCTGACCAGTCTTGTCAAGAGATATTGTGATTGTGTATTTGTGTATATGTCCGTGGCATCATAGCTCCTAAACGGATGTACCGATTTTGATTTCGCTTTTTGTTTTATTTTTGATTGAAAGGTGACTTTATTGAGTGTCCTTTATGCTATATTTGATGAGAATCGGTTCAGCCGTTCAAAAGTTATGGACTTTTGTTAGGATCGGGGTGTTTTCGCAAGAAATCGTGTCTTAATTACGTGTTCAATTGATTGTCGATCGAAGCGTGTCTACTGGATAACTTATGTAGCTTGAAATAAAAATGTGTCGCAGGTTTTTACAATTTTACATGTTCTATTTACCGACTCCAAAAAAGATTTTTTGGGCATTGAGCTTCTAAACACGTGCCGAATTGCATAGGTGTATATATGTTTGTTTGTATGAATGTATGTATGTTTGTCCACGCATATATCTAAAACTAGCGATCGGATTGTTATCATTATTTTTTATTAGATTAGGTATTTCTCAACTTAGGGAACAGTACAAGTTTCATCAAAATCGGTTAAGCAGTTTTCAAGATATGGAACATACAACCGAACTTCTTAGAGACATACTACAGCACGAATTTGAAAATAAAGTAATTATGGGTATTTTGCCAATCCTTTAGGTACCTTAACTATAGACTTTGCTATGCTAGTGTTATAGTATCTGTGAATTTGCTCACTTTTTAGTGATGGCGTACTAAAACGAAAAAGACAGAATAAAAACATTTTCACAAAAAATAAACCAACTTCTAAAGCAAAACACTAAAAAGTGCAAAAAATATTTTCGTTTCAGAAGTCGGTGTCTTAGGTACCTCTTGTTTTTATCGTTATTTCACAGTTCTTTTTGTATTACATTATTATAGTTTCTTCCTTTTATTCTACTTACTAGCACTTCGCCCGCGACTTCTTTCGTGTGATCCGTATTTTATCCTACAGATGACTTTTTAGTTTCACCTCCTTAAATGTTGAATTTCCAATAATCCCTTCTTAGTGCACCCCTACATCATAAAAAGAAGCCTTGTACAGTAAAATTCTTCAAAAATCTTGAACACCCCCTAAGTCGCCTTTTAGGAGTAGTTTTGAAAAACTAATAATGAAAACCTTTACTTTTTACTTAGGTTAGTATTTGTCCAATAAACAACCTGTAGTTGTTTCATACAAACTTTCAACCCCCCACTTTAATCCTCTTAAGGTCGGAATTTCCAAAAATCCTTTCTTAGTGCGCACTTACGTCACTTGTAAAACCTTCCTGCCAAATTTCATCTTTATTCGTCAAGCGGTTTTTGATATATCGTGATAGGTGAGTAAGTGATCTTTTGCTTTTATATATATATATTTATAGATTGATTGATACACTCACGTATAGTGCAGAAACTCTACTCCACTATTCATTTCATGTGACTACGTCCACAAATCCATTGGCCAAGCGTATTTAAAACAATATGATTGTTCCCGTTTCAGCAACAGTGGTTTCTGGGAAGATTTGCGATACAGCCATATTGCCGAGTGTATATTCTGAGTTCAATTCCCTGACAGGTAAAAGTGTTATTACTATAGGGTTTTGCCTATTACAGGTAATAAAGTATCGAAAATGTTGTCGGCTCCGCTAACGTTAACTTATTTTAATCTTAATCCAATCCAGATTTTTGGATATTTATGGTATTTAATGCCGGGTAAAAATATTATCTAAGTATTTGAGTACCACCGCGTGTAGAGGCAAGCGTTTATAATAAATATTGATAACCAGCGTCGCGTAATAATTTAAATACTGCAGTATTGCCGTTACGGAGTGAGACTTCGTTAAAATCTCCAAATATTAGGAATACAAGGGCCGTTAGGCGATAAAAAATTACGTACAAAACCTACTGCAACACTGATAGGGCGTTTGCATGATCTATACAAGGCTACTATCTTTACATTGTTTATTTCGAATGATACTGCTTTACAATGTTCACCTCCAGCAGTGTCACTTTAAGATCGCAGTTTGAGTCGCGTAAAATGCGTCGCGGCATTTACGCTGCATTCGGTTTCATACAAAAGTTCTGTTTGTGTCTGAAGACGACGCAAAATGAGTTGTCTGCTGACTCACACACATTATTTCAACCAAATTGCGCTTGAGGTGAGGGAGCGAGGCAAGCATCAGCACCCCGTACGAACGTAGAATAGCAACTGAAATTACGTCCGTCCATCTGGCAGTCTAACCGAATTTGAGTTGAACATAAATTCCGTCACTCACAACTCACAAAATTACGTTCGTTTTTCCTCACCCTAAAACACCAACTAAGTATAAATTTAGAAATAAATATTTTTGTATGAGTATTTTTAAATAACCTACTCAACTACCAAAAAGTAAAATCAAATTATACAATGACAGGAACAAACAACCAACGTATATAAGCTGCAACAAATAATCTGTATGAAGGACGTCAATTGGGAAAGGAGATCGCGCGTTAGAGCCACGGGGAATGGTATGATTCGTTCCTGGATCCTCACACGCACGCTCCTTGTTTCTTTTTCTATCGGAATTTGACAAATTTTGAATGTCATCACTATTTCACTCTCGAAAGTTTTGCGCTACTCAATTAGTTGGGTCGGATATTGACTTTATAGGTGGATATCGACAAAAGAAAAGAAGTAATTTAATATATCTATACTATATTATTATAAAGAGGTCCGCCCGCCTCAATGAATATAATTAAATTAGTACATAATTTCAAATTAAACCCTATCCCTACCCCTATCTCACTCGCTACTGTCATAGCCAAGGTGCTGGACAGGCTGCTTGACAGACAGCTGGAGAAGCACCTTTATATACATGACGCTCAGTTTGGCTTTACGCCTGGTTTGTCGACTGAGACGGCTATCCTCTGTCTCAAGCAGACTGTGCAGTATTACACGGCTAGAAATACTCCTGTGTACGCTTGTTACCTTGACCTCTCGAAAGCGTTTGACTTAGTAAATTATGACAAGCTGTGGCATAAGCTGCACAGTGAGACACGGGTGCCGAGTGAAATAGTGTCGATATTTAGGTATTGGTACAGTCACCAGCGGAAAAGTGTGAAATGGGCAGGAGAATATTCCAACGTATACGGGTTGGATTGCGGTGTGAGGCAGGGGGGGTGACCTCGCCACGTTTGTTCAACCTGTACATGAACCAGCTGATGGGCGAGCTCAGCAGTGCTAATGCGGGTTGCTCAATAGGCGGAGTGCCTATTAATAACATCAGCTACGCGGATGATATGGTGCTGCTGAGCCCGTCGGTTGGGGGGTTGCGGAAACTCCTGCGCATTTGTGAGACATATGCTGGGGCTCATGGGCTCAGGTAAAACCCTGAGAAGAGTGAGTACATGCTTTTCAAATCTGGTTCCAAATGTTTCTCTTTTATACCTCCGATCACTCTTTGCGGTGTTAGTCTGAAGAGGGTTAACCATTTTAAGTACCTGGGCCACTGGGTCACAGATAACTTGTCTGACAATGAGGATATCGAGCGGGAACGTAGGGCGCTGTCGGTGCGCTGTAACATGTTGGCTCGTAGGTTTTCACGCTGTACTAAACAAGTAAAGGTGACATTATTTAAAGCTTATTGTCAGTCTTTTTATACGTGCAGCCTATGGGCTAATTATGTGCAGCGAGTATACAATGCCATGCGTGTACAATACAACAATGCGTTTAGAGTACTGCTGGGGCTGCCGCGGTTTTGCAGCGCTTCTACGATGTTCGCGCAGGCGCAAACCGATGACTTTCATGCTATTATTAGGAAGCGAAGCGCCTCGCTACTAAGTCGCTTCCGACACAGCTCTAACAGTATCCTGAGCGTATTGTCCGAGCGGTGGGACTCGGTGTTGTTGGTGAGGTGGATGCACCTACATGCCAGTTCCTCACCATTTATTAAATAACAATTGTTTTATAATTATAACTATTTTATTAAATTAATTATTAAATATTAAATGCTACTAAATGAATTATTAAATATTATATGCTCTTAAATGAATTTTGGACCTAATAACTATAATATTGTAAATTTCAATCAATTTTAAATTTTGCATGCAATGTTATTAATGTGTTAATTAATGTATATGAATTCTTATGTATATTCAATGTAATTTTGTAGTGTTTTATATGGGAAAAACTTCCTGAAATAAATGACAATTTAATTTAATTTAATTTAATTTAAAGGCATCACCGATGACATGTTATGAAGTTTTCAAGCTACATCCTCTTTAACAGACATACAGAAAGGGAGACTTTATTCAATAATTTTGTGGAAGTACGAAACGTTTTCCATGTGTTTCCATTAAAAAGGCACCCGATCCTATAAAAAAATCTGTTAAACCTGGTATGCTAGATTTTCTTTTGATCGTTCATTCAACGGTCATTCAACTTCAGGTGTCAAGAATTTTCCTAAATACCTTAGCCTGAATGCCCAAGTTCCGGCGGAGCATTATACAACGTGACATTCTAAAAGCAACGACAAAGTTTTTTTTTTTTTTAAAAGCAAGGTGATTGAAAGTGATATTTGGTAGCGCACGTTTAAATTTAGAACTTTTTTGATTTCGTCAACATAAATACGAGTAACTAAATGCAAAATATTATGTATAGAAACATCAACTAATCTGTGCGCGCGGTGCCATGTGTGCGTGCGCTTATACAGCTTTCATTTGTGTGGCAGTCGTTGACCGTGCAACATGGTTACCCATACATAGCGTCTCGCGCACATGTGAGTTGAACCACAGATAACATAATACTAGCATTTAGATACCTCAGATGCCTCATTCCATTAAAAGAAACCATGCCGACGTATCTAGCGTTTTTCGTCTGGTTAAACGAATTATTTTTGTCCATCAATCGCGTTCAGTTCCTAGTATTTATTTACACGTTCTTATAGTGTCCTTCCTCAAAAATGTGTTACAAGGCAAATTTAAACAATCAAGTGGTATGCCTCTGAAATTTAAAACCGCGCCATCTTTTGGCATCAATTTTAAATGATCCGTTTAAATAATCTTTAAAATGAGAATTAAGAGCCCAATATTCCATAATTTTGTGTTTAGGATAAACAAGAAGATATAATATTTATGTTCAATTCCAGAAAATGTTAATTTTACACACATTTAATAACAGATCGGTGCATATCGCGCCATCTAGTGAGATTTGATTTGAACCAATTTTTTTTTCTTAGCGCTGAGACCCCGTGGTTGAACTATCTATACTACTTTTACACAATAGCTGTCAATGTAACTCCAGCTTTCCCTGCTTTGTCAATTGTGTGACACATAATCGGATCAGTATCAGATCAGTTTTTCCAGAGATTGCCTTTTACAAACATAATTATAAACTAGTTTTACATATAAATATTATTTTTAGTTCACCCAAGTAATTTTTTTTAACCTGATGAAACACTGACGATTATTTAGTCCTTATATACGTGTAAGAATAGACTTTAAATTGTTTAGGAATAACAGGTAAGTTTTAAATTAATTCACTGAAAGCTTACATCGCTAATCAGTACTTGAGTAGGGTGAAATATGTTTAGAATAATTTGCTTATTAAGATACTTAAGGTTTTATAATGAATCGGGATACGAGAAACACTTCCAATTCTAAGTACTTAAAACTAATTAATATAAAATAACAAAATATCACGCTTTAAGCCTGCAAAAGGGTAAGCAGAAGAAGGTTTTTGGTACACATACTTTTTTTTTTTATCTTTAGCCTCGCGTTTGACCACTTTCTCGCCTGATGTTAAGCGATGATGCGGTCTACGGTGAAGCACGCTTGCCTAGAACCTATTCACTCTTGACTTAAAGACCTAGCTATCAGGGAACAAAGACTCCGGCAGGAAGTTCCACTCATTAGCTGAGCGCACAATGAAAGTATTAGCAAAACGATTTGTGCGTATGGGAGGTATGTCCACCATGTACCAATGGCGCATGGCCGTAGGTATTGTAGTCCGATGATGGAAAGGGCTAGGCGGAATCAAATTGTGCAGTTCCGTCGCACACTCCCCGAAATGTAACCGATAAAAAACCGACAGGCTGGCAACTCGGCGTCGATGTTCGAGGCTCTGGTGCTTTGAGGCGACCAGTGCATCGTTGCCAATAAGCCTTTTGGTTCGTCTGTCAATCGACTCAAGTGCATTTAACCATAACTATGTTCAAATCTGGCTCGCGTGGGCCCATTCTCTCTCGCAGTGAGGAGGCCTGTAGTGGGAACATTAGGAGGCTGATGATGATGTTCAAATAATAAGAAATCCCCATTTTACCCGACTGCAAAAGGAGCTGCAATAACTCTTTGCTTGAAAATCAAATCCTGGATCATCCTTGCAACCTTTAAACCAAAAGGCTTTACTTAGTTTATAGGGAAGCCCTAGATACCTGAAGAAAAGTGCTTAACCCATTTTTATCAAATTGTGACCCTGACAAATGCCAACGTAAGCGGTACAATCATCAACTTAGACATCAGTCTATGTTCACGACATAAAGTATAAAAGTATAGTCACGCACATTAATCAAGCCGAACCCTTTTTTTACGCCTATCGCAACTTTCATGTGTTCGATTACGTGTGGATGTAAGAGGAATTTCTATTCAAATTCTAAGACCAAAATTGCGGTTAAATAAAAACAACAGTACTGGTTTCATACGCAAGTCAACGCTTGCTGAGATGGACAATGGACTGTTGATGCTGAAATTTTTGTGCCTCGGATACAACTCGAAATAGTATCGAGTTATCCAGTTTGAGTTGTGGAGATCAGATAGACAATTGCTTCATTTATACTAATATTTTAAAGAGGAAAGATTTGTATTTTTATATTTTTGTATGTATGTGAACAAACTTAAAAACTACTAGACCGATTTCAAAAATTCTTTCACCGTTGGGTAGCTACACTTTCCCTGGGTGACATAGGCTACTTTTTATCCCTTTATTCCCACGGGAACTACGCGGGTGAAACCGCAAGGCGTCCGATAGTGTAAAATATTTGTATTAGGCACATCCGATTACACTATAAATCAAACGCAACATATATTTGGCTAAAGGTTAGATCAACTTATTTGGAAATGATTTGTGGTCTTAAATTTGTACTCCAATCACATAACTCTCTTAGTCTTTTCGTACTAATTAATTCAAATAACAAAAAAATCCAAGACATGAATCACAATCCAGCAACCCACAATGCATGCGTGGTGGATTAGGAACATTTACCTCTCTCACAGAGAGCAGGCCTGCGTCCCAGCATTAGACAAAAAGCAGCATCATGATGAATTCAAATAAACAATAAATTTAAACCTATCCTTTTGATTTTCCCGTTTAAAAAGAACTAGACTGCAATCAAGTTAAATTAACTCTACAAATGTTTTTATTGAGTTATAGTTGTTATATCTCACGAAGGAGGATGAATCGTAGCAAAATGACTCTTATTTCGACATCATAAAAGTCACGTAACCCTTCTTCGTGAGATAGAACATGTGTCATTTGTGTATGTGTATAGTACACATACACAAATGACAGTCATGAAATAATTTGATTCAATAATATTACTGAAACTGGCTTCCAAAATAATTCGATCAATTTAACCTATATTTGAAAAATTCAGCGAACAAATTAGGTAAATTAAAAATTATATACGCAACCGTATATACTGTTTATATTAAATTATATTATATTATGAATTATGCGGCAGGTTTACCTCTGAATTCCTGCATGATTCTGCTGTTAAATATTTTAATAATTTCACCTAAAGAAGAAAATTAGGTACACTAAGCTTTTATTCCTCGATGTGGTAAATGTAGCTAGGAGGTAATGATACATACTGCCTGATTTTCATAGGCATACACCGTATTTTTCGTTGCTGGCTAATGCCTAAAAAAGTAGGATGATGATAAAATTATTTCTAAAGAAACCTTTTTTTAAACAAGTTTTTTTTGGTTTTCTTCTCAGCAAAACCTTTCATTTGATACTTATATCATGGCAGTGCACAAAAAATAACTAGTGCGCCATCTTGGACCATCCGCCATATTGGATTTAGAATGACGTCACTTAGTTAACCATGCAGTGCCATCCAAACTAAACGTGTATGCAAAATTTCATCTTAATCGGTGTAGGATAAATGCTTTAAAATTCAGTTGCAAAATTTGCCCAGAACACAGTTACATAATTACATTGCAATATAATATAAAAGCTTGAAAAAATAGGCTGTACTTTATCAAAGCCAAATTTTGCCAGCTAGGTGATTCGCACACTGCACCACATTACGCAGCGTAGCGCGGGAGTGCAAAGTACCCATTGCATTGAAAACACGCGTAGTGCAACACACAGATAACGCATTCTCGCGCAGTGTCGTGACTTCGTCACCACGCACCCCGCAGCGTATAGCGGGGCAGTGTGTGAATCGCTTATGGTTAATAAATAATCCACACTAGGAGGCAAGCCAGTTGCCACTACGCAATTACATTTTACCTAACCTGAGAGTTGAACCAAGGTGGCAAACCGACGACTAACTAGTAGTAATGTGAAAAAGGCAGAAAACACAGAACATCACTAAGCTACCCATATGTAGTGCTAAGTAGCAAAGGCTCAGCTGGCTGCAAAAAGTTGGGAATCCTTGCAAAGGTAAAAAGGTACCTCACGTCAGAACAGCAGTTCAACTAGTACCAAGCGCAAGTTCGATCATGCATGGAGTACTGTTCTCATCTCTGGGACGCCAAATACCAGCTTGATGCACTAGAGTCGACTGAAAAGCGGGTGAAGAGGCACATCGACGATGAGGCACTGGTCAAGTCAAAGCTCCCGAGTCTTGCAAATCGTCGCTGCGTTGCCATCTTGTCGATTTTTATCGGTTACATTTCAGAGAGTGTGCGATGGAATTGCATGAACTAATTCCTCCTAGCCCGTTCCATCATCGGACTACAAGACGTACGGCGATGCGTCATCGGTACATGGTCATCGGACATCCCACCCATACGCACAAAACGTTTTGGAAATACTTTTATTATGCGTACAGCTAAGTTGGAATTCCAAAACAGAGTACAATTCCCTGCCGGAGTCTGTGTTTCCCGAAAACTACAATCAACGGTCTTTAAGTCAAGAGTGAATAGATTTCTTCTAGGTAAGCATGCTTTACCGTCGACCACATCATCGCTTACCATCAGGTGAGATAGTAGTCAAGCGCGAGCCTACAGATAATATATGCTATTTTTGCTCCATGTTGATGCACTTGGCAATAAAATTACAAATGCATGCCTATATAATGTCTGCCTACGCCCATGGTAAATAAATAGGTGTACGGCTATAAAATTACTTGTAAAATTTTACCTTATCTTCCTTAAAAGCATCATAAACTTCTCTATCACTACCTACACAGCATCTAACGAGCCAAGCAAAACCCAGAGCAGAATAATGATAAAAACAAGGGGCCATTTGGAAGTGAGCCAAAAACCGTCGTCGCTGCCTCTGAATGTGCTAGACGTGCTAGACATTGATTGTTTTTAATTTATACGGTTTTTATTGATGTAACTAAAGCGTTTATGTATTTTGTTTAAACAATTTAGTGGAATTAGTGCCGGTATTTTGTTCTGTGTGAATGAATTAGTGTTGCAATAGAACCTCGCCTCCGTAAAAGCGGAACTTCCGCAAGAAATCGTACCTGTGGATCCGGTTCTCCAAGTTTATGGCGGAGTTGTGACGGAGGTCTTATAAAGAAATCTGCTTAAACTGGGCGAAGAGTATTGACGTCTTGGGCATTAATGATACGCAGTTCTCAGCTTTTTCGTAAGCCCTTCAAACAAACAGTTCAATTGAATTAATAGAATTTATGAATAGCGTGATACAAAATTGCTAAAAGGAGACAAGGCCATTTTGAAAATCATTTTTTTTTACCCGGCATCGCGACGCAAAGGTGGATAATGTGTTTATTAGTCTATGTATGTTTGTTTCTCTGTGGCGTTCTAGAAACCAAACGCGTATGCCGATTTTGTTGATTCTTCAATCTGTTCGTCTTAGCCTTGCGAGTGTCACTGGCTAAAATAAAATTAAAAAAAGAAATGTTTTTTTTCTTCTTAACTCATTGAGTAGGGTATCAAAATTAAAGGTTTTAAGAGGTATAAAGAATATTTACCACGTAAATCTTTAAAAGCAATTAAAAAAATATATATATAATTAACTTAATTTATATAAAAAAATGTAAATAAAAAAAACAAAATCCCGACTGCTTATGAAGCGAACTAAAAAGACGTAAACAAGAAAAAAATCATGCTATGCAGTCGGAGGATACATATAGTTTTGGTCAGTCAGCTCACGATTATGTATCCTCCGACTGCTCAGCATGATTTTCTTCTTGATTACTTCTTTTAGTTTGATTCTTAAGCAGACGGGTTTTTGATTTTTCAATAAATTCTTTTTCATAAAAAATGATTATCGTCTTTTTTATGTTTTCGACCTCCACTTCCGCTAAGAGAGCCTCCGATACATCCTTAGATGTAATTTTGTACCAACCCTTGAGTTTGTAACAATGGATTAGGGAAACTTCTCGTAAGCACAAGTTTCTTTCTGCTTAATAAAATAAATTGTGTTCTCAGAAACAGCTATTTTTACTAACTAGCATAAAATAAACATGAGTGTTTATTTGTTTGTTTATTTTTTCCTTCGTTCACGCCTCACCCATTGTTGTGTTTGGAAAACGAAAATGAGCATAAGTTATACATCTAAGCCAATCTATAAAGAAAACCACACTTACTTACGACTTTGACTTTGTTTTATTCTCAGATAAAAATAAAAAAAAACCGGCCAAGTGCGAGTCGGACTCGCACACGAAGTGTTCCGTACCATAATCGCAAAACACTGCAAAAAAATCACGTTTGTTGTATGGGAGCCCCCCTTAATACACACACCATGGTATTTTATTTTATTTTCAGTATGATTATTATACCTCAGTTTATGTATCTTTTATTTTATATGTAACGCATAAATACAGACATAGGTATATAGTTTATAATAAGACTTTGATATATATTTTTATTTTATTTCTATGTACTTACTTTCAACATGTTCAGTCGGTTCAGTCACACTCATTTTCGTACGAAATTTTTGTATTTTCACATGGGGGAACGTCATTACGTCATTCGCGAGGTTTTTGCTGAAAATCAGCGCTGTTGACGATAGGTTAGTCTGAAGTCACGGCATTAAGCTGAGCAATGACCTATTCTTGCACAGATGCGACGCACAGCCTATTTGCCCTTGTTGTTTCAAAGATGGATAATTTTCCACTCAGTAATCGGCATTTCGTTAATTTGTGATTGTTTTATTTGTTTGTTTTCATTTGGTAATGTCGAAACATATTACGCAAGTAAATTGTCTTTGGCCTCTCACCCACAGATAACTGTTTATTGCTCTCATCAAGCAATAGACAAAATTTGACAAACTTTTATAATTTTTTTGTTTTAAATACGAGGCTTTTGGCTAATTTGTGAATTTGGTGAATGCCACTCTTTATTTTGTATTGTGCGTTTAGTTTGTGCAGAATAAACAATTTTTCTTTCTTTTCTTTCTTTCTTTCTTTAATTTATTTTATTTTAATTTAATAATAATTATTTTTTGAAGAGAATATACAACTAAATATTCTGTGAATATTTCAAGCGTCTACCTGTTGCCGTTATTAATATCGAGCAAAAAACGGCAAAAATATCACGTTTGTTGTATGGGAGCCCCCCTTAAATATTAATTTTATACTGTTTTTAGTATTTGTTGTTATAGCGGCAACAGGAATACATCGTCTGTAAAAATTTCAACTGTCTAACAATCACGGTTCATGAGATACAGCCTGGTGACAGACAGACAGACAGACAGACAGACAGACAGACAGACAGACAGACAGACAGACAGACAGACAGACAGACAGACAGACAGACAGACAGACAGACAGACAGACAGACAGACAGACAGACAGACAGACAGACAGACAGACAGACAGACAGACAGACAGACAGACAGACAGACAGACAGACAGACAGACAGACAGACAGACAGACAGACAGACAGACAGACAGACAGACAGACAGACAGACAGACAGACAGACAGACAGACAGACAGACAGACAGACAGACAGACAGACAGACAGACAGACAGACAGACAGACAGACAGACAGACAGACAGACAGACAGACAGACAGACAGACAGACAGACAGACAGACAGACAGACAGACAGACAGACAGACAGACAGACAGACAGACAGACAGACAGACAGACAGACAGACAGACAGACAGACAGACAGACAGACAGACAGACAGACAGACAGACAGACAGACAGACAGACAGACAGACAGACAGACAGACAGACAGACAGACAGACAGACAGACAGACAGACAGACAGACAGACAGACAGACAGACAGACAGACAGACAGACAGACAGACAGACAGACAGACAGACAGACAGACAGACAGACAGACAGACAGACAGACAGACAGACAGACAGACAGACAGACAGACAGACAGACAGACAGACAGACAGACAGACAGACAGACAGACAGACAGACAGACAGACAGACAGACAGACAGACAGACAGACAGACAGACAGACAGACAGACAGACAGACAGACAGACAGACAGACAGACAGACAGACAGACAGACAGACAGACAGACAGACAGACAGACAGACAGACAGACAGACAGACAGACAGACAGACAGACAGACAGACAGACAGACAGACAGACAGACAGACAGACAGACAGACAGACAGACAGACAGACAGACAGACAGACAGACAGACAGACAGACAGACAGACAGACAGACAGACAGACAGACAGACAGACAGACAGACAGACAGACAGACAGACAGACAGACAGACAGACAGACAGACAGACAGACAGACAGAACAGTTGCGGCCACCAGAAGAAGGTGCCGAGGCAATGAAGCTCGACGAAGTCCCGGAGAATGAATTTAACTGTCTTGGATCGCGAAATTAATCAGAAAATAATAAAGGAGGAGTAGGAAAATCAAAAACATAATTTCTCCTTCCCTCCATATCAAGCAGGAGACAGAAAAGCAAGGCCAATAGGCATAAAGGGTCGTTTACAATTGGGATAAGCCCGGTTGCCTAGCATCACGGAAAAAAATAACCATTAATAATAATGTGTCCTAACATTGTGAGCTTTTATATTTGATTCCGATAATAGGTATGGCAAAAACGCTTGAATGCATGGAAATTTGTTCTAGTTTCCACAAGGTTCGTATAATAAATAACTTCAGATGCAGCCTGTACATTATGCAACATAATATTGCGCTCATTCTGCCAAAGAATACACTCCCATAAGATATGACGTGTAGATTGTACATATTCGCAGTCAGATGTAGAACATTGACATAAAGGCGAGGCAATAAGCTTGAAGGAAAATAATTTACTTTTCGGTTGTGCATAACAATCGGGAACCGATCACTTTTCCGAATTCTTTTTGTTCGAATTTCATTTTACTGAAAACTATTGACCATCGTCTTTTTTGCTATATGCATTATTTGACATATTTTCAGATCATAGAAGTATCATGTGGCATATGTATTATTTTACCGAACTACATTTCGCTGATTTACAAAATAACTTACAATAAAGAACAAGAATAAGAATAACTTTATTCTTTTGGCCGAAGCCTCTTTTGAACTTTTTTCATTTTCCATATTTTCACCACACCAAATCAACATTTTACGGAATATTATTTGGTCACAAATATATAGCCGGTTACTTGGTAGCATAAATTTAAAATTGAAATAGTGTCATAAAAAGTCAATATGTTGTGCTACAAAATTTTGTGACAGAAACGAATCACTGCAAAACCACCTTCATGCAGTCTTATTTCTGTTTACGTATTTATTTTTAATTTTCATTTAGATTTATTAATATGTCTGTCATGCATTAGACATTTTTATTAATTAAATATTTCAAAGAATTAGTCCAAGAGCGAGCGAAGCGAGTTCGGGAATTTAGGGCACCCCGACACGGATAGGTTCGAAGGGGATAACGGGAGCTGAAGTGAGCGAGCAAAGCGAACGAGGTCGCTGTTTTAAACATTTGTATTCGCCTATTGTTTGTCTCTCACTTAGTATTTTGATATGCGTATAAAAATAAATACTTTGAACAAATGTTATTTCTTGTGCTAAGTGTAACTTCGGTAAAAAATTTTCGATCAAATGAAACGTCGGAGTAACGAAAAATATTGAATTGATAATAGGTCAACTGAGACAGTGGCAGACGTGACTTCGATGAAGTAAAAAAAAAACGAAACCATAATAGTTGAAAAGTTTTAGGTGAAATGAAATTCGGTCAAATATTGTTCGAACTTATGATAGGTAACCTTAACAATCCTTTACATTTCACCAACTGTCTTTTGGACAATCGTTTATTAGTCATAATCCGATTAAACAATTAAAGCATTGACAACCGCTGATAGCCATAAGAACAACATCGCTATCATACGTAATTAAGGTTCCTTATTTTAAAATCACCTATTCACGTCAGAAAATAAATATATTCTACCTCTGATTAAGTGGATTTCGGTAAAAACATTAAAGTAAATTAATTAGTTTGCTGAAAATTATTCTCGAAACCTGATATGATTCTGGGTTGCCAATTTGTGATATCTTTTGTATATTTATGAAGGCAGTCAATTTTAATTTTTCCAATTATATAGGTCGATTGATGCTTTGTTTACAGGGTCAGGTATATTGGGCCTTCAGGTTTTTGCATGAAATTGACACAAGCATAGAGATATTGATATATTAATCTGTTACTAGCTTCTGCCAGTGGCTTCACCCGCTTGAAAAGTGTTTTTTGTTTTTTCACAAGGGGATACCGGGATTAAAAGTAGCCTATGTGCTATTCCAGAATATAATCTATCTCTGTGCCAAGTATCATTAAATCCATTCAGCCGTTCTGGCATGATTGAATATCAAACATACATCCATCCATCCAAACTTTTGCATTTATAATATTATTTAGAAGTTATTAGAAGGACTAGCCCGCAATGATCGAGGACAGACGTGTGTGGTGAGCGAAAACGGAAACACAGTAAAACTGGTATGAAAGTAGTAGATTAATATATAAGTAATGTTTAATGACAGGGCTGAGGTCTGTTCAATGGAAACCCCACAAAATTATAATTACTATCATTAATTAAGATCTTAAATCAACCTAACATTCAAACGCTTTAATACGAGTAAACACCTTAATGTAACTTCCTGCTCATAATTAATTTAATAAGGCTAAACTTAATGGGAAGTCAAGTACAAATATTGTATTCACCATATTTATACCCAATATTTCAGAGCAAGCGTAGGGCTTGCTCTAAAATAATTTTGTGCGTAAAATGTTGAATGTTGTGGTACCTTACCTCGAAGATTTATGAATAGTCCCTGGCGACTGAGCGAAAATACTGACTGTGGAAATAGCGAAAACGACGTTTTCTAAAAATTAAACTTAACCTCTGCATACAAAATTTCATGAAAAAACTTTTTTACAAAATTACAACCGACTTCCAAACAAAAACACCACAGAGTGAAAAATAACTTCAATTTCGGAAGTCGGTGTTTCTGTTTTCGTTTCTTTGTTTTTATACTCCGACTTCCGAAATTGAAGTTATTTTTTACTTTGTAAAGTTTTTGTTTGGAAGTCGATTGTAATTTTTATAAAAAAAGTTTTTTATTTTTCCCTTTTTAGTTGTGGTAAATAATGGACCAGTTCTATAGGCTAGGTACCTATAATGCCCAAAGTGAAGCCAGAATAGATTAACTCAATAACATGAAACTTAATAAATAAACAAAACCGGTGGAATGAGAGTCTACCAGGGTGACCTGTTCACACCTGCGTACCCCTTTAGAGCGTACCAGTGTGATGTTATGTTATGAAATGTTGTAAACAATAAACAGACATGCGATTGCAGCTATCCCGAGTGATTTGCCGTCATTTATTGAAGAGTTCTGATGTATGATGTGTGATGTATGATGTATGATGTAAAGTTTTTCATCAAATCTTGATAAAAATTAAATGGGACCACATGACAAGCACCAGGTTTCGAATAAAAAAAAACATCAAAATCGATTCACCCAATAAAAAGTTCTGAGGTAACAAACATAAAAAAAAAATATACAGTGTAATTGAAAACCTCCTCCTTTTTGCGAAGTTTGTTAATCATTGGAGCCGTTTCCGAGATTCAGATTATATGTATATACAAGAATTGTTCGTTTAAAGGTATTAGATACTTCTGTCTTGAGGCGCCTGGATTTTGGTAGGAAAAAACCAGGTTGTGTGGGATTTTAACTGTGTAAAATCCCACACAACCCAAAGGGTAAAAACGGGACCCTATTACTAAGACTTCGCGATCCGTCTGTCTGTCTGTCTGTCTGTCTGTCTGTCTGTCTGTCTGTCCGTCTGTCTCCAGGCTGTATCTCATGAACCGTGATAGCTAGACAGTTGAAATTTTCACAGATGATCTATTTCTGTTGCCGCTTTAACAACAAATACTAAAAACAGTATAAAATAAATATTAAAGGGGGGCTTCCATACAACAAACGTGATATTTTTGCCATTTTTTGCTCGATATTAATAACGGCAACAGGTAGACGCTTGAAATATTCACAGAATGTTTAATTGTATATTTACTTCAAAAAATAATAATTAATAAAATAAAATAAATTAAGGGGGGCTCCCATACAACAAACGTGATATTTTTGCAGTGTTTTGCGATAATGGTACGGAACCCTTCGTGTGCGAGTCCAACTCGCACTTGGCCGGTTTTTTTTCTTAGCATTTTATCTACCGTATGTTAATATGTCTTTAAAGTTTTAGCTGTTATCTGGCGCCCCAGAACTAAGCTAGTTTCGATAGCCATTGAGTTTATAGAAGAAAAATGCTGAGCCAGTCATTGCAGTTGGGTAGTCATGATTATCAATTTAACAATTGTAGATAGGCCAATAAATAAATAAAAATAAAATTATGCTTGTTATTTTCAATAAAGTGGACTGGTATGATGGCAGTTTCGTCACCAAAAAGGTCCACAATATTTTATTTAGAAATATTTTTAATTAACAGAATGGTTGGGTATTTGTAGATATAATTGACGAGATTACAAGTCATGTTTTCAATTCACAGGTCAGGAAAACTGTTATTTCCATCAGGAATACCTGAGTAGTCCGGAGTCTGCATATAACGGCAATTAAATATGTATGGAAGATACACTACGATCTCAAGCAAATTGGGATCCTTATCCCTTGCATGAGGACGATGATAAGCTCAGAGTCTATACTCTGATTTTTAATTTCGTAGACTAAACTGACATTTGGGGGGTTATCACTTCATCGTTACATAAAAATATAGTCGTATCCTGAGTGATCGAAAGTTGATCGAAAATCGAAGTAGATCTAAAATGGAACTATTTTATGGCAAAAACTTACATTTGTTAAGTAACTAGAGGCCCTAGTCATCAGGTCAGGATCTAATGATGGGATCTTGGAGGAATCGAGGGAAATCCTCAAATATTATAGACATACATAGCGATTTTGGCATTTTCATCAACAATGTAGTAATCATTTGCACTCAGAAAGTAAAATTTGGTGAAGTAGAACTGGTGAAGAAGACCACAGATGGACAATGGAACTCCTTAATACTTAGTATATCACGGGTCTACGATATCTCGAATAGTTAAACGACTATTATGAAGCAAATACTTATAAATAAAAAGTACTGATAAAAATGGTAACATCGAACTGATCTGATGATAAGCCGGCTGGTAGGCTCTGGAACTCCGAAATAAAACAATGAATCCTAGTCGTGTTTGTGTTTGTACTTTGGCTATATATGATTTTTGTACACTTTGATAGAAATAGTCTTACCATCTCTAACATAACATCACATCTATATTACCTGAACGGGTAGAAAGGCAAACCCATATTTCGCCATTGAAACATAAATGAAAGCACACCATCTTTGAACTTTAATTTCCGAAAATCTCTTTTTACCAAGCCTCTTTAGCCCCTATATAACAAGACAAGTACATTACGTTGACAAACGATGTGGACAGAAGGGACGGCCGGACATAAAACCTGACTATTAGCACAGGGCGCCATGCGGAAGCAGGCAGTGGAGGCCTGTCTTAAATTAAGGGGGATAATTAAGTGATTTTTTACGGAAGGTTACAACTTAGGTTCAGTACACTGTGACACAAAAAGCACCGGGAATTCGAATTCATCAAAGCGTTGCTGCGTCACTTCTCACCTCTTGGTCCCTCGATGTGCATGGCTATGCCGCGGGGTGTGTTTTCTTTTTTTTTAATTCTCTCATTGCAAAGTGATTTTTTATGTATAGTAAATAAGGCTCATTATTGTATCGCTATCTAAAAATGTAGGTATGAACTGATCTATAGGACTCGTTATGGAATTCGCGGAGAGAATCGAGTCATTTGACAAGAGACCTTAAACAAACTGCCATTCTCAGTGATAACGATTGCCAAAAATTACTGAACTTATGAGATTGACATGCGAAACGTTACTGTGAATAACTTCACAGTAACGTTTCGCATGTCAATCCTCAACCTGAAAATTTTGGCCTTTTTACAATCTTTATAGCTTACAGAATGTCACTTATTAGGGTTCCGTACCCAAAGGGTAAAAACGGGACCCTATTACTAAGACTTCGCGATCCGTCTGTCTGTCTGTCTGTCTGTCTGTCCGTCTGTCTCCAGGCTGTATCTCATGAACCGTGATAGCTAGATAGTTGAAATTTTCACAGATGATGTGTTTCTGTTGCCGCTATAACAACAAATACTAAAAACAGTATAAAATAAATATTTAAGGTGGACTCCCATACAACAAACGTGATACTTTTGCCGTTTTTTGCTCGATATTAATAACGGCAACTGGTAGACGCTTGAAATATTCACAGAATGTTTAGTTGTATATTCATTTCAAATAATAATAATTATTAAAATAAAATAAATTAAGGGGGGCTCCCATACAACAAACGTGATTTTTTTGCAGTGTTTTGCGATAATGGTACGGAACCTTTCATGTGCGAGTCCGACTCGCACTTGGCCAGTTTTTAGGGTTCCGTACCCAAAGGGTAAAAACGGGACCCTATTACTAAGACTTCGCGATCCGTCTGTCTGTCTGTCTGTCTGTCTGTCTGTCTGTCTGTCTGTCTGTCTGTCTGTCTGTCTGTCTGTCCGTCTGTCTCCAGGCTGTATCGCATGAACCGTGATAGCTAGACAGTTGAAATTTTCACAGATGATGTATTTCTGTTGCCGCTATAACAACAAATACTAAAATCAGTATAAAATAAATATTTAAGGGGGGCTCCCATACAACAAACGTGATATTTTTGCCGTTTTTTGCTCGATATTAATAACGGCAACAGGTAGACGCTTGAAATATACGTGATACGTATACAATATACGTGATTTTTTGCAGTGTTTTGCGATAATGGTACGGAACCCTTCGTGTGCGAGTCCGACTCGCACTTGGCCGGTTTTTTAATTCTGTCTGTACCTCTCGTGCGAGTCACAAATAAATATCGTTTCTTTCTTTCTTACAAGGGTTCAAGTTTCAAGCAAACCGATCGCTTATACAACCTTATTATTAGCACAGGGCGCCATGCGGAAGCGGGAAGCCTGACCCTGCCGGTTTCTTACAGAGGATAGTGTTTGCGCAGAACGCCTGCAAAAATGGGGTGCACGGTTGGCGCAGTGGTTGAGCAATTGACTGCTGCGCTGCGTGTCGCGGGTTCGATTCCCGCACGGAACAAAAATTTGTATGACCTACAGATAGTTGTTCCGGCTCTGGGTGTTTGTGTATGTGAGTTTATATGTTTGTAAACGCACCCACGATACAGGAAGAAATTCCTAGTGTGGGGCAACGTTTTTTTTAAAAAAAAAAAAAAAAAAAAAAAAAAAAAAAAAAAACATCATATCGATGTTGCAGCTGCGTGTGTTTTGGCTCGTTCCTTTTATTTTTATTATATTTTAAACATCTACCGACAGTAATATGTTTTTGACATTATACGAATTTTACTTAAAAATCAAGGCGTATTTATTACATCAATCCGCTAAATAAACCTGATGAAATCCGAAACATGGTCCTATCGAGCCTGGATTAGAAGATTTCACGTTGAAGAAACTTCGATCAGCTATTATTACAAGGATTTCAAGAGACTTGGTGGATTACTCATAATTACAAGCGAAGTTAGGTGAGCCATATCCATTTTGCTTTGTCATTATGAAGATTTGGATTTTTCCGTGGTCTGGACAATCGAAATCATTATTAGTTTCACCCAGCACTCTATTATCAGGTTGTATTTAGTGTTAATTATCCGTTAATAACCAGGTTAGTACAAAGTTATATACTTATTACTTATTGTAAAACTTTGACTTGCAGAACCCTATAGTGATTACAAATTGTTATTTGATCAGACTTTAGATTGATAATCAAAGTTATTTGTACCTTTTAAAGAGTAGTTATAAAATATCTGCATTATTTAGTATCGCTTTATTAGGTAGGTAACAGTTACTGAGTCATTTATTCATGTAATCATATTAAAAGTTAACATAGGTTCATTTCATTAAATTATAGTAGTTACTTGAGTCTTTGTAGCTACAATTTTTGTTTTGCTAAAACGTATTGTAGTGTATGTAGATATCAATAGATCGCGCTACAAGCCGATAACAGTATTGTAAAGCTGCCTCGTGCGCACACGCTGCTCGGTTATAAATACCGGTCCGAGTGGTGGGGCGATCAGTCGTTATCGGACTGTCTGCCTGTGCGGTGGTGCGTTGGCGAGTCAACTATTAATATTGATAAATGTGCATATTTTACATTGGCGACGAGGAGAAAACCGTAGAGTGGATAAAGTAATAAATAAAGCTGTTTTTCACTAAAAGGAACATGAAGACTTTGTTATAATACAATTTAAAAATAAATACAAGAAAAAGAAAGGTGTGGCATGACGGTGACAGTTAAAATCAGTGGCGGTTCGTTTTTGAAGTGCATCAAATGTATACGATAAGTAGTGCACTTGCTGAGTAGTGCTGTGGAATTCAACCTCGTAAAACACACACAGTGCACACTGGTGGCACACTACACCGTCGACGTCGTATTGTTATGGTCCCACCAAAACTGAATGCAGTAGAAGTCCTTCAGTTTCGCGTCTACATGGCAGACAATGTGGGACTAATTTAAGAAGTCGAGTTTTCTGCGACTACCCTCAGAATCTCGAATAATGAAAAACCAGTCCGGAGCGGAGCAACAACCAAGGAGCTGGACAGGTCAAGGAGGAGCGTGTGGATGTGTGGATCCATACACACGAATCTTTATGCCAATCTGGTGAGTCGTATTCATTTTGTTATGGCTCAGGACAAGTGGTTATTGTTCAAACTTCTGGTTTTGTATACAGTATGGGTCATGTCAGGTCATAATCCATATTGGCTATCACTGGTCAATTTTTAGTGTTGTTGAAGAATATCACTGTAGGCCATTAGCTTTATTACCTTAGCTGATAATTTTTGTTTGGACGTTAGAGCGATATAGTAACTTAACGTACTTCATTCAAGAAAAATGATAATTCCAAATAATATGATAAGTTTTGAGTCAATTGTGTTTGATCATTGAATTGGTTGTATTTATACCTAGCACTATCACTAGGTAATTGAGACATATCTTGTACAAAGCCAGTACATAATGAATTTATTATTGACGGTAATAGATTCAAAATTTTGTTCAGTAAGGATGAGATATCCCTTGTGAAGGACTGCACAACTGTCATTTTAAGTGTTTGAGCGAGTTAGTATTGTAGCTGCTGAAACCAATACTGGCCATTGGTCAAGTACATGTATTCAGAACAGATCTTATGTCTCGGGACGATTTACAACAATCTCGATCGATCGATCAATCTATTTTCATCTTCAGGATCTTAATTCACTTGCTTAGTATCAAAGTAACATTATGATAGTATTAGATCCCGCGATCGCTATCCTTTGAAATCTTTAAATAGTAATATAACGAATAAGTACGCTCACGAGGCATACAAAGGATGCCTCTAAGTAGTGCTCCTAATGAGTTAAACGTAGAAAACAGTGAGGGGAGTTCCTCCATCAAGCAGGAGAACACATACCGTGGCTATTAGGTCGCACTGTACGCACTTGTCTGTAGTCTTACCTGAAATTCACTTGTGAGTTGTTCAGGGGGCGATGGGCAGCTGGTGATGTAGCCGGGACATGGGTCTCAAAGGAGACTATCGTTGTATTGGTTTTGTAATAACGTGTAGTCGTAGACTCTATGTGAAGTGACACACATCGCGTTGGTCGATCACTTGAGGTAATGACGATATGGGTGGCATGAGTTTCACTAGCTGCTGCGGCAGTCGTGCCATGAGCGTCGTATATTATCTAAGCTGATACGGGTTCTGATAAATTCTGATCTAAGGCTTAGAGGAACCTTTCGCTATCGGTGATCGTTATACACTGAAAGCTTTATATAGGTACGCTTAGAACTTAGAAGTATATACATGATAGGTTTAGGAAGATGATAGTGGGTACTCACGTTCCAGACGATGTTGATTTCGATAATAATGATTGATGAGCAAGCTGTAGAATGTTAGGTAATTCAGTCTATCGGCCGTAGTGTGTCCCCGACCGTACCAGTGGTTAAGCGTAGTCCTGGCCGTAAATAGGTATATTTTGAGGCAACACAAGTAGTCCGTAGGTGCGCAATATTGCGTTTAGCTCTGTCGGAGGTCTGGGTCTAGATATACCGTTGTGTGAGGGCAATGCGATTGCTGGTCGGCTAGAGAGCCGAGGCGTTAGAGGCTTTACTCGAGGGTTCCTGTTGGCTTGGCAGTTTTACTGCAGTAGAGTTTTAAAGTTTCTTTGGTACGATTGTGGTTGAAGTTAGTTAAAACTTAAGATTTGGTTGGATAAAAATAGAATTCTAAAATTTCCCTATTTTCACGAACCCAATAATCAAGTTTGGTTAAGAGTAGCCTAGTTGGCCATTGTGGCAACTGTGAGCCTAGGTGGCAAACACTGGCATAACATAACATCACGCTTATGGTGTATTATTGGGAGGTTCCTGATGGAGAAACCGAGTGACACTGCTCGACCTGGGAGTCGAACCCTTGACCTCATGATTAGTTATTTGATTTGTGCTACATGATTAGTTCTAAATTAATAAATCAAAGAGCACACAAATGCAGTAGAATATACCTACTGGTCATTAAATTGACAGGCAGTAGAATATACCTACTGGTCATTAAATTGACAGGCAGTAGAATATATCTACTGGTCATTAAATTGACAGGCAGTAGATTATAACTACTGGTCATTAAATTGGCAGTCATCAGAGAATGACATTAATAGCAGTAGATTATACCTACTGGTCATTAAATTGACAGTCATCAGAGAATGACATTAATAGCAGTAGATTATACCTACTGGTCATTAAATTGACAGTCATCAGAGAATGACATTAATAGCAGTAGATTATACCTACTGGTCATTAAATTGACAGTCATCAGAGAATGACAGAAATAGCAGTAGATTATAACTACTGGTCATTAAATTGACAGTCATCAGAGAATGACAGAAATAGCAGTAGATTATAACCACTGGTCATTAAATTGACAGTCATCAGAGAATGACAGAAATAGCAGTAGATTATAATTTATATCCACTGGTCATTAAATTGACAGTCATCAGAAAATGATAGAAATAACAGTAGATTATGCCTACTGGTCATTAAATTGACAGTTATCAAAGAAAAAAAAAAAATGTCAGCAGTAATGGTACTTTTTATGTACATACTGTTCACACCCGGAAGACTCAAGAGATGAGATCTGGTGTGAAGAATACTTCACCGTTGCTGATTGGCACAGAGGCAGTGGAACGCGTCCAGAAATTCACTTACCTCGTGAGCGTCGTGTCAGAAACAGAAACTGGAGGTAGTGATGAGGACATCGCATCAAGGATCACTAAAGCACGATCAGCTACCTTCGCGCAGCTGAGACCTGTTTGGCAATCGCGGAAATTGACCCGAAGGATTAAACTCGCATCTTCTCAACTCAAATCAGTGCTGCTTTACGGGTGCGAAACGTGGAAGGTCACAAAAGACATCTCTAGCCAGATCCAAGTCGTCGTAAACCGCTGTCTTTGTCACATACTCTTCATTTACTGGCCCGAGACCATCACCAACGTAGAGCTGTTGGAGCAATGCCACGAGAGCCCGATCGACCGCCAGATCAAGCGTCGCAAATAGAGTTCGATTGGCCACAAGCTGCGAAGGGATTCTGATCACATACCGAAGCAAGCGCTGGATTGGAATCCCCAGGGCAAAAGAAAGCGTGGCCGTCCCCGTCCAACCTGGACGAGAGGATGCCACGCAGCTTCCCGGACACTGCCTGGCCGAGTGAGATTCGACGTTTGACTTCTCTTGAGGTTGGACCTGCCTAGCTGGACTATAAGTCCCAGGTAGGCATGGTTGTCCACCGCTGCGGATGTGTAGTCTCCGATCTTGACGGGAGTGGGCGCGACATGGGCGTTTAACATCACTTTGGTAACCCACTCTTTCGAAAGCTCTACTGAGGTAATCGAGCGTTGTACTGGGGACCTCCATGGTCTCAGCCATGACAGCTATATCATCGGCAAACCGAAGGTGAGCGATGTGCTCGCCGTTGACGTCGATGCCTGGCCCTCTCCGGAACGGAACCTTGAAGGCGTCCTCCAGTGCAGCGGTGGACGGTTTCGGAGGTGGCGTCTCCCTGTCCCTCACCTCGCTGCGGAGGGAGGGATTCCGGAGCCAGGTTGCAAGGCCGGACTAGCGTAGTGGTATTTTTGTGCCCGCGCTTCGTTACCTCGATGTACCGGTGGTCGATTTGGCGCCGTTGGAGGGACTGCAGTGCAGCCCAAGTCTCGATCAAGTTGAGGACTTTCATGTGGTCCACAGACGCTGAGCGGAAAGGCAGGTTGGCTTACGGTGCCGGAGCCTGTTCGGAGGCCGGCTTGTTCGGGAGGGTCAAAGTCGTAGGGCTTGCGCGCGAGACGATTCGTGTATTGGTTCCAGGTAACTAATTAATACCATGAATTCTCAACTAACGTTAGAGAAATTGGATGGAGAGGGGGAACCTTCATCAGTAGGCCCGAGATGGGAATCAGAAAATGAGGAATAGAAGAAGAGGAAGGGTAAAAGGAAACACTAAATTAAACCAGTAAATGATTTTTAAATTATTGCTGTCATTTTGTTGTGCCAGAGATGCCAATAATAAAAATCAGAAAATGCTAAAAATCTTATTGATAATTCTGGTTACATCCAATTGTTTAAAACAAGGAAGGGATGTAGTGTATGTAGATATCAATAGATCGCGCTACAAGCCGATAACAGTATTGTAAAGCTGCCTCGTGCGCACACGCTGCTCGGTTATAAATACCGGTCCGAGTGGTGGGGCGATCAGTCGTTATCGGACTGTCGGCCTGTGCGGTGGTGCGTTGGCGAGTCAACTATTAATATTGATAAATGTGCATATTTTACACGTATAATCGCTAATTATTGTATTGTAGGTATTGTGGACAATAAAGTTAGCAGTCAATTCGGTTTTTTGTACCTATGTAGGTATTAGTACAGGAGGTATTGACCCAATTTTACACGTTGTTAAAACTTGAATTGTATACATTCCAGGTTGACTACACCACCACCAGTTGTATAAGTTCACATTCTAATAATCACAGGTTTGTTAAATTACCGACTATTCAATTACCAAAATTCAGCGGTTCTTACGTGAATTGGTTGGAATTTCACGATACGTTCGTCAGCCTTATTCACACTAACGACGACATGAACGACATAAATAAATTCCATTATTTGAGGTCATCACTAGAAGGTTCAGCTGCCGTGGTGATAAACTCCATTCAGATTTCTGCCGCTAATTACTCAGTCGCGTGGCAGTTACTCTGTGATCGGTTTGATAACAAACATCTGTTGATTCAACACCATGTTACAGCATTATTTGATATTGAGACGATCAGTAAGGAATCGTCAGTGAATTTAAAAGCTTTAATCGATCAAATTAATAAAAACTTGCGTGCTTTAGAATCCCTTGGAGAACCTGTTAATCACTGGGATACTTTACTCATTCACTTTATAACAGATAAGTTAGACAATAAAACTTACCGTGAATGGGAAGAGTATAAGGGTCGCCTTGACAGGGACTTCAAGATTACATTTACTGTGTTCCTCACATTCAATAAGACTCGTGCTGATTTAATCGAAACATTAGAAATTTCAAGTTCAAAATTGAATAAACATTCTAACACTTGCAAAAATTCTAAAGTTAGGACAATGGTAATACAGGATTCCAATAATAAAATAGACAAGTATAATCATGTGAGTTATAGTTCTTCTAAGCCTAAGAGTTGTGCTAAATGTAATGGTGAGCACAAATTGAGCAGTTGTCCTCAGTTTTTGGCGTTGAGTAATGAAGCCCGGTTGCAATTGTTACCGAAATTTAAGATTTGTTTTAATTGTTTGTCTTCAGGACATTACGCTTATAACTGTAAACAGGCAAGTTGCAAAATATGTCGGCGCAAGCACCACACTCTGGTGCATGTCGCAGATCATTCGAAGAAGTCAGACTTGGCTATTGCTTCTGCTAACAGTGATGATGCGACCAGTGCCCCAGCTCCGTCAGTTCCTAGAGCAAGCTTGTCCCTTTCTGCGAATGTTGAACGTGGTGACGTTTTATTATCTACGGCATTAATTAAGATAATAGGTAAAAACGGTCAGCAATACGTTACTCGTGCTGTGCTTGATAGTGGCAGCACATCATGCCTCATGACTGAAAAGCTTTACCACCAACTAGGTTTAACCGCCAATACTGTGAACAACTCCATATTAGGTATTAATAATTCATCTTCGCATATCAATAAAATGTGTCCGGTCTCATTAAAATCTTTAGACGATAAGTTTTCCATTAAAATTAATTGTTTTGTTCTACCGTCAATAACTGATAATATTCCGAGTAGGCTGGTAGATTTATTAAAATTAAAAATACCATCTAATATTTGTCTGGCTGATCCTAACTTTTATTCACCGGCCCCGATAGATATGTTGCTCGGTGCTGACATCTTTTGGGATTTACTGGGATCCCAAATAATTAAGTTAGGAGACGGACAACCCATTCTTTGCGAAACTAGACTGGGATGGCTCGTTTCAGGCCCAATTAAAATTAGTTATGCATCGACCCCGTCTAGAATAGTAAAATGCAATTTCACAAATATTGTTTCAGACGGTAACGATGAATTAAATAATAGTATAGATCATCAACTCACAAGGTTTTGGCAATTGGAAGAGGTTTGTACTACATCAGAGTATTCTCAGGAAGAGAAGCTATGCGAGGAACATTTTGTAAAGAATAATACACGTCTGGAGAACGGGCAATTTTGTGTTCGAATTCCACTGAAATGTTCCCCAGATATATTGGGTGAATCTTATCCAAGGGCTAAACATTGTTTTTCTTCTTTAGAGCGTAGGTTTAAAAGTCAACCTCAACTGTCCAAGATGTATAAAGAGTTCATGGCTGAGTACGAAACTTTAGGTCATATGTCAAAATGTAAAAATGTTGAACATTCTGCTCATTACCTCCCACATCACGGAGTTATGCGTGAAAGCAGTGTCACCACTAAATTAAGAGTGGTTTTTAATGCCAGCAGCGCCACTACTACAGGTACTTCTTTTAATAGCATACAGATGACCGGACCTGTAGTACAGGATGATCTTTTGTCAATACTGTTGCGTTTTAGACAACATAAATATATTATTTCCGGTGATGTGGAGAAAATGTACCGGCAGATAGTGGTTCATCCCAATGACAGATATCTCCAACAAATCGTCTGGCGTGATGACCCGTTAATTCAGTTACAAACTTACCAGCTAAATACCGTGACTTATGGCACGGCCAGCGCTCCGTTCCTTGCAACAAGGTGCCTAAAGCAGTTAGGTTTAGAGTGCGTTGATAAAAGGGCTGCTGAGGTCATTATTCGCGATTTTTACGTCGACGATTTGCTAACGGGAGGAGATGATTTCAATGAAGTCAAAGATTTGCGTCATAAAGTGACTTCCACCCTTGCTTCAGCTAGTATGAACCTAAGAAAGTGGAAGTCAAATGACATGCGTTTGGTGATTGGTTCTGACTGTCCCCAATCTTCATTTGACTTGAATATTGGCGGATCAGAGTCTACCAAAACCTTAGGTCTAGGTTGGCAATCACAATCTGACCAACTTTATTTTTCCATCAGTGAACCAATTATTTGTAACAATACAAAACGCGACATGCTTTCGATTATATCACAAATTTTTGATCCTTTGGGGCTTTTGGCCCCATGTATTATAGTGATGAAGATGTTACTCCAAAAATTATGGTTACACAAACTGTCATGGGATGAACAGCTATCGCCGGACATTAGGAAGATTTGGACCGAATTAGTCATAAATTTACCAAAGTTAAATCAAATTAATATTCCACGTCGTGTTTTAATTGATTCAATGGATCTTTTAGAGTTTCACGTATTCACTGATTCATCTGAACGAGCATACGGAGCATGCTTATACGTTCGCAGTGTCAACAATGAACGTCAAGTTTTAGTACGTTTATTGATAGCTAAGAGTCGTGTTGCCCCTCTAAAACTAACCACCATACCCAGACTTGAGCTTTGCGGTGCTCTGGTCGGCGTTAGAATTTATGAAAAGGTGATCGCCTCATTGCGGTTAAACTCTAGGCCGCGTACATTCTTTTGGTCAGACTCCACTGTCATCCTAGGATGGCTTAAAATGTTGCCAAATAAGCTGCAGCCATTCGTTCGCAACAGAGTTGCAGACATTTTAGAGAAGACTGGCAACTGCGAGTGGAGACATGTCCCAACTGACCAGAACCCCGCTGATTGTCTCCCGAGGTGTAGACATTAATTTATTACCTTCTTTAGAAGATTGGTGGTCTGGTCCAAGTTTTTTAAAGAATGACGAATCATGTTGGCCCTCTAGATTTACACAATCCACTGATGAAATTTTACCGGAAATTAAACCAAATGTCACTTTACATGGTACAGTTAACGACAGTATGTCTCATGAATTTATTAACTTCAACCGATTTTCTAACTTTTTAAGGCTTCAGCGTACGGTTGTCTATGTTCTACGTTTTATTGCTACATGTAATAAACTACCTGTTCATGGTCCCTTTAGTAATGATGAACTACAAAAGTCGTTAAATTTGATTATTCGAATATGTCAGGACGAGTCTTTTAGTGAATATAAGTTGTTACTTCATAATAAACAATTGCCAAAGAAAAGTGCATTATTGAAATTTAACGTTTTCCTGGATGAGCATAAAATAATGCGTGTTAGAGGTCGATTGCAAAACTCGGATCTACCGTATGATAAGAAGTGTCCAATTCTTTTACAATCTAGCCATCACTTCACAAAATTACTATTTGAGTACGAACATAAAAGGTTGTTTCACGCGGGACCCCAGTTACTATTAGCTTCCATACGGGACACATACTGGCCCATAAGAGGTCGCAATTTAGCCAGGTCGTGCTACCGTAGGTGTGTACGTTGCTGTCGTCTCAAAGGTCAAACCGTCACACCCATTATGGGCAATTTACCACGACAGCGACTTCTAGCTGGAGGTTTCCCTTTTGAAAATATTGGCTTAGATTATGCAGGTCCAATACAATCTGCTGTCCGACAGGGTCGTGGCTGTAAATTGGTTAAAGTGTATATAGCAATTTTCGTTTGTTTTACTACAAAATCTATACACCTTGAATTAGTCGGTGATTTAACGAGCAATACTTTTATCATGGCGCTAAAGAGATTCATATCGCGTAGGGGTAAACCGGTTAATATATATTCGGACAATGGCACCTCGTTTGTTGGTGCATACAATGACCTGTCAAAATTTCTTAAGACTAATTGCGACTCGTTATCTGAGGAGATGGCTAAAGAAGGCATTAATTTTAACTTCATACCTGCATACTCTCCTCATTTTGCTGGCCTTGCGGAGGCTGGTGTCAAGTCAACGAAGCATCATTTAGTCAGGGTGTTGGGCCTTTGTAACCTCACTTACGAGGAGCTTTATACTACGCTGGTGCAAATAGAAGCTATTCTAAATTCCAGACCACTGACTCCACTTTCATCAAATCCTGAAGACTTGGCACCATTGACACCCGGACATTTTTTGATTGGACGTCCTTTGACATCTTTGCCGGCAGCTGATTACCATGACCAATCTACCAGTTCCTTGCCTCGCTTTCAACGTATTGAACAGCTCCGACAACATTTTTGGAGCAGATGGAGTAAGGAATATGTATCGGAGCTCCAACTCAGGACGAAATGGCGCACGTGTAAGGGTTCTCTGAAGCTGAACTCCCTAGTTCTGCTAAAGGAAGACAACATGCCGCCGCTGAAGTGGAAAATGGGTCGGATTGTTGCTACCTATCCCGGGCAGGATGGCGTAATCAGAGTCGCAGACGTCAAGACTTCTACTGGTCTGCTCCGCAGATCATTCATCAAGATTTGTCCGTTACCCATCTACCCTGAGACTGACAATTGTGGTTGAAAGACAGGCTTTCAACGCCCGGGGGTATGTTTGCGCAGAACGCCTGCAAAAATCATCATATCGATGTTGCAGCTGCGTGTGTTTGGCTCGTTCCTTTTATTTTTATTATATTTTAAACATCTACCGACAGTAATATGTTTTTGACATTATACGAATTTTACTTAAAAATCAAGGCGTATTTATTACATCAATCCGCTAAATAAACCTGATGAAATCCGAAACAGATAGTGAAGCGTTTTTTTGTGAAAGGTTGTTGTATATCTGACTTGTATTCAGATTTATGACAAACTTATGTAATATGTTTAGTTTAATAACTAATCTTGTTACCCGGCAATTGGGTTGTGATGGTGAAACAGGACGGTAGTCGCTCTGCGTTAAATACTGATTTTCAACTGCATACGGTTAATCTGCAAGCCAACCCCATGGTTGGAAAAAGCTGGACTAATACACACTACGCTACTTTGCAGGCGACTCGTTAGGCTCTAGGATCTACGTAAACTACCATTTTTAGGGTTCCGTATGCAAAGGGTAAAAACGGTACCCTATTACTAAGATTCCGCGGTCCGTCTGTCTGAATGTCACCAGGCTGTATCTCATGAACCATGATAGATAGACAGCTGAAAAATTCACATATGATGTATTTATATTGCCGCTATAACAAAAAATACAAAAAAATCCTTTTTTTCTTTCTCAGTCTTGATTTCAATCGTAATTTATAAGCCAAACAGCAAACAATTAAACTTTAACCTACTGTTAAAACAACAGTTAGGTAATACTAAAACAATCTTAGTCTTTCACCAGCCTAATTGCGTAAGTGAATTCGGCAACGCAAAGAGTTTGACCCCATGAAAGAACATAAAATCTCTTTATTAGGTATCGCCAAAAATTATTGGACGCTTTCATTGGTGAAAATACTCTTTTCGAAAGAGTTCAATAATCAAACCCTTTGCCTAGCCGTATTCACTTACGCAATTAGGTTGCTAGTTACACTGGCGCAGTGGTTGAGCGATTGACTGCTGCGCTGAGTGTCGCGGGTTCGATTCCCGCATGGAACAAATATTTGTATGACCTACAGATAGTTGTTTCGGCTCTGGGTGTTTGTGATTGTGAGTTTATATGTTTATAAACGCACCCACGATACAGGAATACAGGAAGAAATTCCTAGAGTGGGGCAATGTTTTCCTTAAAAAAAAAAAAAAAAAAGTAACTAAAATAAATAACTGTTTACTAAGGAATAACTGGCTCAGAAAACAGGCCTTTGTATTTGAACCTCTATTTGAGGAAGGTAAATTGATGTTAGGTCACAAAAATTATAATTTATTGGTCCGTGTAGTGTGATCATGGAACAAAATTATGGTATGAGTTATGTATTTAAAATAAAATGCCTTTAATTGACCCACTGCAAGGCAAAAGTCATTGGTAACAGTATGAGATCCCACTGCAAAAATCCGCATGTAACTTATTTTTACAAGCTTTTATTTAATTTGCAATGTATGTATGTGTATGCAGGTAAGTGTGTTCGGGACAAATCTTGCAATGAATTTTAAAGCAGTTATCCTCCACCGATTAAGATGAAATATTGCATACACGTTAAGTTTGGATGACAATGCATGGTTAGCTAAGTGACGTCATTCTAAATCGAATATGGCGGATGGTCCAAGATGGCGGGCTAGTTATTTTTTGTGCACTGCCATTATATGGGTATGGAATGAAAGGGTTTGCTGAGAACAATACTAACGAATTTACTTGAAAATCTTGTATATAGGGGGTTAACTAACAAATATATATTTCCATTTTTTTTAATTAAGATAATTCCGGCTAGATATTTCCAGGCAACCCCGCAGCAATTATTAAGTATCATACACAAATAATTTAGTTTAATCAAAAACAAAAATCTCTGCAGATTTTTACAGTGGGTTCTTAGACTAGAGAATTTATGAATTCAAATTAGATCTACTCACAATTTAAACAATTATGGAAACCGCTTATTACTCGTCATGTCTAAAACAACTTTGTTTTTTAAAACGGCTTTTTAAACTAAGACGGAACAAGTTCTGACTAACCAAGAATGCACCTCAAATACGTCACTTTGAAGGCACATCATAAATGTTAAAACAGCTGAACATTTTTCAGAGGTCACTGACCCCTATCAAAACTTCGTAAATTATGATACACGAGACACTTGTTAGTTATGCTGACGTCGTAAAAGATAGTCCTGTCACTATCCACGTGTTGAACTTTCAGTTGAAATGACTGGTGAAATATAAAATAAGTTCAAAAACTAAAGGATAAAAGTGTATAGAGGGTAAACCTGGTTGTATGCCACCTACCGTAACAAAACAATACAATCTGCAAAGTACACTACTATGAATATGTATGTAATACAATAAAATATTTATTACGTGTAAGTTGTTTATTTAATACCCGATACATAATTATCGAATAATTTGTTCATAACAATTTCAGATGAGTATATTTTCTTGTTTCATACTTTTTAGAGCGTGATTTGTCAGTAGTCGGGTTTTAGTTTTTGAGCAAATTTTTAATTTCAAGTATTTTGGGGTTTTTGCAGAGCCACATCACATTTTTTTCTATTATTCACATCTAGACGAGTCTAGATTGTTCAATGTTACCTTTGGACATTGACTCAAAGAATCTTTTTTGTTCTTGACCTCGTGCCCCCTAGAGGGCGCTATATTCAATTTAATGTGACGTCACATAGCCCAAGACGCTTTCAACGACACCTCATTTGTCAAATTATGATAAACACTTTAGAATTTATGAGGAACAGATAAGTATACATACATACTTATATACATACATACATACATACACACATACCGGTCAAAAACAAAACCCTCCCTTTTGCTTCGCCGTAGTCGAGTAAAATAATGATAGAATTCATACAAAAAGAAATAGCCTTTATTTCTGATAATATAAATACATTTTGTTAATTATTATTATTATTAAATTATTTTATAATTTATTTATTTATTTATTATATATATTCTTTATTGCACACCATAAAAAATTACATACAGAACAAACATTTTCAAACAAAGTGTACAATGGGCGGTCTCATCGCACAGGGCAATCTCTTACAGACAACCTTTGGATGGACTGAACAATAGGAGAAGAATTAAGGGCAGTCAGTATACAATAGATCATAAATAATATAACTTACTTATACATAAAAAACATAAAATATATACATACTAACCGGCATGTCCTAGAACCAACGATTCGAAGACTTGTGACATCCACCAACCCGCACTGGGCCCGCGTGGTGGGTAACGGCCCATTCCCTCTCACAGAGAGGAGGCCTGTGTCCCAACAGTGGGAACATGAATAGGCTGATGATGTGTGATGTGATATGATATACATACTATACTACATAATAATATCTAAAATACTAATAAATATTGAATACATGACAGGGAAAGGAAAAGACTAAAAAATTATAGTGAAAGGTAATGCTCCTTTACCAATTTCTTAAACGTTGGCAGTGTTTGTGCGCGTCTTATTTGTATAGGTAATACATTCCACAATCGAACTGCTTGAATTGTAAAAGATTTGTCAAAGAAGGAAGTGGAATGCATACGAACACTCAATTTTAATTTGTCCGATGATCTCAAGGACTTAGAATGGGTCACAGAGGAACTGAAAACGTTCTTTAAGATAAAAAAACCGGACAAGTGCGAGTTGGACTCGCGCACGAAGGGTTCCGTACCATTATCGCAAAAAACGGCAAAAAACGGTTTGTTGTATGGGAGCCCTACTTAAATATTTATTTTATTCTTATTTTAGTATTTGTTGTTATAGCGGCAACAGAAATACATCATCTCTGAAAATTTCAACTGTGTAGCTATCACGGTTCATGAGATACAGCCTGGTGACAGACAGACAGACAGACAGACGGACCGCGAAGTCTCAGTAATAGGGTCCTGTTTTAACCCTTTGGGTACGGAACCCTAAAAAGGAGTAAAAGGATTAAAGAACACATTATAAAGCAAAGAGAGTATGTGGGCATTCCGGCGAATGCGAATAGGAAGCCATTTGAGCTTAGTACGAAATTCAGAAACGTGATCATATTTGTGCAAGCCAAATATAAATCTAATACAGAGATTTTGAAGTCGCTCAAGCTTATCCAATTGGTCTTGGGTGAGATCAAGATAGCTGGCATCAGCATAGTCCAGGATAGGGAGAAGAGATTGTGTTATCGCAATTTTAGTGGCGATGGGAAGAAAATTTCGAAGACGTCTCAGGGAGCCCGCAGAAGCAAACAGTTTACGACTGACTTCCTGCAGTTGTTTGGTCCAGGCAAGAGTGCTGTCTATGTAAATCCCTAAGTTCTTAACAGTGATAGCAATAGGAATAATGGTGTTGTTGAAAGAAACCTGGAAAAGCGTCGACCAATCAATCCTAGAAACAGTCCGAGAACTACCAACGACAGTCACCTGAGTCTTCGTTGGATTAATCTTCAGCCCAAACTCAGCACTCCAGTCACCTATTCGAGCCAGGTCTATATTAATCGTCTCAATGGCATCAGGTAACTCTCCAAGAGGGGCTTGGGTATAAATCTGGAGATCATCAGCATACAGGTGGTAGAAAGAAGAAAGTCGATGATTGATAGCATTAATAAAGAGTGCGAAGAGAAGAGGAGATAAAACGCCACCCTGCGGCACACCGGCAGAGGTGTGACACCAAGAAAAAAAAGATTCATCAGTGCAAATACGCTGCCGGCGGCCAAACAGGTAACTATGAAACCAGTCAATTACCGGAGGAGATATGTTAAAAGAGCTTAGGACGCCAAGCAAAATTTCGAATACAACGGTATTGAAGGCATTGCAAAAATCAAGCAGAGCAAGTACCGTTAACTTTCCCACTTCCATGCTTGACCTGATATCGTCCGTAATGTGTACAAGTGCTGAGGTAGTGCTGTGTCCGCGTCGAAAACCAGATTGAAAAGTATTTAGCAGATTGTTTTTGGTAAGGAACGTGCTGAGTTGATGGTGGACAAGTTTTTCAAGGACTTTGGATAGGAAAGGAAGAATAGAAATGGGACGATAGTCAGAAAAAGATGCAGGATGAGATTTTTTGGGTAAAGGAATAATTTGGGCATCTTTCCAGGATTATGGGAAGACACCACTGGAAATAGAGAAATTGAGGATATAAAGTATGACAGGGATAATGTTATCAAGGATGGGGATGATCATCTTACGGCTGACACAGTCACTGTTGGATGTAATCGATAAAATACTATTTTTAACATCACAGGCAGTGAATTGACTTAAGACAAAAGGAGAATAATCAGGTATCGGAAGATTTGAAAGATAACTAAGCGTAGTAGCTTTAGTGGCCCTATCCAATATGGGCGAAATAGAAAAATGACTGGTAAGTAAGTTGAAGTCCAAGCCTTTAGGAACCGTGTCATGAGACTTTTTTCCGATACCTAATGATTTCAGAAATTTCCAGACCTTGGCTGAATCACCGTTTGAACAGAATTATGGATATGTTGGCGTTGTGCGTTCCTACACAACTTACTGCATTGGTTCCTTATTGAGACGTATTTCGCCCTGTTGACGTCGTTGGGCCGAATTTTATACTTAAACTTCGCAGCTGCCTTTTTTCCTAGTATAACTTTAATTTCATTAGTTAACCATGGCGCTGGAAGATGCTTAACTCTTACGCTCGAATAGGTGCATGTGTGTCGTAAAGTTGAATGAGGGTAGACGTCAAGATATCAACTTGATCGTCGACGGACGAGGGTGCGACCAGCGGAGTCCAGTCAATGTTACTGGCATCCTCTTGCAGACAATCAACGTCCATGCCATCAAAATTGCGAAGCAGAAGAGTTTTAAACTTATGCTTAGGTGGTCGAATTTTATAGGAAGTGTAAATTAGATCATGATAGGAAAATGCGTCGGCAGATCTAAAATACGTTCGAAAGAAGAGAAGAAATTAATCCGAAGCGAAGTACAGTAGTAGACCCCTAGGAGAATCTTAGTATGATGTTATTCAACTTCCAAGAAAAGATGTTCACCAGCGTTCGGTGGGGGTGGCTGTGTGGACATGTTAACAATGGAAAAAGGAATATAATTACGAAGATATATGACCACCCCACCACCACCACCGACCGCGCGATCATTCCTGATAAGTTGAAATCCAGGTAGGGAGTAGGAGGAAGAGGGAAGTCAAGGTTTTAACCATGATTCGGAAATAAGAATCGCATGAATATTCTTACAGTCAAAACTTGCCAGCATATCAGGGAAGTGGGCCGGAATACTCTGGGCATTTATGTGGACTACATTAAAGTTCCTAGAGACATCGGAAAAAAGTGAAACTAGAGTGTCGGCTAAGGAAGGAGCGTCACTATCCAACGAGTGAAACGACGTGTCACTGCTAGGACTGAGCATAAATATAAAATACTAGCTGTTCGCCGCGGCTTCGCTCCCGTGGGCCACCCCACTGGACCCGTTATCGGGATAAAAAATAGCTTATGTCACTCGGGAATAATGTAGCTTTCTATTGGTGAAAGATTTTTTTAAATTGGTCCAGTAGTTTCGGAGCCTATTCGGTACAAACAAACAAAAAAATCTTTCCTCTTTATAATATTAACTAGCTTTAGCCCGCGGCTTCGCTCGCGTGGAATTTGGTCTGCCACATAAAGTTTCGTGACAAACCATTTTAATTAAATTATTTATTTATTTTTAACTATAAATTCTACTCGTATCCGAAATTTCAGTTGTCTAACTTCAAAACTAATGGATTCCATACAACCGTTGAACCCCTATTATATTAAGGAGGAAACCCTTGGAGGTGGAAAAACAATTCCTAATCTATAACTACTACTAACCGTTATTCTTAACCTAACAAAAATATATAATAATCTAATGAAAACAAAAAAAGAATCTATTGACTGGTCCAAACAAAATCCTTATTTATATTACTAAAACTGCAATCCTATAATTAAACAAAAAAAAAGAACATTTATAATACGACTGAAATTAAAATAGAAAGTAATGAATGTTACTAAAAATACACAAATTAAAAAAAATAATTATGCCTACTGTATGAATTAATAAATCGCTAGGAAAATCGAATTTGCTGTAGAGAAAATACGCATAATGAATATAACCGTATTCAGGGCCACGGTATTCAGGGCCCTGAATACCGTGTAGTGCAATAAGCCCTTAAGCCATAACGCGGCATTGCTTGGATCACATCGCCCCTCTTCCCGCTCCCCCGCTTTACCCGTCGCGCGTATTTGTGTCGCTCGAGCTCCATTCAAGTCAATCTTATCCTGTTAACTTTTATACTATGCGTTCAAATTACTTAGTGTAAAAGACAAAGTTTATCTACATTAAATATTTAAAGCGACAAATGTGTCGATTTTGATAAGAGTAAAATAAATATTCTAAAATGTGCATTGTAAAAAAGTATTCAATTTAATTGTATTTATGGTTCACTATTTTGGTCATAGTGGCTTCCACATAAATGGTAGATATATGCTGTCCCGGACTTTTATTTAGAACTATTTAAGACAAATAATCCTACGCTACATTATATTTGTGTATCTCCAACGGTTTAGGCAGCGCACGCAAAGATAGCTCTCAGAGGGCAGATTTTTTTCCGACTTATTTGATATTTATCGTTATTTTATGGCCAAATTACAAAAATGAAAAATAGGCTACAATTTATAATGTTTATAAATTGTAGCCTATGTGTTATTCTGATGTATAAACTATATTCCTGTAAAGTTTCATCCAAATCCGTTCAGTAGTTTTTGCGTGAAAGATTAACAAACATACATACATACATATAACCATCCTCACAAACTTTCGCATTTATAATATTATTATTATTATATATTATATTATAGTAGGATAGGTTAGATTCGCTCCCGTGGGTACAAACAAACAAACCCCTCCCTTTTCACCCCCTTAAATGTTGAAAGTTTTGGAGTGGTGACCGCGTACCGGAAGACGCAGCGTTGGAAGGCCCCCCTCTAGGTGGAGCGAGGCTGGTCAAGGCTGCGGGAGTCCGGTGGATGCGAAATGCACCGTACCGACCAGTGTGGCGACACTTGGGGGAGGCCTATGTCCAGCAGCGGACGTTTTTGGCTGAAATGATGATGATGATGGTGAAAGGTTGAATTGTCCAAAATTCCTTCTTAGTGCTCTCCTAAACGAAACCCTATGCATTACGATTCTTAGCAAGCTTTAAAGCCCGCTAAATCGTTTTTGGGGGTAGTTTCGAAAAACTTATAATGACAACCTTTATTGTTTACGTAAGTTGGTATTTATTACAACTTTCAAGTTTATTAGCCCAAGAAATAAGATCCTATAAAAAAACTTTTACACCCACTTAAATCGCCTTTTGAGGATAGTTTCAAAAAACTACGTATGACAATCTTTATTGTTTACTTATGTTGGTATTTATGTCAAGTTTCAAGTTTATTAGCCCGAGTAATGATTCTTCAAAAATAAACTTTAACACCTCCTATATCGTCCTTTAGGGTAGTTTCGAAAAACTTATAAAAACAATCTTTATTGTTTTCTTAGGTTGGTATTTATGCCAAGTTTCAAGTCTATTAACCCAGGAAATCAGATTCTTCCATACAAACTTCAACACCCCTAAATCATCATTTGAGGGTAGTTTCGAAAAACTAATAATGGCGACCTTGATCATTTATTTAGATTACTATTTGTGCCAATATTCATGTATTTTGGCTGAAGGAATTAGATTTTACATTCAAACTTTCTACCCCTTTTTCACCCCCTTAGGGGTATAATTTCCAAAAATCCTTTCTTATCGGAAGCCTACGTCATAGAAAGAAAACACCCTCCAAGTTTCAGGTCTCTACGATCAGCTGTTTAGGCTGTGCGTTGATCCGTCAGTCAGTCATTCAGGACAAAGCATTTTATATGTATAGTTACGCTCCCGTGGGCCACAGGACCCGTTTTCGGGATAAAAAAATAGCCTATGTTACTGAGGAATAATGTAGCTTTCTATTGGTGAAAGAATTTTTTAAATCGGTTCAGTAGTTTCGGAGCCTATTCGGTACAAAGGGAAGGATTTAATTTGATCATTTTCTTTCATATTGTTTAAATTAATATTACAAATATGTTTCTGAGCTATGCCTGACAGTATTTTTTTTTTCTTACCAAGGAGTATATCGTTCTCACTACTTTTTGATCCCTCCTATAGTACATAATTACAATATGGTATAGAATAGAATATTATTTATTTGCTCAGAAAGTAGGTATTTACAATAAGGTGGTTACAATAATATTAAGAATCGCACCAAAAGTGCTGCGCATTTGCCAGAATATGGTACAAAACAAAGGTGCTGCAAAAAGGATGGTTGTGACAGAAAGACTACCGTGTTTTGTAAAAAATACGATATTTATTTATGTTTTACACCTAATCGGAACTGTTTTACTGATTTACAAGACTGTTAGGGATATAACTTCTATAAAACTTTCATGTAAAAATAAACTGACTAATCTTTTATGTTCCTACTACTGAATTACTGCAAGTTTGTATGTTGAAGTTGAGATTTTTGAAAATGAAAGATATTCTCATCTTTAGAAGAAATTTATTTTCTGTTGAATCTGAAAAAAATAATAAAAACTCAGTAATAACTATTTAAAAAAATATTATTTGATACCCATGTGTCCTAATTATCCTATATATCTAAGACAGAAATATGTTATGTCCTTTATAAATCACATGTTAGTTAAGTACCCTTGTACTTTGTGTAGGACATAGTGAAAAACCGGTTTTTCCGATCTATGATTTTTTTCAATATTTTTTCAATAATCAATAGTAATCTAACTATGTAATACGAAAGTTTCAGATAAAAACTCCAAAAAAACCATGTCTGGTACTCAGGAGGTTAAAATGATGCGATTACCGGTTCAATTTATGATTAACTTTAATTTGATCACTGTGTCTAACCACTCCAAACAGATGTCACGTGAAGTCGCAATACTGTTGAGGGTGCGTTAGTACATGTAGGGATATGATACGTCACGCGCCTACTGAACCTATAAGCCTAACAGTCCCTACGACTATAATCCCTATAAGCCCTACAGCCCTAACCTACCATATACCTAGTAGTGATATATAAATATATAAATAAGTTCAGGATGTCTGCACCATGCGACCTAAGGTTACAGACGGATAGTAGACAGGATGTCCAGGTTCGGGAAGGATAAACTCACTGCCAGCCCGCAGACTCACGGGACTGATCAGAGATGGCTAAAGGTGTCTTGGCCACAGTGAGGGGTAATGAGACAAGAATATAAAATTCAAATCTGCTTTATTTTACAAGATGTACAGCTTATATACAAATTTAACTTAATACACACTATTATACAAAGTTGTATGTGTTTCATGCGTGTAAGATGCAACTCAGTCATTATTTTAACTAGGCCGCTCGTGTAGTCGTCGCCGGGCCAAGTGCTGATTCGATGTTCAAAGGTTAACATTGAACATTCTGGCGACTCCTCAGGGACAGGACCGTAGTTGGTACAGCTCAATGGTTTCGTATGGTCTGGCCTGGCCTTCTCCAGTTTGCTGTGCTCGAGTGGGCACCCTGCGTGGTATGCCGTACGGCTGCTCTGTTAGTTGCGTGTGTGGTATGTTGCTGACGATCGAGGGCAATTGAGTAGGTGGCGCAGTGTTTCTTCTCGCAGTAATGACGGCTCTAAGTCGATTCAACACCTGTGGACCAAAATAAATTAAAACAAATGCTAAAGTTATGATTATGAGTGAAGTACTGATGCTAGCTATGTATGTATGAGACTGTAACTGTTTCCAAATTGTGTTATCTAGTTGAGTCTGTAAGCTAGTTTCAGATGTGACTAAATGGTCAAAAATTCCTTTTGTCCTGTCTAACACTACTTCTTCTTTCGATATATCTTTAATGTTTGTTTGTGAAATCTGCGTATTAATGGAGAAATTCGTTGTTTTAGAATAAGAAGCTAGCACTGTCACAGTCGTTGTTCTTTTTGCAGCAAGTATGTTTTTAAGTGTTTTAATAACGCAATTCTCGGCGATATGTAGAACTCCAACATCGTGAATCGTTATTTCTTGTCTTTGTCCGTCACACACAATCGATATGGCTACTGGTTTTGTCGTTACGAAGAGCCAAGTGTTTTGCATGAATAATTGCTTCCATACAATATCTGTCGACATTTTGTAGATTTCTGACGTGCATTGAGTTTGTGTGTAGTTCTCAGTTCTAAAGAGTTGATCAACTATGCAATTTTTATTTAATTGCATGTTCTTGACAACTACAGGATAGCAGACAAATTCTGTATTGCTATGAAGACAATCTTTAAATTCTTCTTGACTCAGTTCAAAGTAACGCTCGTTGTTGTAGTCGAACCCCATGAAAGTCTGCTGAATAGAGAAGCACTCGAACGATCCATCAGTTTTCCTCTCTGGAATAGGCGTGACATGTATGAGTGTATACTTTGTTACGTCGTGTATTGGAAAGTGAGCATATACTCTTATGTGAGTAGTATTTACATTCATCTCAGTCTGTATTATTTGATCCTGAATGATTTTTAAGTTTGATGGTAACTTTTGATTAGCCGTTTTTATTATGTTGCTGACATGTGTTGGTGTTAATATGCTATATACATTTGCTTTTTGTAAATAAATTTCAAGTAAACCTGTATAGTAATCCATTATTTCATTGATGAAATTGTTTGCTAACTCATAGGCTTGCATTACTTGTATTTTAACGTGGTTGTTGTCAATCTTTTTATACCAAACATTGTTCTGATTCATAAATGATATTGCTTCATTTAGTTTTGCTTGGAATTTATCTAGCTTTTTTTTGATTTGCTCTTCAGTTTGGTTTACAGTTGTGATTGTAGATATCATTATTTTTGTTTGATGGTTGGCAGCATCAATAAGTTTCTGCTGGTTGTTATTTAATGTATCTATGTCTCTGTATACTTCGTCATTAACTCCAAACACCGATGTTAAGAGTTGACCTAATACACCTCTTTTCTTCCTATTATTTCTTATTTCTGTTAGGTATCCTTTTGTTGTCTTAAACTTTGTTTTTTCTTCGTTTAAATGGTGATAAAATTCGTTGCAATGCGTTTCGTACATGATTTTTTGCGTATTTATGCAAAATTGTTGGAATTGTGACGTTATTTTTTCAATCTTTCCTTGGTCTAGTTCTAAACTTTCTCTCTCGTAGTCTGTTTCAATTCTAAACATTCCTCGATTGATAGTTGCAGTTCCTATTTTTTCCACATACAATCCTGGATCTATATTTTTTAATGTGTATGTAGGCGTACTTGATATGGTGCCAATTAATAAAACAAGTATTGTTTGTAATAGTAAATCCTTTATCCAATTTTTCGGTGATCGTATACCTCTTCTGTTTGTGGTAGCTGTTGATATGTTACATTGTGTAGCCGTTTGTATGTCTTTACTCGTTGTACCAATTTCTTTGTTTTCGTTTACAGGGAGCGGGATCAATGTATGAATTGATCTCTTCTGTTCAGCTCCTGTTGATTTTTTAATTGTTACCACTCTAACTACCCCATCATTTCCCGGGTGGACTTCTGTGATTTTTGCCAACGGCCATTTACTTGGTTTTACATTGTCATCTTTTACTAGTATTACAGTTCCAATTTTAGCATTTTCATGTGCTTGTTTCCACTTGTATCTTTGCTGAAGTTGATGTAGATAGTCTTTTGTCCAACTGTTCCAAAAATCTTTTTTCATCTTTTGTATCTGTTTCCATCTATTCATTAAGTCAGTATTAATGTTTTCCATCGGATCTGGTGTTCCTACTGCTTCTCGGCCAATAAGAAAATGACTTGGAGTTAGTATAGTGTTGTCATTAACATCTTCGGTTTGCGCACACAATGGTCTTGAATTCAAACACGCTTCAATTTGGTGTAGTAAGGTGGTCATTTCCTCGTATGTTAGAGTCGTATCTCCGATTACTCGTCGTAAATGATGTTTCACTGACTTTACGCCAGCTTCCCAAATGCCACCGAAATGTGGAGATGACGGAGGAATAAAATGCCACTCAGTTCCTATGTTTGTTATTGCGCTTTGGAATTGCGGCAATTGCGTGATTTGTAATATTTCTTGATGTAAGAAGTTGGCTGCACCTACGAAATTTGTTGCATTGTCACTATACATGTGTGACACATGACCTCTACGTACCATGAATCTGCGTAGTGCAGCGATAAATGTTTCTGTTGTCAAATCTCCCACCAATTCTAGGTGTATTGCTTTTGTTGCTAGGCATACAAAGACAGCAATGTATGACTTGTAAGACTTGTGACCTCTTCCTTTCATAGTTCTGGTTTGTATTGGACCTGCATAATCCACTCCAGTATGACTGAATGGATATGATTCCGTCACTCGTACTTTTGGTAGAATTCCCATTTTTTGCGAGTTTGTGTCTGCTTTGTATCGTATGCACTTCACACATTTGTTAATAACGCTCTTCACTTTTCTTTTTCCATTAATGATCCAGTATGTTTGTCGTAAATATGCTAATGTTAATTTGTTGCCTCCATGCAACGTTTTTAAATGTGCGTCTTGTATAATTAGTGACGTTACATGATGGTTGTATGGTAACAGTATTGGATGTTTCTGGTTGTAAGGCAATCCAGAGTTTTGTAACCTGCCTCCAACTCTTAGTAATCCATCCTCGTCTATAAATGGATCTAAAGTGGATAGCTTTTTATTTTTCTTCATAGGCTGTCCTCTTTGTATAGTTTTCAATTCTTCTTCGAATTCCTGTTGTTGTATTTTCAGAATTATTCGTTTTGTTACCTTTTTTAATTCAACGCAAGAAATTGGTTTATTTATTGTTTGCTTGTTTGCAAATCTATAGCAGTAAGATAAGGGTTAGTAGCATTAGTTCCCAGTTGCGGTAGTCCCCGAAAAGAATTATACCTATTAAAATAGAAGTTTGTACAGATGATAAAAAAACTGTTACAATATTTTAATCAGTCTTTATTAACACTTAAACAAATAGAAGTTTGTACAGATGATAAAAAAAGTATTACAAAATTTAAATCAGCCTTTATTAATACTTAAAAAAAATGAGTATTGTTTATCAAAATAAATCTCGTGGAGAGGTAAATATATACTCGTATAATTGTATACTTATATCTAAATTGGTATTACAAATCACAGCACTAGAATCACAGTTTGTATATATAAACATATAACCTAACTTTAGTAAGTTATATAATTTTAATTACTAATAATTTCTCATAAATGAGCTGTTATCTTACAATTATTATGCTATATTTACTAATCAACAAATGGTAAAAAATATCTTAAAATCAACTTACCTAAACAAACCAAAAAATAACAAAGGAAACAAAAATTACTTAATAAGTATGTTCATAATAATCATATTTTTAAAAAACAATTTTTAAAACACTGCTAACTTCTTGTAGGAAATTTGTAATAGAACGTTCTTTATTCTCATATTGATGGGTCAGTTTATTAATCAGCTCATCATTTTGAATGCTTGTCTTTTTCCTTTTATGGATAGGTATACCATTCATTTGTAACCTGAAAGTTAATGATATATTTTTAATAATATAAATTAGAATTACAAAAAAGGTCTACAGTTTATATTATGAAATTAATCACACAAGCCAAGGAGATTTTATATTATACCTTTCTCGTGCAATATCGTGAGTAGAAATATCTGTTGCCACGGTTTGTAGGAACAGCAACAAACTCGGTTTGCAGCCTGTATATCGCTGGAACCTTTCATTCCACGCTTCAACAAGATTTGTTGATCTGTGATGTTCTTTAAAGCAACACCAAAGTGGTATCATTTCGGGGGGTTCCAGCCACTGCTCTACAAAATAATTGTTGAATATCGTCACTGGTTCTGCTTGAAAACTGTTGAAGAAAATTTAAACTAAATTAAAAGAAATGTAACAGCCTACTTTTCCAATTTAAACCTAATTCAGTAAAAGTACTGATTGAACTTGTATTATGGCAACCAGATGACTGATATAAACATAGGTACCTAAATTATGTTTAAATACATACATATTTCACGTCGTATCCCTAACAGGCTAGCCATTGCTAAACACCCACCTTTCGCCTTTTCAAATAAATGGCCCCACGTAATATCTAATAATAATCGGACACTGTTTAAGGAATACAGATAGAATGGATTTTAGGAACAAAATGAAAAGACCTTAGGGAAGGATACTAATGTCATGGAAAGCAATAGATAGTGACAGATCTGCTAGAGCTTGAGGACCTCGGGGTCGCAGCACAATCTTTATATACATTATGTTTGTAGTGTATGTGAGTGTGCCCCTGGAGGATATAACATAAAATCTATCCAATTTAAATATTACAATACTACGAAACATTTTTTTTATTTTTATAAGTTAAGACTTACCTGTTTTCCATTAGTGTCAACCAACCATCTTCTATGTCTTCTTTTGGGAGAAAAGCTAAACTAGCACATAATTTTATATGTTGTTTAGTCTCTTCATATTTAAGTAATTCCAACGAAGTTGCTTTCCTATAAATACTTCTTTGAAAGTGTATAAAGCAGCCATGAATACTTGCTCTTGGAAACACATTTTTTACAGCATTTATAGCTGCCATTTCAAAATCCATAGTAAATTGAATGGGGCGAAATTCTTGTACAGCGTCTTTTATTTTTTGAAATAGAGCTTCGTATGTAATGCCCCGTTTATCGGTTAGAAGCGCGTAAAATAGCGGCACTATATTTGACTGATATAAATCACTGCCAATATCGCCGTGGATGGTGTATAACTGTGTAAACGGCTCTACACATGACTTAAAAGTTCCATCGCAAAAATAATGTTTGATATTTTGCACATTAATTCGGACTTTTGGTGATGCAAACACAATGATTCTTCTTTCGTTTTCTTTGCAGTCAAATAATATGTACTTCACAAACCTTTCGGGGATCACAACGCTATCCGGATTTGTGAATTTTATCTTTGGCACTTGCAATGTTTTGTTCCTGTATCTGTAAAACTGATATTTTACACTTCGAAAGTCCGGAATTTTAGAAATATTATCCAAACCTTTTCTATCTTTTAATTTTTGTATATTTTTTTCGTATACGCTTTGTACAGTGTCTGAAAAATCTTGACAAATAGCTTTTTTAGTTTGTTGCAATAATAATTTCACTTCATTCTCATCAAACTTAGGTACACATTGGGATACATGCTTGTTTTTTATTACAACACAATCCGTTTCGTGGTGTAAATTAGCTATGCCACTGCACTTAATTTTTTTTTTATTGGCGCAAGTCCACACTGTTGAATTCTTATTTTTGCGATGTTTATAATATTTGTGACCTGCATGTAATAACACAGTTCCGCATATTTCGTAATTTTTTGTTACACCCCGGGAACCACCTTCATTCGACATTGTCAATTAGCACACTGAGTAGGTCAAGTGCATAGGCAATAAATAAAGATAGACAAATACAATGGACTCTCTCCCACACGTGTGAAAGAGATAGAACGACCGCGTGTGAAAGTGATAGAACGACCGTGTTATCAGTAGATTCAGTAGGAAAGCAATAACCGGTTTGGCTGCGTGCGACCCTTTGTCGGCGAGAAGATTTATTATTGTGAAAAACATGGCACATGCTATTTAACAAATAGATACTTAACAATTTTTTTTTAATAACATAAAATTATACGAGCCCTACAATTTTTTTTACTTATGTTAGAGCTAAGAATGAAACGGAGACTAGATTTAGCTCTAACAGCATTATTTCACAATCTAATTTCAACTTAATACCCAACGTTTATAAATTACATGTATTAAGTATTAAATTAACATCCCACTATAGAACATTAAATTGCTCTTAAATTTACAAACAGTTACATTTACAACGCCATTGTACCTTGCAAGAAACCGGGTAAAAACGCAACTAGTTATTCCTTTTTGTTTTCGGGGACTATCGCAACTGGGAACTAATGCTACTAACCCTAAGATAACACCCTTAACATTTTATTTAAACTGGAAAATCTATTCCAGAGATCGTTCTTTTCTATCTCAGTTGTAACACTTGTAACTGTGTGACACTTTTTGATTTCCTCAGTCGGCTGTGGCATACGTCTCGTGGTGGGTATCTGATCGGTTTTTAACCATAGTGGACCATTCCACCATAAGGAATAATTAACAAGTTTTTCCGGCTCAAGGCCTCTTGAAATGATATCAGCTGGGTTATCAGCAGATATTACATGGTTCCACTCTGCGTTCGGTACAAGTTGTCTAATTTGTGATACCCGATTAGCTACGAAAGTTTGCCAGCGTCCAGGCTCTCCTCTTATCCAGCCTAAGGTGATCATGGAATCCGTCCAACAAGATATCGTGATATTCTTACAATTGAGCGCTTCTTTAACTTTTTCGATTAAACTGGCTAGTAGGAGTGCTGCACATAACTCGAGACGAGGTAGAGTAGTCTTTTGTTTCTTCGGTGCCACTTTTGATTTTGCTTGTAATAATGTAATGTAGTAGTTGTTATTGATTTTTACACGGCTATATACGACCGCTCCGTAAGCTTTCTCGGACGCGTCGCTGAAACCATATAGTTCATTCTCTGTGCTATCAGTTATGTGACACCACCGCGGAATTTTTATTTTTTCTATACTTTTAAGGTGTTTTTGTACTTCAATCCATTTTTTCTGGAGTATGTTATCAACAGGTTGATCCCATCCTATCTCGTTAGTCCACAGTTCTTGTATAAGCAGCTTCAATTTAATTATAATTGGTGCTAACCAACCCAGGGGATCGAATATTTTCGCTACTTCTGACATAATCCATCTTTTTGTTGGTTTTTCTTTTTCCATTATAGTTATTTGAAAATAAAAACTGTCTTCCCGTGGTGACCATGAAATGCCTAATGACTTCCTGGACTCGTCTAATGGTAGCTTGAGTAGTTGATCGTCTTTGTCTTCCGCAGGTATATTTTCGAGGAGCTCTGAACTGTTTGACGACCATTTTCTAAGTTTAAAGCCACCCTTGTTTAACATGGATATTAGCTGACTTTGAAGTTCTTTAGCTGTGCTTTCCTGGGAATCTCCAGACAAAATATCATCCACGTAGAAATCTTGTAATGTAGCTTGACTCGCCATTGGGTAATTATCTTTTTCGTCTATGGCAAGTTGTTGTAGTGTTCGTACCGCAAGATAAGGTGCGCTAGTTGTACCGTATGTAACTGTTGTAAGTTCATATTCACTAATTGCTTGTTTGGGAGAAAGTCTCCATAATATTCTTTGATGTGCGAAGTCTAAATCATTAATTTTTATGAACCTGTACATTTTCATAATATCCGCCATGAAGGCAAACTTATGTTTTCGCCATCGTAGCAGTATAGTGGATAAATCTTGTTGTAGTCGTGGACCTTTATACATATTGTCGTTAAGGCTTATTTTTGTGCTGCTTTTGCTGCTTGCATCAAAAACCACGCGTAACTTTGTAGTAAGTGAGTCTTCCTTAATTACTGCCTGATGTGGTATGTAGTATTTTCCTAAGTTGTAGTTTTTTGTATCTACTTTTCTCATATGACCCATACGTAAATATTCGTTCATAAATTCAATGTATTGGTGTCGTAAATTTTCATTTTTTGCGAACTGTCGTTCTAGTTGTAATAGGCGAGCAGCGGCCTTTTTGCGCGATTCGCCGTTTATGTTTAAGTTTAAGTTTGTATCCTTAAACGGAAGTCGTACCGTGTATGTTCCATCTAGGTTTCTTATCGTTGTTTCTTTATAGTAGGTTTCACAGGCCTGGTCGTCCTGTGTGAGTTTGTAGTTTTGTGGAATTTCTTCTAATTCCCAAAATTTCGTAAGTTGTCGTACCTCTTCAGTGCAAGCCACCATACTCAGTATTTTGGCTCCACTATTCGTGTCATCGGGATAAAATCCGGATAAAATCCACCCTAACTGTGTGTTTTGAGCGATAATTCCGTCCCGTAGTCTTTCGAAACCCTGTAGTAGTATTTTGCTATGGTCTTGGGCACCTAATATTATATCAATTGGTCCCTTTTTATAATAAGTTGGGTCAGCTATCAGCGCATTATCCAAGATTTTTTCTTGTAATTGTTTTAAGTCATGCCTTGGTAATGAACTTGTTAGTTTTGGTAGTATTATTAGCGTTACTGGCAGTTTATAATCGCTAGAGTACCTTGGTTGTAAAGTAATGTTGATTGTATGGTTTGATGTTTTTGGTTTTTCGTCTCCGATTCCTTTTATTTCGGCTCGGATTTTTTGACGTGGGTAAGCCAGCAGTTGTGCTACTTCTTCAGTGCAAAATGAAGCTTCTGATCCTTGATCACATAACACTCTCAACAACTGCGGCATCCCGTCATAAGAGGTAGTTTTTACTATAGCGGTAGCGAGTAAAGTTGTATTTTTAGTGTTGGTATTTGTTGCCGATAAATTCGACGTTGTTATATTTTGAGGCTTCTCCATTCCTACATTTTTTGTTGTGTATTTTTTGGCGTTATTACTATTCTGAAACGGTTTAGATTGGTGTAATAATGTGTTGTGCCCCTTATGTTGACAAATATCGCATTGTTTGTAAACTGCACTCACACACTGTTTCCGATCATCGTGATTTAAGCAACGCTTGCACATTCTTTTTTCCGTGACGGCTTTGTATCGGTCGCTGACGCATAACTCTTTGAAACTAGGGCAAGAATGAATACTATGATCCATACTTTGACAATGCCAACAGCGTTTATATTTTTCCGATGTTTGTCTATTACGTGATTGTTGACCATTAGTATGTGATAACGACCCGTCAAATGACTTAAGACAACTGAAACGGTTTTCCATGAATTTCATCATCTCGTCGAAGGATTGTAATTTATTCCTGTTTTGTAATTGGTCTTCATACTTGGTATTTGTTTCCTCGTCCCATTTTCTACTGACTATTCTTATCAATAGAGGGCCCCAAGATGGTGTATTTATACCTTGATTTTTCAGTGCCTCAAGACATTCATTTATAGTGTCGTGCATGTCTCGTAATTGTACCGCGTTTGCTCGTTGCATTTTAGGTAAATCTAATAATTTGTCAATAAACTTAGTAGCAATCATGCGCTCGTCTTCATATCTCTGCGTAAGCAATTTCCAAGCTGTTTCGTAATTTATTTCGCTAATTGTTAAGTGACGTATTAATCTTGCTGCGTCGCCTTTTACGTGTGTTTTAAGATACTGCATTTTCTCTGTAGAAGAAATTGAGTTATCTTCGTGAATTATTTTTCTAAATAAATCTTGGAATGTGTACCAAGAGTCATAGTTCCCCGCAAATATGGGAATATTTATTCGTGGAAGTTTTACTGACGATTTTGTCGACATAGCTTTTCCACCCGAGTTTTGGATTATTCTTGCTTCTAACAAATTTATGATAATGTCATAATCTGTCTGTGTATTCTCGAAACAATTATCCTTGAAATAGCTATTGTCCAGTGTGCTTTCAGCCATCAGTAATTCGATGTGCGTCTCTTCAATTTCTAGCCATTGTTTTTGTAAGGTTTGTAATAGTGTCTGTAAATGCCATATTGGCTTATCCTGAGTAATGGATTCCTTAGCCTGAGATATTTTCTTGGATATCTGTGACATTCGGAACAGTTGTATAAACAGTTTTGGGCTACTGACAACCCCCTTGTCTTCATCTTCGTCTAGAAGTCGTGGTTCATAAATACTTTGTACGTGTTGTAGTCTTTCCTCACATTTTCTGAGGTAGTTGATTCCTTCGTCGTAACATTTCTTAATGTTACCAAAGTAGTTTGTAGTAATGTACTTATGAGTTGACAAGATCTCTTGATCTTGTAGTTTCAAGTGGTTTTCTTGAACTCGCTGGAAAACCTGGTCTAATATTTTCTCCCGTTCGTTGAGGTATTTTTCCGTTTTCCTTGTGGGCGAGTCCTTTTTCAGGTTTGAGACTATCCTTTTGATCTCACTGTAATCCGCTTCCTGGCTCCTGATTAGTTCGTTAACTTCCTGTATCTCCATAGTGCTCTTCTTTCCCACTTCTCTAACGGCCCTATTTACCTAACTCAATAGTCAAGTCTGTCAGAGTCAATTCCTACAGTAATAAGGGGACCGCGTGATTGAAAGAAATTTCAAATGCTCGAAGGACCAAAATGTCTAACCACTCCAAACAGATGTCACGTGAAGTCGCAATACTGTTGAGGGTGCGTTAGTACATGTAGGGATATGATACGTCACGCGCCTACTGAACCTATAAGCCTAACAGTCCCTACGACTATAATCCCTATAAGCCCTACAGCCCTAACCTACCATATACCTAGTAGTGATATATAAATAAGTTCAGGATGTCTGCACCATGCGACCTAAGGTTACAGACGGATAGTAGACAGGATGTCCAGGTTCGGGAAGGATGAACTCACTGCCAGCCCGCAGACTCACGGGACTGATCAGAGATGGCTAAAGGTGTCTTGGCCACAGTGAGGGGTAATGAGACAAGAATATAAAATTCAAATCTGCTTTATTTTACAAGATGTACAGCTTATATACAAATTTAACTTAATACACACTATTATACAAAGTTGTATGTGTTTCATGCGTGTAAGATGCAACTCAGTCATTATTTTAACTAGGCCGCTCGTGTAGTCGTCGCCGGGCCAAGTGCTGATTCGATGTTCAAAGGTTAACATTGAACACACTGCCTTTAGCATTCTTTAAAAACCGGCCAAGTGCGAGTCGGTCTCGCGCACGAATGGTTCCGTTTTTAGTATTTGTTGTTATGTCAACAGAATGACTGCATCTGTGAAAATTTCAGCTGTCTAGCTGTCACGTTTCATGAGATACATCCTGGTGACAGACAGACAGACAGACGGACCATGGAGTCTTAGAAATAGGGACCCGTTTTTACCCTTTGGGTACGGAACCCTAAAAATTAAGGCATTTCCAGTTATGATAAATGATAAATGATTTATTTTCTGTAAGTTGGTTTGTACAAACACTTTCACATGTCGATCATATTTTTTAAAACTAGATGAGGTCGGCGTTTCCTGTCTGACTACTCTGAGAAGAAAGGCCGAAACATACTCAGAGGTCACAGTCTCTTTTAAAGTCCAGACAAAACCTTGGTTAGATCATGTGAAGACCATGTAGACTGATGTCTGAAATGGTCTTTTGAGAAAAGAACCAGCCAGATTGAGTGGACCTGTCCAGTCAGTGCACGCATTTGTCAATAACCGTGCAGCTCAACTTAGAATTTAAGGAGCTCAACGAATTGACGAACAATACCAAAGAAAGGACATTCGGGTAGGCCGCATAAATACTCAAACTGCCAGACCATGATTAAAAACTAACTAAGATAAATTAAAATTAAAAAAAAAGAATAATCCACATAGTCTTCACATTCACAATAATTAAAATAAAATAATATAATACTTCAGAAAGTAAATATTCTTGTCATTGCAAGAAAAATAAAAAAAATAAAAATATAATTAAAAACTAAATCCACGAAGCAAAATAAAAAAAATAAAAAACGAAATTAATTGGAGCAGCTCAATCCCAAGTCTTTTTGTCCTCAACGTAATCTTTAATGTTATAAAACGCTTTCTGGCACAACTTACGTTTAATGAATGATTTGAATTTATTAACTCTTAAACCTTGTACGTCGCTTGGAAGCTTATTATAAAAGCGTACACATTGACATCTAAACGAGCCACCTATTTTCTTGAGCCTTGTCTACAAATTTGTGTTTGTTCCTAGTATTTATGTTATGGATATCACTGTATTTTTTAAACAATTTTACATTTTTATGGGCATATAAAAGATTTTCATAAATATACTGAGAAGGCATCATTACATTAATCTCCTTAAATTTCTCTCTGAGAGAGTGTCTCGGGCTTAATTTATAAATTGATCGAACAGCTCTTTTCTGCAAAACAAAGATAGTCTGGATGTCGGCGGCATTTCCCCACAACAGAATACCATACGACATTACACTATGAAAATAGCTAAAGTATACTAAACGGGCTGTCTCTATGTCAGTTAAATTACGAATCTTTCTAACAGCATATGCTGCGGAGCTTAGCTTCTTTGACAATTTATCTATATGTGGGCCCCACTGAAGCTTAGCATCCAAAGTTAGGCCTAAGAATACTTTGCTATTTTCAGGATTCAATTCTTCGCCCTTTAACATCACATCAGTTTTCACCTGCCTAACGTGAGGTAGGGTAAACTTAATGCATTTGGTTTTTTTTTCATTTAAAAGTAAATTGTTAACAATGAACCAGTGAACTACTTTTGAGATCGCGCTATTTACATCGTCAGTAACCAGCTGCTGACGTTTAAGTTTAAACAAAAGTGAAGTATCATCCGCAAACAACACTATATCATGGTTATCCTTTATGAGGTAAGGCAAGTCATTAATATAAATGAGAAACAAGAAAGGGCCAAGAATTGAACCCTGCGGGACTCCCATTGTTACTATAGATCCGGGAGATCTTTTTCCATTAACGTCAACGCTCTGAATCCTATTACTCAAGTATGAAGTAAGAAGAGCCAGAGCGCCGTTCCGGATGCCGTAGTGGCGGAGTTTCCTGATTAGCGTTTCATGAAGAACACAATAAAATGCCTTGGACAAATCACAAAATATTCCCAAGGCATCGCACTTATCTTCCCATGCATTATAAATATGTCCTAAAAGCTCAACACCGGCATCAGTAGTTGAACGACCCCTTGTAAAACCGAACTGTTTGCTATGTAATAATTTATGTTTATTAAAAAATCTTTGCAATTGCTCTAAAATTAATTTCTCAAATATTTTACTAAACGTAGGTAGTACTGAAATAGGTCTATAATTTGTAGGGTCTGAAGTACTACCTGATTTAAACAAAGGTATTATTTTACTATT